>OV170234.1:16406309-17723184 GCA_921882275.1 Brenthis ino
CCGCGTATGAAATTATTTGGGCATTTCGAAGTTTTAAGTTACATAATCCGTTTATGTAAGCCAGAAATAATGTTGGACCTAACACACTCCCTTGTGGGACCCCGTATGTGATTTTAGCAATGTCGCTTTTGTAGTCATCAATTTTAACTATTTGTGTTCTGTCAGTGAGGTAGTCTTTAAGTAATTTTAGTGGTGTTCCTCTAACACCAAGTCGCTCTAATTTTTGCACGAGAATGGGAATGGATACAGTTTCGAACGCCTTTTTTAAATCTAAGAAAACACCAACAGTTTTTCTGGCATTGTCTAATTTATGTACAATGAGCGAGCTCACTGTAGTTATTGCATCCTCGGTAGATTTTCTTTGTCTAAAGCCAAATTGTTTTGAAGAAAGCAGATCGTATTTGTCGAAATATTTAATTAGTTGTTTATTTATTAATTTCTCAACAATCTTAGAAAGGGCTGGTAGAACAGATATGGGTCTATAGTTTACAACATGTCGTCTATCTCCACTTTTGTATACTGGTGTAATTACTGCTTGCTTTAGTGAGTGTGGGAATGTGCCATTATTAAAACATAGGTTAATAAAGTGTGTGATAATAGGAATGATCTCGTTTTTTGCATATTTGAGGAAGGTAACTGGTATATCATCGTGACCTGTGGCGCTGCGAGATTTCAGAGACATGAGTACAGCATGGACTTTTTCAGGTGTGGTGTCTAAAAGAACAAAAGAGGATGTTTGATTATAGCGATCTTGTAGTTTATTATTTGAGTCTGGGGGCTTATTAATTTGTTCTGCCAGTTTCTTCCCAGTATTTGCAAAAGAATTATTGACGAAGTTAATTGATTCCACCGGAGTCGGCTTGATATATAATAGCTTACTGTTATCCGTTTTATTATTAGTTTGATTTGTAACTACTTTTAAGTTTTTCCAAAATAGTCTTGAATTGTTTAAAGAGTTAGCTAATAACTCACTGTCATAAATTCTCTTGACTTTTTTTATAAGATTGTTGCAGAAATTTCTGTACCTTTTGTAGGTGAATTTTAACTCCTCGTTATGAGGTTGAGCCTTGTACCTTTTTTGCATTTTATTTCGGTTACGAATACACCTCAGTATACCTGGGGTTATCCAGGGTTTGATGATGCGCTTAGTTTTAGGTATGTTAATCATTTTAGTATTTTCGTCAAGTGATTGTTTAATTTTGTCAATTAATTGGTCGATTAAGATCAGTGGCGGCCTTAGGGGGTGGCGAGCAGGGCAACCGCCCGGGGCCTCGCACTTTCAGGGGCCTCGCGCCTTCGCACAACAACCCAAGTGTATTAGAATCTCGTGCCTTACGCCATACATTACAAAACCCACAACGTGCAAGTACAAGCACATATCACGTATTTTTCAATAAATCTTTATTAATATTAAATCTTGCACTATTAAGTATAAGTAATAATAGTAAAGAGTGAATTAGTAAAAAAAACTGCGTTAAACTGCTTGTAATTTTTTTATAAATTTTATGTGCAAAAATGATTTTCAAACTGAGTTTGGCCGATTGTGTTGCCAGTAGAAAAAATTAGTTCAATAGTTCAAAAAGGCAACAAGCTATCAAAAGAAAGCATTTAGACAATATCTTTATGTGTATTTGTATAAATATATAAAAGACAATGGCTTCTAAGTCCTTGAGACTCTTTAGTGACTGAAAGTTACATGTTATTGCATTCTAATCCTAACCCAGCTGAAATATTTTTTTCAACAACAACAGTGAGTAAGCAACATCATTGTTACTCCACCGCCATCGCCGTCGTGAACACTATCCAGCCAAAAATACGTACCTAAATCTATGTCTACATCCAGTGGCGGAATTGAAAATCTGAATCCTTGAAATGACCCAGATTTATGGCCATCAATAATTACTGATGCAGACCGAACTAAGATTTCATTGAAAGGTCTAATCTGTTCTAAGACAGAATTTCTTCAAACGATAGTGGACGGTGACTCATTGATGATGATGATGATGATGTTCTCCAAGCCGATTCCAGCCACGGCGGCCAATGTCATTGAGTCTAGCCAACTGCTCAGGAGATATTATAGTGCTCAAGTGTACGCGCAGGCACAAGTGCACTCTCTATTCCTATCACTCTCATACTCCGGTGGGACGACTGCTCGACACGACCAGTGAGAGTTAAGGCGCAGGACCGACGGCTTTACGTGCTCTCCGAGGCACGGGGGTGAAACACCGCCAACTTCTCCACTCCAGGCTGTTACTGACATTTACTATACAGAAAGACTCATTCATTGAATAGGTATCATTACAATAAAATATTAGCTAATGGCGAAAAACTAGACAGGCACTGGATGAGTTATTCACAAACAAAATATGCCATTTACTGCATTCTATGTCAATTGTTCAGAATAGAATACAAAAAATTGGGTCCAGTGCAGAAGTTTTCAATTGGAAAAACTTGGATAAATATTTAAAGTTTCATTAATCTAGTCGACTGCAAAAAGATCGTATGTTAAAATGGTTAAATTTAGAGATCGGGTGTGAACGTATGGTTAAATTTAGAGACTGGCTTATAAAAGCTGTACATCTATTGACTCTTTAGCCCAGAGTCTTTGGCCCTCCAGAGTGGAGCACAAGAGCCAAGTGCTTAAAAGAGTAGAAGTGCTCAATATGCAAAATAACGAGGAAACCCGCTCACGAGCATTTGCGATGGTGAAACCAGTGCACATTTCTCGACACCTATAGCCGACCACGCTGATACTGTGCCCGAGTCATTATACCGCGAGTGGGAGGCGAGTAACCGTACGCCAAATATTGAATCTGAGACTGTTGAGAAGGCGAACGCCCGATAGTCTTATCCAATAGCCCAGTTTTGTAGCCCATCCAAACTCCATTCCATAGACCCTATTAGTGTTTTAAATTTTCCATAGTCCCTACGCATTATCTGGACCATATTTGAGCAATTCCTTTTATGGGTTACTCAGAGATGGATCCCGGCTGATGCTTCATGTTAAACGCTTAAATCTCAAGGGTCTCTACGTGTTGAACCTGAGGAACACAAGTCTTCCAAACGGCCGGGCTCCTCCAAGCCCGTGAATTCTAAAGGGATACAAATAATGTCCACATCTCGGAAAAATATTCAAAATGAGTTTATAAAATTAATGGCAAGTCACGAGAATTAATGGCAAGCAAGACTAAAAATGTTAACAAAATAATAAATTTTTCTTCTTTGTGCTTGTTAACTTTTCTGAATTTCCAATATACAATTTTAAAACTCTAAATTTATTTATTTATAACTTTTGCATTTCTCGTCAAGCATCATCATTAAAAATATTTTCAATTCACATAAATTCCGTAAAGGATAAGGGCCTCGCAAAGATCTACTGCCCGGGGCCTCGCAATGGCTAAGGCCGCCCCTGATTAAGATAGTGGGGTTGTTACAGAAAAGTAGTTGCTGAAGATGTTTTGTAGTTAGGGTTTTTAGTGCTTCTTCAAAGTTAACAACTTTTTTTGTTTTTTTAAATACTTTATTGGGTTTTTGATTAAGAAGCCCCAGTAGGACTGTGCTATGGTCTGTGATAGATGTGTGTAGAACTACTACACATGGTGGTGGATAGCTTTTGTTGACTCGTAGGTTGAAGTGGTCCAGGCAGCTATTCAGTCTAGTGGGGAGTTGATGTCCAGGAATAAGGCCGTTAGAAGCTAGCATATCCAGATAGTTTGCCCTGTTATTATAATCTTGAGTTTGTGTTGATAGTTCTGGGATAATATTTATGTTAATATCACCACAAACTACGAGATCTTTTTGTTTATTTAGACTATTAAGGTGTGCATCTAAGGATTCAATAAATCTGTTTGCGTTGTGATTAGCTGGCGACCGATATATACCGAGTATTGTTAGATTATCAGTTTCAATTTGTAAGCAGGATGAGTCATTAAGTTTTATTTCTATGCAGTTAATCGATAAAGAGGTCTTCACATAGGCTATTACGCCATCATTTTGATTGAGATGTTGAGATGTAGAGACATAGTTGTATCCAGCCAAGTTGGGAATAGGTTTGTTACTGTGAAGCCAACATTCCGTGAGTATTATGATATCCACTTCAAACTTAAGACTTGATAAGAAAACTTGTAGCTCATTGAAATTGCAGTGAACACTCCTTATATTCTGAGTAATAATAGTAAGGTCATCTTTTTTAATTTTTATATAATTTTCTAAGTCTTCTAATTCACATTGAAAGGGATTTGTTAAGTTTATACCGTCTATCTCATTTAAATTATTTATAATATTATTATCCATGGGGCAGTATCATGCAAAGTGAAAGTGTAAATAGCGTAGTTAGAAATATATGGGTAAGTTGTGGCAAAGTGAGAATATGTATGTATGTTTGTGAGAGTGTGTTTAGTTTTGTTTTTTTGTTATTAAGTGTGATGTGTGTGAATGAGTGATGGGAGGCTTGAGAGTATGTCTGTTGGTGAACGTGTATATTAGTGTAAATAATAGCGTGTATAGCGTACGCTCGTATTTGTGTTATAATTAACAAAATATTTTTACCTGAAACAGTTGTAAAATATAGATAGGCGAGATATTTATGTATAACAAGTAAATAAAGAATTAAATAAAGAAACAAACAGGTTAATTTATCCACCTCTAGTCAATTTTGAAGTAAATGGTGAATCTGCGCCTCACTCGTAACAGTTATGATGCGTGAATTGTCGTCCTTTCGCACGTATATCTTTCCATAAGCAGTCCAGCAGTATTTGTAGCTTTTGGTTTTGACTAGGTCACGTGCAAGAAAATGTAATCTTGATCCTTTGGCTGTTAAGTGTTCGGAAACAAAAATAGGTGTTTCAGTAGAAGATCGATGACCCAGATGCTTGGCACATAGTTTAGTTTTATGTTTTGTATTAAATGCTTTACACATTTGAAGAATTTCAGTTTTCAGCAAGACTGAGGATGTTTCCACAATAATGGGAGTGTTTTGTGTTTTTTCGTCTTTTGCCCGTATTCGATATATGTCTTTTATGTCATTTTTTGTAAACGAGGCACCAATACTTGTCGATAGGCCCAAAACCATTTGTACTAGATCTGCTTTGGTTTCAGTATTCAGTCTTGGGACGTTTTTGATTTCGAAGTTCGCCTTTCGATTTGCTCTTTGTAGATCCTCAATTCTAGCTTCTAAAGTTGTTATGTAAGCACAGTCTGCTTTAGACTGGGACTCTAATTGAGTAATTTTTTCTTGTAGTTCTTTATTCTGGTTTAAAATAAATTCTAATGACTTCTCAATATTAGAATTCGACTGCATGACCTCTTTTTGTGTGTTTACAATTTTTTGCAATTCGGTTTTTTGTGTATTAAACAGAGAGGTGATCATAGTTTTTATCTCACTTTTAAACTCTTCCAACTCATATTTGAAGTCCTCCTCCCTCTTCCTCTTTTGCCGAGTTGTTATAGCATTCGGTGGAGTTGTTAGTTATTGTGTTTTCCCGTGAGAAAGAAAGATTTTCCTGAAATAAAACGTATCCTAAATGTTGACCCGAGTAATAAGTCATCACTTCACCAAATTTCATTGAAATCGATTCATTACTTTTTGCGTGAAACACAAACAGACAAAAAATTTATAACTATTGTTTTGGGGTCTATATTGTATATTTAATACGTTACAGTCATTGTTTTTAAAAAATATTGTATGTACAGATTTCGCTTAAAGTTTTATTATAGTATAATATAAAGATATCTCGTAGACGGAAAATTTTTCTATCACATATTACCTATTTATTGAGCTTGAATTTGTCTATTTTATACATGAGAAGATTTGCCATAATAACACAAAAGCTACAATAAATACTCGTTCATCTCTAGATTTTAACTTAAAATTTATATTTTATAACTATTTGTAATTTGGATTGCTATGAAATCCATGGATTTTTTTTTCATAAGCCATTATTTTAATATAATATTATATTATAACCTTAAATTGTATTGTCCAAGAAATAAAACCCTGGACAGTAAAATAAAAAGAAAATAAATAAATTTTAAGTAAGATAAGACTCATTAATTTTTATCTCGAAACTTTTCCGACTAAAAGGCCTTCTGAAAAAACAAAGCAAAAAATAATGAGTAGTAATGTATAAGACTTATTAAAACTTTTAATTACTTTAAAATGCGTCAGACCATAAGCCATTTGTGACTTAACCTTGTTCGTACTAATCCTAAAAAAATATATACGAGTATGTTGAATGGAAGATAATATGTTGTTACAAGAATAATAAATTTAAATAACTAAAATAAATTTAATTTAAATAAAAAATAATAATAAAAATATTAATAGAATATTTAAAACAAATTAGTTAAATATGTGTTACGTTTGTTATAATATTATGTTTTAATAAAAAAAATAATTATATATCTATACCACAGAAGCGTATAAATATTATTGCTTGGTTTACGAAAACTTGGTGACGATAGTAGGTAGAGTGCAAAGATCAACTCGGTTTTATTGTCCAAATAAAATTAATGTGGTAAAAAAAACACTTTAAATATGTATAATAAAGTCAGATTACAAACCACCTTGAAAATAATAAAATTTTATTCATTTAATTTTGCCCAGAAATGTTATATGATGATAACAGTTTTTACAAGTATAATCTATTAAAGATTATCCTAATAATATTTAAAAATTTATATTCACAAATAATAATAAACGTAGTTTAATTTGATCATAAATATTTATATTTAATAAGATTTATTTTGCTTCACGCATTTAAAATCAAAAAAATGTTACGAAGTTTATTTTGTTAAGAATATAAGTAGAATATTTATTAAATCTTTATTGTTTTGTAAGAAACAATACGTATATTCATTGTTCCGATCAGAGGGTCTTCCATAAACTTTTACATAGCGGTCTCATCAGCAGTGTTGTGAATTGGATCGTAACTCAATGGAAATGTTGCGGATTTCATGAGTCGGAAGAATTTTTACATTTTAGATTCTACTTAGACTTCTGAAGCTCATGGTAAGAATTTAATGTCAAAACGATTCATTTTAGATCGTAAAGTGAGTCGCAATAAGAGCTGATGTGGTAGGCCATCAGAGATATTAAATTGACATAGGTTTTTCTCGCATTTTTAAATGCTCTGGCATTTCTTATTTTTGTAAATATCGGAACTTTTTTATTCTAAGCAATTTCCTCTCACTAACCTCAATTCAATCAAAATTATTTTATTTATGGCTTTTAGAAATAACAAAGTTTAGGAAAAATTAATTTTAATAACAACAAAATTTGAAATCGCTTGTCGCGAGATTTACCTATTTTAAATATATATGTTTTAATTTGCACAGGTAAATCTCGCGACAAGCTCTTATCTTAAAATTTATAATTCTTCTGTACGTGTGTTTGTCACCTTACTCTTCTTAAAGGGCTGGACCGATTTGGATGAAATTTTTCTTGTATATTTCAATAGGCTCCTGGATTGTTTGAAAACACAATTGAACCCGGTAGGTGGCGCTGCTGCCGGTGTGTCAAAAAGTTTGTTTTTTTAGTAGTTTGAACGTTAGCAAAGCCGCGGGTACTGCTAGTATCATATAAATTGTATAATATTGTGTTTGATTTAATTTAAAGTCTATTTTCTTCTTTTTAGAACTTTTAAATAAAAGTTGTTTTAAAAAAAACTTTTTTTTTTATTTTTTTTTATTAGTATTTTTCTCAAAAAACATAGTCTGCCATCTTTGAGAGTCCTCCATATTGGATTCAGAATAACATTTAGTCAAATTTAACTTGCAAGATTTGATTACAGACAGACACCGGGACAGATGAAAATAAATAAATAAATAAATAAATATGTTGGGACATTAACACACAACACCATCTAGTTCCATGGTAAGCTACGAGGCTTGTGTTATGGATACCAGATAGTTGATACACTACATATATATAACTTTAAATACATACATATTATAAATATAAACACCCATGACTGGAGTACAAATCTTCGTCATCACACAAATGAATGCCTCCAGCGGGACCCGAACCCGCGACCGCCGGCTCAGAAAATAGGGCCACTACAAACTGAGCCAAACGTGTCGTCCGCCATATTGGATGTGCAATGACGTCACGTTACTTATTGTATTTCGCTTATCAAGATCTTTCATGCTTATATCGTAAGTGTTACTATGGAAATGATAAATCGCCATTTTCTACCTTCCGCCATATTGAATTAAAGATAACTGCATTAAGGTAATCGTGCATTGTATCGGCAATCATATTAGTGTGCCAAATTTGTCAATCGGACACTTCGGAGTGGGTCAAATTTAACTTGCAAGATTCTATTACACAGTCCCCGACAGGTTAAACTAAATAAAAGCTTTAAAAGCGGGTCGTGATCATCAATTAATTATTTATTTCAGACCATTTAACGTCCTTGCGGAGCAGGACTTTTCTCGATATGATCTAAATGAAAAAAACCACCCATGGTTGGCAGACTTCGCCTGTTTTTCAAACACTAGTTATGTCTAACAAGCAAGTATCCTTTCATTTTCTTAATATCTTATGTACTTACTTCTTCATATTTATAAGCAACTAATATTTTGTTAAAAATGAGATTTGCAAATTATATTACACGAAATTCATATGTACATATACCTAATATTACATTAAGCACTTTAGGGAAATCCATTCTTTTGGAAGCTTTTGGAATACTATACATTATGATGTTAATATGTTTATAAAATCGCAGTTTGAAGACTATGCGGAAGAAATAATTTATATATGTATATTAAATCATTTATATATTATATAAAAATATTAATACCTGTAGTTTTTATGGATAAAATTGTAAAAAGTAGTATAAGTATAGTGTTAATTAATTAATGTTCTTCTTAAAAAAATATAAGTACCTGGGCGACCGAGCTTTGCTCGGAGTTTTTGGCAAACAAAAAAACAAACTAAAATTAAAAAAAAACAAACTAAGAATTTGAATAACTACAAAAAAAAAAACAAAATTAAAAACTTTGTGTCCGATCGGGATACGAACCCAGGCACCTGTGGTTGTCAAATTTGCGCATTGGCCGCTTGACCATGATGCTTATATCTGAGACTGCGAAATTATCGAACATAATATTTTGCGTGGAATTATTAATTTATTAAAATAATGCAAAAGAAATCATAATAATAATAAAGCTCTATTTATTTATTCATTTATTTATTATAAAGGCTTACTAACTAAATTTACATAAAAACATTTATTTAACATTATAATTTTACCTATTTATATATAAATTTAATTTAAAAGTATGTACAGCTTTTTATAAAAGTATTCCATTAAAATTTTATTTGGTTAAGAGTATATAAGGAGCCATTTTAGTTGTACAATAAAAAAAATGTCTATATCACATTGCTGAAATATAAAATTATATAATTTAGTGACTATTTATTAACTTATAATTTTTTAACTAATAATTTTGTAATCTGGAATAACAAATAAATAAATAAACAATCACAATAAATTAAATAATTCAATTGAGTAAATACTAAACATTTCACAATAATAAATATAAATAAAATTTCTTTCCATACATTAATTCTGACAATAGTTATAAATTAGGTATTTAATTTCATAATTAAATGTATTTATTTAGTAAATGTCTTTTTCATGTATAGACCCCTCTCGGTTAAAAGCTTCCTACAAAGTAGTCCTGCATAGAGCTCTCCGTTGGAGATTATGCTTGTATGATTGCAAAGGGTTTCTTTTCAAATTTTGTTTTCAATATATAATTTGTTTCTGATATGCCTATAAAGTTTATAATTTTATTTTTGTGTTCTTTTGATTTGTTGTAGGAAATGCTGCTTTTAATTCTAGAAGTTTTTCTGGTGAAGATATGTATACCTTTGTTCATTGTATGTCTGTTTTTCTTTGGAGGGTTACGGTCGAACTCCCCCACAGTGACCGGCCATACTGGTGGATAAAGATGAGGAGGTTCCTACGGTGTTTAATATACTGTATCTTGCTGTGTTGTTTTTAGTTGTTCCTGGTTATCATTTGTGTGGTTGAAAGTTAACTTTGGTTTTTGTAATATTAAGTCTTTAATATTACCAGGTATGGTTTTCTTTGTATGTTGTTTATTTGTTAGTTTTTGTTTATAATTGAGGTAAGGCGTTTCTGGAGATACAGGCAGACTTCTTTTTTATTTCCGTTTAGTTTAAGACTTTTTTTTCCTCTAGTTCATGATAGGAGTTCATGAAAGTTCTTGCGCCTAATATGTCTTTCTAAATTATTTATTGAGGTACTTTGTTCCTGTATTTTTTTCTCAAGAACTTCAATTTTTATTTCTAACTGTTTAAATTTCTCATTTAAGTATATTATTGTTGATTGTATTTTTAATGTTTTCTTTCATTTCTAACATTTCTAATATTTCTGTTTTCTGCTGTCTTATTTCTTGTTGCATGTTTATTAGCAACTTTTTTATGTCCTCCATCTTAAGTGTGAAGTTGGAAGTAGAACAGCTGATTGAAAAAAGCACCAATTATACCAAGTTGAATTGCAATTTTATACCAAGTATTAGTTTTTGAGGTTATAAACTTATGTTTTAATATTTGACGCTTTCACTTCACAAATTATTTTGTTTTATTGTCATCACACACAGGTTTTGCACTGATAGTATCTTTAAGTTATGTTTGTCACTTTTATATTTGTTTGGTAGGTGAATTTTTAAAAGCTCATTTGTTCTTCAACACATCAAGACTTGGTGATGTTTACATATTGCCCATAGGTTTTATTTAAAAATTTATTTTTATTATTTAAATTTATATTTATTCTTTAGATTATTTTCACTTAAATATATTTAAACTTGATGTAAATACGGACACGATGTTGACAGTTGCACAGTGGCGCCGCGCACTCACCAGAAGTGACAATGCAAAAATTGTGAAAATGCAAAAGAAAATCGCATGAAAATTCGAAAATTCGCGTTTTTCCAGATATAAGACTAATCTAGATCGATTTATCGCCCCCGAAACCCCTTGCGTGCTAAATTTCATGAAAATCGTTGGAGCCGTTTCCGAGATTCAGATTATATATTGATATATATATATACAAGAATAGCTCGTTTAAATATATAAGATATATTATTTACACCGAGGTTACACTTAAAGAGGTTTTAGAGATATTAAGTCAATATTAGACTCCTTTTTCCTGTAATATATAAACGTCTATTATTTCAAAGTGGAATAAATCACATATATAACATACCTTATCAACTCTGTCCGTCTGTACACCATATTTACCACCGAAACCCTTCGCATAGTCAGACTGGGAAGCGTGTTTCTCTACAGTGCCCACATAATCGTGTCCCACCGCACTTGCATCCATCCTGTCCTTCTGCACACCGAACTTACCCCCAAAACCTGATATGGAATGAGGATTATTTGTTATTTAATTACTTATTTGATTTCCAAAACTTATAGCACACTTTGGAAACTTATGGACCGGAATAGATATGTATAGAGTTAATACGAAAAATATTTTGTAGAAAAAAAAACTAGCTAAACATCAATTAAACTGGTTGTAAATTGTAGTCTTCCCAAAGACAAAACAAAAAATTATTACAAGTCTGTAATATGGTTGGTTTATATGTTCGTTAATCTCTGGAATGGATAGTTGGATTTTGACAGGATTTTCACACAGGGATAGAATAATTGAGCGAGAGTGATATGGGCTAATTTTTATCCTGAAAAAGGGTAAAGGATGTCACAAGATAAAAGCTATATGGGATATATAAATCTATGAATTTTACAATCAATTTAATAATTATTCTGAATCCGAAAGAGACAAAGACTTTAAAAACTCCGAAAGAGACAAAGACTTTAGACAACGAGTAGTCATCAAAGTCATAATACCATACGTATGTATTAAATTAATTATTTTACGAAGCTTTAAATTTATCTTCACTCGTTTACATAATTAGGTATCAAATGTAATAATTATCATTTTGTTAACTTTTATAGAGCCTTCAGATATTTAAAAGCAATATTTAGATTTAAGCACTTAAAGTTTTTTTATGTATTTGCCTATTTAAACGTGTTTTATTTATTAAATTAAATGAATTAACCTAAGATAATAGACATGAAATTATATAAAATAAATAATTTATTTACATGGTAGTATAAATAACAACAGGTAAATATTAACCTCCTGACAGTTTTCTTGCGGCCAATCTCACTAAAACTAGAGTTGCGTGAATGATGTGCCTAAACTACATCTATACATAATATAATAAAAATGTAACCGATCGCTGTCTGTACATGGAAGATATATGAGAAAAAATATTATTAGGACCTTTATCAACGCAAATAGCACCCAAAACAATGATTGTTAGAATTTTTGTCTGTTTGTCTGTGCGTTTGTGCACGCTAACCTCAGAAACGGCATCAACATCTATCTGATTTAGATGTGGTTTTTACTAATATATCGTGGTAAACAAAATACAATATTCAATTAACATTTAGTATTTGTTTCATGTCAATCGGTTCATAAATAAATAAGTTAAAAAAATCACGTCGGAAATTTGATAAATATTAACCATTTTTGTATGGGGTAATCTCCGAAACGGCGGGACCAATTTAAATGAAATTTTGCATGGTAGGTAGTACCTTATATCCCCGGTCAACATTTTAGATACTTTATATCCCGAAAAATTAAACAGTTCCTAGGGGATAGTTAAAAAACTATAGTAACTTATACAGCTTATTACACAACAACTTATGCACTTAATTTAGTAAAATTTGGCATGCTGATACTTTATGTTTTCTAAAAATATTATTTGCTAAATCTGTTTATTGATTTATTCTCGTCCAGCAACGGAGCAGCGGGTTAGTATGATTTTTTAACATACAATTTGTGGACCAGCGACGGACATTGGCTATTTTTTATTACTTCTTATTATCTTTAATTGTAATATATGTAATGCTTTTCGAGAGATTTTATCCTTACAGTATAATATACTATCAATTAGTCTGTTAAAACCGTACGTTTATACGGTGTATATTTTTGCATTTTTAGTTGGATTGATTAGTCTTGCCTAAAAGAGAAATATAATAAAGGAATAAATACACAATGATTTTCTTTATGAAAACCAGATCTAGCACCTATATAGTCCAAAATTCTTAAACCAATATACCTTAAAAATAATGTGATCATCATTATCCAGGTTATGATCTTATCTGATAAAATGTATAAGTATACAAAAGAAAGCCGCCGTGTTTATTTCATCAGTTCTTATATGCATTGAGACATTAGTTTTCTTACTACCGGTAGTTTTTGAGTAACAAAGTATTTTTGAAATACCAATTTTAAATAAAGTGAAACTTTTTATTCATATTTCTTACATATTATATAGATTAGATATAAATTATAAATGAATTGCAGTTTAAAAATACATAACAGTACTTCGTTTTTCCATCTTAGTTATAGTATTTTATGTAGGTGGTATTTTGGATGCTACTACTTTATAAGGAATATCTACTAAGAAGCGGTTATGCGTCCTATATGTTCGAGTACGAGTACAAATCTCAGTGTGTCAGTATGGAATATATAGAAATATTAGCGGTAATTCCTAAGTTTGTTTGCCTATTACTTAACAAACTTGTTCTGACCGTGTTGAAATAGTGAATAGGGGAAAGTGGGGCGATTGCATGCCCTTATAGAGAAAAATCGAGGAAATTGTATAATAGCATACGAAGATTTTTAAATTAAATTTATGTTATTAATTTTATTGTTTTTTTTTTATTATTTATAGTGTAAAAAATAATATTATAATTGTTTTATTTACTATACTAATTAATATACTGGCCAAAAACTACAATTTTACAACTTTTTTACTAATTTCCGCCCGCGACTCCTCCCAAGTGGAAGATACATCGATAAAAAGTCAAATATGTGTTCATACAGGAAATTAAACACTTTGATTTCAAATTTTACTTAACTCTGTTGAATTGACTCACTCACTCACATACTCATTGTTATTATTAGAGTGATTTTCTTCATTGAATATAGTAATTACATTTGTGAGGAATTTACATTCCTATATCCAATAATAACATATAATAACATTCGTTGGGACTTGTACTTATCTCTATCACACCAAGGACTTCACTTCACACAATAAATTACACATTAATAGTTTAAAAAACTATCTCAAATAAATGAAGTTTATATGACCCTTGCGTAGCACCTAACATTTCCTTCCAATGCTTGATTACTGGGTAATGATTATTGTGTAGTCAAGCCGTGCTAACTAGACCGTTAATCTGATTCACTACTAAACCGGATTACAGGTCGATATAATTACAGATCTATGTACTATATCTGTTATCCTTAATTAATACTCACCTTAATAAATGATAGTAATGGAAAAAATAGTTAGAATATGACTGGGTATATTTAGACTAATATCGCTTTTGAACAGTACTTAAAAAAAAATCTCTCGTGCTATATTTAATCAATGTAAGTATATATAAACTAAGTAAAATGTCTATCTTAAAGTTGATTTAATCCATACTAATATTATAAATGTGAAAGTGTGTTTGTTTGTTTATTTATTTTTTTGTTTGTTTGTTTGTCCTTCCACGTCGAAACGGAGTAATGGATTGGCTACTTTTTACCGCAGGAATTTACCTAATTGCCACGGGAAAACACTTTGTAATACGATCCAACACACAATACACACAATAACAACAATCCAAAAAATGTTTTTGATCAGAATTACTTGAAACTTGGTCGTTAACTCTTCAATAAAATTAAATAAATACGTGTTTTAGCATCTTTCGAAATTCATCCTTTAAGAGGGTAAAATAAAGGATGATAGTTTGTACGAAACTACCTTTTTTGAGATTTTTTGTAGTTTTACTGCGAGCGAAACCGCGGGTTCTGCGAGTTGTTTATAAAGTAATGATACATGTACATATATACGTAGTAACAGTTGTACCTTACCGAGTGTCACTGCCCATTTTTCTGCATATCTGGAAAATAAAATTTAAAACTAGGTACTATAATTATAGAGAATCAGATGACCGTACAAATATAAACAAATGAATTATTATTTTTCGATGTCAATTTTGGGGATCAAGTTAAAAAAATTAAGTTTACGAATTCGATTTGCAAGTGTTTGATATTTTTCAATATAGATTGTTAAAACGTTTATTTACTTTAACGAATTCTATTAGAAGAAAATATAGCTTGGATTAATATCATGTAATTGGAGACACCAATTAGTTGAGCTAAATAAGACCATGACCTAATCTATTCCTAAAAGCCTTAAGAGATTGAATTACTCTAGTCTTTGCTTATATAGAATCAAAGATTATTGTAAGTATTATAAGACCAGTATTTTATTGTTTCTTAAAACTATAATTTGATAGAACAATATAAGTATTTTAATATTGTTCCCTGATGATTATCTTATTCTCCGCTTTTCTCCGTTGCTAACTGCAATGCATGTCAAATTCAACCGCATGATTACATATCATTACCATGTATGTTGAAAATACTAAGATATGATATGTTTTTTTACTTTTTTAATATCATTAATTAGAGAGTTGCTACGCTGAGTTTCATAAGCGTCGCGCTGAGTTCAGGTTAATCTTGGAAACGACTATACAAATTTTTGTTAATTTTCACAAATAAAAAAGGGATTAGGCAGGTTATAATTTACATAGACTATTTATGAACATTTTGAACGTTGCGAAAGTAAAACTCCAGTGTCTTGATTACTTACAATTAAGACATAAATATATATTTCTTTTTAAGAGCTTTAGTAATAATATTATTAATGTTAAGGTCATGCTACTCACTAGGTCACAGGGTCACTAGTTTAATTTATACATAGGATACAAAGAGATCGACCATGCTTTCTATTCAACTACCGTCCACGGAGTCGTCATGATTTTTATTAACATTTTCAATAAAAGATTGACATTACAAAACAGAAAATACAGTAGATGTTGCATTGTAAAAACACTTTGTTGTCACGAATAAAAATGCTTAAGACTAGCGACATAGAACTTTACATGAAAGAGGATTTTTAAAGCAACACTCGCTAAAACTCTACATCAGCAACTCGTCTCGCTCGCCGACAGCTCTTTGCGAGTAGCCTTGACCGCGAATCTAGCTTCTTATAACAATCCAGATTCTGATATAACAACGGTTTTATAATCCAAAGTACGTTCTAATTTGAATTATTTATATTGTTTTCATGGTTAAAATATAGCAAATATATTATCTATTATAAATTTTAGTCCATTCACCTAATAATATTATTATCCATATTTAAATTACCTAATATCATAAGAAATACAAGTTTTCAATGTTTATGCAGATGTCTAAAACGCAAGAAATAATTTGAATAGAAACCATTTGTGTTCGCAGGATCTGTTAGGTCGAACTTTAATTATCAAATAATTATTTTTTAACGAAACAGGCTAAATTCAACAATGAAAAGACTTTGCCATATGAAATATTTATGAAAAATAGAATAATGAAAATCAGTTCAAAAGTGCCGAAGATATCGCGTAAAATACAAAAAAACAACAGGAATGACCTCCGCCTTTAAGTAATCGGTTAAAAATTCCACTACTCTCAAGAGAAAAAAACCAATGGCGGTTAAACACACCATGACGCATGCATTAATTGAATTACTACTCTACATTATGACGCCATGATAACGAGCATCACCTATTATTGTTGAAAATGCGACAAGCAGAGCAAATCTATACATATAATAAAATTGTAAATAAGCCGAATCTGTACATTAGATATTTTTTGGAAAATCTTATTGAAATAAACATTATTATCGATACAGAGGCCGAATCTATAATTTTTAGAATTTTTGTCTGTCTGTTTGTTACCGCATCACAGAAAAAACACTGGAGGGATTTTGATAAAATTTAGTATGATGATAGCTGGTTATCCGGATCAACATATAGGAAACATTTTACCGCTGGAAAATGTCTCATTTCTGAGAAAAAATACTAAAACTGCAATATAAGAGTATACTAATATGTAAAACCTAAGAATTTGGTTTTTGGTCATCTGGACGCGGGCGAAGCCGCGAACAATGTTAGTTTACTGATAAAATTAAAAAATATAGAAGAATTTTCTTTCTTGGTTCATCCCTTTTATATAATACCAGTCTTATTAATTAATTAAATTAAAAAAAGGTTTGTGTACAAAGTATACGTGTCAGAGGTAAAACTTCATTGGTCATTTACATTTTGTACATTGTACATCTCTATCTATTCCACGCTAACCGTTAAAACTTACGTTTTAACCTAGGGGCCAAGCCACTATTTATTAAATATTTTACATATTTGAAAATAAATCAGTAAAAATAGTAATTTTTAAAGATAGCAACAGAAAAAATATCATATTATTTATCATTTATCACACAACAACGGTTACTATGGCAACCTAATGCAAGTGTCACGGGCATGACGGCTTTTTGTGTTTTTTGTGAGACGAGACCTTGAAATTTTACTCTCATGCGCGTAGTTTCACTTCAATAATTAACCTTGATAATAAATAATATACACTAATTAAAAAGAGGTACAAAGAGTACGTATTTAATCTCTAGAAATACTGATGAAACTTTCTTAGATTTACGTTAATATTTTAAATAATACTAATTTTTCAGATTTTTCGCAGATTTATTATGTATGACTTTTGGTTCTCGACGTTGCGAATGCTTTAAAGTTAAAGCAATCATAATCACGGGAGAGACATCATGACCTCAGTGTTGACTGGTTGGTTAGTTCAGTTCAGAAAGATCTGAAAATACAGTTTTATTCACTGCTTTCATTCTCAAATATCTTGTACAAATAGGAAGCATTAAAATCCATTTTTTTATTTCTTTGTTGCGGCCTTAAAATATCACTTCGACCATTTCTCGTCTATTGTGATCAAATCGATCATCAATCAAAATACATAAGTAAACTTTATTTACTATGAGTCTATTAAGTGATTCTTGTGGGATATTTTTTAGTCAGAAGGGACTTCTTTTACGAAAAGAAACTACACTATCTCCTGTATACGTTTAGATACTTTACCGTAAAAAATACTGAAACTCAGTCTATAGTTAGGGGCTAAGTGAATAATTACTTTATAATCGTTTTACAATAACGATTGAAAACTACTGTGTATTCACATTTTGTGTTGAAAATACCCATTTTTACCCCCTTGCAGTATGAATTACCAAAAACGTTGAAACACATGTTAATTTAATTTAATTAAAGATCATTAATACCACGAAAAAAATGATTTATAAGATGAATGATAATGAAATATAATATTAAATATATAGTTATCTATACTAATAAAATAAAGAGGTAAAGTTTGTGAATTGTGAGTTTGTGACGGTGTAGGGGGTAATCTCTGGATCTATTGAACCGATTTAAATTAAATTTGGTAACAAGATAGTTTGAGACCCTTGAAAGGACATAGAATACTTTTTATCCTGAAAATAATCCCTTAACGGGGTGACAATGTGGATGAAATTTGTATGGGGAATAAACCTAGGGACGTACTGGAGCAAAGCGAGGGTGAGTCGCTAGTTAGTTAATAAAGTGGAATCTAAAAAGAAAACATTTTATACAATACTAGCTAAAGTTAAAGCTAGCTTGGTAAAGTTGCTAAGAAAATCCGCCATTTTTTATGTTAAAACTAAGTATTCAAAACAAAAAAATAACAAATACGTGTTCGTATCAATCAATGATTGAAATCATTCAAAATTCGTCCCCTGACAGGGTAAAAATATTAACAGGGTGGAGATGACTTAAAAATCAGCATTAATGCTATTGACGCTTACTTAACGGAACAGTAAAGAACAGTTAAATACTTAAAAAGCTTTTTTTATACAATAAAAATTGCTCTTGACTAAATTAAAAAGTAATCGCATTATCTTGGCCTCATCTGAAAATGCACTTTTAGAAGGTGGTAAAACGGCTTACGCTGCGTTTAAACTCCCGTTCAATCTCACCCCGAGTTGAAATCCCCGTACACATCTCTGTTTAAATATATTTAAACAGAGTAATATAGCTCAATTTTTCCGAAAGTGTACACTTACTGTGAGCCAAACAAGCTACTTGAGCTACGTAACGGGAGTAGACAGCGAGTAATCCATAAAACATTACTGTGTTTGCCGGATGTGCTCGAGGGGAATCAGTGTTCATATCTCGAATATCACTGATAACCTTTGATTTAATTTAATGTGATCCTTAAAATTTGCTTTGCAATGATCACTGATAAATCTCATGATCAGTTATTCATAGTAGCAGGCATAGACTTAAGAAACGATTGCTCTCACATAGACATTTTAGCAGAACCCAGAACTATACAGAACATCCACCAATATGGTATACAAAAAGTTCTTAATTAAATTCTTAGTTCCTGTTCGCGGCTTTTTAGCATAGTCTAAGCTAAGTGAATCTAGAGTGATAACATTATAACAATGATAACAAATTCGACATGACTACATATTTTAATGAAAATTAAAGCTGAGCAAATCCTTTAGTTCATGCAAGCGTAGCTGCAGGCAGAAAGCTTTACAAAATAAGAATAGGTATCACTTTAAAGTAACCTACAAAAGGAGGGGAGACTGTAAGTTTTAGGTATACGTAATATTGGATTAATTGGATTAAAATAACGTACGTGTTAGCCTGTTAGTATGTTAGTTAAAAGCCCATATACATGATTCTTAAATCGTAAATATTGTAAGCGAGTTTTATTATTGTAATCTCTTTCTCTAAGTTTGAAAAGATGAAGTAGAAAATGCGCAAATAATAGAGGTAGTGGAGCGTGCAAAATACTTAAAATAAATTAAAATATCTTTTTAGATACTAGATATTTTGAGTTATGATCACTAAAATTGAATTTATTTTCCATAATATTTTTAAGAAATAGATAACATGAAATGCGAACTTATTTTTGCAAATAATAAAGTATGTGTAACATATTAAGGAACCGTAAAAAAAATATTTGTGTGTAAATATTTTAGTAAATACAACACAATATTCCGTGGTACTATATCCTCGATGCGCGAGTCAAAATTATACCCATTCACAAACATAGATATTTGAAAATTCCATTCATTCCATCATCAAACATTTTATATTGTCTTTTACTATTATTAACCGACTTCCAAAAAGGAGGAGGTTCTCAATTCGTCGGAATCTTTTGTTCTTTATGTTTGTTCACCGATTACTCGAAGACGCCTGAACCGATTTGGATTTTTTTTTTGTTTCAAAGGGTATACTTCCCAGGTAGCCCCATATAAATTATATCGAAATCGGTAGAGCGGTTTTTTAAATATGAACAATATATATTTTTTTTAAATAAATTGCTTAATCGAATTTGTTATTAAAAATCTTTCTTCTTAACAAATTACCTGCTTATTACGTATACACTAAAATTGGAAAAATAAAAACTTTTTAACAAAAAATAAAAACCGACTTCCAGGCACTAAAATATAAAAAATAACTAAACGGAGGTTTTCATTTAGAATAGTTATTTAATCAGATATTTTCGAAGTCGGTGCCAGCCTACAATATTTTAAGATATGAATAATTAAATAGTAAATATGTATTTTACGTATCGAAGTATATTAGATTTGCTTTGCATCGGCGGGCAAACAGACAGACAAATATTTTTAAAAGTAGTAAATAGATTCGGCCTCTGTATCTATAATAATGACTATTTCAATAAGAAGACTCAGAATTTTATTATATGTATAGATAAATAACATATATAATAATAATAACCTTTTAAACCGTTCCGTTCATATCAAGAATGCTGCAGTAAAAGTCATTTAAAACGGACATACGAGTACTGTTTTGGTGCAACTACGTCCAACCTTACTCCTGCGTTCACAAGCTCGCCGATTTTGAATGCACGCGGTCAACAAATAGCGTGCACTAGTAAACATTTAATACCAGCGTACCGTAAAAAGCAGGTTTCTTAACAAATACTTCGATTTGTGCAATCTACAATGAGAAAGAACTCGTTTAGAACATAAGGAGTACATACGTTACGGAAGGTCACCTCAGTGCGACTATAGGTTTTGGAACAGCTGACGTACATCGGACGTTTATTTCTATAGATTACTGTGAACAATAGCAATGTGTGAAAGACATGTTTTAGTTTTCCCTTTTGTGGCGGTAGTACTGGCCTTCGCAAACAGTACTTTGGCCCGGGTGGCGCGTAAGTATTACATTTTCTATTGGCGGTATCTTACAAATTCACTGTTTCAATAATTATTCACGGATTTACCGGTTTGCATTTTACCGGTTTTATTATACTTAATTATTATTATTTATATATTTTTTTCTATAAATTGCAATAAAATATGTTTTAAAATTTTCTATATTATTATAAATAATAATTATATATTATCAGTGTCGATTTGTTTATAAGTATATGAATTATTTATTTCATATTTTAATCTTACGATTATTGTCAAAAAAATTAATCATTCTAAATATAACCAACAGTCAAGAAGTATAATCCACACTAATATTATAAATGCAAAAGTGTGTTTGTTTGTTTGTCCTTCTTTCACGTCGAAACGAAGTGACGGATTGGCCTAATTTTGTGTGTGGAGATTGTTGGAGGGCTGGAGAGTGATATAGGCTACTTTTCACCGCGGGAAATTATCTTATTTCTACGGGAAAACATGTTACAACACAACCCAAAAAATATTTATGATCAGAATTACTTGAAACTTGGTGTTAATGCTCTTCAATACAATTAAATAAATACGTGTTTTAGCATTTTTCGAAATTCATCCCATAAGGGGGTAAAATAAGGGATGAAAGTTTGTATGAAACCTACCTTTTTAGAGTTTTTTATGTAGTTTTAGGGTGAGCGAAGCCGCGGGTTCTGCTAGTATTTATATATTATTAACATTCCCTCCACGACCGCGGACACGTCGGCGTGTCAGTTAACAATAGATTTCTTAGAATTTTAATTAATTCCTTAGATATTTACCTGGAGGTGTTAGATTTGTAGTATTACTTCATTTGGATGCTTTTTTTATGAATTTAACAAACGAAATTCATATGGAAAAGGGTTAATTAATTTCGTTCACAAATATATTTTAATATCCCATATTTTAACTTTAAACATAACGCAGAAATTTATGGTAGCCCGATATCTTCAACTTTTTTTTGTTTATTGAAATTGTCAATTTTCTATGAAAACCTCAACAGATGAGCTTCATCATTTATATTTTTGCGATAGTATGCTATCATCATATCATCATAATTACTAGTAACTTTAAATGTTTTTTTAAATAATAAACCTCTCAATATTACAAATTAGTAAATACCCATAAATTATTATTATAACATTTTTATATTTCTTATAAGTCATCTATTCTAATATTATAAAGAGGAAAAAATTGTTTGTATCCGAAACTACCGAACAGGTTTAGATGAAAGGTAAGAAGATAGTTTGAGACCCTGGGAAGGAGTACATAGGATAGTTTTTATCCCGGAAATCATCCATTAGGGGGGTGAAAATGTGTATAAGGTAGCAACCTTGGGACGAACCTGAGCGAAGCGTGGGTGAGTCGCTAGTACAAAAATATATTTAACTTTAAATTTATATTTAAACATGGTCATTATGCATATTGGTTCATATCACGTTTTGCCCTTGTCATATGACCCACTGAGCACCGAAATAGTCATAAATATAATGAAACGCAGCTTCACAAATAACGTGTTGTTTACTAACGTTACCGAGCCTCACGCCAACGTAATTCACAATTAAGGCGACGTCTATATCTTATTATCTTTACATATTACACTCAGACAAAATTACAAAGGGTTCAAAATTGTCTATCAAATTATTTTGCGTATATTTATACCGTAATATTTAATATTATGAAATAGAAACCTTTTAAAATTTTTAATATCTGTCTGTGTAATCACGATTCAGTCGATGCTAGAATCAATGGCTTTTTTGTGTTAAACTAAATTCATCGGTTAAAATTATCTAAGTATACTCTTAAAATACTATATTGAAATTATTGAAGTGAAATAATAAACACAAACGTAAGCTTTCTTTCCAACTACTGAACCTTCGAAAATTTTCAGTAATAGAAAACTGTACTATCCCTAAGCTACGCGACGATATTTAGGTATATTTTTTTACATATTATATATGTAATTTTTAAATAAATTAGTCAGTTATAAGTCAAGAAAAGTGATTCTTTAAATCGACGATAACATTATAAGTGTATAATATTATCTGGTTATGTACAAAATGTGTGCTACCAAGTAGTGTATTAAGTAACTACGAGTATGTGTCTGTTACCTTTTCACGTTATAGCTGAACAGATTATGATATAAATTGACAATTATATAGATTGCAATGTGGAGACGGACATAAACGATCTTTCATCGCAGTCCCGCTTACTAGACGAATGAATGCCGGGGGTAAAAAATAGTAACTTTATACATGCATATACGAGTATGTACATATAACTGTATTTTTTAATTTACTAAATTAGGCATGTAATTTGTTCATGAAACTAGACCTTATCCTTGTCTGTTCATCTCTTTTACGTATGAAACGTTAATGCCTGTAATTCTATATTAGCCTGCGCTGAATTTCACAAATTTAGTGCTAGCAGAACCCGCGTCTTTGCTCGCGGTAAAACTACAAAAAAACTATAAAAAGGTAGGTTTCGTACAAACTTTCATGTCTTATTTTACTCCCTTATGGGATAAATTTCGAAAAATACTTAAACACGTAGTTATTTAATTGTACTGAAGAGCATTAATACCAAGTTTCAAATAATTCTGAGCCTATGTCACTCTCCAGCACTTCAACTATCTCCACAGAAAAAAATCAGGCCAATCCGTCGTTCCATTTCCACGTGAAAGAAGGACAAACAAACAAACAAACAAACAAACAAACAAACAAACAATTTCACATTTATAATATTAAGTATGGATATAGGCAGACGTTTATTGTTGAACTCATGGGCTATGTACAAAATGTGTGCTACCAAGTTTGAAGCCTAATATTTGTTTGGAAGCTTGTGATAAACTTTTCTAATTAAGTTAAATGTATTTAATCTACTACTTACCGGGCTTCATTGTTTATGAATAATATTAATTATTATCCTAATAAGCTTTTTGTTTTTGTTTTTAATTTTGACACTTACGAAAAGTTTAGGGTTCAATTATATTTTAC
Organism: Brenthis ino; assembly: GCA_921882275.1. Classification (NCBI taxonomy): domain Eukaryota; kingdom Metazoa; phylum Arthropoda; class Insecta; order Lepidoptera; family Nymphalidae; genus Brenthis; species Brenthis ino. Next base: position 16,430,546 of record OV170234.1, read on the forward strand.
GTAGTATACGTATACAATATACTAGCGACGTACCCCCGCTTCACTCGAGTGCATCCCTGGGTTTCTTTTAATATTTTATGCAGATAACAAATTTTGACAAATTTTATAACCAACATACGAGTAAATACCTATGGGTTAGTACTAGTGTCATATTTTCTGTGTAATAAATTTCATCAAAATCAGCCCTGCGGTTCCAGCGTAAAGAAATAACAAAGAAATTATGTATGTCTACGTACAAAATTTTGCATTTAAAATGGTAGTTAGATTTCCTTATTTTTCTTTAATCGTTTTTATGTGTTAGGTAGAGCAGTAGTCCACTATGTTTCCTATCATAGATTATAGAGTGACAAATGTCCAATGCTTTTTAAGTTTATTCAATAGATGAGCGAAGCTCGGTTGCCTAAAAACTGGAAAGTTGAATTTATAATAAAAAAAACTTAAAAATAATATTCGTTTATGGACAAAAAATATTTACAACTTTAATTATTTGTTTTCGATTAATAGAACTTGGAAAAACTTTTCATTAATTAATACTTATAGTTCACATTATAATAAAAAAGTAGTAACTAGCGACTTACACTCGCTTCACTTATAATTGTCGACGTAGCTAGGGCCGACCTCGGCACCACTCCCAATAAAAAATAAAAAATATAATAATACTCCTTATATTATCAGCTATCTGCCAGTGAAAGACACGTCAAAATCAGTTCAGGCGTTTCGGAACGTTAGTGACACAAAAAGGCAGACAGACCTATTTCTTATAAGTACCATATATAATTTCATATGCATTTAGTAAAAAGGAGTTATTTTGACATTACAAACAGACACTTCAATTTAATTTATCTGTATAGATAAATATAGAGAGACAAGTGAACTATTTGATTTTATTTTGTATTGAGTATTGATTATAATTTAATAATACTAGTGTCGCGCTCGTTAAAAAGAAATGACTCTATGAATCAACCAAAAATAAAGTTAAATTGTATTTTTTATTCCATGTGGCTTTTAGGTGCTTTTTATGTTGATCGTCTTACTCTGGAAAGTAGAGAAAAATGGAAAATATTTTTTGTATATTCTTCTCCTATTTTTTGTTTATGTATTCGATAAGAAAAATATGAATATGAGGAATTAATTGATATTAAGTAATATGAAAAATAATAGAGATATTACAATTTAAATATTAAAATTGACGATTTAAAGGGTCAAAGTTTATTTGAATAACCTTCAAAAAGATTTCTGCTATACTTGATTTTATTTTTATTTTTTGAGCTTACATTAATTCTTGTTTCATTTAATAAATACCTACCTGGGCTACCGAGCGTCGCTAGGAGTTTTTGGCCTAAAGTACAATTTAAAAAAAAAACTAAAACCTTGAATAAATATAAAAAAAAAGCAAAAGTAAAAATTTTGTAAGCGACCGAGATTCGAATCTAGACACCTGTGATAGTTGATCTTGCACTCTGGCCGCTTGACTACGACCTTGTCCGAGCGTGCAAATTACTGACCATATTCTGCGTGGAATAATGCAAAATAAAACTGCATGTATATATATATATATATATATATATATATATATACATACATACAAGAATTGCGTTTAAAGGTATAAGATAATAATAATAGCATAGGTACATTTTAATTTTTAGATTTCAAAAATAAGTTTATTTTCTTATTTTTACCGTGCATTGTGTTAATATTATGCTTAAAGTAAATTACATATGTTGTTTTTACTATTTTGTTTAAGTTAAATAAATATTGTAGTAATCGCCTTAACAGTTTGCGTGCATCAAACGCGAAACTTGAAATTGCCTAACATAGTGGCGCGATGTCGACTTACTTAACTTTATGATATCGTTTACTATTTGTGTCACAAGGCCTACTAAACTACTAAACTACACAAAAAGTAGACTAAGAAACAAGAATTTATTTAACACTATATTTTACTTTTTTCTTTATATTGTGTTCAACCCTTTTTAAAGTCCTACTGTTGGGCAAGGGTCTTCCTTCAATACGAGGGGAATCAGGCCTTAGTCCACCACGCTGAACAACTGCGGTTTGCCGGACTCCACATGTCTTGAAAACTTGCTCAGTTCTCTCATACTTGCACCTTTCCTCACGATATTTTTTTTCACCCTAAGGCAAGTGGTAATCATGTTGGAAATGATTCGTATATGAAAATAATTATCAAAGGTGCGAGACCCGGGATTTAAACCCGCTTCAATTGGTTTCCCAAGAAAACGCGTTTGTAACACTGGGCTATCACTGCCTAATTATCATTTTATAATAATGTTTTTTTTTTATTTGTTTTATCTTTATCATGTACTGTAAAAAACTTACCTCCTTCGTGACGTGCAGTAAAAAAGAATATAAGAGAAAATATACGGAAAATTATTATTTTGATTTCTAAAACATAACAAACACCTTCCAAACACAAATTTTAGAACACTAAATGTTCGTAAAAACTTACGCTATTACGATTTCATATGATAACAATGTTCTCAGTATCGATAATAATATTAAATTACTTAATACAGAGGTTTATTTTTCATTATATATAATATAATAAATAGCAATAGGCATACATTTATTTAGATGTTCGTAATAGTCTGAATTAGGTTCTTAGAGAAAAAAAAGTAGTGCAGATAATTGAGAAATTTGGAAAACATTAAAAATCACAAAAATATTTATTTAAGACAGCACGTCTGTCGAGTTACCTAAAAAGTTATAAAAATTGTCTAAAGTGCCTCGCGCTTGTAATTTAGAGATAGGTAGTAAATTAAGCTATTTCATCATCTCTCAATATATCTCCAAGTTCTAGTAATATTGCAAACTTTAATTTTTAAATTTACACATAAAGTACACGTTACAAGTTATTCATGAAAACGTCACAGCCCTCTTATAACTTTTATCTTTTTTGTTGTAGTTAGTAATTTCAAAGCATTTATTTTTTTGCTGACTCTACCATTATAATGATTCGTATGAAATGACATGTACATTAAGGATCCAATTATTTTAAAAATAATGAAGATTATGATATGTCAAAACAAAGCGATTAAGGCACTTTAAATGTGAAGATTATGTAATATCTGCTATAATTTGAGTACTTAGTACATGCTTCTTTTTAAGCAATTGTATACAGCGTTTATAGAGTGATTAAATAAGCAATTCTTGTAAATATATATATATATATATATATATATATATATATATATATATATATATATATATATAATTTCGTGTATCTCAGCTCTAACAATTTGTATCACATTTGTGTTTACATAAGGTTTTGCTTTTAAATTTGCTTTTTAAGTTTAAATATCTAAGTGTATTTTCTGAAAAATTCATCATTCATCATTCATCATTCATCAAAATTCGGTCGCCCAGATACTAGTATATAAATAAAGGATTAAATTTTAATTTATAACTAAATTTAAATAGGCAAAGACAAAACAGTTCTGATTGTCAACTGAATTTATTTGTTTTGACGAGCTTTAATTTTATCAATAAAAAAATGTTGGAAAGAGTTTTTTTCTCATATTGATAGGTAATTTTTTTCATAGTACTTTCCTTAAATTTTCATTAATGATTTTGATCATATTTCTATCACTAGAAAAACACTATAATATAAGAAGCTCAAATGGCTATAGCTACATGATTACTGTGATCATTTAACTCGTTATATTTAAATACAACATAAAACACCCACAGTGCTCTATAAGTGTTAATGGATTTATTAAAACAATTATAGCAAAATATAACATGTTCATGTCTTAATCATTATTTTATAAAATAGCAAATGTTTTGATATTTATTAACTTAATTTCGTTTACTTTTCAGCGGATTTCATCCACCCATGTAACAACACAGAGGTATCATGCTTAGCACAATCAACACAAGATGCTATACCAGAATTTTCCAAGGGCATACCTCACCTTGGTGTACCATCCTTAGACCCCTTCATAATAGAGGAACTGCCAATCCAATTGCCGGGAGTCAAGGTGACCTTCTTGGATGGAAAAGTTACAGGCCTTCGAAAATGCCAGGTGTTAAATGTCGAGTAAGTGGTTCTTATAATTACGTCATTCAAGGAATTGGTTTAAATAAAAAAAAATCATTTCAATATCTATATAAATAAATTAATTTTAGTGTATACCTGTAACTATTTACGCTATATCAAGCTTAAAATATAGCTGTACAAATATATATGAAAATATCTTTAAGCATTGCCTAGTTTAATTGTACTTAATGGGACTTTCAATATCAAATAGAGAATAGATATGGGTAGAAAAGTTGCCTTGTAATATATTCAGAGAAAAGACAGGAAATTCTTTGGGATAAATAATAAAAGAATAGGAGCTAGATCAGTTTTATTAATACAAAATAAAACGGCGGAAAAAGAATTTGGTCTAAAGGCACATACATAACTTTCGGTAAAAAAAGAATTCAGATGACAGGGAAATATAGATAGTTTTTTAAATTTTTTAGTATGGGGAGCAGCCATGACACGTGTTACCATAGTTTAACATAAATAGATATATACGTATTATATGTTAGTTTCTAATACAGGTTTATATTTAAAATATGTATAAAATACGTATTATTCGCTAAATCTATCATAATAATTAGTTTTTTTCTTAAGTAACCAAACAAAAACATACTATTAATCAAAACATTGGATGATAAAATCATGGTATGTTAAAATACTTTGCATCCTATGTACTAACTATACGGACTAAGCATATTGTTGGTAACGTAAATATTATGCAATTACGTGAGTAAATCTTGAAACGGTCAGATATTTCGTATAATAGAGTACAAAGATAAATGAATTACATCTAATATATTTTGCGAAGGTCGTACGGTATTAATTGCAATAATAAATAGTTCAACAACCGATTTTGTAATGCATGCACTGATGCATAATATACTTAATTTATCTTATTTATTTATATATTCGATATTTGACCTACATATCATTAAAAAATTAAAATTGATTTAAATTCTTATTATACATATAGAGGATTAGGATGTATTTATTACCTATTCTTAATAATAATTTTTCTTAAGATCTTAGCATGATAAAAGATAAAAAAGACACTAATAAGTAAAAAATAATCGAATGGGAGTTTTCATTTACTATAGATACCTAATCATATATTTTCGAGGTTTCAAAGTAAAATTCAATTCTAACGTTTTAGGATTGTCAAATGAAACAAAAAGCCCGAACTCAAAGCATCTCTGCTATTAGCTGTTGAAGAGTTCCACCTATCCACCTTCTGACTTTACTAACAGATCAGATACCGAATCACTGCACTATCAGCGGAAATATAAACACTTGCAAAGTTTTAAGTCAATATGACAATTAAAACTAGGTTAAATTTTGATTAGCAATTTTTCTATCCTTACGGGTGGTATTTTTTTTTCAAATTCAAATGGGACGTAACTGGAAGCATAAAATTACAAACAAAAAAGAATTTTCAAAATTGGTTAATAAATGAGGGAACTCTGAGGTAACAAACAAAAAAAAATACAATCGAACTCAGATTCTCCTCTTTTTTGAAGTCGGTTGAAGTGATCGTAGTCTAGTCTAGTTGAGTCTAGGATCCAATGTAGGGTTGAGTTTCAATATAGATTGAATATTTCCTTGCCCAAACAAATGTTTACCCGCGGCTTCACATGCTTTTAAACAACAATGTTGTACAATGTACATACATTGATAGCAAAAGTAGTGTTCTAAATTATTAGCTCTATTGCAAATATCAGTTAATACACTATGAAAAAGTAACACAACTTACAAATTTTTATAATATTATTGTTTGAAATATGTATTAAGTGAAACAGCGCAAACTTATTTACTTTATTCCTTTTGTTTTTTTTTTAATTTTAGTGTCTGTCATATATTTTCCGTATTTAGTTTAGACTAAGATGTATAATAAACCCCTCTTCTATGTAAAGTTAAGATACTCTCACTTTATTTAAATTAAACTTGGCAAAAAATTTTATTCAAACATTAGCCAATCGCAATCAAGTCCCAACGAAATTCATGCAGTTCATTTCTCGAGTAATTTTTAATGAAACATGTTTAGAATAAACTAAGAATAAAAATAAATAATATTAAGTACTCTATATTGTACTCGATTATCAAAACGCAGAACAGAATAAGTAAGATTATACTATAAAAAATTGCATAATAGATGGCTTAACGCGAATTCAGCTATTTCTTCCAAGAAACTTAGGGTAGAAGGAAAAATAAAAAGAAAAGGGGAAGGGCATTGAAGTGGAAGGACATTGATCTAATTTTATTAGATATAAATAGAGGGAATATATATTTAGCAACTACTTTTATGTTAAATTATTAAAAAAATCATTTCAGAGCGTACCTGGAAAAGAATATATTTATAATAGAAATCAAATGTAACATAACTATAAAAGGCAAATATACTGCTGTTGGAAGGTTACTTTTATTCCCAATAAATGGAGAAGGTGACTCCAAAATCAAAATAGGTAAGATTTCACATACGATTGCTTATAAAAAATATTTATTATTACTTATTACTTCACAAACTAACTTTATTTTAAGTGTATCAAAAAATATAAATAGTATATATTAAATATGAAAGCCTACTTAATCATACGTTTGTTTGTTGACTTACATTATCAAAACGAAAACGCGAATTTTATAAGCACATACTAAACTTTTTACGATTTTGCTTCGAATTACAGTGAACTCTATCATAAAACTGAATATAAAAACCAAATACTTCAAAGATGCAGAAGGACGAGACCACTTTGGAATAAAAAATTATAAATATACGTTCGACTATGGCGACAGGGTCCATTATACCATCAATAACCTATTCAAAGGGAATCCGGAATTGAGTGAGTATCAATATAATTTTATGTTTCAGATCATTATATTGCTTCTCGTAAGAAAAGATTCACCCAACGACACCGCTGGGATAACAGACTGCAATCTATAGTAATAAAGCGATGACTTCTTCTAATAATAATCTTTTCTATTAAAAAAGACTGCGGGATTTATATAATTTAATTCTAATCACAAAATTATCTATACAGATAAATAAAATTGAAGTGTCTGTCTGTAATGTCAAAATAACAGATTTTTACTAAATGCATATATGAAATTATACACGGTACTTATAAGAAAAACACATTTTTTTTGTCTATATGTCTGTTTTTTCCGACTAATCTCCGAAACGGCTAGACTGACTCTGACGCGACTTTGACTGGTAGATAGCTGATGTTATAAGGACTAAGTTAGGCTACTTTTATTTTAGACAAAGAATTAGTGTTGCTCTTATAACCAAATTAAAACGTACCCAGGGACGCACCCGAGTGAAGCGAGGGTAAGTCGCTAGTAAGGTACATATAATAATATTATACATATAATAAAATTGTAACTAAGCCGAATCTGTACATTAAATATTTTTTGGAAAATCTTATTGAAATAAACATTATTATCGATACAGAGTCCGAATGTATAGTTTTTACAATTTTTGTCTGTCTGTCTGTTACCGCAACACAGAAAAACCACTAGAGAGAGGGATTTTTATGAAATTGGGGATGGTGATAGTTGGTTATCCGGGTCAACATATAGGATACTTTTTACCGCGACAAAATATCTCATTTCTGAGAAAAAATACATAAATTGCAATGTAGTATACTAATATGTAAAACCTAAGAATTTGGCTTTTGGTCATCTGAACGATGGCGAAGCCGCGGGCAATGCTAGTACAATATAAAAAACTGAAGAAATCTTATTTAACAAACTGATAATAATAATTAATTAACGACTAATTAATATGGATAATCCAACTTACAACGTTTTTTTACGTATATATAACCTATTAACACTTGTTTAGTGTATAGTTAAATATAGATATTGTTTTATTTTAATTTTATTTAATAAAAAAAACTAGTACATAATATAATATTATTTGTCAAATATTATTACTATTAAAATTATTTTCTTGTTATGGGTAGATATTAGATACTCTTATTATTTAAAAATTTATGTAACGTGATATTTATTTTACTAGTATTGCTCTGTTAATGCGATAGGAATTTGAAAATTAATGTTTATTAACGTAAAATATAATACTCCAATTTAACAATTTGTGAAATATCAGGACATATGGGAATAGATTTATCAATTGTGAGTACCTATCATTTTCAGTTATAATAAAGTTGAAAATTTAGGCCCATTAAATTTTATGTGTTGGTGAATTGCCTGTTGTGAATTGGGAGTAACAAATGACAAACTTATGCATCGTATAGCTCCCGCAAGCGATTTAATTTGAAAGCGCCTACGAAACTTTCCGCAGCTTGGGTACTAATTAATCCATATGAATCGAGGAAATGAAAATATAGAGTTTGCGATATGCTGAACAACTTTATAATTAAAGTGGATGTCATCATTTTACTTATGGTTTTATGGTACAGATGAAAAAGATTATTATTTGAAAAAAAAACAAGACAACACAGTATCATACCCTGCACTTAGCGAATATTATGATACTGTGTGAGATATGGTATAATATATCTATTGTGTTTATAATACTCCCACGTTTAAAAAAATAGCATCTGACCTTCATTGTTATAAGTATAAGCTGACTCTAAATACACTATAATTGTACACGTTTTTTGTCTAGATTACCAACTTCTATCACATTTAAGTTATTTAGTATTCTAGGAAAACAAAAACCTATCCCACGGGAACCGAACATTTTTCCGAGATAAAGTGTTATCTCAGACTATATCTTTGTGCCAAATTTCATCCAGATTCGTTCAGCCGTTCTGGAGTTAAAGAGTAACAAACATCCATACATACTCACAAACTTTCATATTTCTATTCTTAAGAATACGTATTTCAAACAATCAATTTAAAATTAAACTTATTTAATATTTCAGGTAACACAGTATTACAATTTCTAAATGAAAATTGGAGGGTCGTAACAGAAGAGTTCGGCCAACCAGTAGTCGACTACGCAATGAATGTCACCATAGAAACTGCTAAGAAGTTTTTCACAGCAGTACCTTACGATGAGCTGCTCAATGTACCGATACCAAAGTATTAATATTACAAAAATACCTTATATTTTATTAAAGAAGCCAAAGCCTTCAATTATGATTCGTAATTTGTTTGAGGATGTTTCATCTGACCTCATGAAAGCATTACGTTTTATGACTTATATTATGAATCTTTTATTTTTGGAAATTAATAATATTTTACCGAAATAAATGTTAACCAAAGAAACGAACAAGAACTCATTTTTTCCAATCAATCAAACATTTAAATGAAATTGGAATGGAAAAGGGAAAATAAAAAAGGCGAATATATTAGGTTTATAACATTTAATTTTGCGTAGACCTAATATTTTCTTTAATCTATGTCGACCACATTATTTTATGTTTAAATATTTGCTAAGTGTAATCTAATATTAGGTATATATAAGAGAAGCAATTATTATAGATATTATAAATAATATAATAATGATAGTTTAATATTTTATTGATATATAGTTTTATAATAAATACATGATGACTGGCGATATCGGTTCGATTCCCATTTGTGGTGACTGTTTAGACTGACGCGGTCGTCTTCCATATTACATTTACCATTCAGTATCTCTATACCAGCAGAAAGCAGAAAACGTAAGAAGTCACCTTCCCTCCTGTCCCTCAAACAAGGGATAAAATGTATAAAGAACTTGAACATCAAATATAATAATAATTTGTAATATAAATGCCAAATAGAAATTTGTGGATTGGTAAATTTTGAACTTAAATATGATGATTATTATTTAATTATTTAAAATGAGTAGTACATATAATATCTATTATGTATCTACTAAGTAAGTATAAGTACATTTCCCATAATAAAAATATTTTCAATTTTGTATACATATGTACATAATATATTATAAGCTAAATATAGAATCGTAGATTCTACCTCCAACTATCTCCCTCAGCCATCTTCTCTGGCTACACCTGGTTACCTTTTCCCATTTAAGTTTTAGCCTCCTTTACCTTTAAGAGAATGAAATTCTATAATCGCTAAAATACGTATTTCATTTTATCCAGGACGATAATATTTTCTTATAAATTATACCACCTTTGTTTTGCTCCTTAGAGGCTGTTAAGGTAAGACCTACTGAGAAATGTATTGTGTTCTTATTTCGCTAAGTTGTCTTACATTATACGAATACAAAGTCATAATCTTAGCTCTTTATGTCTATTTGTTTGATCAATGTGTAAAAAATCTGTCAAGCATCCAAGGTTTGCAATTTTAAATATAAAAAAACATTGTATTTATTCTGTAAATTCTAAAAAAATACTAAAATAAGATTATTAATAAATATATAATATATTATGAAGTTAATATAGGAATTAAAAATGTTTTTTTTTATTAATTAATTTAATATTATTAGTCTTTATCTACGTGGGTCTACATAATATATGTATTCCGCAAACACTAAACACCTGTAATTCACATGAAATCGAGGTTTCAAGCCTTAGTTTCCATCCATAGGAAAGTATTTTTTCTTAAGACATTACATCAAAATAAGAATGCTAAAATATAATCTATCACGATGATTGCATTTGTATTAGAATTTATTTATTTATACATATCTTTTCATCTCTTAAAATTCCCCATTTCTTAAACAATATTAATCAAATTATATAGTAAATCCATAAACTTATTGATAAAATAATCAGTGGTGTTTGACAATTTGCTCTTTATTTTGAGTACGCGTAGACTTTTAGAACAAAATTAACGTTTTTTTCGTCTGGCATTGTTTTATATTAATCACTAACTTACTGTAGAGCGTATAGCTAACGCTGCTTCTTAGAATATACCGATTGAAAAAGCTAAACTAAAGCTATGGTTTAAATTTAACCAAAAAATATAAATATATGTATTTAATTTTTACTCGAGTTTTTCAATGTGGTACACAAATAGATAAATATGATACCGTTTTGTAATAAAAGTTAATATTTATAAAAATATTTTTTGAAATGTCCCACTGCTAGCCATTTACCTCTCTTTACTGCGCGGATTCATAATCCATTCAGTTTTTTAAAAACTTGGTAGGTTTACTCAAACTTACAGGTTTCCTCACAATGTTTCTCTTCATAAGACAAGTGGTAATTTTGTTAGAAATGATTCGCACATAAAAATTGAAAATAACAGAGTCATGATCCGGGATTTGAACCCACTACACTTGGTTTCCCAAGCAAGCGCGTTACCACTGGGCTACCACTACCTCGAAAATGTTTTAGACTAATGAAAATTCAAAGTTGTCCAGAACATAACATTAGCCTACTATTCTGACCCTGAATATACGTGATGTTATACAATTTTGGAGTAATAAATGACCTCGTTCCCAAAATTTTATCTCTTCCCATAAATCCGTTGTGCGGAACGCAAAATAATTCAAGCTGCATTTTTGTCCGGTATAGATTTAGATTTACTCTTAGGAATTTGTAAATGGGAATTGTACATTTTAAGGAAAAATATTTAGATACAATATATGTTGAGACAATTTATCAGTTATTTTTTAAATATTATTGTTCATTTGAAAAATCTCAATTACTTTTTGAGATATTTGTTGAAACCCCTTTTTTATTTTTAGTTAATTGTTTATAACTTTGCATTTTTTTCACGCGAAACTTAATTTTTTTTTGAAAAATCATCTACATGCTATTCCGAATCGAATGACACCTCGTTCATATTTTTCCAAGACTGCTTGCTGAAAAAAGTTTATCTAAAAGGCACTTGTTGACTAGACTATAACCCAGCATCGTGCCACTATTTGTTAAGTAAATTAAAATCTGTTTGGAGTAACTCATAAAGATTAGTACCTGGGCTTACAGAGCTTCGCTCGAAGTTTTTGGCCAAAAGTACAATATTCTTTGTTTTTTAAACTAAAACTTGAATATATACAAAAAAAAACAAAAGTAAAAACTTTGCACCGACCGGGATTTGAACCGGACCACCTATGATTGTCAATTTTGCGCCTGGGCAAGCGGCCAACGATGCTTATGCCTGAGCTTGCGACCATATTTTGCGTGGTGAAAGAAAACCTCATGAAAACTCGAAAACTACAATACGAACTACAATAATTACTTATTTCATTATTTGTTAATGGCTCCAAATATCCATACTTAATATTATAAATATGAAAAGTGTATTTGTTTCTTTATCTTTCTTTCACGCCGAAACGACTTGGCGAATAGGCATGATTTCTTGTGTGGAGATAGTTGGAGGGCTGGAGAGCGACATAGGCAACTTTTTACCGCGGGAGATTATCTAATTCCCACGGGATACACATTATAATACAATTAAAAAATATTTATGATCAGAATTTCGTGAAACTTGGTATTAACAATCTTAAATACAATTCATTAAATACATATTTTAGCATTTTTCGAAATTCATCCCATAATGGGGTAAAATAGCGGATGAAAGTTGGCATGAAACCTAACTTTTTAGTTATTTTTTGTAGTTTTAGCGCGAGCGAAGCCGCGGGTTCTGCTAGTTCTATTTTAAAAGATACAATTTATATTTATGTTATTATTATTTATTTTGATCCTTATTCGGTTTTACTAGTTTGTTAATATTTAGAAGTGATGTAATTTAACTTTTCCTGCTAACATTTTTTTGCCATATAAATTTGTACGATTTACGTAATTACTTCTTCGTATTATATAAGACAGTTTTCATGGACTTCATGAGGGCTTCTCTAATAAAAACACGGTTCACAGCTATTTCTTTTGAGGTATCCGATGTTAAACTTCCAACTGTAATCATATATTTTTCTTTACTGGCTTTAATTCACTGGTTCTACGCAAACTTTGCCTTCATTTCCACGAATATAGAATTTATTTTGACCCACGTTCATTTCCAGCTTGGAGGCCACAGCTGTAACAATTTGTCTGGCACAAACCGTGGGATCATATTAGATAGTATAACTTAGAAATAATACTACCAATACTTACTAACAATTATTGTTAGTTATAATAATTTTGTACGTAAATGCGAAAATCTCTATAGCAGTAGTAAAATATAAAGTAACATAAAATTATTTCAGTGAGGGCTCACTGAATGGCAACAGTATATTATACTTTAAGAGAAAAATGCATTTTAATTTTGGTTTAAAACATTCTTCCATCTATCTAAAATCTTAATCATTCAAAATAAGATGATATTAAGCATTTTGTTACTTTTAACATTATGTGAAATTTATCACAATTTAGAGAAATAAAATAGAAGCAGCAGCTGTCACGTCAACTTTGTTTAACAAGAAGAGTTCAGGTTATAATAATGTTATAATATAATATTTGAGAGTTCTAATTAAAATTGATAACCTAATAAAGATCTTATCTTCTCTTATACTTAAATGGTATTGATCTTATACTTAAAAACCAATGCTCTTTAATCTTTGATTATATTGCCTTATATAAAAGAAAATATGTAGGCGCGTCCAGCTTTGTCTCAGAGTGTTTATATTCAAAATTTCTGTTTTACGATCATAAGATTACTTCCTTATTCGCTACTTCCTTCTTTAACCAACATAAAAAGGAGCAAGAATAGATATTCTATCACTGGTTGAAAAACATCCTGAAGGAGGGCGGCTTTGACATTAATTTACATGGCGCTCATAGCACGCGACATGCTTCGACTTTATTCAGCTGTTCCTAGATCAGCGTTAATCTCCAAGTTATTTGATAAGCAGCATGTCCGTCCGAATCCTCTAGCGCAATCTTTAAATACTATACTAGGCCTTTTCAAGCTGAGTTTGTATACGTACTATTTCAAGTGTAGTTGAATAAAATCAAACTTGTGCTATAATAACCAATTCATATAATTTTTGATTTACCTTATTTATTTATCTCATTTTTATCCGCATTTAAAAAGTTTTTTGGATGAGATTTCATTCGAATTATTATTCTGCAAAATTGCTTTTGATTTAATATGAAGGAGCTATTTTTTAATTCAGAGCAATAGCTCTCATAAATAGTTTTTTAATATTATCTTATAATATTAATTATTATATGATTTAGGCCAAATTTTGTGTTTAGATAATATTTTGCTTTTTAAGTTTATCTATACAGGTATATTTTCTAAAAAAAAAACAACAATTTTTATATCTTCTCCGAAAAACGTCGGGCGAAGCTCGGCCCAGCTTACATTAATACTAGTCTTTTGATCTCTTACTGTCTATAAGTAGTGATTAAACAAATTAAAATATGATTATAAGTGCAACCCTTGTTATGCATTGTGACTTTTGCTAATGCTAATAGAAAAATCTTTTTCTAAAGACTCATATGTAATATGATATAATAGCATGAAGGTTTGTATATAAATTCACAATCTTTGAAGTTAAAAATATGGAAATTGATGATTAAGCCTCTGATTATATTGCCAATGTTAAATCCCATTGGAATCTACTCGAAATAAATAAATTGGAAAAGGTCGAATGGAAATAATTTTACATCAAAATATATGAGTTACTGAAAAAAAGTACTTATTATGCACATATGACATTTTTTTTTTTTAACGTTGGGAAATGCATTTACGCACGACGTGTGGGACTCACCGGCGTAATACAGCCAGTACTACCCACTAAAACCCAACAAAACCTTGCCCCGTCTTAATGGGGCGTCGCAGGATCGCTTACGCATTCAACTACGACGCCCCGATGGCAGGTCTGCCGAAGCAGACCACCACAACCATGGGGTTGCTCCACAGTCCACTCTGCTATCAGAGAAGTACCAGGAGCAACCCGCATGGTACACCGCCCCCCGAAGAGGGCCACCTCCCACCGCCCCCCGAAGTGGGCAACCTCCCTGTGCGTTTCTTAGCTTCGCGCCCGGTTGGATTGCCGGGCACTACTGAGCCCCCCCACCACGACAAGGTGAACGCACTTTGGGGGGGATGCACATATGACATAGCCTTCATAATAATAAAGAATAGTGAAAATATTTTGACTTTAAAACTAACTTAGTAGACTACGCCTACTTATTTATTATAGTTAGCCGACTTCCAAAAAGGAGGAGGTTCTCAATTCGTCGGAATTTTTTTTTTAATGTATGTTCACCGATTACTCGAAAATATCTGATTAGGTATCTATTCTAAATGAAAACCCCCGTTTAGTTATTTTTTACATTTCAGTGCCTGGAAGTCGGTTTTTTTAAGTAAGTTTTTATTTTGAATCACTAGTCAGCATGCCTAGTTTTAAAATGAGCGGGAATCATAGAGTGTTATGTAATATCCATAATATTATATTATATAGGTATATGTCAATGCGAAAGTAACTATCTGTCTATCTGTCTGTGTTATCATTTCATGCTACAACGTACTACAAATTTGCCATTTAACATTTTTCTGTAACTCTTACAGTTTAGCTAAAAAATGCAAAAAACCATAAATTTGAACTTTAAAGCTATATAACAAATAAAATATTGCAGATAGAAATTCGACTCAATGGAACTTTTTGTAGTAAATTTAATAGTAAAAACGGTCCAGTCATTCATTTTTTTGAAAAATATTTTCGTCATAGTTTGCAGGACAAAAAAGTGTTAAAAATCATATTTTCCATACAATTTGTATGGGAAAACTTAAAGTTCGATGGAGAACCTCTTAGAATTGGAATTTTGAGCTCCGCTTTTAACAGGAGCTTTGTTGGGACATTTTCTAAGATATTTTGGGGTGAGAGCGAAGAAAAGTAAATCGTATTTTTTTGGCACACCATAATATATATATACATATCTTTTATATATATATATATATACACATAAAAAACTAATTTCCACATAACTTTGAGGTAGACTAACTTATTTAGCCAAAACGCATATTGAAGTACACTTTGTGGCGCTCGTAAGCCAAATTAAGCTATTGATTTTACAAGAAAAAAAGAAACATAAATTGTAGGAAATTTTCTCTAATTTAATTTTGTATACAAATGTTTTTATCGTAAAATGAGTGGAAACAGAGGTATTGTGCGAAACTGCCATAACGAGCCATTTTTCAATATGGCGGCGCGAGCGGCAAAGATACGAGGTGGAAAAATTGAAATTCTTAAAGGGCACATCGAAATCTATAAAATCACCAATTTTCAAAACTCCCGGTAAACTTTCCAGGTTACGTCATTTTTGAGCCTTTACTTATACCTTTATATAAATTTTTAATCGTTAATTAACATAATTAGATCTTTAATAATATTTATTAGTATAGTGAGTTAGACATTTTGACACCTGACATTAACTGTCTCTAACAATTATGGAACTTAGCCATTAAGATATCAATTAACTGCTATCTATATTTAATGTTCCATTAGTAGACTGGTTACGCAGATATTTGGTTGTTAGGTTGTGGTTTATTTGCTACTATAGAAGCTGTTGAAATTACAATACATATCGATGCTATCGTTAGAATCAATATTAAATCTGTAGGTGTCTACAAAATATAACATAATGAATGTATTATTACATTTAAAAAAAAACACTACTATAAGCAAATATTTGCTTCAAAATGTTTGCCCTATTGAGGTGAATAAGTAAGTAAATTATATTATAAGGGAATATTCTTCACCCTTTCTACTTCTTTAGAACCCAAACACTATCACCGAGCGAGAATTAAAGTTATGAAATATAGCCGAATAGGTAATATCAATTTAAGCTACACTCCCAAGTTGCCTTTATTTTACAAATTATAAATATTTTTAAAAACATAAAAAGACAAGAATACTATTAAACATACCGAGCGAAAACATATTTTTTTAAATAGTAATCAAGTAAAAATCGATCACAACGAATCCCAGAAATAAATAATATCAAAACTTGTTTCATGAACCTCGAAATAAGCAACAAAACCAGTTTTAACTATGTTATTATTTTTATCTATTTGGCAGTTTAGAACACTGCACATAACTCTTGCTATATTTAGATACATATTATTAAATAGCATTGCCCGCGGCTCCGCCCGCGTGCAGATGACCAAAAACCAAATTCTTAGGTTTTACATATTAGTATACTCTTACATTGTATTTTTTTTCAAAAATCAGATATTTTCCCGCGGTAAAAAGTAAGTATATGTTGACTCGGATAACTAGCTATCACCATACCAAATTTCATCAAAATCCCTCCAGTGGTTTTTCTGTGATGCGGTAACAGACAGACAGACAAAAAGTCTAATAACTATAGATTCGGCCTCTGTATCGATAAAAATGTTTATTTCAATAAGATTTTCCAAAAAATATCTAATGTACAGTTTTGGCATTTTCTTTTACCAATGGTGTTTTAAAAAATGTTTTATTAGCTTTATCTGTACAACTATGTATGTATGTACCTTAACAAATCTTGGAAGTGTAATTTAATCTATATTTTGGATCCATCTAATCTGACGATTGATCCAGGAGGTAGACAATGGAAATCTTCAACGGTTTCTAGTAAATCTCATTAACTTTGAACTTATCTGATTCGTTTCGAACTTTTATTATGTATGTATGTATTCAGCCCTTTTTAACGTCCCACTGCTGGGTACGGGCCTCCCTTCAATACGAGGGGGATCAGGCCATAGTCCACCACGCTGGCCAAGTGCGGATTGACGGAGTCATCGCGGTGGAGAATCCCTCTCTGGGCATCCCTGTTCAGCTCATACACTACCTGAGCGTGGGTGCCCAGGCTGCCCTCCGAATTCTGGGGAGGGCAATTTTGCGCTCTCGGCTTCTGTTCGGGGCAAGCGGAGCAGGCCACATAAGGCTACCCCTTTCACACTTGCTGTGGACTTCTGCAACATAAGGGGGCTAAATTCCAACTTGAACGCCGTCCACTACCACCTTGAGACGGCGAAGCCGGCCTTGCTCTTCCTTACTGAGACGCAGATATCGTCCCCGACTGACACCTCTTTCCTCTCTTACCCGGGATATAATTTGGAGCATTCCTTTGTACCGCGGGCTGGAGTGTGCGTGTACGTCAGAGAAGACATCTGCTGTCGTCGCCTCGGCAGCCTTGAAGGGCGGGACCTATCCATCCTCTGGCTACGTGTAGACTGCGACGACCATCCGCGAATCTACGCGTGCCTGTATAGGTCTCATAGCGGCAATGCCGAAACTGAACGACTCGTTG
Source organism: Brenthis ino (assembly GCA_921882275.1). Taxonomy (NCBI): domain Eukaryota; kingdom Metazoa; phylum Arthropoda; class Insecta; order Lepidoptera; family Nymphalidae; genus Brenthis; species Brenthis ino. The sequence goes on from OV170234.1 coordinate 16,448,699, forward strand.
AGCACATGCAAATGGCTACAGATTCCGTGCTCCAGCAGATCCCCTCCGCAGAGATCGTGATTCTCGGCGACTTTAACGCCCATCATACAGAATGGCTTAGATCACGTACTACCGATCATGCGGGGAGATCTGTTCACGATTTCGCATTGGCATATGATCTGACACAGCTGGTTACCTCGCCAACGCGAATCCCTGATGTGGAAGATCATACACCTTCCCTGTTGGACCTTCTGTTGACCTCTCATCCGGACGGCTACCTGGTCTCCGTCGATCCCCCTCTTGGTTCGTCGGACCACTGTCTTGTCCGGAGTACAGTGCCAGTGACGCGCTCAACACGGCCTCGCTTTGCGGGCTGTCGCCGTGTATGGCATTACAGGTCAGCGGATTGGGACGGGATGCGGTCATTCTTTGCGTCCTACCCATGGGGGCAAATTTGCTTCTCGCCAGATGATCCAGACGTCATTGCTGACGCTGTCACCGATGTGGTACTTCAGGGTATGGAACTATTTATTCCGTTCTCTGCAGTACCCATTGGAGGCAAATCCCAGCCTTGGTTTGGTCACTCCTGTAAGACGGCATCTCGCCGAAAGCTGGAATGCTACCAAGCCTGGGCTGGCGCATCGGCGTCTAGTGATGTAAATACGAGCGCCTTTAAAAAGGAGTATAACTTTGCCTCCAGGTCCTTCAAAAATAGTATCGCTAATGCGAAGTCGAAGCACATCGGCAGAATTGGCGAGAGATTGGGGCGTCTCCCTTCAGGAACACGTGCGTTTTGGTCTCTCTCCAAAGCTGTTTTAGGGAATTTCTGTAAGCCTTCTTTTCCACCTCTGCACACGGAGAATGACTCGCTGGCTCATACCGCGAAGGAGAAAGCCGAACTACTGGGCACTCTCTTCGCGTCCAATTCGACTCTGAATGACCAAGGAAACTCACCACCGACAATCCCGCGGTGTGATACTACCATGCCGGAAGTTCAGTTTCGGCAAAGTGCAGTTCGGAAAGCACTTCTTTCCTTGGACATTCATAAGTCGAGTGGGCCCGATGGCATCCCTCCGATCGTGTTGAAGACATGTGCTCCGGAGTTGGCACCGGTCTTAACGCGTCTTTTCCGGCACTCTTATTCACTAGGAGTAGTCCCGAAATCCTGGAAGGCCGCTTTAGTGCACCCGATCCCAAAAAAGGGCAACCGCTCGGATCCGTCCAATTACAGGCCTATAGCCATTACCTCCTTGCTCTCCAAGATAATGGAGTCCATTATTAACTGCCAGCTCCTGCGGTACCTAGAAGAGCACCGGCTGATCAGTGACCGCCAGTACGGCTTCCGTCGAGGTCGCTCAGCCGGTGATCTTCTAGTTTACCTAACACATAGATGGGCAGAAGCAGTTGAGACCAAGGGGGAGGCGCTTGCAGCCAGTCTGGATATAGCGAAGGCCTTTGATCGGGTATGGCACAAAGCGCTTCTTTCGAAGCTACCTTCCTTCGGGCTCCCCGAGAAATTATGCAACTGGATCGCCAGCTTTTTGGCAGATCGGAGCATCAAGGTCGTTGTCGACGGTGCTTGCTCTGATCCTAAATATGTCAATGCTGGTGTTCCACAAGGCTGCGTACTGTCTCCTACTCTGTTTCTTCTGCATATCAATGACATGTTGCAAATCAGCAACATTCATTGCTATGCAGACGATAGCACTGTAGATGCCCTGTACACTGGCCGCGCTAATACTTCTCGGGAATTCGTCGACGAGAGCCGGAACAAACTTGTGTCTGAAGTCGAATCTTTGTTAACCAAAGTCTCGGATTGGGGTCGACTAAACTTAGTCCAATTTAACCCCAAAAAGACACAGGTTTGCGCGTTAACCGCTAAAAAGTCGCCATTTATCGTAGCTCCTCAATTTGAGGACACTCCTCTGTCTCCCACAGCCAGTATCGGAATACTTGGCGTCGACATCTCGAGCAACGTCCAGTTCCGTGGTCAATTGGAAGGTAAGGCCAAACTGGCCTCAAAGAAGCTTGGTGTGCTCAGCAAGGCGAGACAGTACTTCACGTCGCGTCAGCGTCTTATTCTTTATAAGGCGCAAATTCGGCCCCACATGGAGTACTGTTCTCATCTTTGGGCGGGAGCTCCCCAGTACCAGCTACTTCCATTTGACCGCATTCAACGTAGGGCGGCTCGAGTTATCGACGATCAAGCTCTCTCCGATCGGCTTGATCCTTTAGCTCTGCGTAGAGATGTTGGATCACTCTGCATCTTCTACCGCATTTATCATGGTAAGTGTTCCGAGGAATTGTTCGGACTGATCCCGGCTGCTGAATTTCATCATCGGACATCGCGCCAAAATAGTAAATTCCATCCACACCACCTCGATGTCCAGCGTTCCACCACAGTGCGATTTTTAAGGCATTTTCTGCCTCGCACAACCACTCTGTGGAACCAGCTATCGCCGGCGGTCTTTCCGAACCGCTACGACCTGGCCACCTTCAAGAAGAGAGCGTACACTTTCCTTAAAGGCCGGCAACGCATCTGCAAGCCCTGCGGTGTCGCAGATGTCCATGGGCGGCGGTGATCGCCTTCCATCAGGTGAGCCTCCTGCCCGTTTGCCCCCTTAGTCCCATAAAAAAAAAAAAAAAAAAAAAAAAAAATTGACGGACTTCACATGTCTTTCGAAAACTTGCTAAGTTCTCTCAGACATGCAGGTTTCCTCACGATGTTTTTCCTTCACCGTAAGGCAAGTGGTAATCATGTTAGAAATGATTCGCACATGAAAATATCAGTGGTGCGAGACCCGGGATTTGAACCCGCTTCACTCGGTTTCCCAAGCAAGCGCGTTACCACTGGGCTACCACTGCCTTGCCTTACTTTTATTATACATGTATACAATTGATCAAAAGGGTTTTTTTAAGAACCATAATTTATTCGCAAAATAATAACTTTAAAACATGAGAATGTCTCTGTTGAGTTTAAATAATTAATAAAGCTATTTAATATTGCTAAAAATAAAATAGGAACCATTTAAAATTTATGATGAGTGATCAATGATCAAACAATGTAGGTACCTAAGGTTTGAATACTTCGACCTTCGCTTAAGAATTATTGCGAAAAATATATGTTACTATCTGTTTTTCTTTTAAATATGTCTGTTTCCGTTTTATTTTAAAAAAATATTTTTATAAATAAACACATTAAGCAAAAAATGCAAATAACAACACAACTGGTAATGCGATAAATAAAACTTAAAAAATACGACGAAAAATTAAGGTTCGCATGATATCTGATATTTTCATGTGCGAATCATTTCCCACGTTGATTACCACTTGCCTTAGGTGAAGGAAAACATCGTGAGGAAACCTGAATCTCTGAGAGAACCTCGTAAGTTTTCGAAAGACATGTGAAATCCGCCAGCCCGCACTTGGCCAACGTGATGGACTACGGCCTGATCGATATCAATATCCATCGATGGATGATACGAGGGGTCGTATTGAAGGGAAGCCCGTGCCCAGCAGTGGGACTTTAAACAAGGCTGAATACAAAAACATAAGAGATAATTTTAATTATAATTATTTAGACGGCCATTTAGTTTATTATTAATTCAAATGTACATCTACATAAAAATATTATAATCTGATTAAAATAACATAAGTTTATGTGTGTATGTTTATGTCTCCAGCTGCTTCACACTGAGACGGCTGGACAGATTAGGATGATAAGTTTCATCTCTCTATACTAAGGTATAGAGAGTGCCTATAATCTGGAGAAACACATAGGTTCTGCGCCTATGTATGTAAGTAGCTGGTTAATAAATTCATTTCAACTAAATCAATAATAAAAAAGTCCAAATATATTATGAAATGGAAATATAATTTTGTCATCTTTTATCATCATCATTATCATATTCAGCCTGCTTATGTCCACTGCTGGACATAGGCCTCTCCTATAACATGCTACTAAGCTCGATCTTCAGCTCTAAGCATCCAACCGCTTGTAGCCACTTTACGTATATCGTCGCTCCACATAGCTGGAGGGCGTCGTCTTACATTACGTTTGCCGAGCCGTAGTCTCTAGAACCCGTCTACTTCTTCCGTTATCGGTTCTGCGACAAATGTGACCAGCCCACTGCCACTTCGGCTTGCTAATTCTTTGGGCTATGACGATAACTTTGGGTATCTGTCGGATCTTTTAATTTCGGATCCGATCCTTCAGAGAAACTCCGAACATATCCCTCTCCATAGCACGCTGGGCAACCTTAAACTGGTGGACCAATCGCTTCACAAGTGTCCACGTTTTGGCTCCGCAGGTCATAATATGTAGGACGCGCTCGTTTAAGACCTTTGTCTTTAAGCTCTGCTCTCTAAAATCAAAGCGAGCGTTGTCAGTTGTTGTGTTTGCGGTGGGGAGCGGTTAATCGGCATCTTTTCAATATTGTTGTTAGAGTACCAGGAGTGTATGCTTTGACAAGTCCCGTCAAGGGACCAGTTCTAGACTGGTTTAGTAAATTGGGCGTTAGCGATAATTACGAACTATTTCAATGACCGTCCAATTTAATATGAGCTTGACAGGGTAAAGCGTGTAAACTACTGCTATCCTATGCTATTACGCGCGATTTCTATCAATTTCGAGAGAGGCAGAGTTCACGATCGTCACACGCACTCACACTAAACACAAAGTATCGCTCACAGTTGCGTTAACTCTTCAATAGTTCTGCGCTCCTATTATTTGAACAATTTTTACTGAGTAAATTTTAACTAATTAATTTTAGAAAAACAGTTGTACACGTCTTATTTAACTCAAGTGTTAAAAAAATTATTTTTGATCAGCTTTTCCCTCTATTTAGACCAATTATAATTGATAATCAGCATGGCTTTATTAGGAAATGATCCACTGAATCCAATGTATGTGAACTGATTCATCGTGTTTCTTCGTTTATGGATGCAGGATACCAGGTAGATGTCGATTATACCGATTTTTCAAAAGGATTCGATAAAATATCGCATAAAATTCTACTTCGTAAGCTGGAAGTCTTTGGTATACATAGCGATCTGCTCCGCTGGCTTAGTTTGAAGTCAGGCAGTTACTGTAAAGTGGGGGTGATTGCTCTAAAGCATTCGAAACGTCGGGAACCAAAAATCAAAATCAATTCGCGAAAAAAATCCGAAACGATAGTTTTATTTAGATGTATACAGTATTAAGAAAGTGTTTTAAAAATCTTTATCATAATCTTAATTCATATTGAAATTTGCCTATCCTTATAATGTATTTTATTATTATTATTTTTATTAAGTTTTGTTCGAGCTTAAGTTTTGTTTTTTTTTAGATTTTATAATTTGATTATGTTATTTATTTAAATCATTTTTTTGTTATCCTTTTTATAGTGTTTTTATTTTATAACATTTTTTTTGTTACATGTTCTATTTTGTTTTTAAACTTTAAACTAATTATCATGTTTACTCTACCTGTATATATTTATAAGTGGAAACTTTGCCGGTGTGTGAATGTTTTTAGTTTAAAATTATTTTTATAGATTACTAGCATTGCTCGTGGCTCCGACCGCGTTCAGATGACCAAAAACCAAATTCCTTAGCCTTTATATATTAGTATACTCTTACATTGCAGTTTTTGTACTTTTTCTCAAAAATGAGATATTTTTGCGCGGTAAAATGTATCCTATACGTGGACCCGGATAACCAGCTATCACCACACCAACTTTCATCAAAATCCCTCCAGTGATTTTTCTGTGATGCGGTCACAGACAGACAGACAGACAGACAGACAGACAGACGGACAGACAGACAGACGGGCAGACGGGCAGACGGGCAGACGGACTCGACTCAGTTAGAATTTTATTATATGTATAGATTTCACTGCTTATTTCCCTAAAATAATAAATAAATAAACGTGTTGCAGGTTTCAGCCATGATTGCAATACCTATTGTATGCGAATCTCAAGCGCGAGATGTACTTATCGTTTTAGATTTGGTTTGAGTTTTAGATACAATTCAATTTATATTCGTTTACACATAAAGGTTGATTTGTACAGAATTAGGATTAGTAGGTACATGTTGAATTGTACCCTAATCTAAGTAAAGAAAAATCTGTTCAAAGTTATATAACTCTAATAATATCAAAATACACGATAAATTTACTAAAAATAAAATGTGAAAATTAATACAATCGCATTTATACCACGAAGCACGAAAAATAGTGTGTGCAGCAATGACTTATAGAGGTCACAACTTGAAATAAGTATATCTATATTCACGATATTTTTGCAAAAATCCTGCCACTTATATCACTTTGCAGAAAATTATCTCCGAAACCATAGTAGATAGAAGAACGTGAGTTAGAACAAAAAAATCCTAATTTTTTTTCTGATTATTTCTATGTAAAAATCACAAAAAGGGTACAACTCGACTTATATCACTCATCACAGGAAGCACAGAATATTAGTAAAATTATGTGAATGCTATATTTGGACAAAATTGCAACAGGTGTCTGGTAAGTAGTCTAATTTTAAATCCGTATATAAAAGTATTAGATGAATGTATTATGTATGTATTTGACGTACGTCATAGACACCTATCTATCAAAACGTGATAGCTCACAATCGTTAGGCGTGTATCGTTTTTATACAATTCATCCGTGTATCGCCAGTGATCGAATTTGGACCAATTGAACCATGAGAGTTATCGAAATGCTTATATTAAAATAGCTTTTTTTTGTTATTTAAGAGTGTGGACCCTCTTTGCCTTTTTTTAATTCCTTAAGGAGATTATTTCCGGGATAAAAGTATCCTATGTCCTTTCCAAGGCCTCAAGCTATCTTCTTACCAAATTATCTGTTCAGTAGATCCAGAGATTACCCCCTACAACCTCACAAACTCACAAACTTTACCTCTTTATAATATTAGTATAGATTAAGAAAAAAATTGTCCGATCATTAAAAATAAGATATCTCATGCAATATCTATACATACAATTAAATTGTAACTAAGTCGAATCTGTACGTTAAATATTTTTTGGAAATTCTTATTGAAATAGACATTATTATCGATACAGAGGCCGAATCTATAGTTTTTAGAATTTTTGTCTGTCTGTCTGTCTGTCTGTCTGACCGCACCACGGAAAAACCACTGGAGAGGTTATGATGAAATTTGGTATGATGATAGCTGGTTATCCGGGTCAACATAAAAGATATTTTTTACCGCGGGAAAATATCTAATTTCTGAGAAAAAATACAAAAACTGGAATGTAAGAGTATACTAATATGTAAAACCTAAGAGTTTGATTTTTGGTCATCTGAACGCGGGCGTTGCCGCGGGCAATGCTTGTATTTTATAATACCAAAAACATTTGAAAATTAACTTTGAGGCTTTTGAACATCGCAGACCTAAGATAAAAAGTGTTTTATAACCTATGTATTCAAAGTATTATTACGTGTACTTAATTAGTTGTAATACCCGTGGTATTGCAATTTGATTTCTATCTGTTTTAAATATAATCTGGAAATAAGCAGTTATTATGATCTTTATTTTATGTGGTAGATCATAGAATAAACAACTGATACAACACCTGGTACATTTTAAATCTAACAGGTTAAATATTATTGTAACCTACACTAGGTTTGGTGATATCAAAAAGGATGAAGTACTCATAAAAATCCACGCTTAAGGTCACATTAATTACTTTTAAAATGTTTTTACAGTAGGAGCTTTTAAAGGACTTATTCTGTACATTTTTATGAATTCGAAAATCTTAAAAACTGCCAATTTAGCTTCCAATTTTATATATCCCGGATCTATCAGGTATTTAAATATAAATAAATAAATAATTTCCATTTGTATATTATTAATTCCATAGTAAATAAATTCCATTTGTAAAATCTTTAAACCAACTTTTTTATGTTTGAAAAAAATCTGTAATTACTATGTCTTGGAGTTAAGTTTATTGCTTTTTTTGTCCCATTAAATCATTCAAACGTTTCCTACCAAAATGATATTTAAATATAGTTTAATAAATAAAAACCTATTTTTTTAGATTTTTCCTGTCATATAAATTTACGTATCAAGCAGGCGAAAATTAATGTATCATGTGAAGCTGAAGTTAAGGTCTGCATACAACCGGTCCGCTACAATGCCAGATTGAAGGTTTCATATCTATCAAGTTAAACGAAATATAGCAGTTATTTGCTCCGCAACCGTAGTAGAAGTGAATCCACTGTAACAGATTCCTCGTATTCGTCATTTTTAATGATGACAAAACTTTTCGTTACAATGATTTTGAGAGCGGCTTTTGCTATCGCGTTAATCTTTGTTACCGGCTTTTGCGGTGTGGGACATGCAAAATTAGCTCGTGAGTACCTACTTAATATTTTTTGTAAGATTTATTTAAGAAAAAAAACGAGTGAAGATTTTATTTTGGTTCATTTCTTTATTATTTTTAGTAATTCAATTTTATCAAAATACAATAGCAAAAAATTATGCATTGTGATATGTTAAAGGGTTTTAAGTAGAGATGTAATTACACTAAAGGGAAATAGGTTACCTACTTAATAAATTTTATGTAGGTAGAAGTCAAAGTTAAATTAATAATAATAATTTAGTATATTTTTTTAAATACCAGTAGCATATTTTAAATTAATATTAAGTTGTGCTTTTGCCAATAACAATAATATATTTGTCATTGACCTTTTATATTTCGCAACCCTCAATGTTACTTTGTATCGATCGAGTACAATTTGATTATTTAATAATTATATTGAACCATTGTTATTATGAGTCGAATCTGTACATTAAACATTTGTTTTAAAATTTTATTGAAACAGCCATTATTATCGATACAGAGGCCGAATATATATTTTTTAGAATTTTTGTCTGTATATCTGTCTGCCTGTCTTCCTAGAGATGCATCACGAGAAAACCACTGGACGGAATTTGATGAAATTTGGTAATAGGATAGCTGGTTATCCGAGTCAACATATAGGATACTTATTACTGCAGGAAAATATCTCTAAGAAATCTATACTAACCGTTAAAACGTACCTAGGGACGAGCTAGGGATGAGTCGCTAGTTACAAATAATTAAAAATAAGTTTATAAGGGACTTACCTTTGTTTCGCTTAGGAGCTTTCCTAGGTACTCAAGGTAACAGTCATCTGTGAACTTCAATATCCATCCAGTCGTTTCAAGGTATAAGAGAAACAAACATCCTTATCAACTCATGTACAAATTTTTGCATATTTTATAATAAATGTCCAATTTTTTATTCTGTAAATAAAGCATACCTACAAAGATTTTAGAATAATTAATAGTTTTATTAAGCTGTTTACGAATTTGTCAATATTAAAAATTATAATACTAAATTCGAAGGCAGTGGTAGCTCAGTGGTAGTGCGCTCGCTTAGGAAACAGAGTGAAACGACTCAAGTCCCGGATCTCGCACCTCTGATATTTTCATGTGCGAATTATTTCCAACATAATTGCCACTTGCCTTACGGCGAAGGAAAACATCGTGAGGAAATTTGCATGTCTGAGAAAACCTAGCAAGTTTTCGAAAGACATGACGTGAAGTCCGCCAACCCGCACTTGGCCAGCGTGGTGAACTATGGCCTGATCCCCCTCGTATTGAAGGGAGGCCCGTGCCCAGCAGTGGGACGTTTAAAGAGCTGACTACGATACTAAATTCATTAGGTAAATCCTTAGATCCTGATAAGTTCCTTTATTATGAATATTGCGCTCATGTAAGTAATCTTTTGGTTTATCTCTCCAATAGATAAATTTATTTTGCAGGAGTCTTTCAAATACCATTAAATATAGTATAAATACCGTTAAATATACTAATAAAGCTATAGAGTTTACTCGCCTATATAAGTAACTACTAGCGGCTTACTCTCGCTTCGCTCGAGTGCATCCCTTGCAATTTACGTTTTGAATTTACGTGTTTTCGACTTTCGCGCTAAAATCCTAAATATTTCCGTAATAAAACTTACCCTTTATGTAACCCTACAAACTCCTCTATATTTCAATGAGAGTCCCATTACAATCGGTTAAGCCTTTCCAAATGTTACATCGGATAAACAGAAAAACATATTTTTTTTTAAAAAGCGATGCTTAGGTACCAGATAAATAACTCTTTGTAGTATTTGAGAAAACATAGCTATTTTGAAATCACAGACAGACACTTCAAATTTATTTTAAATATGTATAGATTAATAATAAGTATCTATCATGTAAATTTGCCCCAGATTGCCGAGTCCGATAGCTAACTCATTCTATTTATTAAAGAAATAAAGATATCTAATATTGGTATGTTCACTATAAAATGTTATTTAACTAATAAGGTAACAATTTATGACAAAGTTGCTAGATAGATGCTTTCATAGGTAGGTACTGAAAATATTAAAACCAACTTGATTTTACATTATATCTCACAACTTTTTGAGGTACTCGTAACAAAGAACTGCGTTGCAATTTATTATGTTTTATATTTTTGTGGTTTGTGTTAATGGGATATATTAGAAAAAAAAAATTTAAAGTGCGTTTTTGCGTATTTTTCAAAATAAATAATCTGTTAATTTTTTTTAAATAAGTTCTGCTGTTTCATAGACTTAATAAACGACTTAGACAAAATTTACAATAAACAGACAGGCCATAAAATATAATTATGGGCTTTGATGAACTTTATACAGAGGCAGGTAGTTACTGGTGTCATACAGACACTTATATTTTATTCATATATTTTTATAATAACTACTTAGATAATAACTTTGTTTATAATATTGAAGCTTTACTTAATTATCGATTAAACAATAATTTCTGGTCACATTTTATATAAATCGCATTAAATTAATAGTTCGTAATTATTGGTCTTAGCAATGCAAAAATTAATTAGAATCAGTGAATAACGTAACTAAACGGACTAAATTATTGCATGGAAGTTGTTATTCTATATAAAAATCAATTGCCGCTCGTTAGTCTCGCTAAAACTCAAAAAAAGTTGAACCAATTTGAGTAATTATTTTTTCGTTTTGTTGGGGGGTATGTCAGGGGTATAAAAAAAAATAGGGAAAACCCAAAAAACAGCTGGAATATGAAAAAGCTCAGCTCTGTTCTTTTTTTAAATTGTCAAAAAAACCCTAATAAAACAAGGTTCTTGTATACAATGGTATTTGACTTGAATAAATAATTATTATAACAGTACCTACATTTCTAAAAATAATTCATCAGATAAAGTAAATTTTTGATTGTCTACACATTACTCAATGTATCTGACATACACTAATAAAATAAAATCTAAGTGATGCTATTTATATATAGATAATGATATTAAGTTCAAGGCTTAACAGCTTAAGTTTTATAGTTTTTAGTTGATATGTTGAAGATTTCATCTTAGCTGGTAGTTTGTGCTTTATCAACGTGAAGATAACTGGGAGGTCAACAAGATATAAGAGCTACTGAAATAAAACGAAGCCTAAAGAACTATTCGTGGGTAGTTTTATCTGTATATACCGCTATATAATATTTTTAAGGGGTCATTTTTACTCGTTGAATATTTTTATGATCTCTTTGTTTTACTCTTTTGATGTCAAAGCTCAGTTTGAAGAGTTTCTTCTGATTTATCACTTGTTAATTTTTTAAAAGATATTCAAAATTATTTAATGGAATAAAATATTATATTCAATCATAATATTTATTGGCCCCAAATAAATCTTCTTTTTATCAGTTTTTAAGAATCATTTTCATTTTATTTTAATATCAATTATGTAATTGCGTTTTTATTCAGATTTTTTGTTATGATTGCCCAATATATATATATCACAAGTGTTATTTTTCTTATTTTTGCAAAAAAATATTTAATAATGAAAAATTTTAGTAGAATTCCACAAAGCGTTAACTCGTTAAAGCATTTTATATTCGTTATTGACACTATTATTTATTAAACTATTTTTAAAAATTTGTAGACATTCGTGCTTTGGATAGAGTGTAAAGCGTAAATCTTAACGCTAGATCTTAACGCTAGTATCTTTTAGTAACCGCTTGGATTAATTAATGAGGGCATTACAATGAATGCACAGCTTAGGAAATTTATCGATGACTAGCATTGCCCGCGGCTCCGCCCGCGTTCAGATGACCAAAAACCTAATTCTTAGGTTTTACATATTCGTATACTCTTACAACGTAGTTTTTGTGTTTTTGTATTTTTTCTCAGAAATGAGATATTTTCCCGCGGTATAAAATAGCCTATATGTTGACCCGGATAATTAGCTATCGTCATACCAAATTTCATCAAAATCTGTCCAGTGGTTTTCTCGTGATGCGGTAAAAGACAGACAGACAGACAGAAAGACAGACAGACGGACAAATATTCTTAAAACTGTAGATTCCGACTCTGTATCGATAATAATGTCTATTTCAATTAGATTTCCCAAAAAATATTTAATGTACAGATTTGACTTAGTTAGAATTTTATTATATGTATAGATAATACACGAGATCGTTCGCTAGAGACTAATTTTTTTTCCGTTAGATTGTGACCGAAAATCGTTCAATAAAGTATCTAATTTCCTTTAAAATTACGATAAGTAGGTACGTACTGTTATCATAATAATATTTCAAAAGATTCCTAGCCCTTTATAGATAGATTAGATTTTACTCTGGGCTTGACTTTGGCCATTTAGTAACGGATTCCTAAAAAGTATGAAAATATAAATAAAGTAAACAGCACAGTGCATATATTACAATAGTGAGGTATATAGTCTTTATATACTTTTAAAAACTTCAATGTTAAACTACTATATAATTTGAAGTTAATAGACTAATTATGTAATTTTGTACTTATGAATAATTACAGATAATAACGAATAACGAACCTTTAATGCTTTTTATTATTACCAATAACATTGTAACAGCACATTGTGTAGTTCTAAACATATCTTACCTCTATGAGAAAAATGTGTAAATAATAATAATCATCATAGTTAAATATTATTTTTCTATAATGATATTAGTATTTTCAATAAATCATATTTTACACTACGTATAGAGGGTTCCAAATGCAATTATGAAGTATTTCACTTCCGGAAGGCATTACAGGATTTTCACACAACCTTAACAATATACGGTGTGGTTTACACAAGGATGCATACTGTAATTACATATTGTGTGTCCTCACGTGTATGAAAATTAAACTGTTATTATTTTAAATAGTTAATATATTTATAAGTTTATATATTTAAATCTAATAAATATATTTATTAATTATTACAAAATAAATCTTTACATATTTGTATTCAGCCCTTTTTAACGTCCCACTGCTTGGCACAAGCCTACCTTCAATACGAGGGGATCAGGCCAAAGTCCACCACGCTGGCCAAGTGCGTGTTGGCGGACTTCACGTCATGTCTTTCGAAAACTTGCTAGGTTTTCTCGGACATGCAAGTTTCCTCACGATGTTTTCCTTCACCGTAAGTCAAGTGGTAATCATGTTAGAAATGATTCGCACATGAAAATATCAGGGTTGCGAGACCCCGGATTTAAACGCGCTTCGCTCGGATTCACAAGCGAGCGCGTTACCACTGGGCTACCACTGCCTGCTTATATATTTAAGTACAGAAAATAAATGAATACTATTTTGTATTTATTTATTTAGATTGACCAAAGTGGCAATTACAATATTATACAGAAATTAAAATTCTAATATTACATTTATCACAGATAAACAAAAAAATCATAAATACCTACTATTAAAACAGTTAAAATGATTCAATAATTAAATAAATAAATATTTTGGGACATTAACACACAGCACCATCTAGTTCCATGATAAGCAATACGAGGCTTAAGTTATGAATATCAGATAGTTGATACACTACACACATATAACTTTTAATTAATATATACATATTATAATTATAAATACCCATGACTGGAGGACACATCATTTTAGATTCGTGCTTAACACTCAAGTAAATGCCCCCAGCAGGACGCGAACCTTCGACCGCTGGCGCAGCAAGTAGGGTCACTACCAACTGAGCCAAACGTGTCGTCTTAATTAAATAGAAGTTTCCTTACCTTGGAATGTATTTACAAGAGCTTATAATTTTTTACTACACAACTGCTATAAAATAAACAAATACATATCCTAGAATTCACTCAAATTAACATGTAACTGCTAAAACATAAAACGTACTCGTAGTTTGTATTGACACTCCACACATATTTATCGAAGTCTAAAACATCAATATGACTTTATTTATTAATAACTAGCAACTCACCGTCGCTTCGCTCGCTTAACTATTAACTACGACTTTACAGGCACAGTTATTTATATAAATAGTGTTCTATGTATTTAAATAGTGTTCTATATTTACTTAAATATAAAAAGGCCCACGTATTTTCTTCAAATCTGAATGTTATTTAATATGGATATTTTTATTATAGATATTTATAAATTTTCGTAACATGAGGAAAAAGTGTTATATTCTCTCAATGCCTCTATCTTTCTAATCCGTTTGTTTTATATTTCTATAATTTTTTCAATGTAAATAATGCAATGTAAGAAATAAAATCAAAGGGTTTCTTCAAATATTAAAAGAAAAACATCTATTTATTCAAAATTATATATCTATAAAATAGTAAATAATAAATTACTAGTTAGATAAAAATAATCAGACAATGTATCTCACTTTAAATAAAACTGTTAGTTGTAAAAAAAAACAATTTTATTTAACGGAAGTATACTCTGATCTTCGAGCACATTAACCAACATACAATGTAAACAAGTATGGCGACCAGCGCTAGACGATAACATCCGAACTACGCCGGACGGAACCGTATGTCTCGTAACGATTTTTCGTTACGTTACGATTTCTATCTGTCAACTGCTACCGCAAGGCACGTTAAGGAACTTCGTTCCAATGCTAATTTTCATGTATTACGCGCAAGTCTTGTGTATATTAATAAAAAAAATCACTCTCTTATCTTCATTAATTATTCATGTTATTCATCTGAGAATAGACAGAATAGCTATTTTTATAATGTAAATATTAAGTTTGTGCTAAAAATAGAAGCTTATCTCTTGTCTAGTTCATTAAGAAAAGGTCACGGTCTACTACTTGTATCTGTTAATTTAATCAAAAACTTGACAATTTAATGGTCATATTGTTTGCTATTTTAGGATTATAATGAAAATAAATTTTTAAGAGAAATAATCTATAAAAATTTACTCGTCCAATTATAACTAATATATTTTTATAAGGTAGTAGCCTAGTGGTAACACGCTGTCTTGGGAAACCGCGTAAAGCGGGTTCAAACCTCGCACCTCTGATATTCTGAAGAGTGAATCATTTCCAACATCATTTTCATTCTAACAACCACTATTTACAAATTTTATATATTCTTATCAATACACTTTTGCCTTTTACGTATTCTATGCCAATATTTTATGTTTTCTATATCTTTATTTTCGTTGAGTAAATATTATTAGAGAGGCAGTGGTAGCCCAGTGGTAACGCGCTCGCTTGGGACACCGAGTGAAGCGGGTTCAAATCCCGGGTCTCGCACCTCTGATATTTTCATGTGCGAATCCTTTCTCACATGATTACCACTTGCCTTACGGTGAAGGAAAACATCGTGAGGAAACCTGCATGTCTGAAAGAACCTACCAAGTTTTCGAAAGACATGTGAAGTCTGCCAACCCGCACTGGGCTAGCGTGGTAGACTATGGCCTGATCCCCCTCGTATGTTAGGGAGGCCCGTGCCCAGCTGTGGGACGTTAAAAAGGCAAAAATAATTATTTTTGCATAAAGACATTTGACTATGTACCTATTTGGAATAAGGAAAATACAATACTATTTATTAAATACTACAAGTTGTAGGTTAAAATACGATTTTATAACAAAAAATCAAAATGTTACTTGTTTGTCCTTGTATAACGTAAATGTTAAACGTTTTATAAAAAGATATTGTAAGGAAATATGTATTAATTTCGCTAAATCTAAATAATTTAAAAGTTTGTTATGATATAAAAGTTCGATAATTTTATAACATATTTCCGACTATAACTACTTAATTTTAGTACTAGCAATTACCATGCATGCTGTGTGCTTACATTTGTCAGTTTAAACATAACGTTTAAACACACAAACGAGCCTCTCGTCAATATTTTGAGGGTGAGTAGGCTATAGTCTACCACGATTTCTCTCATCTCTCACGATTATGTTTTTTTTAATGATTATTCTTAATTCTTAAAGCTCAATTTTTTTAAATAATATTTAGGTTAGACCAAGGTCACGAACAGGCTGGAATTGTGTGGTATAATTTAATACGACCTTTTTTTATCCTAACACCTTAACGTAAATGGAATGTTGGTATCTGTGTCAGGCCAAATTTACTATTTAATTAGAGTGAACTGCAAACCGACATGTTGACTGTTGAGCCTTACTTGCTATGCTAGCGGTCGCGGGTTCGAGTTCCGCTGGGCGCATTTATTTTGTATGATGAGCACGAATGTTTGTAAGTCATGGGTGTTTATATTTATAATATGTATGTATTTTATATATGTGTAGTGTATCAACTATCTGGTATCCATAGCACAAGCCTCGTAGCTTACCACGGAACTGGATCGTGCTATGTATTAATGTCCCAACATATTTATTAATTTATTATTATTTAGTTGGGTAGTAGCTTTCTAGCCGGTAAGTCCCAGATAACCACATGTATGCGTAAATTCATTTCCCAACATTAAAAAATATATTATTCGTCCAACTGTTGACGGTTTGTACGAATATCTACCACTTTTTTGTTTTCTAATGTAAAATAATTGACTTTTAGGTGCAGGTGTTTCTATATGCAAAAAAAACCATTAATATACTGAGATGAAAACCTAGTCTTTTAAATCCCAATGTTTTTTTTATAGAACCATAAAAATAGTGCAAACGCTATATATAACAAATAAACAACAACAGTCAGAGGAAAAAATATTTTTAATTCATCCGATTACTGGACGAATAGACACACCATTTGCTAAAAGGCAAACTGTACTTAACAACTTAACTGTCCGCAAAATAGACACAATAGTTCAACAATCGAAATGATCATATATGACTCATGGGACAGGGAAATGGTGAATATTATAAATGCACCCAAGGCGAGTGAGGATCTTTCGCTAGTAGTATTATAATGATAAAATCTTTTTTACAGCGGACTTCATTCATCCCTGTAATGCAACTACTAGAGAATGTCTAGTGAAATCAACACAAGATGCTATTCCCGAGTTTGTAAAAGGCTTGCCGAACCTCGGCGTGCCGCCTTTAGATCCTTTTGTTATCGAAAAGTTGGCGATACCGCTCAGCGGCCTCAAAGTCACGTTCTATCAAGGAAAAGTAACGGGCTTCAAGAACTGCATCATTGATAATGTTATGTAAGTTCATTCTTTTGTATACCTATTATTTATTTTTACTGTGTAAGTATTAGCTAAATAAAAGTCCCCCGCCGCGCTGAGTGTGTGTTTGTTCTACTAATCTCAGAAACTACTGCACGGATTTTCATACAGTTTTCAGCTGTAAAAAGATGGATTATCTAGCTTGATTATAGGCTATTATAAATTATAAATATATAACAGACTAGCATTGCCCGGGGCTCCGCCCGCGTTCAGATGACCAAAAACCAAATCCTTAGGTTTTATGTATTAGTATACTCTTACATTGCGGTTTTTGTATTTTTTCTCAGAAATGAATTATTTTCTTGCGGTAAAAAGTATCCTTTATGTTAACCAGGATAACCAGCTATCATCATACCAAATTTCATCAAAATCTGTCTAGTGGTTTTCTCGTGATGCGGTAACAGACAGACAGACAGACAGACAGACAGACAGACAGACAGACAGACAGACAGACAGACAGACAGACAGACAGACAGACAGACAGACAGACAGACAGACAGACAGACAGACAGACAGACAGACAGACAGACAGACAGACAGACAGACAGACAGACAGACAGACAGACAGACAGACAGACAGACAGACAGACAGACAGACAGACAGACAGACAGACAGACAGACAGACAGACAGACAGACAGACAGACAGACAGACAGACAGACAGACAGACAGACAGACAGACAGACAGACAGACAGACAGACAGACAGACAGACAGACAGACAGACAGACAGACAGACAGACAGACAGACAGACAGACAGACAGACAGACAGACAGACAGACAGACAGACAGACAGACAGACAGACAGACAGACAGACAGACAGACAGACAGACAGACAGACAGACAGACAGACAGACAGACAGACAGACAGACAGACAGACAGACAGACAGACAGACAGACAGACAGACAGACAGACAGACAGACAGACAGACAGACAGACAGACAGACAGACAGACAGACAGACACAGACAGACAGACAGACAGACAGACAGACAGACAGACAGACAGACAGACAGACAGACAGACAGACAGACAGACAGACAGACAGACAGACAGACAGACAGACAGACAGACAGACAGACAGACAGACAGACAGACAGACAGACAGACAGACAGACAGACAGACAGACAGACAGACAGACAGACAGACAGACAGACAGACAGACAGACAGACAGACAGACAGACAGACAGACAGACAGACAGACAGACAGACAGACAGACAGACAGACAGACAGACAGACAGACAGACAGACAGACAGACAGACAGACAGACAGACAGACAGACAGACAGACAGACAGACAGACAGACAGACAGACGACAGACAGACAGACAGACAGACAGACAGACAGACAGACAGACAGACAGACAGACAGACAGACAGACAGACAGACAGACAGACAGACAGACAGACAGACAGACAGACAGACAGACAGACAGACAGACAGACAGACAGACAGACAGACAGACAGACAGACAGACAGACAGACAGACAGACAGACAGACAGACAGACAGACAGACAGACAGACAGACAGACAGACAGACAGACAGACAGACAGACAGACAGACAGACAGACAGACAGACAGACAGACAGACAGACAGACAGACAGACAGACAGACAGACAGACAGACAGACAGACAGACAGACAGACAGACAGACAGACAGACAGACAGACAGACAGACAGACAGACAGACAGACAGACAGACAGACAGACAGACAGACAGACAGACAGACAGACAGACAGACAGACAGACAGACAGACAGACAGACAGACAGACAGACAGACAGACAGACAGACAGACAGACAGACAGACAGACAGACAGACAGACAGACAGACAGACAGACAGACAGACAGACAGACAGACAGACAGACAGACAGACAGACAGACAGACAGACAGACAGACAGACAGACAGACAGACAGACAGACAGACAGACAGACAGACAGACAGACAGACAGACAGACAGACAGACAGACAGACAGACAGACAGACAGACAGACAGACAGACAGACAGACAGACAGACAGACAGACAGACAGACAGACAGACAGACAGACAGACAGACAGACAGACAGACAGACAGACAGACAGACAGACAGACAGACAGACAGACAGACAGACAGACAGACAGACAGACAGACAGACAGACAGACAGACAGACAGACAGGACAGACAGACAGACAGACAGACAGACAGACAGACAGACAGACAGACAGACAAAGACAGACAGACAGACAGACAGACAGACAGACAGACAGACAGACAGACAGACAGACAGACAGACAGACAGACAGACAGACAGACAGACAGACAGACAGACAGACAGACAGACAGACAGACAGACAGACAGACAGACAGACAGACAGACAGACAGA
Organism: Brenthis ino; assembly: GCA_921882275.1. Classification (NCBI taxonomy): domain Eukaryota; kingdom Metazoa; phylum Arthropoda; class Insecta; order Lepidoptera; family Nymphalidae; genus Brenthis; species Brenthis ino. The sequence goes on from OV170234.1 coordinate 16,468,506, forward strand.
CAGACAGACAGACAGACAGACAGACAGACAGACAGACAGACAGACAGACAGACAGACAGACAGACAGACAGACAGACAGACAGACAGACAGACAGACAGACAGACAGACAGACAGACAGACAGACAGACAGACAGACAGACAGACAGACAGACAGACAGACAGACAGACAGACAGACAGACAGACAGACAGACAGACAGACAGACAGACAGACAGACAGACAGACAGACAGACAGACAGACAGACAGACAGACAGACAGACAGACAGACAGACAGACAGACAGACAGACAGACAGACAGACAGACAGACAGACAGACAGACAGACAGACAGACAGACAGACAGACAGACAGACAGACAGACAGACAGACAGACAGACAGACAGACAGACAGACAGACAGACAGACAGACAGACAGACAGACAGACAGACAGACAGACAGACAGACAGACAGACAGACAGACAGACAGACAGACAGACAGACAGACAGACAGACAGACAGACAGACAGACAGACAGACAGACAGACAGACAGACAGACAGACAGACAGACAGACAGACAGACAGACAGACAGACAGACAGACAGACAGACAGACAGACAGACAGACAGACAGACAGACAGACAGACAGACAGACAGACAGACAGACAGACAGACAGACAGACAGACAGACAGACAGACAGACAGACAGACAGACAGACAGACAGACAGACAGACAGACAGACAGACAGACAGACAGACAGACAGACAGACAGACAGACAGACAGACAGACAGACAGACAGACAGACAGACAGACAGACAGACAGACAGACAGACAGACAGACAGACAGACAGACAGACAGACAGACAGACAGACAGACAGACAGACAGACAGACAGACAGACAGACAGACAGACAGACAGACAGACAGACAGACAGACAGACAGACAGACAGACAGACAGACAGACAGACAGACAGACAGACAGACAGACAGACAGACAGACAGACAGACAGACAGACAGACAGACAGACAGACAGACAGACAGACAGACAGACAGACAGACAGACAGACAGACAGACAGACAGACAGACAGACAGACAGACAGACAGACAGACAGACAGACAGACAGACAGACAGACAGACAGACAGACAGACAGACAGACAGACAGACAGACAGACAGACAGACAGACAGACAGACAGACAGACAGACAGACAGACAGACAGACAGACAGACAGACAGACAGACAGACAGACAGACAGACAGACAGACAGACAGACAGACAGACAGACAGACAGACAGACAGACAGACAGACAGACAGACAGACAGACAGACAGACAGACAGACAGACAGACAGACAGACAGACAGACAGACAGACAGACAGACAGACAGACAGACAGACAGACAGACAAAAATTCTAAAAACTATAGATTCTGGCCTCTGTATCGATAATAATGTTTATTTCAATAAGATTTTCCAAAAAATATTTAATGTACAGATTCGGCTTAATTCCAATTTTATTATGTGTATAGATTTTCTAAGAATTTCTATGATATATACCTACTACTTTTATATGGGAAGGTCATCTAGGGACCTATCTGAGCAAAACGAGGGCGAATCATTAGTATGTGATAATTTAAATGACTTCCAGAAAGGGAGGTAGGTAATAGTGTTATTTCCTTAGGTTTTTCATTATATGTAGTTACTATGTAATAGGTATGGCAAACTTCTATAAAATGAAAGCTCATTTATTTATGAAACTTATAAGTTTATATAATAAAGTTAAAATTTTCTATATTTTTATGTAAAATATTAAATAATAAACAAAATATAAATAATAAGTTACAAAAATACATATAACCCACTTTATAAGAAGATAAACAGTTCAATAAAATGAATACTTTGTAATGACCCAGGTAGGTATGAGTACCTGCTAAAGAGTAATGAGATTGACTACTCAGTTAGAAGACCTCATTCTTATAGTCTTTTATAAACACTTTATTTTTTATTGTCCTGTTAACCGAAATTGACTTTGTTTAATTTAATTTAAACTTTAAAATGTAAAATTTTGTTCAAAGTTTCGTTTGTAATAAGTGATTGATTGAAGATTATACTAAGTATTTGGCTTACACCAACTTTCAGAATACTGATTAGGTATTTTTTTTAAAGAACAGTCGACTTGTATTGTACATACCTAGTACCTACCTACTACTTCCCTTTTTGAAGTCGACATAAAAATAAGAAGCAAAACCCTGTCTAACGATGGTTTCTATAAACATTAATTGAATTATGTTATTTTTATTAAGATTTACGACATTATTATGGTTTTATTAAAGTTTATTTTTATGTTTATAATGATATTATAAGAAAAATAAATCCATAAACGCATCAATCACGTTCTTAAATTACTCTACGTATAACACATCAATTCACTTCTGAACCCGATCTTTATAAATAAGCAAAAAACATGAACACTGAGCTCATACGAATTATTTTGAAAAGTCGAAAGTACTTGTTAATAATAATAATTATATTCCAAAAAAATTAAAAGATTGATGATGATTCATGACATTTAAAAAAAAAGTGTTTATGTATGTACGCACGTAAGAAGTTATAGTGGCGTACCTATATATGGCGTAATAGAACAAAAATAACTAAAGATTTCATCCCGTATGAAACAACTCTCTGTTTGTAAAAGGAATGCAGTTAATTTCATCATGTCGCTTTTTGGCTGTCGGCGTGCGGGCACATCGTAAAAACTTTACTCTCATAATTTTTTCCAAACGTGCCAAAAGAAATATAACTTCAATAATTTAGTTATAAATTATATACACATTTAATTACTGCGACGTCTGTTAAGATGTAACCACATGACTTTTACAGAGATAAATGTTCCCTTTTAACGTACGCCCTCGCAAGTTATTTTAATTAATGTCCCTTGTACTTCTTCGGAATCCATTAAAACAACTAACCTTCTAAACCAGATTGCTGAACTTGAAACCGTTATTAATCGCTCATACATTAAAGATTAGTATAATAATTAATATCTTAGTAAGATTATTTTATTTATTTGATTGGTTTTTGATCATTATATGCTTTTTTGTTAGGTTTAAAACCACAGGTCATACTATAATATTATACTAGTTTTAAAACTTGGCTATAAGTCATCATACTTCATACTTGACCTTGATTTGATTTATTTAAGAATTATTCGTTTTGTATTTTTTTAGTCTTGTGTTCACGAATTTTAAAAAAGCTTTAGTAAAAAAAATATCCTGCACTGTTTATTTTTATAAATATTTTATTTTATATCTATAGGTAGGTACTAATATTATAAAGAGGTAAAATTTGTGAGTTTTTGGCGTAGTAGTTACCCTCTACCTCTCTGGATCTACTGAACCGATCTAGATGAAATTTGGTAAGAAGATAGTTTGAGACTCAGGGAAGGACATAGGACTTTTTATCCCGGAAATCAACCCTTAAGGGGGGGGGAAAGTTTGTATGGGGAATCAAGTTAGGGACGAACCCGAGCGAAGCGAGGGTGAGTCGCTAGTGTAATGTACATGTGTACGTAATATGAATAATTATGATGAGTATTGAATATGTAGTAGATATTTCTGAAGGTCAAGTGAGGAAAATCGTATGATTAGCCAATTCAACAAAAATTTTATTGCTTAGAGACGTTATGAAAAACACGTTATATTTTTGGGTGCTTGTAACGAATGAATTCCTACATTTTTCAACTAAGTGAATGAATTCCTATGTGCACGCTCGTAAACGGTTTTAACATAGTTTTATCATTTTCGTTGGGTGTTTATTTTTTATCATATAACAAAATATGATTTATAAGCTAGTGGTAACGCGCTCGCTTGGGAAACCGAGTGAAACGGGTTCAAATCCCGGTTCTCGCACCTCTGATATTTCTGACATTTCCAATTTGATTACCACTTGTCTTACGGTGAAGGAAAACATCGTAAGGAAACCTGCATGTCTGAGAGAACCTACAAATTTTTCGAAAAACATGTGAAGTCCGCCCACCCGCACTTGGCCAGCGTGGTGGACTATGGCCTGATCCCCCTTCGTATTGAGGGGAGACCCGTGCCCAGCAGCGGGACGTTAATAAGGGCTGAATACAACATATATTTTAATAGTATAATTACAATTAATATAGCCTAGTATAATAGTATAATAAGTAATTACTTACACCTAGTATGTATGTTTGTGTATGTAAGGTTCGAGAGGAATTGTGGGTATGTTTATTAATTTTAGATATCTGCATAAAACCAGAAATTTATCTGGATAGGTCCAGAAATATTATTATTATATTCCTCTTTTTCAGATCTGAATTGGAAAAACGACATTTTGTATTGGAATTTCATACTAATCTTACCATTCGAGGAAAATATGATGCTATTGGAAAAATCCTACTTTTCCCTATCAACGGAGAGGGCGACGCTAAAATTAAACTAAGTAGGAATTTGTTTTAATTTAAAATATAAATATTAATAAAACCATGACGATCTTGTACTCAGGATAAAACAGGAAGAATATCTTTGCCATAAGCTTAGTTTTAATTAACCCGTTGAGATACAAGAACACTCGGTATGAAATTTATTGCTAGTTTTGGATGTTATGAAATTGGAGTCATAAAATATTAAAGACAGACAGATAGTTAAATAAAAAGAAATGTATAATTTGGTTAAATGTTTTATTTACATGCCATGATAGGACAAATACATTGTAATTTAAAAATAAAAATGTACCTAATCATAAATTGATTACACTTATGTTTCAGCTAACCTTAGAATGAAACTCGATATCAATACGAAGTATATCAAAGACAATAAGGGCGTCAACCACTTCGCTATCAAGAACTATAAGTACACTTTCGACTACGGTGACCGCGTCACGTTTGACCTCCAAAATCTTTTTAAAGAAAGCAAAGAACTAAGTAAGTGAAATAGTACTTTATGATAAAATATATTAAAATCTTGAATTTTAATAAAATTGCCTTATCTTAAAGAAAAACGTCGTAAGGGATGTCTGAGACAATCTAACAGATTTTCGAAAGACATAATGAGAAGTCCGTTCAGCGTGGTGTAGTGTGAAAAGGCCCGTCCCCAGAAGTGGGACGTTGAAATGGGCTAAAAACGTATTAAATACTTACTTCAAATTGCGATTAGCGACCGGCAATCTAGCCGGACGCGAAGCCAAGAGATACGCAGGGAGGTGGCCCACTTCAGTGGGCTGTGTAAAAAGCAAATTGCTCGTGGTTCTTCTCGGATAGCAGAGTGGACCATGGGGACAACCCCATGGTTGTTGTATCCCACATAACCACCTGTGTTATACAGTAATACTGTATACAGGTGGTAAGTATATGTAAATTCATTTCCTTACATTAAAAAAAAATATCGTTTAGCTTGCCGCTAGAACTAATAGGTGACCTATAAACAAAAATTTTGATTTATTTCAATCCTAACACCTGCGTAGTAATATAATTTCGTAATAGCTAGAATATTATTATAACATAATAAAGTTATAATAGATAATTTGTTTTGTAACCTTAAATATCTTCTATTATGTGTGTGACAGTAACGTCTTTTTACCCTAGAAAGTAGTTTCCCATAGGATAGACGATAAAACTTACAAACGATTTTGTTTTATGGAATCTTCTATATATATATGCAAATAATATTTTTTTTTTCTAAAATAAAAAAAATGATTTTCTGGACAATATAAGATATTTTTTATTAATTTCCTGCATACGTGAACTCGTTTATTTTTTTCGAACTTTTGATATACGTATTTGATAAGTTATTTTTATGGCTTGTTCCATTTCGAAACTTTTCTCGTTTTTGAAATGAACATTGACGAAACACTTTTTCACTTGTTGTACATAAATATTTATAATATCATTAACGTGTATCATTCCATATGCTTCTAAATACTGACGTAAAGCTAATTTTATCTGCTTAATAATCGTTATATTATAAAAGTATTCTATTAATTATGGTGACGAAAGAACCAAATAGACATTGAAAGCATCGTATTTTGACCTCTAAAAAGTAATTTTACTTCGAACTCTCATACTCTTATCCGATAATTTTATAAATTTCTAACTGACCTAGTTTTACTTAAGTGCCTAATGACACAATGACACAGATAGGTATACAATATACATACATACGTTTACACCCAACTTAAACATAGATTAAGTTAGAATTTTTCTATGCAAGTATACCCTATATTTAGGCCCAAAATTCTAAAACTGCCTCAAATTTTTGCGCGTATTCATACAACGAATACAAGATATACTCGTAAATACATAATATATTCATTACGAATAAGAAGACAAAATGATAAATACATATTTATTTCTATATATTTCTTTATTGATAAGTAAACTTTTTCACTTAAACTTAAAATTAAATAATGTTTCTCTGTCCTTTTTCAGGTGCATCAGTGTTGAAATTTCTAAATGAACACTGGAAAATGGTTGCAGAAGAATTTGGAAAGCCTATCGTGGACTATGCAGTAGATTTAGCGCTTAGGACAGTGGAAAAATTCTTCCTTATGGTTCCTTATGAAGAACTTATAAATGTCCCTATACCACAGTAAAATTAAATGTGATATAAGTCATATTTTTAAAGTAATTTTAAGGTTTGCTATACAGGTGTCTTTCAATTAATTGAGTTTTATTATACTCCTTATCATTCTTCTATCCATATAAATAAAAATAAATGTTCGTACGTTTGTCCTCTATGCGTTCCGAAACCATTGACCCGATTGTGATGAAACTCTTCTGGCTTACAACACGCTTGCGAAGATTTCTGGGGCAAAAAATAGCATTTATCTTCCGACATTTGTCTTTGATCAAGCTTAGGGACGCACCCAGCTGAAGCATACATAATATAAATATCTGGTTTCCAAAAAAAAGTCATCCCTGTTATTTTCTTTTATAGATTACTACTTAAAATATATTTGTAAATAATAAAACTAAATTGAATAGTACATACAATATCACACAAAAGGAAAAGATGCTATTCTGTATTCAAAACCTTGATGCACGTTACAACTTGGTTTGCTAAGCAGGTAATGTAGGTCGATTAGAGCAATAAGTTACTTGTACAGAATTTTTATAAGATTTCTTCACAATATTTTGGACGTTGTGCCAGATTTTTTATCTATCTATGTTTATTAATATAGTGGGAGTATAAAGTAACAATTCTCATTTAGTTCTTTAGTTTAGACTATTTTATTCGTTAGCTAAACGGAAGAACATGAATAAGTACCTACCTTGTACGAAAATCGAACCTGCGACCTTTGGCGCATAGGCACTATTGCATAGGCGCATACACACATATCCCCTAATGCGAAACCATAGTCATTTTTTATATAATAATATAATACTAGCATTGCCCGCGGCTCCACCCGCGTTCAGATCACCAAAAACCAAATTCTTAGGTTTTACATATTAGTATACTATTACATTGCAGTTTTTGTATTTTTTCTCAAAAATGAAACATTCTCCCGCGGTCAAAAGTATCCTATATGTTGATCCGGATAACGAGCTATCTCCATACCAAATTTCATCAAAATCCCTCCAGTGGTTTTTCTGTGATGCAGTAACAGACAGACAAAAATTCTAAAATAGATTCGGCGTCTTTATCGATAATAATGTTTATTTCAATAAGTTTTTTCAAAAAACGTTTATTGTACAGATTCGGCTTAGTTACAATTTTATTATATGTAAAGATTACATATATAATATAAACTAACGCATACGGCATATCCTAATACATACTATAATAAATTTACTAATTACTATAATCTTAGTAAGAAAAGAAGGAGGAAAACAAGCTAATGTTAGTAATATAAAAATAAAAGCCAAACGATGGCGCTGCCTGAATGTGATATATAATAATATTAAAAATATAGAAGGCATCAAGAGACACTCGTGAGTAAAGCGAAAGTAAGTCGCGAATCTATACAAATAAACAAAATTGAAGTGTATGTTTGTAATCATCAAAATAACGGTTTTCACTAAATGCACAAGAAAGTATATATACGGTACATAAAAGAAAAAAAAAACATTTTATTGAATTTTTGTCTATCTGTATGTTCCGGCTAATCTCCGAAACGGCTCGACCGATTTTTACGGAACTTTCACTGAAAGATAGCTAATATGAGCAACATAGACTACTTTTATTTTAGGAAAAGGCTTAGGGTTGCTCGCAAAAAAATTAATTAAAAAGAAAAAACGAGCGAAGCAAGAGTAAGTCGCTAGTTATTTATAAATAAGTTATATTATAACCCTCTTAATAACCCCTTAGGGTATTATTTTTAATCTGCGTAAGTATGACATTACTTTAATCTGCTCTCAGGTCAAATGGCTTCATAGCCGCGAACACAGACGTTTGCGAATTCTTCACGTTCAATTATTAACGAGCTTGAGATAAAAAAATGATTTCAGAAGTTAGGGAAAACACATATGACATAAGCATTTGGTCTTCTTATAATCTCTTCCGAAACGTTCAACTCCATTCTTTTTTCTTTTTTTCCTCGTACAAGGTTTTAAATAACTCGTTAATATATAATTTGTGGTACAGGCAGCTATAATAATACTGGAATTGTTTCCAATGTGTAAATGTATAAGGCATTTTACATTATTTGGAAAAATATCACTGGAATTTTACTGTATACATATCTATATAGATAAATAAAACTGAAGTGTCTGTTTGTAATGAAAATAACAGCTTTTTACTAAATGCGTGTGGAATTATACACGGTACATATAAGAAAAACACAATTTTTAAAGATTTTGTGTCTGTCTGTTTGTTTAATCTCCGAAACTTCTGGATCGATTTTGATGGGTCTATCACTGGCAGATCGCTGATGTTATAAAGAGTACTTTAGGCTATTTTTATTTTAAAAAATATAGGGTTTTGTCCAAAAAAATTAAAACGCGTGAGAGTAGTGACGCCCCAAAGGGAAGCGAGGGGAAGTCGCTAGTGTTAAATAAAAATAAGAAAAACAATGCCATATCTCGAACTTGATACGTGTTATTGAAAGGTCCACTCGTTTAGCGTTCATCAACTTCATTTACAAGAAAACCTATAATAAAAATATTATAAAAGTTAGATTGAGTTAGCTGACTTATCTTCTAAAAGAAAAATAATCGATTTTAATCGACTTCAAAAAGATGAAGTTCTTCATTAGAGTATATTTTTGGAGTGTATTTTAATTACGACGTATGTGCCTTTGCCTATTGTGAACTGATTTTAATTATTCTTTTTAATGAATAGGCTGTATCTGAAGAGGACCACAATTTTTTTCATAAAGAAAATTGTAAATGTATGGAATAATCATTTTGAAGTTTAAACATATTTTTAGTTGAAAAAATATAATGATACACAATTTATGCCTATATTTTATAAAGACAGTTTTCTATCTCTATGTTAATAGCGCTGCATGTTATGAGGTGAAAGAATTCTTGCACAAAATAGTATTGAAAATTTTTAAGACTAATACAGCTTTATCGTCTTATATTTATTTAGATAATCAAACTTATTTATTTTATTAATATAAAGTAATGTATAAGAGTGCATTCAAATGAAATAGTTTGTACAAAAACTAGTATTTAAAAGTTAATATCATCTATTGATCGATTTCTTAGTCCGTTAAAAAATATATTATAAGTAATTATACTACACTACGACGCAGGGTTTCAGTAAAACTGTTATAGCAATTTATCTTATTCGTACAATCATTAGTTACAGTTAGATACGGTCTAGGCACGCCCTTACCAAGTCGTCTCCAATAAGACAGAAATTCCCGATGAAACTTATAGCATGTTATTGCTTTCTGAATTGTGCCTTGATTTTTCTACTAAGCGGGAACAAGATAATAGTCGTCTTATCTAACAAAAGATCATGTCAAATGTTCCCTGAGTCTTTCGATAACTATATTTTTATACATGTGCGTTTTAATCCATGGTATAATCAACATGAGATTTAGTGAATAATAATAAATAGATAAATATGTTTGAACATTAGCACCATCTAGTTCCATTTTAATCTACGAGACTTGTGTTATGGATATCAGATAGTTGATACACTACACATATATAACTTTAAATACATACTCAATACTCACACATATTATAAATATAAACATCCATGACTGGAGTACAAACATGCTCATCACACAAATGAATGTCCCCAGCGTGACTCGAACCCGCGACCGCTGGCACAGCAAGTAGGGTCAATACAAACTGAGCCAAACGTGTCAACATATTTAGTTATATTTTTATTGTAATATACCATATTATTATTGTACACCAGCACAATACCTTGAATTTTTACCTTTAATTGACGTCTGATGCTGAGATATAATATTATTCGAATGTGGTTCCACGACATATTCGTCGAAATTTTAGCTCAATACACCACAAGTCAGGTGTCGCCTCATCATTATTTCTGAAAACATATTCGCTTGAATATTTCTTTAAAATTCCACTATTTCGCATCAAAAATACTGATGGGTGCTTAAAGCGACAAATTTCAACAACTTCACAAAAATATTTCACACAATTCAGATTTTGATCGTTGAATACACAAATGTTTTTAGTTCTAAAATATTTAGAGATAGTTTAGATAATTTAAATTGATAAACTTATAAACTTACTTTAATCAATAATTCCAAAAGCAAAAATAAAGAGCTCTTTATATTATTGATGCTACGTTTTAACGGCTAGTATGAAATGGATAGACTATATCGTAATATAGGTATATAATTCTTCTATACGTGTGTTTGTTAACTTACTCCTCATAAAAAGCTAAACCGATTTGGATGAAATTTTGTGTGTATATGTCAATGGGCGCCTGGATGGTTTGAAAACACAATTGAACCCGGTAGGGTGGCACTGCAGTCGTTGTGCCACTGATCATCTCCTAAACGGCAGGGACGATTTTAATGATATTTTTTGTGTAATGGTCCCTGCAAGGTTTGAAAACACAAATGGAACCAGTAGATGGTGCTGCAGTCGGTGTATCACTAAATTTTCATAAAAGACTTCATTTTCCGAGCAATAAATAAATTTAAATTGTTGATTAAATAAAATAAAAATCGATGTTCGTTTGTATGCTTTCCATGAACTGACTCAAAACAGCTGAAGCGATTTTGATGAAATTTTCAGGTAATCTTCAGATTAGCCCAGTGGGTGATCCCGTGAATGTTGTTAGCGATCGGAAATTTGGATGCGGGCGAAGCCGCGGGTACTGCTAGTATTATATATATACCTACATAGGTATGATGAGTTGTTGTGGGTTGTATTATAATGTGATTTCCCGGGGGAGTAAAATTATCTCTCGCGGTAAAAATAAATAAATAGTATATTTCATTTAACAACAAATATACGATAGTAGGTAACAAAGTTGAAATCCTTTTTCTTTTTTTTTTTTTTAACGTTGGGAAATGCATTTACGCACGAGGTGTGGGACTCACCGGCAAAGCCAGTACTACCCACTAAAACCCAACAAAACCTTCCCCCGTCTTAATGGGGCGCATTCAACTACGACGCCCCGACGGCAGGTCTGCCGAAGCAGACCACAACAACCACGGGGTTGCTCCACAGTCCACTCTGCTATCAGAGATGTATCAGAAGCAACCCGCATGGTACACTGCCCTCCGAAGAGGGCCACCTCCCACCGCCCACCGAAGTGGGACACCTCCCTGTGCGTTTCTTGGCTTCGCGCCCCACCACGACAAGGTGAACGCACGTTGGGGGGGAACAAAGTTGAAATCCTGTTTTAAGTAACAATACCTGTGCTAAAGGATTTCGCTTTTCCATAAATAGTAAGTTTTAGCTTAATTGGTTGAGATTAAACATTCTAACGATACAGATAAATAAATGAGATAAAAGTATGTTACAAACATAAAAAGAAAAATATATCATTTGGTGTTTCAGTAAGTATATAAGGATACACCGTGCGTGGGATACGTACATGTGTGATTTATTTGCGGTGTGTGTAAAAGAAAGTTGTCTATGAAAAAGTAGCCAAATAAACACACATAATATTAAGTAGTTATGACGTATCAACATAATTTTGTGATGTGACGACACGTTTAGCTCAGTTTGTAGTGACCCTAGCAGTCGCGGGTTCGAGTCCCGCTGAGGACATTCATTTGTGTGATGAGCACGAATGCTTATACTCCAGTCAGGGGTGTTCATATTTATAATGTGTATGTATTTAAAGTGTGGCATTGAACATTCAGAATGGGAGAAGCACGCAGCTTTACGTTCGAACTGGAGAGCTCAAGTGAAGAAGAAAACTCTTAATTTTGAGGAGCGACGTCGGTTCGAGCTTGATACCAGACGCGATTATCTGAAAGCCCGACCATCTGTGGCGATCAGATACAATATTCATAATGGTGTGCTCACATGTCCACAGTGTATGCGGACCTTCTCAAAGAAGATTGGCTACAATAGCTATATGAGAGCACATGAGCGACAAATGTCGCTCCAAAGCTGAAGCAGTCGCCAAGATCGAAATCGGTCGGGAGTTCATCATCGTATTTAAAGTTATATATGTGTAGTGTATCAACTACATGGTATCCATAACACAAGCCTCGTAGCTTACCATGGAACTAGATGGTGCTGTGTGTTAAAGTCCCAACATATTTATATTATTAATCATAATAATATCTCCTATTTATTTATCCGGGAGGACGCTGATACTTGGAAAAACACTAGTCCAATAAAAGTCTCTGATATTTTTGTTCATAAAATGCGTTGTCTCGTTCAAAATTAGTAACGTGTGAGTGGTTCTGCACAATGTATACGTAAGCCACTATTATTCAATAAATCGTATATTGCAAAAAATATGCGGTACAATGCATATAAACTCAGTCTATATCTGATTGACGTATCACTATGAATGTTCTTTCTATAATACGTATATGGATGTACACTGTACATGTTTTATTTAAAATATTATTAATAAAACTATTTGGAGTAAGTTACTGCTAAAGATAAATTTATAAATTTTATATGAACGTGAACATTTCAAATAAAGCTTCAAACTTAATGAAAAGTCAGCGAAAAGAACGTTCTTGATCTATTATTTTTACTTTATAACAAGTATGACAGGAATTGATTTATGTATGCATTTTGACGTGATAAACTAGCTTTCTCACAGCATCCATTCAGCGAAAACATTTGTGGTAAGAAAATACATAGTATTAAGATAACTAGAACTGTTCTATATTATCTGACAACATAAGTGGACCTATGTATTGGAATGACGTAAAAGTACAAAAATTGTATATAAAAGTTAATGGAATATTTACGTATGACATATTATTTTTAATAATCCAAAATTAAATACATAATTGTAAAAATACATGCGATTTGTACATTGCCGTTTCCAAGAAATTGCATAGGTATATGTGTGTATATATATATGTATATATATATGTATATATATATGTATATATATATGTATATATATATGTATATATATATATACATATATATATATATATATATACCGGCGACCATAGTTTGTAACTCTATGGTAAATTCTTCCATTTCACGTTTTATAGATTATAATCTACCCAAAAATTATTTTTGTGCGTTAAATTATTGTAAGCAGTATGTTACGGTTCACAATCTTTCGGCAGTTTACAATCTCGCGAGATAGATTATAATTTAACGGTATTTACAATTTTACGGTGACACATAATATAATAAAATACGAGTAGGTAATGAATTTATTAACGTATTATTATCTTATGTTATGATTGGCTATATAATAATCATAACATAATATAATAATTACTATTATAAAAACACTACCATCTATAAAAAATAAAAATTATTTATATTTGAAATAAAAGTATTAGTAGTACAAAGATTTCATTTAAGTCACAACTCATCTAGAAGTTAGCAACTCGTAACCGTAACTACTCCAATGAACTTGTCTAACTAACCAAGCTCCAGCTTGTTGTACCAGACATTTAGGGTTCGTAAAGTTTCTCACTATTTACAATAACCGTTCAATTTAATGGGTTTCGTTTGAATTAATAACTAATTTTGATACTTTACGATTTAAAAAAACTTTACTTACATCAGCAAATTATCTATGTGTTTATACCAATATATATTCCACAAAATACATTTATTATAATATTTTCATGTAATACAAAATATATCTATCATTTATCTCTTCTTTGCTCTTTTATTTTCTCCCTTTTTTATTTGGGGTTTGTTTTCCTCACTTTTCCGGGCGGAGAAAATCTGTCCTGAGTTATCGGTTCTGATAATTAAGGTGCTTTAGGTCACTCTTTATGTTTGACGAGAATGAACGGCGTTTACCTCTACAGTCTATGGCAGATTCAAAGCAACTAAGATAAAGACTTTTTCAACTAAGATAAATAATTTTTTGAAACACTATATAAATTCAGAGTGTCAAAAGAGATATTCAGATAGTATTGGCATGTAAAGATATGCCCATACCATCTGCAATACTTTTTAGGTTTAAAATTATGGTTACAAAATAATTTAAAATTATAAAAGAGCTTGTCTTTAATTACGACGAATGTAGTTTGACATGTTATTTTATTATTATTTTACTTTGTTAATAAAAAACATGAACGCGTTTTATAATCGGCAAAGACCTAACATATAAAATATACATACCTAACATATAAAATATAAATAAGCCCAATTTGAATACTTTCTCCTTTTTGAAAATTAGTCGAAAACCCATTCTCCTCCTCAAATAGGAATATTTACCTCGTAAGTAGTAATCCGGCTCGCTGCCGTTATCAAATCGTCATAAAATATTAAAATATAAGAATTTATACGCAAATAAAATAAATCCCCCTTTTGTATAGTACTTTAGGATTTATAGCAACAATTATTTCGACCCACATTATGCCAAAACAAACCTTTATACATCGTGTATTTTATTTTCCATATGTTTCATATTTTGAGACTTATAAAAATAGCCCTTTCTCGAAGGTAAATTGAGGCGGAAAATTCTACATTTGCCCCCGTTCCTTATCCTACGAAGGCAATCGAATTTTATTATAAAATGTGGCGTAGGCGACGCTCAGCGCTTATTGGGTTTCTATACTATATGAGATCACGCCAAGGAACCGTCACCATACTGTATTATGATAGCCGTCGACTAAGACGATTTATGTTGCTCGTTGGACGATATTGTATTTTTCAATTCTCACTGGTTGATAGTTTTTATTTCACTTAGAAGGGTTATATAAACAGTAGGATATAAAATTAAGTAAGGTTACATGAATTTAACAATTAATTAAATTAATTATTAATAGACAAATATAATTGTAACTATATATTTTTCTACTACAATCCATATTTGCGACGAATGTTTGTGTTTGTTACACCTTCACTTTTAAACAACGGATTTCTATGAGTACACAGATAGAGTATGACCTGGAGTAACACTACATTCATACATACATACATACGCTTCTCTTGTATAGTTATTAAAAAAAAATAAGGAGCCATATTCACGCAGCAAAAGCTTCTTACCGCCAAATAATTTATTATTATGTGTATGTACTCGTGTTATGTACTCTTATATTTTAACATAAATCATGTTCTTGTATTGAATAATCAACACCAATAAAATGTAAATTAAAGTTAAAATTAAAAACTCGTTCTTTAATACTCAAATAGGATTGCAACGATGATTAATTATAAGTACCTGGGCGACCGAGCTTCGCTCTGAGTTTTTGCCCAAATGTACAATTTTCTTTTAAAAAGAAACTAAAAACTTGAATAAATCCAAAAAAAAACAAAAAGAAACAAAAGTAAAAACTTTGTATCCGACCGGGATTTGAACCCGAACACCTGTGGTTGTCAATCTTGCGATTTGGCCGCTTGACCACGATGCTTATGTCCTAGCGTGCGAAATTAGCGACCGTTTTCCCAGACATAAAACTAACCTAGGTCGAATTTTCGCCTCTGAAAACCGCCACATAATAAATTCCAGCGAAATCGTGAGAGCTGTTTCCGATATCGCCGGTATAAATATACAAGAATTGCTCATTTGAATATATTAGATTAGTCTAGTGCAATTAGTCAATATAAATGAAAAAACGGTAGGTATAAACCTAATTGCACTCGACTAAATATGTTATTCTATTTTTGAACGTTTAAGCAATATTATTTCTTAGTGCTAATAAGCCTTCAATGCGCTTTACACGAACTATCAACTATATTGCTGTACCTTTTGAGATTTGATTTCATTAAATAATCAGTCACTTAACTAGTGAGTGGTACGTCTCTTTTATATATTAAATAGAAAGTATTAATCTAATAAGTATTTTCGTGCGACAAAAATATATTGTTCGAAATTTTTTTGTATTGTAGCATGAGGGGAGCAAATTCAATTATGACATTAACACGCTGTCAACACCTTGAAACTTTTAACTCGATTAGGTAGCAGGGAACAATTTACCACTATACTGACAGAGAAACTTACACTTAAGCTTGATATGATTTACCAAAACTATAATCCATTACGTGGCACATAAGTGTAGCTACTTGTTATTATATTACCTAATAAATAATAACCCAGTGGTAATACGGTTCCTTGGGAAACGAAGTGAAGCGGGTTCAAATCCCAGGGCTCGTATGTCTGATATTTTTATATGCGAATTATTTTCAACATTATTACCACTGCCTTGACTTGACAATGAAGACTAACATCGTGAGGGAATCTGCATGTCTGGGAGAGCCTAATGAGTTTTCGAAAGACATATGAAGTCTGCCAACCCGCACTTGGCCTGCATGATGGTGGCCTTATCCCCCTTGCATTTAAGGGAGGCCCATGCCCAGTAGTGGGACGTTAAAAAGATCTAAATACAAAAATAAATGTATTATTCTTAGAAAAATGAATTATGATTAAATCGTTGTGGCAATTTCATTTTAATAACGAAACGAAAAATATGAGATGTTCTCGATAAAAATGGTATTTATCTCTTCACATAATATTTTATTAACATTGTAAAAAACATTTAAATTTTATGAGAAACGTGAGCGATTAGGTATATTTGCATATAATAATGCATAAGGACTGCGTTATTTAATTGCAGTTATCGAATGTATTAATAATGCAAAATCTCATATTACACATAATAGTTATACAGGAGCATTGCGGTCAAGGCGCATAAAACCTGTCATTTACTATTGATATTTTTATTATAATTCTATGCTTAAATCCATACTAATATTATAAATGTGAAAATGTATTTGTTTGTTTATTTGTCCTTCTTTCACGTCAAAACGGAGTGACGTATTGGCGTGATTTTTTGTGGAGATAGTTGGAGGGCTGGAGAGTGACATAGGCTACTTTTTACTGCGGGAATTTATTTCATTCCCACGGGAAAATACGTTATAATAAAACCCAAAAAAATATTTATGATCAGAATTACTTGAAACTTGGTATGCTCTTCAATAAAATGAAATAAATACGTGTTTAGCATTTTTCGAAATTCATCCTTTATGGGAATAAAATAGGGGATGAAACTTTGTATGAAACCTACTTCTTGTATAGATTTTTTTGTAGTTTTAGCACGAGCGAAGCCGCGGGTTCTGCTAGTTCTATATAAAGCAAGCGTGAAACTAATAAAACTTAATGTTAAAGAAGTATATTTATAAAACTTTTTTTAACGTTGCCAAATGCATTTAGGCTTACTACCTGTATACATAAAGGTGGTTAAGTAGGGCTCTCTAGCCAGAAAAGCCAGTACTGCCTGCAAAAACCTAAAAGAACCTCCCCCGTCTTAAAAGAGCATCGCAGGATCACTTACGCACTGAACTACGACCCCCCGATGGTTGGCCCACCGAGGCAGCCACAACAACCTCTGCTTGAGATTGGTGCAAAATGATGTTGCTCCCATGGTCCACTCTGCTATCAGAGAGTGTGTCTTTTGGCTTTACGCCCGGCTGGATTGCCAGACGCTAATGAGCTCGCCCACCACGATAAGATGAATACACACAGAAGAGAGGTATATTTATAATACTAAAATATCATAAGCTGCACATAATAATACATCACATAGAACTTCAACGATAATAATAATTAAACCTACTAACTACATCTTCAGATATTGCCTGTGCACTAGGGATTACTAATACTAATCGCCTGTTTACATCTGAGCTATCGCTTGTCCGATCTATAGATAATTTAATACAAAGTCATAAACATAGGAATGTGATTTTTAGAGTAAATAAATCATTTTTCAAATTCGACAGTCAATTATACAAATTGAGTTGTTAAATCTGGGGCACCCATTAATCATTGGTAATACTTAACGACGGGAATCAAGCCTCACTTTGAACTTTTGTCATTACAATACCTCTGTATTGTAATATATATTCGACGGCACGTTTGGCTCAGTTTGTACTAACCCTACTTGCTGTGCCAGCGGTCGCGGGTTCGAGTCCCGCTGATGGCATACTCTAGAGGCTTAAGAATTTAATAGTTAAAGCTCATCACTACAGTGAAGTTGACCAATTTTATAACGATAAATTAATAATTACGCTTTAAAACATTTATCACGACTAAATATTTGTATAACAAACCATATTTATTAACACATTTCAAATTTAATAAAATATAACATAGTAATGAATAATTAGTGAATTCTTTCTAGAATAAATATAACTTAAATACCTAAAACAGTTGAAATACATAAATATTACGATAATTTTTTTGCTTTCAGACAATATTTTACTTAAAAAAATTTAAGATGCTAGGTGTATAACAATCTAGCACTACCTAATTTTCTGTTAATTTTCTATTTATATAACATTTTCAATTGTCCGCAAAATTTCATCAAAATGGTTCCAGCTATTTTGAATGTCATGAAAAACATTCTAAATATTCGTACATATGTTCAATAAATCAAATGTACATATATAGCTACGATATACCAATAAAAGTAGCACCATATATTTTATCTACAGGATAAAAAGAAAAAAATATAACGTATCGACGTGTTTTATCCTGTCAATGAAATAATGTGAACGATTCATAAAACAGGGACACGGGATATTCGCATTCTATCAACGTCCAGTCTTAATGAGCTATACGTGAACCAATCTCTCTCTCTTTCAGCGGTCAACTGTTTTCATGATAAAATATAAATGCATGTTATTTTTATCTGCAAAATAATATTTCTATATATTCATATGTTATTGTAAAAAGGAAAACTGTGTAAAATAACAATAAAATGGCCATTAAAAACTATAAACTTAACAATAAACGTTGATAAAAATGCTTAATTTTGAGTTTTACTTCTATAGCGATATAACTATAAAATAAGTTTTCATAATATACCTACAGACTTTCTAATAGATATATTATATCTAATGTCTATTATAGCTTAGAATTTTATAGATATACGATTGCAACCACTAAAACTAGAAAATCACAAATAGATGTCTCGCTACTTTACTCACGCTTTCTACTCATATCGAAGAATACACCAAATATTATTAGCAAGATAAATGATAAAAAGCATGAAATCTTCCCAATGTACACCCTATACCTAAGTATAGAATTAGTATATTATCCTTATGCTTATACTATACTAATGCTCGCTAGGAAAGTCAGTTTTAGCCAAACATAGTATCCATCACAACTACATACTTAGTAATATGTTTTTTTCAAGAAGAAAGAAGACGTGTTAGGACGTCGAAAGGTAGATAACTTCTCTACATGTGCCGGTATAAAAAACATCTCAAAGCATATTTCTCAACATTTTAACGAGAAAAAGTTTAATATTATAATTATAATGTTAAATTACCTTCTGAATTCAAAGTTGAGATTGATCCAGTTAAATAAAATATTTTACACAAATTCAATTAAATAACAAAAGCGTCTGTAGACATAGAAATATTTATACTTATGGATTTTAATATTTCGCGTCTATATCAATAATAATATTTTGATTTTACTTGTTCTATTTCATTTTAAGTTAAGTAGGTGCTCCTGCTATGCATAAACTATCTGCAAGCCCATATACTCCCATATATTCCCTCCCTTTCATAAACTGATAAATATTTTATAGAAAACAAATATAATATTCCAAGCAGCTACTACCTAAATGGATAGAAAAAACTTCTCATAGGCGCAAATGGTAAATAAGGATCATAAAATATATAGGAGTGAGGTATCTAAGCATTACGCCACGTGGTCAGAATATTTAATTCTAATACAATTTTTATTTTTTATAATCCAATGTGAAGCTAACAAAAATGTCGTAAATATTGTAAGGTCTAGATAATTCTTCATAAATTACTAGGTTTCAAATACTTTGATGTAGGTACATAAATAATCAACTCAGCTACACTCAAAATAATTATTTATTGAATAAATTTAAGAAGTTGGAGTTATTTATAATGAAAACGTAAGCTTCAAAGAAAATGCTTTAAAACTTTTACTCACCCCTTTTCTTCTTGACGTCTCACTGCTGGGCATGGGTCTCTCTGCAATACGAGGGGGATCAGGTCATAGTCCACCACGTTGTCCGGTCTGAGACCCGACATTTGAAGCCGCTTAATCGGTTTCTCAAACGAGCGCGTTACCACTGAACTACCACTGACTTCTTCAAAACTTAACACTCATTATTTTATGAATGATAAAATTTAAAAGCTGTAAGTAATAATCGGACAACTAGTATGAATACAAAAGTTTCATGACTCACACGAGTGAAGCTAGGGTAAATCGCTAGAATAACATAAAACTACTCATACAATGTTAATTGACATATAAGGAAAATGTACCATGTATCGCAAAGAGCACTTCCGATAGAGCCTTTTAGTGTTGCCAACTATAATTTAATCTAGTTTCTGCCGATTGTAGCGTTTAACTTTCTGATTGTGTTTCCTATGATTTTACATAAATCTATACATATAATAAAATTGTTGTAACTAAGCCGAATCTGTACATTAAATATTTTTTGGAAAATTTTATTAAAATAACCATTCTTATCGATGCAGAGGCCGAATCTATAGTTTTTAGAATTTTTGTCTGTCTCTTTGTCTTTGTGTCTGTCTGCCTGTTACCACATCCCAGAAAAACCACTAGAGGAATTTTGATGAAATTTGGTATGGTGATAGCTGGTTATCCGGGTTAACATATAGGATACTTTTTACCCTGCGAAAATATCTTATTTCTGAGAAAAAATAAAAAAGTGCAATGTAAGAGTATACTAATGTATAACCTAAGAATTTGGTTTTTGGTAATCTGAACGCGGGCGGAGCCGCGGGCAATGCTAGTTGTACATAAAAACCTTTGCCTTTTATTGTATACTGCCTTAGTTCAAGCCATTGAAATAAAAAAACTAAGATGTATAATGTACATAGATAAGTAAGATATATTTATTTTATACTTGGGTTTTAGATGAAACACCAGTCTATAATCGTGAAGTATAACATTTTAAAAATTCTATGGAATTGACAAATGTAATTGTTATTTCTTTTGTCATTTCCATTCCTTTTTCAAACGACTTCCTCAAAAAGGAGGAGGTTCTCAATTTGGCTGTATTTTTTTTAATGTTTCTTACCTCAGAACTCCGTCATTTATTAACCGATTTAGACAATTTTTGTTTTGTTTGAAAGGGTATACTCCAGATTAGTCCTATTTAAATTAAAAAAAATTTACCACCCCTAAGGGTGGAAAAACAGCTTATGATGAATTTAACCTACTTCTAATTGTCATATTGACTTGAAACTTTGCAAGTGTTTCTATTTCCGTTAATAGTACAGTGGTTCGGTATTGTTGACCTGATCTGATGGTAAGGCCAGAAGGTGGATAAGTGGAACTCTTCAACGGCTGATAGTAGATACTTTGAGTTTGGGCTTATTTTGTTTGATTTGACAAGCCTAACACGTTAGAATTCTTACTTCGCTACTACTGTCTACACTAAAAAGGGAAAAATAAAAACTTTTTAACAAAAAAATTAAAACCAACTTCAAACAAAAGCACTAAAAAGTAAAAAATAACTGATATGTAATTTTGATTTACTATACATACCTAATCAAATAATTTCGAAGTCGGTGCCAGCCGATACAAAGCAAAGCATACCGACTAAAAGTTAAAAAGTTTTTTTACAACAAATAAATACCTACTTAAGTTTTTATTTTCCAAAATATATTTTTCTACTGGGGACTAGGGACTGGAGACAAATCCGAGCTAAGCAACGGTGAGTCGCTAGTGTGATTGATATTAATTATCTTATTTATACATTAAGTATATAAAACCGCTATAAAAAATTGAACATTACTAAAAGTTATTATCAAGAGGATAGAGAAGAAACCTCTAATCATATCGTAATAACATTACTTAATTACATTTACACTTCAAACAAATGCTTGGCTTGAATTACTTACCTAATAAGGGTTTCTTATTTACCTTTAGTTCTTACTTCAAATTTGGCTCGAGTACTAAAAGGTATTATTTAATTAGGTAATTAAAGATAATAAAGTGAGTTAATTAAAAAGTAATTAAATTACATCAATTAAAATTATAAAATATATAGATTAAATAAATACGTATGTATTATACATGCGTAGTTTTCTAAATATGTAAATATTTTTTATTCTATCACTTAACAACATGTACTAAGTTTATTTGGCACCTTATTTTCGTTCTCAAGGTAATATTATGTATTGGGTTTCGTTTTTATGTATAAAAATAAAAATGAATCACCGAAATGTATATACGCGCATATCTTCGGACCGACTGCACTAAAATGGATTTTTTTTGTGTTTGCTATTGTCAGGAAGTTTTGTATAGAAGAAAATTAAAAGAATTTTTTTTGTACTAAAATAAGTTTTTTTTTAAATTTCATGATATTATGAAAAGTGAGTGAGTAAAATAGTTTTTATCCCGGAACCATCCCTTAAGGGGGTGAGAATGGGGATGAAAGTTTGTATGGGGAAACAAGCTCAGGGACGAACCCGAGCGAAGCGAGGGTGAGTCGCTAGTATAATGTATGTATTCAGCCCTTTTTAATGTCCCACTGCTGAGTACGGGCCTCCCTTCAATACGACGGGGATCAGGCCATAGTCCACCACGCTGGCCAAGTGCGGTCTGGGAGGCTAGTATTATACAAAAACTATAATAATATAAAAACTATGTGTATAGTACAAGGACACTTGTATCTTGTATTCATAGCTGGGCTTAAGTAGTCAATTTTTAGGGTTCGGTACCCGAAGGGTGTTAACGGAACCCTATTTTTTTATATTCTTTACCCTATTCATAGGCCTCCACTGTCCGTCTGTTGCATAGTGTAGAGAGCAAAAATTTTCACAAAGTAGATATGTATTTCTACTGCCGCTATAATAACAAATGATAAAAAATAAATAAATACAAGAAACATTTTTTTAACGTTCGTAATCGATCATCGAAGTTAATATACCACATACATTGAGAAAAAGTCACATTAATAAAAAGTATATACAGTTATAATACAGTTCGTGTTATAACTGTTATTTCGACTCGCACTTAACCGATTTTTTTACTTTTTCTCTTTATCTGTTTGTTTGGCTATTTTTTATTCAGATCTAAACTATGTTTAATGTTTTATATCTCTGATTAGTATCAAATACAGTAAATTTTGTATCGAATAGTTAAACAAATGACATAGAAAGGGTATAATAATAAAAATAATAAACATGATATTGATTATTATGACAATACTCTTATGGATATTTTATACTATAAATTAATAGCAATTAGTGTTCTTTTCTAAGTAAGAAAAGTAAAGTGAAGTTATTTCAGAAATTATTCAATAGAATTAATGACAGTAATTTAAAATATTTGTTTAGTTTATATTCAAGCAAGTGTTTTCATTTGTTAGATCAAATCGCATCTCTGGCTTCGAATGAAATAGAAAATATTATAGGTCACATACTGGACGAGTTTAGCAGAAATATTATGATATTGGATTGCAAAGTATCTATGGAAATATTTGAGAGATCATTTTTCAATTTTTCGACGTCACGTTTGGCTCAGGTTGTAGTGACTCTACTTGCTGTGCCAGTAGTCGCGGGTTGGATTCCCGCTGGGAGCATTCAGTTGTATGATGAGCACGAATGTTTGTACTTCAGTCATGACTGTTTATATTTATTTATAATATGTATGTATTTAAATTTATATATTTATTTATTTTAAAATGAATAAGTATATAAGAATTTAATAAAATAAAATTGAAAAATGTTAAATTACTTAGTTATATCTAAGATTGGTCATCAAGAAAATCGAATCTGTCGACACTTAAAATTAAATCGTTGAAACTAAGTTTAACTTGAGATATTACAGGAAATTGCCTATAAATCTTCGGTCATCTCTGAGCACCTAAACTAGGGTCACCACGCATATTTAAAATGAAAAGGTGTGTTAATAATGTAAGTTTTAGTTTGAATATAGTATAGCACATTTTGATTCACTCTCCAGCCGAAAAACTGTATTTGTTAAATATTAAATTAGTACGATCTTCTGATGCTGTTAAACTAACACGCACATTTTCACATTTTTAATATTAAGTAATCGTTAGGATTATATTAAAGCCGTCAGAGTCATTTTCTAACACGCGGTCTTAATTTAGTGAAAAAAAAGGTAATCAGCTACTCTCTGTGCACTGTGAAAGACAGAAAGCGTGACGTTTTAGATAGAGCGATTGACAAATTATTGATGGGTAAACTATGGAAATCGCTGTTACGTAGCCCTAACTCGAGCTTATATAGGATTTCATTAGTCACTAACGAATCTCTGAAATGGCTGGAATATTCATTAAACGATGCTCAACTTTACTGAATATGAAAATACTTTATCATATCAAGCTTCAAAATTATATGAGACATAAATATATATATTTTAACCCCCGACGCATAAACGACGGGGTGTTATAAGTTTGACATGTATGTGTGTGTGTGTGTGTCGGTCTGTCTATGGCATCGATGCTCCCGAACTGATGAACCGATTTTGATTTTGTTTTTTTTTCAAAGGTGAATTAGTCGGGAGTGCTCTTAGCTATGTTTGATGAAAATTGGTCCAAGAAGGTCGGGAGTTTTTTTTTAATTTTATTGTTTATTTATCACGACAAATATGTATTAATAATAAAAAATATGATTCAGCCTTTGTTTATCGTGCCACTGAACATGGCATTACCTTTAATACGAGTATACATAATATATACCATAGTCCACCAAGTTGGCCAAAGTTCAATTTGGTGGACTTCACACGTAGTTCGATCTTTTAGACTTGAAGTTTTTCCTTCTTCGTCCACTTCTTCCAATACGACATTTTCCTTCTCCATATTAGTAGGCGGTATCATATTTAAAATGATTCGCACATGAAAACCTAAGAGGTACAACCCGGGGTTGAACCCACTTCACAAGGAAATGCGTTACCGCTAATACAATTGTTGTATTATTTGGTTGTGATTGTTTGACTATTTTCATCAAGAATTTAAATTAAAAAATATATGCGTAAAAAAGAAATGAATTTTACCTTTATCCTGATTGAAAATATTTCTAAATAAATGTCTGGTCGTGTGTGGAACATCCAATAGCTAGACTTCGGCTACCGTGAGATAGATGCCGCGCCCCAGTTGTCGCGGTAATTAATAGAAATATGTGCCAACAGGGTTGGATTAGAGAAAAAAGAATAAAAAAACATGATCTACATAATTTAAAAAATAAATACGTTATTTTTCTTATAAAGTCTTATCTTTATAAAATCTTTTTTTTTTAATCACAGTCAGTACAAAAATAAGCAATTAAACTGTTCATACATACTTATTTTTTTAAATGTGACGTTACAAAAAAATTGAAATATTAAAAAAAAAGAAATTAGAAACCATCACAAGATACAAAATATAATAAAATAGATAATGTTATATTAGACTGTTCCTACCTTAATCTTGGCAACCTCACAGCACCATTATAGCACCTAATAAGTAACAATAATAATTTCTTATTAAAAACACATTTAACCTTATGTACTAATAATAATAATAAGTTTATTTATTAATATAAACTTATAAAATAATTAATATATATTACTGTAAAAATAAAATAAAAATAAAAAATAATTATAAATACACACGACAGCCACATGCGCCCCTGACACATGTTCATGACACAGCGACGAGACCCGCTGACCTGTTTCTCTTCAACCACCTGCAACTAGTCAATTTAGCTTAAAAAATCTCGGAAAATCTAGCCCGAAAGAAATGCAGTATGTTGACATAACATACTTGCACCATGACGGTCACGCGCCCTCATTTCTTTGCCACAGAAAAAATACTCATTCACCTCTTTCACAACTCTGATATTAAGATCGGTATTGCTTTATACATTAAAAAGGTTTCGCACAAAAGCACTTGAAGCAGATATATGTATAAGGTTTGAGATTTACAATACGACTATCACAATATATTTTTTTACTGGATATTATCGTATATTTTATATGTAAATGTGGTTTTATACAAATTTTTAAGTCAAAAAGAAATAGATATAATTAAAAGATTCATACTTTCCTGCGATCTTTTCAAACTTTAGTGACGCAAACAAAATTACAGTATTTTGGAGTCAAAGTGCAGTATTTTGCAGGAATAAATTTCAATACAAGTTCTGTATAGAGCCATGAATTATTCAAATATGTTGCAAACGATGTTGTATATAAAGTTTGTATATTGAATGGAAAAGTAAGGCCAAACTTCACTAATACCAACTTTAAACGTTTAAACTTTGCGTAGACAAATAAACTAACGTAACTATAGAAGCATTATAGACGAGCCGGACTCCAGCTTCAAATCAAGATTAATAATTAAAAATACCTAGTTATCGAATCCATAATTTAATATTATAAATGTGAAAGTGTGTTTGTTTGTTCATCCTTCTTTCACGTCGAAACGGAGAGATGGATTGACGTGATTTTTTGTGTGGAGATAAGATGGAGAGCTGAAGAGTGACATAGGCTACTTTTTACCGCGGGATATTATATTCTAATTCTCACAGGAAAACACGTAATAATATAATCCAAAAATATACTTATGATCAGAATTATTTGAAACTTGGTATTAATGCTCTTCAATAAAATTAAATAAATACGTGTATTAGAATTCTTCGAAATTCAATGTATAAGGAGGTAAAAGAGGGGATAAAAGTTTGGATGAAACTACCTTTTTAGACATTTTTTTGTGGTTTTAACGCGAGCGAAGCCGCGGGTTCTGCTAGTAAAAAATAAATATCTGTAGACCTATACCCCGAATCTTATTCTTCAATCTTCACATTTCCTCATTTTTTTCTTTTATTTATTTAAAGCATGACATTATTTCGAGACTATTTAAAAAAAAATAAACTCCTATTTTCGCGTTTTCATAATTAAATTGCTTATGGGATTATAATATTATATATTTATGAGAAATTATTAATTTTAATAAAGCAACTAGAAGCCGTAGTTAGTCGCTAGCATTGTATATCTATGTTATAGGTACTCGTAAATAGTTTCAGGTGCATTCAAACATTAATAATGGGTATTTATTTAAATACTAGAACAAAAATTTCATCATTACTATCAGCTTGTTGGATTGCGATAAGAAGTAGCATAATATGTATATTTTGTGCTAACGATACGAGCGAGCAGGGCCGTTCCGTTCAGTTAAGGCGCAAAGCTATCATAAACAAACAGAAAGCATTTTCACTTTTATTATATTAATAAAGAGTATTTATTAAAGGAATTTATAAAATATAAGTAACAATATTTCCATAGAAAACTGTAACATATTAACGTTTTTCTAGTTATAGAAAATCATCAACCCACATACATAGAGTAATGCGTGTACAGACAGACACAATATTTAAATTCAGTGTATATTGGTTACATATTATATTACAATTATTTTACCTTATACCTTGAGCATAATATTATAAATTTGAATTATATAAAAACATTTAAATATCTTCGTTCATCATACAGTAGACAAAGGTTAAAATTAGAAAAAAAAATAGTTCTTCGTGTTTGCTACTTATTTTAACGTTGTCTCTTTTAAATAAAAAAAATATGATTATTTCGCATCGGAAGCTAATTAATGATAAGTTCATTTTATTACCCATATATATTTTATTAATATATAAAATGAAAAAGAACTATATTTATTAATAATGTTTAATTTATTGCATAATATAATTAAAATATAATTTATCTTTACTAATAATATTATTATAAAAAATAGTTTGTATTTGATTACACTTCTTATAATCCAGTAAGTGGAGTACCTACGGCAGACTGCTAAGTGCTACAAATCCCCTTTCCAATGCCCCGCACCGCAGTAACTCATCGATATTAACAATTATATGACGTGAACAGAATAAAGTTGAGAAGTAACAAATAAAATTTTAGAAAAATGTCAACGGCCCCGCTGGCTCTTGCAATCTTGTTAGCAAAGGTTATTTTATCTCGAACGGACTGTGATTTGCCAAGTGAAATAAATACATTAGAGACAGGTTCCGCGAAATCGGTTTTTACTTTGCAAATTCAACAAATCCGGACCACGGAAGCGACGCCAACGGGCTCAGCCGGAAACAATCTAAATGTCTTCGAGGCCAACGTACTAAGTAACTCTCTAGATGTACAAGAAGAAAATTTCCGAGCAATCTCGACATTTCTTCCGATTGGGGAAACGAATGTCGGTAAAAAAATAAAAAGTGATCAAGATGGGGGAACCAGCAAATTGCGCTCATCTGAAGGAAATTTCTTAGAAAGGCAAAGCGCTTTGGAAAATGAGAAAGCCTATAACTTGAAACAGCCTATGAACTTAGTCTGGGACAATTGTTATGACACTACATATAGAGACTATAAGAGTAGAGAAACCTCAGATATTAACGCAAGGACATACTCTGATGTCAATTACTCGAAAAATATGGAAATAGAAAATATTAAAGGTATAGGCAATGTTTTGAACAAAAGAAATTCTTTAAATTCAAGTGGTACATCTGCTTTGAGAGCTTGGTTGGAAAAATACAATATATTTAAGTCTGCTAGAAGCGATGAACTACTTACAACATTGGAAATTACTGAAATATTCACAACAATAACCCCACCTTTGGAAACATCGACTGTAACTATTGAGGTACCAATTATACCAATTACGGAAGATTTATCGAATGACTTTACAGATCCAATTAATATTACGTTAGAAATTGCAACGGAAAATACAATAAATAGTGTTGAAGACACAGATTTAGACGAATTTCATACAACAAAAGATAGGAAAAAAATAACATTTACCAGTTTGCCTCAAACACAAACATATTTATTACCAAAATTCAAGCTGGAAGATGGATTTCATCCTTTCACTTTCATGTCAAAGTTTTTCTCTGTGATTAATTTTTTTGACTATCCAATTGGTAAGAATAGACAAATAGTATTTATTATGTCACAATTAAAGTTTTAGCTATTTCGAAGAAAAATAAACAATCTTTACCCCTTAGGTCCAGTCAAGGACATTGTGGTGGGCAAATCCTCCTTTCCGTTTTCATTTTTAAAGGTAAGTTGGTTAAGACTGATGGTTAAGATTTTTATTCTTGTTTTTTAAAGTAGACGTAATGAGTTTATAATTTAATTCGTTACTGTATATTAAAACAATTCAAGGAGTTTCTCTGAGGTATCTCTACTAATGTATAAAGTTTTTAACCAACGAAGTTAAAGTTGAAATGCTTTTAGCAAGCGGGCACAGTGCCCAGTGCCTACAATGTTGTACACAGTAAATAATATAGAGCGTAGTTTATCTAAGAAACTTTTTTTGTTCAAAACTAAACATTTTTGAGGTGTTTCCTCAAGGAAAGCAGAGACAAAAAATAACTTTTAGGAGTTCTAAATTATAAATTAATTAGGTACATAAAATTTATTGTAATTTTTTTATTCTCTATACCGTGGAAACGCTTTTCTTTTACCGAAATATGCTCTTGTCACTCTACCGCCAGTGAAAATCTTAGTAAAATCAATTCAGCTCTTTTGGAAATAAACGGGTTTAGACAGATAGGGAGGCAGAATATTCTTCATTTGTTTAAGGGCCTCGTGCAAAAATCCAAGGAACTTA
This sequence comes from Brenthis ino, assembly GCA_921882275.1. Lineage (NCBI taxonomy): Eukaryota > Metazoa > Arthropoda > Insecta > Lepidoptera > Nymphalidae > Brenthis > Brenthis ino. Next base: position 16,498,647 of record OV170234.1, read on the forward strand.
ATGTGTTTTAACTATTTTGCCAATAACAGACCTTAGGGAATATACGTGTGATTTAAATAAAAGTGAAGTATTTTTTTATCTTCATTGCTTTAGAATTAAGCCTATATTAATATTTTCTATTGTAATTTCTTTTTTATTAAAATAATAATTATTAAAAAGTATAAATATAAGTGGGAAATTCAAAGTAGTTGAAAAGCACGCCATTGGTCAGATCGAATATGATGTTAAAGTATTATCTTATCAGAGTGATTAGCGATTTTGTCGCTATAAACTAAAGTTGTCATTTTTTATGTATGATACTTTGGCGTCACGCTAAGCCGCGAAATGGCGGGCATTTGAAGATTCCGTATTGATATGATATTTTCTTATACTACATTTTAGTTTTTTTTGTTAGCGGGCGGAGCCGCGGACAATGCTAGTTTATTACTAAACACAACAAGTTAAATAATTAAGTATTTTTATTACTTAATAGATTATATTATGTACCTACTAGCATAAGAGAAAAAAAAATGAAAAAAAAACACCTACGTATAAAGCCAAGTAAAAAGATGTAAATAAGACGATGTCGAAACATAGTATTATACAGTCGGGCACTTCATATGTATATACATAGATATACATAGACATGTATATACATAGAGCATTTGATGATGAGCATTGATTCACACCAAGTAACTATATAATTAGTTTAGTTATTGTAAAGGTCAACGGCAACAAACAAGATAGATAAAAAAGAAAAATGTACCTATATGAAAAACAATGTAATGCAATAAAAATATGCACAATACACATTAGGACACTCTTAGGTAAACATTGAAATCGGATTAAGTACACCTTATTTAATGGACACTTATTAATCTATCTTTTATTTGCAAGATAATGTAATTTCAGCTAAAATTATATATAAATCAAATATAATAAAAATAGCTAATAATTTATTTTACATATTTCTGATTGTAATTTTTATTATACATATATGTAATATATGTATCTATTTAACTACATCGTAGGTAAAAAATATCACGTGCGACCTTAAACGCAATAGGCGGAGCATCCCCTAATGTTGGTTACCTTGTGATAGTTAAGTGTCACTAGCATGCGGCAATCGACTGTGAAGGTAAAAGCTGTACTTACTTGTAAGAGGCTAAGAGCGCCTATCGGCCTTGGAAGGAAATGAACTTGGAGGTTCCACCAATAATTATTACCTCGGTAAAAAAATATTTCAATGGTAGCCACCGTGGTACCGGAAGGTATACCATGCAGGTTACTTACTTACTTCTCCAGAGCTGGATCGTGAATTGCTTATCACTTGTTTATTCTGGACGGGCAGGGAAATCCCAATATACCGATAATCCCACGAAAGGGGCATCTGACGAGATAAATTCTTGCAGTCGGTTGGAGTTTGACCGACCTCTACCAATAATGGAAAAATATTATTTTTGCACCTAGGAAAAAATTAGATGTAGAATTAAAAATTATAAAATAAGATCTATTTATCTAACTCGTTTTAATAGTAATATTTTCTTTTATCCAGGGCCCAGGACAGGCAAGGTATATCATTCGGTATAAAGTTCTTCCTATATTAATATTTACAATAAAATATTAATATACCTATAAAAAGGTACATATATAGATTTTTTGTGATAAATATATCGTACAAAACAATAAAATATCATATGAAGTAATTAGAACTCAAAAAGAAGTAATAATACATTTTTGGCAATGTGACTGACTATGATAAAAAAATGTTACTAGCTATTTCTCTTTTCCATTAAATTATTCCTCGTGAAAATTGAATTATGTTTTCGTAAAGAGGAAAATTAAATTGGAAATGTCAAAACTATTGTACCCATAAACCAACATGCTATCAGCACAAAAGGGCCTTTTAAATAGTTTAAAAAATCGTCTAAGTTTTATATTAAATATTTATTGGTACACTTCTGTTTAATTTTTAAGCTTCTTATATCCCTACCTAGAGGCTCAATTATTTAAATCTCACTTCATGAAGATCTCCCCTAGTCAGCTTCTTAAGGAAATAATTTAATCAATTCTGAGTTGAATTGAATTTGAGTTATATCTTGTTCTAAATATAGAAAAATAGTTCTCACTAGTCAATTTGGAGGAAATTCGATTTATAAAACAAAACGAATAAATTAATAAAAAAAAAACTAAACGTAAATGTTTTAAAAATAATAAACTATATTTTTTTTAATTTAAAAAACTAAATAGTTCAAACAGTTCTTTTTTAAAGGATTTTATACCAGTTGATAAATTATAAAATAAACATCTCAGCTAATTCTCATGTGATTATTCGTATAGAAAGTTTATCGAAAGCAAGAATGTTAAATATAACTGAATAGTAATGTCACGTGTATATTTTAGTTTTAATGTATTAGCTTTTATAATACGTTCGAAAACTGGCTAGGTTCTCTCAGACATATAGGTTTCCTCACGTGTTTTCCTTCATCGTAAGACAAGTGATAATCATGTTTGCATATAAAAATACCAAAGGTGCGATACCCGGGATTTGAACCCCGCTTCACTCGGTTACCCAAGTGAACGTGTTACCACTGGGCTAACACTATCTATATTCAATACTCACTTGAATTATGTAAATAGCTTGAATTATATAAATAAACCACTGGTTATGTAACCTATACCTGGCTAGTTTCTATTATTGCAGTTTTTCTTTATAGTTTGTATTCAATATGTATGTATATAATAATCTTGTATTGGGACCCCTCTTAATAAACGTCTTTGACTTTTTACTTTTTTATTATTTTGAGGAAATTGACGTAATAAAACATATGTTACCAACCGTTACCTAATACAATTAAAAAAAAATTTGGGTCCCTATTTAAGGACGACTGAATCACCTCTTATTAAAATTGTGTAACATGCTTAAAAATTAAAATTCATATCGCTAGTAAAAATAAACTAAAATTCAAAAGTGTATTCTATCTATACAAAGGCATTGACATTTTAAAAGGTTCACTTCCTGTAAGCTGATAGCGACAAAATAGTCCATTCTCTAATGGAGGTTTCTCAGTAAGAATCCCCATAGCAAAAATAAAGTGAAAATGGCAATTTTCTCTTTCCCATACTTTATAAAATATAGGTTTTTCTTAAAAGCTCAAATAATGCTGAAACATAAAGTTTTAGCTAAATGATGTATAATTTGATTGTTCTTAGGTTTTACATATTATTATACTCTTACATTGCAGTTTTTGTATTTTTTCTCAAACATGCGATATTTTCCCGCAGTAAAAAGTATCCTATATGTCGACCCAGATAACCAGCTGTCACCATTCCAAATTTTATCAAAATCCCTACAGTGGTTTTTCTGTGATGCGCTAACACATAGACAGACAGACAAAAATTGTAAAAACTATAGATTCGGCCTCTGTATCGATAATAATATCTATTTCAATAAGATTTTCCAAAAAATATTTAATGTACAGATTCGGCTTAGTTACAATTTTATTATATGTATAAATTATAAATGTAATAAAAAAGTTATATATATAACTTTGTCCATCCAACTAACGTATTCCTAGTTAATTATTAGCAGGGTAAAATATATTTCGAGCTTAATCCATTAGATGCAAAGCAGCGTATTTTTCAAAGAAAAATAAAATATCATCTAAGTAAATACTCAGAGTAATGAGATTGTATCTAATCTACAAATGAGCCTATTTCTCATCCGACAATGTGCATCGGTCATTTCTGAATTGGATACTTCACTTTATGATCAGGCCTGCTTCTGATGTTTTATTAAAATATTATGGGCAACATAATAACGTAAAAGAAACGTATTTGACTACATATAAGATTTTCTTTGCGTTTTTGTCATAAGCAGATTATAATAATGTCTTCCATTTAATGTGTTCTTCATAGAAAAAAAAATTATGTAAAAATTTTCTACAATTTTAAATGATATAACGAATTATTTATTCTATTCACACGTGCACTACCTATATTAACGTTTTTATTTAGATTCGACTCCTACATTTGGCAGACATTTGTATAGGCTATAAAGATTTTAAATAAACTATTTTTTCGGACTATATAATTTTTTTTGTGATTTCAATTATTTTGAGTTTTTCACAGCAATTTAGGCCACAGGATAAACCAAAGCAATGAACCAAGAGAAAAAAAAATAAAACCGCACTATATCAGAAATAACAATTTTACTCAAAATGTCAAACATTTAAATAAATCTAAGAAAGTATTGACTATTATTATAGAGAAGTAATATATTATCACACATAGTTTGAGTAAAGGTAGAAAAGTTCTCCCTCTTTACATTAATAAGGAAGTATTAGGTACACGAGTAAATAGGGTATTGGAGATATAACTTAATTGTAATAGAATAGTGCTCTAATGAGTGTATCTTTCTACATTGTAATATACCTATATATTAAAAATGTTTTTTTAATTACATATAATAATATAATATAAATAAAAATAAACATTAACATTATTTTTAAAAATAAATTACAAAATAATCTCTACATAATAAATATTAGAAGCATAAAATTACAAAATGGCTCTTTTAAAGTATTTCTATCCACCTAGTGGATATTTATTTAAAATTCATAATTTTTTTTTAATAAATATTAGAATTTTTGAAAAATATATTTAACATGTTACAGTATACTTACTATATATAAATTATTATGCGATATACTCGTATAGTAGGCATATTATTTATTTTAATATTTTTTTTTTCAATTATTTTCAGTCCATCAGAGTGGAATCTACGTTTTTGGTATTTATTATAATTTTTGGAGTGTTGGCTTTTATTATTCCTATTTATCTTTTTATAATAAGCCTAATATCGTTATTTTCAAAATCAAAATGCACTGACGAAATTGAATCTGGAACTTTATTCTTAGAGCCGGATAGACCAGACTGTCATGATAAAATTCTGGTCACGTTTACATTTTTATTTCTGCTAATATGTTGGTAAGTAACCATTTCTACTATTAATATTTTAAATTTTATTGTCTTTTCACGTGTGATTTTATATTTTACTTTTATTATTATTGATGATTGTGTCGACAAACATCCGTTCAGATTTATATTTTAAGATGTAGGTGATTTTATAGGGAACTCATATGTGTAATGTGTATATATGTGTGTTGGTTTTTGCATTCATATAAAACCCTTTTCCTTTTATAACATAAGACTATTTTAGACATTCACGTACGTTAATAATAAGATCCGTCATATTTAATGTTAGCATAAAATAATGTATTAATGTTTCAGAAATGTTATTACATATTAGCATAATTTTTTTATTTAATTTTTCACTTCGAACAACTCAGATCCTAGTTAGTAAACTATATTACTATTAATTGTAACGAAAACTTACTGTACCCATACGAATGTTCAAAACAAATAAGAAGATACGAGAAAGTGCATAAAGTAAATAAAGAACCATTAAGTCCCCGATTCCCAAACGCCTTCGATCCAATTAAGAGCTTTCAAGACAATTGGACGCAGGTAGAAATCTCGGGAACGCAAAGTATTATAGTCCTAATGACTATGCCAGCGATATTACTAAGTACCAAGCATCTTAATGCATTTAAAGTACGGTTTTGTTCATTTTATAAATATTATTGTTTTTTAGTATTTATCTCGCATCTCTATAGTACATTTTTTATTAAAGTATTTATAAAAAATATTATAGTTTGGTGAACTAATAGGTAATCGAACTTAATCATATATTTAAAGATGAGTTTTTTAATCGAACTTAATTACATATTTAAATATAAGTTTTTAGCGCGAATAAATCGATAATCTTTTAATTTCTGCACACGTTTATTTATTTAATTTTGGTATAAGATGAAACTTTTAAAGATGAAAACATTTTTTTATACCTCAATCACATAAATAAAATTATTGTCTTTGCAAAACAGGAGAACAATGTAAAAAATGCATTTTCATCAATTAAATATTAACTATTAAATTATTTCAACAATCAAATCGTCAACGATGGAATTATATTTATATTTTTATACTAAAATATTAAAAAGTTATCAATTTTTATATCAATTTACAGTAATTTATGAAGTTCCTTGATTTCATCAAATAATAATAAATAAATTAACCTAAATTCTGAAAAAAAATGTGCATAATAATTTATTGCCTTACAGCTTCTTAATATCGGGTATGGTTTTAAGCAACGAACAATCTCGTATGGCAGTAGCAGAAAGTCGGAATATATTGAGCTGCGCGTGCGCAGATATAGCATCCTGGCTTTCCTCTGCAGCACAGGAGTTGCATCTAAGCTTAGTGCCACCAGTGGACATGGTATACTATGCTTATAAGGAAGACTTGAGAGGTAAGTACATAGATATAAATTATATATTGTAAATCGCCATTTTTGACATAATATTGTCATTACAAAATATTTTCATCTTAAAATATTGAACTATTTTAAGGTACGTTTATTATCAGGCCACTATAGACAAATAATATTAACGTGAAAGTTTGTATGTGTGTATGAATGTGTGAATGTGGATATATTATAAACTGGAGTAACACATAGGCCTACACACATCATAAGGCGCCTAGGGACGCACTTATTGAAGCGAGCGTAAGTAGCTAATTGCTTATAAAACGTCCTACATTTGTTTTTATTTATAAAAATATATTACGTACACTACAATTTAACTACAACTATAATATATAATTCTGCGAACTGTGATCATCTGAAAAGAAATTTTGTTTACCTCGAACATTACAAAAATATATTTTCTTTCGTCTAACGAGCTCTTTCCGTAAAGTGCGATCCCATAACGTAATACGAAGGGCAAACCTGAAGTTTCCGGGAAAAACACAGATGGCACATTATGTCACGTCGTAGATGTACGTACTTCATGTAAAGTCTTAACTAAATATAATATAACATGCAAAATATCTAAACATATTAACAGAATTTAAAAATAAAATAAATAAAAATATTTTATTTGCATAAAAAGATTATAGTGTTGAAAAAGTTTGTGCTTGAGGTCCCCTTTTAAGCAAGTTATTTTTGCCTGTGTTAATTAATCTTCAAACTCTTAGTGAAAAAACCCAAAACTATACTTTTATACAGGTAAAATTTCGTCCAAACTGTTTATCATGAGATATTTAGAAACTTTATATTTGCATCTGAATTTACCATCTTACAAAATAATCATAAAATATATTTTCCATATATACCTATATAATATTTCTTATGGAAGCCTTCGAGAATTAAAAGTAGTACCTATTCGAAAATTACTAAAATATATTACATAGGATTATAAAAATGAACTAAATTGAACAATATTTTTCAATTTTTATTATTTTGTTACAGATGCTGAAGCCCTTCTTGGGGAGCCCATACAACAAGCAATAGTTTCAGAGAGCGGCATTGACCTGGTTCTAGACTCTTTGGCAGATATTATTACAGGTATAATTATTATAATAATGTTATAATTTAATAATGAAAAAAAAATATAACTAATATTTGAAAAAGTAATACAATTTTATTTTATATTAATTTTAGTATTTAGTTATTTAATTATACATAGTCAATTCACGCGATTGATACAAATAACTATAGATTCGCATTAATAACTCTACGTTGAATTATTTTTAATAGTTCTACGTACATAATACAAAAAGAATTAAAAAATATATATAATCTAAACAATTCTATAAGACAAAATTATAAGTAAAAATGTGGGGAATAAAAGTGATCGAATTTTGTACTAATGTATGTACACTAAATATTGTAAAGAAATAAAGTTTGTAAGTTTGTCGTATAGGGTACTAGCAACTCACCCTCGCTTCGCTCGGGTTCGTCCCTAGCGAAAAACAAAAACAAATCTATCCCACGGGAACCATACATTTTCCGGGACAAAAGTAACCTATGTGCTATTCCAGACAATAATCTATATCTGTGCCAAATTTCATCCAGATCTGTTCAGCCATTCTGGCGTGATTGAGCAACAAACATCCATCCAAACTTTCGCATTTGTAATATTAAATAGGGAAATATTAATAGGGTTGTAATAGAGACGAAACTTTAAAACTACTGATCTGATTTTGAAATTCTTTCATTAATATAAGAAGTTACATTACCGCCTTGTGCTATGGGCAGGCTATTTTATTCTGATAAAAATATATTTACTGTCAGAAATCTGAATTATAATAACCTTTATCGAAATAAAAAAATAGGTCGTTGAGCTACTTTATCCCGATTGTTTTATTATAAGGAGCGAAGCAAGAGTAAGTCACTAGTATAAATTTATTTTGCTATTTCGTTTTAGAAAGCGAGGATTTGTCTACAAAAATTTCTTCACTACGCGATATCTGCATAAAAGCTGGTCTATTAGCAACTAGTACATCTGATAAAATAAAAGATTTGACAATACAATTGGACAGTTTAAAAAGAAACTGTATTGTAAAGGATGCTCCTCTGTGTGATACACTTAATACAAATTCCTTCCATGTTATGATGAAATTTGACTCCGTAAGTGGTAATCTCCGTTATTTTTTAGGTATTATATTAAGACTTTTTTAAATAATTTATTAATTTTCATTTTTGAAGTTATACTTCTTTTGGCACGTTTGGAAAAAATTATGAGAGTAAAATTTTTACGATGCTCGTACACACCGACAGCCAATAAGCGACATGATGAAGTTAGCTGAAATCGACATGATGAAGCTAGCGGCATTTCTTTTATAAACAGAGAGTTGTGGCGTACGGGATGAAATCTTTAGCTATTTTTGTTCTGTTACGCCTAAAAGAAGTATAACTTATTACGTGTGTACAAAAGTACACGTTTTTTTATAATCCAAGGAGGCTTAACAGAAATAAGGTTGGGAAACCCTAATCTAACTACTTATTGCTTAATATTACCTAAATATTACTAAATACAAACATTATACACACCTTTATTAGCTTTACTTGTAATGTAGGTAAATTGGAACTTGTTTTCAACCTATTTCTGACTCTCGTATTGATTTTATACTTAGCGATAATATGGACCTGATTTATGAATCCAGGGGGTAGATAGTGGAACTCGTCAATTATTCTTACTTTTGACACATTACAGTTGCTCAAAAATAAATTTTTAATCTTTGACTGATATTATATATAAAAATATAGTTTACTTTATATATTTTCGCAGATACTACAAGAGCATCAACTTTTAGAATTAAAAAATTTAGGCGTAGTAAACCTTACTCAAGCGATATTCATAGCTAAAAAAGAAATCCGAACTCTACCATCCGCTATATTTTCTCAAACAGAACGTATTAGAACTGGTATGTAAAATTGTAACATATTTTTATAATAAAAATTACCAAAGTGATTGTAGATTATTTAAAAATATATTTTGAATTAATGCATTTTATAAATTTTGTCTGTCTGTCAATTTGTGGTAGATTCATTTACATTTGTGTTTATTGACCTTATTTTCAACAGACTTCAAAAAGGAAGAGGTACTAAGCTTTTTCCGTATCTTTTTGTGGTACATTATATCTATCTCTGTCATAATACGTCATAACTTCCCCCAATAGAATCAATTGTCATAATAAAGTTTACTTTTCTGTATAACAATAGGGTTAAATTATAACAATCTTACACAGTACTTGTACAGTATTACACGAAAAGATGTGTAGTAAATATAATACACATATATGATAGGTATATAAAAATAAGTATATACATATACATTAAGATAAATATACTATATATAATATTCATGCAATTAAAAATATTTAGAAGATCTGTACACCTTGAAAATTTCAAGATGATTAAAAAACCGCAGTACCTTGAACTCTCTCGTTAGTGAGAGTGGTTGTTTAGTATAAACATCACACGCTCGTTGATCTTGATTGTTTTAATATACAATAATAAATGTACAAACAACTGCTGACAGTTTTCTATAGTAACATGAATTTAATTTTCTCAAAGTATGCTTCGGTAAAATAAAGAACTATTTTTTTTTATAATATTTCAATAGACAGAGAGCATATGATTGTAAAAAAATAAATACTAGATTACGTTTTATCTAACATTTTGTTTAAATATATGCACATTTCAAAATAAAATGTGTAGAATTTCGTCTGTACCTACGGACGACTCGATTATAAGCTGTAAAATATTGATAAAAGATTTGTAGGACTATTATTTATATTAGTAAAGAAGTACAACTACTCGTAGTACTATTGTATTTGCTATTGTTTTTATTATAAATATTTAACTATTATTTATAATTTATTACCGTTAGGGGCTACAACCTCTGAATAGTTTTTTCAATAAATAAAACTTGATTCAAGTTAAAATCAAACCAGCAATATCAAAAGAGACCAATTCCTACAATGTAGAGTAAGCAATGTCAAACCTCAAAAAACGGTTACTTTTAAAGTACCTAATAAAGTACCGTTTTTATAGAAATTCTCCGAGACATAGAATACCGTAGACAAAGAGTCCACAACTCGGCTCGCGTACTAAACGATATTGTGCGACACCTGTCTGTGTCGTTACACACTCTCGTGAGAAACATGGACACCGGCTTGGACAGATTCCACAAGTACGAACTTTGGAGATGGAGTATTATTTTAGGTAAGTTTAGAATATGTTATCTTATTATTTTAAATTTGCTTATAGAGTGCAATAGGTAAATATAGGTCCAATTGACATAAGTAAAGCGTCGGGGATAGGTGGTTCTGCATGCATGCGTTGAGCTTGTAGTAATTGTATATATTAAAATGTCACTACAGCCACTCTATCTAATACACACAGAAAAAACCATTTTTCCAAAATACACAATATGTGTGCAAAACTTTATAAAGATTGCTAGCATGGATGATTCAGTGGTTTGCCTGTGGAAATGTTATGCGTATACATACATGTCTTTGTTCATATCATACTCATTAATAAATGTGACGAATCATGACACATCAATAAAAAACTGTAGAACATTATTAATATCAAATTTGCTTAATTTTGTTTAAATGTACCAGAGACGCCAATTAGAAAAAACAATACACCTAAAATCAAGTAAGTTTGTACTATTATTATTTTATTATTATTAATGTTGGGTGTGGTGCCGAGGTCGGCCCTAGCTACGTCGACCAGTTTTGGTCCATTGTAGCTCCCTTTATAGTGAGTTCAAAGTTCTCCGCTTAGTCCTGTTGACTCCAGGAACTTCCAGATTTTCTGAGCGGGGAGCATCTGTATCTCTTCCGGTTGCATAATATGCTGCCCTAGATAGATACTTCTGCGGTGCATGAGTGGACCGCACGAGCAGAGGATATGCATAGCAGTTTCCTCTGTCTCATGGCATAGTCTGCACATTGCGGTCTGACTGAGGCCGAGGGTAAACATATGTTTATTGAGTTTGCAGTGACCAGTAAGTATTCTGGTTACTGCACTGGTTTTATACTTGTTGAGTTGAAGCAACTCTTTTGTAAACTTTTTGCGATATCCCTTAATTAGCGCTTTAGAGTGTATTTGTCCAGAAGTGGATTGCCACTCTTGAAGTGCTTGGCGATTGCAGTGAATTTTGAGAATTGAATAGGCATGTTGTTTTGCAATGCCACAGAATGGTTCTGGGCCACAATCTGGGGTTTCAGCGCCCCTTCTTGCCAATGCATCAGCCTTTTCATTCCCATCTATGCCTGAGTGACCCGGGACCCATCTGAGGGTAACTCTGTTGGATGTGCCCAGGACATTCAGATTATCCATACAGTCTTTGACCAACTTAGAGTTGGTCTCAAGAGAATCTATAGCCAGAAGTGCTGCTTGGCTATCTGAGTTGATGTAGATATTTTGGTTTCTAAGCTTCCTCTCCAGGATGACTTCAGCACATTTGTTGATGGCGAAGACCTCGGCTTGGAAGATGGTGGCCTCCTTGCCCAGATTGACACTCATGTCAAATCTAGGCTTAAGGCCATAGATGCCGCACCCTACATCAGATCCTTTCTTGGATCCATCTGTAAACCAAACATGACTGCCCTTTTTGTGAGACTCTTGGTTTTTTAGCCACATGTCCCGGTTGGGAAGATCTATTTGGTACTGTTTTGCGAAGTTAAACTCTGTACTCATGCCATCGACTGGCATTTTCAGAGTTTTGTGTTCGAATGTCAACTCCTTGAGTTTGTTCATATATTGCGATTGCAACTTTACATTCGATTGTGTACAGAGCCTGTAGAGGCAAGATTTAGCTTCTTTTTGCACGTGGAGATATAGCGGAGCTATGTCCAACAATGCATTTAAAGCGTCGCCTGGTGCCGAGTGGAAGGCTCCCGTGATGATTAGACATGCCATCCGTTGTATGCTGTCTAGTTTACTCATAGTTGTCTTTTGTTTGGTTTTGTTACACCATACGACTGAGGCGTATGTTATGATCGGCCTTACCACGGCGGTGTACATCCAGAGAGCCATTTTGGGCTTGAGGCCCCACTTGGCTCCAGCCATTCGACAACATATCCAGAGGGCCATTTTGGCTTTTTGTATAATGTTGTTGAGGTGAGAGTTCCAGGTCAACTTTTGATCAATAGTGACTCCAAGGTACTTTACCTCATTTGATAGGTTAAGGGTTTTGCCATTGAGTCTGAGTTCGGTCAGCCTTTCAAGCTTCCTTTTCCTGGTAAATGGTACAATAACTGTTTTATCAGCGTTTATTGATAACTCATTTTCTCTGCACCATCTTGTGATGGTATTGAGAGCTCCTTGTAACCTGGTGGAAATTGTGTTCAGGCAGGGACCTCTTACTACTACAACAAGGTCATCTGCATAGCCCTGTGTATCGTAGTCGAGATCTGCCATGATTACAAGTAGTAGGTCTACAGCTAGTGTCCATAATAGGGGTGAAAGCACTCCTCCTTGCGGACAGCCTCTTGTAGTGTAGAAGTTGTGCGAGTGTTCGTTTAACGTAACTTTCGCACACCGGTTGGAGAGCATATATTCCACCCATCTGGTGGTTGTGATATCAACACCTTTTGCATTTAATCCTTTCAGGATGGTTGCCGTAGGTGTGTTATCAAAGGCCCCCTCAATGTCCAAAAATGCACATAGAGCTGTCTGCTTATCCTCTAGGGACCTTTCTGCCTTGTCGATCAGAGCTACTAAGGCAGATTCTGTGGATTTACCCTTTTGGTAAGCATGTTGGTTGCAGGAAAGTGGTCTAGCCACAAGATACCTTGTTCTAATGTGCTGATCGATTACTTTTTCCATTGTTTTTAATAGGAAAGAAGTAAGACTAATAGGTCTAAAGGATTTGGGCTGAGAGTAGTCGTTTTTACCGATCTTCGGTATAAAGATAACCTTGACCTTAGTCCATTGTTCTGGTATAATGCCCAAAGCAAAGCTTGCTCTAAATAATTTTACCAGATGCGGGATAAGAAGTTCCATGCCCTGTTGAAGCAGAGCTGGAAAAATTCCGTCTTCCCCTGCTGATTTAAATGGTTTGAATTTTTTCAAAGCCCATCTAATCTGGTTAGGCCTAAAAATGGTATTGGCCATCTTCCAGTCGCAACTATTTGCCCTGTGGATGTAGTTTTCCTTTGGGTTTGATTCACTGCCGGTGACAGGGTACGATCCTGGGAAATGGGTCGCTCTTAAAAGTTCCAGCGTCTCCATCTCTGTGGTCGTGAAGGAATTGTCTCGCTTTTTTAAAAAGCCGAGAAAGATGTTTGGTGTCTTGGCAAGGACCTTGTGGATTCTCGCTCCTTTATGTGTTTGGGCGATATTCTCACAGAATCGTTTCCAAGATGCTCTTTTAGCTTTTCTGATCTCTTTGTGGTATTTAGTCAGAGCCTTCTTATACCGTTCCCACCCATACGGTGTAGTGGCCTGATTAAATAAGCGACGTGTGGAAACTCTAAGTCGTTCTAGCTTTTTGTTCCACCACGGAGTATTGTTGTTAACCTTAAGTTCCCTGACAGGACAGCTATTTTCATAGGCATTTAAGATGCCATCCGTTAATAAGTTGTTTAAAATGTTAAGGGAGTCGGGTGTCTTGATTGATTTTGGAAAATCCTTAGCTGCCTCAGCGAGCAGGTTTTTAAAATCTACCCACGAGGTGGCTTTGGGATTTCTAAGCCTTTTAGGCTCAGTAGTTATTGAGCCTTGTATGCTAAAGACAATATGTTTGTGATCGGACAAAGAGTTTTCATTACTGACATGCCATTTACTTATGTGTTTAGCGATTTGTTCAGTAGCAAAAGTGATATCCAGAACTTCCTGCCTAGCTCTAGTAGCGAAGGTTGGATTACAGCCTTTATTAAGTATTTGAAGGTCGTTAGCTAGGAGAAATTCTAAAAGTAACTCACCTCTTTTGTTGGTATCAGTACTTCCCCAGATTGTGTGATGGGCGTTTGCATCGCAGCCAACAATTAGTTCTGTCTTGTGTTTTCGAGCGTAGTCGACGACTTTAGACAGTTCTTCGGTGGGGTTGGCTTTCTCTCCGGGCAGGTAGGCCGAGCACACAAGTGCTCTAGTTTGACCACGCCCTCTGAGAACGGTGATTGCAGCAACGGTGTCATCACTGCAAAGTTCTGTAACAGGCAAGAAATTAATACCTTTCTTAAAAACGATACAGGCCCTAGGCTTGGTGCCATTTTCGTTTGCTAGGATCTTACCTACTCCATTTAAGCCCGAAATCTTGGACTTGGCGTTAAGCCATGGTTCCTGGACCAGCGCTATATCCATGCCATTTGCCCTAAAAGTGTTTTCTGCCACGGCTGTGGCAGCGATAGCGTGGTGTAGATTGGCTTGGAGTATTTTAGTGGGGGCGTCGCCAGTTGGGTGTGAAGCGCTACTGGGGACGGGCCCCATTGCGCTTGTCACTGCCCTTGCTGGGTCTGGGTCCCTTTTGTTTGCGGGGGCGCTGGCTCTTGCCTCTGGGGGTTTGTCCACCCCTGGTGTGCCCCCCTGTACGAGGAAACCTGTGCGGAGTACCAGTCGCTCCGCTGGTCCCGGCCACAGGAGCCACGCCAGGTGCAGCAGATGGTAAAGGCGCAGCAACGCTGGCGCTTGCTCCAGCAGCCGCGGCCCCAGAACGAGAGGTAGACGGCACAGGTTCAGAGGGAAGTGTCCCAAGTTTGTACTAGAGTTTATCTGCAAAAATAAATTACTGTTCTAATCTTAAAAATAATAAGAATTTTAAACATTTATATATTATATGTAGACTACAATTCTCATATAATTTAATTATTAATAACAACATAACACTAATTTTTTTTTTTTTTAAATAAATATTATTTATTGTGAGAATAATTCAAAACCTCAACATTTAAGTTTAGAGAGAGATAGATGGGTTTCATCTGTAAATAATCTCAGTAGCTGAAGCTCTATTTAATAAATCAAGCAAACGTAGCAAATAAACTTCGAATAAAAAAGCTAGTGTCCACCGATAAGGCACTCAGTGATTAATTAAAAAACCACTTTTAATTAACTTTTAATTAACCACTGATATATGACACGGATACGCTTTATTTTTATTTCAAACTAGCAACTTACCTTCGCTTCGCTCGGATGCGTCGCTAGGTAAATTTTAATTTGTTTGAGCGGAAACCTATTTTTTTCTAAAATAAAAATAGCCTGAGTTACTCCTTATAACATCAGTTATCTGCCAGTGAAATCCCATCAAAATCAGTTCAGTCGTTTTGGACATTAGCCGGAACCACAGACAGACACAAAAAAATTAAAAATTGTGTTTTTCTTACAAGTACTGTGTATAATTTCACATGCATTTAATAAAAACCTGTTATTTTGACATTACAAAAATACACTTCAATTTTATTTACCTGTATAGATTATTATTATCAAGTTATATATTTAAATTTTCTATTAAGAAAAAAAAATGTTTTTTGAAAATAAACTACGTTTTTGAACTAACGATTCTGTTCTGTCCGTTATATTATTATAAAGGATACCAACAACCCATTTCAATTTGAACCTATATGGTATATATCAAAGTCACCCTAAACGCTGACAGGTGACTCTTCATTTATCTTTATATAAATAAATGCTTTACAGACATTTTATTAATATTTATTATATAAAGTAAAATACTCTTCTCAATCTAGTTTATTACTAATATATAAACATTCAATGTACCAATTGTTTTTTAGTTTAATAAATTATTCATTGATTTGATTTGTCCATATTTCTTATATACATATAATTTCTTTTGAGTAGGTTTTCCTGATATTTTTGTTTATACATATTTCCCCTCCTTATTATGCGATTGCTGAAGGATATGGGAAGTTTTTCGGTCAGGAATGTACATAATATATGTGGGTATATAAATAAAAAATATGATGAAAAATCTTTTGCAATAGAAATTGTTGCGAGTCGAAAGGTTATAAATAAATAACATGTGCTGATTTTTTACCCGCCTTTGTCATAAATTGATTGGAGTATATAAAAACACACAAATAGTTACAATTACTAATTAAGTGCCAGACAAAGTGCCAGACATGGCGAATCGGACTTAAGTTATTTACTAACATAAGGCCACAAAGTTTTATATAATATACATATTAATATAAATAAATTACCACACCTGATTTGTTATATTTTTATACAACCAACTTCGATATTAAGATAATTTGAATTCCAGGAAAAAAATAAAATAGCCTCTACTCTGATATAATACCCAATTTTCGTTTAAAGTTTAAACATCAATTATGTAAATATTCAACTTTATTTAAAACGACTTTTGAATTCTTTTCTTCTAAATGATGATAATTTTCCTACCATTAGTCTGGTGGATGACAATTCTTTCGGGTAGATACTGAAGTTAATATTTTAACTCTTAATTACAATAAATATTCAGTGATATAAAATCTTTGTCATTAACATCTCATATACAATATACATATCTTATAACTACTTTTTAATATGATGCTTACGTCCAATACCATAATAAAATATGTTAATTTACTAGTTGAAATTGTTGTAAAGTTAATAAGTACTCAATACTTACAATATATACCTAAAAAAATCATGTAAACAGCTAACAAACATCTACGACTGCGTTACCACTTACCAACAGGTGGAACATATTCAAACACTAATTCAGAATAGTATAAAAAATATATGTAGAAAATGTAATCTTATTATTTACAGGGTGTAATGCAATCCTCAGTTTCGTGATGATACTCATTTTATTTGCGATGTTTTGCGGATGCGGAAACGCTAAAATACATGCGAAAAGGACATTACAAGTGTGAGTATCACAAAACATTCACATCATTACATGTAAATGTGAGGTTATAAATACAAGATATAATAAGATTTTATTTAAATTATTTTGAACTTTTAGGGCGATATAATATATTTAAAATACAATTGAATAAATAATAGATGTAGATATATTAGAGATAACGATCGCTGTTGTACAGTGGAATATGGGCATAACAAGTACGCTGAGAATAGTGGGTTCGATTCTCACAAGATGTTGTTTATTTATAAAATCTTATGTATGTATAGAGTATTATACTATATCAAGATACTCACGCTACAATGCTACTGACTGAAAAAAATAATAATCAGAGAACACTCTCGGTTATATCGTGAGAAAAAACGTAAAATATGAATAAAACTGGCATATTCCGTATTGCATTTACTATATTATTTTTACTTTTAAATATTAATAATTTTTAGATCCTCTTTCTGCATTTGTATTTTCTCTATTATTTTATGGACTGTGGTTTCTGCTACTTTTCTCATCGCTGGACATGCAGAGGTAGGATATATGAAATATTTAACACTTCTTATCTGTTCTAATATTATAAAGATGTAAAGGTTGTAAGTTTTTATGTTGATGGTATCTCAGTTTTTTCTTGTTTCCTTCAACGTTCTTAGCAGCGCCATCTATTGACAGGCTTAGAACAAAAGTGTTTTTAAAGTATATTCAAAAGTGCTTTTTAAGTGTCTAAACGTAATTTAAGGTAGAACTTAACTGAATTATTTATATAGTAACTGTAGACGATACTAGATTACAGTATTTAACTGCCTCGGTGGTGTAGCGGCTAGCATGTATGGCTGCACACTCGGAGGTCCTGCGTTCGAGTCCCGGGTCGGGCCAAGCTTAGTTATTTAGTCTTTCTGTATACTAAGTCTCAGTAGCAGCCCGGAATTGGGAAGTTGGCGGTGTTTCACCCCCGTGCCTCGGAGAGCACGTAAAGCCGTCGATCCTGCACCTTAACTCTCACTGGTCGTGTCGAGTGGTCGTCCCACCAGAGTATGAGAGTGACAGGAAGAGAGAGTGCACGTTGTGTCTGCGCGTAAACTTGTGCACTTTATTATCTCCTGTTCAGTTGGCTAGTCTCAATGAGATTAGCCGCCGTAGCCGGAATCGGCTAGGAGAACATCATCACAGTATTACTGTGTTAGTCTAGACTGTGTACCAAGTTTCAAACAAATCCGTTTAACCGTTTGAACGTGATTGAATTAAAAAAAAACATTGAAGGTTCATAAACTTTTACTAAATGATATTAATTACATTAGTATATATTTTTTAATTAAGTACAGAATCAAACTTAAACTTGACTCTATTTTAAAATTGAGCATGTTGCAAGCTCAGGCTGTCTTCTCACCATCATATTATCTTTGATTTTGAATGGTCATGCGTTCAGTAATAATACTTTTAAAGTATAACCTCTATAAAAATAGATAAAGCTAGAATACCGTTGAAGTATTATTGTATGTATGTACATAGACTGCAGTAATCTTAGAATTGCCGGTAAAGAAATACAGGTAAATTTTTCGATCAAGCGTGATTAGTGAAATTTATACGTTCATGACATATATTCATCATTTATATATCAAATTAAAGCTATTTTTTATACATAATAAAATACCTCTGCCTATGTAAAAATGGCCATTCATTTTAATAACAAATGCATAGATTTTGCTCCAAAAAGTCAATTATTATTAATTTAATTAAACGTGCTAGCTGGCACATTTTAATAGGCACTCCGGTCAAAACATATTGTCCCTTTTATTATTGTATATAAAAAAATGATTTTGATTAAATACGCTATGAACGTATCAATCTTGCAGTCGAATCTTAGTCCAATACGTCCATGAAAAATTAAATTAAAATTTGACAGGTCAATAGTCCATAGGTAGAAGACGACAGCTAACATAATTTTACAACTAAAGCAAATTAAGGGCAAACTTATTAAAAATATATATATAAAAGGCATAATATATTACGGATTCGGGGGTACACAAATAATAAATATAAAAGTACATTTTTATTTAATACAAGTGTTCTGTGGTGGAAAGCCGAACATAATAATATATACACAGTCTTTATATAAAACCAATTAACGGTTTTTAATTTCTTTCAATTAGTAATACTAAATCTCGTCAATAACTAGGAAAGAAAAAAAAAAGAAAATCGGTTGACAAACACAGGGGAAAAAGGTGTTGATCTGTTTTTTTCTTGGACTATTTATAGTACATATATTTTATAATTCAATATGTATTACTTAATAAGCAATAATATATTCGTAATATATCACCGAAACTCTTTGTTATTATATTAATTATGTATAATATGAAAACGTCGTTTTATTTCGCTCAGTAAATATAGACTGAAGTGCTTGTAATATTTACGTATTAAATATATTACGAGCAAGTTTATTCTGGAAAATAAAGTTATATTGTGCGTTTGTATTCAGAGCTATTATAAGGAATAGTATAATTCTTAGTATTATAGTCATAGATGTGAAAGTGTTAGCTTATCCCTCTTTCTTACGACAAAACAACGGACGAGTCTTTTTCTATATGATACGGCCAAATAATGTATGTAAACGAAATACATTATATCACCTAGTATTCAGTTCAGCATGTAATTTAATTTAATCCACAACTACCAAGTATAACACTCGATTAACATCAATTAAAATGAAACTTAGCGTTGTTTTATTAAGACTAATACAAGTACAATAGAAATATCCAGCCATTATTTAGTAAAATACGAAATAGCCAACTTCTTCTCTAAATTAAATAATTTTAAAATCAATAACGCTGTATAAAATTTTTAAGCTATCTTACGTTAAAGAGTAAATATTGTCGCTCATTCATTCGTTCACGGGATGACAATCCTCTAGTGACGTTATCAAGGTCGATAGAACCAAATGAATCGTTAAATCTTTATTCTAACGGACAAAAACAATATATTTTGCTTGATAAAAATTGCACACTAAAAATATTTTCACACCACCAAGGGAATAAAGAAATTTTATACAATTCTAAAACATTCATATTAAAAATCATTAAAATGCATGTTTTAAAAGTATAAGATAATATATGAGGTATTTATGGTAATATATTAAATATGAAGCTTTTTTTCAAATCTACACTTATTTAACTATTTAACGCCTACTTGTTGTTTGTTAGCAATTTAATTTTAATAGTCTTTTTTATAGTATAGCTTTAATTTCAGGAAGTTTGAATTAAAATTCAGGAAGTTTGTTTGAGATTTGATTTGAAGAAGGGTTTGTAGGCAAATCTGTTTTGATGTTAAAATTATCAAAATATAACATAACTATTGAAATATAATATAAGTATCCAATTAGTGTATATTGTTTTTCCCAAATTACCATTTAAAAAGCTTTTAAATTTTTTATTTATACATTTCAGATTTACGTTTGCCAAATTTTATGGGATTCAAAACAGTATAACGGTTTGTCGATGCTTTTAGACAGACCATCGCCCTTATTATCAGATAACGAAGGAATTTTCGACGTTTTGTTCAAAGATCTACACAATGTAACAATCGAAGTGCCTGTCAAAGATGTTTTAAGGTAACATGTCATTTTTGTATAAAGCAATACATTAATATGTGAAAGTGAGTTATTGATACAACAAAAAGCTTTTATAGACTCGAGGGAAATTTTTTGAACACAAAATATATTATATAAAAGAATATTCTAATCAAATATTTGCGTCATATCTTAAAAAGTATTGAGACTTTTCATTTTAAGTACACTTAATATTGTGGTTATAAAAGTTTGGTTTTCAGAATAAAGTTAAGTACGTTATTTTATGTTATGAAGTATATCATAGGATTGTATGGAATTACTTTGGAAATACTTTGTTTATGGATACAAAAGCAATAAATGCTTGTTCATTTTTACATTAAGTATAAAGAAATTTAGATTAATATATATATATATACATATATATATATATATATATATATATATATATATATATATATATGTTTTTTGCCCCTCGTATTGAAGGAAGGCCCGTGCCCAGCAGTGGGACGTCAAAAAGGGCAGAATACTCTTAAGATGGTTTTTGCATTAATTGTCTGATTATTATTATTTACATACATCGTGTAACATTTTTGATACAGAGAATGTCAAAGGAACGAGCCGGCATACATCGTGTTCCAGCTGGACAAAATATTAGATGTTAACAAAGAAACGTCTTATTTTGAATGGGATGAGTTACAAGACGACTTGAAGAGACTGTCGACGACCATTGACGTTGGCTTTCTAAAAACAATATCAGACAGCTTCAATAAGTTTCTGAATAGAATACTTGTTGTGTCTGACGTCAATTTAACGAGATACAGGTAAGATGTTCGACCTTAACACCTCCAGGTAAATGTCTAAGAAATTAATTAAAATTCTAAGAAATATATTGTTAACTGACACGCCGGTGTGTCCGCGGTCGTTGAGGTTTAAACTTTTTTTTTTACTTACTGTTTAGGAGAATATCATGTGATATCTTCACTCTATAAAGTATTTTGTGCGATATTATAAACCATCTAATGACTTTTTTACTTATTGGGCTACATTTTTCGAATAAAAAATATGTATATATATATCGACTCTATCAGTATATTTACGGCAAAACGAACATTTACGGTTATGTTTTAAAATTAGTTTAATTTGCGCAGAAAAATCATGGTGAACTCTTTCCAAATAGTTTTTTTATCCCTATATCAATACAAAGCAAGGGGATTAAATAATAAGGTAAACATTTTAAATAAATTTTATATTTTATTTGACATATTCGCGTAAATCTAAGAAAGTATTATAATAAGGTGAATTTTATCTAACTACTCTAATAGAAAGAATCGAGAAAATATGCACTTTCGTAACTTTTTCATGTGGAAAAGTTAGAAATAGCCCAGACCGTAAAAAACTGTCACTAGAGTAATTTAGATGATTTCGAAAAAATATATGATGGAAAGTACTAAGAAATATAGCTTTTAGGTTACATAACCCTAAAAAGACATCCTAACCCGTACCATGAGATACGGCTTTGTTTTATAAAGTATTATAATGCCAATAATTATGACAAATAATATCTATTATCTACTAATAATAATTATTAACATACTACATATTACATACTATTTTTGCTAACGTTTTTAGATTTAGTTTTTATTTTAACGTTAACGTATTTAGTTTTTAGTTTTTAGATTTTTTAGATTTGAATATTTACACTACTAATATTATAAATATATATTTTAAAAGCCTTTCTATTTTAATAATTTTATTATATAAAACAGTCAGTTTTTTTTATTTATATATATATATATATATATATATATATCCATTTTTAGAATGGAATACAATGGTCCAGTAGTCGGAAAAGATCTGCCATCTTTTGTGGATCAATTGGAAAATGTCGCCGCTCAAGTAACGGACTCAAGTACTGCTGGCAGGTTAGAAACATTAGGTATGTGATTTTTAAAATACAACTATCTTTTCGGATTTTTTCGCGGATCTACTTTGATCTATGGTTCCCGACGTTTTCAATAAGTTGTAGTAGTAATCATTTTAATTAGTTGTAAGGCACTGGTAGCCCAGTGGTAACGCGCTCGCTTGGGAAACCGAGTGAAGCTGATTCTAATCCGTAAGTTCTACGTAGTTATGTATAATTTTTAAAATACTCTTTTGATCAGATTTTTGTTAAATTATGTTTTTTTAATATTTAATTATTTGTAGTTTTTCACCGCCTGTTAATAAAATCAAATAATTGGCAAATAATATAAAAATTTACTACTGTACATTTCACTTCAGCTATTAATTGAAAATTACAGTGTTATAAAATACGTAGTGCTATTAAATAATGTGTAAGGCGAAAGCTAGAGCTGTAAGTTGTTTATCTACGAAATGTTGTGTGTAGAGCAAAGATTGAATTTGTACAGATCTTAGTCGTCTCGTCATGATAAAGCAAGAGCCAAGTCATTAATATAAAACAATCTGTGTATGAGAGTTGTACCAACAGTAAGAACGATTATAACATATTTAGATACACTTATTTAGCCAATTTGTGTTTATTTTAAAATAAAATTTCTTGAATTTAGCGTTATAAGAGAAATGCAATCTATACATATAATAAAATTTTAACTAAGCCGAATCTACACATTAAATATTTTTTGGAAAATCTTATTGAAATAAACATTATTATCGATACAGAGGCCGAATCTATAGTTTTTAGAATTTTTGTCTGTCTGTCTGTCTGTCTGTTACCGGATCACAGAAAAACTACTGGAGGGATTTTGATGAAATTTGGTATGGTGGTAGTTGGTTATCCGGGTCAACATAATATAGGATACTTTTTACCGCGGAAAAATGTCTCATTTCTGAGAAAAAATACAAAAACTGCAATGTAAGATTATACCATTTTTTTTTGGTTTTTAAATAACACTAAAAATGTTATATAATATATAATTCTTAAAATTGGTTTCTTAATAACACTAAAAATATAAAAAAAAATACATTAATTTTAATTTAATTCTTTAAGCCTCGACGAATAACAAAAAATGAATAACTAACTTTTATCGGTACGCATGCTATTGAGATTAAACGGGTTGTAGTTGAGTCACTAAATATTAAAAAAAATCATAATTTAACAAAAATTCTGATTAAAAGACAATTTAAAAAATAATACACACCTACGTAGAATAATACAAGACCGTAATACATAGCAATCTTATCCAATATAGAGACCCTTAACGTCTTGAGAAGAAACTTGAAGTTACAGAACGCCTTTTCCTTTATAAACATTTTTCCCCAATCTCAGTGAAGAGCTTTACTGAAAGGCGGCTAATCCAAGCATAAAATAAACTAATTATATAGCAAATATTAATACTTTTTGTAAATTATACTTAAGTAACATCTGCATTTTTTTAGCTTTAAACTTTAGAATAACCGGTTGCTATTATTACAGTTTAAAGTGTACTTTCTCTTAGTAGTAGGATAGTTCAAAAGGACAGAACGGACGATAAAACTTTTGTAAAAGGGTACATGACCCAAAAGTGGACAAACTTTCTGCACCTTTGTCTAGTACAATTTAAGTGCTAAAAATTTTAATAATAATCGGCAAATACGAGTCTCATTTGGACCAAAGGCTCTGTACTACTACACATTATATTACTGTACTGTCTGGTTTCAATTATTATCCAGAGACTAGTTACCCCATACCAGTATGTGGAACTCTGCTTATTTAAATATTCTAACCTTTTAAAACTACATAAATACATTAGCATACATATAATATGCAAAATTAAGTTTATATATGTGGTTTTTTTTCAAGGCACTATGAAAACCAAAGTCATGTTTTTAAGACATTCTCAAAAACAAGGTAAATAATCTGAAATGTAGTGAATATATTTCAAAATTTACATCACCATATCTTTCGAATTAGAAAAGTATTTTAGAGGTTCCTGAAACGACAGAGAAGGTGGAAGACGGTACATAATTCCCCAATTAGGTTTATATGTATACATAATAAAAAAACGACTTCATATTGTAAAACCTTTTTAAAAATATGCCACGTTATGTGCCAGTATGGAATGATACCCAAATATTTTTTTTCATTTGATTTCATCAATGTATGGCACATGAAACACCTTATCGTACAGTACCTACATATTTGTCCAAACTACCAATTTACCGAAAGACTTTATTTTGAATACAGATTTTATTAAAAACCTTTTGACTTCTAAATATTAATTCTATTATAAAATACACATTTTACTTAAAAGGCGAGGCTCACAAGGCGAAATAATATATATTATCTATACTTGACTATCAGTATAAAGTGTTGTTTTTAAAACAAAGGAAAAAAAACTGTCTATTGTAAAATACAACAAATATTGGTAGTTTGAACAATTAAGCTTTAAGACAATGACCAATCTACTAGGTTTTAATCATAATCCAATAGATTTTGAGTAAAATATAAAGAGATCGACCCATAGATACTCGTAAGGTAAAACTATAAGGTTTCTGTATTGTCTTTACCAAACGAAACACTAAAAATGAAAAAAATAATATTCCAATGCTCCGATAGTCACGTTGATATTTTAATTAAAACTTCGAGGTGATTTTGCTTTTTATTATAATCTGTGTGACATATTTTTTCTGAAACTCGGTTAAGAGCTTCTCTGAAAAGCGGCTAATATAAACTTGAACATAAAATACTTTTGCACGTCGAAGCTAATAAAATGTTCATATCTTTATAGGATAGCTAACTTGTATATTAAAATAATAAAAGTTTATTGCGAAAGTAGAGCTAGATCATTGGTTTAATTTTACTTTAGTACATTTAAATCAACTATGTTTTAAAAGTTTTTCTGAAATAGCCTTTATCCTTCATCTGAAATAATTGCCTTAGTCTTTTTATGCTGCTTTTTACTTCTCGGGTGAAGAAATTCACTTTGAATAGTGATTTACTCACTTAAAACCATGTACGACATTAATCACGTTGAAAATGCATATCAGAGGTACCAGACCCGGGATTTGAACCCGCTTCAATCAGTTTCCCAAGCAAACGCGTTTCCACTGGGCTACCACTGCCTTAATAAAATTAAATACCTATGAAATATTTTTAATTTATAGCAACAAGAACCCGACGACTGCATCAATCCAACATTAAGCCGCTCGAACAGCTGAGGACGGAACTAGTCTTCAAGTTGACGGAGCTAGAACTTCAAATGATGCCTTTCAGGAGAAAATTAAATATCTCCTTAAGTCACATTCACACTGCACAGTTCTATATCGACAACCAGGGAGAGGTCATTGCTCAAAAGGTAACAAGGTTTCTGATAGAATAAGAAAAGCGTTTTTTGTGGCTACCCTCGCGTCTTTTACTTTTGTAGAATTAATCCGCATTCGTACGTAGTTCGTGATTTAATATCTTCCTTAAGATGCCTTTTACATTATGACCGTGATTTTTCAATATAATGCCCATCTTTGACGTTCTTATTCAGAGAAACTGCAACTCTTCGACAATTTTGACTTATTGCATGGTAAAGAAAAGCTATTAATATAGTTCATAGCGGGCTCGCTTTTCGCAAATTTTCATTATTAATTGAAATACAATCAAAATTCAGAAGCAAGTTTTTAATAAAATGCGCGACGGCACTTTTTCAAGCTCATGGATTGCAATAATAAATGGATAGACTAAGCAGACGAAATGAAAAATCTATAATAATATCTCCTATATAGTGGTTGAATTTATAGCGGCATCGGAATTTGAAAATATGTATTGGATTTCTGCAAAAAAAAAACTTTTCAAAATCTTTAAAAATATTAAAAACGTTTAGAATTAGCTGTAAATATATCCTTACAACATTCATATTATTAAGTAAAATATATACCAGAATATACAACATTTCAAAAGTAACGTAATTACATACTATTTTTTTAAACAATTTATTACAGGTTTTTTACATAGAAGTAATAAGGTACAACTGCAGAAAATGCAAGAAACAGCGATGCGTCGGCCGCTTGAACTCTATACCATAGAACGCAGTACATTTTGTGATAGGCCACTTAATAAATGTTACAATATTAAATGAGCAACCTTGTATATAAACTAGCGACTCGCCCTCGCTCCGTTCTGGGTCGTCCCTAGATACGTTTTGATGATTACTATAATAGATTTCCTAATAATTTACCTAATAAATTTCTCAAAGATGAGATATTTTCCCGCAGTAAAAAGTATCCTATAAAATATGATTCGGATAGCCAGCTATTATCATACCAAACATCAAAATCTGTCCAGTGGTTTTCTCGTGATGCGTTCCTAGACAGACGGACAAAAATTCTAAAAACTACTTCTAAAATAATGACTATTTTAATAAGTTTTTTCAAAATATATTTAATGTATGCATTCGACTCAGTCACAATTTTATGAATTACACAACAATTAGTGCAAATATTATGAAAATTTGCCATATATAAAAATAGAACCCACCAACTTAATTAGCTAAAAGGTACGGAATTGAACAGTATAATAAATTTAAATAAATTAACAAAACAATAATTACGTTGACGTTTATCAGCAAAATATATTAATACAACATACATACTTCGTTTATATAATTACTAGCGACTCACCCTCGCTTCGCTCGGGTACGTCCCTACCTGCTTCCCAATACAAACTTTCACCCCCTTTACTACTACTCCCTCCCTTTACTACTTTGGATGATTTACGGGATAAAAATTATCTTATGTCCTTCCCAGGATCTCAAACTATCTTCTTACCAAATTTCATCTGAATCGGTTCAGTAGGTCCAGAGATTACCCCCTGTAGGGGGTAACGGTGTACCGTCGCAAACTCACAATCTCACTTTTACCTCTTTATTATATTAGTATAGATTTAGTCGATAAATAAAATACATAATCAATCAATTTCTTATACTATAGTATATATAACTCCGTATACTTTAACTTACCTGTTGATTTTCAATTATGAATATAACTTTTATGAACTAAAGCAAAGTTGTAGAAAACTAATTTCGTAGTCGATAATAAGTTCGAAATGAAGTTTTAGAATTGTTTTTCATAATTGGACCTAAGTAAGTTAAATTTTTTTTAGAGTTAATTAATATATAATTAAATTTTATTTGACTCAATTTGTAGTATACCCTACTTGCTGTACCAGCGGTCGCGAATTCGAGTCCCGCTGGGGGGATTCATTTGGTGATGAGCACGAATATTTTGTACTCGTCATAAGTCTATATATTTATAATATGTGTGTATGTAAGTTATGTATACATATTATGTGTAGTGTAACTATCTGGTGTCCACAACTCAAGCCTTGTAGCTTAACATGGAAATAGATGGTGCAGTGTGTTAATGTCCCAACATATTTATTTATTTATCTCATATTTACTTACTGTTCTATATAAGGAATGTACTTAGTAAGTAGTATATAAATTGGAAAATTATAATTTTTTAGCTTATACGAGTATATTACATACAATTCGTGACACTGCCCTAAAGTATGTTTTAATTAAGCTTTTTGGCATTTTATTCAGTCACGTCTAGACCACAAAACACAAAGAACAAAGCAATTAGATAGCAACGTGGCCACCATTATTTGCCACCACTATGACTTTTAATTTTAATATTCATAGAAATGTTATATTCTGTTACATATTAAAATAAAGCTACTCTAATTTTAATACTTTTTGAGCTTGTTATTTAATGAGTATGAGTTAAGCTCCTTAGAAACTTTTAAATTTTTGTATAATGAAGTAGTGTGTAAGTAAGAAAAGAAATATATAGATTTTAAAAAGTACAATAATATAACTTCCAAAATTCTAATATTCATTATTGACCACCAACGCAAAAAGAGGGTGTTATAAGTGTGTGCTTATCTGTGTATGTGTGTAACTTCGTAACTCCCAAACGGATGAACCGACTATAATTAAGTTTTTCTTGTATAAAATATTCCATATATTATGAATTCTTATAAGATAGTTAAACGTTAAAGTAGTTCTTAAAAATTATTTTTATCGACTGAAGAGAAGACTATGATAACATTATATTTAAATATCGATTTGTTTGTATAATATAATTATTAAAATTTTTAATAGAATTATTTTAATAAAATAGAAAATATGCCTCAGTTAATTTTAACGAGCCTGTTCGTTTTCGTACTTTATTTAGTTCTACGTGAAAGTATAATTTCAAAGAAGCAGGCGCTATACTTAATACGCCTTTCATATTTCTTATAGTAATTCCTTAAAATATTAGATGCTTGTGCTACATACATCCTGTCACATTATATTTTGTATCTGAAAAATGCTATTAAGAAATTGATTTATATATTGTACTAGCGACTCACCATCGCTTTGCCTGGGTTCTTGGCTACGAGTAGGTACATTTTAGCGGTTAGTGATTCCCATACACAATAAACATCTCTAAACTTTTCGAATTTCCAGCAGTTTTTTTCGGATTTTCCCTATTTCTTTTAATTTTTAAACCACCCCTGATACCGAACAAAACAAAAAAGAATTGTTCAAATCACTCCAGCCGTTTTTGAGTTTACCGGTTTTTGAGTTTTGAGTATAACGGTATGATTTTTACCCGACTGCAGCGAAACCCAAAGGAAGGTTATGTGTGTGGTCTGTATTTATGTACATACTATGTATGAATGTCGTAGCAACACTCGCAACAAGAATATAATATGTAAGAGTATAACTGACTGCATAATACTATGTTCCTTCGTCAATTTGTTCCTATCTCTTTAGTTCGCTTTTTACACAGTCTGATTTTTTATAACTTAGTTTATTTATAATTGACTATTATATATAATGATAAAAGATACTCAGTTTGGCCTGATATTTTTTTATTTTGAATTTCGATTTTTAATCCGCCAAATTTTGATAAAATCTAAAAATTATAATGATTTTTGATATTATTTCTATTACATTATGTTTCAAAAATATTATGTTTCAAAACATTTCAACTATAAATAAATAAATAAATAAATATGTCAGGACATTAACACACAACACCATCTAGTTCCATGGTAAGCTAGGCTTGTGTTATGGATACCAGATATTTGATACATTATACATATATAACTTTTAAATACATACATATTATAAATATAAACACCCATGACTGGAGTACAAACGTTCGTGCTCAGCACACAAATGAATGCCCCCAGCGGGACTCGAACCCGCGACCGCTGGCGCAGCAAGTAGGGTCACTACAAACTGAGCCAAACGTGTCGTCAACATATTATAGTTATAGCCTAGAAAATCGTAATCATTAAATACGTTTTAATAAAACTTTTTGGGAAAGGATAATTTGAATGGAAAAGGAGAAATTAATTTGTAACCAAAATATAAAACATATAATATCATAAATTATATGTATGTACATTGTACATACATATCTGTATATAAAACTATTTACTTTAAAATTTATGTACTGAAACTTACTTATTATAAAAACACTTGTATTCAGCCCTTTTGACGTCCCACTGCTGGGCACGGGCCTCCCTTCAATACAAGGGGGATCAGGCCATAGTCCACCACGCTGGCCAAGTGCGGGTTGGCGGACTTCACTTGTCTTTCGAAAACTTGTTAGGTTCTCTCAAACATGCAGATTTCCTCACGATGTTTTCCTTCCTAACACGATTACCACTTGCCTTCCTTTAAGGCACTGGGCTATTACTGCCAAAAATATAGACTACACTTTAAAGCTTTCATTTAAGCTAAGATTCTATATACCTGGCTATACAGTATGCCAAACAATGTTGAATTGACTATCTTTAACATTAACATGATTATTAGGTCACTCGATTTACAAATAGATTGAGTGTTTAGGATTGGTTTGTAAAATATTCGTAACTTGCTAGCAAATAATATAAAAACTTTAAGGAGAGCAAAAAAAGCTTAAAAAATTATTGTATTCTTAAGTAAATGCTCTTTCTTGCCACCGAAATATTTGACCTAATTTAAACGTATTATATTCTTGTGTCCTTTTTAATACTGATATAGAAGTCAGATTTGAAGGCTTTTATTGGTCTAAGATGTTGGTACAGTATAAGTAGTAAAGGCTACCTTTGTAATAATTTTTAATTATTTAAGTTATGACTTCTTAATTCGGTCGTGCTTTTATTATATTATTAAAATATTAGCGGAAACGGCACTGAAAGGATGTCCGGCCACCGTATTAAAAAATGTGGGAATATAAAAATAAAATTATGGATCTGGGCAACAGCGCCAACTATCAGGTCCAAGTATGGCTAAGAACGATCCATGTGATCCCATTACTGTAGAAGAAGAATCATGAAAATCTTTCATGCCGTTTTGGAATAAAATTTAGAAAACAATCAGTAACGAATTTACACATACTGAAATATAAGTAAGATAAGGTTCATTAACACTGATGTTCATATTATTCATGTATCCCAATCGATTAAAATCAGAAGTAGAACACATAGTTACTATTTTACTTTATATATATATACCTACATAAAACCGCGAAATCTCGGAAAATATAAATGCTTCAAACTTGAAATTAATTATCAGGTAGATTCCTCATAAGGAGTAAGTTCGCTAAATAATGATTTTTGGAATTTGACCCCTAAAGTTTTAAAAAGGGGTTGGAAATTCGTGTTCAAACCCGTTATTGCTTAATTACGCGGAAAGCCGCGGGCAAATGCTAGTATTGCTGGTACTTTATAATATAATACTTGTAAGTAACAAATATTTTACAGAAAGTATCGACGTTTATATCTCGCTTGATCTCGCATACTGCGGGATGGCGCACCCACGTGCTGGACGCGGCTAGCCAACGCGCGGGTAAATGTGGCCCGCTCTTCGCAGTCTTTGCTGCCCTTAGATCTCTCGTGTGCACTCAGTATGTTTCTGCCTTGGTAAGTTTTTAAGAAAAGAAAATCACAATTATTAACGTATTGTATAATATACATACCTTAGCTTCGCTCAGGTGTGTATGTACATGTAGCGTTGCTAAGGTTTAATAAATCTTTTTAAGAACAATACTTCTGTAATACATAGTTTTTATATAGCTTTATTGGTTTACACAGCGCACGCCAATAAAACTCCCAGTTGGCATATTTTTTCCGACATCTTAAACAATCATCGTCATATTAATATGTCAGGCAGTTTACATATAACCTTAATGAACTATACATCTAAACCTTCCTCGTGAATCACTTCGTCTATTGGTGAAAATCATATTGAAATCCGTTCGGTAGTTTTTGTGTTTATCGCGTTCATACAGAGAGACAGACACACAGACGGACAAATGCAGCGTGAGACTCTATTTTATAATATGTACGAGTAAAACACATAAGTACATTACTCTTAAATATCTATTTGCACATAATAAAATTATTGTTGTCAAAATTATATTAAAACATGATGTTATGTATTTTTTTATTTAAAAAAAATCTTTTTATTTTTTTAATGGCCAGACAGATCTTTTGATAGTAGCACAGATGATATAATACATACTATACTTAGTAGGTCCAGTTTAATTAAGATACAATGTATTTAACTTAATTGCAACTTTAGCAACACGTTAATACATAAAATAAATACTCGTTCATATTAAATCTGCATTTTTGAACAAAATAATATTTTATACATAATATTATACAAATGTAAGTCAATTATATTGTTTACGTTTCAAAGTACTTTCATACGAAAATAGATATAAAGTAATTTGTAATCAGTATTTCATGGTATAGACCAGAGTCGATAATTTTTGAAACCAAAAAAAATAATAGTAGGATGTAACCCATTAGAAAAGGAGGGGAATATTATAAAAATGAAAGGAAAAATAATTTACGGGCGATCTGAGGTCGGAAGGGGGTGGGGGGGAGCTTTTAAGGGTAAAAAACGGTTTTTCTCGATTTCCGGCAAAACTAAAAGTCCTATCGAAAAAAAATAAATGGCAAAGTTATAGGTAATAAAAATATCTAAAACTTTTGTATTTACACTTTTTTCACATAACCTCAAAATTTATGTGAAAAATTCAAAAAACCAAGTTTTTGGTTTTTTATTTTTATCTTTTACAAAAATGTTTTTGTTTTAAGGAAATTTGGTGAAAACTTACCTTTTTATGTCCCAAATACGCTGTAATTTATTTGATTAAAAATATTTATTTTTTCACCATATTTTGAATTAATATCGAAAAAACACCCTAATTTTCAATCGAAAATTCACCCGTCAAAATATCAGCTTTTTTCAAAAAGTTGGTATATTTTCTGTTCGTTGAAATGTCTACTTTCCGATGGTGAAAAAAATATATGTTACTATAGTAAATCTTCTGAGAAAATGAAAAAAACAAAATACCTTTTTTATTTCATACACTTGCTTATCATTTGCCTTATTGCAGATGATACAAACAGATTCATCCATACTGATAATCTGAAAAGACAAAATCGAATTAATAATTCCTTCACTATTTTATCGTGAGTATACCCCCATGAAAAAAAAATATTAAAGAAATAAATGTCAAAATGTATAAAAAATATATTATAAATATATTAAAAATCTATACTATACATATTTTTTATGTATAAATATATAAATTTCCCGACCTCAGATCGCCCGTAAATTATTTTTCCTTTCATTTTTATAATATTCCCCTCCTTTTCTAATGGGTTGCATCCTACTATTATTTTTTTCACTTTTTATTATTTTTAAAGGCTTCTACCCTGGTCTAGTATTTGAAACGGCCATATAAAAACAATACGGGAAGTTTATAAATATGCTAGTGACTCACCCTCGCTTCGCTCGGGTTTGTCCCTAGCTTGATTCCCTATAAAAACTTTCATCCCCATTTTCACCCCATTCAAGGATGATTTCCGGGATAAAAACTTTACATATTTATAATATTAGTGTGGTGGTGTAATACTCGTATGGATTTATTCCGTTATAGCACAATTTTCAGTATTGTTTAAATATCTTTGTCTGTTTGTTTAAAGATGCTTTGACTACGTATTATGCATAAAGTCATTGTTTTCATTCAATAAACTAACAATAACAACAATAATATATAAGATATTCTGATTTTATACAAATCCTAGGAATATTATCACTATCACTACATAGTATAAAACAAAATCGCTTTCTCTGTCCCTATGTATGCTTAAATCTTTAAAACTACGCATCGGATTTTGATGCGGTTTTTTTAATAGATAGAGTGATTCAAGAGGAAAGTTTTAGTACATAATTTGTTAAGTTTTTGTATACATTGGCTAAAAGATAACGATATTTGTTGGTGGTGTCGGAAAAAATAAGACGTCTGGGAGCTTTCAACGAAAACGCTGCCTAAACCCTTTGAGATATAACAAAAGAATGTATGGTGGAATTGTGTCTTATATAGGTCTACAGAAAAGTCCGCGATGGCATATGTCTATCTCTTAAGGATAACATACTATATCCATTTTAATATAAAACGTACCTAGGGACGAACCCGAGCGAAGCGAGGGTGAGTCGCTAGTTAAATTATAAAAAAAAATTCGAAAGGTAATCCAAGGCGTGTTTAATACAGATTTGTACTTTTCGTTGATTTCACTTTCGTGACTTATCTAAAAAATATAAAAATCTCGTGTCACGGTGTTTGTTGTCGCACTCCTCCAAAACGGCTCGACCGATTTTAATAACTTTTTTTGTATATTTGGTAAGTATAAGAACAGTTCGTAAAGTATTTTTTACCCTCCTACCCCTCATTTTTTAATCGCAATTTTAGTATTTTTATATGAACAATGATATGTAAATACATAGCGACGACGAGCAAAGCGACGTTGAGTCGCTGTATAACATAAAGCCAAAGATTTTTTTGTAGATAGAACGCGGGCGTAGCCGCGGGTTTTGCTAGTATGTGTATAATAAATACTTTAAATAGCACGCTGACTTATACTAAATATGTCACATTTTATTTAACTCCAGGGACCAATATGGTCTAAATTAGCAATTTTAGCTTTTGACATTTTTATGCTTTAAATGTCTCTTTTTTCGAGTTGTAATTGCCCATTTAAGCCTTTATTCGTTGTACCCATAGCTAAATATATTACATTTTACATAAACTAAAGATATAATATAAAGAATATAGATGTTTAATTAAACGAGAATTGTACTCAACTCCGTTACTTTATTACAAGTACTTTAAAGTAGACTTTAAAAAAGGAAACCGTTATCAATTCTGGTGAATCTTTTTACGCGGTACGTAATATCTTCGCCTATCGTGAAACTACTTAATTATTAATTTAAAGGAAATCTCATTAAAATTTCTAAAATAACAACAGGGTGGAAATAGCTACATTTAAAGTTATTTTGAATGTGGTTTCGTTTTTATCCCACTAGCAGAACCCATGACTTCGCTCGTGCTAAAACTACAAAAAGATTCTTTGACTTTATGCCATTAGTAGTAATGTATGGAAGTCTGCCCGATTTGTTGGGTATTAGCATGATGATATATAGCCTATACCCTTCCTCGATAAGCGGGCTATTTAATGCAAAAAGAATTTTTCAAATCGGATTAGTAGTTCCTGAGATTAGCGCGTTCAAACAAATAAATAAACAAACAAGCAAATAAACCAACTTTGCCTCTTTATAATATTAGTATATATTATTTGTGCGAAGACATTATTACATTGCCATATTCATCGTATTGTTGACACAGGATATATAGGATTCAAAATCTTAAGTGTAAAGAAAAATTTAAAACATACTTGACTTATTGATAAGTAGTAACCTATCACTATTCACTTAATTTGTTATTATTCTTCACACTATATATTTATTTCTTGTACTTTTATATTAGATTGTAACAAGTAATTTCCTTTTCAGCACGGCTGGTGGTTTTGCGGATTCCTTTTAGGCTTTGTGTGGTGTACGATTTTTACACCGCTGTGTGTGAAGCTATGGAGGGCCTACAGTAAGAAGCTTAGAGCTTTGGAACCGTTATCACTGGCCAGCATAGGGTAAGATTTGCTTACACCACATAGCTTTATTAGAATAAAAATATTTTTTTATTTGGACTTTAAATATTTTATAATAAGTAATACACTTGGAAATACATAGATTATATACCAATTAAGTATGTTTTTAGTATATTACATTACTAGAATATCCATAAAATAGAATTAACAATAAATAAAGAGCTTGTCCTTATAACAAAAACTTACAAAAGACAGTCGTGTAAATTAAATTTAACGTAGATACAAAATAAATATTTATTACTGTAGCACTAGATATTATTAATTTATGTCTATATAAATTCGAATATATATTCGAATCCTTTATTGAAGTATTAATTTCAAGTATTCTTGAACCAACAACGTTTAATTTGTACACAAAGTTAGTTATATTGGATTTTGTTATAAGCCGCAGTTCACGTAATTGTCGAATCGCTTATGATAGCGGGATCTCTCAATTTTATTAAACTTTGTTTTTAATTTAAAAAAAAAACATAAATTTATTTGTTATTTACACAATTGTCTATATTTTATTGTAAATTAGATTTGCTCCGACGAAAACGTCAAAAACCATAAAACACACCACGGGACTTTAGTTCCGGTTGGCAGCAAACTCATTTCCCATATTTGTGAAGCACAATGCAGCTTTCTTTGTAAAAGAATTTTGAATCGACAACATTTTTATAAAATTCAAATACGTTTCGTTACATATATGTGTGTATATACATATATTATTTCCCAGCTTCATCCGTTTGTTTAAATAGTAACAAAGAGTACTAAAATTTATGTTAAAAACTTAGCCTTCATCTCCATCACATAATATTCCGAGAGCTCTCGGGCTATAATAATGCGTATCATTTCAGTGTTAAGTTTTAAAATTGAAATATCTTATTTAATCATCGTCTGAAAGTTGATAAATCAATCAGTCACGTGTGATTTTTATATAAATTTTCTCTTTATGTAATTGCTATAATCTCAGATATGACTAATAAATTTGGAACAGACAGGAACCCGGAACACCTGCAACTGCACCCTGCGACGACACCAACTGGAACACACCAGGGTTAGTACTATGTAGTGCTATTTCTTCTACTCTCTTTAGTTTTAAAACATATTTTATATACATATACGTATATATTATAAATTCATAGTTTAGTTATAGCATTAAATAAAGTTAATATATTTTGGCAGTAAATTGTAAATATAGTATGTACTTACATGTATTTACATGTACGGTACTAACTTTTATACTTAATAAGTAATAGGTGTATTACCTATAATGTACTAATATTATGTCCTAAATAAAATGGTATTAAAACTCACATTGCAGATGTGATAAATTCGTATAAGGACCGAAACTTAGCAAGAAGTAAAACAACGTCCGAAGTAGAAGCCTTTACCATACTTATGCTGTTCTAAAAGTTTCATTAAAATCTCAGAGTTAATTTATTTCATTTTCAATATTTTTTAATTTAGATTTTCACTTTTCTTTTTTAATGTACATTTAAACTATATAAATATAAGAGAAAATATAGATATACTTAATTTCTATACATATAAAAATACATATTAAATTTATAAATTGAGGGTTCCCAAGTAAATAATCAGATCTGCCATTTATATGATAAGTGCAATTATTTGTGTATTTTAATTTTTAGATATTATTATTTAATGAACCGACTTCATAAGGAAGAGATTACATAATAAAGTCGGTTTATGTTTTATCCAAAAATATTTTAAATATGTTATAACGTCTCAATTATTTATTACCTTTACTTAAAGCCTCGTATAAAATTTGATATCTTTATTTACTTGGGAACCATCGAAATAGGAATTTACACGAGATTAAAATCTAAAATCGCTCAAGAATCATGAATTATAAATTTAAAACTTTGGGTGTTTATTTTGTGTATACGCTTCACATTTATTAATTTATGAAGTCTAAAATCTCTATTAATATGATAAAAATGTGAAAGTAAATCTGTCTGTTTGTTTGTTACCATTTTACATAAAGTTAAACAGCTGAACAGATTTTGATAGGTAAGAACATAATAGGGAATAGTTAGCATTAAACCACGCGAGCCGCGGAAAAAAACTACTGCATTATTATATAAAACACTTTTTTAATTTTTATTATCTCAATATGCTATACATATACATATATTTTTAATTAATAAATGTATGTATATATTTCTTAGTATTTATATTATTACTGTTACTTTTTGAACAAAACATTGATAGTTGATATTTTCGCCATCATAATTCAAAGCTCGAGATTGTGTAAATTCCTGTAAAAGCTTTTACATTATATTAAATAGTAGATATAATACCAAATAGCATCCTTCAAAAACTTTGCCCTTAATTACTCTAAAGAGATTAATATACTTAATCTACCAAGTATGTTATTAGATAGATATTAAACATCTATAATGTATCAAGCAACTCATTTTCCAGACCACCACCGCCACCTAGAAACGACAGTTGGTGATTATTCATTTACTTATATGGAAAGTGGATCAGATATTGATTCAAATAAAAGTATTGAAGTGGATAGAATGTTACATTCTAGCACAAAATTGTACGATAATATGACGAAATGGCCCTGAAAACGACGCCCGATTTAAAGACGACCTCGTGAGGAATATTTTTTTAAGAATTCATTATACCTATATTATTTTCTTATCAAAATCTTATAAAGAATAAGCAGATTAAAAAGATATTTTTGGATTTTTGTTTAAATACAAGGGCCTCGTCCTATTTAACTTTAATTGTACCTCTAAGGAAAGCAATATGTTTTAGATGGAATAAGCTAAGTGGCTATTAAAATAGTCAATGAATTAGATATTTTATTTAAGTCCTGCATACGTGTCTAATTTTTAATGACTTTTGATTTTAACTGTGCGTGAATTGAGATAGCAGTCTAGTCAATTCCCAACGATATAGTAAAACTTGTGTTTTTAAAACTGATATGATAATTAAGTAGGTATATTATGTGTTTTTAAAAATCTCACTTTTGCAAAATATATGATTATAAGGTAGAAACCGGCTGTTTTGAAAAAAGTATCAGAATGTATCACCCACTAACCCACTGCTGTACTAGAGTGGTGGGTAAAATCCATATCCCTAAGTAGAAAAGTAGCGAGACCTAAAAAAGGATTCCCTATCATTTTTCTTTGTGTGTTTTAAATCCATTCATTGTGTAAATTTACCAAGCTTTTAACAATAATATTTGGTAATTATAAATTAAGCTTGTTATTATTAATAAATGTTTTTGTGAGTATTTATTATAAATGTTAAATTTCCATTTCCAAATGTATTATATGTAAAACTAATTAAACGCCTCATTACTAATGTTGTTTTATTATTTATAGAATTGTTATTTGGGTCTATACGTACCATTAATTGTGAATAACGTGATTAAATACTTTGCTTATCTAATTAAATAGCTTTATAAAACAATGAAATTAAAAAAGAGGAGAGATATTATATGACTTTAAAAAATGCGATATTTCTCGCAGTAAAAAGTATCCTATATAATATGTTGATCCGGATAACCAGCTATCACCATATTAAATTTCATCATAATCCGTCCAGTGGTTTTCTCGTGATGCCTTCCCAGAGAGACAGATAGACAAACAAAAATACTAAAAACTATAGATTCGGCCTTTACGTTGATAATAATGATTATTTCAATAAGTTTTTCCAATAATATTGAATGTGCAGATTCGACTCAGTTACAATTTTATTATAGGTATGTACAGATAAGTAGCATAATTACGTTAAGAACTTCAAGACAAGTATTATCGTTAATTAATTGTTATTTTATGCCAAATATTATTTATTTGATATTATGTTAGTATGCAAGTAGCATACTACGATGTTTTGTAAAATATCTGGCTAAACTAAAATAAAACTTTAAAAGTAAATTATTATTTTATTAAATTTATTTTTTACCTAAAAAATTACACTCTCTTCATAATCAGCCACAGTATTAATTCTATCGTTAGAATGGAAATTTATTAAAAATGAATTAGTTATCTCAAAGGTAATACTCAATTTTAACACTGAGAATGTTTTTTGTCGCTTCAGTATAGGCCCGATTTTCAGCGAAAGTGCAACATCGCCCTGGTGTCGTGGATTTTGGGACTACGTGATTGTTTTGGATGTTAAAAGATGCGTCTAAATGAGGGCTACAAAATGCAAAAAAAAACACTCAAAGGGTTTTTTTTAATCAAAAACAAGTGAAAAATGCGGCCAGTTTACGCTCGGTTTCGGTCAGAAAAAAAAACGTAATTCATAAAAAAATCCCTAGAGATATGACTTCGGACTTCATTTAAAAAATATTGGAGGTTCCTATCACTAATGGGTTATTCAGAAGATGTACCTTTGTGACGTTAAGTTTATGCGAGGAGAGTGCGTGAGTGCGATAATGACGGTGAATAAATGTTTTGGAGCATGATTTTGTTTTTGAACCAAAGTGATTCTTTGTGTTTGTGAATAAATAAATATGTATTTAAACTAATAACTAACTAATATTTATACATATAATAAAACAGTAACTAAGCGAAATTTATACGTGAAATATTTTTTCAAAACAATG
Source organism: Brenthis ino (assembly GCA_921882275.1). Lineage (NCBI taxonomy): Eukaryota > Metazoa > Arthropoda > Insecta > Lepidoptera > Nymphalidae > Brenthis > Brenthis ino. The sequence continues at coordinate 16,538,984 of OV170234.1, forward strand.
ACTGTAACGTACTGTGTCCTACAGACCCCAAAAGAATGATTATGAAAATTTTTGTCTGTCTGTTTTTTGTGTGTCTATTTGTCTGTTTGGGTGTGCGCGTTTCACGAAAAAAGTACTGAACCGTTTTTAACTAAATTTTGTGTACTGATAACTTATTACTCGGGTTAGGATATTTAACATACCTTTTACTGCAGGAAAATAAAAGAAAAGGGAAAGGAGAGGAGGGAGAACATAGGAGCCTGTTGTTAAGATTTGGCCTGTCTTTTGCAATTCTTTTTCGCAAATCTTCTTCGCCTGTCTACTGCGCTTGTCTTCTTCGCCTGTCTTCTTCGCCTGTCTTCTTCGCCTGTCTTCTCCTCTCCCCTCTCCACTCCTCTCCTCTCCTCCGCCTTTTCTCTTTAAAAACGCAAACAAAAATATTTATATATATTTGCTTGTTAGTGTAACTCTTTCTCTAACTGTTTAGTAAAGAACAACAGTTAACTGTCAGTTAACTTAACTGCCAGTTAGCTTAACTGTCCGTTAGTTTTACTGTCTGTTTATTAAACTGTCAGTTAATTTAACTATCAGTAAGTTTAACTATCAGTTTCTTTAACTGTCAGTAAGATTACTTGTCAGAAAGAGTAAGTTTAATAGTCAGTTAATTTATCTGTCGGTTAGTTTTACCTTCAGTTAGTTTGATTGTCAGTAAGTTTAACTGTCAGTTAGATAAACTGTCTGTTCGTTTAACTGTAAGTTATTTTAACTACCAGTAAGTTTAACTGTCAGTTAGCTTAACTGTCAGATTGTTTGACTGTTAGTTAGCTTATCTGTCAGTAAGTTTAACTGTCAGTTTGTTTAAATGTCAGTGATGTAACTATCGGTAAGACTAACTGTCAATTTTATTAACAGCTAGTAAGCTTAGCTGTCAGTTTCATTAACAGCTAGTAAGCTTAACTGTCACTACTTAAAATTAACTGTTTAAACCGTCAAAAAACAACCGTATCGTAACCGTCGTAAAACTAGTTAAACCGTCAGTTAGCTTAACTGTCAGTTAGTTTAACCATCACATTATTTAACTGACAGTTTGATTTACTGTCAGTAAAGTTAACTGTCAGTTAGATTAACAGTAAGTTAGATTAACGGCTAGTTAGTTTAACTTCTAGTAAGTTTAACTGTCAGTTTGATTTACTGTCAGTAATATTAACTGCCAGTTTGTTTAACTCTCAGTTTGATTAACGGCTAGTAATATTAACTGCCGGTTAATATAACTGTCAGTTAGTTTAACTGTTAGTTAGTACAACCGCCAGTAAGTTTGACTGTCAGTTAGATTGATGTTAATGAAACTGACAGTTAAGCTTACTGACAGATAAGCTTACTAGCAGATAAGCTTACTGGCAGATAAGCTTACTGGCAGATAAACTTACTGGTAGTTAAAATAACTGACAGTTAAACTAACTAGCCGTTAATCTAACTTACTGTTAATCTAACTGACAGTTAATGTTTCTGACAGTAACACAAATTGACAGTTAATCTTACTGGTAGTTAAAATAACTGACTTTTAAACTAACTAGCCAATAATCTAAGTTACTGTTAATCTAACTGAGAGTTAACGTTTCTGACAGTAAATCAAACTGACAGTTATACTTACTGGCAGTTAAACAAAGTGACAGTTAAACTAATTGACAGTTAAGCAAACTGACAGTTTAACTTACTTTAGCGATTTTATTAGGGCAAGTGTCACGCGCGGATGTTGGAATCGAACTGAACTATAATTAATATTTCATAATTATGAACCATCAAAAGTGCTGACCAAGGAGAAGGAATAGGGCTACTAGGCGCCATTATATACATAACATATATATAACAGTTCGTAAGAAACGTTTTCGTTCGACTGTTTTTTTTGCTTTCTTGACTTACTTTGCAAATCCGACTACCACGAAAAAGCCTTTTAATTTTTCGGGTTAATATATAGCCTATGACACTCAAAAAGAACGTGGCTTTCTATTGGTAAAAGAATTTAAAAAATCATTTCAGTAGATCCAGAGATTACCCCTACAACGTCACAAGCTCACAAAGTCACAAGATCACAAACTTTACCTCTTTATAATATTAGTATAGATAGATAATATCTTTATGCATCAATATCATCGGTTGTTCTGTTAGTAATTAATATGTTAAAAATTTAATTCAGTTCATTTGGCAGATTCATTTTCAATGTACTCTAAGGTCGTGGCAGACACGAAATCTGTGTTTTTTTTTACTAATTTATTAATTAAATCAGGATAATCTGTGGAATGACACTGCCAAAGAAATTACATAATATAAATACATGAAAAAAGCTCCCATAATTATAGGTTTATTTGAAATCTGTCAAAAACTATAAATTTAAAAGACAACAGTACATTTAAAATGTTTTAGTTGGTAGGCATAGTGGAATTCGTCCAGACTGCGGCTTAAAATAAAGGCAACTATGTAAAGTTTATAATTAGCTTTTAAGAGAGCGGGCGTCCGTGGTTTATCCAGTGGCCAGGCACTTGCATATTAACAACACGTGTGACCTACAAAGGCCTTATGGTCAAATATCATTGCTAGATACAATTTATGATATAGTGTAATAATGCATTCAAACACACGCTAACAAATTCTATGATACACGATTTTAACATGTTACAAACACTTAAATGTTTAAATTTAAAGAGTTATATTTTTACATTATATGTGTAATAATACTAATATAGAGCTAATTTTTTAACAAAATAATGAAATTTAATTGTACCTTGCGAAACAATTTCTTTATCTGTATTTCCGATAGTTTCGTTGAATTTTGTTTGCCATATTCCGCCTCCATTGTAGTTTTCCCCGAATGAGGTTCTACTTTTATAACTTACACTTCTCGGGATTCAAGTTTTCTTTGTTTCGGTCGAAAAACAACTATTTCAACATGTTATGAATAGCCGTAGGTATCGCGACGATAAATATAAGGCGTAAAACTTATAGGACTCTGTGACCCAAATAAAATGGGTAAATATAATATTTTATAGCACCCTACCTGTTACTATCAAAACAAGGATTCTATAGACGGAAGCGGAAGCCATAAAAACATGCCTCACCGATGTCTGACATTTAAGCATTGGCATTGGGCCAGATCCGTTCATTATGCGATATTTGAGTATTGGCATCGCTGATATGTTCTACATGAGTCCAAATTGGCTAGCCAATATAGATATGGCTAGCCTGTGCCAACTTAATAACATTTAAGATTACACTTAGGTTAATTTCATATAATACAGACAGTACTTATTATTTAATTACTTTTTTTAATAATAATAAAATTAAAATAAGTTCTGGATATAAAGTATATTATTTTCTAAGAAACAATTTGGTTTGCAAAACATTTATACCAATACTAGTGACTCACTCTCGCTTCGCTCGGATTCGTGCCTAGCTTCATTCCCAATATAAATTTTCATCCCCATTTTCACCCCCTTTAGGGATGATTTCCGGGATAAAAAATATGTCCTTCCCAGGGTCTCAAGCTATCTTCTTCCCCAACTACATCTAAATCGGTTCTGTAGATCCAGAGATAACCCCCTACAACGTCACAAACTCACAATTCTCCTCTTTATAATATTAGTATAGATAATTATTAAATTGTGTTTTTAAGATAGTGTATTGACTAAATGAATTTAAAATTGAAAGTATATCTTAAATGTGATCTCAAATTTAGTGGTTTTAATTGCATCAGATGCAATTTAGGTATAAACAAATAATTTCATATTCTGAATTTCATCATTCGTATGGTCAGTGGTTTGTGACATTTACAAACTGGGCTCTTAAAATACGTTAACGAACTGTATCTTGCTCCGCCCTATTACCTCAATAACAGAATTGGTTTTATTGAGTTACTTCGAATAAAAGTAACCCGAGTGAAAGGCAAAATGCTATAAGAGTTGCACCACAGGTAAAACTTTTATTGGGGAACCTACGAAATAGAACTAGTAATCTTGTTATAATTTTAGATTTCTTTAGAAAATATATGTAATTATAATTTTATTTTTCAATTAATATTTCTTATAGTATAATGATGCAACTTTTGATTTTATTTACTATTTACTTACAGAAGGTCTGTTTATTTAAATCTAGGTCAGCGCTTGTAAAATTAAAAAAATGTGATTGCAATTTTTAATGAAATCAGTTCCTACCGCTCCAATTAGGAGGAAACCTAGCCCTTCTAGAGTAATCTGTATAGTTAGTTACACAAGTGGCGTAATGATCCATCAAGTAGCTCTTGACCGGTTAACATTTTGGCGTAGCTTTAACCGCGTTGCAACACTCAGATTAACACAGTCTATTGTCATTAGTATTATAATTTATTACATTCATGTCTAGGACGAGATTACTTTAGATAAAAGTACCCTTGATATGACGCGATGATAGATATTTCATTGAGTCATATATTATGATAGTAATCTATGTATTGCACAATGTAAGCCTTGGACTTACCGATGTTTATTTTTCAATTCACGTAAAGTAGATTTTTTTAACATTGCCAATGCCAAATTCTAGCAAATGTATCTCGTTTTTTATTGCAAAATAATTAATTCACAAGTGCAGTGCAGTGCATTTTTTTCTTAAATACCGAACCTAAATTACATTTATCTATTTTAACTATTGCTATTACTCTCTTTTAATTTTGTATAACTTAAAATTGTTAATCTTTGTTGCTAATGAAATAACTAAATCATCGCAGACCGCCCGGGCCCGAATTTACTCGCACTGAATATCTGATTGCCTAAAACGGGTCAGTTGCTTTCAAAGTAATCTATGTTAATACACAAAGCTGAACAATTTGTTTTTTTGTTCCTTGAATGTACTAATCTCAGAAACTGCCAGACAGATTTAAAAAATCTTTATGTATTTTTATAGCCTACTAGCAGAACCCCGCGGCTTCGCCCGCGTACAATCTGCAAAAAAAAACTCTTTTGCTTTATGTTACTCATATATAGCGACTCAACCTCGCTTCGCTCGGGTTCGTCCCTTTGTATTTATATAATATTAAATAATTTGGATATTGTTCATACAAAAATACTATAATCGCGATTAAAAAATGGGGATGGGGGTAGGAGGGTGAATAATACTTCCTGATACCTACCAAATATACAAAAAATATCATTAAAATCGATTGAGCCGTTTCAAGTGCGACCACAAACACCGTGATGCGAGATACTCGTATTTATATATTAGATTTATTGAGGAAAGTTACGGGTAATATAACACTATGATATTTATTTACAAACTACGCGAGCGAAGCTGCAGATAAAATCTAGTCTAGATTTAAAAAAAAAGTTTAGATTTAAAGTGTAACATGTAATTGTTAGGAAATATAAATCGTAATAACTCATCTCACCTTGGCCCGAAAATTGTTGTATTTCACTAAGTATCCGGTGCTCTCCGAAAACAATCCTTATAATAAATGATTGCTTTTGTTTATTTATTCTATGTACATAATATTTAAAATTTATATAGTTTGACATTTATATTGACCATGGATGTATGTCTTGTTGTGAATGTATATACTCTACATTGGCTCCACTCACCAATCGATTACAATTTGACATGTAAATATAATATATGTATAAGTATAATAATTAAATATTATAATAATATGTAAATATTCTCATATTATGTAAGTTGTTTATATTTTGAAAGTTTCGTTAGATATATTTCTTTTATAATTTAATCTACATATTTTACCAACCAATCTTCCTTGTGTCTTGTCTATTTTAAATGACATTAGCAAAGTAATCTGTGCTCGACTGGCACGCTTTAAAGATTAACAAGAGAATTGAATTGTGTTATAGGTGTTTTAAACATAAAACTTTAATATCTTATATATTTACTTTTCAATATATTTATTATCCTTGCGTGTTTGTCAAATTGTTATTGCGATATCAGTTTGTCTAATTAGAGCTAGAGATTAGTTATAGATATGGATTTGGCTATTCATTAGAGAAAATATCTTTAATACAGTATTAATAAAAAATATAATAAAGAAGTTGACGTTATTTGTTTGTAAGAGGCAAAAAATCTCTAGAATTACCTATAACTACAGTGTACGATATGTTTATTGATGTTATTCCTCGAGTAGGGTCATGGGTGAAGATTAGTATATTTTATTTACAGAAAGGATGTTACCTAATCTGACCACGTACAAAACATCTCCATATTTGTGCTTCTCGTAAGCTCTGTGTAAGGTATTAGTTAGAGAAAGTTCCACACATAATTTATTTTAAATCTAATTTTACGTATATTTTAACATTATATTAACAGAGTAAGGCTTCACATATTTCCTATATTTAATGTTACATTAATAGTTTTATCCTCAACGTTTTAGAATAGTTTTATTATTTTACTTATACTAGTATTCACCCAGTAATTAAATTATAATCATTATTGATAAAAACTTTTTAACAAAAAATAAAAACCGACTTCCAGGCACTAAAACGTAAAAAATAACTAAACGGAGGTTTTCATTTAGAATAGATACCTAATCAGATATTTTCAAAGTCGGTGCCAGCCGATGCAAAGCAAATCTAATATACATATTTCATGACATATAGAAGAGAAAAAAGTACTGAATTTCTTTGTATAGATTTCTACAAATTTCATATGCCATTATAAACAGTAATGTTACTGACTAAAAAAGTTTCTGAAAATATTTTTTACCATAGCAACCAGCCAATAAATCCCTTGTAATATTAGAAATAAAAATATAAAAATATTGTCCTTTTTATCTTTTACTTTCTTACTATCCCATAAAGACCAGTGAAAATTGAAGTGATGGGATGAAATACAATGTCAATGTTTACCTAAATATATTATCCGCCTGTATGTATACTGGCAACGATTGTATAACTTAAATCATATATTAGGTCACTTTTGCATTATTATTAATGCCTTACTTATACGAGTACATATAACGTCAAATCTGTTAAATATAAGGCTATATCCACACTCATGAATATAATAAAAAATGCTTAAGTAATAATGCAAATCAAAACAATATAGTCTTTAAAGAAAAAGAAAGAAAATAGTAAATTTGAATTCAGCCCTTTTCAACGTCCCACTGCTGGGCACGGGTCTCCCTTCAATACGATCAGGGGATCAGGCCATAATCCACCATACTGGTGAAGCGCGGGTTGGCGGACTTCACGTGTCTTTCGAAAACTCTCTAGTTCTCTCAGACATGTAGATTTCCTCACGATGTTTTCCTTTACCGTAAGGTAAGTGGTAATAATGTTGGAAAATGATTCGGACATGAATATATCACAGGTACGAGACCCGGGATTTGAACCCGCATCAGTCGGTTCCCTAAGCGAGCGCGTTACCACTAGGCTACCACTGCCTGTATATATGAAAACTATTAACTTATAAAAGGTATGAATATTGTAATTTATGTGAACGTAACTTTATATTTATGTCATGCCGCTTTATAAGCATTACGCTTTGCAATCAGTTTGTCACATGTCTTTAACAGCGTGTACCTATTAACATGTATTAACTTTCATGCTAAAATTATTATTTAACAACTTCATTAATCACTTGTAATTAGTTAATTTCATGTATCAAATTGTATGACATTTGATGTAAATATGTTCACCTAAATAATCTTATCAAAACAGATTCATTAATTACTTCTCAATATCTCCCGTTTCTTCATCTTTCTTCTTCATCTTTCTTTCATAACGTAAGAAGAATTCGCACTCCATTCTCCATTTTCTACTAGTATCAAGATACTGTGTACGTTTGTGATGTATTTGACGTATCGTAATATATTAGATATGTCTTGCATCGGCTAGTACCGACTTCGAAAATATCTGATTTGGTATCTATTCTAAAAGAAAACCCCTGTTGAGCTATTTTTTACATTTTAATCCCTGGAAGTTGGTTTATATATTTTTCAATTTTTATTTTTCCATTTTTAGTGTAGACGTAATAAGCAGGTGATTTGTAAGAAGAAAGTTTTGAGAAGATTGAGAACCTCCTCCTTTTTGGAAGTTGGTTAATAAATAAAACAAACAACAGTCATTGAACATCTTTAGTCGCATTTGTTATAAACGTAAGTAACCTTCACGTGACTGATCTCGTGATCTAAAGACATTAACTCAAACTACAAATAAATAATGGATGTATTTAGTTCTTTTCATAATGTTTTGATGGATGTGGCATATTATTAAAAATAATACAAACAGATAACATAACTAATTGGTAGTTTTCATTTACTATAGATTATGTATGAGTACATATTTTGGAATTACATGTGAAGTCCGCCAACCCGCACTTGGCCAGCGTGGTGGACTATGGCCTGATTCCCCTCGTACTGAAGGGAGGCCCGTGCCCAGCACTGGGACGATAAAAAGGGCTGAATACACACAATACACACACATATTTTGGAAATCGGTGCCAGACAAATCAAAGCACTACGACTTCTAAAATATCTTATTGGGTATTTATAGTACTAAATATAAACTAACAATCAGTTATTTTTTACTTTTTAGTGTTTTTTGGAAGTTGGTTTTTGCGTTACATCCTGACCAATGGCAATGCAATTGTTAACACATTACAAATAATTCACGTCAAATCATTAGTATCAATGTAAGCCTAAAGGCTAAATAGAATTAAAAGCAACAATTCTTATAATAAAAGAACATGACAACGTATCATTTTCACTTTTTCTATTAATTTTTCGAGTTCGTTTTACGCAAGAAAATGCAAATAAATTTAATTTACAAATACTTACACTAGTCTGGTTAATTAAAGCGTTAAATTGTTTCTATATTGAAGTCACTATATTTAATCTACGTAATATTGATACGTTTTTAATAGTGCATATTACTATCATAATATTTTACCATATCCATTATTTTCATTATTCCAATCTTAGCAAAAACTTTATTGAATGAAGATGAGTATTTACCTTGAACTTCTGTTCTAATGCCAATAAACTACTAAAGTCAGCGCCCGCGCATCTTTGTAATGTTACATAACTGAAGATCGATTCATCTTCTCTTGATCTTTGTGAATGAAACCTATCACGAGTTTAGATATTTACATATCTTAGCAACACTTCGTTTTACGCTATTTTAAATTATATATGTATTTATATTATATAATGTAATGGTAAAGGAAAGAGTCGTAAATTAAATATTTTCATGAATATATAATCTATACTCATATTATAAACAGACCAGAGTTTGTCTGTTTGTTTGTTTTATCGCGCTAATCTTAGTAACTACTAATTCGATTTGAAAAAATCTTTTTACATTAGATAATTCGTATGTATGTATGTATTCGTATGCTACTAGATAAGGGAGCCGAGCAGTAATCATAAATATTAACAAATCGGGCAGACTTCCATACTCTATATTGTAAAACTGATGTTCATGTGGGAAGTTTGAATGCAGCCGAAACCGCGGGTACTTCTAGTATTTAAATATTTTCGATATTATTGTAGGTAAAATAATATAGTAAATGACCCCTTTATTCATAAAAATGATGTAAGTGTAAGCACTTAAAATATTACAAGAAATCCTATTTGGAAAACAATAAGTAGCCAAGCAACTTCTTACTCTACATTTCTTAATTGTTTAAAACAATAACACATAAAGTACCAAATTGCGCAGTCTTTCAGTAGAAAGATCTTGATATTACTATCGCAATACTTAATACATTGACTACCTACCGTTTGTGACTTTCGATACGCTATCCCGATCAATTCAGTGGGTTGTTATGCAACGGTTCGTTGACCTTTCGCCACAAAAGTATCGATCTAGATCCAAATACACGCTACCTGTATCTACGCACGACCATGCCCAGTTTGCGAAACTACCGTTTAAGAGTCATGATGATAAATACTAGTTACCAAATCTTTGCTTTGTCGGCTTTATGTAGAGCAGTTTCAGGTAATTTCAAATTTAATTGAATATAAGCAATTTGAATCTTTTAGAGCATCTAATTACGAAAGACCGAATAAGGATAAAATAAAATATCTATTTGTTTGTCATATCACTAATCTCCAAAACAAAGTCGATTTGAACGGATTGTCATGGTTGAATAGAAGATTTAGATGAATGTTGTGAGGCTATTTCTATTGTCGTATTATGCAAGCGGAGTCGTGGGCAAATAGTAAGTTAAATAAATAGCTGTTCAAGTGTACATTGACTTTGACGCCCGATTTTTATATTTTTTATTACCATGTATATTCTTGTATTTACATACTTGAAGCAAACTTGGCCTAAAATAGATATATCAGAAAAAACTTATCTAATTAATTCATGTACATATAGTATAAATTGAACCAATTAAAGAAATATGTGTTCGAATTTGTAGCTAGCAATGCAGATATTTCATTATCCGACATTTTGTAATTGATTTAACTTTCGTAAAGGAAATAAATAATTGACATAAAATAAATAATTTCTATGTTAAAATTGTTACTTATAATACAAACACGTTTAACGCATGGTATTTATAGATTTGCCAATATAAAAACATATATAATCTCATGGTACTTCTGTCGGTCTGTGTAATTAATATTAACTTTATATGTAGCTGAATTAATAGAGATAATAAAAGATGCCCATTAATAATACATTTCAACATATAATATACATATAGGTATAATGTTAAATTAAAAAAAAACATAAAAAAAGTTTTTAATAAAAAAGTTTATATTGCTGACAAATAAAGTTTTGTTACTAATTTTATTTGCTCTACTAATTGTATTTCAATAAAATAAACCACGAGTTAACATTATTAATTATTACCGTCCATAAAAGCATTAGTAACAATATACAGTTAAAACGAATTAACTGAGATAGGCAAGTTATGGTTATAAATTTATAACTTTAATAGAATTCATATTAAAACACTTTAAAATATGATTGAAATTACGAGAATGCAATTGACAAATTTTTCAGTTATCACATGCGATTTATTTAACATTCTCTGCTAAAGTATTATTACATAGAGCCGATATGTCCAGAGATATGTCCATGTTATGTATCATTAGACGTCAGATTAAACACGAGGATATACAGCAGTATTAATACGTAAATTATACATTGAAATACAATCCTTACTTGCTTTCTTATAAAGATTATATTTGCTTAAATATGATATCATGGTCGCTATAATGATGTAATTAGTACATATGTTTCGACTGCCGGCGAATTCTGTGCAAAAATTGTGAAACTCACATGAACTTCCTATACATGAGTAAAATTATTTTGTACTAAAGACTCGCCCTCGCTCCGCTCGGGTTCGTCCCTGCTTACGTTTTAACGTTTAGTATAGATTTCTCAGAGATGAGATATTTTCCCGCAGTAAAAAGTGTCCTACATTTTGACACGGATAACGAGCTACCATCATACCATATTTCATCAAAATACATCTTGTGTTTTTTCCGTGATGCGGTAACAGACAGACAGTCTGAAACTGCGGGAACTCTTTAATTTTCCGGGATGAAAAGTATCTAAAATGTTGACCGAGGATATAAGGTACCACCATGCAAAACTTCATTTAAATCGGTCCAATAGATTCGGAGATTAGCCCGTACAAACAGACAAACAGAGAAACAATAAATTTGAAAAAAATCTGGATTTGTTCTATTTCTTTTCTTACACCCCCCTGACTCGGTTTTTAGCATTTTTTTCTATGTACAGATATTCGACCTCTATAGTTTTATTATCATATGTACCTATATAGATAAAATTATTAAAGTAAGTCATTGAAGTTATTTCAATAGTTTTAAAATTCAACTGACCTCAAACATACATATATACCAGTTATAGCCCGCAGTTCCGTTTGCGTTTTATAGCTATAAAACATGATTATTTTACTATCACAATTAACCCGTAAAAACTATTCAAATTAATTAAACTGTTTTGTTTGGATTCTACCCCATTCTTCTTGAGATAAAAAATTCAGCAAGACTTTGTCCCTTTTACCGGAATTCAATCAAACAAACAGACAGAAAAATATTTTTAATAATAATTTTGAATTATTAATTTTATTTATAAGTAACTATCGGTGAATTAATTTACATTTGGGTCTAGGCTACCTCCGGAACTTTATGATAAATCTAGATTAATGTAGAGCTAAATATAATAACATGTTTTAAATATTCTGACAAACTCAATCTATTTACTTATCTTCAAACGAGTTAACAAACTCGTTACATTTTCGACACAATTACCACTCAATATTGATTGATTGATACCTTCGTATCCTGAGCGGTCGCTGACCTAAGACATGCATTGCACCATTCACTGCACCGATCTCAGGATTTGTAACTCTTAATATTGTTCTAGATAACATTAATTGAGATACAATCTTGCCTGAACTTTAAAACCAGTGAGAATAATAATCGTATTTTTTTCTTGCGCAGTTCGTTTTATAACTATACTTGGTACAGACTTACCTGTCATGACTTAAGTAATGTAGAGTATTTAGCTAATACAAATGTTATAAAGTTGATTGTTTATTTTATTGTGAGAATAAGCGTTAAAACTATTATTATTATCTGTATTTTTATTAAACATTTTCTAGCTTATTTATTCAGGAAAATTAAAGCTTGTTCAGTACGCTGCGACTCGTAGGAGCAATTATACCTATATAAATAAACTAGCATTGCCCGCGGCTCCGCCCGCGTTCATATGACGAATAAGCAAATTCTTAAGTTTAACATGTTAAAATACTCTTACGTGGCAGTTTTTGTATTTTTTTTCAAAAATGAGATATTTTTTCGCGGTAAAAAGTATTCTATATGTTGACCCGGATAACCAGCTACCATCATACCAAATTTCATCAAAATCCCTCTAGTGGCTTTTCCGTGATGCGATAACAGACAGACAGACAGACAGACAAAAATTCTAAAAACTATACATACGGCCTCTGTATCGATAATAATGTCTATTTCAATAAGATTTTCCAAAAAATATTTAATGTACAGATTCGGCTTAGTTACAATTTTATTATATGCATAGATAAACTATGCGAGCATAACTTTGGACAAAAGCTAGTCTTAGTGAAGTACAGCCTATACAATCAATATGTTGTAAAATTTATTTTTCTCTAGTCTGATTGGACTAGACAATGGAATTTTTATCAATATAGAGTATCTGGGCAATCAAGCTTCGCTCGGCGTTTTTCGTAAAAGAAAGAGAAATTGTTTTGTTTTTAAAAACACTCCATATAAACATTTCTTAGACTTACGCGATTATTTGACATTTTAAATAAAACTATCTTTTGTTTGAATATTTTGATTTTTGGTTCCCAACGTTTCGAATGCTTTACAGCAATCGTGGTCACGGGAGAGACTAAGGTGTTAGATGTCTCAAAGGTAAAGTTGTTACAGACAGCCTACCCACAAATAACAAAATGAAAAATTGCATCAAGTACCTTACAATATTTTATAACTTTAAACATTTTTATAATTTTTAAATATTTTTAAAATTATAAAAATGTTTAAAGTTATAATTAAATTATTTCATTTAATATTATGAGATTTGCCCATTTATTATTATGGCACATTGTGCGCACTCTTCTATGTGATAGAGGTTATATTAAGTATACTATATGTATTATATGTCAATATAATATAAAAAAACATAAAACGCTTTAAATATAATATTTTCCATCTTCTCTCTGCAAGCAAGTCAATTACTGTGATTCTGAAAAGTATAAAATTGTGTTTGAAATTGCAGAAAAGTTTGATTAAGCAATTTCTTTTGAATTTATGTTAATCAATCTTTTTTAGGTTCATTTTTTATGAATTTGTTAAAGGTCTTTGAAGGTATAAAACAATTTTCACTGGTACATGTATATAAATGTTTTCTTTCTTGACTTTGTAAATACTCGTATACCAATAAAAAATGAGTGCGTGAAATCTTTACGCGCGGTTGAAGTAAAATTTCTTTGACGCTGTGTCAAATAACGCAATTAAAACAAATCAAAATATAAATATTTTTTTATATTTTTTTAATATAAATATATATATTTTTTATTTTTTATAAATATGTTATTTTGTATGTTCAGTTGAATGTATACAATACATATGTATGTATGTAAAGATCTCTTATTAAGGCAACATTTAAAATAAACAACTAAAGTTAATATTATAATTAATATTAACAAGTGGCATACCCTCGCTTTGCTTGGGTGCGTAGCTATATTTTGTGCTTGGATACATCGACTTTTCTTTATCTATACTTATTATAAAAATAAGTCCCCCGGCCGCGTCTTTCTGTCCTCCTGTCTGTCCTCCTGTCTGTCTGTACGCGATAAACTCGAAAACTACTGAACGGATTTTTATACGGTTTTCAACAATAGAAAGAGTAATTCTTGAGGAAGGTTTAGGTATATAATTTATTATGCTTTTATGTAAATTAGCTGAAATACGGCGACAAATGTTGAAGAGGTCGCAAAAAATCTCGCCAAATGGGAACTTTCCACGCGAACGCCGCGTAAACTAGCAAAGATACAGTTAAGTAATGTACTAGAGAATTCAAAATCTATAAAAATGCTACAAAAAAGTCCGCGATAGCATATCTCTATCTCTTACGGTTGACTTACAATAACCACTTTTATGTTAACATTTTTAATTAAAAACATTACGTTATTTTCAAAGTTATTTTCTTTAGTTCGGTATTAATCCTTATCCAAATGAATATTTTAGTTAGCTTAGTCATTTAATGCAGATTAAAATTGCTCTTTACACTAAATCAATCAGATGAATAGTTTTTGAGATATCGTTGTTAGAAGTAATTAGTAGCGAAACATTTTTAATGCTTGGCGAGCATTGAGATGCCTACGGCGAGTCCATCCCCTCTGCCCCGCATCGCTCGACCGCCTGCTCAAGCTATATAAACCGGGCGATGTAGCGCGCGATCCTAGGATACTTTTTACCGCGGGAAAATATCTTATTTCTGAGGAAAAATACAAAAACTGCAATGTAAGAGTATACTAATATGTAACACCTAAGAATTTAGTTTTTGGTCATCTGAACGCGGGCGGAGCCGCGGGCAATGCTAGTAATATACTAATAGAACCCGCGGCTTCGCTCGCGCTAAAACTGCAAAAAAATCTCTAAAAAGTAAGTTTCATAGAAACTTTTATTCATTATTTTTATCTATAAGGGGTATAGGATGAATCTCGAAAAAAGCTAAAACACGTATTTAGCATGAATACAAAGTTTCAAATAATTCAGATCATAAATATTTTTTTGGATTGTATTATAACTTGCTTTCCCGTCGGAATTAGATAATCTCCCGCGGTAAAACGTAGCTTATATCACTGTCCAGCCCTCCAACTATCTCATCACAAAAAAATCACGCCAATCCGTCACTCCGTTTCGACGTGAAAGAAGGACAAACTAACAAACAAACAAACAAACAAACACACTTTCACATTTATAATATTAGTATGGATGTGTGTCTGATCTTTTTGGCAAACGATCAGGGTATTTTGATGGCAAAATTCATTAATTTCTGACAGTAGCCTAGGTGTTATTGCAAGTCTAAGTTCTTGTATAATTACATACAAATCCGTCCAGCGTTAAAGAAGCAATAGACACACTTATACACGCATGCCGCATTTATAATAATTGTAGTGTGATTAAAATAACCTTCATACTTTGTCGCAAATTCAACATTTACTCAATTTGGTACATACTCGTATGTGAGACTTTTTAATTGGTGTGATTAGTCTACTGTCTAAAAATGTGAACATTTAGAATTAGATCATCATCGTGCTAAAACGTGTAACACTTTGTTCGTTTACGAAATATTTAAATACTCTTATGATCGTATATACCTATTTTTATATACATTTTTAAACATGATATTTTTATATTTTAATTAATTAATTAAGCTTTTTGCAACTTCGTAAAATTTGCATAAATATTTACATTTATGTGGATGTTTCTTTGAAATTATTATATCGGAAATAGTGATTGATAAAATCCAGCATTGATTTATGAAACTATTTTCTTATTTTTTGTTTGATTATTTAATTTTATTCTTAGGCTAGTTTATTTAAATAAATATATATAATACTTTCTTAGATTTACGCGAATGTTTGACATTTTTAAATAAAACTATCTTTTCGGATTATTTCGCGGATTTATTCAGTCTCTCCCGTGACCATGGATGCTGTAAAGCATTCGAAACGTCGGGAACCAAAAATCAAAATAAATCCGCGAAATAATGCGAAAAGAAAGTTTTATTTAAAAATATATATTGAGAGTCTCCGTACACGAAATGTGTATTTTGTAGTTATTTTTGTTACTGTTTTTACAAAGAAAATAGTATATTTTTAATTATAATATAGAAATATTTTATCAAAACAAAAAGCAATACAATGTTATGTTTTGGATAAAAACGCATTATCTACACAGATAAATAAAATTGAAGTGTCTCTTTCTTATATCAAAAGAACAGCTTTTTACTAAATGCATTTTGAAGAATATATGGTACTTATTACAAAAATACAATTTTTAACATTCTTATCTGTCTGTCTGTCTGTCTATCTGTTTGTCTGTCTGTCTATTTGTTCCGGCTAATCTCCGAAACGGCTAGACAGATTTTGACTGGACTTTCACTGGCAGGTAACTGATGTTATAAGGAGTAACTTAGGCTACTATTTTACACGCACCGAGAGAAGCCGGGATAAGTCCCTAGTATATAATAAACCAGATAAAATATTTTAAAGAACCAAACATTTCAATATGAAGAAATAAATACATGATTAGTATCTACTATAAAATGGACAGTAAACGTTAGTCTTTATTGCTAATTGAGAGCAACTACTGCCAACAACAAATGAAAACGTTCATTAACTTGGACACGATTACAAATTAATGACGAGGGAACTATTTAACGGAAGACAAAGTACAACGCAAGGACTTGAGATTTTCATCTAAAATTAAACAAACAATAATAATTCTTTCGTAATTAATATATATATATAAGGAAATAATATAGTCAATCCAGTAACCTCAAGGTTAAGGGTTAGAATAATTTATTACTAGCATTTTTTTTGTATCATCTATATTATATATATAAAAATCTATTGCTGTTCGTTAGTCTCACTAAAACTCAAAAACGGCTGAACCGGTTTGAATAATTCTTTTTATGTTTTGTTGGAGGTATATCAGGGATGGTTTAAATATATTTTTCTTTAGGAAAAACCCATAAGAACAGCTGGTAAATCGAAAAGTTCAGAACTGGTTATTTTGTATGGAAATCACTACTTCGGATTACTTTCAATAGTGGTGGACCTACCATCTACAACAATACGTCAAGTTTAAGTTAGAAAAAATAATATATATATATATATATATATATATATATATATATATATAACAGTATATAGTCTATCTATTCTATACTAATCCTTAAAATGTACCTAGAGACGAACCCGAGCGAAGCGAGGTTGAGTCGCTAGTAAATATTTAAGTAATTATACGAATATATAATATTTATGTTTGTTTTGAGAAAAGCATAATTGTTAAGACGCTAAATAAATAAAATAACAGTGGACAAAGAAATTTAAAAACGCCCATTTATGCCATAATTTTATTTATTGCAATGTGCAACGCCATTTACTTCATCAATGTTAAGTTAGATGTAGAAAACATGAAAGAGATTAATCTATACATTTAATAAAATTCTGAGTCGAATTTGTGCATTAAATATTTTGTTGGAAATTTTAATGAAATAGTAATTATTATCAAGACAAAGTCCGAATCTATAGCTTTTATAATATTTGTCTATCTATCTGTCTCTGTCTGGGAGCGCATCACGAAGACCTTTGGACAGATTTTGATAAAATTTCGTAGCTGGTTATCCGAGTCAACATATAGGATACTTTTTATTGCGGGAAAAAAATAAGTTTTATATGCTAAATTAAACTAGGTATTTTATCTATATATTATGTACATAATACATATATTAATAAGAAAGCTGTCGGTCTCGTTTGAAGACGAATCTAGAAGGCTATCACCTCTCATCTCAACATATACAGAACTCAGAAGACATCACTTATTTTTTTTCTGTTTTGTAGTGTTACAATTTAACAGTATATAACTAAATAAAGTTTTTATTTCCATATATCCTTGATAAATTAAATCAATCATTCATTTGAACTTAAAAGATTTGTGCACTAAAAATATTAATACTCTTATATAGGTCGAATGGAGTTAAGAACATCAGCTCACTCATTATTAATATACTTCTCGAATTTCCAATTTCCGCTTGCGACATCCTCTCCCTCACTAATCGATGCCTTTGAACTTTCTTTTATACAGAAGTAATATACATATAATACATTCAACGAGGGGTCGAATATACAGGTCATAGTTTTTGTTTGAACAATTTAATTATGACTTTAAAACATATTTTGTTTTAAATTTTATCCGTCTTGTTCTTAAATGGGTTTAAAATACCTTAGAAAAAGAACAGGTTCTACAGATAATATTAAACTATTAGTCTTTCTCAGAATACGTAAATAAATGTGTGTAAAGTAAACTTGCCTGAAGCCGCGAACAATAACTGGTTATTGTTATACTATTTCACTATTTAAACTTCAATCATTTTCATTTAAAATGTAAATTATGATCTATAAAACTATACATTCAATTTATTTACTAATGAAAAAATGTGTCAATAGCAAGAAAAAAAATTATAAAACAAAACTTATTCAAACGTTGCGTCAAAAGCGTATTACGTATTATGTTATTTCTTAAACTCGTAACGATAAAACATGTTTAAAATCTCTACTTTATAATAATATCTTTCTTGTGCGAAATCCATACTTTTAATTATTAATATATTATTTTATCTATACATATAATAAAATTGTAACTGAGCCGAATCTGTTTCATTTCATTTTATTTCATCTGTACCTGCATTTAATATATTTTGGAAACTTTTATTGAAATAATAATAATATAAATGCGAAAGTAACTCTGTCTGTGTGTCACCAAACGTAACACTTTCATGCCTAAACTCCTACATCAATTTTGATGAATATTGTTGTAAAAATGGGTGGGGCCTTGGAGAAGAACATAGGCTACTTTTTATCGCAAAAATATCGCTTGAAGGAGGTGAAACACGGGTTAAATTTTGTATTGGGAACAAATCATCTCTCAAGTTAAGGACATAAAAATCGCTATATCCTATAATTTTGGTAAAAAAGACAATACACATATAACTTTATATACATACATATTATAAATATAAATATCCATGACTGAGTACAAACAATGCCACCAGCGGGACTCGAACCCACGACCGCTGGCACAAACTGAGCCTAAAGTGTCGTCGAACATACATATGTATGTATAGTCTATTCTATACTAATCGTTAAAACTTACCTAGGAACGCACCCAAGCGAAGAGAGTAGTACTAGGTAGAGTATGCAAATATTTGCAAAGTTGTTTTCAAAATTCTTTTTTTATGGTACAAAGCACATTAAAGCTAATAACGTAATTATCGTAGGCCACGCTGTCAAGAACGACCAGAGTAACTTTAAATAGAATCAACTGTACCCGAAAATTAATTCGAGTATAAAATCTTCAATTTAGGCATTTTGCTTCACCAAAGTGTTAACGAAGGGCCAAGTTTTGACTAAAAGCAATTCTAGTTTACCTTTGTGTGAATTATTACTCTGGAATTGCTTCAATTGAAGTTTCTTTATGGAAGTGTCCTTATTAAGTGTAAATACATATTTATAGGAATTATATATGTTAAATTATATTCCATGTGTTTGATTGTAAATATTTAATATTTCTATATTTGTAGTCAAACATGTGGTGAAATAAGTATGTATTATGATTTTCCTATCACTAATCTATACCTACATACAAACAAATAAATAAAATTGAAGTGTCTGTTTGTAATGTCAAAATAACAGTTTTTTACACAGTAAATATGGTACTTATATAAAAAAAATGTCATCTTTTTGTTCTGGCTAATCTAAGAAACGGCTGGGCCGATTTTGACGGAACTTTCACTAGTAGATAGCTGATGTTAAAAGGAGTAGCGTGACTACTTTTATTTTAGAAAAGGAATTAGGGTTCCACGCAAAAAAATGAAAACCCTTGCAATTGTGAACAAAATCCGCGTATCTAGTGAGAGCGAAGCGAGGGTAAATCGCTAGTACAAAATAAAAAAAATGCATCATAAGGAGACTTCTCCTCCTCTCTTTAAATGTAAAGGTGTGTTAGTTCTTCTTTTACTTAGAAACAGAGCGCGGAAATTATGTGATTTTTAATCTGGTGTTAGGGATTCAAGGGAATATGTTACTCATATATAATATAACTGCTTAAGCCATAATAGAAGCATAATATTCTTGATACAAAGAGTGCCTAGAGAAAAAAAAAACAAATATTATTACAGAGTAGGTACAAGTTTTAATAAAATGTTAATTTTTTACTTGTAATTACTCAATATCTCGATTGGACTATAAGTCGTATATAATAAAAAATAATTTAAAATTATAAGTGAAATACAATCAAGGCGTCTTAAATAAATATATGTATTTTCTTCCGTAGAATTTCCTTGTTAGTACTAAATCGAAGTTTTTATTATTCAATATTCATATATTCTTTCATATTGAAGCCTTATTGATATTTCGATTCAGGCCACATTTTTACGTAACTTAATTCTTCAATCACTTAATTTTACCTCTATTTGTAAATGAATGGTACAATTTAGACAAACTATATAAGTACTACAATTTCCAGTTCCATATACATATATTTAAAAATACTCTATGAAATTCCAAATATAAACAAAATGTTTATATTATGTATAGTACCTGGGCCAACGAGCTTCGCTCGAAATTTTTGGTTAAAAAGTACAATTTTATTTAAAAAAAAAAACTAAAAACTTGAATAATTACAAAAAAAAAACAAAAATAAATTATATCTTTGTATCCGACCGGGATTCGAACCCGGACACCTATGATTGTCAATCTTGCGTCTTTTTTAAAAAAAAACTAAAAACTGGAATAAATATTAAAAAAAATAAAAGTAAAACTTTGTATGCGACCGAGATTCGAACCTGGACACCTGTGATTGTTGATCTTGCACCTTAGCCGCTTAAACACGATGTTTGTACGAGTACCCGAGCGTGCAAATTACCGACCATATTTTACGTGGAATAATGCAAAAGAAAACTGCATGAAAACTCGATATCACGCGTTTTCTCAGACATAAGACTAATCTAGATCGATTTACCGCCCCCGAAACCCTATGTGTGCAAAATTTCATGAAAATCATTGGAGCCGTAGATAAATTTATTATCTTATTGAAATTTTGGCTAATTTTATAATAATACTAGCATCTCACCTTCGCTCCGCTCGGGTTCGGGGCGGTTAGCATAGATTTTTCAGAGATGAGATATTTTCCAGCAGTAAAAGTATCCTATGTGTTGACCCGAATAACCAGCTATCATCATACCAAATTTCATCAAAATCTGTACAGTGGTATTCTCGACAAGCGTTCCCAGACAGACAGACAAACAGACAATTTTTTTTAAAACTATAGATTCGACCTCTTTATCGATAATAAAGACTAGTTCGATAAGGTTTTCCAAAAAATATTTAATGTACAGATTCGACTCAGAATTTTATTATACGTTTTGCAATGCTTTTAGCAAACGTAATTAGTACGGCAGTCTGTCAGTATCGGAACAAACATCGGGACGGGCAATTAATCCACTTGTCATGGCAACGTGTTGGCCTTTCTTATGAAATTAAATAATTTCTTATTAAACTTTATTTATCAATTATTGTTTCATCTAAATGAAATGAATAATTTAGCCAAAATGGCAACCTTGTTTTTTAGTACTTAATATTATTGTAAAATGGCGCAAGGCGAGTCGCTATGTAAAATACTTACCGCATCAATTAACCTATATCGGCTTATCATATTCATATAACTTTTATTTACTTTGTACTAACATTTAGAAAGTACTTTTAAAGAATTCTTACATAATCATACAAAAGCATAAAAAAAATAATTAAAAATTATAGGCAAAACTGAGGCGAGTTTCTTATATAAATCTATACATATAATAAAATTGTAACTAAGCCGAATCTGTACATTAAATATTTTCTGGAAAATCTTATTGAAATAAACATTATTATCGGTAAGAGGCCGAATATATAGTTTTTAGAATTTTTGTCTGTATGTCTGTATACCGCATCACGTGAAAACCACTATAGGGATTTTTATGAAATTTGGTATAATGATAGCTGGTTATCCGGGTCTAAATATAGGATACTTTTTATCGCGGGAAAATATCTCATTTCTGAGAAAAAATGCAAAAACTGCAATGTAAGAGTATACTAATATGTAAAATCTAAGAATTTGGTTTTTTTGTCATCTGAACGCGGGCGGAGCCGCGGGTAATGCTAGTAATCTCTAAATTACATTGATAAAATTTAGAATCAATAATTTAAATAAAATTATTAAAAAATATTGCATATATAGGATATCCTTTTAATGTTCGCACTTAATTTTAATTACTTTTATTGCCGCTTTTTTACGTTAAGGTCAAAGATCTCATTAATAGCTATAAAGTCCATCAAGGGTATCTATTTATTTTATATTTAGGCGTCGACGAATTACTTACCAATTTGGTGTAAATTAATTAATGAAACTTAATTTTTCATTAATTTTGAATCTAACACAATATACTTTAGGTAAGAAAAGTTCTAGAAAGAAATACATTTATATCTTGTACTTGTTCTATTAGTAATTTGGATAATTTAAAAAGCAGCATGCTACATTGACCCACATGTAACAGACCGAAGGCCGTACAAATGTCAACAGGACCTTTGCGATGAGAATCAGAGCACCTGTTATTATAAAACCGCCTCTACACTACGCAATGTCGTAACATACTCTTATTAGCATACTATACGAACACCTAATATATTATGGATAAAGTGGGATCAACTGACTCTATATGCAAAGTAAAATCTCTTCTTAGTTCTTACAGTTTATTAAACTCAATATACTTTTAGTGTAGAAATATCTGAGTTTGAGATATTTTTATTTTATCGTATTCGCCTACTGGTCGAAATTCGATCATAATTATTTTTAAAAATTTAAGGAGAAACATGTATGAATAGAATTTACCTATCTATATATAAATAGGTCAAGTGGGAGTCGAATTCGCACACGAAGGGTTCCGTACCATCGTACATGTAGGTACTTTTTATTAATATTACTTTAACTATAGTATATTTACTTCGATGATCGATTACAAACGTTAAAAAAGTATTTTTATTTCTTTATTTTATTATTTGTTGTAATAACGGCACTAGAAATACATACTCTGTGAAAATTTCAACTCTGCCTATTACGGTCCATGAGATACAGAAGTCTGACAGACGGACGGACGGACAGCGGAGGCTTACTAATAGGGTTCCATTGGCACCTTTCGGGTACGGTACCCTAAAATCGTCCTAGTTCCAAAATGTTTTTATTGATAACATGAAAGCTCGTTCTAAACAAAAAAAATCGTTTGACAAACAGGGGAGATAAAGGTAACTGTATTATTTATTTATTTTATATTTTTACTTGTATACAGAATTTTATTATTTATTTGTATACATATATTGTATTATTTATTTGTATACAGAATATAATAAAGTTTCTATGGTTTTTCCGATTCTAAGGTCTTTTAAAACAAGAGGAGTAGCGTAAACTTTGTATCGAGGCAGTTAAACTTTGTATAATTTTTATGTGACCCGATTTTCATTAGTGATTATAATGTGGAGTATTTATTTTATAATTGATTTTGAACTCGATGTATATTTTTAGTAATAACCAGTTAGTTACTAAATACAATGTACTTACTAACTAACCGGTCCAGTACAAACAATCGCTTGCACAAACATCAACAAATAATTACTGTAATCCATACTAATATTATAAATGTGAAAGTGTGTTTGTTTGTCCTTCTTTCACGTCGAAACTGAGTGACGGATCGGCGTGATTTTTGTGTGGAGGTAGTTGGAGGGCTGGAAAGTGACATAGGCAACTTTTTACCACAGGAGATTATCTAATTCCCACGGGACGTTATAATACAATCCAAAAAAATTATTTATGATCAGAATTACTTGGAAATTTATGTTAATGCTCTTCAATAAAATTAAATAAATACGTATTTTAGCATTTTTCGAAATTCATCCTATAAGGGGGTAAAATAGGGGATGAAAGTTTGTATGACACTACCTTTTTAGAGATTTTTTTTGTAGTTTTAGCGCGAGCGAAGCCGCGTGTTCTGCTAGTAAGATATAATTAATCATGCGTATATAACATTCATATTCTGTGCTTCGACAGATGTAAAGAAAAAATATATTTGATAACTGGTATGGTCTGATATGGTCATTTGAATGTCAAACGTATGCGAGCTTTTATAGCCTCGTGCTTACACATCGTCAGCATCAAAGCTATAAAGTTCTGGGCTCGTAATTTAAATAAAGCATTATTTGTTAGGTATGATTTTAGCTAAAATATACATGAAAAGCACTCGTTCTCTTAGTATATCATTTGATAAACCATATGTTTATAACATAAACAAACTGAAAGAAACAAAGGAACAGTTAAATTTAAAAATTATCTAATATTCACGGTTTTAATCATTATTATAATACACCGTAATACTTAAAAATAAACACATTTTTTTACTTTTCATTCTTTATATGATTTTATAGCATACAAGTTTATTTCAGTACGCTTTTAGTGAGCAAAACCTTAATGAACCTGATAGATCAGACCTATAAATTACAGACGGCGCCATAAACACGTATCATATATTTGAAAATACAAGTTAAAATACAACCAAGTAGAAAATAAATATGAAACATTAGATCTTACGTAATACTGTTACCGGTATTTATGTGCCATACATTTTTTAGGGCTTAAATCCAGTAAGTTGTTTCGGTCCTGCTATATTAAATATGCTCTATACAACGTTCATCGAGTACTAATTAAATTCAGCATTTCATAAACAATCTTGTTTAACAATGATTAAATAATATAAGATTTGCTTTTATATAGTTTAATAGCCTATATATGTACAGTGTACATTTATATACTATATTCACATATATACCTATTTAAATTTCTTGCTATCTTTAACTACCCAGTGGTATTGGTGCTCTATAATATGTATGCTATCTGCATATACTATGCAAAAATATCGACACATATATGGAAACAATGTTAAAACTTTCATGTAGAGTTCTACTTGGACATCTGCCAATTGAAAATGTTTGTACCACAATTTTATTTATCTATCGATATGTACCTGCAAGAGAGTATAAATTACATCTATGTTTTATTTACATTTTGCGACCGAAATTTTAAAACATTGTTGCTTCTATCGTGAAATATTAATGCTACATTATTTTATATATTGATAACACAACACCACTTTATTATTTATTTGAAATAATTGACTAATTATAATTCTTATTGAAGAGAGATGCCGTCTGTTACGACAGATATCGTTGATGCGATTACCAAACATAATACTTGGTCGCACGCATTAATTTTTAACTCCCTTTAGGGGAGTTATAAGTTTAACGTGTGTATCTCTGTATCTGTCTATTGAAAGATGACTTGACTTAGTGTTCTCAACTTTAAATCATGAAAATCCGTTCAGTCGTTTGCAGGCTCATTCTTTTCTAGACGGTAAAATGATATGAACAACTTCCACGGATCTAATTAATTCGAAACTTGATATTTCGTTACCTTACAATGACATTGCGATAATATGGCAACCTAGGCCTGATACTGCAGGGTCACCTGGAATCTGCAAGATACTCAACTCATTACTAAAATACTGCAGAGACACACGACATCGTGTTTAGGCTCATTGGAATGGCCTTGATAAATATTATTATTGTGGTGGGTTTTATTAATCTTTGATTTACCGATAGCCATCTTTAATTTAGAGCTTTCGAAAGTGACACAATATATATATATATATATATATACACTGCCATTACTTCTGATACTGTCCTAAACCTATAATTTTGGAACGAAACTGTAACCAAATCTTAAATAACATAAAGGTATTATGATAATAAGGGTTCTGGGTTTGAAATAAAGGAAAAGACCTAACAGGTATCGAAAATTAAAACTTATATATAAATAACCTTCTATCCAGATACTCTAAATTTAAAATGAAAAAAAAAACGAAAAAGTAACTGGGCAAATAATTATATATTAATCGTACAGTAACTGGATTATTAGTCACTTCCAATAGAAAACTAAAAAGAACATAAGAATGATATTATCTTAGAGAGGAGTATGTCATTTGTTAGCCATGGCGATTATAGAAGGTTATTTTGTCTAAGGTTAAAAGTATGTATGACATTCTACAATTGCTTACGAATAGAAATGTAATTTAATTCAATTCAGTGTTCTTATTAATGGTTTGATAAGAAATGGAATTTAACACGTAATGATTGTCTGACATATAGATTTTTATCATTTCAATACAATTTTTAAAATATTTGTAAGCGACTGTAGAATGTTATCTCGTCTAAGTCCAGACTGCGGAATTACGTTATGCCACAAAATATGAAGTGTCTTGGTACAGCCAAAAAAGCGGCCAGCAGTATGACTTATTAAGCAATATTTGGCTATAATTTTGCCTTCTATTAAAAGAAATTATAAAAATTAAGATCTTATAAAGTGATTTTTAATTTTTGTACTCAATCAATATGAGTTTCATAATCATAGTTTTATATATAAAATCAAATAATATTGTCTCCTATTCTAATAAAATATATTATTATTTTTTCTAACAACTATCCTACTTATATTATTAAAATAAAAATATTACAAAAACCGTACGTACTTTCGTAATCCACTTTGCATAAAATTGTGTAACAATCGCCCCATTGTCTCTCGATGAAGTAATCTGACGTCACCGCGGTCTAGCCTTAAAGCTCTTCCTTATAAAAATAAGAACATAAACAGCGTAATGCTATTGTATAAGATAATAATTGTCACAAAAAATGAATTAATTATTAAGTCATTAAGGTACACTTTGACAATAATAAAATAAACAAAATTTCTTAGAAATAAATTATTTTGCACAACTTTTTCTTTAATTACTTACTTAAACTGTTGTTTTCTCAAGTGTGAAATTTTAATACATATTTATTTATTTTATACGTATGGTTTAAAAAGGTCGTATAAGTACATAGGGTCGGCAAAAAACATGTCAGCATATAACATGTTAAATTTATTTATAAAAATATGACAGTAACAAGTGATTGGTTACTGAAAATAATATGCATTAAAAAACTAAACCTTAATTTTTCATATTATTTTAAGTCTTGTAATATGCTTAAAGAAAAAAAGACTAAAATTATATAAAATACTAATATTTTATACAACTCGATTATTATTATTTGCTGTAGCAAATAATATTACAAAAGGTATTTTTTTTCTGACTACACTTATGCAATAAAAAAGATAACATTTACGCTGACTCAAGGCTTGATCTATGAAAGATCGTATAATTAGTTACTAGATCGGCTATAATATGCATTCTTTGTTTCTGAAGCATGCGATTTCCACAATATTTACAAAGTTGCCGCTACTCTGCAGCTGGAAACAAAGGTTAAGGTTAAATATGGGGTCGGCATCCTATGTCTTATTTAATCCAGTAACTGTTTTGGCTCGTCGCTGGACTCCAACCTAAGACCAAGGATCTGCAGTACAGATTTGCCTGATTTTGATTTAAGGATATTAAGGTATTATCAGTATAATTTTTTAGATAAATAGTTTTTCCCAAGAAGATAAATGTGCCACACTCTTCGATCAAAAATGCACCAATTATGGACACTAAACCTATATGAGAATGTTAAAACGTCATACCAGATATAGACGAAATTTTATACACGTTAGTATTTATTAGTAGAAATCTTGTATACACTATTAAAGGGAGGCATACCATAAAAATCCATATTATTCGTAAAATTTGTAATTATCTAACTAAAATATAATATTTTGACTCTACGTCGTAATATTCTGGTATGAAACATACATATTGTCATCGTATCGATAATATTGTTTTAATAAAAAAAAAAAATTTTCAAAAACATTCCTTGTATAATATTATATGTGTAATTTATTCTATAATCTTTGATTTAAATTATTTAAGTCTCTTAGCAATTTTTTTTCTAACTGTCCATAAACTCTAAAACTCAGAAGTACATCGCTCTCCAAGTAGAACTACGGACATAAGCTAGATCACAAACCTTTCAAACAATGCTTAGTAAGTTAGTCACATAAAAATATCACGTGCGTATACTATGTACGTATATGCAATATACATACTTGTAGTTACATATTAAAAAGGTTATTGTCATTAATCAGATTGTAATCGATACTATTTGTCATTAACATTTCTTCATATCAATTATTTATTCATTACTTTACGATAAAAGTATTCATTTCAAATTCATTTAAGAGCAGCCATTTATGAAATGACATAGATTGATTACATTAAGTTAGCATTAAGCCCTATTAATATATTGCATCAACTTGAACCTCCACATACCTAATTCAAATATACCTACTGTGTAGAATACGAAATCATACAATCTATACTAATAGTGTAAACACTTCAATACTAATGCTGCAAATGTAAAAGTAAGTCTGTTCTAGTGCATTCACGCTTAAACTGCTGAACAGATTTTGATTACATTTGCAAAAGAAATCAACTATCTATGTGAGTGAAGCCGCAAAAACGATTGAGAATTATATGCGACACATGATTGTAAATCCAGGATATTTAGACTACATCTTGTGTTATTAGCAACCTCTTTCATATTTTTTGTTAAGAGGATTCTTTAGTATTATACTATTTTGATTCTAATATTATAATCTACATTGCCAAAAGGTAATGAATATGCATAATAAAACAAATTTAAAATACAATTACTTTGTCTTAGAAAGATTCAGTGTAAAAAAACTCGTTGTGATTCGACATGGGCTAGCACTTACCATTCCATGTTTTATTGATGCGTTGAAGAACTGAGCCACATTAAACTTTCATCGCTTTATCAGTGTTTATGTATAAATACTATTATGTTACTGTCTCATTTTAGTATATATACCTACTATATAATATATGTATGTATGTATTTCTATATATTTGGCACATACATATATTGTGACCTGTTCTTCTGTTCTTTGATTCGAGACTGACGTAGAGTATATAATATTCAAATATGGCTTCTGCGAATCAAAAAAGGAGAACAAAAAATTATTCGACTGTTATTAAAATATTAACATTAAATTTTACTAGCAATAAAAATTTATTCCAAACATATTACATTTTTCCTACCATTTTAATACAAATAAAATAATATAAATAGGTTTTTAAATAGTTTTTATTCGCTTTGATTTCGCTCTTTTTTCGCTTGTTTTATATGTAAAACTAAATATTGGAACGTAACATGTGCCTGAAGGTCTTTGCCTCCATCGGAACCTGTTGGGTGTTCGCTCCTGAGTGAGTGTAACATTCAGAGGATGTATTACAAATTACAATTATACTCAAAAACGAGAATAAAATCTGTGACAGCTAATATGCAATTTGTACATGTAGGTATGTATGTACATATATTATAGATATTTGAACTAGTTGAGATGAAGTACGGAGTTGAGAACCTATTATCAATGAATATTTATGTAATTTAGATATGTATAAAGTTGTATAAATAATATTAAAATTATGATATCAAAAAAAATCATATACCTACAGAATATTTAAATTACAAAATAATAAATATATAATATTATTATTATATAATAAATATAAAATTAATGAATATTAACATTACGATATTATTTTTGAATCTTAACTGTTCTATAGGAAAAACATCAATTTCCCTATTCGCTGACATTTTACTTATCTCTTATTGATTTAAATTAAAGAGAAGTAAAATTTCAATATGACTGTTTGTATTAAAACGAAGTCACATATAATATTTGTACAAATAAATTTGATCGAGACATGAATGATTGACAAAACCCTCTACATATTTTACAACATATCGACAACAGTATGAATCATACAAAGAGTTAACATGATATAAAACTTGTTTACATACAACAAATTTTCAATTTATGTAGGTTACTCCCACACGGCTATCTAATATGCCAACGGATGCTAATACTTTATACAGTCTATAGACATATCGCAAGTGCAAAACTTACGGAGCAATTCTTTAAACGGTTGCGTAAGAACAAGTATCTTTTAAAGCTAATAGTACTAGTTTATAAAAATATCAATTAAATAATTATTATCAAAATGGCACCATATCCAGGCATAAATCTATACCCGCATATAATCTATACTAATATTATAAAGAGGCAGGGTTTTTTTGTTTGTTTGTGATAATCTCAGGAACTCCCAATCGGATTTGGAAATATTTTTTTTTGTTAGAAAGCCCGTTTATTGAGAAAGGCTATACATCATATTATATACAGACTATCTATTCTATACTAACCGTCAACGTATACTAGCGG
Source organism: Brenthis ino (assembly GCA_921882275.1). Taxonomy (NCBI): domain Eukaryota; kingdom Metazoa; phylum Arthropoda; class Insecta; order Lepidoptera; family Nymphalidae; genus Brenthis; species Brenthis ino. Next base: position 16,569,600 of record OV170234.1, read on the forward strand.
TACCTAGGGACGAGCCCGAGCGAAGTTGAACCCATATATAAAAGCAAAATACACCACTCCCTGGTTAATCACGAAATCTCACAATATATAAATGCTACAAACTTGAAATTTAGGTAGGTAGATCACGGAGAGTAATCTGTTAAAGAAAGAATTTTCGGAAATTCCACCCCTAAAAGGGTAAAAGTCTTGGATTTTGTATGAAAATCCGTTATTTTTTAGCTACACCAACAGTACCGTGGGCAAATGCTAGTTTAACAGCAAGGATCCTTATTTGTGCGGTGGCTATAATCGAAATACATATGAATGAGCATGATAGCACACACACTGAAAGTATTAACTTCAGAAATACTTTATTACATGATTCAATCTTATATGGGCCAAAGTGAAAGTGATGGTCATTTAAAGCATTATTGTTCACTTAAACCCACTTAATAGCTTTCAAAAATTTTATTACAGTCAAAGTTCAAAAGCTACCTTCATGGTCAGAGCCAGCGATTAATATTTTAAATATCTACTAGTAAGAAAAATATGGTTAAACCACTTTTACGTTTTTGGGAGCTTACTGAATGCTGTTTACTGTGCAAAAGTTTAAGGTCAAGACAAGTTTTGTTTTAAAGATATGGCAAAAAAGGTATAATTGATGGTAACAAGATAAATTCCATATATTTTCAGTGTATAAAAGCTTGACATGTATAAAATAATGTCACTCAATAATCAAGTGCCGATTTAACCGATACAAATATGATTGACAAGGTATGAATATTAATCTAAAAAATTAAACGTGTTCAGTATAACTAAAATATAGCTATTTTTACCCGACTGCTTAAGAGAGGTTTAGGCTTTTGATTGTATGTTTGTTTCTTTGGTATACACAATGGATTTCAAACACAAGAGTTGGATTTATTTCAATTGTTAAAATATCTTAGGATATATTATTCAAAAAAACATGTTACCAGTTATTTTTTTACTTTTATGTTTATCCATTATTTTATTTCAGGTAATGGTAATATTAGCCTTTATGGCTATTTCTAAAGTTAGTGCTGAAGAAATATATTTTTCTCCTGCGAAATTCTCTCAATCGATAAGAAGTAACATACTGGTGAACAAAGAACCAGCTCCCATCTACGAACCAAATGCAGAGACAGAAGTCCAAAGTGGAATACAACAACCAATTTACTTTAAACCACTAAATGTACCATTTTCGAGCGCACGTAAATATGATGCTACACCCAACTCAATCACTTCATCACAATCCGTACATAGACCTAACTACAATGCTTTATATTCCCAACCGCCTGTACTTTTGTTCAAAATCCCAAACAAAATAAAAGCTTTACAGCCAGCATATACGAATACACACACGATTCAAAATCAGGCAGTTAAAACAACTATCACCCACTCTGAAACCCCTGTCGTATCTCATACAACATTTACCGGCCTCGGAACAACTTACTCTTGGTAGATATTTAAGATTCTTACTTAGTGTTCATGGTATGCGCGACTGACATAATTAATTATAATTTATTGTACTATTTTAAGAGATCTATTAAGTTATTAATTATACATATAAGGACATACGTACAGCATTTTTATTTAATAACTGAGTCTTGTCCTACAGCGTTAAGGTTTCAGATTTAATTATCATTATAATAAATCATCACTCTCTAAGTTCTTTATTGAAATATCGCAACATTTTTTGGTTATCAATTAGCGCCATACATTCTTAGGTCAAAGGCTATATGATTCCACAACCACGACACCTGTTATCATTACCAGATGGCACGGTAATGTTGTATGGCAAGTAAGGGAGAGCTGCCTATAGTTTTGAAAAAAGATCAATATTAATTATATATGTAAGATATTATAATATAAAATACGCATATTTATTTTAATTTAATGTTTATTTGTGCCATTCAGATTGAATTTGGAACTATTGTGCGATATATATATTATTATATTTTTTTTTTAATAATAGAAAATAGGCATCTCACCCAGACACGTGGGTTATTTGCATATATTAATACATACAGAGGGTACAATATTACTGTGTACGTTACGTTCAAAGTAAGTTAACTATGCCTAGAATTGGTATTTATAGTAGCCCTAGATAGAATGCAAAATTTCATATCCTCAAGTCATAATGTTCATACAATGTTCTTTGTGGCAATATAAATATACTTAACTATATAAATAAACACTTTTCCCTACTTTATACAGTTCTACATTTCATCGTTGCATAACTTATTTCATCACGAAGAAACAGCCTTAAAAAAAATTTTACTCACGTTCATCTTCACGTATTGTCTAGTTAATACGTGCCAATTTTTGTTTGACTAATAAAGACTCTACTTAAATGGTATTAAAGTTTAAATTTTAAAATATCAGGCAATTTAGTTGCCGAATCGAGGTATTGTCATCGAGCTATTTAAGTCGAACAAAGCAATGGTAACATTATGGTTCTCTGTATGTTTTAATGTACTCGTAACTTGACACATTTAGTTTGGCTGAATGGGGCGAGGCGGCACGATTGACCAGTCCACGTGAGTTGCAAAAGACATATGAATAAAGCAGGGTACACGTCATAACTATCTCAACTTTATCAAGGATAACTTAAGTAGCTAGGATTTTGAGGTTTCTAGTTTATTTTCACAAAAAATGAGAACATTGTAGACAAAATATAAATATTTGTGTTCAATTCAAATAAACACTTTGTTATTAGATTTAACATATTTATGAGAAACAACAAAAAACCTACAAAAGGAAACGAACGAAAAGGCGGAAGAAACATGTAGAAATATGTGCATACTAGTGAAGTAGAAATAAGATATATTTTTGAACTTCAATAAAATAACTGAAATTAACATCAGCCCTTTAAACAAAAGCGTCACTCGGGTATATTTACACAACTCAAATGAGGCTTGTCCGCGTACGGTAAGCGACCTAATTGGACTTTATCGTGCCAAAAAGATCTTTATTCTAGTAGATTATAAGGCATACTTGTTTTAGTTGTTGGTTGTACCAAATTTAGTATTCTATCACGTACGTATCACGTAAATTCAGCCGGACCCAAATGGCTAGGCCATGGATTTATAGCTATCGAGTAGGTGTAATCTATATACTGAAACCTATATCACTTATACTAATGTAATAAAGTTTGAGTATTTGTTTGTTTGTACTGAACAAGCTCCGAAACTGCTGAACCGCTTTGGATGAAATTTGGTAAGATGATAGTTTGAGACCCTGGAAAGGACATAAAATAGTTTTTATCCCGGAAATCATCCCTTAACGGGGTGAAAATGGGGATGAAAGTTTGTACGGGGAATCAACCTAGGACGAACCCGAGCGAAGCGAAGGTGAGTCACTATTGAATAATAATTCTAGTACCTGTGTGACTGAGCATCACTAAGCGTTTATCAGAAAAGATATAAAAAATGTTTTTTTTTCAGAATAGACACTCATCGATAAACTTAAAAAGCAAAAATTATCTATTTAAAAAATTTGATCGAAATCGTCAGAGCCGTTTCCGATATACACAAAATAAATTAAAAATCATCACCAATAAATGCGTTTTTTTTGTGTGTGTTGCTCTTTCACGCTGAAAGGGCTTGATGGATTTGGATGACACTAAGTACACAAATAGATTATGACCTGGAGTAACAATGACACCTTTTATAATAAAATTTACGATTAGGTGGTGCTGCTATGTATAAAATTATAAATATAAAAGGCATCGAGCGGATGGAGGGTAAGTCGCTAGTTTCATTTATATCTAAGGAACACTCAATTATTAGCATTATTTTTAGAAAAAGATAATTATCTTCTATACGAAATATACAGCTGTATATTTTTCCAGCATAAAATATCTACTGAACGTAATATATTTCATTTTCACGGATTTATGTAAACATAATATCATATTATTTTCAATATGTTTGTCTTATTTATCAAATAAATAAGCAGGCTTTAGAAAGGTTCTTTGAATCTCGAATTCGAATGATCTATTCCAATCTAAAGAGTTTATTTTTTGTTTGTTGTTTTATTTCTTTGAATTGGCAACTATAACCCTAATTAATCTTTTTTACATTTTATAAGCTATATGTATATTGTATATTAAGGAAAGTTAGGTTTATGATACTTGCAGCGAACCATTTATCCATAAATAAACTGAACTCGTGGATCTGTGGGGCAAAACTAGTTCTTATAATGTAATATATGCATCTTATAAATGACCCTCTATTGTGAAATATTATAGTTAAAATAACCCTTTTATTTATAAATACAATTACGCAGTCATTTCCAGATCAAAGAACAGTCAAAAATTCAATCACCTTACCCATTGGACCTGAAAATTAGATCAAGAATTGATACACTAGTGACAGTAATATTTCATGGATATTATTCTATGAATGAAGAAAACTAAGTACACAATTTTTATTTTAATAATAATACTGCATTTGTAACATTTTTATTATATTACTATAAAATAAAACTAGTCATTTATGTAAAAAGATTTTACTATCCATAAAAATAATGTTTATTTCGTATTTCATATTTCAATGACTAATATAATTATAACATCCGTAATAGGTCTAATGTAAGACTTAGAACGAGATGCAAGCAGTGCCGGCGCACGGGGATACCTAACGAGAATGGTATAAAAGTACGCGCCTACACACTGACCGTATCACTTGCCTGTGTGAATTTAATATTATAAAATGGCAGCTAAGGTAAAAATAGAAATTTAGGAATACTATTTTTAAATTAGAGCCTTACATTAAAAATATTTTATTGAAATTTTGTAAAAAAAATTACACAGCGCTTAATAATCCAATTTTTTTTGTGTTCTATTATTAAAAACTGTAAATTTACAGTTTTTAATAATAAATGTTTGACTAATAGATTTAAAAGTTGTAAACATCTTGAAATATATTCAACTATATTTTTATTTTTCAGTTTGTAGTCCTTCTGTGCGCGGTTGCGACCGCCCGCGCTGGGGGCTTATACGGGGCTTCATACGCACCCGTTGCCTCATATGCCTCATATGCACCTGCAGTGGCTTCATACGCCGCCGCACCCGTAGCGTCCTACGCCGCCGCACCCGTGGCCTCATACGCAGCCGCACCCGTAGCCTCATACGCTTCTTATGCCTCACCCGTCATCAAGAGCTACGCCGCCCCAGCTGTTGCGTACTCTGCGCCTATCGTCAAAGCCGTCGCACCCGCTGTGTCATCAGTCTCTTCATACTCGACTCACACAACCCACGGAGCTCCTTTGGTGGCTAAGAGCTACGCCCCAGTCGCAACTTACGCAGCAGCACCATTGATCAAAAGTTACGCCCCAGCCATCCAAACAATTTCTGCCCCAGCTATCTCATACGCAGCCCCTGCCATCTCATCTTACGCATCTGCCCCCATCTACAAGAGCTACGCAGCCCCCGCTGTAGCATACTCGTCTCCCGTGAGCTACGCATCTGCCCCAGCATACAAGTCCATCTCTCTGTCCGCACCCGCTCTCGCTTACGGCAGCTACGCTGGACACGGCTGGTGATCACTTAACCTTATGTACAAAGTCTAGTTATTGTAATATAATGTGTATATTTATTTTTATACAACGCGAATAAATTTTACATAATATGTTCGTGTTTTTTTTCCTTTCAATAGTTATCGCAAAGGTTAACTTTAAACTGTAATATTACTCTATAATAATATTATTTACTCTATAAATTCAATTTTTAAATCAAGTAGATAATAACCTACACTTTATCACAAATTATACTCAATAAAAAGTATTAATGTTCACCTAGTGCTCGAAATTCGACCATAATCATTATTTTTTTTTAATTAATAACACTCGATTTCATAAAGATCGTCAATAGCTACTAATTGAATTCAATTCTTTTATTTCGTGTCTTCTAGGAGTGCCAGTTAGGCAGAATTTACTACGCCAATATCACGTAGAAAAATAGCTACAAAGCAAAAAAAAAAGAAAATCGTTTGATAGACGAGAAATAGGTACTGAAATATTTTGCCTTTGCCTATTTATATTTCGTAATTTGTTACATTTTTAATGGGTATTAAGTAAATACTAATGATAATTTTAAAATATTATAAATAAGTTATGATACTTTTATACAATAACAACTTATTTTTATCAAAAAGACTTATTTGAAATATTTGAAGTCTTTATTTTACAAAAACATTCTCTCGTTTATTTTATCAATTATTTACAAAAAAATCATAATTGTAGTAGGTATTGAGTGTAACACGCATTTTAGACGATTTACTTTATATTAAAGCAAACAATATAAGTAAAACACATGAACGAATTAGCCATGATAAAACATTATAAATATACTTTAGCTTTCTTAAACATAATTTATCTACCGAGAATAACACTTTTACATAATATTTATTATCATAGAGAATATCCTTATGTATATTGAGATTTTTTTAAATAAAACTGTCTTTTCGGATTATTTCGCGGATTTACTTTGATTTTTGGTTCCCGAGTTTTCGAATGCTTTACAGCAATCATGGTCACGGGAGAGACTAAGGTTATGGACATCTCGACGACATATACTTGTTACATGTTAGCGAGTTCTTCACATGTAAATACATACCTACGAGTACTTCTTCACACGTGTAAACTTGTATTTTTTTATTATATTTTAAAAATTGCATTTAATACAACTGTAAAACAAAGTAAAATAGTAGTACTAACTCTATAACTAACTAGTATATTATGAAAACTGGTCAGGTTTTTAACGGACTCGAATTAAGATTTACAGCCACTATTCAATAAAATGTCTTAATAAAAATTAATTTTTGAAGTTTTTTTTTTCGAGTTTTTATTTTTCTCTTTTTCGTGTAGATAGTAGTACAAAATGAAAACGAAAGTATTTTAATGAAATATTCGCTTAAACCTGACCAACTAAAATTCTCTTTTATTAGTAACGCTAAAAAATCAGGCTCTAAAATCAAATTCTAACCTATTGGCCTTGTCAAATAAAACAAAATAAGCCCAAACTGAAAGTATCTATATAGTAATGTGACTAGTTATGAGTCTATTTATATAAAAACATACTTAAACATATATCATATAATTAGAACTTATAGGGGTGGGGTACTTTAAAACCATAACCCCTCGCTGGTCTAATTCGGATTGACGATCTCCATGCGTTTTTTTAAACTAGTTCAGTTTTCTGAGACTTGAAGATTTCCTCGCAATGTTCACCTTCATCGTCATTGCAAGAGGCAATTACATTGTAAATTGATACACTTGTATTGTTAGTAGGTACTTATTAAAATAAAATTATCAAAGTTACACTAGAGACTCACCCTCTCTTCGCTCGGGTTCGTCCCTTCATTCATGCTTCATTCCCCATACAAACTTTCATCCCCATTTTCACTTCCCATTCTCATTCATTTTCTCTTAAGGGATCATTTCCGGGATAAAAAATATTCTATATCCTTTCCAGGGTCTCAAACTATCTTCTTACCAAATTTCATCTAAATCGGTCCTGTACATCCAGAGTTACCCCCTAAAACCTAACAAACTCACAAACTTTACCTCTTTTATGTATTATATTAGTATAGATTACTTAATTAAAGTTACATTACATTTAATAACTATTTGATTTAACACAAAGAGTCAATGAATATAAACGCAAAGACTTCAAAGAAAAATAAATAAAGTGTATGTCTTACTAATTTTAATAAAATTGATTATATTTCAAATAGCCAAAAAGGTTTTTTACATTTCATTTTGAAAACCAGCCCTTATGTTAGTATATTTAGTTCGTATTACTATTTTTTTCTCCATATACATATATTTTATATTCCATACATGTTACATGTTCATGGGCTTCTTAGTTCTTTAGGAATTAAATTATACGTTTAAATTAATTTACATAATATAATGTAAAATTTCTTCTTTGTTATTTTTATCAAAAAATGAAACAATATCATAAAATGATTACAGCGAAGTTTTAAAGTAAATAAGTCTGTTTTCTTCGTCAGATCCCATTTTAGTACAATCGTAAAGATCGGGAACAACATAAAATGGATGGAATTGTTGTTATATGGGTATTGAATCTTCTTGACGTACACTTATTTAAGCCACTTGATGTGTTTGGCCATAGTTCTTATAATCTTGTTACTTTCTTGTAATATGTTTCAGATTTCTCTTTATCTCAATCTCTCTTTATCCTATAAAAGTAAAATTAGTTTGTTTATTAGTTTTTACTTACGTAGGGGATCTGAAAATCTCTGAAAATACTGAGCTGTTGCTGATAACTCTTTTACTGCTAGAAGACTACACTCACTTTGAGAAAATTATCTTATTTTTTTATTCACATTGGATCTGCGCGTAAAATCTAGTATTATAAAAATTACTTTATCCATGTCTCTTATCTCTAGACTTGATCGAGCAAGATGCGTTATTTAATAATTTTCTTTAATTAATATTACAAAAATAGCGTGCAATAAAATAAATTTTATACTAATAATGATATTTGTTACATAATATACACGTAGAATATTAAAGTTAAATTGTAAGAGTACGTTTTAATGGCCCACTTAAAAGAAATGAGTCACTTTTAATAGGATCAAATAATAATTTCGCTTTGCTCAACATATTCGTATATTTTAATAAAAGTTTGTTTAATTTTATATAACAAGAATTAAAAAAAAAGAACTATTATATCGTATTAATAGTGAGAATATAATTTATAATCAACCAGTTGTCGCCAGCTTCAGGCTTCACACTCGTGAACTTTCCTTTAATTTCGTATCATAAATGCAAGTGTTTCATAATACATTCACACATGCTTTAAAACTTAATTCGAGGAAACCGCTCTAGAATTTAATACGATACAAGTTTTATAATCGTGCTTACTTTTCTCTCACTTAGAGATCTTTTATAAGAACTTATAATATAAATGTTGACTTGGCTATCCATTAGCACTCATAGCTAGTGTCATCTTTCAAAACCTATGTATGTATGTTGGTATGTAATCTAAGCTTTGCAATGATAACAGAAAATCTATAAAATTTCTATCCCGTGGGAGCTCTATGTTTCATTGAGATTCAAACAAAAAGTAGCCCACCCATACAACTCTGAGCAAAGTCTTGTGTCAGTCATTATTCAACTAAAATCGGTAGAGCCGCTTCTTTTGTTAGATGAAACAGACATTGAAACAAATAACATTTTATTAATATTTCTTTTAGATTTTGTTTCATCCAAATAAGCATAGAGTCATGTTCTTCAATTTTGAATATAAGTATAGAACAAAATGAATATTAAATTGAAAATCTGTTGTAATATGCAGATGACATTATTTTGTGTTTATTTTTTTGTTTGTTCGGACGCGCTAATTATCATAGTGTCCGATTTAAAAGAAATTGTTTATATTTTATATTTATTAAGGAAGGTCATATTATAGGCTGTATAGTGTATACCCTTCGATGCTAAGGAGTAGAGCAATTATACATAAAAATCTAGTACATAATAATATATTACACTGTATTTACATTTTGTGTGTCAAATATCATATAATATATACATAATATTTATTTTAATCTTTTTCTTTGTAAAAATAGGTTTAAAATTAAATATTTCGCTATAAAGTACTTTTGAAGGAAGTAAATTGGCATTTAAGCGGAAACAATTTATACGCAGAGGATAAAATTACCATACTCGTAACATAGCTTACTTGGCCCTACGTAAAGCGCCATTGAATAAAGGGGACTTTTGCACTGCTTTTAGTAAATAAAAATGGGTAAAGCTTATTACTTAGCTTTACACACTTTTTTGTATTTCTTTTTTTTCCTTTTTTTACACCCGAAAGTATTATTTTCTATATAAAAATTGCCACCGAATTTTACCATTTTTAACATTGTCTGTTGTGTCAAAGTTTCATCAATTTATGCCCAGAGTCTTGGTCTAGAGTTAATGAATTGTGGACACGTGAAGCATATTTTTATATAATGCGTATATAAAATGACTAGGCATATAGCTCCTAATGAAAAATTACAATACAATAGTTTTACAACTACTAAATTAGAATCCGGGGGCGGCATTTGTCCTTGACACTGGATGTAGTACCTTCAGCAACCAGGTCGCACTGAATATGTCATTATACCAGTTCTTACATTCCATATAAAAGCATCAGCAATCGATCCGAAATTCATTCTGAACTGAACATCTGAATAAGCAAACATGTACTCAAAGGTACAGTTGAAATAAACGTATTGTTTACAAGGCTGCAAACGATATTTACTTGCCACTCTGTTGCAACATTTAATTAAAAAATGTTTTAAATTAAACGAAAGATTGAAATAAAAATAGTTTTTTTTTCTTAATGAATTTTAATCGTTTTTGTTCTTCAGGTTATAGTATTCCTGTGTGCCGCTGGCATTGCATCTGCTGGTAATCTTCTGCACGCTGCGCCCTTAGCATACAGCGCACCCATCCAATCTGTATCTTACGCATCTCATACCGCACCTATTACCTACGCTGGACCAGTAGTTACCAAGAGCATCTCTCCGGTAGTCTCCTATCAAACTCTCTCCCACGCCGCACCTGCTATTGCTACCTACTCAGCTGGACCTATTGTGACCAAAAACTACGGGACACCTGCTTATTCTTACTCGTCAGTATCTTCTCCTAGATACACAAGCTCTTTGTCTTACGCACCTGTTGTAGCTAAGAGTGTATCTCCCGCCGTATACTCCTCCGTAGCTCATGCTGCTCCTTTATCGTATGCCGCAGGACCTGTTGTAACTAAAACTATTGCTCCCGTAGCCCAATACGCTACTGCTCCAGTATTGAAGACTGCCATCGCTTATTCTTCCGCTCCAGCAGTATCCCACGTCTCTTACTCCGGTTTAGGTGCTAGCTACGGATGGTAAAACATGAATTGTAATGAGATAAGCATAGTTATTAATAATTATTGATGAATTAAAAAATAAATATAATTTAAGTTTTTTTTATTTATCCTTATTTAATACTGTCTTATATACGCGAATATTTGACATTTTAAATAAAACTATCTTGTCGGATTATTTCGCGCATTTATTTTGATTTTTAGTTCCCGTTTTGAATGCTTTACAGCAATCATGGTCACGGGAGAGACTGTCTCTCAAAAATCAAAATAAATCCGCGAAATAATCCGAAAAGATAGTTTTATTTAAAATTATCATTATTTACTTTAAAGTATTGATAAATTAAGTAAATTATTTTAAAATATTATACAAAAAAGTAGATGGTTTACATCTTAATTTCTTATTCATAATTGATGTTAATTTAATAAATATCTACAAATCAATCATTCACACAGTTATTTTAATAAATGTGTGATTCAATAATAGTAGTAAAATAAATACGATTACTTTAACTAATATTTAAATTTCGAAAATATCCTATTTTAGCCAACTTTAAATAACCTAACTTCCATGAGCAAATGTTCCGCAATCTCTTCTAATAAAACGGTTCAAGTTTCCATCGTGCATTTCATTGTAAGTATTAAGCGGTTTAGTCACATTAGGTGGTTTGCGGTGTAAGACAATATCTACTGCCAAAATGTTTAGAAACAGTTAAGTCTTCGACCCCAACAGATGTATGCAACACAATAACCTTATACTTCTAGATATAAGATTACATATGACCATTACTTACAAAATATCTGGTTTTTGGATACTGTATAGCTTTTCAACATAATATAAAGCTAGCAAAATAAAATCTACTATGATTATAATACTACTATTTACTACTAGTACATACCTAGATGACTAACAGCATATGTGTTGCTCTATGTCATGGCCTAAATTTCATCCAAATCTGTACAGCTATTTCAACGTGAAGAAATAACAAACATATATATTCACATATCTATATATGTAAATAAAAATGAATCACCGAAATGTATGTACGCACATTACTTCGGATCGACTGCACAAAATTGGATAATTCTTTTTTTTTGTGTTTGTCATTGTCAGAAGAAAATTAAAAGATTTTTTTTCTTACTAAAATAAGTTTTTTTAAATCTCATGATATAAAAAATTAGTGAGTTAAATAGTTTTTATCCCGGAAATCATCCTTTAAGGGGGTGGGTGAGAATGGGGATGAAAGTTTGTATGGGAAAGCAAGCTAGTGACGAACCCGAATGAAGCGAAGGTGAGTCGCTAGTTATTCATAATTATAATAATAGTGTGATATTATTTTTAATTAATCTACAAAAATGTTTTCTTTAGTTTTCATTTGAAGATAGTATTAACTTCATTATAAAATTTTTATATTACTTACGACTCATCTATTACAACTGCAGCGACGGAGAGTAACTAACATTTTGACTCAATTTGCTCTTTAAAAAGCTTAGTTTATGCACTCTTCTAACTGAAATTAAGGCTTTGGGATCACCAGAAGATATAACCAAGTGCTTAAAAATAACTTTTAGAAAGGATTACAATGTTAACAAAAAATCCGATCTATCAGTAATTATACCAAAAGTGCCTGGATGACCGAGCTTCGCTCGAAGTTTTAGGCCCAATGTACAATTTTCCTTTTAATTTGGCTGAAAAAAAAATACTACAACTTGAATAAATACAAAAAAATAAATAAAAGTAAAAACTTTGTACCTGATCGGGATTCGAACCGAGACACCCGTGATTGTCAAACTTGAGCCTTGGCCGCTTAACCACGATGCTTATGCCCGCTTTCACCCAAATCCCAGGAAGAGGAAATCCCTTGAAATTAATTAATTATTCTTTTTCTATTTACTTTTCCAAAAAAAAAACATTTTTCTTTTTTTTTAATAAATAAATACTTTATTATTTCAAATCTTATGCAAGTATATGTTGAAAGTCACATTAAAATCTCATTATCTGTGCTGAAGATTAGAGGATATAGATAACTATTACAGATACTACAACGTAGACAACTTTTTCTCATAGTTGTTTTTGGCTTTATTATTATATAATTTATAAATGTAGGTCAACTATATTAAAAATTCAAACAAACATTTCAATTTTATTTAAAACAGGTAAAAATTGCCGCAATTATGTGATACAAAATAATAAATACTATAAGATATGAGTTCATGTAGATATTTTGATTCGGCTGATCGGCCTTGACATTGAAATAAAAGGCCTGTGGCAACGAATTAAGTATTGAGTACATCGCAAATGTCAATACCAGTTCCTTGCAGCTATATAAAAGCATCTGTGTCTGATCTGAAATTCATTCTAACCGCAACAACGGAACAATCAAACATGTACTCAAAGGTACGAGGAAAATTTATATGAATTATTTTGTGATTAATATTGTAAAGTAATTAAACAAAATTAAACAATAATAAATATATAATATGATATAATACTCAATATATTAATCAAATTTTAATCATAAAATATTTGTACGATTATATGCTGTTATTATTAACTTCATTATTGCTCTCAGGTCATTATCTTCCTGTGCGCCGCTGGCATCGCCTCTGCCGGAAATCTCCTCCACGCAGCACCTGTTGCGTACAGTGCACCAGTGTCCTCCGTGTCATACTCTTCTCAAACTACTTCTCATGGATCCCCGATCACATACGCTGCAGGCCCCGTCGCAACTTACGCCGCCGCTCCAGTCATCACCAAGACAGTCTCTCCAGCTGTATCTTACCAGACCATCTCTCACGCACCAGCCGTGGCAACTTACTCTACGGGAGCTGTTTTAGCTAAATCCATCGCGCCTGCTGTATCTTACTCAACAGTATCACGATCTTCTCCTATCACTTATGCCGCCGGCCCTGCAGTCAGTTACTCCGGTCCAGTTGTAACGAAGTCCATTTCACCTGTATCCTACTCTTCAGTTGCTCATCCTGCATCAGTAGCATATGCTGCACCTGTCAGCTACGCTTCTCACGCTGCTCCAGTAGCATACAGCACTGGTTCAGTCGTTACCAAGACTTTGACTCCCGGAGTGTCTTACTCATCCATTGCATCCCCGTCTGTATCCTACTCTGCTGCACCAGCATATTCTTATGCTGCCGCGCCTGCATACTCTTATGGATCGGCCCCAGTTCTCAAATCAGCCGTAACTTACTCTGCCGCACCCGCAGTCTCTCACGTTACCTACTCCGGTTTGGGAGTTAACTACGGTTGGTGATTACCCAAAGATAATTTTATTAACTAAAATGTAAATAGAATATATATTCATTGTATTTAAATTAATTATTGAAATGTGTAATAAACAGTCAATAAAAATTATAAAATAAATTTTCGTTTTTTCTTCTATTCATAAAATTGTAATTTATATTCATATGTAATTAACTCTATTACAAACAATATGATATCACATCATGAAACACATCATGTTTATATTGTCTTCGTAAATTATTCAATCTATTTAAAAAAATAAGTTAGGTTGTTATTGTGTACAATCTACATATATTTAAAGTTAGTGAAATTGCATAATATTTATTATGTCCTCCTCGCCGATTTCGTCCACGGCGTCTCACTGAAACTAGGTATCTACGTAAGATATATTATAGTGCATAAGTGTACGCGCAGACTCAAGCGCACTTTCTATTCCTTTCGAGGACTATTCGACACCGACGATCAGAGAGATCAGTGCAGGATCGATTTTATGTGCTCTCCGAGGCACGGGGGTGTAACACCGCTAACTTCACAACTCAGGCTTGTTACGAATGTTGAGAATTTCTCGAAAGATAAACTTAATAACAAAACTTGGCCAAACCCGGGACTCCAACCCAGGACCTTCAGATCTGTAACTATGCTAGCCACTTGACTACCGAGACAATAATAATATTCATAATATATAATTAAGTGTACTCTTTGTAACCATCTTAAATAATTATTTAGAAACACTTATAAGTGTATGTTTGTGCACGCATTTATCCGAAAATATTAACATGGGTTCCATTCATGTTTAAGTAATTTTTAACCTAGCATAGAGTAAAAGATTCAGAAAAATAAGTTATCCTACATATCGGGATAAAGACTATTGTGAACGTACCAGATATTGCTGGATAAGCGCATTAGTGTGACGCAATCTAAATAATAGGTATGCAGTTTCATCACAATCAATTCAATTTATACATATATAAAATACTAGCAGCTCGTCCTCGCTTCGCTCGGGTTCATCCCTAGATACTTTTTAAATAGATATAAAAAGTTATTAGCCAGCGATAGCCATATATATTTTTTTCATTAATTTTTCTGATGTTTTAATACTTATTATCCTATACCGGACTAAGAGAAATTCAAAAAATCAAATATCATAAAAATTGGTCCAGCCGTTCTTGAGTTATAAATGGTGTAACTAATACGACTTTGTTTTATATGTAAATATATATATATATATTAGACTGATTAAAAAAAACCGACTATTTTTTTTTTTAATATTGAAAATATTGTCAGAAATGACGAAAAAAAAATCCTGTGAAAGCTAGAGCTCTTAATATTAATATTAAGAGGTGCCGAGTGGAAAATTTCGATTTCCCATTTGAATAACGTGGGAAAAATTTTTTTTCTTACTTTGGAATTCTGTAGCTCTTTAACAAGTCATCGGATTGGTTGAGTCAGAACATATTCTTGTAGAGAATTGAACGCTCTACAAAAAAGGTCTCTTATGATTTTTTGATATATTTACTTTTTCAAAAGTTATTCAACCCTAAAGATGAATTGATTCAAAATTTTTACATTTTTCTAATTTTCCGACGCAACCATCAACTTTATGAGAAAATTTAATAGGACTTTTTTGTAAAACATTCAATTTCCTATAACTTATATATATATATATAAACAAAACTAGTTCTATAAAGTTTGTAAATTTTTTTTTATAGTAAGTAGAATTTAGTTTACCACATTATTGTCATTAATAAACTAGAAAAATAAAAATATATCTCGCATACAAAATCAAACTTTACGACGTTTATGGAAATTATACAATTGTTTCTATTATTAGATCCTTCGTTGGCATCGTTTCAGTGAAAGATAATTGGCTAAACAAAAAGACGGACCTAGTGTAAAAAGGAAAAAATAATCCCATCGCAGACTGTTAAAGGCTGCGCTTTTTCTTTAAATTAATACAATAAAGACCATAAAGATTTTTTATTATCCTAATTACGTATTAATCGTTATGCGAAAATAACGTACAAAAGCTGTCAAAACATATTATATACACATTACACATTTTATCCCCTAAAACGATTTAGATTTAAAGCCATTAACAAGAAAATTGAATTGAATGGAAAACGATTAAAGCTGATTCATTTGTTAATGTCACAAATATTTATTTTAATAACAAACATAATATGAAAGCAGTAGAATTCCCTTCTTATTTGTTCCGATGTAAAGCGATAGAGCGTCGATCGATATTCAAAATCAGTTTTTAAGCTTCCCCTTTGGGAGCAGTTAGTACTACCTTTCAAACTTATCGTTTAATTTTATGTTAGACTAAATGATCTTAAGCGGCTACTTATAATCCATCCAGGTGTTACAATTGTTGAGATATTTAATACGTACCTAAATTTTTTCTCAAAAGTAATCACTTACCTTCTATTAATTTTAATACGTACCCATACAAGAAATAACAAGTTACAAATAAAATAAGTATATTAATTTTTAACTCTCACCGATATTTTATTCCCCAAAATCATCTATATAATATGTATGCACTTACGCACTTGAAAACTGCCTATTTTTTATTAGATAGCCCATAACAGACCGAATGAGATTTTAAGGAAAATAATTGGGACAGGAGAACAACATATGTCGATTTAACTAGTTTGAAATAAAATTAAACAACTCTAAGATACTTTCATGTGTACATTTTGGGCGGTGAACGGCCTTGACATTGAAACAGGCCTGCGGCAACGAACTAAGTATTGAGTACATTGCAAATGTCAATACCATTTCTTTCCAGCTATATAAAAGCATCTGTGTCTGATCTGAAATTCATTCCAACCGCAACAACGGAACAATCAAACATGTACTCAAAGGTACGACATGAATAAATAAAATATGAGAACTATTAATATTTTGTGAATACTATGATAAAAAGTGCTTCAAGTAAATTTGATTTATAAATACGGTTATTATACTTTATTTAAGTTTTTATACTTTATTTAAGTATTATTAAAGTTTTTATTAATTGTGTCTTTACTTTGTAACCAGGTCGTAATCGTCTTATGCGCCGCTGGCATCGCCTCAGCCGGCAATCTTCTCCACGCAGCACCTGTTGCGTATAGCGCACCAGTGTCCTCCGTGTCATACTCTTCTCAAACTACTTCTCATGGATCCCCGATCACATACGCTGCAGGTCCCGTCGCAACTTACGCCGCCGCTCCAGTCATCACCAAGACAGTCTCTCCAGCTGTATCTTACCAGACCATCTCTCACGCACCAGCCGTGGCAACATACTCTACAGGAGCTGTCGTAGCTAAATCTATCGCGCCTGCTGTGTCTTATTCAACAGTATCACGATCTTCTCCTATCACTTATTCCGCCGGCCCTGCTGTCAGTTACGCTGCCCCAGTCTTAGCAAAGTCTATTTCACCTGTATCCTACTCTTCAGTCGCTCATCCTGCATCAGTAGCATATGCTGCACCTGTCAGCTACGCTTCTCACGCAGCTCCAGTAGCATACAGCACTGGTTCAGTCGTTACCAAGACTTTGACTCCCGGTGTGTCTTACTCATCCATTGCATCGCCATCTGTGTCTTACTCTGCCGCACCTGCGTACTCTTACGCTGCCGCACCCGCCTACTCTTATGGATCGGCCCCAGTTCTCAAATCAGCCGTAACTTACTCTGCCGCACCCGCAGTCTCTCACGTTACCTACTCTGGCTTGGGAGTTAACTATGGCTGGTAATTAACCAAAGATAATTTTACTTACTAAAATGTAAATATAATATATCACTTTATGTTAATTTATTATTGAAATGTGTAAAAAACAGTCAATAAAAAGTTTTAAATAAATTTTGGTTTTCTTAATAAATGAACGGAACGAACTTACAAAGTAATCTATAGTCCCTATCTAGTTAAGAGCGTTTTACAAAATTAGAATATAAAGTTACGATAGATTCATTTAACAAAAATAATTATTATAATAATCTTGTTGATTATAAGCTTCCATAATTACAATGTAGTGCATTATATTTATTAGTAATCACTAAAAACTTAATCAAGAGTATTTAAAACACGTAGACTGCAGGAGCAATAAAATAAAATTTTATTATTCTTTTTTCAAGTAGCAGAAACTTTGACAGCCTTAAAGATCGACACAGCCTAATACCAGCCAAACGTTTATATATACTTTCCGGATTCGATTACCAAAGATTGATCCCACACAAGTCAGGAATTGTTTCCTAACAGAAAATGTAGAAAAAAAATAATGTAGAACATTTTCTATGAAATGAGGGCATTAGGCTTAAAGACATTTATTGCCAAAAAAGAACATGCTTCACTTAATATTAGGAAAATTATATGATAAAAAATATCATTTGCATTCGCGGCCTTAAGTTGAAATCAAACCAGGGAACTAAAATAAGATAATATTTTGCAATAGCCATCACTAATATAAAACTAAAAGAATTCATCTATACTAATATTATAAAGAGGTAAACTTTGTGAGTTTGTGACGTTGTAGGGGGTAATCTCTGGATCTACCAAACCGATTTTGATAAAATTTGGTAAGAAGATAGTTTGAGATACTGGGAAGGACATAGGATACTTTTTATCCCGGAAATTAGCACTTAAGGGGGTAAAAATGGGGATAAAAGTTTGTATGGGGAATCAAGCTAAGGACGAACCCGAGCGAAGCGAGGGTGAGCCGCTAGTACACTATATAATTGAAAGAACTCAGCGTTATACTCGTATCAGGTGGTCAGAATACATCATTCTAATATGAATTATTTATATATTCGATTTATATTATATGTATACACTAAACATGGATTATAGAAATTAATTTGTATAAAATGGTAGGAAATGCTGTAGGCCATAAAGGATAAAAAGAAGAAGCAAAGATTGTAAGGGTAACAATATTTTTTGACTGCAATTTCAGAAAAAAACAAGCCGCTGGGACTTCATAAACTAACAGTCTTAAACTTCATAAACCTGTAATAAAAACTGAAATATTAGAACCTTAGAATAGAAGGTTAAACTTATAAAAGGAAAAATTAAATAGTATAGGTAGTTTACTCCAAAACTATAAATTTCCACAAAGTTGCATATTCTTTTTAAATTGCTTTGAACTGCATATAATCAAAGTAAGAAAGTGTATCAGCAGTAAATAAAACATGATGTTCATATCCATGAACTAGATAAACTCTTCACACTATCCCTTAAATTCATACTTGTTAATATTATAACCAAAGTTTTAGGTTTTTTATTAAAAAAAATTCGAGATCTATTTAGATAATCTTCTCTTATAGAATACTAGCATTGCCCGCGGCTCCGCCCGCGTTCATATGACCAAAACGAAATTCTTAGGTTTTATATATTAGTATACTATCGTATTAGTATATTAGTTGACCCGGATAATCAGCTATTACCATACCAAATTTCTTCAAAATCCCTCCAGTGATTTTTCTGTGATGCGATCATAGACAGACAGACAGACAAAAATTCTTAAAACTATAGGTTCGGCCTCTATTAGCGATAATAATATGTACCTATTTCAGTAAAATTTTCCAAAAATATTTAAAGCACAGATAGTACTTCATTAAATTTTAATGTATCTATATAGATGTAACGAATTTATAAAGCCAAAAAGATTGTTTTTTGATAATATAAACACGGGCGGGGCCGCGGGTAATTTAGTAGTAATTCTAATAAAATCATAGAAAGGTCGAATTTGTACATTCAATTTTTTGGAATTAAAACTACGTATTTTAAAGACACATGACACAGACAGACAGACAAAAATTCTAAAAACTATAGATTCGGCCTCTGTATCGATAATAATGTCTATTTCAATAAGATTTTCTAAAAAATATTTAATGTACAGATTTGACTTTGAATTTTATTATATGTATATAGATTTAAACTCCATCTAGACATTAATATTAATTTTCATGTTTGTGAATTTATTAACGACGAAATTTCATTGTTCACTGCATCTTCTATTTTTTACCCCCAGAGATTGTACTGCCTAACACCTTGAATGATTTATCATTTTCCATCACAAAGATTATTAATTTCAATTTTGGTCACCGTAACTTTAACAAAATATTGGATTTTATCTAAAATTTAGCTCGATTTTATATAAAGTATATAAAAGTTCTAAATTAATTACTTCCTTTATATGGCTTTTTTTGTCGATTTTATAGCTGAAGTACTTAATGGCAAGTCGGAAAATTTTAATGAATAATTAATTGGTTTACTATTTTATACGGAGTCAACATTATTTAAATTTATTAAAATATTATATTCGCCATCATTTCTAATATCTAGTTGTTATCTTCATACTCACAAGTCCCGTTGAGCCACATAAAACAAAAACTTAAAGATAAATCCAAAATAGAAGCAAACCAAATTTACACCTCAGCTGAAACAGGCGCGCATACAAGAAAAATTCTACCAACCACCGACGCAATAGCTCAACTGAATCAAGCTATCAAGCCCAGCTTCCACCTTACGCAATTTTTAACTGGCCATGGGTTCCATTTACAATATTTGCACAAATTTAAAATAAAAACAACAGACAAGTGCCCCTGTAACAATGACGACATTCAATCAATAGACCATATTTTGAAACACTGCCCGAAATACATGAACCCAAGACACACCCACGAAAGCATCTGCAGAGAAAACAGCACCGATCCTTATGACCTAGTTAGAGTAATTAAAAACCCAGCCTGCCTCCAATCGTTCCTCAAATTTGTTGAAATCATATTTACCACGCTTAAAGAATATAATAAGGACGTTCATTAGCATTTATTTTATATAATACAAAAAAAAAAAATAAAATAAATATATAACATAGCATCTAAGAAACACCAACTGTATTTAGTTTAGATCTATATAGTAAAATACTTAAATCGAAAAACATTGTGTAAATTTCTGTTAGTATAAAACTTTGTTAAGTAAAAATAAGCAAATGAATGTCTGTAGATAATTTATAAGCAACAAAATAAAGACCAAAGTTGGTCATAAGATGCACAAGCAAATGTAAACATAGCATTGGAAAAATTATGTTAAAGAATATTTATAATAAATCATAGCCAAATGAATGTATATATATAAATTTTTATAAGTAACAAAACTGTAGCAATTATAAAAAAAAAATAAATAAAAATTAGACATAGTAAGAAATAAATATATAACATAGCATCTAAGTAACACCAACTGTATTTAGTTTAGATCTATATAGTAAATAAACATTGTGTAAATTTCTGTTAGTATAAAATTTTGTTAAGTAGAAATAAGCAAATGAATGTGTGTAGATAATTTATAAGCAACAATATGTAGACCAAAGTTGGTCATAAGATGCTCATGCAAATATAAACATAGCATTGGAACAATTATGTTAAAGAATATTTATAATAAAGCATAGCCAAATGAATGTATATATATAAATTTATAAGTAACAAAAATGTAGCAATTATTATTAAAAAAAAAATAAAAAAAAATAAAAAAAAAAAATATGAAAAAAAAAAAAAAAACATTGTGTAAATTTCTGTTAGTATAAAACTTTGTTAAGTAAAAATAAGCAAATGAATGTCTATAGATAATTTATAAGCAACATAATGTAGACCAAAGTTGGTCATAAGATGCACATGCAAATGTAAACATAGCATTGAAACAATTAAGTAAAAGAATATTTGTAATAAATCATAGCGAAATGAATGTATATATATAAATTTATAAGTAACAAAAGATTTAGAACAAATTCGGTAATAATGATGCACACACAAGCAATTGAATATAACTCAAAAACAATGAAAATATATAGCGGCTTACCTGTCGCCCGTATAAAATCGCGGGGACAGAGTGAGAAAGACGAAAAGTGGGAGTATTAAAAAAAAAAATATCTAGTTGACTACGTTTCTGCGCCCTAGTCTCGCTAGGTCATTAAGCGATAAGTAAAAAAAATTGCAGCCAAAATCATTTGTAACATTGTTCTTAAGAATATAATAGTTATTGTAAGGAATTGGCGTAAAGATATGTATATAATTAATTTAGATTTAGGAAAATTATTATTTTTAGTGCAGTTTAACATATATTAAGAATAATTTTGAATTTTTAACTGACTATTTTGAAGTTGTCACAAAGAAGGAAATAAAAACGGTGTTAATAAAATTATTTTTTATTTATTTGACTTTATATGTTTGCCTATTTATAAAATAATATTAATCAACAGATATACATATATTATAATTAGATTGAGATAGAAGGTACATATTTACAAATGCTTTGCTCATTTAGCAAATTACCATCCGTGTCCGCCCAAGCCATATGACACGGCTGGAGCAGCAGCGTAGGAGACGGCCGGGGCCGCAGCATAGCTGGAGATAACTGGCGCAGCAGCAGCATATGAGAAAGCTGGTGCTGCGTAAGAAGAAATCGCTGGTGCAGCATAAGCCACTGGTGAGCTGTGGGTTGCTACCGATGCGTATGAAAGTGAGGGAGCAAGACGGGCCACGGGAGCAGCATAGCTCGAGATCGCTGGAATGGAGTACGTTTTAGCTACAATGGGAGCAGCGGCAGCGTAACTTCTGGCATAAACAGGTGCTGCTGCTGCGTAAGTTCTAACAACTGGCGCTGCATATGCTCTAGTAATAACTGGGGGAGCATACGATTTGGCAACTACGGGTGCGGCGGCGTAGGCTACTGGACTGGTTTGTGTGGATACTGTTTGGTATGAGACCGATGCAGCTGGCGCAGCATAGGAAGCGATGGGTGCCACTGCTTTGGTGACTAGAGGTGCAGCGTACGACGCCACAGGAGCAGCAGCGTACGACACAGGAGCAGCAGCATATGTCACTGGTGCAGCATACGCCGCTGGTGCAGCAATGATGGGAGCAGAGTGAGATGTAGTAGTAGTCGAGTAGGATACAGATGCTGCTGGTGCACTGTATGCCACGGGTGCCGCATGCAATAGGTTACCAGCGGAAGCAATGCCCGCGGCACAGAGGAAGATGACCACCTGAAAATAATATTATTATTACTTTGATAAATTAACTTAAATTTCTCAAATCACTTGCACTAAACTTTTAGAAGCCACGATGGTTATATAGATATGGACTTCGATAATTTTTAATGTTCAAAGAATATATAAAAAAATAACTACGTATATCGAAAACCATACCTTAGAATACATGTTAGATGACTGAATTCTGTTTACAGAGTAACTTCCAAAATACTTGCATTCCCTTTTATACTACACTGAACAAACTGGTAATCAATTTTTACAGAAAACTAATGCAATACGAAACTTTATCCTATGACACAGCAAATTCTGTTTTCTAGTCTTGCAACAAGGATTATTTTGAGTGTATACATGAAGCAATTATAAAGCTAAACCCCTGTCGATCTGACTGTAACAATGTCAGGGTAAAACTACACCCAGGCCGCCTATAAATGTGTGTACTAGATATTAATTCGCCTCCGTGTGATAGTGCGATTTCCAAATACGATTTAATTTTAGTAATATAAACATTGTGCTTAATAAGTTGCATTCCTTAAGTAAATGAGTATCTTGAAAACAAGTACGCTTTATTTAATACATAGCATATATTATGTACATTTAATTTGATTATAATAAATTATTCTCAGTTTAAAAAAAACTGAATATAAAAATCTAATATGGGATTTATATTTTTAAAAATATAATTTTAGGCCTATTCTATAATGAAAACTTAAAAAAACTGCCAGGCACTAAAATGTAAAAAATAACTAAACGGGAGCTTTCACTTAAAATAGATACCTAATCAGATTTTTCGGTGCCAGCCGAATCTGTATAAATATTATAAATGTGAGAGTTTGTGAGTATGGATGTTTGTTACTCTTTCACGCCAGAACGGCTGAGCGGATCTGAATGAAATACAGCGCAGAAATACATTATAGTCTGGAATAACATATACGCTGCTTTTTATTTCGGAAAAATATACGGTTCCCGAGAATAGATTTGTTTTAATATATTTCGATACGTAAAATACATCACAAATTGATGTATAATATTTTAACTGTATTTGATATTCATATCTTAAAATACTGTCGACTGGCACCGATTTCGAAAATATCTGATTCGGTATTTATTGTAAATTAAAACCCCCGTTTAGTTTTTTTTTCACATTTTAGTGCCTGTAAGTCGATATTTACTTTTTTTAAGTTTTTATTTTCCCATTTTTAGTGTAGACGTAATAAGCAGGTAATTTGTAAGAAGAAAGTTTTTTAATAACATATTCGATTAAGCAATATATTTAAAAAATAATGTATAGTTGATTTTTTTTAAACCGCTCGACCAATTTCGATAAAATTTAAATGGAAAGTATACCACTTCAAAACAAAAAAAATCAAATCAGTTAAGGCGTCTTCGAGTAATCAGTGAACATACATAAAAAAAGATTCCGACGAATTTTTGAAAGTCGGTTAAAAAATGTTTTAAATAATACCATTTTACATATTTAATTTTTTTAGTAATATCCTAATAACATTACATTTCTATGAAAATAGGATTCTGCTATGACTTTCACATGTTAAACATTCTTTACAGAAACAAACTTGAACAACTGAAACAAAAAGTCATCTGAATGTCGTTAAAGCGAATTATATCAAGAGTCGTCTAATATTAAAATTCTGAACTTAGCTAGAACTTTCTTCTCGTATAATGAAAAAAGCTTCAATCTTAAGCGCCCGTTAATCTTTTTGATTCTTTAATAAATTCACAGAATGTTATCTAAGTTTAATAACTTGTTTTTTACTTAATATGAAATTTTCCATTAAATTTAGAAATATAATTAATCTACGAAATAACTACTTATAAGACAACATGCCATGCCATTAAACTTTTAGTTAACAAAGTACAAAAATGTAAAAGATAGTAAGCTGCAAGTGCAAGAGCTTTTTAATTTTCAGAAAATATAACAATATTTTATTTCATATTGAGTATAATTTTTTTTAAGGTTTAAAAAAATATACTTAAAAAACGCAAAAATTGAGAAAATTCTGCGGTTTTTAAGGTAATGGCAAATTCTTCTTGTGTTAGTAATTTAATTATTTTATAAAAAAATCCTTATCTTTTTAATATCAATGAACAATAATATATAAACAATATGATCGTACATTAGAATATAAAATATATGAATCCAAATATTATTTTATAAGACAAACATTTCATAAGAGCACCTAAAACCTTTTCCTTCGCGACCCAGTTACTATAAAACTTTAAATCAGAGTTGCGTCATTTCAATAGCAATTATATGGAACGATACGTAATGTGTTATGGTTTATATATGGTTCTTGGTTGTTTGTATAAAATTGGATTATTTTTTTTCACAGAGCTTCTATTATCTACAATAGTTAATTTGAAAGACAAAAAAGAATATATTAGTAATAATATATTCGAATATTTAATGATAACATAATATGTAATTATATCTACCATTTATTACCAAAAGTATTTATAGTTAATTCAGGGTAATTTTCTAGGGTGAACTGGCTGGTACAATATAATACATACACATACTATTTTATTAACAGGTTCAATTAAATAACAGGTTCAATTTCCGTTTAAGAATTTTTTTAAACCTAATCTTGTAAAGCTACATATTTATCATCACTGGCCGCCACAACACCAAGACCGGGTAAACCTCTTATCCGGTCCGTAGTTGTAATATTCTCCCGTAATTCGGAATGCAACACGATCTACACTGTACAGCCTTAAAATTAATTAAACCACGTGTAATTAATTAATTATAATTAGTTAAAGGATTTTGTGTAGGAAAAACAATATGTTCACTATATCCTGCCTTAATGGCAACATACACATGATTGATGATGATGAAATTAAAAATGTCACACCTCCTTTAAACTAAACTTAATAATTAAAAATAATACTTAATCCACCTCTCGGCACCTTAAGAAGTAATTATTCGACCCTAAGAGGTAGAATTATTTTAACCGCCCTTGAGATATAACCTTTTCTTTACAAAAGAAATTATATACATTATTTATAACCATGAATGCAGTTAAATTTCCTACAGTATATAACTAGTTCATTCTTAAGTATGTACGTTGAGACGTTATAGAATGAAAAAGTTACAAAAACATTAACTCGTTAATTTACTAATTCACTCACAATCTTTTGCACTTGTTATATTAGTTTAACAATACATCTAGAAATTAATTTATAGGTACATATATAATACTAGCATTGCCCGCGGCTCCGCCCGCGTTCACATGACCAAAAAGCAAATTCTTAGGCTTTTCATATTAGTATAATGTTACATTGCAGTTTTTGTATTTTTTCTCAGAAATGAGTCATTTTCTCGCGGTAAAAAGTATCCTTTATGTTGACCCGGATAACCAGCTATCATCATACCAAATTTCATCAAAATCTCTCCAGTGGGTTTTCTGTGATGCGATAACAGATAGACAGACAGACAAAAATTCTAAAAACTATAGATTTGGTCTCTGTATCGATAATAAAGTCTATTTCAATAAGATTTTCCATAAAATATTTAATGTACAGATTCGGCTTAGTTACAATTTTATTATATGTACAGATTAAGCTTTAATTGTAGCGTAGGTTTGTGTTTATCTAATTTCTTTTTCCTGTCTAAAAATACCATAAACAAAGCATGCAAATAAAAATATTTTTTTGTTTGTATTTCGTATTTACAAATACATAAAGTGGAATTCAAAGCTTTTGTTACATAAGTATTCGATTGTAAAGCAAAATAAATTCAGTAGGTATGTTTAAGCTCTTATAATCTATTATTCTATGTATTTTATCATCATTATGCTAGGTTTCATAAACATTTTATTTACTGATTCAAAAATGTAATAAGATCATAAACTATGCTTACAACTTGCTATAAGGCGCTCATAAAAGTCGAATTGGATTCCGTGCGCCGAGCTTTGTCTTATGAAATATTTAAGAGGCTGTTTTGCACCTTTCCTATACTGTATACTGTTATGGTCACTGTAGCGAATATAAGGTAAAATAGGTTTAAAATTAAAAACGATATCCGGTTTTAATATTTATTACTTTTTAGCATTTTCAGTCATTAACATAATAATTAGGTTGTAGTTCACCAAGCGTAGTTGGCACCGTGAGCGTTGTAGGAGATGTGAGACACTGCAGGAGCAGCAGAGTAAGAGACAGATTTGAGGACGGGGGCGGCCGAGGCGTATGTAGAGTAAGCTGGGGCGGCGTACGAGGAGATCGCGGGAGCAGAGTACAGTCTTGAGTAAGAGGCAATCGCGGGGGCGGAATAATATTTAGAGTACGAGGCGATCGCGGGCGCTGCGTATGAGTTAGCGTAAGAGGTAATTGCTGGGGCAGCGTAAGAGGTAATGGCTGGTGCAGCGGCATAGGCAGCTACAGGTGCAGCAATGGCTCTAGCACCATGAGAAGTTTGGGTAGAGTAGGAAGAATAAGATGACACGGCAGGAGTGATTGTACGAGAGACAGTTACAGCAGGAGCTGCAACGGAAACAGCGGGAGCAGCGTAAGACGCGACTGGAGATCCGTGAGATGTGCTGCTCGAGTATGATGAGTAGGAAATACGAGCTGGTGAAACAGACTTGGCTACTACGGGTGCTGCAGCATAACTAGCAATGGCTGGAGCAGAGTATGAAGTAGCTATAGCCGGAGCGGCAATCTTGGCGTACGCGGCAACTGGAGCGGCGTGTGCTGTCTGAGTAGAATAAGAAGACACAGAAACTGCAGGTGCAGCGGCAACAGAAACGGAAGGAGCAGCGTAAGTCGCAACTGGAGAACCGTGAGATGTGCTGCTCGAGTACGAAGAGTAAGAGACACTGGCTGGTGAGATTGACTTGGTCACAACGGGTCCAGCAGAATAACTAGCGATAGCTGGTGCAGCGTATGAAGTGGCGATGGCTGGAGTAGCAATCTTGGCGATGGCAGGTGCAGCATAGGAGACAGAAGAAACTGCAGGTGCGGCATAAGACGTGACTGGAGAGCCGTGAGATGTGCTGCTGGAGTAAGATGAGTAGGACACACTGGCTGGTGAAATAGACTTGGTAACTACTGGTGCTGCGGCATAACTAGCGATGGCTGGAGCAGAATATGAAGTGGCGATGGCCGGATTGGCGACAGCATGTGCAGCGTACGCGGCTACAGGAGCCCCATGTGCGGTCTGACTAGAGTATGAAGATACAGAAGAGACTGCAGGTGAAGCAATAGCATGACTGCTGTACGCCAAAGGAGCAGCTGCTAAGAGGCCACTACCATGAGCTACGCTAAATGCGCAAAGGGCAACGATCAACTGGAAATAAATAATTCACATTAAACAATTTGTATAATACTTCATTATGATTAACAAATTAATAATATATAAATAAAAACACACCTTGGCGTACATGTTTATATTATTAAAATTGTTAACTGAATAATTATTTTGCGAATCGATCTGGTTTATATAGTCAGAAAGTTCGACAATAATCTTAATTCTTCAATACACTTTCATTACGAAGGCAATCTGTCCTTATTGGGCAAATACATATGACGCGGCTTCAGACGTAGTGGTAGACACCTCAGTTCTTTTAAGTCAACTTTTTTCATATCGTAAAACTTATTTTAAAAACTTTATAATTTAAATTTGTAGTATAAGCTATCTAAATGCGGTCTATGTAATTTTAATTGTTTATGATTTAAATAAAAATATGAATTATTCTATATTATGGATAAATTTAATTTAATATGTATATAAGAAAATGTACAATATAATTAGATACAAAACATTAGAAACATTAAATGCAAATATATACCTACAAGTCAAGCACTTCCGGGTTCAGGAATGGAATTTTATAGCTGAAACGATGAAGTATTTAAAAAACACTGTCTGGTTTTGAAACTTAATTTAAATTATTTTTGTTATGATACTTTGAGTATTTAATACTTTGACAATAAGAATACATTTTATCCGGAGATAATAGAACTCTTATAAAAAAAATTGACAATTAAATTTGGCGTGAACTTTATTTACTATATCACACTAGCTGGTCAGTATAACTGACATATTGAAGACACGTTTGGCTCAGTTTGTAACCTTACTTGCTGTGCCAGCGGTCGCGGGTTCGAGTCAAGCTGAGGCATTTATTTGTGTGGTGAGCACGAATGTTTGTACTCCAGTCATGGCTGTTTAATGTTTAAATTTATAATGTGTATATATTTAAAGTAATGTATGTGTAGTGTATCAACTATCTGGTATCTATAATACAAGCCTCATAACATAACAAGATGGTGCTGTGTGTTAATGTCCATATGTGCAACATATTTATTATTTATTTATTATTATATTATGTACTTAACGATTAATAGGTATTTATCATATTTATTTAACACTACATATCTTAAGCATTTGTTTTTTTTATTATATAACTAAGGAAAATTAATAGAAAATATTATTTTTAAGGAATATGCTATTTTAGGAGTAATCACTACATAATCGGATTACCATAATAATAATGTATAATAATTTTAGCGAAGTATCTTCACTTCACTCATCTCACACAATCTAAATTCATCTCACGTGTATCTCAATATTTTTTACAACCTAACATACTATCTTCTTACTAAAATTCTCCATTAAATATATAAATAAAGATCACTATAAAAATATATGTCTAAAATACAATTAAAATCTGTACAAATCAGGATATTAACATGCCTAATGTGTCTATGTATTTTGGTAATCGAACATATCAGTAACGTGATAACTGCCTAGAATCGAATATTTTTGTACGGAGTAAGCTATAAAATTTAGTTATCTTTAGCGTTTGTTTCAGATAAAATTTATGCCTCTTCATCATCATTTAAATCAGTAAAAATTTTACTGCTATGTAATGTGTATGCAGTTTACGTATTCAAGGGTAGAGCAAGCAAATCTATTATAATAAATCTATACTAAGGTATATAAAGTGGCTATATGAATGCGATAAAACCTTAGTAAATAGTTGTCTTCACGACTTTAAAGGATTATATAATATGATACTAAAATGCGCGCATATATTATATATTTGATAATAATTTGTGATTTATGATTATAATCTGTAGAATCAGTAAGTTTACTAATTAAAATAAAATATAATTTAATACACATATCTGGCTGAAGTCAGGTCGAATTGATTGAAAATATTCAGTTTTTTTTAAATCCCCCGAGCACGGGCCTTCCTTTAATATATATTATTTACGAGTGCAATCAGGCCATAGTCCACCACGCTGGTTAAATGCGGGTTGGCGGACTTCACATGTCTTTCTAAAACTTGCTAGGTTCTCTCAGACATGCAGTTTACCTCACTATGTTTTCCTTCACCATGAGACAAGTGTAATAATGTTGGAAATTAGAGGGGCGGGATTTGAATCCGTTTCAGTCGGTTTTCTCAAGCGAGCAAGCTACCACTCGGCCACCACTGTCTTCGATTAAATGTATATACAATGTACAATGTACATATCTTATATCTATAACTATATTACCCGTCTTGTTCTATAAATCTTTTTTTTATATAATTTATGCTGTGATATTTGGTTGTATTAGATTTGGTTACATTTTGTGATATTTGGTTATATTGGTCTTCCTATTTTAATAAAAAAATTGAATCACAACAAAGAAAAACATTTCACTTTCAAATTTTATAAATATAACAGGATAAATGTCGTCTTAAATTTTTATAAAACTACAAATGTCACGACATTTTAATTTCATAATACAATTAAATGATAAAATTGCTTATTTTCTTACATACATATTACCTCTCCGTCAACGAAGTTATACTTACTTAAGATAAACTGGTACTTATAATAATAAATTCGAGAGGTCAAGTCAGTACGTTGAATAGTTTCTGAGATATTATATTGCAGTAAGCTTTATTACATATATTTTATTATTTATTACTGATATAAGATATTTGTACATATAACGATTAATTTCGAGTTTTTTGTCTTTCTTAACGTTAATTTATCCTTTTTATGTAAATACTCCAAGCTTACATACCAGATACGCGTACTTTTTATAAAACAATTTCGGTGACACAATACACTGCAGAATTCATATTTGAAACTAGCGGCTCACCCTTCTTTGCTCTGGTACGCCTCTAGACAAATAAAAACAAATCTATCCCACAGGAACCGAACATTTTTACGAGATAAAAAGTAGCCTATTTGATATTCTGATGTATGAACCATATTATTGTAAAGTTTCATTAAAATCCAATTAGAAGTTTTTGTGTACTAAGCAGCATTTTCGGACTATCCAGCAGTTTCGGAGATTAACCCGTACAGACAGAGAAACAAAAAATTAATAAAAATGTGGATTTGTTCTATTTCTCTCCTAACATTCCCCTTGACTCGGTTTTTAGCATTTTTTTTGCTATGTACAGACATTCGATCTCTACAGTTTTATTATATGATGCAGTTATAGATTAAGATCATACCTTTCTCCTCTTTATACTGAGAAAAATAAGGTTTTCAATAGAATAGGCGAGAGATATAACTCTATACAAAACTATATTTGTGTAAGAAAGCTATGGCACAGATAATTTTTCTTAGATAACACAAACTTTTGTTCGTACGTTCCCGAGAGACGAAAGTTTGTATAAGAATTATGTTATTATAAAAACCTTTCTAAGCGGATAAGGTTAAATGTCACATAAAAGTAAGTTTTTACTTAAAATGTACATATTTTTTAAACGACAGAATTTAGCGTAATAATCTATACATATAATAAAATTACAACTAAGTCGAATCTGTACATTAAATATTTTTTGGAAAATCTAATTGAAATAGACATTATTATCGATACAGAGTCCGAATCTATAGTTTTTAGAATTTTTGTCTGTCTGTCTGTCTGTTACCGCATCACGAGAAAACCACTGGACAGATTTAGATGAAATTTGGTATGATTATAGCTGGGTATCCGGGTCTAGATATAGGATACTTTTTACTGCGGGAAAATATCTCATTTCTGAGAAAAAATACAAAAACTGGAATGTAAGACTATACTAATATGTAAAACCTAAGAATTTGGTTTTTGGTCATCTGAACGCGGGCGGAGCCGCGGGCAATGCTAGTTCACTAATATTTGTATTAAAATATAACAAAATATTGTAAAATCATTGATACCGCTACACAGACCTAGTTTATTTAGATATTTTGGAGTCGAAAAGCAATCACTTTGATGTCACACTTTTTACAATACTATTAGAAAAGGATAAAAATTAAAAAAAAAACATTTTTCTGTTACTTATACCTACATAATATGTAATTATATTTTATTTATTTATAAATTGATTCTCGAAGAAGCCATAGAAATTAAAAAAACATCCAAATTTCAATAGGGAAGATGGCTGGGTACTACCATCGTCATGGGATCCTGTTATTAATATAATAAAATCAAATAATAAATATAAACATAACAGACAGGCAGATGTAGTAAGTTCATACTGTGTAGATCAAAATGACAGCTTATCAGATTAATATTTTTCATTTGTAAAAGTATATATTAATAGTGTTGCTTAGTAAGTTGTTTTTAAATAATAGCAAACTAAATTAAAATTATTATCCGTAATTAATTTTAACTTTTTTAAATTACACATAGAACAATTATATGGCTTTAATAATTAATACTATATTTTTATATTTTTATTTATGGTTATAAATATAATAATGGGAACACTAAATATAGATTACTAATTAATATTTTTAAAATTGTAATAATTATAAAAATAATAGCAAAAATTAAATAAATAATTTTCCATATTCAATTATAATTAAAATTATAAAAATGTTTAAAGTTAAAAATATTGTAATGTAATTGGTGCAATTTTCATTTTGTTAATTGTGGGTAGGCTGTCTGTAACAACTATATCTTTAAGACATGTAACACCTCAGTCTCTCCCGTGACCATGGATGCTGTAAAGCATTCGAAACGTCGGGAACCAAAAATCAAAATAAATCCGCGAAATAATCCGAAAAGATAGTTTTATTTAATAAATTAATACGTGTTTTAGCATTAGATGAAAGTTTGTATGAAACCGACCTTTTAAGTTTTCTTTTTGTAGGTTTAGCGCGAGTGAAGCCGCGAGTCCTGCTAGTTAAATATATTTTGTAAAAAGTTTTATTAAATATAGTACATTTAATAAATATAAAAATACAAGCGACTTACCCTCGCTTCGCTCGGGTGCGTCCTTAGGTACGTTTTAAGAGATAATATAAACACGTGCTATCGGCATTTCTGTAGGATTTTTAAGGCCTACAATTTTCTAGTACCGACAATGTTTTGATGAAATGTTAGACGTTTCGCTGCGAGCGATTAATAATTTTAAACCTGTAATATCTTGTAAGATATTCAATGATATGCTGTATAGGGCAATATTGATCTATATTAAATGCACAACGTATCTAAATATATTTAATTGGATAAGGATTAATACTGTATTGTTTAAAATAGCTTCGTAAAAACCAATTAATTTTTAATAATACGAGTATCTAAAAGATAAAAGTGATTACTGTGGGCTATCCATAGAAAATATAGTTCCGTCTTACAATTCGTGGTACATTATATAAATCAATCTTGTAAGGTTTAGCCAGCGTTTTCAATGTAAGCGCAATAAAAACTTTTTAACAAAAAAATAAAAACCGACTTCAAACAAAAGCACTAAAAAGTGAAAAATAACTGATTGGTAGTTTTCATTTACTATACATACCTAATCAAATATTTTCGAAGTCGGTGTGCTTTGCTTTGTATGGGCTGGCACCAATTTCGAAAATATTTGATTAGGTATGTATTTAATAGGTAGGCTTTAATTACTTAGCCAAAGCACACCGACTTCGAAAATATTTGATTAGGTATGTATAGTAAATGAAAACTACCAATCAGTTATTTTTCACTTTTTAGTGCTTTTGTTTGAAGTCGGTTTTTATTTTTTTGTTAAAAAGTTTTTATTTTTCCCTTTTTAGTGTAGACAGTAGTAGCAAAGTAAGGATTCTAACGTGTTAGGCTTGTCAAATCAAACAAAATAAGCCCAAACTCAAAGTATCTACTATTAGCCGTTGAAGAGTTCCACCTATCCACCTTCTGGCCTTGCCATCAGATCAGGTCAACAACACCGAACCACTGTACTATCAACGAAAATAGAAATACTTGCAAAGTTTCAAGTCAATATGACAATTAGAAGTAGGTTAAATTCATTATTAGTTGTTTTTCCACCCTTAGGGGTGGTATTTTTTTTTGAAATTTAAATGGGACCAATCTGGAAGTATATCCTTTCAAACAAAACAAAAATTGTCTAAATCGGTTAATAAATGACGGAGTTCTGAGGTAACAAACATAAAAAAAAAAACATACAGTCGAATTGAGAACCTCCTCCTTTTTGAAGTCGGTTGAAAAAATATGTTTTTTACGACATCGTTACAAATCTTTGAAATTCTCGGCCGTTTTCTACTACAATATGCATATATGCATATACTATACATATAAACCTTCCGGAAAAAAATCTCTAAATAATAGTTAAAACTATAGCAAAATCCGTCGCATTGTTTAAAAGAAGTTAGCGGAGAAACAAACAGACAAAAACAGTGACTTTAGACTATTTATAGATAAATTAATGTAATAAATATTGTACATGTCTAAGAATCGACATAGAAGATTCATTGTAATATTACATCATAAATATATCTGAAGTAATACAATTTTTAAATTTCGCTTTTTTATACGCCATCAAACACTATTTCTTACTCAATTAGGTTGATGAGTAGAAAATAATGTATATTTACGGTAAGCCCGTCCTTTGTACATTTGTCCATTTTTATATGTAACATATTGTAGGTATGTGTTACATAAATACCCAAATCGTAAAAACTTGTTAATCTTGCCTAAAATTTAGTGACTATCAACCAATCTTTTTGATTTAAAATTACCCATTCATTTAATAAAAATATGTCATTTTTTTATTTAAGGTATCTTATTAACCTGCACTGCAGTAAGAAATAAAAGTTATCAAATTATAATGGCATGTCGTTTAATTTGCTAATTACATATTTACAGGAGCACGTTTTGATTCAGTTTACCAGGCGTGAGTGTTGTACGCAAGAGCGGGGGCAGCAGAGTAGGATACAGCTGACTTGAGGATGGGGGCGGCTGCGGCGTAGCTGGTGTAGGCGGGCGCGGCATATGAAGAGTAGGCAGGAGCGGAGTACAATCCAGAGTATGAAGAAATGGCTGGAGCGGAGTAGATCTTAGAGTAAGAAGTGACCGCGGGAATACCGTAAGATTTGGCGTAAGAGGCGAACGCTGGGGCAGCGTAAGAGGCGTACGCGGGAGCGGCATAAGAGGTGATTGCTGGGGCAGCGTACGAGGCGACTGCGGGGGCAGCGGCGTAAGTGGCTACGGCTGGGGCAGCAATAGTTTTAGCTCCGTGAGCGACCTGGCTCGAGTAAGAAGAGTAAGAAGTCACGGCGGGGGAGATAGTGCGGGATACTGCTACGGCTGGGGCGGCTACGGATACAGCTGGGGCGGCGGCTACGACTGCTGGGGCAGCAGCATAAGTAGCGACGGGAGATCCATGAGACACGCTGCTGGAGTAAGATGAGACGGATGAGCTGGCAGGTACAACGGTCTTGCTCACGACGGCGGGGGCGGCGTAGCTGGCGATGGCTGGGGCAGCATAGCTAGCGATGGCTGGGGCAGCATAGCTAGCGACAGCTGGGGCAGCATAGCTGGCGATGGCTGGGGCGGCAGCGTAGGTGGTGACGGGTCCAGAGTGAGCGGTTTGGGTGGAGTAAGAAGATACAGAGGAGATAGCAGGAGAGACGGTCTTGGAGATGACCGCTGGAGCGGCGAGCACCTGGCTGCTGTACGCTATAGGCGCAGACGCCAGAAGGCCACTACCATGGGCAACACCCAAAGCGCAAAGAGCGATGATCAACTGGAAATAATGAATAGTTAATATATTATATATTATTAAAAATAAATGTTAGAAATATTTTTATATATAAATATATGTTTTCAACACACCTTGGCGTACATCTTTGTTCTGGTTGTGCTGGCAACTGAATAATTTTTGCAAGAGTGCTCTAGTTTTTATACAAACTGCTTTGTATTATCCAATTCACTTTCATTGCCAAGGCAAACCAGTTCTGGCAACAACATAAGCTAAATTGGTGACTCAGTGATAGCCTTTCGATTTCATTCGTGTTCCGTTTGTTGAACGTAAACTTAACATACGACGGAGCCTTGAGCTTAGGTATGCTTACTTCTCTTTGACTAATAGAAATATTTTAATTAATACACGTGAATCAGTCTATAATTTCCGTTCTATTATTAATCTTTAAAAAATGCAGCTAATAAATTGAACTTATGTTTTATCTAATAGATCATTTCAAGTTTATTTTTTATATTTCAGGTGCTCTTACAATGTTAGCTAATGTATTTCACATTTGATTTTATAACTAAAAGCATTACTTAATATAATCATAGACTGTAAATTGTATAGTGGCATTAATCCAATCAAATTAGGTCTGAAATCAAAAATTGGCACTCAACTTTGCATTTTTGATAGAATGTAGTTTTAATGATACAAAAACAATGTGTAAGGGTTTTCGTGTCTGCAACCCCTGACAAGGGTTGAAAAAAAATTGACAAAAATGTTTTTTCGCAATTACTCGAAAACGGTAAAAAGTGGACGAAAAAGTTTTAATAAAAATGTGTAGAGCTTAAAATTTTACATAAAAAATATGACTTTTTTCCTCCGGTCAAAATTAACCGAGTTAGGGAGGTTTTAAGCTTAAGGGACGAACGAGGAAACTAAAATTCGCTTATGTGTCTACTTATTACGATTTTTTTTTTAATTTACGTTCATCCCTTAAACTTAAAACCTCCCTAACTCGATTCATTTTGACCGGAGGAAAAAAAGTCATGATACTTTTTTATGTAAAATTTTAAGCTCTACATATTTTTATTAAAACTTGTTTGTCCAATTTTTACCGTTTTCGAGTAATTGCGAAAAAACATTTTTGACAATTTTTTTTTCAACCCTTGCCGGGGGTTGCAGACACGAAAACCTTTACACATTGTTTTCGTATCATTAAAACTACATTATATCAAAAATGCAAAGTTGAGATTCAAATTTTGATTTCAGATCTCATTTGACCGGACTACATAATGCAGGTATGAGATCGCTGAAGCAGACCTCAAAAGGAAACTGAATGAATGAGCTTAATTATAGCTTTTAGTCCGAATTGGAAATAGCATGCTTTAATTATACATTCTATAATTTTTTAATTAACGATTAATTTCGTGTGATTTTTTTAAATATTGGTTTTATGTATGTATATTATACAGTCTTTGCATTAAGTTACATTGAAAGAAAATTATTATAATGTATTTTAATATTTTCTTAAAATAATAATTATCAATTATCAATCATAGATACGTATTTATTTCGGTATTAACTCTATTATTCTTGTTCACTTAAATTTTAAGTTGTCTTGAAGAGATATTAACAACAAATCCTTGACTTTTACATATAACCAGTGTACGATTATTTTTATACATTCATCAATAAGTATCCTGAGACCGATGGAAAGGAAAGGAGCTTTTATAACATGTTAGTAATTTTATATTTAAAATGCTAGTATTTACTTTTTTGCTACCGCAAAATAAATATTTCACAATAAATCATATTATAAATTCTATAACGAGTTCAAAATAATAATATTATTGTCCAAAACTATACAACTCCCCTTCTACCTAATGGAAAATATTAGCGCTCATTACTCACTTGTATTTATATTTAACACCTGCAGGTAAATTTCTAAGAAATTAATTAAATTTTTAAGAAATCTATTGTTAACTGTAACTATATGTTTAATTCTGTGGATACGGGATTTGCTTTTCATTTTCAAGTAAACAGAATACTTTCAAACATAAAAAATCGTAAAGCAATCCAAATGGTCTTGTTGTGCTTAAAGCGGGTAGACTGTAGTTATTATATACGAGTATCTTTAGAGCATAGTAAAAATACTTGAAGGAGTCCCAAGCCTATTTTGTTAAATTACAAAAAATACAGCGATATGGATGAAAATTGTTTACCTAAGACGACATTCATATCATTACCAGCATTTACTTTACCATAGTACCGTAGATTTCCATAAATTTCGGATCTCACATACATGATATAAAAATTTACTTGAAAACTTACAATATTAATTATTATAGATAAAAAACACTATACTAATTAAATATTTAAGGATTTCCTACATAGATATGTACCTATTAAAGGCATTTATATCTAATAATTTAAATTAATGTTAAAAATATCCTAATCTTATAATATCAAATGAGCAATTTTTGTATACATATAAATTTATTTCGTGTATCTCGGAAATAGCTATAACGATTTGAATCAAGTTTGCATTTGGATAAGATTTTGTTTATAAGTTTATCTATAGGTATAGGTGTCCTTTCTAAAAAAACGCCGAGCGAAAATCGGTCGCCAAGGTACTAAAATATAATATTATAACACACAATGAGACATTTAGTAGTTTTAAGTGAATGAATAAACAAATAAGATAAAGCACACATTTAATCGCATTGCCTTTATCACTAAGTATAATAAGAATATGGATATCTACACTTGTATAGGTACATATAATAAAATGCTGAGTCGAATCTGTACATTAAATATTTATTCGAAAATCTTATTGAAATGCTCATTATATCGATACAGATATCGAATCTATAGGTAGTTTTTACAATTTTTGTCTATCTGTCTGTCAGTGCCGTATTACGGAAAAAGCACTAGAGAGATTTTGTTGAAATTTGGTATGACGATATCTGGGTTATCCGGGTAAACATATGGGATACTTTTTACTGCGGGAATATATCTCATCTCTAAGAAATATATACTAACCGTTAAAACGTGACATGGGACGAACTCGAGCGGAGGTAGTGTGAGTCCTTAGTAGGTATTTTATTTTATTTTATTTTTTATTTTAATTAGGATCTCCAAATATATAAATAGGTAAAACTTGTAAGTTTTGATGCAGAGATAATTTCTGAAACTACTGATCATTTTCTAAAAAATCTTTCACTAATACTCTAAAGGAGTAAGGAGAACAAATAAAAATTGTACAAAAATGATATTTTAACGTTTTTAATTATACTAAAAATTAAAATATATTTTTATACATTTTTAACTAAATTTAGTTCTCACTTCTCATACAGTCGGTCATAACCGTGTTTTACTTTTAAAAATTATTTTAACAAACTTTTCTTAAACTTTTTGTATGTTTGACTTTACGGTGCAAAAGCGCCTGATTGAGCTCTGGTATGCCTATGCAACGGTGATAATACTGAATACACTAATATGGTGATATGGACCTATATAATTATGACCTATATGATTATAATAGCATACCTATTATGTAGATACTCGTATATAAAAATCAATTTAAGTATTTTCACCATATGAATTATTCCTTAACTATATAAGTGATTATTATTCATTTTAGCTTGCTTTTATTATTCCTTTTTAGTTTTTAGTCTTCCGTACCCGAATAATGCCAATATTACTAAGCCTCCGGTGTCCACCCGTCAGTCCGTCAAAGTGCTATATGTCATGAACGGTGAACCGGTAGAGTTGAAATTTTTACAGAATTTTTATTATTTGTATTGCCGCTATAACAACAAATAATCAATACGGACGTAGTCAATAAATATACTACATACATACCTAGTGAGTCATATTAATAAAAAGCACATGTACGATGGTACAGAACCCTTCGTGTGCGAATTCGGCTCGCACTTGACGGATTTTTAAGTTTTTCATAAAGGTAATATTAAAATAAATATTTCATATTAGTTGAACAACTGGATTTTTGTTTGCAAAATAAGTAGATACGTACCTACATTAAAATAATAATATAATCTGTGGTACTTATTTATGTTAACCTATTTTAAACAACCAAATAATAATTAATATTATTTGTAGCTCACATTAATATTTTTATATGCGACCTTTTCAAATCGAAAAGTAGAACTTAATGTCAATCGAAACCTTTAAAAACCATCTAAACCGGTTTTTAGATGTAATCGATCAAGTTATAAAATAGTTTTAACCAGCCATGTGCTTAGTAATAAAATTAGAGTAGCCATAATATAAAAAAAATACCAATCGAATTGAGAGCCTCTTCCTTTTTGAAGTCGGTTAAAAATGGCAATGTAGTCCAGAGGTACATAGATAACGCGCTCGCTTGGAAATTAAGTAGTTGGTTTAAACCCCAGGTAACTCAAATATTTTTATGTGCGAATCATCACTTGCTTTATAGTGAAGGAAATCATCATGAGGAAACCTGCATGTCTGAATAGGTAACTAGCAAATTTTCGAAAGACGATCGTCCGTGCTTAATTGTGGGCCATTAAAAAGAGCTGAATGATAAATGAGAGGCATATACAATGTTACTTATAAGAGACCCTCTGCACAGTTGATATTAAAAAAAATGTAACAAAATAGCAATTTATAGTAAAGTAAAAAAGTAAATGATATATTTTTAAAATAATTAAAACTATTTCCATAATGTACCTAGTTGAAATCGAGACTTTTTGAGTATAAGATATTATTTGTGATAAATAAAAAAACTATTTGCATCGAAGGTTAACATTATCATAAAGCACATTGCTGATATAACGTCGACAAATGAGATTTTTTCTTGTTTTTTTTATTCTAAAATAGCAGCTGTGTATAATTTAAGGTGCTATATATAAATATATATAAATGCGAAAGTTTGTTTGTATGTTTGTGTGTTTGTTATCCCATCACTTAGGATTTAGCTAAGTATTCAGATAGACTATGACTTCCTTATCTCAAATTGTTTACTACTAGATAAACTTATCAGTATTAGGTATCTAATCTATGGAGAAAAAATAAAATAATAAAAACGATATTTAAAACTGAAGATATTTAAAAAAAAGCTACCTAATATTAGACATCTCAGTTTTAACATAGATAGATTTATATTGTTCTTAACTAGCGTATTCGAATCACTTTACATAACCATTTTTTTTCTTTTTATCTAATTGAGAACCTATTTGGAGCACGAAGCCGGTGGTCTTTGCCATGAAAATACTCGCACATCATTTCCTTCACTTACATAAGAACCTATAGTTTTAATTCTCACATTTTCTTATATACGAGTACGTTTTGTACAATATGTTTCCACCCATATCTGCACTTGATTTTCTATAATCCAATATGGTACTCGTATATTAAATGAAGTATCTTTAAATGTTGTATGAATACTTAGATATATAGTACCTATACAAAATAAAATACATTCACTTATCACAACATTTATTTTATTCGTCTTTTAATTGACAAGAATACAATTATACAAACATAAATCCGTGGAACTGATCTTACAAATATAGTTAACAAAATAAAACCGAACAACCCGATATCTAAAAATTACAAAAATAATTAAACATCCTAAATCGAAAATAGACAAAAATAATAAAAAAATAATTATTAATTAAGAAAATAGAATTTTTACACATATTCAATGTGAAGCAAACAGATTCTATGATATCTATTTCGTGTCACGACTGGTTACAATATTTTTACCTTTATAAAATAATTCGTAGATTTACTAGAGAGTGTGGGAAACTCAATCTCGTTCTTATACTAAAACGTAGACACATTAACTTAGGAACAGAATTCGTATCTACCCGCTAGGATTGCCATTCTAAAATATCCTTAAAGTTGTTTTATTCAACATTTACCCTAAATTGTCTGAATTCTGATTGATGGCTTCCCAAAAAATAAATTCTTTACATAAGTCACAAAGCAATTCAAATCAATTATATCGCACATACCCAACAGAAAATTGCACCTGTGCGTATGCGCATACGAAGAAAAAATATTTCTACGTTCATTTCACCATTTTATTGTTATTAATTCCAATTCTATATCAATCCAATTAAAAAAATATATAAATAGCGTAAAAATATAGGTACTTTCAGAAACGTTGAAAGCTTTTTATTATTTCGCAAATACGTAACAAATCTTATGTAAAGTTTTTATTTTATTGACCTAAACTCGGTCTCATTTGAATGTATATCAATATTAAAGAACTAGTTTTACAGCCACATGTATAAAAGTTAATAGGTCTAGGATTTCGAAAATCCTTTTTATACTAAGTCGCTTCGAGCTAAAACAAACTCAAATGTCAAATCAACTCAAGTATAGTATGTAATATGTAAAATACATACTTTAACGTAACATGCAAATAATAACATTAAAACAAAATCCTTTCAATATTTAAGATTTTTCTGCGTGCATTTCTAATCATAATATAATCAATGTCCAAAAATGGACAAATTTTGGAAAAAAAATTGTAGCATTTGTTCTTTAATGTTTTTTTACATATATTTCTATCGCAAATATATATGTATGAACATATTATATTTACTTAAAAAATGTTAATACATAAGACTGCTATAACTGACGCGAAATAATATATCTTAGCATAATTATATTAAAAGCACCACATCGTTTCTTATATCATTCTCATTACATCTCTCAATTCAATCACTTTGAATAATTGAAATAATTATTATATTAATAATATTAATTAAAAAAATCTTACTTAATAAGAGGCATTTCTATATGAAATGTAAAAAAAATAATGAAAAAATTAATGGAATTATATAAACTAAAAGAAAATTGGTACAATTACATTAATTACTACTAAAACATTTAGGACTTATCTAAATTTGTTCATACTTTTTGGCACATTGTTTCAATCTGGCATAATAATACGATATTTAATTTCTTCATAATAATCATTTTTTTAATATTTTGTTTCTGTTAAATCATATTTTGTGTAAAATATGATTTAGAATGCCAATAAATATAAGACAAATTGCAACCAATTTCTTTGGTACATAACATTCATGATCTACGGTAACATTTACATTTAAAAAGCGGTGGGAAAAGGGCACATTGAAAGACACCTAATATTATTATTACTCCTAATCATCAAACAAAAAAATATTAGATACACAATCCCCTGAAAAAAATCTCTTTAAACTGTCACCAATTTGTATGTAAATTGAACTTAAATGCAATACTTAGTTGTTTTCGCAAAAAAAATGTTATAAGCGCGCTCAAATGTTCAAATTCGGTGAGGACATTTTTACTTATTATCTAGTACTTTTTTTATCAATGCTCTCCTAAATCTTTTCATAGGCATCATCTCTGTAAGTTTTTTTATGATCGCTTTAAGTCAACTGTTTAACAGGAAAAGTTCTTAGAAAGTTCTGTATATATCATGAATTTAAGATATAAAAATGTATAAAAATTGAATATTACATTTCATCGAGTTATTTGTATCTCAGTGTTTAATTTTATATGACTTTGGTAAAAACAATGTATAAATAAGAAAAAAAATAACATTTATAGTGAAGGATCTGGTATTTCCGCGAAAAATATCTTACCTTCTACTGTCAGAACTCTTCCTGTTAACATTATATACTTGAGTCTTGACGCATATAAACTTCCAACGCGTTATTACTATTTTTATTTATAATACAAAATGGACAAATTGTATTTTTTTAAATATAGAGAGAGAAAACAAAAATTAAAAAAAAAATATTCCATATTTAGAACCACCATATATAAGATATCGATAAATATTCATATTTTATATCATGAAGAATCAATTACGATAGATTTAAAACAAGCTTTACGTACTTCCGTATTTAAAGTACTGCTCTTTAGTCTGTATACTTTTATGGGTGTGACCTCGATACCTTA
Source organism: Brenthis ino (assembly GCA_921882275.1). Taxonomy (NCBI): domain Eukaryota; kingdom Metazoa; phylum Arthropoda; class Insecta; order Lepidoptera; family Nymphalidae; genus Brenthis; species Brenthis ino. Next base: position 16,613,611 of record OV170234.1, read on the forward strand.
CCAAAAATTTTAAGCCGGTTGCTATTAACGCATATAAATTGTTTTTATTTTTATACTTATTACTCACAGAACGTTCTATGAGTTAAGATTAAGACCTAAAATACTGCTTTAGTTATTATATGTAGTAATAATTTTGACAAGAACATTGTACAAAACATTTGTGCAACGTAAAACTATAAGATCTATATTAGTAACGAACGCGTACCCTGCATCTTATAACTCCGTATTAATTTCATATATTGTTTATAAAATTAATGTCTTTATGTAAACCCGTATATAAACCGACATAATCAAGACGTATAAAGTTGGCCGAATAAGCCGTTAGTTATCAAATATATAAAAGAATATGAAATTCTTTTGGACCATCCTATCCTTTAAAGAAATAAATTTTGGATAGTTTATTAAATATCGATAAATACGAAAAGTTGAACAAAATATAGATAATTCGATATGTCGTTTCTATGTTTTATTGTCAAAATCGTATAAAATATTGACCGAGGACGTAATTTTCCATTCGAAATCGATACCTTGTTCGCATGAAGTAAATAGTTACAATATACAAACCTGACCCTTCCTTAACCTATTTGAAGGTTGGTAGGCCATTGTTCAAATATCTTGGTCCAAACTCTGTGTCAAAGATTAAATCAAATATCTTTGACAATTGCCCATCCTTCGATAAAATTTCTAAACAAATATACAGTGCTGTTCACACTGACATATAAAATGTTGCTGACAATTTGAATGAAGGATTGATCCATCAAAGCTTCATTCCGTCATTCAACCTCTTTGAAGAGTCACATTGGACATACTTCTGGCCAGTGGCATGCCAGCCTTAGTGGGGACATTAGCAACAAAACTAGTAATATAACAATAAACACACTGACAACATCAAAAACATCAATTCGACATATTTAAAACATCCACCTAATATTAACGCTACGGTACATTAAAAGCTGTATTATACTGAAAAAGTCAATTTGTAAAATAGAGAAATATTATTATCTTTATTTTTATTAAGACCACACACACCGATACCTTTAGCTACAGCGATTAGCGATATATAGGCTGCGTTTTGTCGATTTTAAACTACCAATTTATCGATTACTTATGAGCTAATATCGCTTTTAACGATAATATAACCATCTCGATTTATTAAGTCATATTCCGGCCATATCTCATAAAATCGCCTATTTTGATGTTTAAATATAAAAATCAGCGTAAAACGACTGAAAACGATTAAACTAGACGCTATGCCAAAACAGTGTGTGCTAAGCCTTTAATGACATCGTAATTCTATACATATTATTACCAATAATTATATTAGTGTTCTAAACACTACAACATTAAATACATCGAACATATAGAAAACTTAAGACACCTATTGCTAATAGTATAATATAACTTACTTACAATTCCTCAGTTTAACACTAAGTCGAAACGTTAGGAAAATTGACAAAAGTTATTTTATTAGACAATGTTGTTTAAGGATATGTAGAACTTGGAGTTCATTCAAAAATATTTTTTATAGAATAGCTGGTATTTTAGAGTAAAAATATGAATAGCTGGATATAGACGAATGGACTAAGCATTCGCGTCACAACATTATTCCATATAGGGAGAGAGTCTCGACTTAAACGTAAATACTAATTCATAAGCCAACGAGATTTCTATTGTCTTCTTAAAAAGAGACAACGAAAAACACATCATCAGTTTGTCTCTCTCACACTTTTATATCCATTATTTGACTTTTATCTAAATTTGATGCCGTTACGAACCATCAGTCCATTTTCCAAATAGAAGTCAATATCAAAGATATGATGATATAACGTCTATGTAACATTAAAGTTCCTATATTAATAGCTTATTCCTATTTTATAAGCTACCGTGTAGAAGAAATCTATATACAATATACAAACAGACAAGATTTGCGTACTGATTTTAAATAATATACCAAATTACAATTTTTTGCTGAATATTATACTTTAGGGTTTGGTATGAAATTTTGTTACAATATAAACTATTTATGTAAGGACGTAAAGTCAGAAGGCTTTATCGGTTGAGGTATTTAAATAAAATCTTAAATTTAGCAAATATTATTTGCTTTTGTATAAACAGTTACAAGGTTACAAAATAATTTTGTACTTAGGTTATTTTAAAATAACGTAGAATAAATAATGTTTTAGAAATAGTATCTTATAAGTATTAGGCTATCGTTTCTATTGACTCAAATGACAATTCAAGCGTAAAACAATATTCAACTCTCTGGTAAATTAAATAAGACCCTGTTTTGATCACAGACAAAACGACCTTAAACATTAATCAATAGTTAAAAACAACAATTTGCGCTATAATCATCAAAACGAAAGATTAACTGGTGGTTTATTATTACTTATTTTACATACATAAAATCGACGTTTAGATCTCATAATCAGTACTTGGGAATATCGTACGTTTTTAAGATCTAATACGCAAATTTTATAAATCATTATGGTAACACTGATAATATATAGAAATTATCTTGTGCGTATATAAAAATAATTAAAACTTGACATTGAGCATTAAATGATTTGTACGGAACTACAAAACAAATATATAGTAAATGCAAATATACATATGTTTTAGAATATCAAAAAAAACTTTATCACCTAAAATTAATATTATATTTATATTAATTTAGAATCATTCTTAAGGCAACATTTATTCATTTCCAATCGACACAAACTAATGGTCATATCGTTATCTATAATCTGGTCAAAACTTCTCAAAGTGAAAGTATATACATATATAGTACACTAGTAACTCGTTAGGGTTCGTTCCTAGACAAAATCAAATTATCCCACTGGAAAAGTACAATTTCCGGGATGATATATAGATAGCCTATATAATAACCTTCCTCAATAAAAAGAGCTATCTAATGCAAAAAAAATTTCAAATCGGATTAGTAGTTCTTGAGATTAGCGCGTTCAAACAAAAAAACTCTGCCTCTTTATTATATTAGTATAGATAAACTTAACTGCCTTAGTAAGTTAGAAATCAAAAAAATTATCTTGACGTGTGGAATATAATTTAATTCAATGATGAGATATTGTTCACTGTCCTAATATTTTCAATAATAAAATAAAACTGCCTTTTTATTTATTTTTCTAAAATCCAAATTTCTTCAACGAACAGATGGTAATAATTTTCCAAAAATAGTTCGAACCGTTTTTTTCTGCTTTTACATTAAAAAAGTATATACTTCTATACTTTCTTTAAGGAACAAAGCTGTCCCATTAACAGTGAAAACACCGTATAAATTGTAAAATTTTAAACCAAACTTTAAATGTTTATGTAATATGTACAGAATTGCATATCTCATCTAAGACACGAATATTGACATCGTAGTTACAAACTCTTAGAATAACTTATGTAATACTTATATAATAACAAAGTGGAAAATATTTTCCAGCTACGATATTCTATATAGTATATATTGCACGTGATCGTGCAATTTGGAGAGGGAAAAAGTAATTTTTACAACATATTGTGGTTTTCGTAGTGGGTTTTCGCTTTCATGTAAATATAGGCATGTAGATTATTAAATTTAATATAGTGCTCAAAAATTACTTTCCAAAACTCCTAAATATTATTACATATTGCAATCAGAAGTAAAATTTAATCTATTTCATGTCATTGCTTAAATTTAAGTGTAGTTAGACTATAAATTTAAGTCAGATACACTAACACTAAATGTCTATAGTGTAACACCAACGCAATAGTGTAATCGGTAATATGTACTTGTTCTATGAGATATAGGTAAAGTTCATTCATTCTTCACACTTCATAGTGTAATAAAATCATTTTAAATAATTTAACTTGCGCATATTCCCGTAACCAAGATGTTTTGAATTGAATTTGAATGTACTACGCGAGTTAAATCTCTTCAATTCTTTATTATATATTCTTTATTATATTAAAGTACAAATTACAAAGCTGAAATCAAAATAAATATGTATTTAAAAAAATAAGGATAATACCTATTACCAAGATTTTAGTACAAAAAAATGTCGATAATACATATAATCGGTAGACATAAAATTATCTTATAACTACATAAAAATATACACTACACTATTCCAAATTCAATGTCATTACTTAAAACTAAGTGCAGTTACACTATAAATACAAGTTCTCGTACACTAACACTAAGTGTTGCACTAAGCATGTCTATAGAAATAAACCGACGATCTAGGTCCAGTGTACATATCAATATATACAAAAGAGTACACTGGCTGTATTACCCATCCAAATGGAATATATACACAACAGTTTATAACGTATTGGACACGGAAGGTCCAAACATAATGGAAGTAGGTGGGTAATCGCCGTTCTTGCGACGATTGGTTCTGATCCTAAGCAATCTGATACGAAAGTCTGTCATCAGCTGAGACCCGGGCTTGTAACAAGCCGGGGTTTCGCTCGCAAAAGCTGCAACAAAAATAAGCAAATGTACAGATGGAAATAGCGCTATAAATATATAAAGCATATAGTTCAAAGTAGTTACATATTTGCTAATGGAGTGAAGCAAATCAAAAATATTAAAAATAAAATGTACTATAAATATTAATAGTAACAAAAACATTTATAAAAACAAGCTTTTATTTAAATGCTCTGAAGAGAAGAAAATAAATTCTAAATTAAATCAAACCCATCAATTTATTACATTACACAATTTATCTGTACTAATATTATAATATTATAGTTTGTGACGTTGTAGGGGGTAATCTCTGGATCTACTGAACCGATTTAGATGAAATTTAGTAAGAAGATAGTTTAAAACTTTGGGAAGGACATAGGATACTTTGTATCCCGGAAATCATCCCTTAAGGTGTGAAAAAGGGGACGAAAGTTTGTATGGGGAATAAAGCTAGAGATGAACCCCAGCGAAGCGAGGGTAAGTCGCTAGTTTGATATAAAAGTTTATCGCGAGATTAACTTATTTTAAATATTATATTCTAGTTTATATACATAGGTTCTATTACACAGAACCGGACAGGTTAAACTAAATAAAAGCTTGTAAAATAGTAATCAATGATTTGTATTTTTGCAGCCAACAAATGCTACATAAAAAGCAGCTGATATGAGTAATGAAATTATTTTAATACATAGTAACGAATCCTGTGGCCTTATCTGGTAAATATCTAACTATACATAAATTCAGCTCTCGAACAGTTTAACTATTTGTATTGATGATTTAAATGTTTATCCCCAAAGTTAAGTCAAATCAGGCATTGGTCATCACTAAGCAATACATAGATTTTTTAAAAGCCGAAAATACCATACTTATAATATTATAAATGCAAAACTGTGTTTGTTTGTTAATCCTCTTTTCACTTCGAAACAGAGTTACGGATTGGCGTAATTTTTTGTGTGGAGATAGTTGGAGGGCTAGAGAGTAACGTAGGCTATTTTTTACCGCGGGAGATTATCTCATTTCCATGAGAAAACACGTTACAATACAACTCACGACAACTCATCATACCTACATTTATATACATATGACTATATATATATATATATATATATATGTATACGCATATAATATTAAATAGTCTATTCCATACTAACCATTAAAACGTACCTAGGGACGAGCCCGCTAAACATACAATACCTCTGTAGAAAATCGAAATATCGTTTATAATACTGTTAATCTAGCTTTTATACATGTTATTGATCCTTCAAGTAGACTGGTAGTTGAAGAGCCGATATAAATATTTCCGATAAATATAGTCAAGAGCGACTGCATAATAAAATGATAAATCATTAATAAAGCGGGTTGCCATAAAGCAATAGATCAGTACAGATAGAAAAAATCAAGTTGCTGGTATAAAAATAAATGCGCTGACTTCATAACTCAGTATATGTAAATATGAAAATATTATTAGGTAATTAGTGACTTGCTCTCGGTTCGCTCGGGCGCGTCCTTATAGGCACGTTTTAATTTTTTTGGGAACCCTAATTCTTTAAAAAAAGTAAAGTAGCCTAAGTTACTTCTTATAACATCAGCTATCTGCCAATAGTTTCGTCAAAATCAGTCCAGCCATTTCAGAGACTAGTCGGAAAGAACACACAGACAAAAATTTTAAAAATTGTGTTTGTGTTCTATACATGCATTTAGTGAAAACATTTATTCCGACATTACAAACAGACACCTCAATTTTATTTATATGTATAAATGATTCAAAAATAATATATGCTGATCAAATCACCCAATTGAAAGGAACGCGGAAGCTCTTCAACAATATACGTACACTAAGTCAAGTCACGATCTCAAGAAGACTCAAGTCGCGTTTAGACTCATTTAGAAAAAAAAGCGCCTTAGACACATTCAAATATCTTTGTTAAATCTGCATATACATATGCAACAACAGTCATAAGAATAACAAAAAACATAAATTCTTTTTAGAAAAGTAAAATTATTTTATCATTTGATGAATTTAATTAACAAATTCTAACCGTGATATTATTTTGTCACGCAAATTATGATTTTTGTCGTATAATTAATATTTTTTTATACCTATTAATATATCATAATTAATAATTATATATCAATTATTATTCTAACCGTGACATGTACTGAATATATTTGGATTTATGTTTGTTTGTTACATCTTCATTTAAATAAATAAATAAATATAAATATGTCGGGACATTGACATACATGACCATCTAGTTTCATGGTAAGCTACGAGGCTTGTGTTATGGATACCAGATAGTTGATACACTACACATATATAACTTTAAATACATACATATTATAAATATAAACACCCATAACTGTAGTACAAACATTCGTGCTCATCATACAAATGAATGCCCCTAGCGGGACTCAAACCAGCGACCGCTGGCACAGCAAGTAGGATCACTACAAACTGAGCCAAACGTGTCGTCAAATTAATAAAATAAAATCATTTAAATGGATTTGGATCAAATTTAATAAACAGACTGTGACCAGGCTAAAGTTAATAATAAAATTAGTTAAAAGATGGCGCTGCCGTGTTATATTAAAAATACAAACAACACCTAGACACTCGAGCGGAACGAGGGTAATTCCTGATAACATTATAATTTATAATGTAATTAACTACTTTATAAATGATTGTTTTCCTTAACACTATACATAATATATATGTGTAAACGACCAATGCCGCATCAGCTATTTAGTTTTTACTGCAGTCGCCGACTTTGTTACGGAAACTCGTACTGTGCCAGTCAAACTCTCAGTCCCTAGGTAAGTCGTTTCAAAGATAGTTCATTAATAATTGATCTCATTACTTATTGTACATTTGAGCTTTGTCTGCCTTGTTATTTTGATCACCTGCTGGTTGTTATGTTTATTTTAAATAATAGGTTATTTTTGATTTTGCTTTGATTCGTCAGTCCCTAGACCGTCAGGCCCTCGTCGTAAGTGACTAGGGCCTGATGGCACACCTAGGGACTGACGGCCATACTGCGTGATCCATGTAGTATTTGTTAGAAAGAGTGATTATTACGTTCAAATTATAATTTTGTTACTTAGAAAGCTAATTTTTAAAGTATTGTTAATTATTTAAAGATTTTTAATTTGTAAGTACTAAACTCAAAGTACAGTTAATATAAGAAAGGCTATGATTGTAACTTTTCAGTTTACTCAGATTTTATAAATTTTGTTTACTGAAGAGATAAGTAGGTAATAATAAGTTTCACTGATAGCTTGTCAGGTAACATAAAATTGATTGTCTACTTCAGTACATTGAATATTTTTGACACCCATATGCAACATGCACATATAATATATAAGCATCTTAGGTACAGTTCTAAGGAAAACAATTATTCCTAAAAGTTAATAAAATTACGTTAATTAAATGTCATAAATAGTAAGATAATAAAATAACTTCGTAATATCTTCGTCGAAACAATTCTTATTGAATTTATATTCATTTTAAGGATATAACTTTGCAACAATATTGCAAGATTATAGTAGTTACTTGTTCTTAACAGAAAGGATCTAAATCGTAATTTTTTTCTATTAAGAACAAGTAACCTAGCTTTCTTGAATTTTGTAACTTATTAAAAAGTATGATTTTATGTTAAATATGAAGCTTTTAGTTTGATCTTTATCTTTTAAACATAAAATCCTGAAATAAATATATTTATTTTCAAAAAAGAAGATGAGTGCTGATGTATAATTTTTGTATTTTATGATATTACTGTCACTTGTAAACTGATTTTTATTCTTGTATTTATTATATAATATAAATGAAAAAATATCCTAATCTATCTATATATATAAAAACCAATTGCCATTAAAACTCAAAAACGGCTGAACCAAATTGACTAATTCTTTAACAAAAAACTAAAAAAAAACAGCTGGGAAATTGAAAAGTTCAGAACTGTTTATTTTGTACCTATGTATGATGAGTTCTCCTGACCGATTCCGGCCACGGCGGCCAATCTCATTGAGACTAGCCAACTGCGCAGGAGATATTATAGTGCACAAGTGTACGCGCAGACACTAGTGCACTCTCTATTCCTGTCACTCTCATACTCCGGTGGGACGACACGAGACACGACCAGTGAGAGTTAAGGCGCAGGACCAACGGCTTTACGTGCTCTCCGAGGCACGGGGGTGAAACACCGCCAACTTCACAACTCCGGGCTGTTACTGAGGCGTACTATACAAGAAAGACTCAATAACTAAACTTGGCCCGACCCGGGATTCGAACCCAGGACCTCCGGGTGTGCAGCCGTACATGCTAGCCACTACACCACCGAGGGAGTTAGACATGTATACCTATACAATACATAGTCTATCATTCCATATAACCGTTAAAACGTGTAACTAAATATACATTAAAAATATCATCTATTTATATAAAAGTAAAAGACAGCGTAGCGGCGGCGTAGTAAACTCATTCATTTACGTGTTATCGCATTTTTTTTATTACTATACTAGCGGCTCACCCTCGCTTCGCTCGGGTTCGTCGCTAGGTACGTTTTAAATAGATATAAAAAGAAAAAATCTTTCTTTCTCACATTTTAATTATATGTTTTAATACTTACCTATTCCGGACTAAGAGAAATCCAAAAATTAAAATATCATAAAAATTGGAACGCGGTCGAACGGGATAAAAAGTATCCTATGTCCTTCTCCTGGCTCTAAACTACCTCCCTGCCAATTTTCAGCTAAATCGGTTCAGCCGTTCTTGAGTTATAAGCGAAGTAACTAACACGACTTTCTTTTATATATATATAGATTACACCATTACCATAAATACGAAAGTGATGTATGTATGTGTATAACTGTCACTCCTTCACGCTGTTACGGCTAGACAGATTTAGGTGGAATTTATTACACAGAGTATCACCTGGATTCAAAGGCATCTGATTATAATTATTATTAAACATACATAAAACGAAGAGAAACAATACAGAAATGAAAAACCCGGTCAAGCGCGAATCTGACTCGCACACGAAGGGTTGGCTCCGTACCATCGCACAAAATATAACACAATGTCTTAATCATTAGTTTTTTTTTAAATTGCACGTCGGCCATTTTGAAATTAGCCATCTTGGTTTTTTACTATTTGTTGTTATAACGGCAACAGAAATACAAACACTGAAAATTTCAACTCTACTATTACGGTTAATGAAATACAGTCTGGCTGACAGACATACGAAGGGACGGTCAACGGAGGACTTAGTGAGACTTAGTAGAGGATAGTAATAGGGTCCCGTTGGCAGCCTTTGGGTACGAAACCCTAAAAAGCACTTAGGACCGAACCCAAACGAAGACAGGGTCAGTCGCTAGTTATCTATGTACAAATCACAATATGATTTGGAAACATTACTTAAGTATTCGTATAAATAATCTTGTTTTGAGACAGTAAGATAAACAAAATAATAAATTAAGCATGTACACAAACTTTTTGCTTATAATCTTAACGCAAACAGAGTAGCCGTAACACAATTTTATTTATTAAGTCGTTAGTTAAAAAGTATTTATTTATCATTTATGTTTTATCGAACAAAAGAAGTTTTTTTTATAATGGCCTATAAATTATTGATAACTTATATGTAAATATTAAATATTGTTTTAAAACCTATCTATCTATACATGCCTATAATAAAATTGTAACTAAGCCGAATCTGTACATTAAATATTTTTTGGAAAATCTTATTTAAATAAACATTATTGTCGATACAGAGGCCGAATCTATAGTTTTTAGAATTTTTGTCTGTCTATTTGTCTGTCTCTCTATCTGTTACCGCATCACAGAAAAACTACAGGAGGGATTTTGATGAACTTTGGTATGGTGATAGCTGGTTATCCGGGTCAACATATAGGATACTTTTTACCACGGGAAAATGTCTCATTTCTGAGGAAAAATACGAAAACTTCAATGTAAGAGTATACTAATCTGTAAAACCTAAGAATTTGGTTTTTGGTAATCTGAACGCGGGCGGAGCCGCGGCCAATGCTAGTCACCGATAAAGTACTATCACTTAAGATATATCGGACTACGAAAGTTTGTACGTTTGTTACTCTTTAACGCTATATTTAGTACACAGAGAGACTATGATACCTTGAGTAACACATAGGCGACTATTAAGGCCTCTCCACACTAGTGCCGATCACAGTCCTTTCTCGGTCCGTACTCCGTTTGATAAAGTATTTCTTTACAAGAAACGTATATAAATAGTATATCTATATAAATAGTGTGAATTTACTCATTGTTTCTTGTATAACAATACTTTAACAGACCGATATCGGACCGAGAACGGACTGTGATCGGCACTAATGTACGCTCTTCGTTATATTATTGCACCTTTTGACCAATTATTGTTATTATATTGATTAATGACCGTATTACGATTGTTTATAAAGTACAGGAAAAAGCGATAACAAATGCTTCAACTATGCATTTATTATACATTTTTATACTGTAATTTTCTTTGCGAGTTAGATGCGGGAGGAAAGAGATCTCTTACATCTTGGAATAACACATCGACAATTTTTTATATAACAACCTAAACCACGAGCAGAGTCGCGTGTAAAATTTTAACAGAAAAATTAAGTACTTAAGTGCGGTATAGTGACATCTTACAACTTGGATTAACACAGTATAAGCTAGTTTTTTATAGAATTTACCTACCACGAGTACAGTCGCGGGCAAATACTAATAAACAGAAATAGTTGAATAAAAAAATAGTTCAAATAATTGCAAATAAAAGGCAAAGTCAATTCGGTGTCAATTAACAGTGGTTTTGTAGCGTACATTCACAGCGCTATGCCATCTCTATAAGATGGTTAAAAACTGTCAAAATTCTTAAAAATTTGTTTGATTAAATTCAGAATAAATTTTGCAATATTTATCATATTTTAGTTTTCATAAATTTATTAAATAAAATAGGGCCAAAATTAACGACATCTATTATCAATCCAAGCAAACAAAAAAATCGAAGAAACTGGAATAAACGCTGTCCAATTTATTTGTATGTATGTAAATGTCATCTGTACTAGTATAGTATTATATCATCTGTGGTACCAATAAATAAAAAAAACTACTTACAGCAAACCCCGCTCACGCAGCCTTCGCTTGACCGCCGGCTTGACCCTGGGTCGGCCATTACTGTGCAATCCCCGTCCAGTTATAAGGAACAACGTGTGATGTTGTACTCTAATATTACTGTCCTGGGCCTCCCTAAGCTTCTGGATATGGGAATCCAGGAACAAATCCAGGGTTTCCCTGGCTTCTGCAACTCTTAGATAGTGGAGGTCTATTGTAGCATTGTCAGAACTATTTGCTGCGTGTACCTGTAATGTAAGCATTTTAGGTTCAACTTCTATTACCACGTATACAAATCCATAAAGAAAGCGAACGCTCGCTGATTTTAACGGAACTGCTTTCAAATGCAAAAGTTGCCAAAACATACCAATATTAATGGCGAAAGTTGAAGTGCCATCTCGTGGCAAGTTACAGTTACACCCGTCAATCCTGAACCTGTTTCCCGACTTATTATGTATGTATGTCAGTCAGTATCGCGTCATGCGCGTCAAACTATTTCCCTGTCTAGTCCCTTCGTTAAATGTCTGTATAAATCAGTTTATGACCGCGTCTAGAATTTCGTGGTAAGTACGTCGATATGAAGTAGCCTAAATGTTTTTTTTTTGTTGGGACATTAACACACATCTAGTTCAATGATAAGCTACGAGGCTTGTCTTATGGATACCAGATAGTTGATACACCACACATATATAACTTTAAATACATACACACAACTTTAAATATAAACACCCATGACTGGAGTACAAACATTCGTGCTCATCACACAAATGAATTCCCCCAGCGGGACTCGAACTCGCGACTGCTGGCACAGCAAGTAGGGTCAGTACCAACTGAGCCAAATGTGTCGTCAAATTAAATATATATTCAGAATATTAGGCATTCCCTTTTCAAAATTATTTTTTAACGTAATTTCTTTAGTTCAACAATTTTATTGGGTCTATCACGACCACAAAAAAATAGCCAAATCGGTCCAGTATAAAAGTTATATGAGTATTTCACAATTCTCAAGTTATGCGCTAATACCAACAAGACAGCATTACATTTTTATTTATATATATTTATTTTAAATACTAACTTGTATAAGGGAAGCCGCAGCCAAACTGTTAGCTTGCTCGTATTTTCTCTTATGGTACGCGGCAACTTCACAATAGTATGTTGCTACTTGGGTCATACCACGCCTTATATATTCTTGGGCCTTTTGATAATGTCTGAAATTTTATTTTAAAAACCATTGTAATTTATTACACACGGTGACTTACCCTAGCTTAGGTCAGATGCACTCCTAGTATCTTCTATTTCTTTAAAATTAATCCAATAATATCATCATATGTAGATTATTTTCGCTAAATATTTATCAAATATGCTTTTCATAGAAAATCCCTATTCTATTGGTGTAAACCTTATGAAAATCCTTACAGCAAGGTTTGAGATTGGCGCGAATGAACAGAAACTCAGCACAACGGAGGATATTAATTTTTAATAATATGTAGTGATGATACACAAACACCCGTAAAAACTTAGACGCGTATTAGTGTCCTTTTCAAATGATAATGAAAAAAAAATTTTTGTAACTTTAATATACTTTTTGTATAAAAAGGACTGGATGAAAAATTGTCTCAGTTATTCACTACATCCAAAATCAAGGCCAACTTACTACATATCAAAATGTTTATTATGTAGTTACTATAAAATTGGAGCATTTCTAGACATAATAACATAAAATTTATATACATAATATTAGAAAGTATTATTATATACATAATATTAATACTGGTATTTATTAATTGGCCCAAAATTTATAAATTTTAATTTTATATATATATAAAAATTAACACAGAATTATAAAAAAAAATCTAGTCAACACAAGTGGTTGCTATAAATATTTTTTATATAGAATATTGTTATTTTAAATATATACTTTTATTTAAATAAAAAGATTTTAGACCATTTTCAAATTAATTTCAAAATTAGTTTTACTTGTGGTTAAATTTTGCTTGAAATGTATACAGGAATATCCTTGATAAGAAATAACTTAATAATTAAATTAAAACCATAAATTGATTAGAAAATACATGTAAACTTATATGTATGTAGTTAGATGGTATGTATATATATGTATGTCCGTGTATCACTTAACACCTGGGCGGAGTCAGAGCGAAGGGTTTGTTTATAATAAATTATAATAAATCTGAATTACTTACACATTCCTAGTTTGCAAATGCGCATCCGCTTCATCTCTAAACTGTTTCACATGCGACATCTCCACTTTTTCCCCTTTCGGTAGCAATGGCCATTCGACCTCTGACAATGTCTAAAAAATAATAAAAATTATACCCTAATATTGAAAAAAAAAACATTTTATTTGTATTTAAAATGCGAATAAAAAAGTTTTTTTTTCGTATAGGTATATATTAAATCGTACATATTTATACCTTTTTCTCTTCTAGAGCTAGCTTCTCTTGTTGCCTCTCAAATTCCTTTTTCATAACAAATTTACTAACTCCATCTTTATCATCAAGAACGTCGGTTTTTCCAGTGGACATCAATAATACCTAGAATCGTATGCGCTGAATAATATTTACGGAAAAAGAAAAAAACACACACTAAGGTTTTTTTTACTTCATCTATGGCATTTAATTGAAGATACAGTCATATTTTTAATACCAAGCTATTATAATTGACTAAAAATATAAGAAAACGCGATGTATGAGAAATTTAACTGTATATACCAATCCCATTTAACTGGCAGGAATAATTAATACATTTCAGACTGTTTACTATACAATCGTAATATATACAAATAAATCAAATTAAAGTGTCTGTCGGTTATTTCAAAATAACTATGTCTTCTCATGTACATAGTTATTTATATGATCCCAGTACCTAAACAACCTTTTTTTTTAAATTATCTGAATGTCTGTCGGTCTATTTGTCCGGTGTAATCTTCGGAACGGCTTAATAGTAATGGGACTTTTACTGAAAGATAGAGAGGGCTTTGTATTGCTATATATGTTTTATTTCGAAAATATTTGGGGTTCCAGCGCGAAAAACGAATGCCCTTAAAAATTACACAAAATTCAAATTTACGTTTCGAAACTGATGCATAACGGCCAGTATGTAAAGGCCTTCAAAAAAGAGATAGCATGTGTCTATCTCATGAGGTACGCTGACAATACTTATTTTCATCTCAATAAAACGTACCTAGGGACGCATCCAAGCGAAGCGAGGGTAAGTCGCTAGTAATATATAATAACGTTTATATACAGTTTTATCTATATCTGCCGAGCCATTTTCACGTAAAAAGCGCCTAAGGAAAAAATAGTACAACTAAAGAACACATTTAAAAACTGTTTTTTGGGTGAAATATATTTATATGAAAATTTAACTCACCTCAACAGTGGCTAGGAAGTTTTCTTCGTGAGCTTGAAGCAATTCAGACAATATGTCGGGGGGTATATCTGGAAACAGATTATTTAATTTGTCTCGCGAAAGTTTTGCAGCTAAGTCCTGAGGTTTGCTCTTACGCAATTCAGCAACATCTTTGTGATACAATGAAAGAGCAAAGTCCATATCCATTATTTCTTTAAAATCAGGCACTTCCGGTTCTTTACCTGCTTGACTGAGTTCAGCTTCTTTCATTGCTAATTGCCTAAAAAATATATAAGACGAAATACAAAATTACTCACATAATAAAATAATTAAATATAATATAGCAATTAATATGCAAATACAAAATTTATGCAACAACAAATATTGTTATTAAAAAAAATGCTAAATATTTACAATACACCAGAATATGATGATCTGTCTAGCTATAACCAACTTACCTCGACATTTTCTTCTAGTTGAATAGAACGTTGTACCATCGAAATGGATTTAATAAAATCGTATTTACATCCTAAATTCTGCAAATGTTGCATATAAAGAAAAGCACTATTAAATTTACTTATTTTATATTGTATATAATAAATATTAGTATACGTTACCTTGCAAACTCTTCATCTTGTTGAATCATTAGTTCGGACTGTTTTGCGTCCTCTTCTAACTGATGCATTAGAGACTCCATCCATAAAGCATTTATTTCGTTTAATAATGACATAGGCATGTTTATTCTAGCATTAACATTTGCTGGATATTCCATATTACGACCAAACAATTGATCAAGCTGAGCAATAAATTCCTTTCCCAGATTAATATTTACTGTTTTCTCCACATCCTCTAAACCAACGTAGGACTCGTCGTCACTAATTTCTGTATTATCTGCTTTAGATGTACTAGGCACGACGGAGTTATTAGTATCAACTACCAATTCTCGATTTCCTGACGCACTTGGTATTTGTATTATATTACTTTCGACAGGTGGTTGGTTCGAATTTTCGAGGGTAGTCTTTTCGATGTTCACGTTTTCTTGACTATCGTCTTCACAACGACGAATTTTACGTATCTTTAAGCAATGTTGTGAGTAGTGGCTATCAGGTATAACGACATTCTGCTCTATCTGCCGCTTCAATTCCATTGAAGCTTCTGATACAACAGCATCTTTTTTAATTTTTCTCATTTGTAATGAAGGTGAAGGTGTTTTATCTGAATTCTCAGAATCTGTTTGCCGGTTTATGGATATTGGCTCGTTGTTACCCGGTAAAATACCATAAGCTGATAAACATTGACAAAGATCAACATTATGTGTCTCATCTGTATCAGAAATATCATCACCTTCATCAACTGTACCAAGTCTTTTATTTTGCACCCCATCTAGAACTATATCTACTGCCCAATTAACATCCCCGCAACAATTGTCAAAAATATCTCGTAGATCTGCCCTCGCTACAAACTTAAAAAGTTTTCTAAACGATTCAAAATGTTGTTCTTCATGTTGACACCTATGGTTGTCCGTCAAAAGGTCATTATTATTAGTAGAAGTGCTTTTATCAAGCATCCATTTTTCAGGAATTTTACTATTGGTTGAAGCCGTGTAAAATTCATTGATATCTCGTGGTACAGCGGTAATTATTTTAGAAGAATGTTTTAAATTCGAAACATCAGTATCGCCTGCTTCAACAATAGTTCCACGTGAGTTTATTTCTATAACTGGGGAAGCCTGTTGGGTTACTGAAGAAGAATTACCTTCTTCCCATGATGGTAAAAACATAGATATCTTACTCCAATCTCGACATTCCTCAGCAGTAGGAAATAATTTTTCAGCGGTCGTAGTACGCGGCCTTTTATTCTTTCTTTGAGGCTTTGAATCTATGGGTTGTTCATCATTTTTAGGGCTGTTTTTCAAGTTATTCTCCCAATCCTCACTGGCTTCCCATTCTTTTTCGAGTCTTTCCATTTCCTCCAAGGTCCGTTGGATTTCAGTAAACTTATAATTTTCATTTACTTGAACTCTTTCATCTGCCTCATTTGTATCATCAATTTGATTTGTATCATGAGTTTCACTTGTTTGGTCAGTTTCATTGGTGTCACTATTTTGTTGCCTTTCTACGTCACTGTTTGTATATTCTTTATTCTCACATACAACTGCGCTTTCTTTTTCAACATTGATTGTAGATATGCTTTCACTAAGATGAGTTTTAGATGTTGAAGATTGCGCCATTTCCTGAGATAGTTCTCTTTTTTGTATTTGTTTTGCTGCATTATCTTCAAAATTTGCACTTCTTGTTTCGCTTTGCACTGGATTTAAAAGTAAAGGCGATCTTTGTATAATAGGCGGATTATTCCTTAACACAGGAGGTTGCATTCTATGTGCATAATAACAATTAAATCTTTTCATCAAAACAGGACCTGTTATACCGTTTTCATAGTTATCTAACATTCTTCGAATTTTATGTATTGGAACATTGTGGGTATTTCTCCTTACAAGTTGGTTCGCCTTTCTTGCCCATGGTGTATTTGGTTCTACAACTTCCACAATATATCCATTTTTAACCCCTTCGACAACATAGGATTCCATTTCAAAACACTCAATATTAGTATTATCAATTATTATAGGGCTAGTGCCTTCTGACATAGCCTTCCGTGCTCTATTTTGATTCCAAGCATGGGCATCCCCAAGTCTATGTTTATTAAATACGTAAACACCTCTTTGCATAAAAAAATGATCAGTACTTAAAATATGTACGTAATAATTGTGTTGCGATTCTATGCCATACATGGCATCTATAATTTTCTTGGCTAAGAACGACTTACCACTACCGGGTACTCCTCTCATGATAATTAATATGCGCGCACCATTTTCATGTTGCGCTAAAATTTGCCTGAGTTGATTGGTCCAAAAATTTTGAGGTATATTCGATGCCGACATTGTTGGTTTAGGCATTTGCTGTAAGGGCGGTCTAGTGCTTTGGGAAGCTGCAGCATAAGAACTCACAGTTACAGTATTGAAAGGTGCTGTGTGAGAAGTACTGGAAACATTTGATACAGGCTGCATACTTTGTATAGTTGAGGTAGCTTGATTACCAATAAGAGAACTTTTATCATTTGAAGCTCTACTCTCTGTACTTTCTTCATTATTTTCCGAATCATAATTTCCATCCATAGTAATACTCATAACAGCATTTGCAGATTGTTGAACTGTTGGAAAGTAATTATTTTATTACTCATCTATTTCAGAAATTGATTTTTAAATATATTAAACAAATAAATTTGTGTTAATGTTTTTTAAAGCAGCTCATTACTTAATATACATAAAAATTAATAAGTTATGTTGTAATATCTAAGTCATTAGAAATTATTGACATTTTAATAAAAAACAATCTTTGAAACTGAATTCAATTAAAGATACTCAGTATGTATGTATGTATGTATTCAGCCCTTTTTAATTCAATGCGAGGGGGATCAGGCCATAGTCCACCACGCTGGCCAAGTGCGGGTTGGCGGACTTCACATGTCTTTCGAAAATTTGCTAGGTTTTCTCAGACATGCAGGTTTCCTCGCGATGTTTTCCTTCACCGTAAGGCAAGTGGTAATCATGTTAGAAATGATTCGCACATGAAAATATCAGAGGTGCGAGAACTGGGATTTGAACCCGCTTCACTCGGTTTCCCAAGCGAGCGCGTTACCACTGGGCTACCACTGCCTAGATACTCAGTAATGACTATAAATTATTATATATAAGCAAAATTAATAAACAAAATGAAGGGTTTTGGAACTTTAGGTTAAGTTTTTTTTTAAATTTATTTTATCAATATTTCTACCTCTTTGTGCGAACTATACATTTAAATGGCTATATCGATTTTAAAAGAGATTTTCACTACCGGAATTTGAAATCAAGTCCTATTATCTCGCGATTATAAGGAATGGCATTTATGATAGATTTGTGATACATGAACATTTCTCGATGAATTGATAAGACGTCTTAATCTATAATCTATATTACTAATTTTTACGAATATAAAACATTTATTTTATAATATATATTTGAGTGTAGATGTTCTTAAGATAACATTACATATATACGTAATGTAATCTAAGTTTGTGTTATAGATGTAGCCCAGTGGTAACGCGCTCGCTTGGGAAACCTAGTGAAGCAGGTCCCAGGTCAAATCCCGGGTCTCGCACCTCTGATATTTTCATGCGCGAATCATTTCTAACATAATTACCACTTGTCTTGCGGTGAAGGAAAACATCGTGAGGAAACCTGCATGTCTGAGGGAACCTAGCAAGTTCTCGAAAGACATGTTACGTCAGTAAACCCGCCCTTGGCCAGCGTGGTGAACTATGGCTTGATCCCCCTCGTATTGAAGGGAGGCCCGTGCCCAACAGTGGGACGTAAAAAAAGGGGCTGAATACATACATATTTAAGTGTATGTTTTTTTGACAATGTTTTTGACAATGTATATTTTTGTTATTTAGTCACAATGAAAATATGATTGTTTATAGTATAAGAATATCTCAACGAACACGAGAATGATATGCCAGTAATACTCGTATTTCCATATAATGTTATTGAAAACCATAATTATGCATGCGTAGCCAAGATTTATTCATAAAAATCAAAATATGAATAATTGATTATGAATGATAAATTTTTCAACATGGAAACGCGCAGGTAACGCGCAGCCAACACTTCCCGCCCGCACCTCTTTCGCTTCCCGCCCGGGCACTGTTAACTGCACAGTGTGCTTGCACTGCATCGATCTATCGATAGATATATAAGTACTACCGTTAAAAGGACAAATTGTATAACAAATCAACTTACTAGTATTATATTATATATGTACAATGTACATATAAGTAAAAGAATAGCGTGATTTCTTTTTTATTTTGCTTGTTTCACGTGGCGATTTTAAGTTAATTTTCGATTTAGATATTAATTAGCCTACTTTTTAGCCATTGTACAAAGAAAAGTAAAGCAGACATTTAACCAAGGATTTTCACCACAAGTCTTCATGTTAATCAATATTCAATAACGTAAATTAGCGGGAGCAATTTTTGTTTTTTTTTTTGTCATGACAATCTGTCACAATGTGGATTTTTTTTTTCTTTTTTGTATTAATTATAACAAAAATTAGTAAATTATAAAAAAATTATGAAATAATTATTAAAATATCTCAACAAATGAAAAAGCTATGAAACTTTAAAGTTGCGCATGCAGGAATAATTTCGTCACGTCACACGACCTTCGAACGGCCGAAATTTAAATAACCTACCTACTTAATTTATCAGTCATGTATATCAGTAATTGAGTTTTCAAAAAAAACACTGATTTATTAGTTTCGATCTATATCGTAATTGCATTGCGTTAAATATGATAATAATCAACATCAGGAAACTTCTTCATTGATGAAGATATCACAAAGGAAACATGCAAAGAAAAACAATTTCTTTTCTCCTTTTTAAAGCATTTAAATAAAATCTTGTTTAAAAATGTTTTTTACAATTATTTTACTTTTCTATTGTTTAGTTATTCGTATTTTTCTCAGCAAACCCTTAGATTGATTTGATACCCATATCATAGGGATTAATTTGGTATATAATTATTAATCGTCATTTTGCGGCCATATTCGATTTACAATGACGTCACTTTGCTTATTGTGTTCCGCCCATCAAACGCTTTCATTTGATGCCCATATCATAAGGGTCACTATAGAAATGATAAACCACCAGTTTGTAATGTCCGCCATATTGGATTAAAAATGGTAACATTTCGTTAATCATGTATTGTCACTAAAACCAAACTTGCGTGCCAAATTTCAGCTCAATCGGACACTGCTAAGTGGGACAAATTTAACTTGCAAAGTTTGATTACAGACAAACATAATATACAGTATATTTATTGAAAAATCTTATTGAAATATACATTATTATCGATACACAGGCCAAATCTATAGATTTTAGAATTTTTGTCTGTATGTCTGTCTGTCTGTGACCACGAGATCACGAGAAACCACTGGGCAGATTTTAATGAAATTTGGTATAATGATAGATGGTTATCTGGATCCACATATAGGATACTTTTTACTACAGGAATATATCTCATCTCCAAGAAAACTATACTAAATAAATAATAAACTAAACTGGTGTTTAATATTTATATACCATTTAAGAAACATTGTTAACACTTTTGCCAAAACTTATTAGTAGTGTAATCTAATTTCATACAGGTGTATAAACTGTATACAATCTGTTTTTAAATATATTATTATGATTTAAAAGAAATTTGGCTATTACATGGTCAAATACCATGCATTATGATTAAATAGTTAGAATTTCGTAATGCTTTTTATATGAGATAGTCGCAACATAAAAACAGAATTAGGTTTAACTAGTGAACTAAAATTTTGGTAACATAGCAATGGATACACAGGCAAACTCGCAGGCAAAACTTTGTAACTATAGCAAAAATATATTTTTGACGCAAAAAGCATTTTTTATCATAGGTAGTTTAAGGAATATACTATAAACATTTTTTAATTAAACTTGATCTATAGTATGATTAACAGTATTACAATATCACATAGACACCAAACATGCAATAAAAGAAAAATGGAATATTTAAGAATGAAAGTACTCAATTTGTTATATACCACATAAACTTAGAGCCACAACCATTACTGAAAATTAAATTTATAAAAATCACCATAAAATAAGTGTTACTCAGACGAAAGTTCAATGCAAATAAACATGGATACTGCCACCTCTCCCAGAAATCAATACAGCCATCTCCACAGACCAATCAATGCAGCTTATAATGCAACCCGGGCAAAATGTAATCAAAGGGTTTTTAACTTTAATACAAATAAAATTGAACCGTTATCAGTTCTTACATAGAGCACCATTTGTTGTGCCTAGGTGAGGATAATATGTATAAACGTATATGTAGGACCCAGCTCTGGGAAGTAATGCCGCGCATCTTCTACATATATACACATGTAAGTGCAATAAATCATAATCAATACAAACTGATGCAGCCTTAACTCTATAGAATAGTGAATACTGAGGTTACTTACGATCTCCTCCACAGCTCTCAATGATTGTGATGTACACATCTTTACTTAATACGTTTCCAAATGTATTTATTAAAGTCTCAAGAATGTTATTATAATCAATGTTTAGTTCTTGTTCCTCCATTGTTTCAAATATATCACAAACCTAAATATTACGAAAGTTCTCCCACTACACTACTAAATTGGAAAGCATAATTTTTAACCTTAATAATAAACAAATAATCAAAGCGTAATGAGTCCATTATGAAACCCATGGCGATAGCGCGAAATTGCAAAGTGTGGATAACGAAATATTATAGAGTATAGACCAAGACCATGGACGACAATAGACTTCGACAAGAAATTAGAAAATAAACATCATTTTTAAATGTCAAAAAATGACAACCATAGACAAAGCCTTTTACAAATCCAAACCCAACAAAGACAATCTGTCAGTACGATTATCGTTGTAATATCGCAAAAGAGGAAAGCCGCAAAACAAAGAAAATGGGAACAAATTATATCCATTTTCTATGTATCCGGGCACTGCACAATTTGTCATTTTAATTGAATTTTTAGTGAAAAAAATCTATCTATCTTTTATACTAAGGACCATAGCGGTAGTGACATCTAGCGGGAGAAAGTGAAAGTGGCAAAAAAATTCCCCATTGTAGTTTTCTGTGCATGATAAAGCTGAAGTAATTTAATAATATTGGAGATTAGAAAAAAAGGCGCCAATTCTGCATGCCAAGACTGAGATATACGTGAATTAAAATTTAGTAAATATATTTAGTGAATTTGTTAAATAAATTATTAAAAATGTAACATATTTTTTTAATAAATCATGTGATTTATCTTATTTTATAAAAACAATTATTGTAATGCTGCATATACAAAACAATAATAATTGAATTTTTTGTCTATTTCTCTGTATGTATGGTTGTCTTTGTATATGTGTGCATTTAATGCAAAAAGTATTGAACCGATTTTAACTAAACAAATTTGTAACGCTAGCAAACCTTATTAGATATATCAAAACAATGTATTATAGAAAAATGTTGGTATTAAAAGGCCTACGCAAAAGTCCTCAATAGCATAATATTATGTCTATCTTCCAAAGTTCACTCACAATAACTATTTTTATTTATTCAAAAGTAAAACGTAGTCAAAGAGACAACAAAGCGAAGCGAGGATAAGTCGCTAGGAAATAATAAGATCGATAATACATAAAAAAATTTATAATAATAATTTGTTTTCAATATTTTATTTCTATTTGGTAAAAGAGATTAATGATTATTCATTGCAACAACTAACAATCATAATATATCTACAAAATAGCGTAACAATGAAAAAAATACACCACAGAGAAGAGAAGTAATACTTCATCATTCTAATAATAATAATGGAGGGTGGTAGCCCTCCATAGCTAATAATTTACTAAACGGTCTGTTGTGTGGTCTGTGGTTATAACAGCTACCATACCAATTATACAAATTTTATGTGATTTGGGAGTTGTGACCAGTGTAGCCAACTTAGGGGGGGGGGGGGGGAAATGTTTAGGGGTTTTGATAGGGGAAAAAAAATTAAGGGATTTTTTGGTTTTTTTTCTTTAATAGCATAACTTAAATATAAATAGCTTTAACGATACTTTTTATTTGTAAAAAAAAGTTTTTTTTAAATAATTAACTTTACAAATATGTTATCTGTGATTATTAAATTAATGATAAACAACGTAACACAATATCCTTAACTTTGATATTTTTAAATAATCGAACTTTATGATGAGTTAACTATTTTAATTTTTGAATTATTTTATAAATATGACATCCAGTGGTGAAGCGCTTATTGCCATAAATCATAACTGGTAACATTCTGAGTTTGTACTGGTAAGTTACCCGCGGTAAGAAAAAGGCACCTTAGATTTTTTAGGAGAGAAAAATATTTAAGGTCTTTTTTAGGGGATTATAAAGTTTCGGTTAAAGACTTCGAAAAATTATATCCCTTTTTATTATTTTCTGAGTTATCTATTGAATTTATTATTATTTTTAAATGGTTGTGTGTTATTATTGTATTAATAACCATAAATATTTTTTACGCTATTTGTGATCATTTAAAATAAAAAAAATAATTTAAAAGTTAAAAAAATAATTTAAAAGTTAAAAAAAATATAGATAAAAACATATATTTTTCAAATTATTATTTTTTTTATAGGGAGTTTTAGGGGTTTTTGAAATTACTTTTAGGGGAAAAAATTTCAAGTGTTGGTAAGACTGGTTGTGACAGCTCTTGTTGTTCCGTTCCATTTGACATTTGTCAGCCATGGTAGTATAAATATGTATAAAGTTTATGCAATATACTTTATAGTTTATGGCATATGCATGGCGCATGCCGCATGGTAGTGAGAAAAAGTGGTCTCGATACTACCGATTTTTCGGTATTTTTACCGATATGAGGTCTGTCCTACCGAAATACCGAAACGTAACGGTTTTTTCACGATTTTAAAGAAAACATAGAAAATCTCCCGATTTTACAGTTCATAGTTGGCAGCCCTTTTCATTTATGTTTTACGATACGGGGAATCCAAAAAATCCTTCAAGAGTATATTGATGATATACATATTTATTTCCGGGGCTTGGGTCTTACAACTCGATGTTTTAACGGATTCCCAAACAAATTGTATATAAAGAAGAATTCTGGGTTTTATTTTTCATTAATTTTATTAACTTCGAAGAGAAAATTTACACATTAGTAATTTAAAGTAGTCTACTCTGAAATAACTCCACAGGTTTTTTTTATATTTAAAATTAACATCTGAATATGGCAGCAATGCTTAGTATGACATGTCACCATGTTTATTATGACTTAAAGTCTGATTTTTAATTCCGCGGAATTCTGACATTTCAGAAATGTTGTCAGCTTTGAAACATTGTCACTAAAAACGGAAAGCATGTTAGCAAAATAAAAAAATAAACCTTTCTTGAATTTAAGGTTTCAATTAAAAAAACTAAGACTTAAAAAATTATTGATAGCTCTAAATTGGTAATTATATTTTTTATATCATATTATCGAAGTTAGAATAATTATTAAGGAAATAATTTTTCTATTATAGGAATTCCTGTTCAGTAATACATAGGTTGCAAGCCTTTTTTTAGGAAAACCCCTTTGTTTGTAAAATCTTTGCAATTGGCAAAATGAATTGGAAAGTACCAAAAAGACAGGTCCACAACGATCGTTCACGATTTTTTATTATTGTTTTTGGCAAGAATGCATAAACCATATTATAAAAGAAAAGGATAAAATGTGCCCTCTTAATGATTTGATGGATAGTGTGAGTGATTCTTTTATTATCCAAGTGGATAATGACGACAAGGATGATATAAGTAATAATGATTAGTAAATATTTTCATTTCTTATATTTTGTTTTATTCTGTTGTTTCATTTAACCATTAAATAAAATTACATTATAGTTAGTGTGCATTGAATGCACAAAACAATGACTATTTACAATGTCATACATATAGTTTACTTGATCTAATTCTGTTTCATATTTTTAGTTATTTTATATTAAAAAAATACAAAGCAGAAAAGGTTTATGATATCTGAATTGTCAAAGAATGACACCTGTCATATTTCCGAGGAATTAAAAATCAGACTATAGACACACCATTGATACCTATTTGTAAACTATTTTGGTATCTTTATGGTCATATCAATATCTTTTTAACATTAATAATAATGGAAATAATAATAAATAAACTTTTTTTGATCGAATATTGTTTTTTTTTCATCTACCGATTATGGGTCCAAATATACCGATTTTTGTAGGCAACTCTACCGATTTCGCACATTGACGTTCGAGATCGAGACCACTGGTCCTGGTCCACGACTCCTAGGGGTGTCCATTTTGAAAAAACATCGAAGTTTTTTTCGATTCGATAAATCAGAACTGTACATCGATGTCTTTCGATGTATCGGGTGAAAACATCGATATTTTGTACGCAATGAGTACTTTTTCAGGGTTTCGTACCCAAAGGGTTAAAACGGAACCCTGTTACTAAGATTTCGCTGTCCGGTTGTCACCAAGTTGTATCTCATGAACCGTGATATTTACAGTCTAAATTTTTACAGGTTATATATTTCTGTTGCCGCTATAACAACAAAAACTAGGAAATAGTATTCACGGGACACGGACCAGATATGCTACTTTAACACAATTTTTCATGCAAACCATCAATAATTCAAACATTGTTATATATAAAAAAAAAATTATTAGTTAGAATTTTTTTTATAAAAAATTAGAAAAATCTTTATTGTTATTGACGTAAAAACAAAAAAAACATCCGCAATAATTTTGCTTAGTCTGCCATGTCTTATTCCCAGTGTTCTTTTGAGAGACTTTGCAAAAACAACAGTTTATTTAAACGTTTGCCTTTCTGTCTGTTTCGTTGTTGATTGACGATTTGTGCCGCTTTAGAAAACAAACGTTCAGATGGGACTGAAGTTCCTACCATGGTATTTGTATGCAATTGTATGAAGTTTAGGGTGCTGAATCTTGAGATCATTCCAAATTTCTAAAGGGTTCTCATTTAATCTGCCTACTGGGCTCCGTAAATAAATAGATAGTTCATCTGAAATAGAATCATCAGATTTCACCGTTTTCCAGCTATTTTGGACTAATTTGTGGTGATCTTCTCTCAGAGAACATTTTTACATAGAAGCTCGCTGGCCGACATGACATGAGCAGTTTTTTTTTGTCACTGA
Source organism: Brenthis ino (assembly GCA_921882275.1). Taxonomy (NCBI): domain Eukaryota; kingdom Metazoa; phylum Arthropoda; class Insecta; order Lepidoptera; family Nymphalidae; genus Brenthis; species Brenthis ino. Next base: position 16,640,390 of record OV170234.1, read on the forward strand.
CTCGTGCGCAGTGCTGCCAACATAATTTTTTAGTTCACGTTGGCCGCAATGACATTATATTGTCAGTCCACTATTGAATAATAAACTTTTCTTTTTTAAATAAAGAAATAGGAAAAAAATTTTTTAGGTAAAATTTTAGTGGTCGAACTTGAGTTTTTATGAAATTAATTGGTTATAATCGATTCGATGTTTTTCTAGTAAAAACTGAAAAAACATCGATACATCGAGTATATCGAAAGCATTTCAAAACATCGGATCGATTCGATGTATCGCATTGTAAATATCGATGTTTTCAATGCATCGATGTATATCGAATATCCCTAACGACTCCACTGTATAGATAGGCCAACTCGGGTTTTTGCTAACCCGAGTTAACACGAGTTAAAATCATGGTAACTCGAGTTCAACCCGAGTTAAGTAACTCGAGTTAGCATGATAAGTGTTATGAAATTAATACATTCTTTCATTCTATGTCGAGTTGAATACATCTACGAGTATTCTTTTCAAGTTTTTGACATGTTTTGACTATTGGTTACTAAAGTGACTCTTTTTAAACCATAGTAAGTGAATAATTGAAAGAAATTATATTATTATTATAATGTATTTTCTTTAATGTACAGTGTTTTACAGTTTATCGATAAAGAAGTAACTTCCGACAAGACAAGTGCGAGTCGGACTCGCCCACCGAGGGTTCCGTACAAATGTGTAGGAAATATGTTTAACTTTAATTTGCAATTTACAACAAGTAAAGGAAAATTTCAAAAAATAAAAAAAGTTCAAAGTTAAGGTAAATTTTGGTTAATTACAAGTTTTTGTGAAAATCTAAATTTGCCCATATCTTTTTATCGTGTTGACTCAGGACCTTGATTTTATACACCCAATAGCGAGAATAGACCTTAGTATCTGGTATACATTTTAACTTGCTAGGTCCACCCATTTCTTAGAAAATCGGCGGTAACACACGGACATTGTCCGTGAGTGATCTTATATGGAATCCTTTTTTATTTTTTGAGTTACGGAACCCTAGAAAACAATAAAAATAGCTTAGCTTTTTTGGCTTAGGCTAAAGAAACTAGAATAAAAACACCAGTTCTCAAATAATAATTTGATAAATTTAAAGTTTAAACATGAAAAAATAACAACGACATTAATATTAAAATATAAATTAGTCTATAGTAATATTAAAATAAAATGTTGGTAGATAGAGATACTACGAGACGGTGGTACCGTACCCGGTCTACATCCGGGTGTCTCCCTAGGTACGTTTTAAATACATATGTAGTTAAAAATAGTTATTGCGAGTGTACCTTAGGAGATAGATATTTTTACTATTGGGACCTTTTTAAAGATCTACAATTTTCTATTACCTATCTTGTTTTTATGTTTAGTTAGTATTGCTTGTAAATTTCTGTGGATGACTCAGTAGAAACAGTTTTTGTGTTTTTCCGTGGGAAATAACAGGTTTTCTGTAGTAAAATTTATTTACAATCGGTTAAGTACTTTTGGCGTGAAATGCATATAGATATACAAACAAACAGACGTGCAGACAATCAGACAAACTTTCAATATAAATTTATTATATGGTACTATTAAGGAAAAGTATTTGGTTTAATTTTTTGGGTACTAATCTATTTCAGCGAGGCGGTATATTTAACAGTCATGACAAAGGTTTGTTAAAGAGTTTCCTACAATGTTTTGTGTTGATCAAGTTGTTTTTTTTAAATATGATTCTTCAATGTAGTTGTATTACCGGAATATTTATATGATTCAGAACACCATTTAAATTTACACTCGTTACATTGAACTGGTGCTTCAAAAATTACCCAAAAAAGGGATGTTTTTTTTGGCCCCGGTATTATCGAAATAATCACAATTAAACTTTTTATAAAGAATTCAAACAAGAATTAATAAATTATTAAATTTAAGAACTCGTTATTTAATAAAAATGCAACTTTTTTGGAGACTTGCTACCTACTGTTTCTAATGTCACTTCGTTCGCGCGCAAATATTCGTAAGCATACGGGTAAAGTCGGCTTCTCTCGAAAAGCAAACTTCGTTTCGTGTATGAAATGTAAAACGAAGTTCCTTAAGAAACGAGGTTCGTGTGTCGGTATCTAACCCGAGTTACGATCGGTCGAACTCGGGCAAACTCGACGTGACGCTAACTCGGGTTAACCCGAGTTGGCACTTGGCAATAAGCATGGAAATGATTGCTACTTTTAAATCATTATCACGTGATGAAATTACAACAATTTTTCACGTGATTTCACCTGCTACTTTTCACGCATAGATTTTTGATTTCGACGGTCTGGTGTCACACTTTATATTATTTGCTATTAAAATGTAGTATGAAATGTCACCAATGGCGCTACTGATGTGATATGGAGCAGAGATATAGATCTGACGTAGTTGCATACGTACATGGTGCTTTGAATGAACCTATTTTCAAACAATGAACTTTCCCTCATACTTCTACAGGCTTGGGACTGACAATGTAAAATTAAATGAATTTTAAATATATCAGAGTAATCACACGGTAAAATTGTATTAAGCTAAGTTCCATAATTACATTGGCGTATTTAAAAGTTCATTGTTTTTATGTACAATAAGAATTTTTATAAAAGAATTTTATACACTTTTTTTTTGTTTTTCTTAATTTTTTTTAATTTGTTTATAATCATTTTTTTTGCTTTTTGATTTTTTTGATGATTGATTTTTTTATGAGATATCTATATACAATAGTCTTCATTGCTTTTTAAAAATACAAGTTCCGCTGTTCGTTTTCTGCTTAATCGTGCTCTTTTTTGGGTTGCAAAATTTCCCGCTTTTGAAAATACTCTCTCACACTCCACTGATGTCACCAAGATGTGACAGTGCTCATGAAATATTTCCGCCAAATTGGGGTACATATAGGAGTGAGATTTCCACCAAACTAATGACGAAGAATCGCGCGGAAGCACTGGTTCATTAATAAACATTTCTAGCTCGTTCTCAGCGTTGGTGGTTATGTCTGTACGTATTACACATAATCATTCAGTAAAAATTATAAGTATTTGTTGGATAAAAAACTAAAAATGTGCTCTAAATTTAATTGTTGTTTCTAATTTAAAATTATTTCTAAACAATATTTCTAAGAATCCGAAATCATGCAACTCGAAATAAATAAACTCCCCAATTTACTGATCAACGGTATTAACTGAAAATTGTATTTTGTTGAATAAAAAATCAATAAAAACATCAGTACGAAAATGTATACGGAAAATGCGAGTAACGAAATGCATTCGTGAGTAACGTTTAGGTACTCGGTACTAGATGGCGTACCCGTTACTCAGTAACGAATACATACGGTTTGCTACAGCTCTAGATTTCACCAAGTTGTGATTTGTAGCAGCCACTATGAATTTAAGTAGCAGGTGTGACGCGTGATTACGCATTTCACGTGATTTTTCACTTGCTACTCGTGAAATGTCCCATCCCTACTTGGCAAACCGAGTTGACTTGACAGTTGACACATCGCTACTCCACAGTCCACTCACCACTGGTGAGAAATGAGAACTCAGAATTGTCAATCGGTTTTAACTAAAAAAACTTGTTAATTAGTGTCGTTTGCAGTTTTTTTTTATAATAATACTTCTGCCTTTTGTGTATAAAGAATAATGAATTTAAAATAATATTTTTATATATAATAAAGAACAAAATTACTTCGGATAGTTTCATTCTTTTCTCGAACAGGCATAATTAATACATTTGAAAATGGCGGATAATTTTCAAAACAATAAAACTATGGCATCCGTAATGATGGATTATGAGTTTAAAATGAAAACACAAACTGAACGGTCTAAAGTTGAAGATTTATTCGATTACGAAGGATGTAAAGTTGGTCGGGGTACTTACGGTCATGTTTACAAAGCTAGAAGAAAAGATGGTTCTGATACTAAGGATTATGCTTTAAAACAGATAGAAGGAACAGGCTTATCGATGTCGGCTTGTAGAGAAATCGCGGTACATATGTTCTGTTATATATATCAAATTCACATTAGAATTAGTGCAACAATAGTTGTATAATTTATTAAATGATCTATGATCTATAGTGTTATTTCCTTACATTCATTTTTTAAGGAAAATTTTGTTGGTTTTATATATTTATTTTAAATTTTCTTCCTTACAGTTGCTCCGTGAGTTGAAACACCCAAATGTAATTAATCTGATTAGGGTATTTTTATCCCACACTGATCGTAAAGTTTGGTTATTGTTTGACTATGCAGAACATGATCTTTGGCACATCATTAAGTTTCATAGGGCAGCTAAAGCCAATAAGAAGTCGGTCATGGTTCCGAAAGGCATGGTGAAGAGTTTATTATATCAGATATTAGATGGAATACATTATTTACATTCAAATTGGGTTTTACATAGAGACTTGGTAAGACTTGTTAATTATGTGAATAGCCTAATAAAACTGGATTAAAAAATATATATAATAGTTGCTGAGCTAATGAGTTCATGCTATAATTGTTAATTTATAAATAGTGTTATATTTCCAGAAACCAGCTAATATTTTAGTAATGGGTGAAGGTCCTGAAAGAGGTCGGGTAAAGATAGCAGATATGGGATTTGCAAGATTGTTTAATGCTCCCCTAAAACCATTAGCTGACTTAGACCCTGTTGTTGTTACATTCTGGTATAGAGCACCTGAGTTGTTATTGGGTGCTAGGCATTATACTAAAGCAATTGGTATGTGTACCTTATTTAATCTTCTATACAACTTAATTAAATTGAACGTACAACAGCTTTTTACTAAATGCATATGAAAGTAATTAGGGTACTTATAAGAAAAATCATTTTTTTAATTTTTTGTTTGTCTGTTCCACTAATCTGCGAAACGGTTGGATGATTTTCACTACCAGATAGTTGATGTTATAATAAGGAACTTAGGCTATTTTTATTTTAGAAAAAGAATTGGGAATCCATGCAAAAAAATTAAAACCTATAAAATTGTGATGATAGTACCTAGGGTTGCACCCGAGTGAAGTGAGGGTAAATCTCTAGTCATATTCTTAATAAAATATTATTTAAAAGAGTAATTATTGAGACAACATTGTGGGTGTCCTTCTCTGCCTTTTTATAATATTACTATAGTAGTTTTTAAAATAAATATCTGTATAATTTAGTTTCATGATATTTTTAGATATTTGGGCAATAGGCTGTATATTTGCGGAGTTGTTAACTTCAGAACCTATATTTCACTGTCGTCAAGAAGATATAAAAACTAGTAATCCATATCATCATGATCAATTGGACAGGATATTCAATGTTATGGGTTTCCCTCAAGAAAAAGACTGGGAAGATATAAGGAAAATGCCTGAACATGCCACTTTAGTTAAGGACTTTAAGAGATCTAAGTAAGTTTATTATTGCTGTTTAGACATTTTTTATTTTCAAATTTTAAAAAAAGCAATAAAACCTGTAGTTACAACAACATCAGAAGGTAGAATGGATTCAAGCAAGATTATCTTGTATTGTATGTTGATAAATTATTACATTTAAATATTAGATATATTTGAATTTATTTTTCTTTATTTTTTAGATACAAATAAATAAAATAACAATACAAAAATAATATACAAAATCAAAATATTATCAAATATGCATCAAAAGTGCCAAAACATGTCAAAACAAAAAAATTATATCAAATAGTAATATTTTTTAAGTTTCATTATTAGAGAGGGAATATGGCAGTATATGAATTTTTTATGTCCTAAATACCAATTTACATATCCTTTATAGAGTAAATAGATTTTGCTGTAAAAGTCAAATATCATTAATCAACTAAGTTAAATATGAATAAATTATAAAAAGAAATAATAAATATTGTATCAAACTATCTCTTCAGATTTTGTTGCGGAGTTATTTTGATTTTTGGTTCCCGGCGTTTCAAATGCTTTACAGCGATCATGGTCACGGGAAAGACTAAGTTTTTAAACATCTTAAGGGCATTATATAGTTGTACAGACAGCCTTTAAAATGTCAAATATTCTCGTAAATCTAAGAAAGTATTAAATAGTAGCAACTCACCCTTGCTCAGCTCCAGTTTGTCCCTACTTACGACCCATATATTGACCCGGATAACCAGCTATCATCATACTACATTTCATCAATTCTATCCAGTGGTTTTCCCGTGATGCGGTAACAGACAGACAGACAAAAATTCTAAAAACTATAGATTCAGCCTCTGTATCGATAATAAAGTCTATTTCAATAAGATTTTTCCAAAAAATAATGAATGTACAGATTCGGCTGAGTTAAAATTTTATTATATGTATAGATTATGTCACCTTAAAATAATAATATTATTTTTATTTGCAGCTATCAAAACTGTTCTCTTAGTAAATATATGGACAGGCATAAAATAAAACCAGACAGCAAAGCATTTAGTCTCCTACAAAGGTTATTATTAATGGATCCAAATAGAAGAATAACATCTGAACAAGCAATGCAAGATCCATATTTTTCAGAAGACCCTTTACCAACACAGGTAGCGAGAATTGTTATATTTATTTTAAATTGAAATTGTGTTTGTTATTTTGTTTGTTCCATCTCACAAATATTAAGAAATATTTCAAGTATAAAAATGAAAAACAAGCGACTCACTATCGCTCCGCTCGAGTTCGTCCCTAAGTACGTTTTAACAGTCTGAGAAATCTCAGAGATGAGATATTTTCCTAAAGTAAAGGTAGGCAGTGGTAGCCCAGTGATAACGCGCTCGCTTGGGAAACCGAGTGAAGCGGGTTCAAATCCCAGGACTCGCACCTCTGATATTTTCATGTGTGAATCATTTCCAACATGATTACCACTTGCCTTACGGTGAAGGAAAACATCGTGAGGAAACCTGCATGTCTGAGAGAACCTAGCAAGTTTTCGAAAGACATGTGAAGTCTGCCAACCCGCACTTGGCCAACGAGGTGGACTATGGCCTGATTCCCCTCGTACTGAAGGGAGGCCCGTGCCCAGCAGTGGGACGTTAAAAAGGGCTGAATACAATACAAAAGCTATCCCATATGTTGACCCGGATAACCAGCTATCATCATACCAAATTTCATCAAAATCTGTCCTGTGGATTTCTGGTGTTGCATTCTCAGATAGACAAAATTCTAAAAACTAGGGTCAGCCCCTGTATTGATAATTCTATTTTAATAAGATTTTCTATAAAATATTTTGATATTCAGATTCAACTCAGAATTTTATTATAATAATGTATAGATTACTTTATAAGAGTCATAGTAATAGTATGATGTTAGCTTTTGATTAATGTTGAAAAATGCATTTATGCATACCACCACACAGGTGATTATGTAGGACTCACCGAAAAAAAAGTCAGTACTAAAGAAAAGTCAGTAGTAAAGAAAAGTCAGTACTACCTACTTAAACCCAACAAAACCTCTCCCGTCTTAATGGGGCGTCGCAGGGTCGCTTACGCACTCTGCTAGGTCTGTCGAAGCAACCCTACATATCCTATACCTAACATAACCATGGGGTTGCTCCCACGGTCCACTCTGCTATTGAAGAAGTACCAGGAGCAACTCTCATGGTACACTGCCCACCGAGGTGGGCTGGGCTCCTAGTACATTTCTTAGCTTCGCGCCTGGCTGGATTGCCAGCCATACACAGTGCCGTATTGAACCTGGGCAATGTAAGAAATGCCGCCCCATTTTGCATAAAATGGATAAAGTTAAATTTTTTTAAATATTAATTATTGATTTTTGACAAATACAAGAAAATAATTTGTTAACGTTTTCAATTTTTTCAAAAAACTGACTAGTTATTTTTTTTATATTCATTTTGTGGAAATTAAAAATACTTTTCGATAACTCGATCTTTTATTTTATTCTTCGAATTTTGGCGCCCCTGAAAATTTGCCGTCCTGAGCACTAACTAGGCCCGAGTGCCCCTAGTGTAAATTCAGCGCTGGCCATATAGATGACCGATTGCAGATCGTAAGGTCCTGGGTTTGAGTTCCGAATCGAGCTAAAACTATTTCTGACGTGAAATAATCAAACAGCTAGGAAATCATTATCTCTCTCTGGTTGTCGTTTTTGTCCTACAGTATCATTACACAGTATAAAACAAAGTCGCTTCCTGCTATCTGTCTGTTCCTTTGTATGCTTAGATCTTTAAAATTTGATTTTGATGCGTTTTTTAATAGATAGAGTGATTCAAGAGGAAGGTTAATATGTATAATACATGCACTATATGTATTATAATAATACAGAAAAGCCGAGACATTTAAAATTTGTATTTCATACTAACCATTAAAATGTACCTAGCTAGTGTGTCATATGAGAGTTACACGAATAGAAAGTGCACTTGTATAGGATTATGATTACTTTTGTTTTTTTTTCTTACAGGATGTATTTGCGGGATGTCCAATACCTTATCCAAAGAGAGAATTTCTGACTGACGATGATCAAGAGGATAAAAGTGAATCGAAAGCTCGACAAAATCAACAACAACAACAACAGACTAATGTATGTGCAATCGTTTTGTATTATAATTTTAAAAATATCTTTTAAGTAAAAGGGACCGTTTATAAAATAAATATGTTCTAATTTTTTAGTTATTTATCAGAACTCTGAGGATTTTTTAAATGTTCCGAAACATCTATTAAACACATTATGACGGAAATATATACGTAGAAGTGTTTATATATTCACAAATATAAAACGAATGTCTTTCTTTCATAACAAAAAAAATATATTTAAAAACAAACTTTTTATGAACGGCCTCAAACGAAATGACGAAAATATTAAGAAGAAATCTTAAATCAGCTTTCCATAATTTTACACGATAATAGAATGCGTACTCAGTAATAATTATAGGTGACGCTATACTCATTTTAAGATTTGTTTATACCCAATAATTTAAAATACTTAGTCACAATTTGTTATGATTTTGCAATTGCTTTATATATTCTATACATAGTATGTTCATTTTGTTTGTTATAAGATAAAGTAGTTAATCAGCTTCTGGGTATGCCCCTATTCTATTGTCTGTTCACGTAAAACAAAATAGCTGTATAATAGTGTCTATGGTGTAATAATAAGTTCTTATATTTTTTCTTTATTGATATAAATGTAGGCTGTATCGCAGAGATATTGTAAAAGTGAAAATCTAGTTAAATCATAATTTACCTAACGTTGTCCAGTGGTATTGTAAGAAAAGAAAACTGTTGATAACACTCTAGGCAATTAAGATTTCACGATTTTTATAATTTACCTTTAACAGTTATATGAATGTGAATGTTTATTTTCTTTTGTATTCTATATAAAGTAATAAATTTTATATATTACAGACTCAGCAAAACCAGGTACAAGCTAACAGCCACGACCACGCCGCCAACAACGCTAAGAGAATGAGGATGTCAGGTACATGAACTATATATTATCTATATGTATACATATAATAAAATTGCAACTAAACTGAATCTGTACATTAACTACTGTAATACCCTATAGGTTTGGGTCGAAAACCTATATGGTAGTTCCCGTTGACCTAGAATCATGTAATTTGGCATAAAGCTTGCTAGTCTTACAGCACAAATAAAGGCAAAATTCCAAAAAATAAAAAATGTTGAAATAAAAGTTAAACAGATTTACAAATTTGTACGGAACCCTCGGTGGGCGAGTCCGACTCTCACTTGTCCGTAATTTTATTTAAATTCTTGTCTGCTCGTTCCGTATAATCTCTAAAACGGCACGGACTGATTTTGACGGGACTTTCACGGGATGTTATAGGGAGTAACATAGGCTACTTTTATTTTGGAAAAAGAATTAGGGTTCCTCTTAAAAAATTAAACGTACCACTTTAACATAAAACTGTTTGTCACCAGGCCCGAACCAAGGCAACAACACAGGCGGTGGCGGTCAGCAAGAGTTCCATCAACAACAGCAGATGATGTTCAGCAGTCAACAGCAAAACGCCGCCTCGCAACAACAGGGCAACTTCCAACAACGGTTTTAATTTATTACCCGACAGCGCGACGCAAAGAAGGGTAATGTGTTTTTCAGCCTATGTATGTATGTATGTAGGTTTGTACCTTTGTGGCACTATTTAGACCAAACGGGTGGGCCGATTTTGATAAACTATGTCAAGATAACTATGTCAAGTGGAGTATCGTTAAATAGGTATTTAAAATTCGTTTTTAGGTTTCTTTCATCATTTTTCAGTTTAAATAACAGTTTAGGATATATGATGATTTATTTTGTTACTAGCGACTTATCCTCCCTTTGGTCGAGTGCATCCCTCGGTACGCGGACTTTGTTCACAATTTCATGGGTTTTAATTTGCGCGGAACCCTAATTCTCTTTCTAAAATAAAAGTAGCCTAAGTTACTCCTTATAACATCAGCTGACTGCCAGTAAAAGTCCCGTCATAATTGGTCCAGCCGTTTTGGAGATTAGCCGGAACAAACAGACAGACAAAAATTTTAAAAATTGTGTTTTTCTTAAAACATATATTTTGTACAAATTATAATATTTTCGGCTTTTTTTTTCAAAGACTTGATGATTATTCATTAATTATATTTTTAACCGAAGTATTAAAAATAGGGGTTGATTTAAAATTTAGCTGAGGACGTCCTTTGAAATTCTTGTTTCGTAGAATTTTAAAGAAATTGTACATACTAATTTTTGATTTTTTAGGTCTGCCGACAGAAGTGAAAACTTAAAAATATAAACAATCAGTTGTTATTTTTGGATATTCAAATTAATTGTTTGATCTGAAATTAAAATTTCTAAATTAAAACTGTTTACATTAATCCGGTTTTGACATCTATCGGCACTCTGAGTGTTAGCGTTGACACGTCACGTGACCATGTCGATGACTATAGAAGTTTTCACTTCAAAAATCTTTTCTTATTGCGCTAAAGTAATAAAAAAACCTTGATAGTAATTTTTTTGTAAATAGAGATGTATTACATTATAAACTAATTTAATATTTGAACTTCAAGAAACTATATCAGTACTAAAAATAATGTATTTCCTTTCCTTTAAATAGACTGAATGGTAATATTGTAAATACTATAATTTAAGGTAAAAAATAAAGATTTTGAATATAAAATATTGTTTAATTTGTTCTTCATTAAAAAGACATAAAAATATCTAAAACATAATAAAACGAATAACTTACAAAATGGACGGAGTCGATAAGAATACGTGTGTTACTTATTACTAAAAGGTGGTTTAAAATTAAGATAATAATTAGAATTATGGTTTTTGTCGTTAGATGTTTTGTCGTTTTTAGGGTTCCGTATCTCAAGTACAAAAACGGAACCCTTGAAAGGTTATTTGCGTGTTCTGTCTGTCACTTCCTTTTTCTCTAAATCTAGATGAAAGAAGCTAAGTGACACTGATGGGTAAGTAAATAATTTTGATTTTCAGAGGAGATAGTAATTTTAATTTAGGGGGTCATATTAGAAATAGAAAAAAATATCAGTCTCAATAACAATCCCTTTCATTTGCTATTATATATGGCAATGGAAGTTGGTGGTATGTATGTGCATATTACATAAAATAATAAAAGGTGCCGTAGCAAATAATATTTTTTTTTAAATATGGGTTAAAAAGGTATTAAAGATACATATTCCGATATTGTACGGAACCCACTTTTACGCAAGTTTCGCTCGTTTTAAAAAAATATAGTTAGGTTTTTATTGATGAACTGACACTTAAAAAATAATTTACATATTATCTCTTGAACGATCCTCCTTGAAGACCTATGCGAGTTTTCTTCCCATATTGAAATATATTAAAATATGTATGTACCTACCTATGTGTAATGGGAATTTCGTCGACAGGAATGAAAATGGTCTGTTCTTTAACCTATAAAACTACGTGTGGTTCTTTCACTAAAATTGATTGGTTGAATCCTTGATAAATAAAAGGTAATTCCCCCAATTTTATTAATATTTTATAGGTAGGTACAGCTTCGTAGACGGCATATGATACCTCCACGACCGCGGACACGCCGGCGTTGCAGTTAACAATAGATTTCTTAGACATTTACCTGGAGGTGTTAAGATATTGTTAGCTTTTCCATTTCATAAACGACTAGCTTATATGAGTGATGTTATGACTAAGTAGATACTCTATTATTTATCTTAAAATGCTACCTATAAATATTTATAATTTAACGTTTTACAGGTGAAAATTCCATAACAGTCTCTGGAGCATTGTGCGTTATTGTGTATTGGGCCTTATTCAAATCTTCTCTGTTTAATTTGTCTTTGTCTAAAGGTCGAATTCGTGTTCGTAATCTTCCGCAACGACCGTCGGCCACTTTGTCAAATATTTCTGGAAAAAAAACAAAAACATTTATGAACAATACACAAATATAGAATTTTTGATTTGCTATTAATTAATTATCGAAATATTGGCAACATTTCTTTAAATATTAGGGACCTCTATATCTATGTCAGAACATTTTATAGCAAGCGCTAAATTTTTTCGACATGCCCACAGAATACCTACGTTATTAAATAACGAGGTAATAATATTTTTTTATATTGTTAGAGATTATAAGCATCGAAGAAAGTTTATATTTTATAATATACCCGCGGCTCACTCTCGCTTCGCTCGGGTTCGTCCGTAGTGAAAAACAAAAACAAATCTATCCCACGGGAACTGTACAGACTATAATCAATCTCTGTGCCAAATTCCATCCAGATCCGTTCAGCCGTTCTAGCGTGTTTGAGTAACAAACATACATCCATCCAAACTTTCGCATTTATATGTAGTAAGATCATTATACAAATCGTTTAATGATATAAGTATACCATATATTGTAAGGAAATGCGCTATGATTAGAAAGCCTTACACTATTAATATTGCTAAGCATATTATTGTGCAACTAATCGTGTATACAATAACAAAAATATTTATAAGATTTTTTTGTTAAGGAAAATCTATTCAATAACTTTACACATTCGTATAGAAAGCGCATTTTAAACAGACTAGAGAGTGTACGTAACTAGAATAACAAGTTGTATTTTAACCTCATTATACGTGCAACAAAACAAGTTATTGTAAATGGGGGGATGTCTGTCTGTCAATTAAAATTGTGAATGCAAACATAATTTATGACCATTTGATTTAATACTTACGATCTCTTCTGAATGAATTATGGCATGCCATGTGACATAACGACGCGAACCCTTTCAATCGGTCAGGATCGATGGGGAACACCCCCATCGGGCTACCACAAATTGGCTCTTTTCTACCATTGCAAGAATCTAAACATGTTTCGTAATCGTTCTTTCTCCTGTTTGACTTGCGTCTTCTTGTTGTTGTAGGTCTTCTAGTGGTTGTTGTGGGGTTTATTTTAATATTCGTTATAGAACCCTTAGCAGATTTCACCCGCACAGTTAGCAAGGGCCTTCGAGTTTCAGGTCGTATCGTTTGAGGCAATTGAGTATTGTTGGCCGGTGGTGCCGAGACAGAACTTGTATTGATTATAGGGATGTTTGATATTGGAACAACCGTGTTACCATTCCAACTGCTAGGTATTAAACCAATTGGTATTATTGGCAAATTTGATGGGTTTTGATTTTGACGTAAAACAATCGTAGGTCCTTCCGTAGTTTGTTGAGTAGAAGTTGGAGGAGATGGGGTCGATGTAGTCGTAGACGACGTTTCTGTCACAGAAGCTGTAGTCACTTCTTCTGTAGCAACTTGTGTGATACTTTGGACTGGGGCAGATGTAACTATTGGTTGTTGAAATAATTGATTTGTTTGCTGTCTAGGATCGTAAACTAATACGAACGTAGGTACGTTAGTATTTGGTCGAAAAATGTCTTGTTGCTGCGGAATGACTTGTACAATTTGTGGGGCTTGTTCTGTCACAACTTCTTGTGTTGTTGTAATAGAAGGTGTAGTTGATGTAGTTACTGTAGTTGAGATCGCCGGCGAAGTTGTTTCCCTTGGACTTATTTGTGTAGAAATTGCTGGATTTTTCGGTATAAAAGTTAAGTCAGTAGTGAATATTTCAGTTATAGGCTTTGGCGTGTAATTTGGATCGTTTATCAAGTTTGCCGCGTACCATTCTGTGTTTGATATCTCGGCTCGACATAGTTGTAACACTGAAACAAAATATTTTTAATTAATTTATTGTAGCCCTTAAATATTATTATTAATGTCATTTATGCGGAAATGTTATTTATTAATCTTCTTTTACGTAAAAGTATTGCCAGCGTCATTTTTTCCATAGAAATAGTCTATGAGAAAAGAGCCCAGGGTGATATAGACTGCTTTAGTTATACACATGACGACATGTTTGCTCAGTTTTAGTGACTCGACTTGTTGTGCCAGCGGTCGTGGGTACGAGTCCCACTGGGGGCATTCATTTGTTTGATGAACACGAATGTTTGTACTCCTACTCCAGTCAATAGGTATATATATTTATAATATTAGGTATGTATGTATTTAAAATTATATGTGTAGTGTATCAACTTTCTGGTATCCATAACACAGGCCTCGCAGCTTACCATGAAATGCATGCATGCTTAGCAACTAGATGGTGCTGTGTGTTAAATGTCCCAACAACATATTGTATATTATGTATGTTTTTGGGACATTTCCGGTATATATCGGAACATCAAATGTACCCGTAGAATATTAGATTTAGTCTAAAGTATTTATGTATAGTTATACGTAGATATAACAACAAGTTTGTTGACTCATATGTCTTATTTGCTGATCGTCACATCACAGCGGACGAACAGGTTTTCAAGGTCCGCTTTTTGCGATCAGTCTCCCTAAGGTCAAGTCCCTCGGTTGCTGACGAGAATGTTTTGTTATTTCATTGATCACTTCAATAAACAAACCCTTGTACTTAAGTAAGTTAATAAACGACCACATAAACAAAATGATTCCAAAAATTTCTTTGTAAAATGTTATTTGCAATAAACCATGAAAAGTACTTAAAAACAACATAAATTCCAGAAACAACCATCATCTTTTACTAAAGAATTAATGCTACCTTTTAATTGTTATACTAAAGTAAAAACATACAGGAATATGATAAACGTGTACAAACAATCGAATTCGACAGATTTATAATATTTTAGTACCTATAATTCCTACCTACTTATTATGAATTTATATATATATATATATATATATATATATATATATATATATATAATATTATGTGTTTAATAATTTTATTATAGCTGTAATGATTTAAAAAAATAAAGGAACTTTCTAGAAAGAATTAAACTTTTCCTATGTTTTTACTACATATTTTCTAGAATCTAATCTAGTATTTGCTAGTTTTTAATTCAATTTCTTTAATCCCACCACGACCGCGGACACGCTGGCGTGTCAGTTAACAATAGATTTTTTAGAAATTTAGTTAATTTCTTAGAAATTTACCTGGAGATGTTAAATGGAAAAAATAATGAACACGTTATGTTAAACTACGAGATATGTTTAGAAAATTGCGTACCTACTCTGTGAATTTATGAGACAATAAAGATATCGTAAACTTATACTGGTATGAATGGAAATATACTATAGCTCAAGTAGGTACCTACAGTTCATTTCCATTTCAGGCTTTTCAACGGTATAAAAGATTGAGCATAGCATGCTTTTACGGAGTAGCTTAAATGAAACTTTAACTTAAATATAATAGGGTGACTTTTTAAATGCATCGATATGAATGAGTAGTGAATGGCTTGGAAGGGATTCATCATGACGCAAGAATGTTCTCTTTAATGGCACAGATTATATTATACAGTGTACTTGGTAACGGGCCAGATAGTAAAAGGTATGAATGTTGATATATAAAAAGGTATGCCTCTTATAGGTTTATAGACTTAAGTAAACAATGGTGAATGCAAAGTCAATACAATACAATGTACATTGTAAATGTAGGTACTCGAATTTTATTTTATAACTAGCGACTTATTTTCGCTTCACTCATGTACGTTCCGGGTTGGTTTTTGTATTTATAATATTTTATACCTTTTGGCTAAATTATTTATTATTACTAACAGCCGAAGTTTTACTCCAGGTCATAGTCTATTTGTGTAGTAAACATCCAACCGTTTCAAACCAAAGAAGTGACAAACACAGACACAGTCCAGATTTCACATCTATAATAGTTTTTTTTGTCAATGCAATCATGCCCGTGAGTTGCTCCGTTGTTTCTTAAAAGAAGGAGAATCCAACAAACATTCTTTTGAATTTTTCATATTACTAGAAAAAGGCTATAAATATCTCCTTATATTACGTAACTAAAATAAATAGGTGCCTAGGCTAAAGATAATACTTAAATAATATAATAGAACTAGGGATGTTAATGCAATATTAATGAGCATTTTTATATACCTATTTAGAATTATTGTCTCTGTTTGTAAACAACGTACATTTATTAAAAACTAAATTATTTTCCTTTAAGAATATTTATTAGACCTCAACCATATAGACCAATGAGCCTCTTAGATATACTGGAGAACTTAGGTCGATCATGAAAAGTGACCTTCAGGGACAAGTCGTTAGAAATCTCCTTCTTAGTTCTTGTCGCTAGAAATCCACGCCATACCGTTATTTATTTGTTTATTGATATAATGTTACTCTTACTAATATTCTAGATTACTAACTAATATTATACCAATATATTACTGACTAGGTATATATAACAACATGGTCAAATGAATCAAATAAGCTCAAACCCAAAGGTTAAACTAGCATCCATTCAAGTATACCTTTAACCTGGTACCTTCGTTAGATTAACTATATTTTTTTTTAATTATTTTATTATTATTTATTACCCAGATTTCACATACGTAGTTTCATATTACTTCGACAATTACAAGTCGACTAAAATCGATTATGTTTTTAAGTTTAAGTTTCATAGAAGAATTCTTCAATCTCTACATTATTATAGATAAGAAAGCTTTAACATAGAGTCCTAATATATTTGTAGTAGATAAATCGTTATAATTGTAATTTTTATATGGTACTCGCGACTCCTTAAGCTATAATGGGCGCATAAAAGACAAACATCCAAAGAAAAATTCATTTATTTGCGCCAGAAATTAGGCATATACAGAATAAACCACCACAGTTTCATCAAAATCGGATCAATGGTTGGCATAGAGGACAAGCATAATATGAACATTCATTTTTATTTATATAGAAGAGAATTAAAACTTCAGATCCTGTCGTTGTATTTAATAATTCTTAAAGACTTCAAAAATGAAGAGACTCATTCCGGAAGTATGTCTTTATTATATTAACAAATCACTTGTTCATACCTCAAGAGTGGTCTATTTTACGGAAAATCTTCATCCGTAAAGATAAAAAAGTAATTGGGACCATATTTAATTTAAATTATGTCGAATAAAATTTTTTTTTTCACTATAATGACCCATAATCAGTCTATAATTAGGAGATTCTACTTATTTGTATAAATACATAGTCAAATAGATATTAAGTTTCTTCAATGTTCGTATAGTAAGTAATAACCGGTGGACTCTGTTAAGCCTGAGGAGTCCGACTGGATGGGTACCACTCCCTTATCTATATCTTCCGAAAACAACAATGATTGCATTGTTGTGTTCCGGTTTGAAGGATAAGGAAGCCAGTGCAATTACAGGCAAGAGCAGCGTTGGATTTACACTAGGGTCACTCGGGGTAAATTTTTACGGGCGCCAAAATTCGGGGGACGGGAAAAAATTTTTCTTCGCGTATCGAAAATGCTTTTATTATTTTCCAAAAAAATGATAAATAAAAAAATATTTGTTAGTAGGTAGGTAGGTACATTTTTCGAAAAATTGATTTCATTTGTAACTTTTTTTTTGCATTAAAAAATAATAATAAAAAAAACTTTATCGCAACTTTATCCATTTTATGCAAAATTTCGATAATAGGGCGGCCTTTTTTACTATGCCCAAGGACGGAGCTAAGGTTAATCCGGCACTGGGCAAGGGGTATATTATCACAGTGACAAGGCACCTGCGGTTCTGCATTTTTGTTACATAAAACATAAGTGCATGAACCGTAGGTGTTATGGGCAGCAGGTACCGCTTTCCAAGAGATGGGGTGTCTGCTCGTTTATTACTGAGCATCACAAAAAAAAAAGAAAAAAGTCATTCTTGTATTAATTTAGTTTAATCAAAAACTCAAAATTTGGTAAGTTGAGTAAGAGATATACTCATATCGTTTTTCGTAAATATCTTTAAAATGTAGAGACACACTTCTGTCTCATTTTTGTAATATTGTACGTTACTATGCTCTGTTTAATTAAATATTAAGTCTAAGTTAACGAATGTAGTAGCACCTAAGGTTTTTTCTACATTCTAATTAACGCATGAATGCTAGTTTCACCGCATTTTTACAAGTTGCATAATTTACCGGTAATATCTAATGTTTATATTTTACATATATGGAATCAATCAAATTACTGTTTTATTAAAGATCCTAACATTGAAAATATAAAATATACCGAGAATAATAAATAGCACTAAGGTTTTGTTGGAAAGATTTTTACTCTATTATAATTTATACTGCGTCTTACACTTACATAATTGTATATATGCCTACATTATAGTACCTGAATAAAATGTATCTTCAAAATAGCTATTAATTAAAATTCTTTGGTTATTTGCAACAATAAAACTCAAATGATCACTAAAGCATTTTTTATCTATATGTTTGTATGTAGATACCTTTTAATCTTCGCAAGCCAATTGTAACGGAGCTTTCAGATGAGAGTGACCGAGATCAATTTTATCTCGGAAAAGTAAAAGCATTCGTGGAAAATAGCGGATAGACAACATTGCTTTGACGTATTTAATGTAGGCACTTAATACTTTTATTGACGATTTAGATGAGATTTATCAAAGCCGTTCTCTTAGATATAAAATCTATATGAATTATAGATTGTGGGCATTGATACATAGAAGAAACGTAACGCGTCACCTAAAAATCCTCCATCAGCCAAAACAATAAATAACTATATTGCACAAAAATATAGATATCAAACATTTTTATATGTACGATTGAATCAATAGTTAAGTATCTACCTTGCTATAAATTATTTGTATTACAAAATGTCGGGATCCGGAGCTAACTAATTGCAAAGTAAGTGGAACAAAATAAATAATGGATTGCACACGATGTATATATATATATATATATATATATATATACTATATATATATATATATATATATAATTCTTTCCATGTAATATAACTATTCTCTTAGAAGAATACAAAAAAGACAAGAAAAAAGAATAGAAAGAATTTCTAAATAATATATATTAGATTTTTACTACATATTGTGTAGATACATCATTCCATACAATGTGTAGTAAAAAACTAATATATAAATATCTCGTATCACGGTATTTGTGGTCACACTCCTTCGAAACGGCTCGACCGATTTTAATGTTTTTTTGTATATTTGGTAGTTATGAGAATAGGTCGTAAAGTATTTTTCACTCTCCTACCCCCGCTCCCCATTTTTCAAGTAACGAGGGGTGAACCCGAGCGTAAAATATAGTATGTGACAAAAAATATATGTTTACTATTTCGCACCATCTTAAAACTTAGCATTAAATAGCCTACCATGAAATTATACAAAACTAAAAGTTGCTCAACTTCCACGATTTTAATGTTCATATATGTATGTATACTTTATATCTTTTAATGGAAACGCAGGCCTTTTAACAATATATCGAACAATGGGTGAAAGTAACAATTATTTCAATAGGATAGCCGAGGGACATATCCGAATGGTCGCGTTACATGGTTCAATGAATAATGTTGAAACGGTATTTTATATTAACTCTACATTTTTATAATGACCTTTATTTTCTAAGTAATAAGAGTTATATGTGAGTAAAATAAACTCACGTGTTAAAACGATGAGCGTGAATGCGTCCTCCATACCGGCTGCTAACAGACTGTCTGTCCTTACTCTGTCGTTGGCAGACTGCAGCAAAACCAGTAAAGTAACACAAGTAGCAATTTCCAAACACGCGCCGTTCTGCGACGATACGCGGTATCAATTGATATACTACTGCTACAATTTATGAGATCTAGATAGAGCAATATATAGTTATGTAGATTTTAATAACTTAGTTTTAATGAAAACCAAAAAGGTATATATAATTTATCATTTAGCATAATTTTATTTCCAAATGGCGTAAACAAAATGAGTATTGGTAAGTTAATGATGTAATTATTAAAACATGTAATATAACATCAATATAAGAACTCAATCAAATAAAAAAAAAAAATAAGAAAGATCAATATAATAAATGATATTGCTTAAGGAATACATAGCCTACATTGTCTCTACTTGTACAATATTATCTTCGACCCTTCTACTTTTTTCTTTAGCTAAGATATTTTTTAAATGTTTGTAATTGAGTCATTATTATGTTGTAAAAAGTTACCTAAATGCAATAAATCGTAATATTTTAGTGCCTATATATATATATATATATATATATATATATATATATATAGGCATATATAAGGCATATATAATATATAAAATACAATACATGATCAGAAAAGTAGTAGTAGTGGCATTTTGTTTGTTATTAACATACTTTTATTAGCTTCATTTATTACTACATATGTATTTAATCAAATCTGAGAAGTCGATTTCAAGTTTCAACCTACTTTTGCTTACTTGTAGTATCGATATATGTATCGATTGGAAACTTTACAAGTAGGTATGTGAAATGCGGATGACAATTATCACAGTAAGAATTTGATCTATTCAGAACTCATTCAACACTAATAATAACACCAGCAAATAAACAGTGGAACTCCTTATTAAAAAACGACTTGGTACTATTAGTAAAACGGATACTAATTGAAGAGTGTGTTTAAAGTTACTATTATTTTTACTTTTAAAAATTGTAAATAAGATAAAATCAAAATAGTAAATCATGTAATAAAATTTTAACTAAGCCAAATCTGTAAATTAGATATTTTTTGGAATATCTTATCTTCTAATTGAACATTATTATCGATACAAGGCCGAATCTATAGTTTTTGGATTTTTGTCTGTCTCAGCCAAACGTATTTATATACTGTACTGAAACTCTACGTTCATATATGTATGGACATATTTATTATTTTGTATACATACATACATACATATATGTCTAAATATTAAAAGCACACTTAGAAAATGCATTTAGCTATACAACTGGCGGATACATAAGTAGTAAAACATTCTAAGTAATCTATACATATAATGAAATTGTAACTAAGCCGAATCTCTACGGTATGGTGATAGCTCGTTATTCGGGTCAACATTATAGGATACTTTTTACCTCGGGAAAATATCTCATTTCTGAGAAAAAATACAAAAACTGTTATGTAAGTGTATACTGATATATAAATCCTAAGAATTTGGTTACTGGTCATCTGAACGCGGGCGGAGCCGCGGGCAATGCTAGTATTTTATAAATTAAATCAAATTATACTTTATTCAAATAGACTTTTACAAGCACTTTGGGTCGTCAATTTATTTTTTTAAATTAAATTAAATGTCATTAGGTATGTAAGTCCATGAGGAATCCACGACCGGCTCGAAAGGCAGTTCTGCTGAGAAGAGCCGGAGAGAAATACTAGGTACAACATTAAATATATGTATATACAATATTGATATAATATTTATGAAATTTTCATATTCATAACTTATAATTTTGAAATTTCTATAAGATAAATCTGTGTGTATGAGACTTGGACGCAATGGGGGCAAACCAAGTCTTTTCCCAAGTCCTATTTTCTACTTTGTATGGTCATAAAAGTAGTAGTTATTTTCGGTCTCTAAACTATCTCTATGAAAAATTGTGAATCCACGTCTAGCATTTAGAAAGAAAGTGAATCTAACAATTTTATAAAGGTTGTAAAAAATATAAAAACTTCTTGATAAAATAAAAGATGACAAATCTTCATATATTTTAGACGTTTACTTTAAACGTAAGTGCTTTTTTAGTAAATTTCTATTGGAAGAAAAAAAGTATTGCATAAATGAAATTATTATAAGGCATATACTATAATTATAGCTTAAAAGTGTTGATAAATTTAATTTTAATTTTTATAATTATTTCAAATAATTTCAATGTTTTTCTAATTTCGGAAAATGATTTTAACACCCAGGTAAAAAATGCAAATATTCTTACAAGAATTATATATTATACACTTGTAATGTTGTTGTTTCCAGTTTGATAATACGAATATAAGCTTCCTTCAAAAGAAATCTCAATTTAGAAAAAAATTATCCTACAGTATATACTCCGTATGTGATTGGTTATTGTTTAATCTATATATATAAAAGAAAGTCGTGTTAGTTACACTATTTATAACTCCAGAACGGCTGAACCGATTTGGCTGAAAATTGGCGGGGAGGTAGCTTAGAACCTAGAGACGGACATAGGATACTTTTTATCCCGGAAATCATCCCTTAAGGGGGTGAAAATGGGAATAAAATTTTGTATGGGCAAGCAAGCTAGGGACGAACCCGAGCGAAGCGAGGGTGAGTCGCTAGTAATATATAATTATCAAGACTTTAAATAACACCGTCAATTTAAAAGTTATTAATTTCTAGCAAGCTCTCGGTAAAGTGAAACTTGGCCAAGATTTTTTTGGGGGAGCCAAGTTGGGTGAGCTGAAGCATCATGTAAGTACATATTCGTAAATTTAATATTTGCGTAAGATATCATTGTATATATTTATTATTTTTTGCCATAAATATTTTATTGAGAATATTTCTGTAGCTGCAGCTTTTAAACTGTAATAATACTTCTGGTCATTTAGCCTTTTTATTCAAAACCTTATAAATTGTGAGGAAAGGCTTAGTCTTAACTGAACTTTATTAGACGAATATTGTAAGATTAAACTATTAAATAATTTGTACAACACTCACCTCTTCTAAGTATATATCGCAGTTATGGACTTCACACTCTCAATGTACCTAACTTTGATTTTTTTTATATACAATATGGAAAAAGTTCTCCATATAAGGCATATTTAAAAATTTATAAATACAATATATTTATTAATAATAAGAAAGTACTATGCAGAACAATATGTTTTTTACTTTTTATGTGCTGGTATTCTTTTATCAACTGTACGATGAACGGAAAACCTTGTATCGAGCTTTTTGCGCTGGAAGCATTATAACGAAGGAAAGAGTCCTTACATCTACTCACTGTTTTCTAACTAATAGAAAAAGGTATTTTATTTATATTTATCTGTTTAAGTACATTAGTACCTGACTACTGAGCTTCGCTCGGAGTTTTTGGTCAAAAGTACAATTTTCTTCTAAAAGAAAAATTTGATTAAATACAAAAAAAAAAACAAAAGTAAAAACTCTGTATCCGATCGAGATACGAACCCAGACACTTGTGGTTGTCAAACTTGCGCCTTGGCCGCTTGACCACGATGCTTATGTCCTAGCATGCGAATTAGCGACCATATCTTGCGTGGAATAATGCGAAACAAAACCGCATGAAAACTCGAAAACACGCATTTTCCTAGACATAAAACTAATCTAGATCGATTTATCGCCCCCGAAACCGCCAGTATACTGAATTTCATGAAAATCGTTGGAGCCGTTTTCGAGATTCAGGTTATTATATATACAATAATTGCTCGTTTAAATATATTAGATAAATAAAAACTACCACTACGTTAAATGGTAACTTATAAATCTATAAAAAAATTTGCATATTCGAAATATTTTATTGTAAAATGATTGAAAACAAACAAGCAAGAAAACACGCGTCAATATATCTGTAAAACATTTAAAATGCTATAAGTGCTTATTACCGATTTACGACTTTTAAATAGATATAATAATAATAATAAATAGTTATTGTGAGTGTACCTAGGGAGATAGACATATACTATTGTGAACTTTTTTGTAGGCCTTTTATAGATCTACAATTTTCTAGTATACAGTTTTGATGTATCTCTTAAGAAAATATATATCTAAGGACGACTCTATAGAACCTCTATAGTTATCGTGTTTCCTCGTGGGAATGAAAGATTTTCCTGTAATAAAAAGTATACTAAAGTTTGACCCGAGTATTAAGTTATCACTACATAAATTTTACTTAAAATCGTTTCAGTACTTTTTGCGTTGAACGCGCACACACAAGCAGACAAACCGGCAATTTTTTTTATAACTATTATATTTTTTGAGATATATTTATATTTTGTACAAAATATGTTACAGTCATTGTTTTAAATAAATCTTCATGTACAGATTTCGCTAAGTTACTATTTTTTTATACTTATGTATATATTAATGTGCATTTATTTTTTCAGGAGAAAGCGAAATTTTAACCTCATCAAAATTGCGGGAGGTATTTTGAACACACTGACTCCTTACCAGCCAATTCATGTCACTCAGCAATGGCGGACAATAGAACATTTGTATTCCCAAAGATTTTATAGATTTCCTGCGTATAATTTGGCGATCGTGGTAAAAATATTGTTATTAAATATAATATTCTAAGAAATTTGAAGGAATAAATCATATTTACATCTTAGATCTAACTACGAGACACTAAGCAACGATATGAGAAACCCTTTACCCTTTTTTTACTACCCTGAAGAAAATAACGTAAATTCAATTGTCTGCATAAGACTTTGTCAACTAATTAGGTAATATTTACAACCTGATTATATTATGTGTCTGTAATTTATTATACTTAATTTTAGAAAGTAAATAAAGAATGGGTATTTAATGAATACGTCAACAAAATTCCGTACACGAAATGGAATCAGGACTTCGATGGTGTTTGTTATGGTACTACTGTAAAAACAACAAAGGTTTGAGTTGCAAATTTGTTTTGTACTATACTAATATTATAAAGAAGCAAAGTTTGTTTGTTTTTTTGAACTCGCTAATATCAGGAACTACTAATCCGATTTGAAACATTATTTTTGTATTAGATAGCACGTTTATTGAGAAAGGCTATAGGCTATATATATCATCATGCTACTACCCAAGGGAGCGGAGCAGTAATCATAAATTTCATAAAATCGGGCAGACTTCCATACATTAAATTGTAAAACTATATGTATATTATATAAATACATATAAAATATAAAGCCAAAGAATTTGTTTTGTAGATTTAACGCGGACGAAGCCGCGGGTTCTGCTAGTTAAGATATAAATGTGAAAGTGTGTTAAGATTTGTCATACCTAGATTTATACTGTCGAGCAAAGTTTTAATAAGATTTTTTATATAGTTTGTGCATAATGGAGGGTTAGACAGACTATATTTTATTTCATTATATATAAAGTATAGATATTAATTGTTAGTATAAATAAAATATTGTTATTAAGTAGTAGTAGTATAGGGGCATTAGTTAAATTTAAATAAAATTAATGGAAAATACTAAAATATGAACTTATACTATTATATAGTATAAAAATAAAATTTGTTTTCAGAGTTGGTCAAATAATAAAAACCTTTTTGCCGTTGCTTTTCAAATGATCCCTAAAAGATCCTGTGAGCATAAACTACTAAGAAGTTGTGAAATGTTCTATTGTTCAGAATATGATACGATGACATCGACCTCTGTTGTATGTGAAGCAATAATTATAACAATTTTAATTAAATTAACACTATAGAAACACCTCGTAAAATTTGTTTATACATACGAGTATAATCGACAATATAATTATAATATTTTACTTTCATGTCACATAATATCTTTTGTACTATATCTTTTGTGTAATTTGCTAAAGTTTAATAAGGCAATATAATTTTGTAATTTAATATCTTATAATTTTGGGAGCTTATTTTGGACTAACCAAGACTTACCCCTCGCGCCGCCCGGGTGCACGATTTTGTTAACAATTTCATGGGTTTTAATTTTTTTCCGCGGACCATGTGTTTTTCTAAAAACATGAAACTATTTTTTCTAAAATAAAAATAGCCAAGTTACTCCTTATAACATCAGCTACCAGCCAGTGAAAGTCCCATCACAATAAATCGGTCCAGCCGTTTCGGAGATTAGCCGGAACAAACAGACAGGCAGATAAAAAAAAATGATTTTTTTTCTTACGTATATACTATCATACGCATTTAGTAAAAAAACTGTTATTTTGACATAACAAACAGACACTTCAACTTTATTTATTGTTACTTATTTTGGATAATTATAACTTGATTATAGCATCTATTAAACCGCAATAAATATCTTCTTTTCAGGAGATTGAGGGTGGAGGTTTAATTTGCTTTGGAACAAATGATCCTGCTGAAGATGTGCTAGTGGGAGTTTTAGTTGGAGTTACATCGCTGATTAATGTTGATCTACCCACTTTACATAATAGAGTTGGATTGCACTACAAATGGGTGAAAGACCATGGTTCACATATCAGCGATAGTAAATTCTGCTTACTTTTACTGATTTTTGTATCAAATATAGATAATTTAGTGTTTTACTTAAATTAATAAATAAAAGTAAATGAAAATAGCAAAAATTTGATTTCTATTATAAGAATTACATAAAATATGTTAACATCTAAATTTCTATGTAGGCAATAATTTTTCTCGATATATGTGTAAAATGATGAGACTCTAGTAAAAAAAGAACCAGTTCGAGGCCGATTTCCACTGACGATCCCAACAAGTATGCCTTTTTCTCCTTCTTTTGGGTCACTCGTGTTTTTACAAACTAATGGACCGCCTGAATCACCCTGAAATGGAAATAAAAAATGAGGTCTTTTTTTAACATAAAACCTTTTAAGACAAACATAGACAACTAGCATTGCCCGCGGCTCCGCCCGCGTTCAGATGACCAAAAACCAAATTCATAGGTTTTACACATTAGTATACTCTTACATTGCAGTTTTTGTATTTTTTTCTCAGAAATGAGACATTTTTTAGCAGTAAAAAGTATCCTATACGTTGACCCGGATAACCAGCTATCACCATACCAAATTTCATCAAAATCTCCCCAGTGCTTTTTCTGTGATGTTGTAACAGACAGACAGACAAAAATCCAAAAACTATAGATTCGGCCTCTGTATCGATAATAATGTTTATTTTAATAAGATTTTCCAAAAAATATCTAATGTAGAGATTCGGCTTAGTTACAATTTTATTATATGTATAGATTACTTAGAATGTTTTACTACTTATGTTTCCGCCAGTTGTATAGCTAAATGCATTTCCTAGGTGTGCTATTAATATTTAGACATATATGTATGTATGTATGTATGCATATAAAAATGTCTATACATATATGAACGTAGAGTTTCAGTACAGTATATAAATACATTTGTCTGAGTTTTTCACCGGAAGTCCAGGGTTACGTACAGATGTATACATATTTCCGTCTGATTATGACGATGTGTCCGCCCAGTACATGTATGGCCTAGGGCCCTAGTCGCTAGTATGTAAGGCTAATATTAATTGGGGTTTCCCATCAGGAGATTTACAGTACCGTAGGATCCTGCATTGTTGGGAAGTATGTGAATATTAGAAAACAGAGAGAATTTTTCTATAATGATCCCTTTGTCCATCTTGAAAGTTGTAGAGCGTAAAAATGAAAACAAAATTCATCTACTGTACCTGTCCAACATCAGTTACTATGCTGGATGTGCACACAAATTTACGCATGTTTCGGCGGTGCATCCGATTGCACCGTGCCGTTGGAATAAGCACCAAATCAGCTAGGAGGAGCTTATCTGATGACATCTATTAGTTGAAGTAAACGTTATTATTTGAAAAATCCAAAAAAAAAAGTTAAAATGACATAATTTACCATGTACTTAATATTTTATAAATAAATCTTAGTACCAGTCAATAATGCGGGCACAAACTAAAATAATTCTTAGACAATTACAATTATTGGCACTGAAATATTTATACTATGAAATGGATACAAGGATATAGTATAACTGATGTATAACATAGTGTACAGATAAATAAAATTGAAGTATCTGTTTGTAATGTCAACACAACAGCTATTCACCAAATATACATATTATATGAACTTATATTAGGCACTTATAAGACCCCCCCCAACATGCGTTCACCTTGTCGTTGTGGGGGGGCTCAGTAGTGCCCGGCAACCCAACCGGGCGCGAAGCCAAGAAACGCACAGGGAGGTGGCCCTCTTCGGAGGGCGGTGTACCATGCGGGTTGCTCCTGGTACTTCTCTGATAGCAGAGTGGACCTTGGAGCAACCCCATGGTTGTGGTGGTCTGCTTCGGCAGACCTGCCGTCGGGGCCTCGTAGTTGAATGTGTAAGCGATCTTGCGACGCCCCATTAAGGTTATGTTGGGTTTTAGTGGGTACTCCTGGCCCGGTGAGTCCCACACGTTGTGCGTAAATGCATTTCCCAACGTTAAAAAAAGGCACTTATAAGAAAAACTCAGTTTTTAAAAAAATGTCTGTCTGTCTGTTTGTTCCGGCTAATTTCCAAACGGCTGGACTGATTTTGACGGGACTTTCACTGGCAGATAGGTGATTTTATAAGGAGTAACTTAGGCTACTATTTTTAGAAAAAAATCTTTTTACCGTTTTGGATATCCGTCCAAAACCAGACGCTAAACATTGTCCCTGATAGTCTACGTGCTTACGTGCATATGGAATATAATTTACATAATTGTTATATATAAAAGGTTTGATTGTAAACTGAAAAAGGGTATAATATTTAGTTAGATTTTAAATAAATTATTGTATTTATTGAAAAATAATTTTAAACTATTTTTCGTTGACTTGAGAAATTTAATTATTTACAAATGGTAATTGTAATGATTTACTACTTAATAGCAATACAACTACTATTAAGGCGGACATTTATTTTCACGCCCTACCCAAGCGTAAACGAAAATTAACTTGGTGTAGAGGTATCTGGCCTACATTCATTGAATTAGATTCCAGAATACAAAGTATTAAATTACTCCGTATGGAAAAGGTAAAAAAGTTCATAGAATTAGCATTATATACGTACCACAATCGCTATGTCATCTTTAGGAAATTTATAAGTCTTTGGATAAACTACGCTTTTTAGTTTTCTCCATTGACCATTTTCGGTGGAATCGAATTGGCTGTGGTATCCGCGATTTCTCAAGTTTCCAGCAACAGCGTACATATGAGATAATGATCTCAATCCCCTGAAGTTTTGATTCGTAATTGAAGTCAATTAATCGATAGTAATCGTTGCTTGTTTAAGATATGCTGTTCTACGATTCTTTCGACCAAGTAGTTTGATAAACTTTAAGACTTTTGGAGAAACTTGGCTTACTCGATTAGTCTACTATTATATAGTATACGAAAGTTTGTATATGTATATTTGTAACTCGTTCACACCTAATTAGTTATACGGATTTGGATAAAGATTAGTACACAGATAAACTAAGATCTGGAGTGACAAAGGTTCTTTTAGCCTCCTAAATATGTAAGTGAGGGTATGTCGCTAGTACTTACATACTTTACTTGCACATAGATTTTCCATTTAGAGAGCCTAGTTCTCAGTTCAGTGAAGAAAAAAATAAACCATTCATTCAATTCAAATTGATCATTCACACAAAAATATCTATATAGACTACCTATCTCTTACTTGTTATTACTGCACAGTCTTTGACAAAAATTCTGATCGTCGGTGAAACAGTGTGCTGCTGAGAGTAACTTTGCCGGTGCTATGATGACTCCACCACAGAAGGTAACATATATGCGGGAGCGTTTAATCAACGCTTTAAAGGCTATCTAAACATATAAAATTAAGAATCTGTTCTCAATTCTTTCTTCAATCTCGTTAAATTGGCAGCAGGACTATACATATTTAAATTGTCTTTAATCTACAATATTCTTTTATTTTTTTCTAATTCGCAAGTGATATTGTGTGAAGCTATATATAATACAAAATAACCAAGTTGAAATCGTACCATGATTGAAGTGTTAGCTTGAATAGTCTATCTTAGATATAAAAGAAGAATAATGAAAATAATGTTACGTATAACGTATAGGTATATATAATAAAAGTAACAAAAGTTTTTATCGACACAATACTTTAGTATGCACTAATATCAGTGTAATCCGCGAAGAAACTACCAGTGCCACGGGTTATTGGCTAAAAAGAACCATCCGGTTCTCAACTCAACAATTATTTTTTAGTCTTTCACAGCAGATCCCAATAGTCTATTTATGTGTGGTTTTCCTTACTTTAGAAGAAAATTTAATATTTATCCAAAAAAATCATATCTATTCCTACATACATAGGTAGTGGGTGTAAAAATCATGTCATATTCCTACGGGGTATTGGGTTCCGCTCTAAGTTAACACTTTCCCTTACTTGATACGGGACGTCTCCAAGCTTGCCAGGCTTCCCATTGACAACGCGAGGCACGTAATTACTATAATCTGATTTATTATACGTTTCCAATAGGGGTATATATAAAATATTTATAAAAAGGGAAATAAAGCAAAAGTTTGTAGCAAACATCACTTTGACAGTCGACTTGTCTGTGATAAAATTCTGTGTTGGCTATTCAAAGAGTAGCAGAAGCTTCTGACACCTACATATTTTAGTTTAAAAAAATAATATTATTTTAGATGTAATTTTCAAAAGCTTTTATTATATTTGATTTAAAAAATAATATAAAACTAACAACAAACTGATGTATCTAATTGTGTAACATAATTTTAAAACTATATCATCATTTATGACAGCGAAGTCAATTCATATACCCATTCTTTTTTTATAATTTTTACTAAATATATAATATATATACTAAATAACTTGGAGTAGCTTATGTATACTCTAAGCTAAATAACAATATCATGAGTTAAAAGTATTTTAAGCATGGTATTTAATTAATAATATATGAAACATTCTTTTTGGATTTCTCTACTCTTACTCGGACTATTAAATATTTATTCCAAAGGATGTACACAAATATTAGTGAGTGATGACTCTTCAGACGAATTTAGCTTTAGTGTAAGTACAATTAACAGTTTGACTTTCAATTTATAAAAGTACTTAAATTTTAAAGAACATACTGTTTTAGAGTGTTTTGGAGGAAAATAAGCAATATGAAGCTTACGTAGATATTTGCCCAATAAGAATATTAGGCGGTACTAATGCGAAAATTACTGATATACCGTATCAAGTAAGTGTTGTTTGATTTTTGCCAATAAAATTTGTTTAAAAAGATATAATTATTATATTATTGGATTGCAGGTGGCGTTGAGGAAGAAATATCTAGCAGGATATATTTGGTCCACATTTTGTGGAGGATCATTGATAACTATGAAATATGTTGTGACAGCCGCGCATTGTCTTATAAATCATACGTAAGTCATACTATTTTTATTTGATTAAAAAGATATTTTTTTTTATTTATTTTTTTAAATGGGATATTAACACATATCACCATCTAGTTCCATGGTAAGCTACGAGGCTTGTGTTATGGATACCAGATAGTTGATACACTACACATATATAACTTTAAATACATACATATTATAAATATAAACACCCATGATTGGAGTACAAACATCTATGCTCATCACACAAATGAATGCCCCCAGCGGGACTTGAACCCGCGACCGCTGGAACAGCAAGTAGGGTTACTACCAACTGAGCCAAACGTGCCATCTTAAAAATTTGATTATTCCACTTATATGGGTCCTTTCTTTTTATATACAACTAGCTACTTACCCCCGCTTTGGTCGGGTGTGTCCCTTGGTACGCGGATTTTGTTCACAATTTCATGGGTTTTAATTTTTTTGCGCGGAATACTAAGTATTTTTTTTTATAATAAAAGCACCCGAGTTTTGCTGTTACTAGGGTGCATAGTCTAAGCTGAACGCTATTTAATATGCTCCACCATATGATGTCAGCTTACATTGGAAGCTTCTAAATTTCCGAAACTACCAATTTTTTAATTTTGTTGTGTTCATGTTATAAGCTCCAATGATCATCGTTTTACAAACTATAATTATAGTCAAAGTTTCAGTCAAATTTTGTTTGCTTGAAGGAGTTACAAGCATACAAATAAAAAGATTTGCAATTATAATAGTAATCCGATTAAGTGTTATTAATATCAATATGGCTATTTTCAGTAATGGCAAAGTAAAAAAATTAAACAATGTAAGAGTGGTGGCGGGAACGTCGAGGACTACGGTATCACTAATTTCCTGGTTCGAAGAGCATTGGAGAAGAATAAGGCGCTTTTATAAGCATAAATATTATAATTGGACTTATCTTGAACATGACTTCGGTGTTATTGAGGTCATCAATTAAATATTAATGAATATTTCAACTCCTCAAATTAAACCTAGTTAGTGACATAGGTTAATATAGGCGAAAAGATTTATCGATTTTTTTAGGCTTACCCAACGAAAGAATTCGACATTCTTTTTATTTCTTTTTTGCGATAATAGGATATCACTGCGACCATGCCTGGTCTAGATTAAACTAGATTAAACCTTATTAAATAAAACTATCTTTTCGGATTATTTCGCGGATTTATTTTGATTTTTGGTTCCCGACGTTTCGAATGCTTTACAGCATCCATGGTCACGGGAGTCTCTCCCGTTTTTTTATTTAATAATGTCAAACATTCGCGTAAATCTAAGAAAGTATTATTTGATTAAACCTTTGAACCCAGCAACTATAATATACTGCAGGATTTGCTTAGGGGTGCACCCCATAATTTCATCTGGGACTAGAAAGTCCTAACATAAATATTGGACTTGTGAGGTCCGCATAAGAGCTCCACGATACTCCAGAAGATGAAGTGGCATTTTATTTGCCTCTATACGTCTTCTGCAGGTATTTCTGTTACTCAGCCTTAGGTGGAACATATTTAAGCAGCAGCGTTCTGTTAGGGCTCATATTAATATGCGTTAAATTTTTTTCATTCGGCGCTAGTAATAGGTAATTTTAAGTACCTTTTAAAGAATTCGTTATCTCTTTTTGTACGTTGTCGCCGTATTTCATTGTTACTTGAATAGGTAAAATTTGTTCGATCAGTGTAATTATTTAAAAATGTAACAATGTGATGTAACGCAACGAATAAAATGTAAATATATTCTTAACAAGGTTTTACGTGCGGCTTCACATGCGCAGTCTAGTAGTTTGACAGATTCAAATTTCAAACAAACAAACATTGTAAGTTTATAGGAGTAAAATAGAGAGTATATAGAAGTAAAATTGCAACTATTTTTATCTCTTTTAGGTGAATTATGCCTTTATCGCTTCAAATAAAATAAAACCAATTCGCTTGCATGATTTAAAAACGGACAAAGTATTAGAAGATGGGCAACAATGTGTTATTTCAGGATTTGGACTAAAGGAAGACGTAAGTCAAATTGATTTTCTAAAGTAGTTAAATACAAAAATTGTGCAGTATGCATTTAAAATCAATGGATTAATATAAAGGACGTCATTGAGAGAGACAGAGCTTATTATATATATGTATTAGGGCGACCCAAAAAAAAGGATTATTTTTTTTTTCATGTCTCGTGTGAAAATATGTTAGTTTACTATGTTTTAAGAGTCCCCTCCAAAGGACAGCTCAAAAAATTTTTTTTAAAGGTCGCTCACAATTTTTTTAAATTTCCTAATTCCTCAAAAATCGATTTTTTTTTTCAAATGCTTTTTCTCGTAATTTCATTTCTTTTTACATGAAAAATTATGAAGATCCTGAAAATTTCAAGTCAAAATTTTAATATTTAGAGGTCGCTACAATTTTTTTAAGTTTTCAAATCGAGTACTTTATATCTATTTGAGCAACTTCTTAACATGAATATTAACAAACTTAATATTTTTTTCCTTAAATTTCACATGCTAAAGAATGAAATTAAAGCACGAGAAACAAAAAAAAATTATCTCGTATTATTATAAAGTACGTAATTATAAAGTAAATATAAAGTAATTATAAAGTAAAGTACGTATTTATAAAGATAAAATTGGCAATTTTAATATAAAACAAAGAAATGATAAAATATGTTATATGCAAATAAATGTACATGATCAATGCAGATTCATTGTAAGTAGAAGATAATTTTTTTAACATATCTATGTGACGGAATCTTTTAAGGTAATTTCCACCCATTTCTAAACTTCAGATAGAACTGATACTTTGCATATTTAACGGAGGACCATTGACAATACAATAAATATAAAAAAAAAATTTAAAAACAAAGAAAGCACACTTTCATAGATCAAACTAAAAAATGGAAAATAAGAAAGTTGTAGTTTAAAAAACTAAAAAAACACGCTTTAATGATATACCGAAATAAAAAGTAAAAAATAGTTTTTAGTATAAGAATAAAATGCTTAACGAAAAACTTAATGTGAAAAAACGTGGGGTGCTCGATATCAGTTGTTATAAATATTCCATTGGTACGATTTCTAAAAGTGGAGTTACCTAGTATGAATGAATGTCCTGGGCACATCCAACAGAGTCACCCTCAGATGGGTCCCGGGTCACTCAGGCATAGATGGGAACGAAAAGGCTGATGCATTGGCAAGAAGGGGCGCTGAAACCCCAGTTTGTGGCCCAGAACCATTCTGTGGCATTGCAAAACAACATGCCTATTCAATTCTCAAAATTCTCTGCAATCGCCAAGCACTTCAAGAGTGGCAATCCACTTCTGGACAAATACACTCTAAAGCGCTAATTAAGGGATATCGCAAAAAGTTTACAAAAGAGTTGCTTCAACTCAACAAGTATAAAACCAGTGCATTAACTAGAATACTTACTGGTCACTGCAAACTCAATAAACATATGTTTACCCTCGGCCTCAGTCAGACCGCAATGTGCAGACTATGCCATGAGACAGAGGAAACTGCTATGCACATCCTCTGCTCATGCGGTCCACTCATGCACCGCAGAAGTATCTATCTAGGGCAGCATATTATGCAACCGGAAGAGATACAGATGCTCCCCGCTCAGAAAATCTGGAAGTTCCTGGAGTCAACAGGACTAAGCGGAGAACTGTGAACTCACTATAAAGGGAGCTACAATGGACCAAAACTGGTCGACGTAGCTAGGGCCGACCTCGGCACCACACCCAACACTAAATAATAATAATACCTAGTATTAAAAAATATTGTACAAAGCACCCATTAATTTTTTCATTAATCACTTTATTCTTATACTAACAATTATTTTTTACTTTTCAGTTAGATTCATCATTAAAGCGTGTTTTTTTATTTTAAATTTAATTTTGTATTCATTTTCAGGATAAAGCAGTCGTTTCTTTACAAATGGTTTGCGTTCCATTGGTTTCAAGTTCGTTATGCGAGGAATATTATGACGAGATGTATTTGCATCCTTCTAGTTTATGCGCCGGATCGACAGGGAAAGACAGTTGTGAGGTACAAACATATCCATAAAATAACACAAGCGTTTGATTTTATATGGACAATGTAAACAAGATGGAAAATCGATTGCCACATATTTCTAAACTTAAATTATGACGAAATTCTCTAGGTACTAACTTCTATCCCTAATCGAGGAACTCTAACTCGATTAGAAAGTGTATTTTCATAAATTACTATATAATATAAAACTTTTATGCTTCTAAATGCCTATTAACTTTATGGTTGTACCTCGCATGTAAAGTGTTAAAGTTTTTTCAAGTAGGTACCTACAATATTTTTGTCAAATACTCGTACCACATTCTTAAAAAAGGCGAGTGTTTTTCTTTATATTTTTTACTATTATAACAATAGTATAATAAATGTACGTCGGAACTCACGTTACTATATACCTTATTTGGTAAACCGGAAAACAATGGTATTTTAATATTTATTAAATAAGTGTTATGATATCATTCATAACATGCGATGATTTATTAATCGTAAAATTATATTATCAGCAAAAAAAATAGAGTTAACTTAATATACTTACTTCTTTAAAAAATAATTTTATGTGCAACTACAATTATAGATCGGTGTATGATAATTTTAAGTGTTCCGTTGTTTAAAGGTAAAAATGGAACGCTCTGTCTCTTGAGAGATGTTCCAAGTGCAAATTTGATTAGGCATTGGGTGCGTAAGTTCGAAGAGACTGGGAACACAATGCCGGATAAATGATGATGATGTTCTCCTAGCCGATTCCGGCCACGGCGGCCAATCTCATTGAGATTAGCCAACTGTGCAGGAGATATTATAGTGCACAAGTGTACGCGCAAACACAAGTGCACTCTCTATTCCTATCACTCTCATACTCCGGTGGGACGACCACTCGACACGACCGGTGAGAGTTAAGGCGCAGGACCGACGGCTTTACGTGCTCTCCGAGGCACGGGGGTGAAACACCGCCAACTTCCCAACTCCGGGTTGTTACTGAGACTTACTATACAGAAAGACTCAATAACTAAACTTGGCCCGACTCGGGACTCGAACCCAGGACCTCCGGGTGTGCAGCCGTACATGCTAGCCACTACACCACCGAGGCAGTTAACCATAATTATTATTTATTACATATACATTAGGCCGGATAAATAACCAGGTCGTAAAAGAACATCAAGAACGAGTGAAAATGTCGACCGCGTGCGGCAGTCTGTTATGGCTGATCCAAGGAAATCATTGCGTTTGCGTTCAGAAACTCTTGAGTTGAATAAATCCACAGTTCATCGGATTATTAAGAAGGATTTGTAAATCCCCCTCCACCCTTAAAACATCGTTATTGTTCAGGAGATGAAGCACGATGACCCTATTAAACGGCTCGAGTTTTGTAAAACAGTATAAAATCGCTTTAAAAGTTTTAAGAACATTTGGTTCTCTGATGAATCGAATTTTCATATCAATGGGCATGTCAACAAGCATAAATGTAGATATTGGACTGAAAGCAACCCACTAGAACTGCATCAAAAGCTTCTCCCAAGGTAATCGTTTGGGCCGCCATATCAAGCCAAGGAATTATTGGCCCTTACTTCTTTGAAGATAACCGTGGACGGGCTCAAACTGTAAATTCAGAGCGTTATTGGCATATGATAACATATTTTTTAACAAGCGCGATGCAAAACCAAAGTGGCTATAACAGAAACACATTTTTCCAACAAGATGGTGCCACTTCTCATGACACAAACGACGCGCTTGATGCCAAATTCGCGAATTATTCCCGGTACGAATCATTAGTTGTCGAGGCGATATTAACTGGCCACCGAGGAGTCAAGATTTAACCTCTGCGGATTTTTACTTATGGGGCTATCTCAAGAGCAAGGTTTATAATCCATAACCGCAAAATTTATCTCAATTGAAGCAAAGAATCACGAACGAAATCAATGTGATACCGCGCGCTATGCTGCGTCGTGTGGTTGAAAATTTCAGCTCCACATTAAAAAATGGTTGTTTTTCATAAATAAGCATTTGATTTTCGCTCTTTGATTTGATATTAAAATTACTATAATTAATATAATTTTAGAATTTTATTTCTACATTTTAAATTAGAAAATATTTCTGAGACACCCTTATTAGCTCAGACCAATAAAATACTTTTTTATTGGTCTGAGTTTATTAGCTGTAGAATAGTGATTTTGTACTTATAAAAATACAAAGTGGATGAAGGATATAAATATAACATTGACTATTTTATTTTAATGTTTACTTATAGTTTTGCATTGTATATTAAATTACTTAATATATATTTTTTAAATAGTTGTTTCTGCATGTGGTGCTGCTAGAGTTCTAAGTTTTTTTGCTTATATTTCAATGTTTGTCGATAGCGCCATCTATTGAAAATATTTAGAACTAACTGAAAAAGTATTATGTGATAGCCCAACTAAAGTCTATTTGTATGTCTATTTTAGAGTATTATATGATCTGTGATTTTAGATACGTATACAAATTAATTCAATGTTTTAAGTTTTATTAAGTAATGCACATTTAAACATTGCGAATATATGTATTTCAAATTATGGTATATTTTAATAATAATACGATATTAATTATTCATATTTTAAAGGGTGATTCTGGAGGCCCCCTCGTCTGCAGTGGAGTTCTAGTTGGAGTAGTGTCTTGGGGCGGAGTATGTGGAGTGCACCCTGGTGTTTATACGAAAATATCCGAATACACTGGTGGCATAGAAGTGACATTCGAAAAGAGTTCAGTACCTAGAAGAGCAATGAATAAATTTCTAGGAATAGTTACCATTATGTTACTGTTTTTTGAAAATATTAGGTTTTTGTAATATATAAAATAACAATGAATAACTCTGTATTTTTAAATTTCGTTTGTATTTTTGTACTCCGCCACCTATCAATAAACCCTTAATATGGAATGCCAGTATTGCTCATTACGTTTTTATAATTTGCCAATAGATGGCGCTTTAAGAAGGTAGAAGAAAGTTCCTATAACTGTTGGCTAGATGGCGCTAACAATACTATACTAGATATTACTAATGTATAAATTAATTTTCAATATTTTGGTAATTTATGAAATAACTACGATATAATAGAATATACAAAAAAAACATCAAATATTTTTTGTCCGTCTGTTTATAGCTTGCTCGCTTGCTTTTAGCGTATTTTTTACTGGTGGATAGAAGATTCAGTTGGAGTGTTAAAAATAGTAGAGCTTTCAGGACCGCGGGCGCAAATACGCATTTTTTGCTGTGTAAAATAAAATAAAATTTAATTATTTTGGAGGAAACTGATTTTTTTGATTACTTCTTTAAAAAACTAATCTGAAATAAAATGAAGGAAAAATTTACGTTTATATTTTGTAAAGTTCTATTTAAAATATCCGCCACAGCAGCTGAAATAAAATTTATTATTCAAACATCTAAGCTCTTGTTTATAAAAGCCGTTTACCTTATTCTCTAAGATAAATACTCTTATAAGCTATTAAAACTATAATGTCTAGCTAATTTCCTCACTTAAACGTATCTTGGTAGTTTTAAGGCTATCTCAGACAGTGTGCATTAAACATCAGCGTGTCTGCTCGGTCCCTGACGGAGGTCTGAAGGCGAGGGCCGGAACTCACTTCATAAATTATAACTTCCTCCAGTTTAGAGTGGGACAAAAGAAGGTACTACATTAGGTGAAATTAAATAAATATCTTTCAGATAGGTACAGATTATAGAGACATTTTAAATTTGTTTCCTTGTATTGTATTATTTGGATTTTAATACAAACAAAACTAACTATTTTTTTTAGATTTTTTTAACAATGCACGTCGCTTGGTTATGGGTGAAATGATTTTAAAAGCATATTTTATTGTACTAGATATTTAATAATTTTCTCTTACGCTACATAATAAAAAAAATTATCATCATTATATATTTTTCCAAGATAGAATCGAAGTAGATACCCATGTCGAACATAATATATTCTCTTAAAATAATATTTAATGTACACTTTTAGTTTACATTAAATTCTTTAAACAATGCGAAAATGCATCCTGTGTGTCGCTACGCTACCTAACTACTAAAATCTCGGCGTCTTGAGATTCGTATTTAATTAGCGCGACCTCAAGCTCGGTTGGCCGGATATTGTGCTACGCATTGCTAATAACCCCATCGTTGCTCACATGCTCACCTCTTACCTGTTAAGATTAAGTGAATAATCATTTATGAATATTATAATATGTAAAGATAGAATCGAATGATTTATGAAGAACTTACAAGGATGGTGAAAATTTATAATTAAACGTAATAAAAACATACTTAATTTGTAACTAAAACTACATTAAATATAATATAAATTAAATTAAATATAATAACTAAATTTACATTAAAATGTTTTAAACTATGTGTTTTTTTTATATATTTAATTGAAACATTTTTGCCTACTATTTACTTAATTTTGATAAGTCAAATGTTACAGTTTATTATTACAAGTATGTGGTCATCTAGAAATTGCTATTACGTAGTAATATTATATACCTGCTTATGTATAAAGGATAGGGATAACATCAATAATAACTCCTGGTTTCCGTGTAAGGCTTAAAGTAGGTACTGCTACTTAGATATTATATTAATAATATGTTGGGACAGTAACACACATCACCATCTAATCCATGGTAAGCTACGAGGCTTGTGTTTCGACCATACCAGATAGTTGATACACTACACATATATAACTATAAATACATACATATTATAAATATGTCTTGGATATATACGTTGGATTTTGGACTGTGTTTTCTAATTTTTTAAGTCTAAAACAAGTCAGTAAAATAGTTACAATAAACGCCATTTTAAGTTTAAAGAAGTTTCCAAATTAAATTAATAATAAATATATCATACTTTTTTGATATAATCACCAGGTATATTATAAGGCTGTCGATCTCCAGCTAGACAGTCGTACGATGGGGCGAAAAAATGCAACAATAGTAGATAACTATTATAAAATTTTATTGAAGTGAAACTTCTTTGCGCACATGAGAGTAAAATTTCAAGGTCGCGTCACGAAAAACCGTCATGGTTGCCATAGTAACCGCTTGCATTAGGTTGTTATAGTAACAGTAACTATCTGAAAAAAATGATCCCATCAAAAACATACTGTAAAAATATTGCAAGTCTCGCAACGCATCTCTCTACCGCAAAAAGCTATGAGATATAATGTAAAACCAAGTCGGTTAATTTATTCATTACCTATCTATGGAAGCATCTATCCGACAACTTTGTCATAAATCGTTACCGAATTAGTTAAGTTACAACATTTTATAGTGACCGTATTAATATTAGATATATTTATTTCTTTAATTAATAGAGTGACTTGGCCATCGCACGGAAACATAATCACATAAGAGTCGACTACTTTAAATAGTCCTAATTAAAAATACCATGACCAAGGTGGACGGACGACTTGGTCAAAGTCGCTGAAGCCCACTGGATGCGGATGGCACAAGACTGGTTGTCGTGGAAATTTTTGGGGGAGGCCTATGCCCAGCTGTGGACGTGTTTGGGCTGAAATGAACGGAACATAGTACTAGCGGGTCAAATTGATGCATACACTAACAATACATAAATAATGCACTCAGAACCTTAATATTAGGTAAATTTTGTTATTTGTAGGTTCTGTTATCATGTGCGATGGCCAAGTCATTCTATTAATTAAAGAAATAAATATATCTAATATTAATACGGTCACTATAAAATGTTGTAACTTAACTAATTCGGTAACGATTTATGACAAAGTTGTCGGATAGATGCTTCCATAGATAGGTAATGAATAAATTAACCGACTTGGTTTTACATTATATCTCATAGCTTTTTGCGGTAGAGAGATGCGTTGCGAGACTTGCAATATTTTTACAGTATGTTTTTGATGGGATCTCATTTCTTTTTGTAAATATTTCTTCTTTTTCCCTTTTCTTGTACTATTTATTGTGTGTCAGCTAAGGACTTCTTAAAAGCCCACTCCCTGTCTCTGTGGGCTTTTTTCAGAGGCTTTGATATAACAAATTTTGACAAGTCTGGATGATAAAAAATCTAAGTCTATTGTATTCGGAAATTGCGGATTCCTGGGCTTCATTACTACTATCTTATGTATTAAGTATAAATATGTATAGTTAATTTAATGAATATTTTAATTTCATTGTTGACCCTAAATACCTACCCCGATACTGATATTGAACTTACGTAAGTTTAATAAAACGTGTAGATTTATGTGTCTATCTGCGGCATCGTAGGTAAATCCCGAAGGTTGTTATACTTAATTATTATTGCTTGTTCAGTCAATTTTGATGCAGTTTAATAGAAAAGTGAGGTTGCCAACTCACTTCATTCACTGATTCCATTGGCCATTTTAAAAGTAATTTTCGAAGAAATTGATATTTCATGACCTCTATATTCCATGTTCTATTAGGTGTGTACAGTTACGAGCAATGAAATTTTAACAAGTTTTCTAATTCAAATCAACATCATACTTTATAAAAGAAAATATACGAGCTTTGTTTCAAAATATGTTGGGACAGTAACACACAGAACCATCTAGTTCCATGGTAAGCTACGAGGCTTGTGTTATGGATACTAGATAGTTGATACACTACACATATATAACTTTAAATACATACATATTATAAATATAAACACCCATGACTGGAGTACAAACTTTAGTCATCACACAAATGAATGCCCCCAGCGGGACTCGAACCCGCGACCGCCGGCACAGAAAGTAGGGCCGGGCCACTACAAACTGAGCCAAACGTGTCGTCAAAAATTAAGTAATCGTCAAGTTTTGTCGTAATTAGGTATATATTTTAATAAATTCATTATAAATAACAGGTAATCGAATATTAGTTGGTAATACACTATACACGCTTCACGTTGTATTTATGTACCCATTTGTATATGCATAAAAATGTATACAGCTACTGAAAACGCTTGAAATAATATTTTCACATATGAATAATATTTTTCTAATGTATACAATAGTTGCAATATCAACATTAATAAATAGTCGAATCGTGATTAGGTTAGTAATTACGAGGGAACATAGGATCGAACATACAAACATACATACAGGTTAAACACTAACCTAACCACCTTTTACATTGCAAGTGACGACAATTATATGTATGAACTGCACAAGTAACTTTGTAATCCCATATATCGCATATCTATTTGTATAGGATTACAAAGTTACTAATGCAGTTTGTTGTATATCTCGAAAACAGGATTGAAATTGCGTGATGTTTGAATTTTTCCTTGGGTTATAGAGTAAACACGAATTGTGTTCAAAATTTGAACTTTCTATGTCTGCTAGAAGTACCTTAGAATTTTGATGATCGGTGAGTGAGTGAGTGACGATATTAACGAATTTTGATCTGCAACAGTTCATAAACTACTGGTTCAAATTGAATGTAATTTGGAAATGTACCTAGTTTTATTATGTTCTCTTAGTCACTCAAAATTCAAGCTTCTAGCTTTATCCATAACGAAGTTATGGGGGGGTGGAAAATGCTCTGAATCCCTTCGAGAAAAGGATGGTACTGCCGTGCCCTTTTTTGCTCGACTTGTTTGCTCGACTTGGCGGGGGCACTGCCGTGCCCCCCGATATATATGATATTCTTTCCTATGCTATCTTCAAAGATCACTGTTTTTACCAATTTGTTTTCAAATATGCAAAATATTTGTAACTAGCGGCTCACTCTCGCTTAGCTCGGGTTCGTCCCTTAGAGTAGGTACTTACTTATATGCGATAGATGTAAGAATCCAGCTAGACGCAGCAGAAGATAGAAAGAGATAAAATATTATTCTCTCCTCTTTATGTGATATTCGTTTGAATTATATTTTTGTCTGAGTGTAATTAAAAGTTTTTATTAATTTATTAATCTTACAAATTTGAAATACAAATAACTTGTTCTTTTTTAACTTTTTTTTAAGTTAATGTTTTGTTATCTATATCGCAAAAACTTGTATCATTCAGAAAGTCTATACAAATTCTTCAACATTCTACACGTCTACAAAAGACCTCTGATTTTTCATAAACTTTATGTAGGTAAGTGCACTGAAGCAAAATTGTACAGTAATCGCACCTTTATTTTTATAGTATACTAGCATTTCCCGCGGCTCCGCCCGCGTCCTGATGACCAAAAACCAAATTCTTAAGTTTTACATATTAGTATACTCTTAAATTGCAGTTTTTGTATTTTTCTCAGAAATGAGACATTTTCCCGCGGTAAAA
This sequence comes from Brenthis ino, assembly GCA_921882275.1. Taxonomy (NCBI): domain Eukaryota; kingdom Metazoa; phylum Arthropoda; class Insecta; order Lepidoptera; family Nymphalidae; genus Brenthis; species Brenthis ino. Next base: position 16,684,033 of record OV170234.1, read on the forward strand.
AAAATCCTATATGTTGACCCGGATAACCAGCTATCATCATACCAAATTTCATCAAAATCCCTCTAGTAGTTTTTCCGTAATCCGGTAACAGACAGACAGACAAAAATTCTAAAAACTGTACATTCGGCCTCTGTATTGATAATAATGTCTATTTCAATAAGATTTTCCAAAAAAATATTTAATGTACAGATTCGGCCTTAGTTACAATTTTATTATACGTATAGATCTATTTTCTAACTAATTTTTGTAAGGCTTTGTAAGGTTTCTTTAGAGAAAATTTTCTTCATACCTACCCTGTAACTCAAGTCAAGTTCAGGTGTTGTATATACATACCTATAGATCGATGTAATACGAGAGTACTAATTAGGTCTAGCAAGTTTAACAAGATAGAACAGAAATACTAATTAACTGATTCAAGTTCTGCAGAGCTGCTAAGTTGTATTGTTTTAGTTTCCTTGTTAACTTACACTTAGTTATAAATATGTTGCGATAAAGTATTGAATCCTGTTATTTACATACTTTGACAAGATTTTTTTAGGATATTACAGGATATTTAATTTTTTTTGTTTTTATAAATACAGCCAGTTTATCTGGAATAAAAATCTGTATCTGCAATTTTTTTTTAATTTAATTAATCGACGAATATAATTATCGACAAAATTGTATCCTTGTTAAAAACTAGTAGGTAACTTTTTCTTTCATTCGTATATTTGTTGCTAGCACAACGGTTTGTATATAAATCGGCACACAGGTAATAGTATACAGGCATACATATCGTTTTACTGAAACATTAGCTTCTATATTTTCTTAATATAAGTAAATGGTTATTTATATAAAATTTAAATGAGGTCTTCAAGTTTAAGGTCGAAGTAAAATTTATTGAAATACCTACTCTGGTATTTAAATTTACTCTGATATAGCAAAACCTAATGCAAAGCTACTAATAGTAAGTAAAATCTAACTAAATCGGAAAAATGTATACTAACTAATTCTTAAAATATTTTCTTAGATTTAAGATTTTCGAATTTTCAATGTTCTTTGATGTATGGCTTATAGGCGTGCCATTTCCGCACAATTTATTTCACAAATGTCGTGTAGAATGGAGAAGACACGGTAGAGATTGAGAATTGATCGGTTTAAAAAGATATAATATTCTCACAGAGGACTGAAAACTTTTTTGAATTTTCTGTCGGAACATCGGAACCAAAAATCAAATAAATGCGCGAAAAAATCCGAAAAGAGTTTTATTAAAAGTAATTCTTATTTTTTTTAAGCTTCAGCCATTTTATCACTTGTAAATTTTGAAGCACACGGAGGCATGAGCCATCAATGTCAAAAAACACAAAAAGGCGCACCACCGAACAGATGCACCACAATACTTCGTTAAGTAACGAGCGCTTTTCAAATATTAAATATTATTATCGCATGTAATGTACTCGTAAATTATATTAAAGCGCCTATAGCTAAATAAACATTTATTTTTTGTTTTCTTTTGTTTTTACCTCTTAGGTAGTATCAAAATGTATGAACTTACTATATTATTATATTATAGACTACTTTTAGTTGGCGTAAGTACAATTCAAATGAAAACTATATTAATATTAAGTATGTGAAGTGAAAATATTTTCTAATCTATACATATAATAAAATTCTAACTGAGTCGAATCTGTACATTATATATTTTTTTGGAAAATCTTATTGAAATAGTAATTATTATGAATACCACTGGACAGATTTTGATGAAATTTGGTATGATGTTTGCTAGTTATCCGAGTCAATATATGTATATAGGTCACTTTTTACTGCGGGAAATTATCTCATCTCTGAGTTTACACTAAACGTTTAAACGTAACTAGGAACGAACCCGAGCGGAGCTAGGGTGAGTCGCTAGTAAAATAATAAAAGTTTTAAATGAAATAATAAAGTTTTCAATTCTTCAATCATAATTTATGTAGCATTTAGTTGAAACTTGCTAATTTAGCGTTTAGTTTAAAAATAATCGATTTTATCATATGCAATCGTAATTTTCTTAAGTATTTAGATATTGAGAGATTGTGTTCTTTTAAGTGAATAGTTGTTTACTCTCTTTTATATAAATTTTTAAATAAAATTTTAACATACTTTTCTCATATAGTATACACAGTATATGTAGGTACATTGTACATAAATATGTATGTAGGATTTGCGAGATGAGTATGTGTGGAATGATATTTTAAGAATAAAAGAGGAGGTATGATATAATTTTAAGAATGGAATGCAATGAAAGATGAATCAAAGAAAAGAAGGATGTTTTGTCATAATGACGACAAGACGAGAAGCGTGAACATTGTATTATCTGATTTTAGAAGAATAAATTGTAATTAGTGTACTATAAAAACTTTTATTGATATTCCCGGATCCTACATATTTTACATAGTTTTAATTTTAAAAATTATACTCTCCGTATACATATTTAGGTGGCTATTAACAGGTCCAACAAATGTTATGCCCATTTTTTAGACAAAGAAGAGTAATGCTACTCACTAATAGTATGACAAAAAGCTGTTAAGAGTGGGCCACTCGACCCATTACCGGGCTGCTTATTAAAAATGTGGCCTGAATATCAAATTGCTATCTCTATTGTATGCCACCCTATAGCACTACCAGTGCCCCTTAGATTTTGAACAGGTTTTATACAGATTAATAACAGACAGAGGATATGAAATATACAGTAAATAGTCTATTTTATTAATTAAGATGTCTTTATAGGTTCGTTTTTAGTTATTACATAAAAACAAACGTCTGTTTTAAATATACCTCTAGTTTTGTGGTAACTCGATTCTATTCAATAAATAATTTTAATGGTGTATTTAAACATACAAAGATTCATTCAATTTATATTTTAAAGTAACATATTAAAAACTAATATTAATAAAGAAATAACTATTCAAAATATTAGGTAAAATAAAATCTCTATGAAAAAGAGTATGAATTTCACACAATAGCTACTCTGTGCACCAAATGTTAAGAGAAGAGCAAAATTGTTATCCATAGGCAGTGCATGCTTTGTTTGTTTTTTTATAATAAATTCAGTTGTCACATCTCAAATGATAAATGGTCGTAGTGACACAGTAGTCATATGGCGATTTGAGTCACTTGTCGCACAAGGTTCGTTATTTCGTAGTTTTAGGGGACTCTGAAATATTACAATCATTTTTATATAAGTAATCTTTATGTCTATTGTATTTTTGTACCAGTATGGAATATGTAAATGAAAATAGATGAGAAATGTGATACTTGTTTATATAGAACTTATTGATATTTTTAGTATTTAAATTTCTTAGAATATAAACATAAATATATATATATATATATATATATATATATATATATATATATATATATATATATATATATATAACACTACCCTCGCTTTGCTTGCGTACGAACTTAGGTGCCTAACGGTAACCTAAGTGTATTTCCAGAGCATTGCCTACCTGTGAATTAAACAAATGTACACACACATACATACATATAAGCTTTCACATCTATGATAGCAACTTATATAATATATAAGATAATGAATTATTATAAAATTTCTTAATCGTGTTACTAAGCTTATTCTACCAACACATAAAGGTAAATTTTTTCCATATAGATTTTTCATTTATATATAGATAAATACTATATTTTCTTCCTGTTCCTGTAAAAAAAGTATTTGTTTCGAAATAGAATAATGAAAAGATATTAAAGTGTAGTATATAATTAAATGTGCGCATTTGTACCTAAATATTTTCTCTTATTCTTTTTAAAATATTAAGTTAGGCAAAGAATGGACATTAAATAATCTAAAATATGAAAATAATAAGCGAGACGTAAGAATTAAAATAAAAAGAAGTCTGATCCAATTTTTAGTATAAATAAATAATAAGCTTGCAAATCCATTTGCCAGAGTTTTCGTATTTTTTCAGCTCCATTACAACGAAGCGCGGCCAATTTGAAAATATTGAATAAGTAATATAATGCCGCCCGAAATATGAGCACGGAGGAGATATCAAACAGATGTGGTAACCTGCTGGCTACTTATTTAATTTTAAATAAAACTATCCTGACATTTCCAATGCTTTATAGCAATCATGGTCATTGGAGAGACTAAGGTTAAAGACGTCTTAAAAGTCATATTTAAAATGTCAAATATTTGCGAAGAAAGTATTAACTATTTACTTCTGATATTATTATACTACGTATTACGCACAAAGTTAAGAAAATTAACATGTAATAATTAAAAATATATAAAAAGCAGCCATGAGGACTGCCGACAGAAGTGAAAACTTAAAACTATAAAGAAACAGATGTTATTTTTGGATATTCATTTTAATTGTTTGATCTTAAATTAAAATTTCTAAATTAAAACTGTTTACATTTATCTGGTTTTAACATCTATTGGCACTCTGAGTGTTTGCGTTAACACGTCACATGTCGATATCGATGACGACTTACATGAATTTTCTCCCCATCCAAACCTGCCTATAGAAGTTTTCACTTCAATAACTACTTATAAATCAACTTCTTCTTTTTATAATTTCAATTCTAAAAAAAATTATAGACTATATACTTTAATTCTTTTACGTTCTTTCATTGGGCTTAAATATAGAACAGAAAATAATATTTAATAATATTGCTATATATGCAGTATAAAAATAGTATACCTATGATTTTTACTCTGATAATTTTATACTCTTTGGACACCACGAGAACAGCAACAGCTAAACGCATTATGACGAGTTACCTCGAGTTTATCATACGACCGCCAAAATTACGTGGCGTGTGCTTCTGAAAATATAACGCCATTAAACTGATGTGGAATAAGCATGAAATACTTAACGCTCCTTTCTTTAACAAAAATGGAGGTACATTTTTTAAATCTTGTTTTTGTTTACTTTTTCCGGTACCTATATTTTATTTATATAGATTCCTTTTTTGATGAATATGATAATATAAAAGTTGAGTGTAATAATAATCATTGTCACAAACTTGTTGATAAAAAAAAACAAAAGACCCTCTTTGACAGCTCATTATAAATATGGCGCTATAGAAAATGACGAAAAGAATTAAATTGTTCATAAAAGTAAGTAAGTACATCTGGATCATGTTATAACAGAATAAAAAATAATTAAGATATTCAAGAGATTTAGTTTATCAATAATTGCATTTTATTACATATATTTTTATTTAGCATGCGATTTATACCTCACTAGATTGCTATAAAAGTAATTTATTTGCTTTTGGCATATATACACCTTATAATGTATTCATATAATTTTACGATTTTTGATGTAATGACATGTTTTACGATGAAAAAGATTATGTATCTACTAGCATTGCCCGCGGCTTCACCCGCGTTCAGATGACCAATAACCAAATTCTTAGGTTTTACATATTAGTATTAGTACTCTTACATTGCAGTTTTTATATTTTTTCTCAGAAATGAGACATTTTCCCGCGGTAAAAATTTAAAGTATCCTATATGTTGACCCGGATAACCAGCTATCACCATACCAAATTTCATCAAAATCCCTCCACTGGTTTGTCCGTGATGCGGTAACAGACAACATACAGACATACAGACAAAAATTCTAAAAACTATAGATTCGGCCTCTGTATCGAAAATAATGCCTATTTCAATAAGATTTTCCAAAAAATATTCATGTACATTCGGCTTAATTAGAATTTTATTATATGTATAAATTTTCGTAGTTCAGTTACTATTACTTTACCTTATTTTATTTCTATAAAAAGAAATGGTAAAAAGGATATGTTACGTTATCAAAAAGCTACTAGCAAAGCACTGCATGTCATAGTAATCATTAATCTCATCCTTATTTAAAATAAATATTATCTAGAAAGCAAAGAGCTTATTAAATTTTTTAATTTAGTAAATTTATTTTACAATTTTCGATCTAAAAACAAAATTTGATGTACCTATGCAAATTTTCTTTAATTTTAGACTGTTTTAGAGTTTTAGATAGATGTTTTGTTAGACTTGTATGTTATTGTAACTTTTTGTATGAAAATATTTGCATATAATTGCAAACACTCTTGAAATTACTTCATTTATTATTTATTATATTATATCTATATATTTATTATCTTATTTTATTAATTATGAAAATTATCATTACGTAGGTATAGACAGATAAAGTGATAATTTGATTACGCACAACTCTTCTTTCGTATTATTTAACGAATCGACAAGTCATCATTCCTCTAAATTGTTGTTATACGATCTCTATACAAATTCCCGTTACGAATCAGTTTCCTAATTTCTTTTAAACTTTTTCAATTGTTATTCTTTTGAGAAACAGTAGTTTGAATGACAGGCGGTTAGTAATTGATTATTATTTGCGGTTTATTTTATTTTGTCAAAGGTCTACTGAAGATGTGTTCGAGGTGACGTTAAATCTTTTATGTCAAAATGTTTGGCAAATTTGCGAACACAGCGTGTGGCAAGTTTTTATATTAGTCAAGCAATGATTATTATCGTGAAAGTCATTTTTACTTTTTTTTGTAAGAAATGTTACATACATATTACATGATTTTTAGTTCACAAAATTATTGAATTCATAATACTTTCTTAGATTTACGCAAGTATGACATTTTAAATAAAACTATCTTTTCGGGTTATTTTGCGGTTTTATTTTGAATTTTGGTTCCCGACGTTTCAAATGCTTTACAGTAATCATGGTCACGGGAGAGACTAAGGTTAGAGGGTTAGAGACGTCTCAAAAGCATTATATAGTTGTTACAGACGCTATATAAAATCCGAAAAGATAGTTTTATTGAACTTAATTAATTATTATACGTAAATGTAGATTATGTTTAGATTATATGAGTAGTAGCTATAATCATATTTGACACATACTTAATGTGTATGGATATTCGAAAACATTAATTATTCTTAATATAGAAAGAATTTGTATTCGAAAGGAACAGCTGTATAGTTTTTCACCATCATTTCGCATTTTTTTTCATAAATCGGAAATGACGTCCATCCGCACCCAATAAACGATAAAATATGACCACTGAAGTGGCCACTGAACATCAAAATTGACACTCTCAACACGAAAAGCTAATCAATTCGTAGCTTCCGTTCACATCTGGCCGTTTTTGTCGCGACCGTTTTCAGGCCCTTCATAGAAAAGCAATCGGGTAGTCGTAAACGTTAAGGGCTTAGAAGTACCCCCTGGGGGCACCTAAAGGTACTACGGTTCTTCGCACTAGAAAAAGTACGTTGGTAGCCCTAATCCGGGACAGCCGTCAAGGGTGTTATAAGGACGGCAAAAAGCGTAATTTAAAGCTGACTTAAGGTTTCGAATTAAAATGAAGAGGATATTCGAGACCAATAAATATTTTTTTGCTCGCGAATTTTTATTTAAGTAAATGTGTGTGTGATGGGATATAATTATATAAAATAACGAATTTCGATATTTACCTATACTTTTGTTAGGTAAAAGAATATAGCTATCTTACTAAAAGACGTTAGTTAGCTATAATCCAATAGCTGTAGGTAGATAAGAATACATAATATTAGGTTTATTGTTAGATACTTTCTGTGAAAACGTAAAAAATATATTCTTACCCATATTTATTTTTGTCTCTTTTGTCTCTCAATTTTCTTTTATTGTTGAACTTGCAAGATTAACTATAACTAGCGTTTGCCTTGCGTAGTTTATTAACTTACTAGCAGAACCCGCGGCTTCACTTGCGCTAAAACTACAAAAAATCTCTAAAAAGGTATTTTCATACAAACTTTCATCCCCTATTTTACCCCCTATAGAATGAATTTCGAAAAATGCTTAAAAACGTATTGATTTAATTTTATTGAAGAGCACTAATACCAAGTTACGAGTAAATCTGATCATAAATAGTTTTTTGAATTGTATTATAACGTGTTTTCCCGCGGGAATGAGATGATCTTCCGCGACAAAAAGTAGCCTATGTCACTCTCCAGCTCTCCAAACATCTCCATACAAAAATCAAGCCAATCCGTCACTCCGTTTCGACGAGAGAAGGACAAACAAATAAACAAACAAACAAACTCACATTTATAATATTAAAGTATATGGATAAGTGATGTTAGGTAATAAGGTAAGTATAGGTAGCTATATAACTTTTCTCAATAAATAGGCTTTAAACGCAAAAATTTTTAAGTCTGTTTGGTATCGACTTTGTGAGATAGATTCGTTAAAACAAATAAAAAAAACAATATCTTCAATTGTATAATATCATACTAACGACTACCAATGAATTATAATAAATGTAATTTAGCTTTCTAATCAATCATCCACTCCTAAACCAATCCTAAACGGTATTTCCCTAAAGACAATCTAGTTAGGTGTTGCGACACAATGGAAGCCTAATTGTAATGCCTGAATCTAGACCCATTGTTCTACTTAAGGTCAGCGTTCAGGAAATAAATATGTATGCAAATATTTATCCAGCTATGCATTAGAAATTGAACACCTATATTGTGACATTGGTAACGAATCATTATTACATTAAAAGAGATAAGTGATATGAGATATCTTAAAACTCTACCCACTCTACGGTCGCTGCTAGTTTATCTTGTATAATGTCCTCTTCGCTGATTTCGGTCCCGGCGGCCAATCTCACTGAGAATAGACATTTGCACAGGAGATATTATAGCAGACAGAAGTGCAATCTCTATTCCATTCATTCTCTAACTCCGATGATACAAGAATTTGACACGATCAGTATAAGATTTGGCGCAGGACCGATAGCTTTGCGTGCTCTCCGAGGTATGGGGATGAAACACAGTCAAATTGAACTCCGCACTGTTACTAAAAATTAATTATTTTCTTGAAAGAAAATAATTAAATAACTATAGGTACTTGGTCCAACATAGGACTCAAACTAAGGATATCCTGATACGCAACTGTACATGGTATCCACTAGAGTTAGACCATCGTGGCAGTTAAAGAGCGAGGTTACCTTGTTTACAGTGTTAGTGACATATCTTTAACTATATATAAAGACCGTGACAAATAATAATTATATGTCAATAGTAATTTCGCAAGCAACACGCGAATTCATGACCTCCAGTTTATGCAAAAATATTTATAGCAAATGCAGCGTGGAAACAGAGTTACATCGAGAAAATATTGATTCTCATGTTTAAATAAATGACGCGAACTCGTTTCGGTGACAAATTCATTTTAAAATTAATTTATTTATCTACTTTTTAACTTTTTTTTCTGATTAAGGTTGTTAGAGTTTATTTTATAAATATTATAGAAATTATGTTAAGATGTGGAGTTAAGATTGAAATAGTACCTAATATCATGTAAAAATTACTGATTTTTGCGTAAGAATTGTACTAAATAAAAATTAGTAAATAACTACGATGGTAGTGTATATCATCATTTTGGCTGACACCAAAAATATATATGTAGCAATATACTCTATGGCTGACACTAAAAATATATTATAGTAGTTTGAGTACTACGTCACTAACCGTTAAAATTTCACTATTTACGAAAGAGTTTTATTTCGTAAAGGTTTTTTATTACATTTGATAATTTCAAGGTTCTAAATAGATTTATTTATTTTTATGTAAAATAGATTGTTTCTAAGGCCTTTTTAAATTGAAGCTAAATTATTTTTTTTAAATATAGTGTGGCATTACAAGTCGACAAACACGTCCTCACTTCAATTTGCCATAATAGAACAATTATTCTTGAATTGTTAGCTTCTCATAAAGGTTTCTATCATAGTGTATGTACCTACCTGCTAAATATTTATGAGGATGATAAAATATATTATATGTTAATGATTCATTGCGTGTTGATGGAGATCTTATTGTTTCTGAGTTTTAGGGTAAATCTACCCATAAAAATAATGTGTGATTTTGACTGATTTACCATGCAATGTTTATTAGAAATTATTCTCAGACAGCTGTGTCTTTAGAGATGTAGGTACTAGGTACTCATTATTGATCATAGTTGCAAACAATATTTCAAACTCGGGTCTCCAGGCGATGGGCGTGTCAAGTGGGCGGGGCTGGGCGGTCCGCAGGGACCTCCCAGCGAGGCCTCAACTTGTTGAAACTCGTTTCTTATGAACGGTGTGTATGTTGGTCATTTTATTGAAGTATGTATCTCGTAATAGATATTATATTATATTTTTTACTTAATATTTTTACAAGATATATATAAAGCAATTAAATTTTTTTAGTTTTTTAATTGTGCTATTCTCTTAGGTTAAATTGATTAATAATACTAGAAAATATTACAGTGAAAGAAGCTACTTTTATAAGATTTTTGTAAAATCTATAATGTTCGATCATGCAATAAGCAAAAAATAAATAGGTAGGTACCTATTGTAACAAAAAATAAGTGCAATAATTCAGAGCGGTTCTTACCTATAGGTACATATTTTTAAGTAATATGTACCTATATATTTTTAATATTAAAATAATAGAATTAAGGAATTGAATAAACTAGTACCTAATGCTAAATAAAAATAAGTAGAGTCATGTTAAAAATTTAAGCATTTTTGTATTACCCTAATAAAAATATTAAATCATATTTATACTTTAACTTATAAATGTATCTGTACTTTTTTTGTTTCTCATTTTATTTAAATCTAACAACTTCTCTTAGGAGCGGAGCAATCATAGATAAAATAAACTAGGTACAGATGAAGAGCCACGGGCGAAAGCTGGTATTTGTGTAAATATAAAAAAAATACATTTACTTTCATTAATAATTAAAATAAGTTAGTTAAATCTACTAAGCCTCTACTGGATGTATCTACTGCTGTAGTTATGATCGAGAATAACAGTTCTCAGGGAATGATGATGTCAACTTGTCAATCGTTACAATTACAACTGAATTGATAAACACTAATATTCCCATAAGAGTGTATTTTAGATATAATCTTGTTTTTAAATTGTAATAAACTAAAACTATACAATATATATGAAAAATAAATATTTTTGGTGTTTATAAACCAATTTATATTTTTTGGAGAAAAATATTTATTTATGGAAATATATAATTATTTGTTTTATTAGCTAGAGATAGTTTTTGGGAGTTAGATATTACTGAAAATCTTATAATTTTTTAAAGAGTTTTATAATATACTTTTAGTTAAAATTTAATTAGCAGCTCCAGGTAGGTAAATTTCTAAGAAATAAATTAAATTCTAAGAAATCTATTGTTAACTCACACGCCGGCGTGTCCGCGGTCGTGGAGCGATTAAGAAAAGAGGGAACAAAATTAACTGCACTATCTGTAGTCTGTACTTAGTTCACTGCATATGTGTTCAAGACTTACGGCAGAGCAGACAGTCGCATATCTTGTATATTATTAAATCTGTAATTAATTAATTTATTAAATAACTACATACTATTAGGCACATATTATCAGCAAGCATACGTTTTATTTAACGCAGATGTTTAAAATAAAAAAATACCAGTCTAACGTACCAAAATTTAACGACTATCCATGGTTTTTAATTTTTAATATAATGAATTATGTATCAAATTCAAACCGAGAAAAATATGCTTAGGCAATATGAAATATTTCTATCCATGAGATGATAAAATAGCTACTAATTGACATGAAACAGTTTATAAAGTATAAATTTCAAAATTAATCTAGGTAAAACGAGTCGCGATTTGTGTACACTCCGCAGCACAGCGTCAAAGTTTTCATTATATGTAATAATTAATGTAGCGACAAAACCTCATCACGCAAGTAGTTAAAGTCAATTCCCACTGAAATTTCATCATCGTCAATCTAACTTGGTTAAATAAGTAATCCTTGCGCTGTGGGCCGTCCCAAAGCATAGGCTGGCTGGTCCAGAGAGATGCTGTACGTCTCATCTCCCGCCGTCCCTTACCCGCGCGCACCACTAACGGTCTCTGAGGGAAACCTCGCCGCCGACCCGCCATTACCATATAACACGACGTTCTGACCGCACATACACGAAATCTTATTGCCTTAAAAAAATCACAAAGTAATGTACTAGCAAATAATATTTTTTTCGTATAAGAAATAGGTTTATTTATTATTTTCGGTGGTAATAATGGAGTATGTGAGTGGCGCCATCTACGTTACTCGCGTTGTCCTGCTCTTGAGGCGAGGGCGTGTCCCTAGGGCGCCTCCCACAGTGGCATCCCGGCGGGACGGACGGGCGCCGACGCCCGGGCACTCGGCGGTACGCTCCCGCGACGCTTGTTAGTGTTCCGCAAATCCACAGCGGGATCGCCCGCACTACCGGGACTCTCCCTCAACGCTGAACGCTCATACGATACGATAACACAGAGTCACCTATCGGATACTTAAACAAAACCCAAATTCAAAGTTTCTTTTACAATTTTCAAAAGTTTCCCAATCGAGCTTCAGTGTTTATTTCTGTTTTTCTGTTTTATTTTACCGTTTTCGAGTGTTTTACTTTTGTGTTCTTAGTATGGTTTGGACATTTGAGTTAGTGCGCGTTCAGTTAAGCTTTTAAATCGCGAGAGCGTTTATTTCGGTGTAGTGTTGCCCGTCGAGATTCGGTCAGACGAGTTAAACGCGGCGGCGGGCGGGTACACGGGCTCGCCGTGGCCGCCGCTGGAGCTCGATCCGGTAGGATGGGGTCGCAAGCTGTACCCTTCAGGAGCGCCGAGGTCATCAGGTAACGTCTAAATTTAAAAATTTCAAAAAAACTCCAGTGATATGTTTTTTATCTGAAGTAGTCGAAAGTAGGAGTTATACCTAATAATTGTAAATTAAGTTATCCTATGATATTTACCAAAAAAAAAATATTTCGTAAAAACTAGATTAAAGTTTAACTATATATTTTTAAATTGGTTAGTAAATAGTTGCATACATATACTAAAAATAAGACGAAATTTTTTATTAAAATTTTTATTTTTGTTAGAATGAAAGTTTACAATATTACCTATTGTAAAGTTTATTTCAAAATTTTTGTAAGTTAAAATTGTCTTTTTTACATCTTATTTTGATATATTTTAATGTAGGATTTATTCTTTTAATATGTACCTTAATTAGATGAATCGTATATTCATAACTAGTTAGGTTTTGAACTTTTTTTATACATTTATTAATATAATTTATACGAATAAATGATGTTACATGGCCAAATGCTAATATTAAATATAACATTTGAAAAATATAATAAATATATTTTTTTCAACTACCTACATCATGTCAATAGGCAAATCATAAAATATTATGTATAAAATGGTCCATGACAAATTATAGTTATGTAATGAAAATAAATTAGATTAGCAAATAAAAATTAAAAATATAATACAAACAATCTTATATTTAAAAAAATTGAAATTAAAGCCCAATTTTTTGTTAAATGTTACCTACTAAATTTAAAGTTGTTGAGTACCTTTATTCGCGGACATATCAAGGTGACTGATCGTACTAAATACAAAAAGTTCTGAATTGATTTTTTTATTTAATTCGAAATTAAAGCTCAAAAGATCTATTAAGAGCTCTACGAATAAAACTATTTTATACTAGCGACTCACACTCCTTAACTCGGGTTCGTCCCTAGCTAGGTAGGTATATTTTAATGGTTAGGTTAGTATGGAACACATAGTCGATCCCTTGCTCTGTAAAGAACAAAAAAGCAGCTAATATGTTATTCCAGACTATAATCTATCTCTGTGCCAAATTTAATTCAGATGCGTTCAGCCGTTCTGGCGTGATTGAGTAACAAACATCCATCCATCTAAATTTTCGCATTTAGGTATATAGTACCTACTCGTAGTAAGATTATGAGATTAATGGGATAATTTAATGTTATATTAAATTATATAATTATAGTTTATGGTATAGATATTTAAACCACTAGGTATATGCTATGAGTAGGTACAGTAATCCTATTCCATTAGTATAAAATTTATTATTTACAAATATATAGTAAAATAAAAAATATCATTGATTCATAGGTGGACTGATGTTCGGCTTGCACCACCAAGAGACGGCTGGGGTGCACGCGCAGCCGAGAGGTCCCGTCACCTCTCTAAAGGAGGAACCGTTAACTCGAGCGTGGATGACTCCGACCTCCTTAGTTGACAATACTAAGTAAGTATTTATTTAACTTGAAAACTGTTAAGTTTGTAAAATTCTTGTTTACTATACTAACAGTCCTAGGCCAGAGAACAGAAGTTCGATTACTGTTTGAGGTTTGGCTTGGCTTGGTTTAAATAAATAATAAAACTCACTATTTTAGAACATCATAAAAATTATCTCCGTTTCCTAGTGATGTCTGAATCAAAGAAAAAGAGCCAGAGAAGGATTTTAATACTATAATATGATTTTTTTTAACATACAGTAGCATATACATAATATCTAGCACTGCCCTATAATAGGTCTATTTTATAGATTTACTTAAGTAAGAAAATATGCTTAATCTGGAGTACATTGTTAAAGCTTACATCATTTCAGTAAAATAAGTTCAATTTCCTGCAAAATAATTTATCTTTTTTGGATACTTAGTTGAATATTTTTTTATATTTTTTGATTAAAAATACATATTTACATTTATTTCATCTGCTTATAAAAAAAATGGTGAAAAACTTTGAATATTTTTATTTAATTTTTCTAATTATATTATTATTATTATTAAAATATATACACGAGAGGCCTCCTTTATTTCAAAGGAACTTACGAACAAAACATACACACTGCGCTTTTGGCCCTTACTATATCGATTTACTCACAATAGGGCAGACTAAGTAAACCCTTATTTACGGTTATAATAAGCCAGTTAGCGGAAAGAGCATCGGACTAAACATATTTAGAGCAAATTGTGTATTCTACAAACAGGCACAAATGTTCCTTTAAATAACCGAATAGGATTAACATGCATTTGTAGGGGACTTTCGGTTGTTTTGAAAGTATGTACCTACTCGAACTACATTTCAAATAGGTTGTATTAAATAATTATATAACGAAATAATATCGTTAAATGCTATATTATAAATATTTTGTTATTATAGCTAAAAATATTTTTTAAACCTTAATTTGTCTCTATATGTTATCTGGTATCTCTTCGGAATGTGTATTTGTTTGCGTTATTACCTACTAAATTGCAACTTTATTAATCTATACATACCTACCTATAAAATTCTAACTGAGTCGACTCTGTACATTAAATATTTTTTGGAAAATCTTATCGAAATAGCCGTTATTATCTATACAGAGGCCGAATCTATAGTTTTTAGAAGTATTATCTATCCGTCTGTCTGGGAATGCATTACAAGAAAAACACTGGACAGATATTGCTGAAACTTTGTATGATGTTAGCTGGTTATCCGGATCAACATATAAGATACTTTTTATTATATCTCATCTCTGAGAAATCTATACTATCCGTCTATAATGGACTTTATTGATACGGGTAAACTTTATTTTAAAAAAAAACAAAAAAATAAAATATTTTTTCATAGAATTATATTCGATTGATATCTACCAATAACTTAAAGTAACATTTTAAATACAGATCTTCCGAAGTTCAGAGTTTCTACCAAATAAGTCTAGACAATAATGTAATTACATACATAAAAATCATCGACACTTTTTATATTGTTATAATTTAAAAAAGAACATTTTTTACTATAGAATATATTATGCAAACAAATATCAACTTGTCTTCAAGCTACACCTCATAACCGATACACAATAACGTTATTACCGCATATGGGGTCCAATCAGGGGCGAGCAAATTTCGCACGGCGATAATGAAACGCGTAGCAATAGCAAGTGTGTTCATAAACGCAAAGGGCGTGATAAATCATTGCGAGCACAGTGCGGGGCGTTTTACAGTTTCGCATGCGACTGTAGATAATGAACGGTCTATAAATTAAAATTTCAATAGCGATATATCATTAAAGCGAGTAATACGAAAATAGTAGAGCCGGCCAGATAACACGCTCGTGTAATGAGTGGAAATTTTGGATACAACGGTAATATGATTTTCGGTGGTTAAAAAATAAAAATCATAATTTTGAATTCATTCAACATCATTAACCATCATAACTTTGATTATAAAAAATAATATACATATATATACACGTATATAAACATTAAAGAAATTTATTTTTATTAAGACTTATATAAAAAACGCAATATTTTCCTAACAATTGCATTATAAAACCATATCAATCGAGATAATTTTATTCACAAGTAAACACATCACGGACTTGACAAACTGTTTACTGTGCCAGTAATGAAGTTACACAATCGGCATTTGGTTCCGTATAATATGACGTATTGATACTTGAATTAGGGCGCATTGTTTGCGGAACGCTTCTACATCTGTCATGGTTTACTTAACAACTCCTTTGTGCAATATTTATTTATTTGGTACCATAAAACAATTTTGGTATGAAAAATAAATATGAATAAGAAAATTAATTTAGTTTCTCTATGACGATACGTTTAGCTCAGTTTGTAATGATTCTACTTGCTAATCCAGCGGTCGCGGGTTCGAGTCCCGCTGGGGGTATATATTTGTATCATGAGCACAAATGTTTGTACTCCTGTCTGTTGTAGTTTATATTTATAATATGTATGTACTTAAAGTTATATTTGTGTAGTGTATAACCTATTTAGTATCCATAACACAAATTACACAAGCCTCGTAGCTTACCATGGAACTTGATGATGCTGTGTGTTAATGTCCCAACATATCTTTTAGTTTCAATAATTACTATATTATTCAATAGGATTATTATAAAAATTTAATCATTTTTTTGGTTTTAAAATTGCTAATTACATGAATACCAAGTGAAATATATCTATAATTTAGTTAATAGCATGAACTCATCAGCAGTGGGTTTGACAAATGTAGACAGATCGCCGCGTCACGGCGATGACAGCTTCATTTATAAAGTCAATTCTAAATCATTATCGTTACATTACCCTACTGATTTTCGGCTTTTTGTTAATTATATATTAGTCTACTATTTTAGTTAAAGTAATGAGAATTAAGAAGTTAAAATTAATAGCCTGAATTTTAAATAAAATTTCATACTAATAGCACTGATAGTATACTTTCTCTTTCTTTCATCAAGTTGTAATAAATACATATATAAAACAGACTAAAATTTCTGTCAATTGAATACTAGGTATTTATTTTAACATGTATTAATAATTTGTTATTACAAAATATCTACAATATACATAATAATATAAGTAAAATAATCTGTAATGTTTATAGTTAGATTTTTCCAATACTCGGGTCTTTTTTAATTTTATTTTTATTTTTTTAATTACTTTGGGTATCATAATTGCCCTTATTTGTTATTAAATATAAGAAAATGTGCATTATACATTAACTTGTAATATAGTATAAAAATCATCCAAATTTTTTTACGTATATTATTTACAAATTTTCTAATTTAAATATACAGACAGAACGAATACAGTATATTTTTACAACACATTTGTTACCCTCGCACTTAGACTAAAACAAACGTTGCTACGAGTATATTACGTTTACGTGGACATCTCCTATCCATTTTGTTCCTTTCTGAATTTTTACTTTAAATCGTATATTCGCATGTACCTATTTTTATAGTGCAAAAAATTGTAGCTCTAAAGATTGATAAATCTACGGTGATCTGTAAGCAAAAAAATCGCTACAACCTAATCGCGGGCGCGTTGCCGAAACTCGCAGCGATAAATAAAACAATGGAGCGACGCGAGAGTATAAAATGGCAATCGCAAAACCAATTTGTTTACGCAAATTCTGCAGCAGGGAGATGAATGGGCGACCATAGCGTAATACCGCTCTGGCGGGTAATGCGACACTAGTGTTGTATAGTTTTATTGATTGTATCGATTATGTAACGTAACGCTTTACTAAGTGTTACGAATTTATTATATTATCTAATCTTTCAAGAAAAATTGGCAATTTTTAAACGATTTTGATTATAAATAAATTGATGATATTATCTCTCTCATATATTATGTAACTATCTTATATTAAGAGATCTGTTTATAAGATGAAATACGTATATTATAATTAATCTAATATCTTAAATTAAATATAAATTAATATTATATACTCAAAATATTATAACAATTTTACATATCATAACTGATACTAAGGAACATTCTACGCGATTGAACGATGAGTAATGTTACCAAAGAATTTTTAGTTTTATGTTTCTAGTAATAAGTAAAACTGGCAATGATTTTAAGTTTAAATAATATATAATATACATAGATTTAATGTTTTCAACTTAAATAAAATTGAGGAGCATAATAATTATGTCGATATCGAACTATGTGGCACCGTTTATATAACGTCACTTACTGATTTTATATTTGTGAAAGAATTACCTTTTATGCTGAAAGTGATATATTTTAAGAAAACCAAAAGTACATATTTAGAAAAGTTTATTTATAAATAAATAGTATTTGGGTAGAATGGGAAGCCATTTATTCAAACTACTATAATGTAGACAATTTTTAATATGAGGTAAGGGTTTCACAGTTATAAATCAATTTTTAAAGGATTATGATTTATGCTATTGTTTTTCTATACACGTTCGTGGTTAGACAGTCGGACTTAGTGATTCTGGTGAGAAACGTCTGCGTCTATTGACAAATAGAGGGATAAATAAAGACAACTCAGGCGGAATTTTAGATTTATGGCCGTCTTGCCAACCCCATATCCGTTGTCACTCAATAGAATATGCGGCCGTGTTTAAAAGCTCTAAAAGAATTCACGCATATCATTTACCATTTGTATTGACAGTAGTGACTTAACATAATCGTTTTCTTTATTTTTATTGTTATTTATTATTTATTGTTTTTCAATTTCTAATAACCCACTAATTTTAAGAACTGCCTATCAATTTTAGCAATATCTGTTTGTATTTCATCGTCTTTGAATTGAGGTAGCCTGTAGCCTATTTAACATCGCTCTATTACCGTCATGAGTGGAGCAATTCAAATTATATATACGCCAAACTAGCGTTATTATATATATATCTGGGCGACCGAACTTAGCTTATTGCTTTTCGAATAAACTATACAAATTGAGTTTTTTCATAAAAGACATATATATATATATATATATATATATATATATATATATATATATATATATATATATATATATATACCTTATCTAAATACAAAATTTTATCTTAATTATTAGAACCGTTTCCGAGCTAAATTAATCTTGTTAAATCCGTTCCTACTTATAATAATGTATTTAATGATCCAAATTATTTGTGGATAAATAATGAAATTTATACCATATAAAATAATTACAGCTTTTTTAAGTTATTAACATTTATTGTATCACAATTCAATTACATATATGTATTCAGCCCTTTTTAACGTCCCACTGCTGGGCACGGGTCTCCCTTCAGTACGAGGGAGGGGTAACTATATATATGTGTCCAATTAATTTTATTTGTCCTGTAAGAATTGTGGTAAATTTATCAATCGAGATATATTTCTATTTCTAGATAAGTATCTCAATACATCTTAATTTTTAATACGTAAATTAGTCAAGTAATTCTCAAGAATTAAGCTACTTTTTAGGTTACGTAAAAGAATTCTTGGAAATTAATACTAAGGTACAGTTATAGGCCACAAAATAAAATTTAGCTACCAAGTAAAATCGGCAATTATATTTATTAGTTTTACTTTACATAAGTGTAAAATATTTATTTTTCTTTCAGTACCGTGGGTGTAGGGCGCGCGCACTTTGAAAAGCAGCCGCCTAGCAACCTGCGCAAGAGCAACTTCTTCCACTTCGTAGTGGCGCTGTATGATCGCGCAGGGCAACCTGTTGAGATCGAAAGGACAGCATTCATTGGTTTCATTGAAAAGGATCAAGTAAGTTATGTCAAATTCCTACGTTAGATTTATATATTATGTTTAAAATATTTCCAATTGGTAAGTTATGTTAGCCGGAAGGTGAAAATGGAAAACTGTTTTTAATTGATGATTTATAGCTGAAAAATGAATAGTTTATAACGATAAAAATCTCTTTTACAATTTTTTGTAACGTGCAAGTTAATATTTAATCTTTTTTGTCAGTATCAAAAAAATTGTAAACGTAAAATATTTTTTTGTATATTTGTAACTTAAGACATTTATTTCAGAAGGAACTTAATATTATTGAAAATAAAATTAAAATCTTAATATATCTAAGATATAATTTTAAAATGTTTTTTAAGTGTACAAAACTTTGAATAAAAAACTACTTTTGATTTAGAAACAAAAATATCATACATTTTTTTATTTTGACAAGGCTTTACCTTTCTAGCTGGTCTTTGTGCCTCGCCTTTAATGATGCGTTTATCAATTCTTGATAAGTATCAGAATATACCATCAATCAGGATCGTACGGACATCAGTACACTGCACAATGCCCATTTACATAATTCAGCCGCGTTGGTGGCGTGTCAAATTAATGTTGTTTTGTTCGCAGTTACTACGTCTCAGATGTCATATGTACTCAACTATTCTAGAAATAATATGTCTGATTAAATTTTTATCATGAAAAAATAGCTGCATTTTAAACTTTTGCATGAATACCAGTCAAAAATATATATAAATCTAATCAGTTACTTTATACGTATGTATATTTAAAATTTACAAATTTCGTTTAATTATAACGATGTCATAAATACAGCTTATTAATTTTTCAAATTAAAATTTAGTACAGTAAAAGAAAATAGTATAAGTTGTGACTCTACATTTTGTGACTCTACATATTCAAAAGTTGTAAACACTAGTGAAAGCGATTGAAATATGAAAGCGTGTAAGTAACCAAGGGCGTCGCGTTCACACGTCTTGTGTGTAGTGCTTAATTATTCAGCAACGTAACCATTTTTAGATATAGGTACCTCTCGTGGAAACTAAGGCCGCGTATTTACAGTCATATTTGGAATGCAAATTATTTGTCCTACTATAAACTTTTTATTAAAAATATGAAATACTTAAAATATTGTTTAAAAATATTACACTTTTATAGTTAAGCTTTAGGCATGCAATAACTATCTAGTCCATCAGAAAGTATGTAGTAACAGGTACATCTATACATTTAATAAAATTGTAACTGACCGCTGTCTGTACATGAAAGATATTTGAGAAAAAATATTATTGGGGGTCTTTATTAACGCAATAGAATCCAAAACAATGATTTTTAGAATTTTTGTCTGTTTATCTGTATGTCTGTGCGTTTGAGCGCGTTTATCTCAGAAACAGTTTAACCGATTTGGGTATATTATTTTGGGTATATGTATATGAATATTTGTTTCATTTTAATCGGCTTATAAATAAAAAACTTATATCGATTTAAAAAAAAACACCTAGGGACAAACCCGAACGTAGCGAGGGTGAGTCTCTAGTTATAAAATATGTTCACTCAAAAAATATTTCAATCATTTAATGTATAAAAAAAGACAAAAAACATACATTAAAAAAGAACAAAATGTAAATATAACATTCTTAATTGAATAATTCTTACCAGAATGTTGTAAGTGTGTTTTTGTTATAGGAAGCCGAGGGGCAGAAAACAAACAACGGTATTCAGTATAGACTCCAGCTACTTTATGCAAATGGTAAGTAAGGAATTAAATATTAATGAATAATCTTGATATTATAGTAGATGCTGTATTTGGCAAAATTTTGAGTGTATTTTTTATGAATAAAGTAACAATTAGTCTAAGACTGAGTACTTAATTTTTGTATTTAAAAAAATATTTGTCCTATTTCAACTGAAGGCTTGTCTTTTAATACGTGTTTAGTTTTAACAATGTGTGTTAAAGATCTTGCTAATGCGTCGTAGTCTGAGATAACATATTGACGTACTATTTGTTTACCTTATTTATTTCAATATAAATATGAATATTTAATCCATGCATCAATCGAACTAGGCACCTTTAATATATCAGGTTATTTTCAGGTCATCTACAAACGTGTAAACAACTATATAACATATATACCTATATAATACTAATACATATATTCAAAATAACTGTTCTCTACATACACGCATGCATATCTTCATGTTATGTCCTTTGCGGAATAGTCTGACAGTAGACAGTACAATGGAAGAAGCGACTGAGGTAATATGTACATATCATGGTTCCACGATGGTTACAATCTCTACATACCTCATTTGGCTCTACCATTGTCAAAATCTCCTTCATACGCTCTCGTCGAGAGGTTCTCAAACTTTTAACCTGACCTTCTTTAAATAGGTATAGTAAACGTTTGGTCTTCGAAAGTCCTTTGAGGTTCCTACTTAACCTTAATATATTATTTCTTTATACAAAAACAATTTGAGCGCGTTTTTTATGTGTAATGTCATGTCATTCAGAGTATTTCTTCACTGTGTATTCTATCGTATATGATGGCACAATACTGTCTTCTGAGATTCTGCTGCATACATCTTTCATACTTAGCCTACCACATCTATAATTCACTGTCGTATAGTAAAATCGGGACCAACACTGCGATGTACTGCCAAGCTTGTGGCTGTACTCACAGCCGATCGCTTCATTCGCTGTTGACTCTATTATCGGTAGCGATACGATTTTCTATTTTGTTCCAGATTTCGATTTAGATGTCTGCCTGTCTGTTTGTGTTGGCCAATCTTCTGGCTAAACTAAATTTGAAAAAAGAGAAAATAAATATTTATACATATAAATCTTTATATATATAATTCTTCTGTGAGTGTGTATGTCACTGAACTTCTCTCAAACGACTGGACCGATTTTGATGAAATTTTTTGTGTGTGTTCAAGGGGATCTGGGAATGGTTTAGATTCACAATTTGAATAATAATTTTCATCAAAAAAATTATTAAAAAAAGTTTGAAATTGTCAAATTAAAGACGTGTAGACAGGACAACGTCTGTCGGGTCCGCTAGTATGTATAAAAATACTAAAAGTGCCATAAGGAACCTTTTATGTATTTAAAAAAAGGATTTTCCCATATTGGAAAATAAAAGAAGAATTAATAAATCGATTTTAAAAGGATATCTGGAAAGTATGACTTAACCTATTTCTATCGTTGAAGTGTGGAACCGTAGGCATATGCTAGTATGCAATTAATATTTGAGTTCAAAGTTTGTTAAGGAGAAAACACTTAGAAGATTTAGTAAACAAATAAAACAAAGCCCAGTATTGTCTATTAAGATGCATTGGGTCGATACCTTTCATGAGGTGGGTAAACATTCGCTGACTCAGCATTGTCATAGTTCTTGAACCATTGTTATTTGCGAATAAAGCTTGAAATTCGACTAAGGTATTTATTTAAGTAGCATTAATTCTTGTATAGTACACACTAGTTGTTTTTATTTTATTGTAATGAGATCCTAGATAATGAAAAATATTTGATTATTACTTTAAACATATTTATTAAAGTTTCGATTTGATGTATAATAATTCAAATTTTCAAATCCAAAGCAGCCTAAATATGTTAATATATTTAGAAATGCTGTTTTGGTTTTGATATATGTTTATAATATAAACCACTATCGTCCATGGTGCCCTAGTGATCATTCAAAATTTGAATTTTCTATGACCGAAGACTGTAGGTTCGAGTCCTGTCAAGGCAAACGTTTATATTTGAATATTTATTATTTGTATTTATTGTATACACAAGTTAGTCACAATTTTTTTTCTATTTTAATTGTACCTAGTATTATGAATAATACTGGTACGTTACTGGTGCTTTAGACCTTAACGATCGTGTTCTCACTGGCATGTAATGAAAATTAATTTTGTGTACAGTTTAGAGACAATGCATAGGACGGACGCATTGTAAATATTTGCCAGTTTGGACGTTACGGAGATAATGGAAAATTGGCACCGAATAGACGGGCTCTTAGACTATGAATGATTATTGCGTCTCAAGGCTCTTAGGCGAT
The DNA here is from genome assembly GCA_921882275.1 of Brenthis ino. NCBI lineage: Eukaryota > Metazoa > Arthropoda > Insecta > Lepidoptera > Nymphalidae > Brenthis > Brenthis ino. Next base: position 16,707,968 of record OV170234.1, read on the forward strand.
ATATAGAGCGAAGTGTACACTTGTACGCTTGTAAGTGGTTTAATCGTAGAGACTTAAATTATTTATATTTCCTTACTTTATATACACATAGATGTGATTTTTCGTTTTGGCAACAGTAAGAACTATCAAATATTAATTTAATTGGTGATATCAATTTTGTAAAAATAATAAAGATTTTTCTTTTTTAATTTTGTATATTATAGTAAAAAATATAAAGCATTTTATACTGTATATATACTTTGTATTCTATAATCTATACATTTAATAAAATTCTAACTTGATCGCATCTGTTCATTAGGGGAAGGTGGGGGAATTGCGGACGCTTAAGCGGAATCAAAAATAAAATTCAAACTATTAATAATAATCAGTCTGTCTTTATTAATTATTAAACTATAGCTATTTACCTATTAAATCAACAATAATTATTAAATGAGATCCATCAACATTTATTAAATTTTAATCAAAAACAAAAACATATATGTCCGTAATTACCCTTAGCTCTTGGGGTAAATACGGACCAGTGCTGGGTTAATTGCGGACAACATGGGGTATTTACGGACGAGCTCCAATTTCATTTGCAGAATTCGCAAACGTAGCCTCTTGAAGAAGACCCAGCACTGCAATTTTCATGTGCCCAATTCTTGCATTTTAAACACATAATCCAGTCTTCGGTGGGTGGGTCAAAATACTTTTCCTGGCAATAAATGCAGAAATATTCATCATTTTCTTTATCACATTCAATTTTTTTTAAGTTTCTTAAATCTTTTGGTCGTTTTTCTTTAGTCAGTTTTGGTCTCTTATTTGTAGTTTTGGTCTTCTTTTGTTCTAGGTTCTTTCTCTTTCTTTCTATTTTCTTTTGTTCTTTTTGCTCTAGGTTTACTTTTTCCTGTGTGCTGGTGAAAATAATGGAGTGTTTCTTTTTAACTAATCGTTTTGTACGAGTAGGTTTTATAGTTGGAACTTGCACTATATCACTAAGTGGTACTAAGGCAGATGGACAAGTTTGACTTGTTATACTTTGATTAACACCAGCTTCACTAACATCATCCACTAATGCAGACGTAGGTATTGTTTCGTTTAAATCGTCAAGGTTGGCATCATTATTGGAAAGTTGAAATATTTCCTGAAATTCTATTGGATTAGAAATATTTTGATTGGCAGCATCACAGACAACATGAGATTCATTCTGGGACTCATTTTGGCTTGAATTGTTGGTATTTGTTTGTATCCGTTGTTCAAGAGGAGGGACTGATGAAAACATATCACCAAAACTTTCAAAAGTGTTTTTAAATTTATCTCGATCCATTGGACAAATTCCAGCAGACCTAAAGCCATTCATAGCTTTATCAATACTTGTCGTTCTATTAAAAGCCTTTGTATAAAGGCCTACAACATCATATGCCGTAATTTTGGTTCCTGGATGGTTGACCATGAAGGATTCACATTCCCTGTTATATGCTGTTTTTAGTGGGCCATGGAAAGTTAAATCTAAAGGCTGCATTTTATGGGATGTGTGAGGAGGCAAAGTTAAAACATGTATAAAATTCTTGCGACAAAATTCATGAGCTCTCAAACTAATGTGGCTTTCATGGTTGTCCAGTATAAGCAAAATAGGTTCATCTGCAGATGGTTTCGCAAATGCTTTGAAATGCTGAAGCCAATCAACGAAAATTGATTCAGTTATCCAGCCTGAGTCAGAAACACAAGCTACCATGTTACTGTTACTGTCCTTCATAAGCAGTGCATTCATCCGCTTTCTTTTAAATATAAAAAATGGGGGAATGTATGTGCCTCCAGCATTGAAACAATTTATAACTGTGGTCAAGGAACCACGTTCTGCGCTAGTACATTTACCTACTTGTCTTAAACCTTTCGGTGCGAGAATCCTGGAATTTCGTTGTACAGTACTAATCCCCGTTTCATCAACATTGTAGATTGAATTTGACTTAAATTGGTATTTTACCATGAGTGTTTTTAAATTTTCAAAAAATATATCTATTTCTTCTTGATTAAATGCTGTGATTCTATTTATTGAAGTAGCTTCTGGTCTGCGAAGTGATATATTGGGGTGTCTCGCCATAAAATTGTAATACCAATCTATACCTGCCATTTTGGTATCTTTATTGAAGTCATTTGCTATGTTATTAGCAGCGGCAAAATCAAAGGCTATTTTTCTTAAGGTAGGAATTGTTATCCCAAAGAAGGCTTTACAACATTTTAAAATAAATTCGACCAGTTCATTTTCTTGAGATTCATTAAAAACTGATTTCTTTCCTCTTTTTGGCATGGTACTAATACAGGCTTTTTTCACTTGATCAAAAAGCGTCGCTCTGGGAATGCCATACTTCTCTGCCACCTGTCGAAAAGGAGTCTTTTTGTCTTTAATTTCTTGCACAGCTCTTTGTAAAGTTTCAATGGTGTAAGTAGGTAGTTTTTTCTTTATATATTTTCGAGGCATCTGGAATATAGAATTATTTCTATAGGTTTTGATATATAATAGGTTAATTACAAAAAAGAATATAAATTTATATAAAAATAATAGGTTTTGATAAATAATGGGGTAATTACGGACGTCCGTATTTACCCCAGGCCATTTGTCCGCAATTGACCCAAACGAGTTCGAAAAAGTACAACAACAAAATTTTTAGGTTAACAAAATTTACCAAGACAAACGGTTGTACTATTTACTCGTCATTAACATCGCAATCGACAGAAAATATGACATTCTTACTGACACTTATTCTTTTTGAATAACACTCAAAATACTTTATACCAAAAATTACATCAAAATCACAAAAAATGTAAAATTTTAATTACCTTGAAACGTGTGCGCAGCCGTCTGTCGGGAATGTTTAGTGGGCACTCAAGATGGCGGAACGTAACGCGTGATCGCGGCGGCGGGACGCGGGCGGCAGGTATAGAGTAGATATATGTTAGTCCGTATTTACCCCGCGTCCGCAATTCCCCCATCGTCCCCTAAATATTTTCTGTAAAATCTTCTTGAAATAGTCATTATTATCGATACAGAGGCCGAATCTATATTTTTTAGAATTTTTGTTCGTCTGTCTGTCTGAGGACACATCACAAGAAAACTACTGGACAAATTTTGATGAAATTTGGTACGATGTCAAGATGGTCAATATAATATTATAGGATACTTTTTACAGTAGAACAATATCTCATCTCTAAGAAATCCATGTTAAACGTTAAAACGTAACTAGGGACGAACGCAACGGAGTGAGGGTTAATCATAGTATTACAATAAATGTAAAATAAAAAAAAAATAGGTAATTTACGAATATAAGTCTAATGAAATTTTTCAATCTTCTACCTTCAATATTAAAGTCCTTGCCTTAGAACCTTTTAATTTCCGCACGTTATCCCCGAAAATGCCTCATAAGAGTCATTTTAATTTTAACCAAAATTTCACCGACATTTTCACACTTTCATACCGACACTGTAATTACACATGAAATTAATTTAATTACGGAAATTTTAATTTCATTTATACCTTTAAATATCCAAATGGTTTCGTACTATCAATTTGTGAAATTATTTACGTGATATTAAAACCTTATTAATTTCCATATTTGAATCCTCACAATATTATCAACAAATTATATATACGTTCTTATATATATTTACGTAAAATTAATCTATGGGATATTCTTATAATAAACTTATAAGAATCTTTTTAATGAAAGAAGTCCCAATTTTGCTTCATTAATTCTATCATTTGATTATATTGATTGAAAATAATTATATAGCTATTATTTAAAATTTTAAATAATGTATTATTTACATTTCATAAGCATATTATATTTCATGTTTACTTAGAGTATTTTTACATAGAATAATTTCTAATTGGTTTTTTACGTAGCATAATATACCTAATCTGGTTTCTAGTTTTTACACAGTAATTTTGTTTCAGGAATACGACAAGAGCAAGATATTTTCGTTCGACTTATCGACTCAGTTACCAAACAGGTAAGTTATTAGAATCTGATGCTTTAAATATACTTTATAAATTTTTATCTACATTTATTTACGTTTAATTAATATTTTTATGTGTATAATATTTGTTTTTTTTTTAAATTCATTACATAACTCTGAATTATATAAATTTGTGTGTATGTATTCACCCCTTTTTTAACGTCCCACTGCTGGGCACGAGCCTCCCTTTACTATAAAGGAGATCAGCCATAGTCCACCATGCTGGCCAAGTGCAGGTTTAACTGAAAGCTTGCTAGGTTCTCTCAGCTATGCAAGTTTCCTCACGTCGTTTTCCTTCATCGTAAGACAAGCGGTAATCATGTTGGAAATGATTCGCACATGAAAATATCAGAGATGCGAGACCCGGGATTGAACCCGCTTCACTCTGTGTCTCAAACGAGCGCGTTACCACTAGGCTACCACTGCTTTATATAAATCTGTTAAGAGGTAATATAGTTTTGCTAGCTAAAATATGTGTAGATAGATTCATAATCCGCCTCCACCTCAATCTGCCCACCACGTGTCCGCCACGCGGCAGATTGTCATCGGGCCCGATTAGACCTACAGCACACACGCCTACCCGCTTTTGGTGTAGGGATTTCGCACCCTTTATACAATATCGAGTTTGAAAAACGACACTTAAATTAAAGCTTTTTAAATATTTATACTGTTATTTTCGCCTGAAGATTATTTATTATGCGCCAACCAAAAGATTTTTGTAAATATTGTAGGATATTTTATAACAAAATATTCATTACTTATTGTTAATTGTATTTGTGTGGATATTAAAATAGTCTATCATAATATTATTTTAATTTTCTTAAATACATATATTAGATTGATATAAAGATTACATTAAATTTTGTTCGAAATAATGTTGTTGAAAATAAATAATAAGTGAATTTTGTAACGAGAAATTTGAGATGTGATTGACAAGGTGTAAAAGGTTTACAATACAATACTTAATAGTACAAAATTTTGGACATTTAAGCGTCACGTCACGTGTAAAGGGATCTAGTGGATGTGAATAAGCAAAATTTTGGATAATAAAATTATACATATATTATCTATGATATATTATTCTTAAGAAACTTAGCAAATTCACAATATTCACGAAACTGTTCCCAATTGAAACTTCTGCCTGGGTGTATAAAATATTATTTTTCATTATTTTATATTCCAAAAACATAAATAAAGTAGGTATATCATGTAAAACAAAACACATTATTTTAAAAATACAAGCTCTCGGAATGAGATTGATATTAAGTAATAAACAAAGCAGTTCTAACAAGGGCTCATACAATTATCACGTACGAGTTTATTACATAAATAATAATTTTACCGTAAAACCATCATGAAACTTCAGTGTACCTACCTCACATATATAATTTCAACACGTCCCGAGCTCTTAGTGTTGTGTAACAAGAGGCCAATTACGAAAGATTTATGCCATGAACATAATTAACTTAGGCCGAACGTTGTTCACTAAGAAAGCAATTGTGCGTGTATCTGTACATTTATAGTGCAATGAAATGCCTTTCGCAGTCGTATCGTTGAAATTTTGCAGCCAACTTTTTATTATTACTTTTATATTTTCATAAAGATATTAGAGACTTTATTGTAGACGAATATTTAAAGTATATATTATATACTCAGACTTAAAATATACCTAATTTATTCAATTTTATACTTTTACATGCAATTTTAAAACAGCTTTTGAACTTTTAGTGTCGTGCCTTAAACTTTATTCATTTAAAAAACAATATCAAGTAGAATTATTAGTATTATTAACTCATATTAAATGACATGTCATAATTAATTAAGTGTAATATGAAGATTGCAATCATAATATTATTATGATTAATCGTTAAAGAGATCCGAGTGACACGCAAAACAGTCGTTCAGTAATGTCAAAGATGGCGACTAGATACTTGCTCATTTAATTGTATTAAATCGTTAGGCAGAAGGCGAAGGCATACTGCCAATCAACTAATGCAGCATGCGAACACGGCACGCAACTACGAAAAATTAGCCGGTCGCGATATTTTATTAAAACGTATGTGGAGTTATTGATCTTGTTTAAAAACTTTTATGTGAAGTAGGTTATAAAGTAAAGAAATGAATTTTTGATGACCGCTAGGACTTGTTAGATATGTTGAATGCTACTGCATTCTAAGAAGAAGGCTACGGATTCATTTTTTACAATAAACGAATATTTGCATTGTTCACACAAATTATTATTTTCGTTTAGTTAAGACAACATGTGATGTAATAACTCCCATTTAACTCTTCAAATCTTCTATTCTTACTCATATAGTGAAGTATTACTGTAATATGTATATTTTTATTCTCGAGGTAAAAAAAAATTGAAACTGGTAATAGCTTTTTAAAAATATTTTAATATAATAAGTTACATAAAACTAAATAGCAAGTAATTACAGGCCTCGGTATAGTAAAACGAAGCGGATTATTTCAATTCACACAGTAAATCACTATCATATCAATATCTAATATATCAATCTGGCTACCCCCTGTTTGAGTATAGTCTTAAGATACTGACTCATGGTATACAAAATGAGATTCCTGCAAATCCCATAGAACTCCCATAGAGTACACTGGTGTTTGTATAGCGAAGCGTGCGTGCGCACGTGGCCGAATGATTGTGTTTGCTTTACAATGTTCAAACAACATATTAATTTGGTACTTTTTGTTGGGAAAATGACTTTCGGAAGCCATTTTTGATGTAATAGACGGATTGATTAAATGATTACCGCAGACCTTGCAATTTATAGCCTTCATCAGAGTTAATTAATAGCAAAAATAATAACAACTGATAATATGAGGAAATCAATCGTTATGAATACCTATATTATAAGTTGGTTAAGCTATATTAAAATTAATAAGCTCATCGGTATTTTTTTCGTTATATACCAACTATTTGTACGTAATATTGTTTGGTATCATTTAGTATGCAAATAAAATATTCTGGTGCATATATCTTGAGAGGTGCAAGTACAATAATAATAAAAATATCTGCGCAACTCGAGTCGCGCTCGCTTTGTCGCGAATGTATAAATCACTGCACTTCTGTCTTCTTTATGTCCTCCGCCTTATTTTATTTCTTACAAGTTTATTGTTTTTTAAAACAAATGTAATTTAACGGACTTTGGCAAAAAATTGTATTCAGCACATTAATTGATATAACAAATATATTACCATCTGTCATCGCTAAGTTTTACTTCTATCTATCGATTGATCTATTCAACCCTTTTTAACGTCCCACTGCTGGACACGAGCCTCCCTTCAATACGAGGGGATCAGGCCATAGTCCACCACGCTGGCCAAGTGTGGATTCGCGGACATCACATGTCTTTCGATAACTTGTTAGGTTCTCTCAGACATGCAGGTTTCCTCAAGATATTTGCCTTCACCGTATGGCAAGTAGTAATCATGTTACAAATGATTCGCACATGAAAATATCAGAGGTGCGAGACCCGGGATTTAAACCCGCTTCACTCGGTTTCCCAAGCGAGCGCGTTACTGCTGGGCTACCACTGCCTTTACTTTTACTTAGTGTTTCTAAATTCTACCTAATACTTTTAACTTTACCGATCACTTTACATTGGTACACAATTGTAGAGTATTTCGTTACTGAAGTGATATGTATTTAAAAAGCAATATAATTGATAGGGGTAAAGCATTTAATTATATTGCCATTTTAATTTTTAAAGATTTTTCACAATTGAAAAAAAAAACAATATGAAAAATCACTTTGTAATTTAAGTATATGAGGTTTTATTAATTTAAAAAAATATATCTTTAAATTATTCGTTTTTTATAATTACCATTATAAATAGAGCTAAGTAATATCAGAATTTATTTTATTATTCTTAGTCTTCTTTCGTTATTGCTCGTTAAATAACGATTAACCTCATCTTTGTTATCACTGTCTTTTTATTCTATTGAAAATATTTGAAATGAGCAGATACATATATTTTTTTGTTTATATTTATTTATGTACCATAAAATATATGTTATTTATACATATACTAAAATTGTAACTAAGCCAAATCTGTACATCAGATATTTTTTGGAAAATCTTATTGAAATAAACATTATTAGCGATACAGAGGCTGAATCTATGGTTTTTAGAATTTTTGTCTGTCTGTCTATCTGTTACCGCATCACAGAAAAACCACTGGAGGGATTTTTAGGTATGGTGATAGCTGGTTATCCGGGTCAACATATAGGATACTTTTTACCGTGGAAAAATATCTCATTTCTGAGAAAAAAAAATACAAAAACTGTAATGTAAGAGTATACTAATATGTAAAACCTAAGAATTTGGTTTTTGGTCATCTGAACGTGGGCGGAGCCGCGAGCAATGCTAGTACAAGATAAAGTAACAGAGTGTCGACAAAGTATAACTTATGTCTTATTATACATATACTTTCTTAAATACAAAAATGTCTCCTGTCCAATTTCATTTTTAATAAAAAACGTTATTGAAGGAACGGTTTTAATTTTGGGGTAAAAAAATTAAAAGTAATATTTAAATTAAAATTTAAAGCAGCTAGACCCAAAATAGGTAATTAGTATTTTTTTAACCCTCCACTAATTCCCATGAGATTGAATCCCATGCGGCGCTGGTAGCCACTGCGTAGTCTCTCCTGAGGGACCCGCCCCAATGTGAACTTGAAAAATATACCCACTGGAACGATGTAACTAACAAGTAGTTTACCTTCGTTCTGATAATTTCTTTATTCATTTACATTTGACTATTAATTTTACTTGCTTTGCTTACGCATTGCTTATAATTCGTAGTTATGATCGAACTTTCTTTCAAATAAAACTGATTTCTTGTTTAATTTTATTTCTCTTTCTCAGTCTCTTCCTCTTCTAATTTGAACGTAAACAATATTATAGCTCAACTCGTATTTTGAAGTAGAAAAGTGTTCTTCCTTATTGACATCGAATCAAAGTAGCCCTTTGTTTTAACGAGATTTTTACTCTATAAATAATATTTAATTAATATAATAAATACAAGAAATCAGAAAGAGAAAAACCTTATTAAAACTACTTTTTTAAGCAAATATTAGCAACTAAATATGATCTCTATTAGAAGTAACACCTGATGCCCTTTCATCCACATGCGACCCTAAGTCATTTAGGTCCTTAAATACCTTCCTATGACCCTTAAATACTTATTACAAAACGGCCTGCACAAAATCCAGATAAATCCTTTGCACAAAAGATGATAATACCCCTCTATTTCATATTCGATTAAATATTCTATACAGGGTGAAAAATCTATCATGGGTTTGAGGATTGAGGAAGCTAATTTCGCTTTTTGAATACACATACTAAGCTTAATAATAACTTATTGTAGGTATGTATGTCCTAAAATACATTAGGACTGGCAATTTCATTTTGCCTTACAATACCAAAGTTGTACATGATTGAAATAAATATTGATAAAATTGGATTTATGTCACTCTCCAGCCTTTCAAACAAAAAATAATCACATCAATCAGTTTCTTTATTTTGGCGTGAAAGATGGACAAAAAAATTAACACCCTTTCAATTTTATAATATTAGTATTCGGTATAAAGTGATATCATATTTGAAAAAGATACATATTGATAACATATAACAAGTTATTCCTATCTAAGACAATAAATAGTTTGAGAGAATAAAGTAACAAAAAAACATGTGTACGAACTTTGGTAAAGAATAAATTATATATAGTGCACTAGGATTATTGCACAGGCTGTGAGGGTGACCAGTAATTAGATATTAATAGATAAACGGAAAGACACGTGTAGGGTACATCAAGTTATTGTAGGGGAGAAACTTTCCAAGTCGCAGAAAAATTGTTTTACGGGAAGGGTATCGCGAGGATATTGATATATTATATCAAATAAGAATATATTTTTATATGAGTTATGACTTTTTTATTTTGGTTAGTGAGACTTATTAAATCTATTAAATAATCTTTATCTATAAATAATTGTTTAATTTAACAGGTATTACTAAATTTTCTTCGCATAATTGGATCTTATGATAAATCTTAATAAATAAAATCTTATTTAATTTATTTAGCTTTTAAGAAGCTTTTTTAACGGGTTAAGAACAACGGAATAAATGCTATAATAAATTAAAAACAGCAAGTAAAACGTATTAATATATTAAAATATTACATAAAAATTATATAGAGTTATGGATACATTTTAAAATTTTGAGTAGTCTTAATCTTTAAATCAAAAGAAATAGAATAGCTGTTATAAAAGTTCACCAATACTAAATCTGAAAAATTTATGTAATCGCAAGCTTTTTCAAAACCATAACAAATTAAGTCATTCAAAAGCTTCATTTTAGAACTATGCAAATGCTTTTTAGTATAGATGATAAAATGCGATTATGTATTAAAGGGTGCATAAATTAGCAAAAAAGCAATAACTTGATGAAGACGAAAAATTATCTTATCTACACGCGGATTTTTAATTAATTTAATATGCGTAATCTCGTCTAAGTTATAGCGCTGCTACGATACACAAGTTACGGTACTATTAAAATAATTAAAAATATTTAAATAACCACCTTATCTAGCGATAAACAAATGGATGACTAACGCTTTATAGTGTAATACCTATAACACACTATACTACATAAAAATATTAGATTAAATCTTCTAATTTAGATATTATATATTAATTTTGTTTTGAGATATTGTCTAACGTATCCTTTTGTTATTATATGATGTAGGTACAATAAAATGTATTTCAATAAATAAGACGTAATGTTGTTATTGTAATTAAAAACGTTTTTATTTTTCAGCCGATTGTCTATGAAGGACAAGATAAGAATCCAGAAATGTGCAGAGTGTTGCTCACCCACGAAGTCATGTGCAGGTATATATTATTATATTCGAAACTATCGAGAAATAAATAATGCTTGTCATCTTATATCTTGACTTCTTAGAACTTGTCATAGTAAGATAGATATTAATGATAAAATATTTTTTGCGCTACTCCAGACTTATCTTGTTGAACAATTAAAAATTCTACCCCCTCTAATTTGATTAAACTGCCACGATTTGTACAATACAGTAAGAACGTTAACGTTTGTCACAATAACAGTAAACAAAGCGCTTCATTTGCGGTACAATATTTCAAACTCAATTCCAGCGGCTGCGTAATTACAAAACTCTAGGAACGTCGCGAAACAACAAGTGAATGTCCTTATTAATTTAACCATTTGTTTGGGGTGGTTTTTCCGGTCGTAACAGTAACGCGTCTCGCCGCTGCACGCATGTGTGTATTGTGACAACAAACCGTGTCTGTGTGAGCAATTAAAATTTTATTCTACCTTAGACGTAATATGTCCATCTCATGTCGCGCGATATGTGTGTCCCTCTCTCTCGTCTTCAGGGGAGGAGTCTCGAGGGAGTCTGTCCTTTCAATGTCTTTGCCCTTTGCGTCAAGGAGCCGCGATAGGGTGCGTGCACCCAACGTCGTTAACTTAACCTGGATACGGCTTCCTTGTTTTATTTTTATTATATTAATTTTCAAGGCTGCTTTAGCATATTAAGTTTCTACGAAGTTTGTTTGTAGGCCTTACTTAACTACTTATTGTTGTAGTAAAATTATAATAAATTATAATTATTATTAGGTAATCCAATAACTTCAATTTTTATCGACTTTGCAATACAGGATGTACTGAATACGTCTTCTTTTTTTTGTTATTAATTTATCTTTAAAATAGCTTTTTTACTATAATTTTTAAGGAGCTAAAGTAATAACTTTTATTATAGATGTTACCATAATCGCTAAGCCTATTTATATTATAACTCTAAAGTAAACAGTACGTTAGAAATATGATATTTTAATTAATAAAAATCTAATAAGCACTTGTCCTTTTCCTATTAACCACATAGATATACAATGTACCTATGTATGTACAAATACTGCTCTTTCATTATAAAGTGCTGATCTTTCATTATAAATATACTAACAATTACTGGTAAATACATAACATGTACGAGTATTTACCAGTAATTATTAGTATAGTTTATAAAAGATATAAATTTTATAGAGTATGTAGGTAGGGTAGGTGTGTATGTATGTAGGTACTTAATACGAGTAAGTGCTGGAATTGAAATATTATCTTTTTTCAGTCGCTGTTGTGACAAGAAAAGTTGCGGTAATAGAAATGAGACACCATCAGACCCAGTAATTATTGATCGGTAAGTCATTTATTTATTAAGACAAATTGAAAAAAATATTAAAACTGACATAACATATAAAGCTGTAGAGAAGCTTAAATTTTAGTAATGTTTTCTAAGATGTGATCACGTGCATAATTATACTCGTAGCTACTAAATACTAACTGTAAACAATTATTATGTATATTGTATAATATGTATGTATATTGTATATGTTCAAGATGTCAATTATACTATAACTCTTTTATCATATTACAGAAATATGACATATTAAAGATCAAGTTATCTATGTAGGTAGGTTTGTTTTATCAAACTAAAATTACATTCAAACATCTTTTTTTACCGAAGCACGGAAGACCTAAAAATAGCAAGGTACCTAAGAACACACAATATATAAAACAAAAACATTAAATTTCAGATTGTTTTTCTAAATAATAGTATTATGCTGTTATTAAATTGTTAACTGCGTATTCATGGTCTCCTCCGAACACACTTAGCATTGACAAATGTATTTTTGTGATATGAAACTTTATGAGTTTGTAACTTTTTCGAACATTTTTACGATAAAACAGCTATTTATATTTTTTAGTAGACGAAATCTTGAATGCTTTTTCCTATTAAGCTATTTTTTTTACAATACGTCTTTCTTGTTCTCATGTTTTTAATATATTTTTTAAGAATACAATAAAATACGTATATATTTCGATTTGAAGTAAGTAAGTTGGAAATGAAAATGTTTGATAGCAAACCCCACCATTCATAATCAAAACTCAACCAAACTTTGGACAAAGCTATTGTTTCTCCAAAAATGGAGCCCACAATTTGCTCTTATAGCCATACCAGTAATTGCCTGACATCTCACGCTGAGTCATTCACCGGGATTCGATGGAGGAAGCTAATCAGACTGACAAATATCGAAATTTCAATAGATTGAGCACTATCCAAAGGTGAGGGTACGTACCTTGCTGGTTTTATTTCACGTCCTTTTTCGGGAATTCAATTGAGATAGGCGTCTCCCGTTCCGAACATCGCTCGATATTTGCAATTTAGGGTTGAAGAATTTAGCTATTATCAATTCTAAATCAATATATCACTATGAATGAACCTTTTATTTTACTATTTTTCTCCAACTCACGTCTTAATTGTTTTTTTAAATATTTTTTTACAAATAAAGTGTATGACATTAAAAAGATTTTTTTATTAATAATGGTTTTGAGTTTTACGTGAAGCTTAAAACGAAAATATTGTATTAATAATATTAGCAACGTAATTAAATACTATACTTTAATGTATTCCTTAGTTATATTGAACGAAAACACTGGGTCTTTTCTAAATGTAAATTCGTTGACAACCCTACCAATTCGTTTGTCGGTTTTGTAATTCGCTCGATTCAAATTTTTTGTACCTTGGAAACAAAAAAATTCAATGACGGCCTTTGTGCGCGAACTTTCCTTTGCTTTTCGACGGGGCATGAAGTTGATCCTGGAATTTTAGAACCACGAATAAACTTGCGATATTGCGCCGTTTGATGTGTGGAAATTAAACTCTGCACCGTGTCAGTTAATCATAATCAGAGAAAACGCCGAAATAGGGACCGATGAATATTTATAGTCTATTATGTCTTTGTATCGACGTATTATGAAAAATAATCAACTTTAATACGATGTTTTATGATAAATTGTTGATGTACGCCAAGACTAAAGTCAGTGTCACGTCATATTAATCCATCAGCCATCCGCCTCGCCCATGTAACGTACACTCGCGAACTAATGCCATAATTGAAATTGTGCAATTGCGTGCGAAACGCCGGCAACGAATTCATTATCTTGTTATCTTGCTTTTTGCATTCGTGAGTAGCGCCTTTTTGTGCGATACGCTGTCCAAAATAATACGTTTTGTTGATGTTTTAATTATTTGATGTTTCATAATGGTTAATTTGGCAAATGAAAATGTCTCTCTTTGTTTACATATTAGGCTTGTATAACATTTTATATATATTGTATTTTTTAATATATAAATGATTCTTACTTATTTTTTTGTCTTGACTTTATTTCAGCTATATTTAAATATTTGGTGACGTAGTAGAGTTAAAAGGCACAGCATAGCCACAGAGTGAGAGCGCTTGAGTATCGATAACCGGGCGAATAACTGACGTAACGGTAAAAGCAGCCAACAATCCTGAACCCTTCGAATCAGCAGCAATTTGTTAAGTGGATTTTTGCCCGAGACACGATCGCGGCTCGTTGCGCTTCTGTACACAATTTCATTATCTCTGCCCGCCTGCCCGCCTACCGCCGCTCGCGCCCGAGTCTACTATTAACTTATGCGATGCTGTATTCAGCTATGGAAATTTTCACTGAGCATATTTGTTACTGCTTTTTTTAAATAACAACACGTTTGCCATTTAAAAAATATGTTTACTTAAATCTACCATGATATGTTTTTTTTTATTTTTTTCATATACATAATATATATTCTGTAAATAGAAAAATAAATTGTATTATGATTATAAGATAGAAAATGTATAAAATATAACGTAATAAGTAATAATCGTAAAGAAAAGTTTTTAGTGCCAACACCATACCACCCCTTCAAATTGTATCAATCTATAGAGGCGCAATTACAATCACAATATCGATAGGGTGCAGGTAGTACTTTAAGAGATGGACTTTCCAAATCAATTCCGACCCACGCAATGTCCCATCCAGGCAATCACTTAAGGATTTTATGAAGCGTAATGATTAAGATGTTTTGTCGTGCTTCAATTTAAAACGATAGTTTAGGGGCATTAAACCATACTCATGTTAAGCATATTGTGACCGGAATAGCTATTAATGGATTAAATGGTGGATTTAAAAGTTGTTTCTTTATTGAAAAAGAGGGAAGCTAAATGATTACAAGTCTTTATTTATAGCAGTTAAAAAATCGATTATTATATCTTTCAATTTCTTATAGCAAATAATTAATTGATATATAATTGACATATAATGATTTGATAGTTCTGTTTTGATTGAAAAAAATATTTTTTACAAAAAATTGATCCTAGATATTTAACAGTAACCTATGTGTTTATCTGTGTTCTACATTTTATCCAAATTCGTCTAGGTGTTTCAGCGTGAAGGGGCAACTAAAATACACACAGACTGAAGCAAAATTTCGCTTCTATGACAGTACCTAGTCTGATTAGGAGATGGAAATTCACTATAAATAATAATATTCATGAGTTTCATACTTATTTATTGTCAACAAAAAATTCCGGCATTTCTAGGATCCGATGATTGAAGCTTAAAGTCTAGAAAATAATTTCGTAGTATATACTCTTATTATATACGTACACAGTTTGCGAATAAAGAAATAGGTGCGACTTGGAAGTTTGGGTTTTTAATTAAAATATATTGCACAAAAATCTATTAATATTTTTGAAACTTGCGTATTTATTTCAAATTTATCCTTTAAATATATCCTCCTACTTCCGAATGGATAAATGATATGTAAAGAAAAAAACGAGAGACTGTGAGCTTATTCGACATATGGGTGGCATCCATATTACAATGGGATCTTTACACCCTATTTCGGGAGCGACAAAATCGATTCCCAATTCGATATGACCCTCTCATGGTCGTTACTAGGAAAGAAAATTTTATTGACATTAATAAGGCGACAACACTATTATATTCTAAAATCAAATCTAGTAGGTACTCGTATATATAGACCTAAATAAATTGCTTTAATATTTTTTGCATTTATAAGTTCTTATCACATCGTTGTTTAAAGAAGTCCTTATCTTTACTTAAAACTTTAGAGATTCCATAAGACCGCAATGAAAAATCTATTTGGCAGGCAAAATTCTAATTTTACATTAGGGAAATGTAACGTTCTAAAACCGAGGTTTTCCCTTCCTGCAGTTTTCCGGTAATTTTCGGTCCTGTGAACAGTGGTAGGAGCGAATCACTGCTATTATATTATCTCATTAGATACGCCGCGCCGCCGTGCGCCTCTCTTTTCTTTTCGCCAAATAAATTTGTTTCTGAGCGGCTGATTTCTCTATAACATTTTTGATACTTACTGCTTCAAATTAATCTCTGTTTTGTTTATTTCAATCATTATTTTATTTTAGTTTCACCATATTTAATTACATTCTTTTATTTCAAATAAATAAAAAAAATAATTAAAAATACCTCTAAGTAAGTTTATAATTAAATCTAAGGAATTAATTTGGTGAATATATTGAAAAAATAAAAAATATTATCGATTTTTAAATATTAAAATATTTTGAAATGGAAAACAATATTACGAGAGGCTTTAACCATAGGCAATAAATTTATATTACAAATAGTTTGCAAACACAAGTTTATTGGTGCGCGAACTGAACAGGTTTGCCGTTCCACAGCTAAAGTTTCGATAACTTCATAAGTCTTTAATAATAGGTTTGCACTTCCTTTTACAAGGACGTACTGGAATAAATTTTAAGATTATTTAAGATTGTTCCTTGTATATACGTTACTATAATTAATATTTTCATTTAACGTGTTTTTTTAAACTTACAAACTTGATAGGAACTATTCCTTATCATTTTAACTATTTATTCCAAAACATTAAGGCAAATCAGCATACAAAGTGAGACATAACGAAAAAATTCGACACACTTTCAGCGTAATGTAAACCAAAAAGAAAACTGGTCCCAAAAGCGTACCCTGGGGAGGGCCGCGCTCCGCAACGGCCCGATACAGACACGACGACTGGTGATTAGGCCCCTTATCCAAGAGATAGCGACAGAAACTGTACAAGACTTAGCAACTAGGACCGCTTTCTTATTTCCTTCGACCAAAGCATTTTCTTACCGTGGACTTTATCTAATGCCTCTGTTTAACTTAAAATTTCTATATAATGTTAACGAAGCTTTTAAAATTTCCAAGCTACTAACTAACTACGTTATTGTGTTGTATTTAAATAATTATTATATTGGTGTATTATTTTGTCATTTCTGAAGTGAATAAATCAAGGCAGTGCAGTAATGAGACGTCTCATTTCTGATTTATGTTGGCATACACATTACCCCCTGATTTTTCTACTCGATAAGTCCGGGTGACGATCGTAAATTGAAATATGATAGAGTCGAAGTAATAAGCTTCTGTAATCGTATCGACCCTTCGGCTTTACAAGTGAAACTTTGTAATGTCGAATATAATGAAAATTTATTCTTTTTCTAATACGTACCTCTGTATTACATGCCAGTGCTTTATTGTTCTTATTTTTTAAATCAAGTAATATACGTCATCTTCCATCCTAATTATTGTGGAAGCTTATTTTTAAAATTTCCATAAGTATATATTTAGATAGCAAGCTACTGTACCTATTCCAATTTTAAATCTCATATAGATGAATACTTGTGAATATCTATGTCGGCAGAGAGATACCTACTAAATCGATTCCAAACATGCTTTTTTAGTCCAAAAATGCCTTAGTCTCCAGGAATAGAATTATAGATTTTCATTCTTTAAATTCCGTTTGCCTACATTAATCTTAAATACACTTTTATCCTAAACCATGTACAAGTCTTCTATCTCAATTTCGACCTCATTTCGGATTCCAATACGTGATTCGTCGGTTCGGAAATTATTCGGTGAAAATTCACCATCTCGTTAGAATGTGCGATCCGGTCGGGCGAGGCGAGCCAACCGCTTGATAAATTGTCTGGAATAATAATGATGAATTGCAACTAGTCGGATCCTCGTGTTGTTTCTAATCTATGGACTGGTTTTTGCATTACCATCTTAAAAAGTCAGAAAATTGTTTTACTTTAAATTGAATATTTTTAAGAAGAATTTCTCTTTTATTTATACATATAGTTCTATAAGCTTGTAAAATCTTACTACATTACATAATATTACATGAACTGACTGACCAATTTATGAATGCCCTAGGCGCCGTTCCTAAATGCTGAAGATTTTATATCGTATTCCTAAAATAACTCAGATAATAAATACGATATGAAAACTAATGAGACAGTTGATATGAAAAACAATGATGTTCTGGCGAGTGTACTTGAAAATTAAAATTTCTATTTCTTACATTTACATCATTAACATTTAATAAAACGAGAATTTCAGGATGTTTGGGAAATATAAAGAAATAATAAAATATTTGTGTGAACCCGGGGCAAGTTAGTAGTGTTATTAAAAAGCTACTCATGATGATGCAAAATTTTAGGGAAAATAATATGTAAACGTTACTAGTTATAAGAATATTACTATCAAATATTATTATCAAAATCTCAAAAAATATGTTTTCAATTCAATTTGTATATTATTCCAAATTAGCGATAAATCTATTAAGATGACGACTCAGACCCATTTAATTAGTGACAGGGTTTTATCTTTTTCTCTTTGCGTCTGTTCGCGAAGAAATTCGATTGTTGTATCGGGGGGCTTATGATATTTTATTTTATACTAGAAATTATTTTACATAATTTGATATATTTGATCCAAACGTTGGAATAAAAGATGTTATTAAAGATTTGCTCTATATATAATGTTTTAAAGTTAGACCTGAAAATACTGTATTTACTCTTAAAGTCTGTGATATTACTTCGTTTTGGCTTTAGAATTTTTCAAAGAGAACAAACTTCAAAAAAATATTTAAAAAGCACTTAAAAAAATTATAGTTTAAAGTGATAATAAACTAACTTTGTAGAATGATAAACAACATTATGCCAACTACTTTATGTTGACTAACCCGAAACTAAACAGTGAATATTCGTAAAGGTATTTGGTGCCGTAAGTCAAACGATGAACAAATATATTTAAACACTCCTCTAGAGTGAATAGTTCTTCATATAAAATCGTTTACAAAACTCAAAAGCTATAAACAAAAAAAAGTACAACATTTTTTCCTGAACATCCAATTCTTAAAACTCTACCAACATTTTATCTGAACAAGTAACTATACAACTGAAATAAAAAAATATATTATAAAAATAAAAAAAAGCCCGACTGCATAAAAGCTAACTAAAAAGATGAAAACAAGTTCACGAAGGAATATAGTATTATGCAGTCGGAGATATACACATTTCATTATTGCCGCGAGATACTGGAATTTAAAATTAAAAATGATGATAAAAACTTAAAAATGATTTTTAAATACCTATTCAACGATACCGCACTTGACATAGGTCGTCTATTTTAATTTTTTTCCTTTTCACATTATGGCGTCCAAAATCGGCCAATTTGATTTTTCAAATTTTTTATGCTTTCTATGACATTCGCGCCGTCATAACGAATTAAACGACGTGTCATTTATCAAAATCGGCCCACGCGTTTGTTCTAAACAGTGCCACAAAGGAACAAACCCACATACATACATACTAACATAGGCTGATAAACATTTAGCCTTCTTTGCGTCGCGCAGTCGGGTAATAAACAAACTTGTACAAAATATAAATTTAATCGTATTGAAATTTGATTTTTATGTATTTTCAATGGTTTAACTGGTCTAAATGGTCTCGTATTGTTTTAATAAACATTATCGTTAAAAAAATCTGTTTCAAATCAAAAGTCGTCATTCAAGTTCAATTATGGCGAGTGCCATATTCAATTAGTCATCAAGATTCGGGGGTAATCATGACTTTTTATTTGATTAATGGCTCTTCAATTTCGTATTCTAATTGAGGTTTTCGAATACACTAATATCACGTTTTAATATCCATTAGTTAAATGTCCTTTGATATAATTTTACGAAAGAAAATTGTGATTTAATGTACTGTTTCTTCTTTTAACTTTATGAAATTACTAGTGACTCACGCTCGCTTCGCTCGGGTTCGTCCCTAGCTTGATTCCCGATACAAACTTTCATCCCCATTTTCACCCCATTAAGGGATGATTTCCCGGATAAAAGATATCCTATGTCCTTCTCAGGGTCTCAAACTATCTTCTTACCAAAAACCTAAATCGGTTCAGTAGATCCAGAGATTACCCTCTACAACGTCACAAACTCACAAAATACTTAAATTAAAATACTATTTTCTATATATGTTTCTTATGTAATCTGACTTTGTACAAAATCAATCGGAATATGATGTGGATAGTTAGACTCAGACAGCCCCCACTTACGAGCATGTGCATAGCTGTTAGTCCCCTTTGAAGCGCAAGACGTCAGCGCGTTTAAGCATCAATTAATTATTAAGAAGCTTCCTTTGGCTCTTTGACGGCAACTGTACAACAATGTGGTAGTCTTGATTGCCTGCTTTGTAAATTGCATTAATTGCGCTTATGTTTTCACTCGTGTTTTGGAACATGTTCCATAGCGATGCTTCTGGGTAATATTATATTTTAATATGGACAATAGTATTATAATTTGTGTAAGCATTTACTTTAGAGTTTAGTACGATAAAGAGATAATAGATGCGCGTAATTTATATTAAAAAATTGTTTTTCTTACAATTAAGCTTTGTTACTGAACTTCGTCATTAGAAATAAAAATTTTAATAAACGTTATTTAACAAATAGATAGTAATTTTATATGAAATAATAATTTCGAAAATATTTTGATATATTATCAACGCTGACATGAAAGGTGAAAATGAAAATATCTTGACCAAGCAAAGTGCTACAAGAATGGAGGGTAGTTGGGACGTATTTGAGCAAACATATCGTGGGTTGCCTTTGATGGCGGCGCCTTCGATTGTCACTGTAAATCCAATTTTCGCTTTATATCGCAGTCGGGGCGATGCAGTAATAGACTCGATATAATTCTTATAGAAAAGTAGTAAACGTGTGTGTAATGTATATTGTACGACTAACAAAAAGAAGTATTTAACTATACATATATTGATGTCACGTTTGGTTCAGTTTGTAGCGACCCTACTTGCTGTGCCAGGGGGCGCCGGTTCAAGTCCTGCTAGGGGCATTCATTTGTGTGATGAGCACGAATATTTGTAATCTAGTTATGGATGTTTATATTTATAATATGTATGTATTTAAAGTTATATATGTGTAGTGTATCAACTATCTGATATCCATAACACAGGCCTCGTAGCTTATCATGGAACTAGATGGTGCTGTGTCTTAAATTCTCGACATATTTATTTATTTATTTATTTGATAAATATAGCTTATTGATTTAATGTAAGTATATACCTATAGCTAGAGATACAATGAGATTGAAATTTATATGGCACATCCTTCAAGTATTATTTATTCCAAAAAAAGATGAAATCATGAATATTAATTTAAAATTGGCGATAATATCGCGTAATATATATACAAAAAATTTAGAAGAGAATTGAATACGTCTTCCTTCAGTCAAAAATATCTATTAGGCGTCTTCCAGTAACCAAGATGTTATTACATTAAAAAAAAATCAAATCTATGAATTAAATATACAAATACAAATATTGGTCACTAACCTAATAATATACAGATATTCAAATATGTATGTAATAAAATAAACTTTAGTAACTATGCCTACTCACTGTGCTTAAATTTTTATTGGTGGAACATTCTTAAATGCAATAAATAAAGTTAAAAAGAAACTGAAATAGAAAAGTGCATTGTAACCGAGTTGAATATCCCGTTGATACAAAAAAGAAATTCGCTTATATTCGGCTGGGGGCGCTTAAATTGCATTGAGCTACCCATTAACGCCTTGTCAGATCGGATTGCGATTTATGTTTTGATAAATGAGATAAAATGCATTCGGAGTGCAGATACCGGGATCAGATGTAGCTAATCTTAGTGCATTTTCGACGTTGTTAGTAGCTCTTGTTACACAAATATTCATAGGAATCTAACGGAGATTTTTGAATAAGTACTTAATAATAATCATTATACTAAATAATCGAAATTGTGTATTTACTACAAAAAAAGAGATAAATTCTTACATAACGTTTGTAGGTATAGCTTTGTAATTTACACAAAAACTACAGGGCATTTGTTTTCGTTTGCTATACACTTTTTCCTATTGTCACGGCGAGTTAATGAAAGAATTAGCCTTCATTACAAGTGATACGATTCGTTAAAGAGCTCCCCGAACCTTACCGGGACGTGAGATCGTGTAATCTGTGATTAGATGCTATCGCCATATAAAATGCTGTTAGAACTTTGATTATATTGATTTTTCTGTAAGTAATGCTTACTTACTCAAACTATATACTAAAATAATATGAGTATACATTTATGTATATTATTTGTATATTATCATTATCATAAGAAGATAGTATATAATTATTATAAATGGGCAATTCTTGTGTAGGTATATTTATATTTGGGAACACGGCAGTAGCCCCGCCAATATATTTTATTTCGTGTATTTCGCAAGCGGCTTTAACGATTTGGATCAAATGTTATTTTTAGATAAGGTGCTTTTTAAGTTTATTTATATAAGTGTCTTTTCGTGAAAAAACGCTGTTGTTACACATTTTTTCGAAAAAAACAACGATTTTACAAAACGCCGAGCGAAGCTCGCCCAGGTATTACTTATATAGTAATGCTTATATACTAGTAGGTATATCTATATAGAATGGTTGCTGGTAAGTTTTATCAAATTAATTGTTGTTTAGTCGGATTCGTTTATATAAATAAGACCCTACTTCATCTTATTATAAAAAAGTAGATTACAATGATTATAGTGTAGGCAAAATTATTTAAAAAAACATTTCATTACAGTATAACGCAAATGTGTATGTAATGTTACAAGTCCGCTTAGTCTTAAGAATTCATTCTGAATAGAATCAAGTTTTCTTAAATAAGTTGCTATTAATAAACGTACATGAGCGCGAAGCTTCTGACTTTCAACTTTAATGCATTAATTAAGCCGTCCTGCCCGATCCCCGAAAATCGTCGGGAAACTCTCTGTTTAAATTAGTGGCAGAATTAATTTTCTTTTTAATTCGTCTTCCAAATTCAAATAAGATTTCTTTTTTTATTTCACCGTGCCACATAAAGGGTAGAGCAGGATACGCCGTTCTGCCATTCACCTTTAAACGCTAATTTCTCCTTCCCCTAAATACTGATTGGACAATATATTTAACAATGCTACCGACACGCTTCTCTGCGAAAAAATATATCTTACGAATTTACCTTTTTTCCTGCGCCGGGATTCCTTATTTTCAACTTGGACGTTAACAAAGGTCAGAAGATTCATGGATAGTGCAAGCGTTAATGAATCTAATACAAATTAGTGGAAGGTCTTTTTTGGCTTGCACCAGATGCGGTACATAGTTTAGATTTTTTCCAGTTATACAAGCATATTATGGTACACTGGCCGTAGAGCGCCTTAACGGAAGGTCGTTTGCTGCGCTGCCAGCCTCCCAAGATTAATGACATTACGTCAAGACGGTTTGTAAGAGACAACTTAAAAAAGTAAATAGTAATTAAGTAAATATATTAAATTTATAAATCTGGAGAAGCTTATTATTATTATATTTATTGTTATAGTACGTAAGAGTATCATAAAAGTCACACAAAAACATTATTATACTAATTATTTTTAATAACTGGACATCGTAAAATATTTAACACGTTCCGCAAAATCGAAAATTATTGAGTAGCCTATAAAGTTGAAATTCTGGTAGAATAAGATAGAGCATTACACGTACATATGTAAGAAGGGGATGAAGCGGTTGTAAGATCTTTGAAAATTCGATGGTATTTGCTTTCTTTTCATCGTTTTATCGCGGTCGTTATATTTTGATAGAGCAGTTCTGTAGGAACTCCGATATAACGTTTATGTTTTGGTTTTCGGTAATGTTGGCGTTTCCTGAATACTCTTTTTCATCTGATATAAATCGTGATATAATTGTTGTCGTTGTGTAATGACGACACGTTTGGCTCAGTTTGTAGTGACCTTACTTGCCATGCCAGCTGTTGCGGGTTCGACTCCCGCTAGGGATTCATTTGTGTGATGAGCACGAATGTTTATACTCTAGTCATAGTTGTTATATTTATAATATGTATGTATTTAAAGTTTTATAGGTATGTATAGTGTATCAACTATCTGGTATCCATAACTCAAGCCTCGTAGCTTACCATGGAACTGAATGGTGCTGTGTGTTAATGTTGTAACATATTTATTTATATTATTAAAACTAGGAAATGTACGTATATCTTATTAAAAAGCAGAGTGGCAGGAATAGAGAGTGCACTTGTGTCTGTACTATAATATCTCCTGCTGTCATGCGTAACTGCCTCGATGGTTTAGTGCCTAGCATGTACGGCTGCAGATGCTGAGGTCTTGGGTTCGAGTCCTGAGTCGGGCCAACTTTGGTTACTGAGATATTCTCAGTAGTTTGGAAGTAGGCGGTGTTTCACCTCCGTGCCGAGGCAGAGCACGTGTCGCGTAACTCCTGCGCCTTAACTCTCACCGGTCGAGTTGAGTAATCGTCCCAATGGAGTATGAGAGTGACGGGAATAGAGAATACACCAGTATCTCTCTCTCTCTCTCTCTCTCTTTAAAAATGTTGCAAAAGTATTTATTCGTAAAAAATACAGTGTAAAAGAAAAGTGTGATTTTATTTTATGTACAATATTTAATTGAATAGTATTATTGTTGTGAAATAATTATCTTAATAAGTAAAAATAAAAATGAAAAAGTATAATTTTCGTAAAACCTTATTATAAACAAAATTAGATAGCTTTACTGCATTAGTTTATTTATAACATATTATTTATAAAAATACGTTTGTCTAACCATATTGTAACATCTAAGATGTAGTAAGAAACCAAGTCAGTACGTGGACCTAAATGTACATACCTTAAAAGTTTTCGAGTGATAAATATCCTGGAGGGTTTCCGAATATAAAATTTGTACTGTCGCGTACAAAATCTTTATAAGTATAATTTATTTTTAAATATTTTCCTTTTAGTAGCTACAAGATTTTATATTAATTGTATGTATGTATGTAGGCCGACCTCGGCACCACACCCAACAAAATAATAATAATGTATGTATTCAGCCTTTTTTAACGTCCCACTGCTGGGCACGGGCCTCCCTTCAATAGGAGGGGGATATATTAATTACTTATAAATAAATTACATAAATTGAATAGAATTTTATTATTAAAATACATATATATAATTACTAGATATTTTAACTATACATATTATAATATTATTAATATAGTTTTCAATGACTACATTGTTTATTGAAATACTAGTAAGGGGCCGTTCAAGTATCACGTAAGCAAATTTTTAAGGATTTTAGACCTCCTCAGTCCTCTCCCCCCGCCCCCTCCCCATGTAATAAGCAAAAATAGAAACTGTATCAAATAAGGTTTCATAAAATAATTTTTATTTCACCTGAAAGAATAAAACAGATGATAGGCCGCGTCCACAAATTACAATAAATATATATTTTTTTCAAACCTGCTATAAATAAAAGTGTAGTTTTAATTTTCGGAATAATTATGTAAGTACGTATATCTAATCTAAGTGAAGTGAAGTGAGTTATAACAAAAATAATAGTATTCGATTAAATTATTAATTTTGTTTTGGAACCTTTTTATTATTTTACATATTTTTTTCTTACATAACATTTTTAATATCCCTCCGCTCCCTGTGTCAGCAAATGTAAGAAAATATTGAACTTAAACATACTCTTACATAGCCCGGGTGCGTCCCTAGGTACCTAATAGTAGTCTATGTGGTCTAGGTCATAATTCTATCTATGTACCTACTATATGTTATTAAATACTCATACTTTTCCCATTTATAAATGTACATAATTGGCTTATTATGACTAAAATGCTTGATAAGTATACTTTTTTTAAGTTTTCTGTATTTTTGTTTGCATATACTTTCTATTAGCTTTTATTTTATGTTAATTTGCTCACTAATGTAAACTAATAATAACTATACTGATATTATTGATGTTTGGATGGATGTTTGTTACTTAATCACGCCATAACGATTGAACACATCTGTATGGAATTTGGCACAGAGATAGATTATAGTCTGGAATAGCACAAAGCTACTTTTTATACCGGAAAAATGTACGGTTCCCGTGGGATAGATTTGTTTTTATTTTCTAGAGGGGAACCCGAGCGAAGCTAGGTGAGCCTGAGTGGCTAATAATTAATAATTGTTATATCACTGTCTTATTAGTATGCAGTGTTGCTTATAATAATTTAGAGCATCATTTAGTCTAGATCTTTCTTTAGTCATTTTATTGTTAGAATACTCTGTAAGCGACCTTTGTAATAAATTAATAATTTAACATGCGTGTTTCTTCTACAATTAAGTGTGGCGAGTCATAATATATTTGTTTATATAGTTTTGTACTAAATGCTTAAACATTAAAATTAACTCTATTTGCTACGCTAACCATACATGTAAGAGAAAGAGAATAATATGAGAAAAGAGCAGGTAATGCTAATTTCCCATCTATTTTGAATTTTCAAGGAAACGCATAACTGCCAAAAATGTATATATATTAAATACGAGTTAAATGGGAAAGTGAGTTGTACGTAAGCGTAGTCCTGCTATAATAACTTGGCGAGACCCTCTCGCGAAGATGATACAGTGCGCATTGCAACTATATATTCCGATCGTCGTTCATGTTCGAATTGCGCTAACTGTAAAACATTTTAAATGCTATATCTATTTTACAAGTGGAAATCATATGTTTAATAAAGATTAATTATTTTTTTTAATTCTCCCGTTCTTGCTTTATTTTATTGTCATTTTTGTTGTATCTTTATGGTATCATTTTTGAGCCATAAATTATATAAAAGCACAGGAAGTCCGGGAAGTTTTTTTAAATAAAATAGTATATAGCATTGTATATAAGTATAGCATCAAATCTATTGATAATGTTTTGTTGTAATATGTTGAATGGAACAGTTGAAATTAATATCATTATGCATTACAAATTTTGTTTAATAAATCCTTTAATCTCAACCTCTATTGTGATATGATCAATAGAGTATATGAAAATGCGTACGAATTTCCCAATAATAAATTATCTGCCTTGTCCGCTTACCTCGGGTTAACCGGCTTTTATAAACTACCCGGGTAATTTATAACTATTACCCGGCCAGAAACGATCACGTGATATCACTTTATAGCATATTCGCTTGGTAAATATGACCGCGGTATACATAAGTACTACGCGCTTTACATAAAATGGTGCACACGTTTAAAGTGGTTTTAGATTTTTAAATGCTCCCTTTAGTTTTATTTATTTATTAACTGGCTACAGCGTTAGGTAACAAGTTAGCATTAGCATAACATGTAGTATAGTTTATATAGAAGTAACGTAAATTTTCACAATGAATGGGTACTAATAATATGAAAATTTACATATTTCTTGGCTAAGAATATAAGATTTTTAATAGAAATTTTTAACATTACTGTTAACATTTTACTTGAATGTTCAATGTTATATACTTATATCTTATTTATTAAATGCTAAAACCAAAGATACACTTATATATGTATAATTGAAAATCTTCCAAGAAAATCCATAAAGATACTTAATACGACGCATATACAAAATTTTAGAGCCCAACTAGACGATTTTCGGTTAAAACTAAAACATATTTATTAATACTTTAATTTGCTTATCTAAACATTACCGAGAAAACAAACTATCTTACCTCGCTACAAGTACGTACTTAATGTAATCGCGCTCAATATCCTTTGTTCACTTTCAGACTCATTAAAAAGGCGATGCAATTTAATGAGTTGATAGTGTGCGTTAACCCTCGCAACGTTTGCGAATACGTTTATTAATGGCAATCGAATTAGGATCTTAATTTAAATAAGATAGAATCTAATTTTGTGTGGCGTCGCCCGTTTGTGTATTAGTATGTAGGGGTCGAAGATTAGTGGCCCACGCCTACTATCGGGAGCGCTGAGCGGCTGATGGTACCCTGGAGTGTAGTTACAATTAGAGTGGTGCCCACAATGAAGTGACGCGTAATGTTGGCCCTTGTCTTTGTATGTTGATTGCGCCAGAAAGAGGTCGGGCTGAATGCGCCGTTTTGCCATGGTCTAGCTAAATGCTTGTATTCAAATTGAATATATATAGCATAACTCTATATCCATATCTATACATATTATAAAATTCTAAGTCGAATCTGTATATTAAATATTTTTCTAAAATCTTATTAAAATAGTCACTATTATCGATACGGAGGCCGAATCTATAGTTTTTAGAATTTTTGTCTGTCTGTCTGTCTGTCTGTCTGTGACAGCATCACGTGAAAACCACTAGACAGATTTAGATGAGGTATGATGATAGCTGTTTATCCGAGTCAATATATAGGATGGTTTTTAATACGGGAAAATATCTCATCTCTGAGAAATCTATACTAAACGTTAAAACGCAAGTAAAGTCGCTAGTACATAATATACGTTTAAGCTATGTAGTATAAGCTATCAGTTTTAAGATACTTATTGCTGTAAATCCGTCAAGACGGTTTTAAGATCAGTTGTGGGTTCGATTTTCGCTCAAGGCATGAATGAAATAAGCATTTCCTTTAAGCTGTCCACCCCATATAGGAAAGTCATAAAACTATAGGGAGGTTATTACTATGATATATAACTTTATAATATCAATATATGATATAGGTACGTGCGTGTTTCTCTAATCAGTGACATAATTATTTAGAACGAAAATCTGTTATTAATATCATGAACTTTCTATTCCAAAATATGCCAATAGTTCTATTATAATTTATGTGATTTACATATTTAATGATTTATAAATAATTAATAAATATTTTTTAAGATTTAATCATATAAGTACATTTTAAGCACGTGCTTAAATATAAAATATAAACGATTAAGGCGTCAATCTAAAAGAATCTCTGCAAAATCTGTTCCCATCTATTCATACGAAGGCCTTAAGATTCGTAGAACGTTTTGAATACAGCTATAAAGGTATATAAAATAGGTATAGTCGTTGAAAAAAGCGAACGGACGGAAAATATAACGTAGGTATTTTTAGCCGAGCTCCGTAGCGGGGAAAGGCTTACAAGCCACTAGCGATTGGACGATGTCAGCGAGCATTGTCAATTGGAAAATACGCCGAGTGCTTTTAGTTCGTTGTATGAGAAGTATGAGACTGGTAGAATGATTAACGTTAATATGTTTAAATAATAATTAATTATAGCTTATTATATTATTAATATATTTGCAAATTATTATAAGTACGTATTTCATATACAGAGTCAAGATGATCGAAAGTTGAACGTTATGGAATATGTGTTTGTATGGTTTATATGACTTGTACGAGTATGTCATAGGTTCGATCCCGCGTTAGTCTAAAGTTTTAATTGACCTTAGATTTAGTCAATTGTGACAACATTAATATCACCTTCAGGTACATTTCTAAGAAATTAATTAAATTTCTAAGAAATCTATTGTTGACTGTAATGCTGGCGTGTCCGCGGTCGTTGAGGGAATAAACTCGTAATGCGTATTTATTTAATTTCGGAAAATAGAGTTTGATGTGAGAAATCACTTTGCCTTCTCAAGAAAATAAGCATGAAAAAGTACTTAAGTACGTAGTAAAGACTAAACTAAACTAAGTTTAAAATCATTTTGGAAAAATAATTAATACTAAAAAATAGATAGTTGAGAATATTTGTTTTGGTAATATTTGAAGATTAAATCTACATTAAGTAGGTACACTCTATATATATACCTATATATATACCTATATATGTACGTACAACAATCTCATACATTGAACCTGTTCTCTGGCTATAAACTAAATAGTACTGTCAGTTTATATTTTTTAAATAGTAAATAAGTAGGTAATAGGTATATAATGCATGCTAGGAGATATTCTAAGTTGTCAGCTGCAGTCCATTTAACCAACGAATGTCATATTTAAAGTCAAAACAAACATTCACGTTGAATGTTGAATGAATATGACCCAAGTTCAAGTAATAAATAAATAACCTTATATTGGGACTATATTAATTGGGACCTTCTAGTTTCATGGTAAGCTATGAGGTTTGTATTTTATACCAGATAGTTGATACACTACACATATATCACTTTAAATACATGCATATTATAAATATAAAGACACATAACTGGAGTACAAACATTCGTGCTCATCACACAAATGAATGTTCCCAGCGGGACTCAAACCCGCGACCTCTGGCACAGCAAATAGGGTCACTAGAAACTGAGCCAAACGTGGCGTCAGAAACACGAAAGCTTGTCGCTAAAATAATTTTCTCACATAAAAAACAAAATTAAGAATTTAATTGATAATGCTCGTAGTTATAAAAATAATTAAAGTAAAATACCTTTCGATATTTATTGTGAAGTTATCTCGTGTAGCATTTACAGAGGGCTATGAAAGGCAAGGTTTTATCGCGTTGCCATGGAAACGACGCTGCGTCGTCGCGATACCCTTCACTCGGCACATTGGAAAAACTACTCTAGCCTTTTATGTATGTACCTAGTAGGTCTGTGTATATCAATAGCTTCTTCTTGAAAAAAGTAATGTTTTTCAATATCAACTAAGAATTGTACTAGTTCAATATAATGTTATTTTGTTTTTGTGTTAATATAACTATGTCTTTAGGATTGAGAAATATTATTGTTAATACAAATTTTAACTATTCATTTTTAACCAACTTACTGTCAATTTACTACATTTAATATTTTTGATTTTAAAGTATTCGTATCTACTTATATATTTTTATTATACCTTTAGGCGCCAAAAAACCAGTATTGAGAAAATAGTACCTATAACTCTCTAATTCTAGGTACCTTAAACATTACATAAACAAAATATATATTGCATCTATCATACTAAATTGATATGGTAGTCTATTTACGCATCAGAGACGGGGACCAGTTAACCCTTGAATACGTACGTACTGAAATATTAACGCTCGCTATAGGTACACGCGGAAAAACAAAGTCGAAAACTGGGCCCGCTATAGGCCCGTCGCACGAAACCAAAGAATATTTACTCGATAAAACATATTGATTTCATTAATTATTGTAATAATTATTTTTATTTTGTATAAATTATTATAAATAATAAATATTGTGAGTCCAATAAATGGCTTATTAAATAATATCAGCATATAATTCAAGAAAAAATATATGTATTTAAAAAGTCATAATTGTTTTACGCTTAATTACTGATTAATTTTATTTTATGAATTATTTATTTTTTTATGAGTTAATAGAGATTATTTTCAAAATGAATAATATATTAAACATATATACATATGTACGTACGTGTTTTTAGTAACAACCTTACATACCTATAAAATGCGTTTGCACATACTTTTAGGCAATCTTCCGGCTACTTAATCTTTGGCGTCCGCATGGCGTGTCGGTATTGAGTGGAGCGGGGCGTAGGGAGTCGCGGGCCCTGGGGACCGCCTCCCGAGGGAGCAGGGGGGCGAAAGGTTAAAAGGGAAAAGTTATAAGAGACCGCTTGTTGTCAGTGCGAGTTCTTCGCGAACGTTCGATTGCCGAATGTGGTTTTGCCTTTCAATGTTTTCTATTGCTTGTTCCATTTCCCTCTATTGTTATTGCCTGTAGTTTAGGATTCACTGTTACTGGAACTGACCTACTTAGAATTTGTGCGCTTATTATTATAATACGTTTAAAATTTGGTTGTCTATTTAATACAAGAAGAAGAAATAAAATTTTAAGATGCTTCATAAAAATAATATATAGATAATTACAAACAAGGCAATGTGTTAAACATCAATATTTAAAATAGTAGTATCGTACTTAAAAGAATACATAAAAATATTTATTTTTAAACTATTTCAAAGGAACATCCATGCAAATAAACATAGTATAGAAGGCGGGAGTGTGGGGCGGGTGGCATTCAAGTGTTCAGACTTGAAAGACCCCCGCCTCCTCACCGCGACTTAATGCCGTAGTAGATTTTTTCCGACGTATAGTGCGGAATATGCGAGTAAAATAAAACTATAAAAAGTAAGCGTTTTATACAAAATAATGAACCAATTTCATTGCTATAAAGCTTCTTTTCAAAGTGTAATATCTTTTGCGACCTAAATATTACAAGCTACCCACTTTTTGTATTCTAGTACCGAGATACTTTGTTATTGACTTGTAAGAATTAGTTACTTATTTTTAGTTTCATTATAAGTTTTTATATTATATTACTAAGAAAAATATTACCATAAAGACTTTGAGAATGACAAAGAATAAAAAATAATATCGTAAGTCTCATAGTAATGAAATTTTAAGTTATGTATGTATTATAAAGTCTGACCTTTTCTAGGCAAAAATTGTTTTACTAAAAATCGCCAATGTCACATACAACGTTTTGCTTGATATCAAAAGATAAGCTTTAACGGATAGGGCTATATAATATACGAGAAGGGATGAAAACCAGGGGTAGTTTTTACGACGAAAAATACAGTTACCTTTCTGTTCGTGATGCGATAGGTAAATATTTTCTATATAGGCGGGCGCTTTTATTGGAAATGGTTTGATTTTGTCGCAGTCTTTCTTACGCAACTACGGTTAGAATTTTTTTTGTTCGATTGCAGTGCTCTATTTTTGAACAAGTCTTTTGTGTTTCGTCCCTATTTTCTTTTATAAAACTGCATAACACTTTTACTACACCATACCTATAGATATTTGAGATATGATGTCTTTATCTTTTATAACAATTGTTATATCAGTTAAATAATATACATAAAAATATCTAACTGAAAGATACAAACTTAAGTCATAAATTACGAGTTGGCTGTCATAAATTAACACTTGTCGAGTTCCTAGCAGTATGAAAGTGAACATGTCTTTATTTGATATCTTACTTCTTAGTTAATGAAATCGATCAAATTTAACATACATATATATTTTTGAATAATTGCTTACAATAAAAATGTCGTAATCATAGTTAAATAAGAAAAAAATTGCTATGTATATATTATTACTTTTATGTAAGATAGATATTTCAAAACCTTTTACTTTATGTTTAGTATAGATTTTTCAGAGATGAGATATTTTCCCGCAAAAACGTATCCTATATGTTGAACCGGATAACCAGATTTCATAGAACCATACTTTTCATTAAATTTTGTCCAATGGTTTTTCCGTGATGCGGTCACAGACAGACAGACAGAGAGACAAAAATTCTAAAAACTATAGATTCGGCCTCTGTATCGATAATAATGTCTATTTCAATAAGATTTTCCAAAAAAAACTGTAAATTATTTAATGTACAGATTCGGCTTAGTTAGAATTTTATTATATGTATAGATTACATTTATTAAGCAGTTATACTCTTTCATTAGTACTTCTTTGTTCACAGCACATAAGACAACGTAGTCGTAAATTACAACTCGCCTCGTATAAATTAGCACCTGTCGAGACTCGAGTAGTGTGAACACTGTATGTGTCTACGGCAAAGTCGGAATTCGGTTTAGCTGCTAAAGGATTATTTATATAAATTAGCTACAAATCTAATGATGATAATAAAATTTTAATGAGGTCGTAAACGGTTTTGTATTTGTGAATTTACATTATTTATATAAGTAGGTATTTAACTGTTATTTATATTTATTTTTATAGAAATTATATAATTAATATAAATATGCCATTAAGGCTGCCGAGAAGTTTCCTGAATTGCCTTTTTTAATTTGACACACAAATAATACTAAAATAACAGTTTCGATACAAATTTTCTCGCTACATTTCACAACTTTGAAAGGAGAGCTTTTGAAATAGATGTCAGAATTTCATCACTTTAGATTCAGTAGTTGATGAATCGGCTTCTTTCAGGTCGAACCAATTTGTATATGTATCTGTTTTACATTTACCAATTTACGCAAACATATTTTATTGTACCGTGAGCTACCCAAGTTCGCAATAAGTATCGCAATGTCAATCCCATACATTTTACTTAGAGGGAGTAGCCATCACTCCAAGGCTTAGGATTTACCGTAAGAATGATCCGGATGGATATCGATGGTGACCCTTACGTACTTTGATTACTTTGTTTTATATTTTATTTTTACCTTATTTTCAATTTATTTTATGACTAGCGACTCACCCTCGCTTCACTCTGGTTCGTCCTTTGCTTGATTACCCATACAAACTTTCATCCCCATTTTCACCCCCTTAAGGGATGATTTCCGGGATAAAAATATCCTATGTAACGAAAGTAAGAAGATAGTTTAAGATCCTGGGAACGCCCAGGATCTCAAAATATCTTCAAACCAAATTTCATCTAAATCGGTTCAGTAAATCCAGAGATTACCTTATACAACCTCACAAGCTCACAAACTTTACCTCTTTATAAGATTAGTATAGATTGAACTCACCTTAGCATATTCGTATTGAAAGTAACTAACAAATATATACACATAAATTCACGTTCACATTTACACATCTAAAATACGTTTCGATTGATAAATCAAAAATCACCACATTGACACAATTGAAAAAATTACAATGACGATTCATGCGCCACCAATCGTATGTTTGTGGACCTGAAAATAATTTATGAAGATTTATTCACAGCACAACAAACACATAGCTATATATATATAAGAAAATTATATAAAAGTTTATAAAAACTCAGCTAACTTAAGAAACTAATCTTATCTATATATGCTAAATAATTTCAAGGTAGCTTTAACTACTAAATAAAACACATGTGTCCTGAATTCTAAAATAAAATCCCCATTCGTGCCTCCAGTCGGTCTCGTTTGACGTATCCGTGTAAACTAACTCGCAATATTGTGACATAAGGTGTTTAACATAAATAATGCGGACAGATGTGCGACGCCGCGGGCTCTACAAATACGTTCGCGGCACACTGTTCATATCTGGCCTGTGCTGTTTTGTATAGAGTGGCTTTAACATATACATACTTATATATTTTTTTATTGTTATTTCTTTGTAATTTGAAAAAAGAGTGAGTAAATAATGTGATACTATAAAAAATTAGTAATAATCAGTATGAAAAAACAAAGTTAAATAAAAAAAACACAATATTAGCATTTTGCTATATATCATTGAAAGTTTTATTGAATCAAGTGTCATTAAATTTAACGTTTTATATTTTACCATATACGAAATTTGTGTATTTTCAAATATTCTCTTCCGTTAATGATGTGTGTTAGTTGTTTCAGCTCTAGCCATATCCGCATCTGTTGGCACAGCAATATTCAGCGCGGCATAGCCGATGCCGGAGGCTATGTAAAATATTTCTGCTAAAGCATTCATCGTGATCGCCCGCCTGATCGCGCGCTACGTTACGCACAAACCAACATATCTAACCATCCTCCTATCACTTTAACGCGACGCCATAAAGACCCTTATACAGTAACACAGTCGAATCTACAAAATTGCAAAGATCAACTATTGTACGTAATCCGATATCCCGATAGTAGAGCCTATAGACTTTCATTGAAAATTGTTTGATTTAGTATAAAGCTAACAGCTTTGCGTAAAAGGTTTGTAATTTTTTACTGCTAAAAATCTAGACAAAAAGTTGTGAACTTGGCACTCGAACGCTTAATTGCTGTTTCACAAAAACGGCAATGGAAGAGCGGAAGATACAAATTTGTGAACACGAGAAACAAATTAATACTATAATGGGGAGTTTACGGTTTCTATTCAAGTGGAAACAGCTGTTGGGTGCGCTACTAAAACGTATTCCAACTATAAATTAAAATCGTTAATGAATAACTTAGCGACTTAGCTATTATTTTTAACATAGAAATTAAATTCTTATCCTGAAATCAAAGCAAAATGCACTTAATGTATAAGTAAAAATAACAGTGTGTATTTTTGTTTATTGAAGTCTTAAAATAGCAAAAACTATAGGAATAATAATATACATTATACATATAGATATTAGTAGCGTATAAAATGATATACATGTACCTATTTATATTATTACAATATTCATTTTTCAATGTTTTAATATATATTGTCACATGTCTTTACATACTTTTCTATTATTTTTATGTACATTAATGTCTTTACATAATAATCTTTTATGAAGATACTAGCGGTTCACCCTCGCTTCGCTCAGAGGTTCGCGTCTAGAAAAACAAAAAGAAATCTATTCCACGGGAACCGTACATTTTTCCGGTATAAAAAGTAGTCTATGTGTTATTTTGATGTATGAACTATATTATTGTAAAGTTTCATCAAAATCCATTCAGTAGTTTTTGCGTGAAAGAGTAATAAACATACATTCATACATCCATACATCCATACATACATTCTTACAAACTTTCGCGTTTATAATATTAGTAGTGAAGATATTGTTTTAATTGAAAACATACAGTAATGAAGCTATTGTTTACAGGTTTTTTCTTAAGTTCTTCCTCAAGTGCAACCAAAATTGTTTGAAAAACGCTGGCAACCCACGAGATATGAGAAGATTTCAAGTAAGTTGTATTAAGGTTTTAAAATAAAAAATAATACTTATAGCACAAAAGTTTAACGCTTCCGTGAAAATAAAAATAACATATTATATTGAAATATTTACTTAAATGATATAACTTTATGGCATTTTTTTATTTCTTTTATCTAAGTTGTAATGTTTCTGTCGTAACGTGAATAGAAGCCTACTAGTTGCTTAAAAAACCTTGCGTAGCCAGTACGAGCTTGTCGGTATTGCTTTCAGTGTGGCTTAAGTGTTAAGATTTCACTTATATTTAAATTTGCTTAGAAAATTTGTATACATAACATTATTATGACCTACTATTTTATTCATACTATGATTATATATTTTTTTTATTAAGTCTTAATATTTCTTTCGATAAGTATATATAAACGAAAAATCAAGAAGTTTAATAGATATAAATATTATGCTGATAAGTTTAGACTAAATACTCGTAGAGTCTTACCTTCCATTTTTTAAAGAAAGTGAAATACAAATTTCTTATAAAATGTACCACAACACTGTCTCATATCGCCCTCTACTGAAGGAAGGGTTGCGTTCACAGCTGCTGAATATTTGAAGTACCTCCAATTTTGGAAAGGATGAAATTAAATTTATTTATGCGAGTTTATCTATTTACTTTCACCCGATCTTTTCCTTTGTGATTTGTTGCACAGGCCGTTTTAATCGGAACGTTTCCCATTCTTTTTACATAGAGTCGACTTTTATTATAATTTAACTTTCCATATTTCTCAAAATTTACTTAAATATTTGAATTCATCTAAGTTACACTATCTCTTCAGGATAAAATAAAAACTTGTATTGTAAGTTAATAATAATATTATTTATTACATACAATAAATAGGTAGGATCATAATTTTACTCTCACCCCTACTGAAGCCATAAAGGTGCATTCACAGTCTACTTATGAGTACAAATTTACTTCCTCACTTGCCTTCGATATATTTGTCTTACGTGTCCTCCAGCGAACTTTGAACAAATATAGAACTTACTGTTACTTACATATAGTGTTCATTTTAATATGCATTAGCGTTTATGGAACGCGTTCACAATGTCTATATTTGTCTTTCTGTGTGTCATTGAATAATTCAGTGGTCTTTCCCCAATGTTTCAAGGGTAAGAATATATGGGTGCTATGTATAACAATATATAAACGGCTGTCGAGACTTAAAACTACCACTATCTTTAAAGATTATAAATATATGATAACGACACGTTTGGCGCAGTTTATAGTGACTCTACTTACTGTGCCAGCGGTGTTGGGTTCGAGTCCCGCTGGGGACATTCATTTGTGTGATGAGCACGAATGCTTGTACTCCAGTCAGTTGTGTTTATATTTATAATATGTATTTAAAGTATATATATGTATGTGTAGGGTATCAATTATCTGGTATCCATAACACAAGCTTCGTAGCTTACCATGGAACTGGATGGTGCTGTGTGTTAATGTCCCAACATATTTATTTATTTATGTATGTATGTACATATTTCTTACAAGATTTAATAGACATTTTATTTTAAAAGAAAAGAGAATGTCATTATAATTTTTGAGGATTATTTTTAAGTACTTAGAACTGGCTAGGGTGAAAGAAATAATGAAGTAAATTAAAAATATTTTTATATAGTTTTTAGAATAAAATAGGTTATATTTTCTTAAATTTGAAGTTCGTAACTTTTTCTAAATGTTTAAAAATCTAGGTCTAACAAATTAATTTTACATAGAAATAATATTAAAACTTAATAATAATTAAAACAACTAAATTTTAAACCATGATAACACTTGCACAATGCACTTGCATACCTACTGCCGTCCTTTTCGAGACGCTGGCCCCACCTCCCCAGGGACTCTCCCTTTCAATAATACTTCTGTGTGCTATCCGTGTGTAGGAATGTCCATGTTGTACACTATCGATGCAGGTCGATTGGTGGATTTTATTTTTGTAGCCCTTCGCTATGATCTTGAACTTCATGTCAGAAATAGTTGATGAGTTTTGGTCATGGTTTGTTTTATTTCATTTCTTGTATACTTTAATAGATTTAAATATATACCTAATGGAAGGAATATATTCCTTTATTATATTTTTAAGTTTTTCATTATTGAATGCCCTTAATTATTTTTTTTATTTTAATTAACTACACAATTTTAAAGACGGAAAGTTATATGTTGAACAAGCGACTCACCCTTGCTTCGCTCGGGTTCGTCCCTAGGTACGTTTTAACGGTTGGTATAGATTTTTCAGAAATGAGATATATTCCCACAGTAAAAAGTATTGTATATGTTGACCCAAAATCTGTCCAGTGGGTTTCTCGTGATGCGTTCCCAGACAGACAAAAATTATATAAACTATAGATTCGGCCGCTGTATCGATAATAACGACTATTTTAATAAGATTTACCAAAAAAATATTTAATGTACAGATTCGACTCAGAACTTTATTATATGTATAGATTACAACGAGGACGTAGATAAAGATTATTTTGGATATAAACGTATATTAATTATTAATATTTTCTTAGTTTTACGGGCATATGTAACATGTTAAATAAATCTTTTTCTCTCTTGACCACAATAGCTGTTGTAAATCATTAGAAACGAATTTGTTTAAAATACTTATTTTACTTATTACTAAATATAAATTATAACTAAATGTTGCTACTTACTAAATAAAATACTAATTTTAAGTTAATTTTCAGGTGGTAATATCAACACAAGTGATGGTCGACGGCCCACTGCTCGCGATATCGGACAACATGTTTGTACACAACAATAGCAAGCACGGAAGACGTGCGAAACGTCTTGACCCTACTGAAGGTATTGACGCCGCGCCCGAACCTAATTGTACGTTTTTGTTTTTCTTTTATTTTATTATTTTTTCAAGTTTATTTTATACTAGTTGACCCGTCAGATGTTGTCCTGTTTATATATTATCTTTGAGTTGATACAAATACCCTTTAAACACTTTTATTTTAATTTTTTCCGGGAATTTTATATTTTCCGGGAAACTTTTTTATGTTATTTTCTTAAAACCTTTAAGACTATTACAAGCCTTTTTAAATAAAAATTACCCGAATCGATTTAGCCGTTCTTAAGTTAACCAACGTTAATTAACTGTAATGCTTACCAACGAATATCATTATATTTTTATTTATATACATAATGAATTTTATTTTAATTTATATTTACATTTAGGTTATTCGTAATATTGGAAAAAATATTATATAAGGTCATAGAGTCATGTATTTTCAAAATTCTTTGTAACAAAAAAATATAATTATGTCGCACATGGGTAAAACTACGCGTGAGAGTGTAGCGATATTTTTTAATTTGTTGTAGCACAATTTCATTGGAATAAACAGATAATGCAAATATTTCTCTTTAAGACGTTACTAAGCCAAAAACTAAACTCAAAGTATCCGAACAAGTGTGTAAAGCCATAATACAAGAATTGAGGATGTCGTTTGTATGCAAGGAATCACGGTAGACATTTCACAGGAGCGGGTGGGTGGTGCTTTAGACGAAAGTTAAGACGGATTATTTAGAAGAATTATGTCATGTTAAAACTTAAAACTATAGCCAAAAAAATATAATCTACTAAAAGTATTTATCATATTATACATTTTAATAATTTATGTATGTTGATAAATGCTGTATGAACAACGCCTAGAGGCTAAAATTATTAATTTAATATATTATATTAATATTTATCCTAAAAATCCAATTGACATCGTTATAAATTTATTAAATTTTGTATATTTGTTGTGAGTAAAAATATATTTAAATATAATCAT
Source organism: Brenthis ino (assembly GCA_921882275.1). NCBI lineage: Eukaryota > Metazoa > Arthropoda > Insecta > Lepidoptera > Nymphalidae > Brenthis > Brenthis ino. The sequence goes on from OV170234.1 coordinate 16,748,355, forward strand.
ATGTATAAGGATATCTTGCAATATTTCTATATGAAAGTTAAAGGTATCCTACGTTATTTCTGTACATATGTATAGTACATCATCCAAAAGAAAATGCCAAGTAGGTACCTACCTAATGAAAAATTCAAATAACTTAATACCGTTTCTCCCCCCATTATTTACCAATGAAATGGGACGAAATATATCAAATATTAATTACTCACTCGCAGGGGAAAAAAAGGAAAAATGTTTTTATTACTCAAATTAAAAAGTACCACCGACTTAATCTTCTTTCGTCCCCTTAAATTCACTTTCTCTTCTTGTCTTTATTACCGAAATTCGTTTGCAAGATTTCAGATTCTTCCTGTTGTCTTCCGACGCGTATCCCCCTCAACGAAGCCTTGCATATCCATTAACACTACAGTAAAATCCTAACAACCATTTAATTACTAAATATTTTGAACTTTACTACAACACGTTAAAATTCATTTTAAATTATCAACATAACTATTTGTTGAACTAGTGTAGAACTTTAGCGATTGTCCTTTTTATGGAACTGGCAAAGATAAACGCCTAAGGACTGCGTGAGTTTACAGTTTGGCGTTTATTCAACTTTTAACTTGTTTGACATAGCGGACTTTTACTTGTAGTGTAACGACTTTAGTCACGTTTTTATTACTTTCATACTTACTATATGTATGCTAGGTAGTTTTCACTTGTTTATTTTTCAATACCTATTACTCATACTCGTAGTATTGCAATTTCAACCGTAAGAAGAGTGTTTTAGTGATTAGAATTGTTTGTTTGGTCTATAGCGGGGCTATATCCACCGTTGCCCGTAGCAACGCCATGCATCAAAGCAATATCTCCGAGCGAAGGCTGGACGTCAGGGGGTTCTACGGTTATAATAGTGGGGGACAACTTCTTCGATGGACTGCAAGTAGTATTCGGAACTATGCTGGTATGGAGTGAGGTAAGATTTATTTTAATAAATATTGTTAAACAATGTTCATTATTACCGCCTTGTAATTTTTCTTGATAAAAAGATATTCTTGAAAAAAGAGATCTAAAATCTAAATATCTATATTTCGGACATCGCGAATTGAACTCCCACGTAAGATATTTGTATTTAACTTATGTGCGTTACAACTCGATCTGACTGCGTTTGGCAGTTGGATGGCCTTCATACGAAATAACAGATTGCTTTTGGTACACATTTATAGGTAGGTATCACTAGGAAAAGAGCATGAAAATGAAACTACAATAAGAAATTAAATTATAATTACGCCAAATATTAATTTAATTCTGCTCAGTACCTATGTAATTATAAGCGTAATTTTCAGTAGTTTAAAGGCCACGCCTAAAACGAGCTTACACACGAGCCTAAACACATGATAAATGTCAAGCGTAGCGTGTGGAACTATAATAGGTACTTAAATAATGTCACCTTCATTATTAATCGTTTATTCTTCGTTTATTGTCAACAGTTAATTACTTCGCACGCGATCAGAGTTCAGACACCGCCGCGGCATATACCGGGTGTTGTTGAAGTGACGCTTTCGTACAAGAGCAAACAGTTCTGCAAAGGTGCACCCGGGAGATTTGTATATGTTTGTGAGTGTTTGTCAATCGTTTTATAGATTAGATATAGGTGTTAATGTTAGGTTTTTAATTTATAGTTCTACATCCCTTTAGTGCTTATTTGATCAAATTACCAATAATTGTTGTTCTTTACAGTAAAGAGATTTTTTCCTCTATTTTAAAAACAAAAATTTATTTTCAACATTTATATAGCCACATATATGTAGATAAAATATATTTTTTCGACTGCATTAAAATGTGTGTTTAATACCGATATAATTGATATTCATAAGTAAATAAAACTGTGTTTAAAAACTCTTTCGGCAAATTAGCCGTTTGGACAAATAAGCACTGAAAAACTGACTTAAGTTAATATAATAGAGAAAAAATAGGTATCCTTTTGTGCCATGGCTGTTTCAAAATCATCATTCGGTTATATATTTAAATTAAAATATAATATTTTTTTAGAAATATTCCATTTTTAAACTTTTAAAACAGTACGAACGTATTGACACACCTATGAGAATTAGATATGAATAAATAGAATGAATGACACTTAGAGAAAACACATTAAGTGTATAATTAATTAACATTGCAAATCACATAAATGTTTTAGGAAACATTAAAGAAATCGAATAAAACGAATTACTTTCTTTCCCATAATAAATACCTATATTAACAACAAACACGTGAAAGGCCGAAACAGGCCAAAAAGTAATCCGTGGTGCGCAATTTCTTTCGATAGCGATCCATCAATTAGGCTCTCATTCGTTAGTGGGGCAGCTAATGATTGATTTTGTTTTTCTTGTTTCGCATAGCAGCTCTCAACGAGCCAACAATAGATTATGGCTTCCAAAGACTACAGAAACTTATACCGAGGCATCCCGGTGATCCTGAGAAATTACCTAAGGTAAATTTTTTGTATGTACGTACGTCACGTCATTACATAGAGCTTACAATGTATAATTAGTAAAATTATAAGAACAGATATCGTAAGATTAAGTGACGTAATATTTAGAATTTATGTTCTATTTATTTTAAATGCCTTTTGTTTGCATTTTTCCGTTAACGTCAAAATATTTTAACTATAATATTTTTATTAAAATCAAATAATATAACACACTTTGAAAGAGGATTCTTTGTATGTATTATTTTTATCTTTATTAACTTAAGCATAATTCGTGCTAAACTTGCCTTTTTATAATTTATATTTATATATGTATAATGTAGGTACAGTATTTATGTATGTAGTTATAGTATTTAGTTATTGGTTAGTTATATATTTACTTGTATCAATATATTATTCTTCAAAATTTCTCAAATACTCAAACCTCTTCCAAAAGGAGATAATCCTGAAACGAGCAGCGGATTTAGCGGAAGCACTGTACTCCATGCCGCGCAACAACCAGCTGGGGCTCGGCCCGCGCTCGCCGCCCGCCAGCATGCCCTTCAACTCGTACAGCGGCCAGCTGGCGGTCAGCGTGCAGGACACCACCGCCTCGCAGTGGACTGAAGGTGGGTGGGAAAACTATAAACTATTTATCTTTTAACTACCCTGTTAATATGTATATATTTTGTATATTAACACGTTCACTGCGTCATCATTTTGAAAGAACTTTCAGCTGGTGCTTTGGAGACCTAAAAGATCTCGAAACTAGCCTACCCTTTGGTGCGTTAGAGACCTAATCAGTCTCCTAAAAATACAGTTTTGAAAATAATTTATATCTTCCAAAAAGCTAATGACATATATTTTAAAGTTTTTGTGGGTCAAGAGAGCCTATTGCTCTACATTTTGCTAGGTTCGCACGCAGTTATGACATTAGAATAAGCTACAAATACCAAAAAAAAATTAGATATCGATTGTATCTCGTACCGCAACCGAAGATAGTTCAATATGTGTAGTAAGTAGTGATGGGAATAAAATAATATCTCAGTTGTCGATTGAAAAAGTTTTATTAAAGAAGTTTATTTATAAACTATGCAAAGTGTTTTTCATTAAAACATAGTAAGCACATTGATTATTTGCATTGCGCGCAAATGGTATTTTTTCAGCTTTTTTTAGAAGCGTCAGTGCTGTTTAATGTGCGTCGTAATTTTTCATAACAACCCACACAACGTCTTTTTTTGTCGCCACGTTGGAAAACATGATCTGTACATCTTCCTTCGGGGAATTCTGTAATAAAAAGCATTATATTTTCCAAAATTGTAATTATACTGGACGATGCAGCACTATAATCCAGCGTTGATTTTTCATTCTTAGAAATCTCACCAAAATAAAACAATTTTATTAAATAATTAAATAAAATATATTAAATAAAAATTATTTTACACTTTTTCGAAACGTGCGCGCAACCTCCCACGTCGACACTAGGACAACACTAAATCGATTCATACAGCGCCCGCGCCCCCCAACCTCCCTTTCTTGCGTCTACGAGGCGTACGATTCCACGAGTATCGACATGTCTCCTAACGCAAGGAATAAAAATAATTATACTACTGTGCGTTAGGGACCTAATCCATCTCTATTTATTTTTTTTATGTCCTCGAATTCACCTTTAAGTAGGAAGCAAATATGTATATTTGTCTTACTCATACTTAAAGAACTTTACACGTTAGAGCCTCCCGCAAGGAGTGAAACAACACGATTATAGTCAACGCACAGTACAAAAGTCCTGCAAGAGATCTGATAGATCTCGTAATGCAGCGAACGTGTTAAACGAACAATTCTTGTTTAAAATTTTTATTTCCTTTCGAATTGAAGATTTGGATCAGATTTTGTACGTATTCAGATAAGGTTTTGCTTGTAAACCTTAATGTAACCTCGAGCGAAGCTCGGTTGCCCAGAGTTACAACTCGAAAAGCCTAGATTTTCAGAAAAGCGAACGAAAACAAAAAAGTGATACAAATTATAATATATAGGTACGTGATAAGGTTACAAAAATACTATTAAATGACATCTGTCTCTCAGTTTTCCTGAAAAAAAAACCCTGAAAATTTTGACGTAACAATTTAAAAATTTTCAGGTTCATTCATTATTAGATTTTTTTTGAGTTGTAACTCTATTTTATCGGAGATACGATATTATATGTAGATATAAATATTATCTTTTAATTTTCCTGCTAATATTATAATTTAATGCTACAGTTTCTGAGGATATTCTTACTTGTTGTCTTGTTACTCTTTCACGCAAAAACTGCTGAACAGATTTTAGTAAAAGTTTTTAGTAAAACTTATACATTAAAGTATGCATTAGCTATAATTTATAAAGATATCGGATCCATTATTGTACTCGGGCGAAGCCACAGAAAAAGCCTTAGGAGTAATTTTTATTGAATTTATATAGTAAACACCCTTAAGACGTTATAATGTGCTCATTAAAAAAAGAATCACTAAAATCGTTGTAGGTGATATGGTCAAAGATTGACCGTTTATAATAATCCATGTATTTATTTATTTGTCAATTTTTTTAAATCGAGAAATCATTTTAAGTGAAAATATAGCACTTATCAGTCAAGTACGTTCAACAAAGCGATTATATTTACATTATTTACCTAGTGATAATGGTTGTTGATTGGGAAATGGGAAATAATATACGCATACAGGCAAAACTACATTATAATTAAACAATCAATCAAACATCCAGCATCCCAATCCTAACCACTTCGGTGTTGACCCAGGATTTTTCTTTTAGAGGAGTACGCGCGTAGTGGAGGCTCAGTGTCGCCCCGCTACTGCTCCGCCGCGTCCACGCCGCACGCGACCTACCCGCAGCACTACGCGCCGCCCACATCGCTCTTCAACACCACCACGCGTGAGTTTTCTATACTAATATTATAAAGAGGTAAAGTTTGTGAGTTTGTGATGTTGTAGGGGGTAATCTCTGGATCTACTGAACCGATTTAAATGAAATTTCTTAAGAAGATAGTTTGAGACCCTAGGAAGACATAATACTTTTAACCCGGAAATCACTTACCCGGAAATACCTTAAGGGGATGAAAATGGGAATGAAAGTTTGTATGGGGAATCAACCTAGTTTTTTATAAATTAAGCAAACACGGATGTTTTGTCTGTGTCTGTTTTGATTTATTTATTTATAAAGTGATCTTTTTTATAATACTTTTTTAGATTAATTGAAATTATCTCTTTGGATTTTTTTTTCACCGGAAATACCAACTAGACCTCCTCTGTCTTTCACGTCTCTCCCCTGACCATAATTGCTGTAAAGTATTTGAAACGTCGGAAACCAGAAATTAAAATAAATCTGTGAAAAAGTCCGAAAAGATAGTTTTTTTTAAATAAGTAGCAACACGGAAGTTTTGTCCCTGCCTTATTTATTTATGAAGTTTTTTTTTATCTTTTAAAAAGGGACCACACGTGAGTTGTATTCGGACTATTATTAATGACGATTTCCTTCTAGTTGGCTTCGGCCACAGCTGCCATTCTCATTGCCAACTGTGCAAGAGATAACGTAGTGTGCAAGTGTACGCGTAGACACAAGAGAACTCTATATTTTTGTTACTCTCATACTCCGGTAGGGCGACAATAGGTGCTTTACGAGGCACAGGGGTGAAACACCGCCACTTCGTAGCTCCGGGCTATTATTGAGACTTTCTTAACAGAGAGACTCAATAAATAAACTTGGCTTGATCCAGGTCTTGAACCCAGAACCTTGAGATTCACCGCCTACCGGACTTTGAGAGTGAAAGAAAAATAATTTTAAAATCATCAGATTTTTAAGATATCAAATTTTCATTTAGGTTTTATTTTTCTTATTTTCAGTATACAAAAATTCGATACAGTTGTATCGAATGTAGTATTTTATTCTTGCACTTTCGTCAAATTATTTTTAGTCCATGGAAAAAAATGTCTGATGATTGAAAAATTGACTTATATACATATAAAAATACTTATACATATATGAGCTAAAAGTAAATATGGAAATATAAAATAAAATATATTTTAAACATTCATACTATATGAATTGATTTCATAATATTAAATAAAAATGAAATATCAATTTCTATCTCTCTTGTTATATACTTTTAAATCAAACATTTAACAGAGCTCACTTTATATCCCGGAACTTAATTAGGTTTTATTTCACATAGAATACGCTTCCGCACGCCATGTGTATGTGTCGCTTTGTGTTAACTCGTGTTTTCTTTACCGTCCAGCGTCTCTAGGACCGTACCATCCCAACAACATGAACGGACATTTATCCAATCACTATACCTATAATAAACACGGCGAGAATTATACTGAGAGAAATGATACTAAAAACGACTGTCCAGAAAATTCCCATTCAAAATCTATGAAAGAAAATAAAGAGGCCAAGAGAAGTGCATTCGCAGTTGTAAGACACAGTCCGCCCACTTTCCAACATCAAAACTGGCAACACCTCACCGTCCAATGTTAGTGGTTTCGTTATTTTGCTTTTGTGTTGTTTGTGTTCTTGCTTCCGCTTTATATTCTACTTTTATAGTCTAGGATCCAGCATTGAAATAAGTGTTTACTGTTTAGTTATAAAATATTGTATTTTTATGTTGCTGTAGATACTTTCAAATGTTGTTCAATTTAACTAGCTGATGATAGTTATATATAATTCGAATGCTAGATCTTAGACTTTAGCAAAATTTTATTTTCATGTTAGTTTGTTTATTTTACTAAATGTTTGAGTTTAAAAGCTGTTTCTAACTGTAACTATGCAGAGATGGTATAAACTAGATCTTTCATTATATATAATATAGCTATTAATGCGAGTTCGTAACAAGATTTCCAGATTTATTATACAATATTAAATTAGTTAAGTATTTTTTCACTTAAGAATTTCCTTAAGTTTAGTATTTAGTAATTAATAAAATTAACAACTTATTTGAAATCAACTTATCATCGATCTCAATTATTTTAAATTACCCAATTATAAGTAATTTACTTATCAGAAAATATTATATTAATACCTAGATATTAACGTGACTAAGACATTTTAAATAAATAAAGCTATAAGAGGAAAAATGATTTCAAACACGACTATACAAAAAATCCAAAATATAGCTGGATCAGATATAGAATGATATTATAAAGGTGTTTCCTCTATTTAGGTATACCTATTATGAGGTATTTATAATTATAGTATTATTGTTTTTATAATGTTATTTTATGATATTCAAGAGCCTAATCCCATTCTTTATTTTCCCGGGTAACAAATATCACAAATGGGAGTCTGTGAGTAAGCGAGCGTTAGTGTGATTCTTACTTCACTAATACCTGAAATATAAATAAAATTTTGAATAAATATAGCTCTATATATATTCTGGCAACATATAGGCTTCTAAAACGACGTTTTATACGAGCAAAGTAGTGTGCAAATCTAGTAACTATATAATATTGTCAACAGGAATGAGTGGGCTAGTATCATCGCCATTCAGTGTCAACCCGTTTTCTCTACCAACGTGCAACGCTCAGCAGTACCAGACCGCACCACTCGCGTCCAAGTAACATTCACTTCCCATAGACTATGGCTAGATAACTGTATGCCATTCAATATAACCACAGTTTACTTATTCATACAGTTGTCTAACAAAAGAGTAGTCAGGACTATCATGTAGGGCACACCCGACTGACATACATAGTTTTATATGACAGTCGGGAAACGGCTATAGGGTTGTCGGGTATGACTGTAACTTGCGAGAATTAAAATTGGTATTCTTCGACAATGCTTGCATTTGGCAGCATTTTCGTCAAAATCAAGGGCCTGTTTGATTTTTTATACTGTAATATATTTCATTATATATCATTTTTGTGTCCTTTGTACTTTAATGACATTCGAAAACGAAGTATGGAATTCGAACCGAATTCTCGTTTTTGAGTGTTAATAAAATAAGAAGATACAGATTAAGTGCCAAATTTCACTGAATTTTACAATAATTTTTTTTTGTTATTTTCGAGTGATATTCATACATTTTAATGTTCTATCATAAATAGTCAAAAGGAACTGGTTTATTTGTGTAATTGTTGATATATTGAGTGGTTATTGAGTCTGCTCTCTGCAAAAGGCGGGGTAGAATTTATTTCTGTCATTAGTAGTTTATATACCTAGTTTTCTCTTAAGACGTGATATTTATCCCATTCATGTCAGTCTATGTTGGATTTTCGTTATTTTATTTTTAATTATTTTAAGCAAAAAATTAACAATAGCACTAAATTTTTAATGTAACACCGTATTTGTGTTACTAGATTAAATACTGGTCATATAATTATATTTTGGCAAATATATTTCTGTGTTATCATGTGGTCAGTACGTTATATATTATTAAGTGTTTCTGTTAAAAATTAACTACAGACAAATTTCTCAAGATACCAAATATTTGCCAAAAGCCAATAATGTATGATTGGCCTACAGTTACTAGGAGATCTGTAATATGTTATTTATGATTTTTTAATTTTTATTATAATGCTTAAAGAAACTATTTAGATTTCATTTAATCAATGCACCATTAGATATATATAAAAGTTTACGCCGATTTTTTTTCCATACCCTATTTATTACAATGTATCAAAATTTATTGTGTAATAATAATTAATTATTATTTATTCACCGTTATTATAGTACAATTGTATTACTTTCACATTAGAATAAAGGTGACGGCGTGAGCAGGTAGAATTTTGTATATATTGTACTTTACCTGTAAATATTAGTATTAAAATTATTAAACATTTCATAGCTGATTGCTAGATTCGAATGTCATATTGTAAAAGCCCCACTTCTTCGTAAGAACGAGGGCTGTGTATAAAGTTCTTTCGTATGTGTGTTTCATTTTTGTAAAATCTGTGATATATTTATTGTAAGTACAATTGTAAAAATTAAAATCGATTTGTAAATTTTTCGATTCTTCAATTCGAATTGATTAGGATAATGTGAGTTACACCGATAATGTTATTTGTAACGCGAGTGTATATGAAAGTAAATCTGGAATAACAATCATATCATGAAACCATACATATCCTTATTACCTAAGTACGAAAAGAAATATCTACAACGAAACGGGGAAAATGGAATATCTCTCAGAAACGAACTAAATGTATACGAAAAAATGTAGAATGAACTGTATACCCCTTTGAAAATCAAATCCGTATATGAAAACTGTATTTTCAGAATTGCCTCCCTGAATATGAAATATTATATGGTACATATATATTATTTAAACTTGTATATCTTATAAGACTTGTACATTGTAATCGTTAAGAACAAAATATCACAAAAGATATTAAAAACTTACATATACAACATGGGAAGTTTTATTTATACGTAAATTTACCATTCTTGTTTAAATTCAAGTAAACATTTTCACTTAAGTAACCATCGCGTAGATAGATTGACTTATTACCTACTTTACTATGCAAGAATTCTATAAAGTTATAAAAAATGCCTTAATATAAAAAGATTAACTAAGTACATCGAGAAATAGCATAGAAAATATGTCCTTCAATTCCCATACTAAGAGATAATCCAAAGTGACGCATCTGATCTAATAAGATAAGATAAAATCAATTTAAATTATGATTCTGAAAAAATAATATTGATAAGATAGAATTACCTATTAGGGTCATCAGAAAGAAAGGGTGGGCGCACACTGGGTGACTGGGCGCAGTCGCGACCCATCCATCATACTCGTAATTCGAACAAAACATAAACTTAAATAGTTTAAGCTATTGTTATTTCGCACATGCTACCGTTTCTACCCTAATTGTAATATTATACTTACCATTTTTGTCCTCTCTGGATAATATTTTTCATTGTTGCCCGTGACTAGATAATGCATGGGTTTATCGCTGCTCCTAATTGTGTCAGTAAAGAATAGAGATTGTATTACTAAATTAACATAAAATGCATGGTGTTTCGTTAAAGTCGTATTTGTAAATATAAATTGATTATAGTAATTTTAACTTATCTTTCAACCAGATTTTCACATTATATATTTTTTTTAAATACATCTCATTTTCTTATAACTTTTTTGAAGGACTTTTACACTATTCATACTATTCAGGATTCAAAACTACTACAAGCTTGTTATCGTTGCATAATCAACCAAAATTAAAATTGAATATTTTCCTAATTTTCATAACTTACAAAGACTAAACTATAATTCAAAAATATACATACATAATTACTAGTATCTATACTTTAAATCTACATTTATGTTTATTTTATTAAAAATATTTTAACCAAATTGCCTTTCCGTAATTTCCAGACAGTACCAATTTGTTGTAACCCGATTAGGCTACAATAATCCAAATGAGTCTTTAGTTGCGCTCGTTTGACGACGTGTGCGGCGCACGCGACCTGCGCACGCGTCCTCCCGGATGTCATTCGATCAGCGAATAACTTTCCATATCAATATTTTATTGTAAATATAACTTTTATTCGCTAATGTACAAACTAATATTTGAAAGGTGGAAACAAAAACATTATGTGTATAGACACATAATGTTCTTATTGTTTTGTTTTACTTATCAATCCTATTTCACGTTTCTGATATTTAGATAATTAATGATTAATTATAATAATCTATACATATAATGAAATTCTGAGTCGAAATTTTAAATATTTTCTGGAAAATCTTATTGAAATAGTCAATATTATCGATACAAAGGCCGAATCTATAGTTTTTAGAATATTTTTATCTGTCTGTCCGTCTGTGACCGCATCATGAGAAAATAACTGTACAGATTTTGATGAAATTTGGTATGATGGTAGCGGGATCCGGGTCAGCATATGGGATATTTTTTACTGTGGGGAAATACCTCATCTCTGAGAAATGTATACTAAACGTTAAAACGTACCGGTTATCGGTCAAACCCTACCGGAGCGAGGGCGAGTCGCTAGATAAAGAAAATGGCAAAATATATTATAATAATTAAGTACATTGTTATATTTAACTTTATAATATGAACGAAAATTTCCATAAGAAAAATCTTACAAGATTCGGTTATTTCTTAAAGAAAAAGAAATATACATTAAAATTATAAGAAGATTAAACAATTAATTAAGTTAGATTGCGAAACAAAAAAGATATTAATCTAAAAAAAATACAACATATTTTCCAAGCATTACTAACAATTTGATTACTTAACCGAAAATAATAAGATTGTCGTTTTTATTTATCTAGTAGCTATTTGTCCTTTCTAAGCAAGTCAAGTGAACAAATCGCACAAACCTACCGTCGCGTGGCGCTCACGTGCCGCGGCGCATTACCAAATTAGCGTCCAGTGTGCATCTGCCCTTAAATGGCATTAAGTGTAGGAGTATCGGGTTTCTGATTAGAATTATTCCTTGGAAATATTAACTGTTGCGGTCTTAGACTATTATCATAATGCTCTTAAAAATAGTTCGAGTTGCAGATGAAAACATGGGCTTTCAATTGTATTTCATCATGGAGACATGACCTAAGTCGCTCGTTGGATAAAATGTAAGTTATTGTTTATAATAATTAAAAAAATAATATGCTTTTAATAACTGGAAGTACGAGTAAAAAAATTTAAAATATTTTAATTTTCTTTCAATTATACTTAACATATTTAAATGTAACTAAGGACTCGTATTTATAATGTGTGATACATGCTATTATAGAAATATTGACTAAAAAAGCTACACTTTACAATAAGTATATCGTGTTCGTATAGTTAAAACTAGAGTATTCTTACCTATATATCTTTGAATTTCTAAGGTATGTACACAATACTAATAAAACAAATTCAGAAATAGATCATTCGCAAAAAAATTGTAAACGCAGAAACAAAATAAAACCCCATCACGACACGACAAATTGACGTCATCCATCCCTCTCTCGCTAACAGTCGCAACATATCACTCGGCACACGTCCTCGGCATTTTTCCTTTATATATTATTAATACATAAGTACAAGCATGCACCGTTTACACTCTACAGTGACATATAAGTTTGTCCTTTTCTATATTGTAGGGTCTAGTTTTCCCAAGCGAGTGAGCCTCGAGGGTAAAACTCCCTAGGGTCGGTATTGACTCTATGGAAGGAAAGTTATCTGTACACCTATTGTCGACCACCACCCTGCCACCCACCGCCCGCCGAAGGACTTTCTTACGCGTTTTACGTTTTGTTTTATTTTTGCGAGCATTCTCTGTTTAAATCAACGTTATTAAATGTATAACTTACAGGTTTGAATCTAAGTTGGTAATAACTGATTATTCTTATTAAAAATTATAAGAATTATAATTTATTGAATAACATGAATTAAAAATAATAAAAAAATACTAAATGAGAAGAAAAAAATGGAGTTCATAAGTTATACTAACTGTACAGCGATAAGGTAAATTGATCGATTTAATTTTTTTAAGGAAAAGATACCTAGTACTTAGAATAAGTATGTATTTCAATTTAAAGAAAATTGAAGTGCTTACAGTATGTAATAAAATTTTCATAACTCTTGTCAAAATTTATATTATATGTATCTATAGAAAAGCGAAATACTACTTAATTACTCATTAATCACAAAATCTTAGAAAGTGATGATGATGTTCTCCTAGCCGATTCCGGCCACGGCGGCCAATCTCAATGAGATTAGCCAACTGCGCAGGAGATATTATAGTGCTCAAGTGTACGCGCAGACACAAGTACACTCTCTATTCCTATCACTCTCATACTCCGGTGGGACGACCACTCGACACGACCGGTGAGAGTTAAGGCGCAGGACCGACGGCTTTACGTGCTTTCCGAGGCACGGAGGTGAAACACCGCCAACTTACTTAGAAAGTATTAATGCTACAAACTAGAAATAAGGCAGGCAAGTTCGTCATAGGGTTATAGGCTATGAAAGGACATTATGAAATTAAACCTCTAAAAGATTAAAAAAGAGTTTAGAATTTTAAATGAAAATCCGTTGTCTAAACTACGCGGGCAGCGCCGCGGGCTTAGGTTAGTCATATACAAACAAGTAAGTATTCTGATTGTTTTCTGTATATTTAGGATGACAAATCATTATTTATTCGTTATGAATTCAAACAATTAACTTGACAACTGGTTAGACAGCAGGGTAAAGTTAACTCTTGAAAGTTCTATTTAGTTTGGTTATAAAACAGTTATAAAGCTATCGCGTCGAAGAACATCGAGGCGTGTCAACGAGCGGCGCTAAGCGAAATTGAGTGAGATTCGAGTTAAAGTATTAAAAGTTTTCAGCGCGATCTTTGCTCAGTCGACGACGCCGCAAACCTGTCCATTAGAGCTGTGCAATTAATTATATCGATACTTTATATTTAACATTTATTGTCATAATTATTATACTTTAATTTTTTTATAATAATTATTATAATAATTACTAAGATATTTGGTATAGAAAAAAATATTTATATTTATAAATACTTATATATCATAGGTACACTGTAAGTTTCGAATGTATGTAGATATATAATGTTACATTACTACATACATTTGTCAGAGCTTATCTCAAAAACATTACATTTAGTACTGTTTACATAAGTTTATATAGAAAAAAAATATTCTTAAAAAATGAGATTATTTAGCTTGTCACATAACTATTTATATTCAATACTAGCAACTCACCCTCGTTTCGCTCGGGGTCGTCCCTAGCTTGCTTCCCAATACAAACTTTCATCACCATTTTCACCCCCTTAAGGGATGATTTTCGGGATAAAAAGTATTGTATGTCCTTTCCAGGGTCTCAAAATATCTTCTTACCAAATTTCATCTAAATCGGTTCAGTAGATCCAGAGATTACCCCCTACAACGTCACATACTCACACCCTCACAAAACCTCTTTATAATATTAGTATAGATTTATGTAGTTAATTTTTGTTCAGAAATTAAAGAAATAAATAACAACATATAAAAATATTGTCGATAGAACATGTGAGTAACATCTCTATTTCTTTAACACGGTGTAAGTTAATAATGTAATAGAATTACGAGGAAAAACTGTTGAACTCTGTCGGAGCGGGACGCGGCTTAATTGTAACAGTTTGTTTTGTGCGTCCGTCCAACACGGAATGCTATACAAACCAGATTAAGCTTAGCTAAAAGTTTTAAAATGGTTATTGATATATTTATTTACACTAAATTACATAAAGTTGGCTTTTTTAGATGGATTAATGTGATCCATTTTTATTATATCCAATCACATATCAATACCTTAATTGGCAAACCAGCCAACTCCACATTTCGTCAAAAAATATTGTTTGGTTCAGATTGCATGCAACAGTACTTCAATAGGATTATTTAAGTAGAATTGTACAGTATCAAAAATAATAGCTTACGACATTATCTACCAACGGTGTTTTAGATTTTTTAAGGGGAAGAGTAAAAGATTATTAAAAGTTTTAAAAGTCGCTTGAAAAATTTGCTCATATGGAGTTACCTGGTTTGCCAATTCAGGTATCGATATATACACTGTATATGTATATATAAATATGTACATTGTAAATATAAACTTTCGTATTTATAACAGTAGTCTGATTATTGAGAGTTTAGATAAATTGCTTAATTTGTTGTCAGACCACATGTAATTTTTATGGTAGAAAGTAAAAAATGTCTTTTAGGCCGAATGTACAGCAGTCAAGTTCTTTCGTACTAACCACAACGAGAGATATAGTGCATAATTATGTGTGCAAACAAAGTGCGCTGTCTATTCCTTTCACTCTCATAGTCCAGTAGGACATCAATTAGTTACGAACGATGAGTCATCAAGCGTAGGACCGGTGGCTTTACGTACTCCCTGAGACAGTGGTGCTACACCGCAACCTCCAATTTGGGATGCTACTGAGGTTCTTACTAAAAAATCTAATAACTGTTTTAGATCAACACAAGAATCGATTCCATGAGAAACATTTGTTGTCTTGCATATTAGCCACTGAACCATCGAGGCGTTATAGCTAATCTGTTGTATTAATTAAAACCTAGAACAGACAGATAAAGCAGATCAGACTTGAAGGCCCAAAAATTCAATATCTTACTTTTGGGATAGGCCACATAAATAAAATTTCTTAAAACTTAAGCTCTAAGAACGTGAATTCTACCATGTAGGTTAGGTTAGTAGGTTAAAATAAAAGCTCACTGCTATTAAATATGTAGGTAATATTTTACAAATGGAAGCGACGAACTGAGCCCGTATTACAAAAGTGCGAGAAAAAAAACAAAAAAAATCCTACTACTATGTGTTAAATATGAACAAACTTTGACTTTCAAAATCTGTGAGTGTTATAGCGTGAGCCAATATAACTCATCCGGGGAATGAAGACAAACTATTTGAATATGCATAGACGTTAATAAAACCGGCAAATTTACAGCGTCGGAAAATTTCTAAACCGACGCCTCTGGAATGGCAAATAGCAGACAAAAGTTTGTTTCAAAAATCAAGCGATGCACAGTGAAAAATTTGAAATTCATCCTGTCTAAATGTTAACTAATACAGACGTGAAAAGTTTTTGATACTGATTATAGAGTCATTTTGTTGGAGTTAGAGAACTAACTTTTATTTTAAAATGCATTTATTAGTTTTTGTAACAATCACTTAGATGTTTATGGCAAAAGTATAAATAACAATCACATACCTGATATAATAGGTTGAAAAACCGGTCGTCGAAAAAATAGTTAAATGTAATCTATTTCCCTCATTCATAAACAAATAAGTGGAAATAAATATTTAATTTACTCTTTCTATGTACATTTTATGTTTATTAAAGAAAAAACAATTGAAATATCACGACGTAATAAATTGCTGAAGCATTATCCTCCCACATCTCTGCCTACGCATAACGGTTTTCTTCTACGAGAAAATTGAAACTCAACTTTAAACAAATTCTTTTAATACACTTTCTAGCATCACTTAAAGATTCTTACATATTTTATTTGGATTTAAAATGTTAAAAAGACGAAGACAAAAAAGCAAATTCCAGCCAGGTGTTTATACGCTTAGGAGATACGTTTGTTAGCAATTTTCGCGTCCCTTATCAAGATCGCATCGAGTTTTATGGGTCTAATCGCGGCCGCAAATAGGGCCCGCTTGGGTAATTCCTATCCTGACCGATTATGGGATTCGACTAATTAGCTATTACCGATATAACGTTGCTAAGTATGCGATTTTATGTATACTTTTTGCGGAAAAACCCCTAAACAGAAATCTACACTCTACAATACATATAGGTACGTCTTTGGTACCATGATAAAATATAGTTTCTATCAATAACAAAAGAAGTTTATTTTAATAGCTCGTATATATATATATATATATATATATATATATATATAATATATATATTTTAAATAAGAGAATACTTCAAGAGATATGATGACAATGTTATTTGAAATAACATTCAAAACCTCCCTTTTTGACTTACGCTTTAAGAATATTTGTTTTTCAAGTAGGTATATATTATAGTACGAGAAAGGTCAGCGGTTCGAGCCCTGGAGGTGGGTATAATTTTGATAACTTATAAATTATATACTTCTATATTATATTTATTCTAGGCCTGTTACCGCTATCAAATATTAAATTCATGTAATCATTAATTTTCCATTTTCTCAATACAAGTATTAGGTTTCCTGTGGTATTTAGTCAAGAAAATTAAGTTGTTTGAAATTACAACCATAGTTATTTTACATTTTATTAATATAATAATATAATTCTTTATAATATTATATTAATAAGATGTAAAATAACATAAAATATACCAAGAATTAATTTAACATCAGCACGGTAGCTAAATGTATCGAAAGATAAACCCTAAGAAGGCTAAACCTCCCTATAAAATTGGTAAGCTACTTACGAGAGATCGATTTCATGCGGCAATATTTTAAAGACTGCTCCTTTGTATTGCCGAAGATTGGAGAGAATATCAATTTTAAGACTCTTTGTTTTAAATATATTTAAGATTTTATTGCGACGAATATTTTATTTCACACAGTTGCTCTATACTTTCTTATTCAGCTAGAGATTAACTAGTTTTATTGTTCCACAGCAATACTTATTTATTTTGTACTATAATAATACTTATTTATAAAAATAACAGTAGGTACTTAATTAGGGTGTCGTACTGAATGAATATTAATTAGTAGTCCCTTTTATTTATTGGGATATAATCATATTGTAACAAGCAAAATTAATTTATATTTTGGCATAAATATTAGACCAATTACGTGTAGACTCATTAAACATATACTAAATTAGCGACTCACCCTCGCTTCGCTCGGGTCCGTCTCTGGGTTGCTTCCCCATACAAACTGTCACCCTCATTTTCACCCCCTTAAGAGATGATTTCCGGGATAAAAACTATCCTTTGTCCTTCCCAGAGTCTTAAACTATATTCTTACCAAATTTCATCTAAATCGGTTCAGTAGTTCAGGAGCCTATTCGATACAATAAAGTATTCAGATGAAACAACATCAACAAATATTATAAAGTTCTAGTTGAAGACTTTCAGAAGATTCAAAACAAGTATGCAAAAGTTTTGAGAAGTCAAACAGTGTAGATTCAATAGAGACGATGACGCCATCTTGCTGAAACGAACCGACGTGGTGCCGTCATCCACCAACAGATGGCACTCTACATTCTCTCGGGACTTCGATACAAACCCGAATTCCGTGCGCACCGTCCTGTAAAGCTACTAGCGGCTTGAGAAAGGGAGAGAGAAATTCTCAAGGCTCTACCTTGAGCGGTATTCGGGGACTAACTCTATCCACCGAAACATTCCTTTTTGTTACAGCGGTGGGTGTGTTCGAATCGACCAATGGGAGGACTCTACACAAACTCGACCACTCCCACTCAGTTTTGGGTGCCTACTGGGAGTTGAATGGAAAAAATGTTTGCAATAGGTAATTTTGAATGTCGTTTGTAGGTGACGTAATTGCCGCTTTATTTAGACCGTTCGTTTGTTAATAAAACCTTCCCCTAGGTATTGTGACGCTGATTGAATACGAAATTGGATATGAAGGTTATAGGTGCAATCGTGTGGTGGCGATGCGAGTGAGATATCTAAGTTAACCGCATTGGAAAAATGATTTAACGATTCCTATACATATATATGTATTATTGTTCATTTTCAATACTTTTTGAATTTACACAAGGACTTTTCACATCTTTTTTTACAGTTTAAAAGTGTAATTTATACGGTTAGGTACATAGATGTTCGTTGAGCTTAAATAATTTAAATTCAAATTAGTATAAAATTATGAGAACGAAAACATTTTTAAATTAAACTCAATATTTTAAATATATACATTTAGGTATAAGTAGGTATAGCTTTACGCCTTAATCAAGGATATCAACAGTAAAATATCTGTTGTTCATAAATTACAACAACTAACAAAAATTGTAGCACCAGTTTGTTTTCCGTTTAACCGAGAAGAAGAAAATTCCTTAACGGCCTTATGATCATATAAAACAGCTGCAATTTAAATCGTGTAAAATCGAATTACTATTATACCTATATGAAAAGTCGTATGTGTGTATGTTTATAAATTTTCACAACGAAACAGGTGGATGAACGTGGACATATTTCAGTAGACCTGGAATAAGAGACATACCCGAGCAAAGCGAGAATAAGTCGCAATAAAAGTATAACGATAGTATTATATTATATAATACTAGCAGAAACCGCGGCTTCGCTCGCGCTAAACCTACAAAAATATCTAAAAAGGTAGTATCATACAAATTTCATCCCCTATTTTAACCCCTTATAGAATGAATTTCGAAAAATGCTAAAACACGAATTTATTTAATTTTATTGAGGAGCATTTTTACCAAATTTCAAGTAATTCTGAGCATCCTTTTTTTTTGGTTTGTATTATAACGGTTTTCCCTTGAGAATTAGATGATCTCCCGTGGTAAAAAGTAGCCTATGTCACTCTCCAGCCCTCCCAACTATCTACAAAAACAATCACGCCAATCCGTTTCTCCGTTTCGACGTGAAAGAAGGACAAACAAATAAACAAACAAACACACTTTCTCATTTATAATATTTGTTATATATTATATAATATATGTATAATATACTCGTATCTGCCAAAAATAAAATAGAAATTTATGCAGAATTTGATTACCAATCTATTTTCTACTTAAGTGTGATGTACCATATTGCTATAAAATGTGAAACTATATCTCACTCGTATGCAAAGGATATTGATGGATAAGTCCGCCGCGGGAATAGTCGGTCTCAACACGGCTTAGCACTTTTAAGTCGACGCCCAACTTTAAAGTAAACGATGCGGGTTTATGCGACACCCTAGAATAGTGTTTTGTAGTTTTGACAAGGAAATCGCATTTGTTTTTCACTCAAATGCTATTTGCGAGATGATATATACCAAGCTTTAAGTTACGTCACTCTTATTTTATTAGAAAAGTTATTAATCGGTGAAACAGAAATAAAAAGACCGCTATGTCTTTGTTACACAAAAATATTGGGAGATGAAAATTTTAAAAGCGTTTAGTACAAGTTCATTTAAAGATAATTTTATTAAATACGTTACTACCTTTATGTGTGTCTATTAATCTACTGCGTACCTGTAGCGCTCTCTCTTAAAGTCGAGAAAGCGTAAGGGTACGAGTAAATGCAATGTGTTCTTTGTCAACTGCGTCATAGATATTATAGTTTCTCTGCAATACATACTGATATTATAAATGTGAAAGTGTGTTTGTTTGTCTTTCTCTCACGTCAAAACGGAATGACGGATTGGCGTGATTTTATGTGCTGAGATAGTTTGAGGGCTGGATAATGACATAGGCTACTTTTTAAGGCCGGAAATTATCTCATTCCTACGGGAAAACACGTTATAATACAACAAAAAAAATTATTATCAGAATTACTTGAAACTTGATATTTAATGCTCTTCAATACAATTAAATAAATACGTGTTTTAGCATTTTTCGAAATTCATCCCATAAGGGGGTAAAATAGGGGATGATAGTTTGTATGAAACCTACCTTTTTAGAGTTTTTTATGTAGTCTTTGCGCGAACGAAGCCGCGGGTTCTGCTAGTATTATATATAAAGCTATTACTATAGAGTAGATAATATTCAGTCTATTCTACCAAACTAAATAAATATAAGCCTATAATCATAAAATAAAGCTATTTTATACAAAAAAAAAACAAATAGCGAATAATCGATTCGAGCTACAATTAATATTACATTTCGATTATAAAAATCGAATGAGCAACAATGAACTGTATAATTTTCGAATAAGATTAACACTTTTCCTGTTCACCCCTTTACACCATGTGTTAAAGCAATTACCGGCAATAGCCACCACTACAATGTAACAAGTGAAGATATGACAAGCAGTAAATTGAATTTGAACGGTTGTGTTCATTGACGAGCAATGGTCGGTGAAATAAAGACATTAATAGGGTTACAATGTGTCGCTGTAACTCTTTTATGTAATTTGATTTCTATTTGGCTAGAATTTTGTGTTTCTGTCAACTTGAAAGTAAATGTATTAAGTATTTAAATCTCAGGATAAAAGGTATTGAGCTAAAAACCTGTAAGTACCTTTGGTTTGAACATTTTATAAGGGGTTCAAAACTCTTAATTAATTTCGTGTACGCGTCACTAGCTAACAAGTGTCACAACAATTTTTTTTCTATAAATTTGCTTCCTTTGTTTAAATTAGATTAGAAGTCATTACACTTTTTTAGGGTATCGAAATGTATATAAATATGTATATACAGTTAATACCACATTTTATAATCAACAGGTGCAGAATAAGAAGCTACTTTCCATATATAATATAATATGTATGTATGTACATATATAGTAATGTTAGGTTGTACTGTGTTATTCAGTAAAATGTTTTATAAAGTAAATTTTTACTAAAAACAATACATGTGATTATAATGAAAATTGAAATTGTTCAACTATATAATATTACGCTTTCTTACTGCCAATGTGCAAGGTCTAATTACATATATATATCCTCAATTAGATATCTCTTCGTACGTCTCATATATTACTAGATTTTTATTCAAACATCGCTTACTTGCTTAAGAATTGGCTATAATGTTGTTACTCGATATAAGCTATCTTTGTATCGAATTTCATGAAAATCAATTTAAATTTAATTAAATCATTAATAATTAAATCATCATCCATTAAATCGTTTCAGTTGAGGCAGTGGTAGCCCAGTACTAACGAGCTCGCTTGGGAAACCGAGGGAAGCGAGTTCATATCCCGGGTCCCTCACCTCTGATATTTTCATGTGCGAAGCATTTCCAACAAGATTACAACTTTTCTTAACGGTGAAGAAAAATATCGTGATTAAACCTGCTTGTCTGAGCGAACCTAGCAAGTTTTTAAAAGACATGTGAAGTCCGCCATCCCGCACTTGGCCAGCGTGTTGGACTGTGGCCTGATTCCCCTCGTACTGGAGGGAGGCCCGTGCCCAGCAGTGGGACGTTAAAAAGTGCTGAATACATACATACCTACATACAAATCGTTACAGCATAAAAAATTATTAATAGACGCATTCACTCTAAACTATCGCAATTATTATTTATTATTTTATTGGTCATTATTATTTATCACATAATATTACTTTATGTGACAAATCAAAAAAAAACTTTTTAACAAAAAAATAAAAACCGACTTCAAACAAAAGCACTAAAAAGTAAAAAATAACTGATTGGTAGTTTTCATTTACTATACATACCTAATCAAATATTTTCGAAGTCGGTGTGCTTTGCTTTGTATGGGCTGGCACCGATTTCGAAAATATTTGATTAGATATGTATTTAATAGGTAGGCTTTAATTACTTAGCCAAACAAAAACAACACAAACATTGTCCAAATCGGTTAATAAATGACGGAGTTCTGAGGTAACAAACATAAAAAAAAAATACAGTCGAATTGAGAACCTCCTCCTTTTTGAAGTCGGTTGAAAAAGACCTTATTATAGGCTTATAAAGATAAATAGCTTTGCTACTTGAAAACGTCTTTTAAAGTAAGGGAATTCTGTAAAACCATTAATATCACGCCGCTTGTAACACTTTCAGACAGCCGAATATCAACATAAGCGAAAATTCTTTTACGTAAGCACACATATTGAATTATTTCCCCTTCAATCTTTAAAGGAACATTAGGCTTATGCTTCGTTTTAAAATGAGATATACAAAATTTTTGTTTCGTTTTTTGCTTTAGTATAATTATACTTTAAATATTTAAAAAAAAACATCAAATTATCTATAAAGAGCGTAAGATTTCTTATAATTTTATAAATTCTATAGTGTTTAATTTTTATAATTTGTATAATATTTTTCTAATACTTGGTAATTAACCGAAGTTAGGTAAATGTTGTCGAAATTCTCAAGAAACTAAGAGCTTAATAATCGTAAAAGATAGTAAGTAGGTAAGTATATTTATAGGAAAGAAATAAATAAAAATTCTTACGCATTAAGTGATGTAAGTAAGTAATTATGTTTCGAACCTTTTACTGTTTTGCTTTGTAAAAGTGCAAGATATGTTCTTAGGTAAATAATAATTTATAATGTAAGTATGTAGGAAAGTAGGTTGTCGCATTTTTATTCGTTGACTTCAGCGCCTTGTAAATTAAATTTATTACGAGTAAACACGATGAGACAAGGTTTGTGGAGGAAATTGATGAATAACGTGGCTCTGTTCAGTTTGCTTCTTTTTTTATTTACCATTAGAACAGATTTTATGGATTTGCTCAATATGTATGTGTATTTTTTCGTTATTACTCTATCATTGATATCTAATGGTCAATTTTTATAATGATTTTATTAATAAATAGGTTTTACTACAAAGGCCTCATATAAATAAAAAAATATATACAAAAGAAACCACCCCTAAGGGTTGAAAGAGTAGTTACTTTTCAGTTATTTTGAAGTCAGTGTGGCTTTTTCAAGGCGGCTCTAGTCTAGTGGTAAGGCTCTCACTTGGAAAACCGAGTGAAGTATCTCTTATACGTATATTTTTATGTGCGAATCATTACCAACAGGATTACCACTTGTCTTACGATGAAAAAAACATCATCTAAGAGAATCTAGCAAGATTTTGAAAGACGAAGTCCGCCAACCAGGTGCGGTCAGTGTGAGACGCTAGAAATGGGCTAAATTTGATACGTAACTTTTCTGTTAAAATAATACATACAGACGAACAAAGAACCTCCTCCTTTTTAGAAGTCAGTTAAAAAAGTAATTATTTACAAGTGGACACTTAACCAACAATGAATATAATATATTTATCGCGCATTAAAATATTAATATAGTAGTAGTGAAACTAAGTAATCTCAAGAATAGTATCTATTTATGTATAACATGAATAAAGTCTATATCTAAAGATATAATTTTTATTTTCACCTTTATATTTTCATTTCCTTATATTCCCTTATATTTCCTTATATTCTCTAATAATTTAAGCATTTACCAATGTATACTTTTAATTTTATTCAAACACTGTGGAATAACGAGTTCTTATTCGCCTCATCGGCTGTATGTCAATAAACAACACTATTACACAATTATAAATCGTTATCGTAGGTACAATGCATCATGGTGTCAAGCACATTGTATGTAGCAGATGTATTGCATTACCAGTATTCTATAGGAATCGTAATCGAAAGGGAACCGTCCCGAATGTTATATTGTTTACTAATATGGATAAGTCACATCGTGTCTTCTCGCTTTTTAAGATTTGGTTTCTTATTTTATGTTTGAAGAATATATATATATATATATATATATATATATATATATATATATATATATATATATATATATATATATTATTTCACTGGTTTTTATAACTTTAAGGACTAGCTAGCTGTTAAGCTAAACAGTTTTATTTTATTTGCCTTTATTTTTCACTACAGTAGAATAAATGACACCTTGCTTAGGTTATTTGGTTGTATTAAATAAAATATTTAAAATATTACAAATATTATAGTCTGCATCCATGAACCCTAATATTGAACTGTTTTATTTCACACTAGCATTGCCTGCGGCTCCGCCCGCGTTCAGATGACCAAAAACCAAATTCTTAGGTTTTACATATGAATATACTCTTGCATTGTAGTTTTTGTAATTTTTCTCAAAAATGAGACATTTTCCTGCGATAGCTATCGCCATACCAAATTTCATCAAAATCCCTCCAGTGGTTTTTCTGTGATGCGGTAACAAACAGACAGACAGATAGACAAACAGACAGACAGACAAAAATTCTAAAAACTATAGATTCGGCATCTGTATCTATAATAATGACTATTTCAATAAGGTTTTCCAAAAAATATTTAATGTAATATTCGACTCAGTTAGAATTTTATTATATTTAGGTATATGACATTGAGAGATATTATTTAGAATAGTATAATATTTTAATACACCTATAAACGACATAGCTGTACCTTTAGTAACAAAACATATATTAATTTAAATCACGCTAGACATATCCCTATATTTTAAGCCTCGGCAACTCATAGCGCATACGCACTCTCCCGACGTACCCGAATTGTGTAAAGTACGAAATAATTTCACGCATCGCGTGTCACCCGGATAATGACCTGGTCCCGGACAAAACAAACACTTCTAATAAGGAAATAGGTCTCTTAAGAAGCCCGGGTAAAAGAAAAAGGAAATGGTTAAGTTAAACGTTTATATAAGGCTTTTTTAAGTAATAATGGCTTTGTGGTTTATTTGAACGATTATTTCTAAATTATAGACTGTGCACGCTGATTTTCTTATATATTTCTTATAAATTATAAACATGTATTTCAAATTATAATAAATCCTTTATAAAATTCAAAATAGGCGAATGATTTTAATATAAATATATATACGTATGTAAAAAAATGTACATATTTTGTAAAATAGTCGATTAATACTTTATTTTTGACTGCCTTTAAAAAGATTATTTTTAAATATTTTTAATGAAAAGGTAAATACTCCTTAGAATGGAATAATAATTATCATATAAGTGTAGGTTAAAGATCTATAATATTCTTTTGCAAAAAGTACAAAGCTTCGGAATTATTTCATACATTTATTGCAGTCTTAATCAATACGAGAAGCAAATATTAATATATCAAAACAAGAACCAATAAACTTGAAGCCACAGCACATTGGAAATGGTGCAAACAATCGGACCCTCAGTTCCACCGAGCGTACTCTGTTGACAAAACCAATGAACATTTTTAATTATTTGCCCGGTTTAAGTAAACATTCGCCCTCATTCCAAACCATTTTTACTTGACCCCTAGAAGCCATTATGCTTCCGAACTCACCCTAAAATTTTAAATCCCAGCAATGTATGGGGGTCTTTATAAAATTGTCATTTTAACTATTGTTTGGTAACACAGGGTCTGTCTCAATTAAAAATATTGCTAACAAGACAAACAGTTGTCGCTACGATTTTCGGTTTTTAATTGGCTCTAGTGATATAAATCTGTATGGATAATGTAATTTATTTGATTTTTACTTTAATATTTTCATATAAGTAGGTACCTAATTATTTTTTAACTAAATAAAATAGTTTATTTTTTATTTTATGAGTGAAATTTTTACTTGAAATTTATATAAAAAACTAGCATTACCCGCGGCTCCGCCCACGTTCAGATGACCAAAAACCAAATTCTTAAATTTTACATATTAGGATACTTTTACAATGCAGTTTTTGTATTTTTCCCCAAGATCCCTCCAGTGGTTTTTCTGTGATGCGGTACAGACAGACAGACAAACAAAAATTCTAAAAATTATAGATTCGGCCTCTGTGTCGATAATAATGTTTATTTCAATAAGATTTTCCAAAAAATATTTAGTATATGTATAGATTAAAATAATAGTGGGCTGTTAACAATAGGCGAATATATCGCATAACCTATACATTGAATGAAAATTCGTCCTAATTGAGTAGATATAAAAATGCAAAAGTACAAGAATTGGTTTTATGAAATAAACAAAGAATGTTTTCACTATTAATCTTCTCTTACTCTTTATGTTAATGATTGATTCTCCATACAAACTTTCATCCCCATTTTCACTCCCTTAAGAGATGATTTCCGGGATAGAAAGTATCACATGTCCTTCCCAGGGTCTCAAACTATCTGCTTACCAAATTTCATCTAAATCGGTTCAGTAGATCCAGAGACAACGTCACAAACTCACAAACTTTACCTCTATAATATTAGTATAGATAATGTAAGTTTTAAGTTATAATATATGTAATTAAAATGAACAATAAGACTAGTTATAAAACTTAACGGAATGAAGAAAAAATAGAATAAAATGCGCTGTAGGTACGTCTATTCTTGCTTTTACGAGTAAGTATTTTTCTTATAAAATATCTCCTATAGTTTACAGGATAAAGACTTAAAGTGGATGTGTATAGCGAAATCCAAAACTATAGCGGATAGCTGATGGTCGCCGGCGGGACGGGTCGCTTTTTAATAAATACTTAAAATAAATAATTTCTTAGATTTATGCGAATATTTGACATTTTAAATTACCATGATTGCTGTAAAGCATTCGAAACGTCGCGTTGGGAACCAAAAATCAAAATATCCGCGAAATAATAAGAAAAGATAGTTGTATTTAAAATACTGAAATTGGTTTAAAAACTAGTTTATTTATTAAAAAATTAGGTTTAAAAGAAAAAAGTTTTCCGTACTACAAGTTGGAATAATTGCTTCTATCTCTATCAAAAAATAGCTTTTATTAAAAGTATCAACATTCAAACAGAAATTTCTGTAAAAATATATATTTTTACTGGAGTCTTATCTACATAACTGTTGTAATTAATCCTAGTTTAATATTTTTATTTCAATGAGTAATAAGTTCAACTATAATAGAGTCAATTCAAATATCGAAGCAAGTTTTTGAGACTTCAAATGAGACTTTTGCTTATACTAACTTATACTCCTAATCTAATATTCGTATCTTGTCGCGTTATAACTTATAATTTAATCTAAAATAGTAACAGAAATTTATAATAATAAATGTTTTTATACTTTAAACGTATTACGTTTTAATATTGAGTTATAGCATATTAGAATTCGGTTTTAGTGATTCTAAATTAAATATAATATTCTGCGATTCCCCACTGAATTTTAAAGGGTCGCAGGTCAACATTTGGCTTTTACTGTTTTATCAGTCTGTAACAGGACATTTGCGGGTTATCTGTGGTCGCCATCTTGTGGGGTTTGGACCCTGATGTCTTATAGGTTGTGTCAGTAAAGTTGGGTTATGAGAAGGGTCACTCGTTAATTAGTTTGATTTGGCTTACATATCTTATTTATTTATAATTTGGCGTGCAATATTGTTTGGAATTGTAATAATGTTATATTTTAAATATATATTTTACTATTTTCATTTTATTTTGATACTAGCATTGCCCGCGGCTCCGCCCGCGTTCAGATGACCAAAAACCAAATTCTTAGGTTTTACATATCAATATACTCTTACATTGCAGTTTTTGTATTTTTTCTCAGAAATGAGATATTTTCCCGCGGTAAAAAGTACCCTATATGTTGACCCGGATAATCAGCTATGACCATACCAAATTTCATCAGAATCCGTCCAGTAGTTTTTCTGTGACGCGGTAACAGACAGACAGACAAAAATTCTAAAAACTACAGATTCGGCCTCTGTATCGATAATAATCTCTATTTCAATAAGATTTTCTAAAAAATATTTAATGTACAGATTTGACTTTGTTAGAATTTTATTATTTGTATAGATTTTCAAAATTGTAAATCTTTCAAATTAAGAAATTAACAACTTTAGTTTTAACTTTGAAGTCATATTTTATTTATTTAGGTACAGAAACAGAAAATAAATTAAAAATTACAACTAACCTATTAATAGCTAAAATATTATTTTAAATTTGCTATACAATTAAATCTATACATAACATTCAAATAAATATATTATATAAACAAACCTTATCAACAAGTTAAAATAAAAAATAATAATATTACAGTAAGTGCCTATGTGCAGTTAATTTTAGATAAAAATATTAAGAACAAAAAAATTACATTTATATTTGACTTAAAAAAAACAAGGACAAAAAATGGAGAAAGAAAGCATATCCTCATTATCGAAATGTAAGAGATAAAAATATATATATTTAGGAACTACAATTTATATAATTTTTTCTTGAATGATATATTGTATAATATAGTATAATAATACTAGGGACTAACCCGAGCAGAGCGAGGGTGAGTCGCTAGTTACTATTTCGGTTGAAACTTAGGTTTGTATGTATTTTTAATACCGAATAAATAAAATATAAGAATAAAAATATTTTTTGGGGTGGACCACCCTTATCACTTAAGGGTATGAAAAATAGTTTACGTCTTATTCTCAGACCTACTGTATATATACACAAAATTTCATAAGAATCAATCAAGCCGTTTTGGAGGAGTTTTGTTACAAACACTGTGACATGAGAATTTTATATATGCATCAGAAGAGATATTTTAGGAAATTGGCAACTTACCCTTGCTTCCGTCGGGTGTAGGTATACTACTATATTTTATCCAAACCGTTTAACGATTCATTATAAAAAAGTAACAACATACAAATCCATAAAAACTTCCGCATTACGTATTCCGCGTAGAACGAAAAAGCTAATAAGTATACCGATAATTTACAACGTCAATAACAGTAAGTACACCGATATTACAAGTACATTGTTTTCCACATCGCCACACGTCAAGCGCGACGGGAATGCATAATCAATCAGTAATTCAGCATCAGAAGCGTTGTGGAGGCATCCCATGAGACTTAAATTTTACAAAGATTCCAATCTTTATTTTTCTTTACATTCGGTGGGCGTTTTAAACCTTTGCGGTGGCGGGGACAAAGAAGTACTGAGAATGAATGAACAGTGATGCTAAAAGCTTTTACGTCTATTTATCGGAGTCTACCGTCCTTTGGGAATGTACCTATTATTGATGTTTTGACAGCGTCAAATTTTAATTATTATAATGCAAATTATATGAATATCGATCGATTTTTATGTTATGATTGGTTGTATTACTAATTAAATAACTGTTTATTTTAATTAATAATTATGTAGCGGTTTGCTATTGATTATTTTATACTAATAAATTAATTAGCATTCGCCATTGACTGGAATTGCGTGTTACGATAAAAATAGGTTATTATATTCTAAATCGATTCCTCTAGCAGAGAAAGTTCCGGTGAAATCGGTTCTTGTGTTTTAGAGATCAGTGATTTGTTAAGCACATACAAAACATATTTTTTTTTGGGCTTTGGCATTAAGCAAATAAGAAGCAAAGCAAGTCTTTTTATATATCTAGTAGACGTTTAAGTTTTATTTACGCGTCTAGAATGTAGATTAAGTCATAATGACGCTTGGAACAAACGGTGTTCAATAGCTTCTTAATAAATATTATTAAGCATATATTTCGGTAAATCAAGTTTAGTTTACAACAACATAATTGAGTATATAGAAAATCTTGAAGACGATATTGATATAAATTGCAGACTGTAACTGTAAGCGCACGTCATAACCTCTGAGCGAAATTGGGGAAAGCGTGCGAGATAAATCGCGTTGCAGATGTGCACTTTCACACAGGGATGCTGTGGATATATTTTTTTGCCGAATATTGTAATTTTATAGCTTCCAGTCAAAAATCTTGATTCGTAATTTTAACAAGTGTAATCGATCACAGCTTGTTTTAATCGATTTCATAAGAAATAACGTACTTAATTCATTATTTCATAACGTTGAAACTGGCACGCAGTTGACGCATTTGGATAAAATTTAGTACACATACTGTGGAGTAACACAAAAGGCTACAAAGCACAAACGGAAACGCTCGTAACAGTGACGTTAGACGTTAGGTTATTATTAGATATAGACGATAATTTATTAATAAAAAAAAAGAAAAATAAGGGCATCCCTGTGTAATGACAGCGGATACGATGAGCAATTCTGCCGCCGTGATTGGTCGAATTTCCCCGGAGGCCGTGCGACACAACTCTTAATTTTTTGCTTCGGCTACGCGTTCCGTTGCCTTTAACGCCTTACGAAGGCTTGTTAAAGAGTTCGTCTATATATCCATATGTATGATATATAGATGTTATGTTGAATAGTTTGTAAATTTTGCTCTACAATTTTCAACTTTTCGCCTCTACTTGTTACAAGAGTAGTTATTTTTTTGTCATAGAGCTATCATTCAGAAAACGGCTTGTACAGAAACTTTTCTATAAGCATTACATGATGAGACTTGTACCATTATAATCAAGAGAACATCTATTTGGCTATATACATATTAATTATTATACTAGCGCTTACTTACCTGCGGTTCAACCTGCGTAGCCTATTTATGTATATATTTGGCCTGTTCCTAAGGCTTTAAGTTTAATTTTATATAGCTTTATGCTTCTTCAATAAATTAGTCACACCATGGAGAAAGAATTTTTCACATGAGACTTTTAGGTCCAGAGATTAGATAATTCAAGCAAAGAAAAAACACACCAGTATAGATTTAAAGGATGGTCTTATAAAATTTGACCTTTGTTATTACATATTCTAGGAATAAAACATAAATTATAAACTTCGATTATTTTAATGACAAATCATGCAAATATTTGTAAAATCTAAACAAAACCGCACTCAAATCACACTACACGTCACCGGAGCGGAAGAGTGAGCGTGCTCATTTCGAATGGAATTAATGAATATTAAGTGCACGCGCACCCGTAAACATAACAAAGCGCCATCTTGTGGATGGAGACACTTAATTTTCTTCCAACCTTAGGGACTTGAATTTACATTAAAAGAGGAGGATATCTCAAAATGACGGCTACAAGAAAATGGTTTTTCAACAAATGCATATGGCCCTAATAATTTATATTGTCACATGAATTAACACGAAGAATTAATAATGCGCTCGATTGCTTACTAATTTTTCTATTAAATAGAGGTAAATATGAAAAATAAGTTATGGTTTTATATAAAAATCATTTTCTATCGAATTAAATTGCTATTCTGAGTCTTAAATTAAGTTAAAGAAGATAACACAAAACTACACTAAAGTAAAAGTTTATATATAAATTATAAATATATCAAAAAAAAAATTTATAAATATATCAAAGTTGAAAGGGGGGATTTGTGGTGGATAATTATTTTGCTTTTGTATATTAACATAATTTATAAGCATATTATATATTCTCTAGAAATACGTACATAAAAAGGGAAGCAAAGAAATCACTACAGATAAATCATAAAAAGTAACTATCTATGCCAACTTGCAATATTCGAAAAGAAACCACGTTATTATCTGTAGATACATTTTAATGCGTTTTTCGGTCCTTTTTCTATATTTGTTATTCTGAAAGGGCATTATTACGGTAGCCGTCCTGGACGATGATGGATTGTTAGCTTCTAGTCACATGAGATTTGAGAGTCTCTTACAATACGGTTCGCAAATAGGATAGCTGTTTAACTGCATATGTTTTAGAATTATAATATAAAATTGTAAGATTTCGACGTTTTATCTTCTCTCTGTATAAACTATAATAATTTCGAATGAAATAGTCGTATGAAATTATTAATTATTAAATTTATTTTACCATGTTCATAAAATAGATATACTAATTTTCTTTTTACCGCTACGAAATGCTTTTATGTACATATGCATACATACAGGTAGTACGCGCGCTTAAAAGACACTCAAACGAAGAAAGGCACCTCAGGATCACTAAAGCACTCAACCACGAAAAATACACTATAATAATACTAACTTAGGCAATAACAAAAAAAGAAGAAGACATCTATAATAATTTAATTAAAACTATTTTGTCTATAATATACTTCTTAGATTGACGCGAATATTTGACATCTATATATATAAAAGAAAGTCGTGTTAGTTACTTCGCTTATAACTCAAGAACGGCTGAACCGATTTAGCTGAAAATTGGCAGGGAGGTAGTTTAGAGCCAGGAGAAGGACATAGGATACTTTTTATCCCGTTCGACCGCGTTCCAATTTTTATGATATTTTAATTTTTGGATTTCTCTTAGTCCGGAATAGGTAAGTATTAAAACATATAATTAAAATGTGAGAAAGAAAGATTTTTTCTTTTTATATCTATTTAAAACGTACCTAGCGACGAACCCGAGCGAAGCGAGGGTGAGCCGCTAGTTTTAAATAAAACTATCTTTTCGGATATTTTCGCGGATTTATATAGATTTTTGGTCCATATTATAATTTACATGAGATTTCATATTAATTTACATGTAATATTTATTCTGCTCCAATTTTCGTACCGCACTGCAGCATATTCCGTTTGTTATCATTCGTAACGTTGGATAACCGCGGTGTAAATATTTGACAACACCGTGACGAGTCACCGCCGACGGTTTTGTGCTTAATTTACTTTCACAGATTATTCTTTTTCTCCCCGATGAATAACAATTGCCTTTAGGTACCTCTATATAATTGGAAGTGAAAGTAGGTCGCAAGAAAATCTTTTAGTATACAGTCTTGAAGAAGAATAAATACATAATATAAAAAAGAAATAAAGTCAAGTAGTCAAAGCAATATTTCATAATTATTTAATGGTATGAAAATTCGATTGAAAAAAAACTCTTTCAGTTCTAATGTATGTATAAATCTACCTAAGGAAAGTATAATGTGTATTATTTCGTTAATCGCCATTAGTCTTTACAATATATTATGTACAATAAATATATGTTAGAGTTTTTTTAAATCATGATTTTTAACGGTTTTAGCACGGTAATGTTACATACAGTATTCCATCTTCATACAAAAGGTCGGAAATCGAGTTATACCTACGCGCGTCGCGTTCGGTATACATTCGGTAGACAACCGTGCGGGGCTGCCACATCGTATAATTTGATACGAAAATTTTATAAGATGGTTATGTTATGTAACTTTTATAATTGGATACAAAAATAAACATTTTATTCCTCCCGTAAATTCGCTATTATGTCAAACAAAAAAGTATCGAGACATCGTATGTTTTAACAATAAAAACGAATTAATTAAATTAAAAATAAAAATTAAAGTATTTTTAATTAAACTTTTTATCCGAATGCGGATTATTTATACTATTAAATTTAACCATAAAGCTTTTCGTATGTCTCAGTCGAGGTGTAAATATTTTTGAATCTCTAATTTATAAGGGTCACATACCAGCCTTATAAATTTGAGATTTTTTAATTAAATCTACTAATAATATTTTTTAAATAAAATATTTAATATTTGAAATCATAAGAAAGAAACTCAAGTAGGTAGATGAAATTAAAATACTGGCCGGCGGGCAGCCCTGTCGCGTGGGTACGTGCCGCTCGGCTGTAGGTAATTATTTTAAGGACAGTCCCGAGTAGGAATATTGTATGCATTACATTACCGCGGTTTTAGTCACAGAGTGATCATGTCACCCCTATAGGAATAACTAGATCTAATTCATATTCTTGTCTGATACTTAACAAAACATTTAATATTATATTAAGCAAATATATTTATGTTCAATTTGAGCTTGAGAAAACTTTACCCATTCATTAAGACACAAAAACAAAAACATATCTACCCCACGGGAACCGTACATTTTTCCGGGATAAAAAGTAGACTATGTCCTATTCCAGACTACAATCTATCTCTGTTCTAAATTTAATCCAGATCCGTTCAGCCGTTCTGGCGTGATTGAGTAACAAACATCCATCTAAACATCCAAACTTTTACATTTATAATATTAGTAAGATAATGTACATAGGTACAGTTACTTTAGGACAGTGGAATTAAATATTTTTGTATTTCTATATAAAAGTAGGTGTTTTTTTCTTAAAACGAAAATCACAGCAGATTTCTAATGTTGAAACAAATGATGTAGTTACTCGGTAAGGACATGCAAATATTGGACGTAGATAGTTCACTATTCGTACTCGCATCAAGTTAAATAAGTACCCGTGAGCAAATCCCCAAAGGTCGCGACGACGACATTTGGCGAGCCTTTATTTTACCTTCTATCTAACCAGTAACCACCCTCTGTCAATAGGGTGTTTAAAATCTATTTCAAGTATGTTTTATGTTTTTTTTAATAAGGATGATTGGACTTGGAATAAAATAACTGTACGACTTTTTATTCAAATGCTATTAAAATTTCATTTAAAGTTTTTAAATTATTTTCTGTTAATATTCGTATATCTTTGATCACTACAATTTTTTTTTTGTATTTTAAACTTTAATTATATCGGAATACGTTTGTAATCTAACCATTAAACAAATTTAATAAGCGGTTTTTACAATTATTGCTAAAGATAGTAGAAAATAAAAAATATATAAATATTCTGCCACGTAGTTTTCGATTTGCTATAGCGGTTGTAGAATAATCTTACTTTGCTAAATTAAAAGAATATAGTGACTGACTGTTCTTTATCACTTCCTGCCATTAAAAGCCGAAGTATTTGGTGATTAATGGTTAGCCTCCTACACAAGTTGGAACCAAGTCTGATTAAATAGAAGGTATGATCATATATAAGTTTTACATTGCAAATTAATCAAGTGGCAAAAAAACTTTCTATAATAAGAAAAACATCTATAATTAGTATTTCCCATATGTAAAAACCCTCATAGCAACAACACTCACAACGACTTCAATCACATTAATACAATGTGTCATATTTTTAACCCCCGACGCAAAAAGAGGGGTGTTATAAGTTTGACGTCGATGTCTGTCTGTCTGTGGCATCGTAGCTGTTAAATGGATGGACCGATTTCGATGCGGTTTTTTATTTGAAAGCCAGTTTCCTTGCGGTGGTTCTTAGCCATGTTTGGTTAATATCGGTCCAGCAGCTTAAGCGTATCAGCTCTTTTCCAAAATTTCATTTTGGCGTATGATTACTCGATTAAGTGCTTCACGCGTGCCAGTGTAATCATTAAATGACAAATAATTTGCGTAGGGGGTTTGTTAAATTTTTAGTTTATAATTATAAAAATAAAATCTTTCTACAAAATATTAATATAAAAATATGTATTACATTTAAGAGTTCATAAAGTAAAATTATGAAAATAAGTAAATGTGTACAAAATTTCTATAGCATTAGCAGAACACGCTGTATTACTTTAGAGCGGGACACATTTGACATAACTTCATAATATATGAGACGAGTTAACAAGCATGTAGTTACTGGCTACCGGATGAATACGACCGTCTCCAGAGATACTCTATGTAGCGATGCAAATGAGAAATGTTGGATATCCGTTAAATCTCGAAATTTTCTTCTTTTTAGTATGATACTGAATAAAATGATCGTTACTTTTATAAAAAATGTTGTATATTTAAACATCAATTTTGTACTTTGACAATATGTTTGGCTCAGTTTGTAGTGGCCCTACTTTATGTGCCGGCGGTCGCGGGTTTAAATCCCGCTGGAGGCATTCATTTGTGTGATGACGAAGATTTGATTTAAAGTTATATATGTGTAGTGTGTCAACTATCTGGTATCCATAACATAAGCCTCGTAGCTTCCCATGGAACTAGATGGTGTTGTGTGTTAATGACCCAACATATTTATTTATTTATATATTTAATTGCGATTTTTTACTGAATTCCAGTATATTTATTTTTACAAAAGTGTTTATCAAACAGTGTTTCTTCTCTTTTATAGCGAAATACGTATAGAAAATTAAGAGTCATAGCAGTCTTGTTCTGATTAAGAGTCATTAAATGATTTTTTTATTTAGTAAAATAGACTGAGTATATACGTACCTAGTATAGTATTATATGATCTATAATACGTACGTAGTTCATTTTAACTTGGATTTTCACTTTGTCCTTGAGATGTCTTGAGGTTTGCGTATTGTGTAAAGAATTACAAAATCACACTTTCTACCCGCCTAAGCATTCATAACTAATAATAACAACTCTACCGGCTTTTAACGCATCCATTGCTGCAGTTAAGCATGCCCTCAATGCGAAGAGGGTCAAGCCATAGTCCACCACGCTGACCACATGTGGCTTGGCGAACTACGAACATCTTTTGATAATTAGATTTATTCTTTCAAACATACATGATTACATTGAAAATTAGATTTATGCTCTTACTACAAACTCTTAATAAATATATGAATAAACTAGCATTGCCCGCAGCTCCGCCCGCTTTCAGATGACCAAAAACCAAATTGTTAGGTTTTACATTTTTTGTATTTTTTCTCAGAAATGAGATACTTTTCTGCAGTAAAAAGTCTTTCTATTCTATATGTTCTATATGTTTCTTATTCTATATGTTGACCCGGATAACCAGCTATCACCATACCAAATTTCATCAAAATCCCTCCAGTGGTTTTTTTATGATGCGGATGATCAGACAGACAGACAGACAGACAAAAATTCTAAAAACTATAGATTCGGCCTGTGTAACGATAAAAACGTTTATTTCGATAAGATTTTCCAAAAAATATTTAATGTACAGTTTCAGCTTAGTTACAATTTTATTATATGTATAGATATAAATAATTTTACTGTTCATATATTAAAGGAAAATGAATATTTAAAATAATGCTAAATTAATAGCAACCCACAAAGTGGTCAGGTGAAGGCAGAGCTTCTGACCGAAACTAATTCGTCCCCCTAATTGTGTTAGCGACAACTTTGATGCTCATACCTTCCCCCAGGATATGATCCAACAAGAAATTAGATTGGTTATAGTTGTTGGCTTCACTAATAAAGGGCGAAAAGTTTCTTCCCTGATATTATTGATGTTGGATGGTTATTTTATAGTATTATATGTTGTAGAATTATTTATAACATATAGATATATATGTATGTATGTATCTATGTAAACATGTATGTATGTATGTATCTATGTATGTTTGTATATATGTATATTTATATTATAATTGATGTTTGTAGTTTGTACCTACATCGCACCGCATTATTATTTTTATATTTTCTCTCGCTTGACGGTTTCTGGTAGAGATCTCTTAAAGAGATAAGTCATCCTTTGTACACAAGGCATCTGTTTTAACTTGTATGTTTTTTTTTCTGGTACATAAATAAATAAATAAATATAATTACACTAATCCTCGATGTGGAAGTTCGCTATTGAATGTGTTTTTCATACTACTTCATGCACAATTCGATCACAATTAAAAATATAACAGCTAAATATAGAACATTTATATATATAGATAAAAATAAATATTTGTAAAACAATCATTAGTAGAGTTTTTTTATTTACTAATATTAATTTTAAAAACTAACTTAGAATTACACAAATTATATAAATTATAAACTATTATAAAGTAAAAAAAACATGTTTTTTTTTTATTTACATATACATAAATAAAAGAAGCCAAATCGGTGGTTGAGACATTCCTCTCTTCCAACTCTAGCCCCTATTATAACTTGATCACTTGGGCACTTATAAAGTAACAGCTACATACCAAATATTTGAAATTCAAAAGAATTGCATTTATTTTAATTTTCGAAATTAATTATAGTACACCATTACCATATCTATTATTTATTTGATAACACTGTGTATCACTTTAAAAGAACAAGAAAGAGTCACGAAAATTGGCTTAGAGATATCTAAGTAATAGGTATACATTCACTGCCTCGGTAGTGTAGTGGCTAGCATGTACAGCTGTACACCCGGAGGTCTTGGGTTCGAGTCCCAGGTCGGGCCACGTTTAGCTATTAAGTCTTTCTGTATAGTAAGCCTCAGTAACTCCCACCGGAATATGAGAGTAACAGAAATAGAGAGTGCACTTATGTCTGCGCGTACACTTGTATACTATAATATCTCGTGCGCAGTTGGCTAGTCTCAATGAGATTGGCCGCCGTGGCCGGAATCGGTCAGGAGAGAACATCAGGTATACATACTCGGAGGTCCAAAACAATTTTTATTATGATTAATTAAAAAAACCATGACACAATTTCTATTAAACCAATTCAATATATTAATTACAAAACAGTACATAAAACATGCACTGTATATGTTGTAGGTATTTACAATGTATATATGTTAAAAAATTGACTTGGTTTCTTTAGATTAAAAGTTTAAAAAGCACTCCAGTATTTTCTGCTCCACAATATTCATAGCCCATTACAAGAGTTAGTTTATTGTGATTTTGTGCTTAAACAATGGAGCAGAGTTTTTATGTAGTGGAGTAATGAATTTCAGCTCGGCGAGACATCGGGACCTTTAAAAATTCAAGAGGAAAGTTGTGTAGGAATTTTGTTCACCTCATTGAGTAACATTGCTTCATGAATAATTTTCACTTTGAACATTTTGTCGCGTTGCTTTGTTAAGTGATTTTCTTTTCATGTTAAAGGTTAAAAATATCATATTATTATATCACATACATACGAGTATGTTATTAATATGTATGTATATTTAATTCTGTAAAACAGGCTAACATTTGTAAGAAACATACAAATGTATGTATATCTTGATAAGATTATATCTTTCTGTTAGTTTAGATTAAATAATTTAAATTTTAAGCTTTATTTGAAACGTTTAGTTACTGGATAGCAAAACATTAATCTAATCTAGATGTCCAATATTGCGAAGCCTCAGACTCGTACCAGTCAGTCCCTTAAGGCATTCAGTTGAAAATTTTCATTTGAAACTAGAATGTCTCCAGAATTATATTTCGACTGTCTCTGATATTATAAGGACTGTTTTAATAAATCAAATATGAGATTTACAATATTTGTCCATAAATTATACAAAAGATATTTATTATGTATAGCAACACTACATTAAAAACTAGTTAATATACATTACTTTTATAGGTATAAATATAAAATAACAAATGCGTCAGACTCGGTTGATATATGTAGGTCCATATGTAGATAATATGTACGTACATATTACGAGTATAATATATTAACTAAAACTAAAACAACATTAGCGAACATTGATGCGTACTAAATTAAATAATTTATCTAACCAATAACTCTATCATCCTTATACAACAGTTGTGTATGCAAAATAATTATTATCTGAATTTAGGTAATGTCATAAAATTAGTAATGGGACCTTTTTAATGAAGCGTGAAACGTTTTCAATTTGCCACATTTATTGCCAAATCGAGCGGAGTCCGGGGATAGTCAATGAGGCACTATTATTGGAAAATTTCGCATATTAACCCACTATCCATAGTTTTGGCCGTAATCCTACGGGAAATATTACGGTTAATATTCGGTTATAATGATACAAAGCATCTGAATTTGCCTCGTTAAGTAGGTAATTTTGGAACAAATGAACCCTTTTGCGTTTATTATTTTCCATTCTATAGTTTTCACTTTATGACTGTACCTACAATAAATAATTAACTTCTAGAAGCTTTACATATATTTAAAACTATTACGGTTGTAATTAACATTTTCTTCAATTTATTGTTTTATTAACTTTTATGTACCTACAACATATATAAAATATACCTTTACTTATTTTCGGTCTAGGCATAGTAATATATAATATAATTCAATATTTATTTATTTGGTCGCACAAATAAACTTAACCAAACAAACGCCAACATAAAGTATTAAATCAATCGCAAATCCAACCTACGATGATTAATTGTGTGACAAAACAAAATTTCGTATTTCTAAGCAAATTACTACTGGTTTGTGTGTATAAATAATGGTGACAAAGTAACTCTCTTTTGGTTATTATTTACTCGCGCGTTTCGCGACAAATGGGATACATATTGTCGCGATTGTCGGGAATTTGTCGCTGATATTTATGACCGATAATATCATGGAGCTACTAAAACTGTAATCGGTAAATTTAAGGTGTATCGATAACGACAGTCCGGTATATGTAGAGTTCTTATCTGGTTTCAAATATGTAGTATGAGATTTTGTAACCTACATGACCTATAATTTTTTTTGTATGTGGTTTTTGGTATATATTTTCTAATTTCTAGTCTGCATAATGACACAATTGATTTATTGATTTGTTCCTTATTGTCGATTATTTGATGAGCTTAAAATAGGGAAATTGATAATAGAAGTTATATATGTATAGTAATTTTTTGTCACAACAATGTGTATGTGTATAATAGTTACATTGTGTTTTACGACGTGTAAATACTTAGGTTTTTGAACTTAGAATAACTATTTTATTGATATTATATTTTATGATTTGTCCACTATCTTGATATTTATGATATTTATGGTCTACGTTTAAATAAACGACAAGATTTATTCAAATATTTTGTTTTCAAAAGATATTTTAATTTTTACCAAAACCAATAAAAACTATTAAAATCAGTCATTCTTCTTCAATAAAAAAATCTATGTAATCATACAGAGAAAAAACATTTTTAACACAGGCGGCGGTCACTTCACCGATATTAAATGAAACTTTTCATATACACATACCGCCGTTAAAAGGGAAGTTGCCCAAAAAGGCCGCATTTTCGCTTGTCTTGTCTTTGGATTGCTACGGTTACTTTTGACTAAAAGATTGACCAGCCTTTGGGTCTTTGGTCTTCTATATTACATGCATTTTCATTTTTTTTTTGTATAGATTTATTTTAAGTTATGATATTTTTAGTAGCTGTGAATGAATTTTAAATAATCTACTTATATTTGCTTCGTAAATGTATGTTACTGACAAAAACACTCAATATTACGAACAAATTTATGCGTGGGTAATTAAACGTATCATGTTAATTGCAGCCAATACTGATCTATATAAATAGTCTTGCGTCGTTACCATTAACGATCGTTATTTACTCATTATCATTATCTGTGTAGCTTTACTTATAATATAATATTTTTTTTTTATGTTTCGGACAAAATGTATTACGTATAAATAACAGATGAATTTTTGCTCGAACATGAAATTATTCAAGTTATTCGATCTTTAATAAAAAATATTGTCTAGAAAACACGAATAATTTTCTTAGCAAATTAAATAAATCTTCTAGAACGTTCATTTGAAATATAAATTTTTTTTATATATTAAAGTGATATTGCATTGTTTTTATCTTGGGAATGTGGGCAAGAAAGGTAACTCGTCCGAAAAGTTAGGACAGGGGCCGTAAATCGGCAAGCTTAAACGTTTTTTGGTTTAACAAATGTGCGCATAAATTAGCTAGAGATTGACAAGGGTTTGCTGTTTTTCACATACATATCTAATACACGAAACAAAATACATTATTACTTAAAACAAACAATATAATTGCATGAGATTTTACTCCAAAAAGGTTATATACAAATAAATAAAGAAAAAGCTTTTGGTATATAATAATTTAACCACAGATCCAGTAATAAAATAAATGTTAAAATAAAAGTTAGCTATAGGTCTGAGCACTAATATTATTAACAACTTATATTTTCTTACCTAAGTATTTTAAAATATATTTAGCATTAATAATACTATTATGTAATAAATATATTATAATAGCATAAACGATTAATGTAGCGACACTGCCTTACCCAATTTCCCATAGGGACAGTTGAACACGTCTCAATAAATTAACACGCAATTCATATCTATTATTGTATTGTCTGGTACTATCGATTCAGTTATATATGTCAAAGTATAATTGTTATTTATATTAGAACTAAATCGATATCTTCAAGGAACGATATTGTAAATATTTGTACATATAAGTACATAGTCTTGCCATAAATATCATACTTTAAATCTAAATATTTTTTTTATTATTAGGTACAATGTTTAGCTTTAGAAGTATTGAAATGAGTAATAACTATTGATTTTACTAGAATATCGAAAATATATATTTTTTTTTAATTTTATCAGTCACCTCACCTTGCAGGGAACAGTAAAGTGATAACTAATGTTTTATTCATCATTAAAACTATGTAACTACACTTATTCTACTTACCAACTCTAAAACAAAATACTCTAAATACCAGTTATTTCCAAAAAGATGATTGGATTTTCTATATGAGAATTTTAATTTTGTATTGAAATATCCAGAAGGATGAATTGTAGCAAAACCTACACGACACTGCCGCTACGCTTTAACCACATACGGTAAACGTCTACTACGTAATAATATAAAAACTATAATTAAATTAAAAAATAATTTATAAAATTAATTTTAAACTTTTGTATTATAATGCATGATGGTAATGGTATTACTAATTATTTTTTTATTATAAAAATATCTACTTTGTCTTTACAGTCAACTTATGTTCGTTATATTTTAATATAATGATTATTTTAATGACTAAACCATGTTATAAATTAAAATGACACATAACAAAATAATTAATACAATTTTGTACATAATGTTTACGTGCTTTGTGGGTATAATGGCTGTCCAGCATGCATCTGCTATAACAACGACTAATTATAATAAAAATGAAAAAAAAAATAAGTTTGTGGTCTTTTAAGTTAAATCTCTAAACATTAACACTTAATATTATTTTTTTTAATGCTCAAATAAATAATTATCATTTTAAGCAAGTTAATAGTATATCATATTTACGATATTAATAGCTAAGAACTATTTTCAATAATCGAAGTGGATGCCAGACACGTCGCGCGCCGATACAAAATTCACCGCAGTCTACATAAATAGACACGAGTACAATCGCGACATTGACGTTCTGCCACCGGACAAACACTACCGAACATTTATTAACGAATTGGGAAAGCATTAGAGAGGATAAGCTATAATCATTTTCAAAGTTCAAATGGAATGAATAACGTTCTCAATTAACAATATAATAATAAATAAAAAATTCATAGAATTGAGTCGATTGACGTATTTTTTAGATAATCGATTTAGTAATATTTATATATTAGTTATAGGTCATGCGATGGCTTATATGTGTGTATATTTTACACACTAATTTGCATAAATTTTATATCTAACAGATAAATTATGATCTGGAATAACACAGGGGCTATTGATATGAATGCTTCCGAGCGAAGCTAGAGTAAGTTTTTCATATTATACAATTTAATATTAAATTGATTTATTTATTCTAATGAACAACTTTATAAAGATAAGGTTTATACAAAAAAATAATGTATTAAAATCGTTACTTAGAATTTAATTTATTTATAATTAACTCTAAGCCACTATAAGCAATAATAAAAAATACACTTTTTTTTATATATTTTAAAATTAAATGTAAAAAAATATTGACAAGTACCTAATAATAAGGTTCTTAGTTAAAATAGCAAAAAAGTTCATTACAATAAAACTGTTAACAACTCCATAGTAACCTATTTCCCGAACCCGTCGTGCATACATCACGGTCGAACCATTATTCTAATTGGTCGCAAATTATGCCTCATCGGGTTAGCGTTTAGCTTTAGGGTGACCACACACTCCGTAATTCGGTTTACTGTCTAATGCGCTCGATTGTTGTGATTGGAGATTGAAATTTGGTTACTTCTACCGTTTGAATTCATTTAAAGACATTTTTTGCTATTTACTTGTTTTTACTTATATGTGTTCATTTATAGGAGTAATGAATGTTACTAATATTATAAATGTGAAAGTTTAGATGTTTGGAATGTTTGTTACTCAATCACGCCTAAACAGATTTGGATGAAATTTGGCATAGATAGAGATTATAGTCTGGAATAGCACATAGGCTACTTTTATCGTTACATTTATAGCAACTATATGTTTGATAGACTTTCCATTTTGTTTACAGTGGCTTGAATAAAAAAATGTTGCTATTACGTCGTAAAACGCTTTCTTTACCATTTGTTTCTTATTAATTGAACTGCATTTTAATGATTTCATACGATAAAGTGTTTTATTATCTTACATCGAATGGCACAATATTATACTAACGTTATCTGCAAAAACATTTTAATCAAGGCAATTCCTCACACCCCAGCCAACTTACAAACCGTTCCTTCGCTCGCATTAACATAACACGAAAAGCCCATAAACATATGACATTTGTTTTAACACCCTTTCGGGCATCCCGGCGGATTGACTAGCTTCCCCTTCAAGGGCGAGTTTTGTACATAATGAGGTAATTTCATGGACAGCACTAAAAGTTAGTTTTATGAATGCTCTTGGAAATCCTAGACGCTTTTATAATAAATATATTAATTTTATTTATTATTAGAATAAGAGATTTGAATTTTATCAGTAGTTTTTAATTGAGCTGTAACTCCATAGAGAGCAACAAATTTAGATAGTCAACTTCAAAAAAATGGCAAAGAACCTTAGTA
Organism: Brenthis ino; assembly: GCA_921882275.1. Classification (NCBI taxonomy): domain Eukaryota; kingdom Metazoa; phylum Arthropoda; class Insecta; order Lepidoptera; family Nymphalidae; genus Brenthis; species Brenthis ino. The sequence continues at coordinate 16,793,096 of OV170234.1, forward strand.
ATATAAAATTAACAAAACACCAGCCAAAAAATGGTTTCTATGTTTAAAAAAACCGGCCAAGTGCGAGTCGGACTCGCGCACGAAGGGTTCCGTACCATTATCTATAATATCGAGCAAAACAAAAAAAAAACACTTTTGTTGTATGGGAGCCCCCCTTAATTTTTTGTTTTATTTTAATTTAATTATTTATGTTTAAAGTGAATATATATCTTAATATTCTGTAAATATTTCAAGCGTCTACCTGTTGCTGTTATTAATATCGAGCAAAAACGTTAAAAAAAATCATGCTTGTTGTATGGGAGCCTTCTTAAATATTTATTTTATACTGTTTTTTATTATTTTTTATTATAGTGGCCTTCAATACGAGGGGATTTATTGTTCATTTTTTTAAAAACCGCTCGACCGATTTCGATAAAATTTAAATGGGACCACCTGGGAAGTATACCCTTCTAAACAAAAAAAATCCAAATATACTTAGGCGTCTTGAGTAATCGGTGAACATACATAAAAATAAAGATTCCGACGAATTGAGAACCTCCTCCTTTTTGGAACTCGGTTAAAAAGACAGCTTTAAGTGTCACCACACAAATTGAATATTATCGAAACAATATCAATGAACTTGTCTCTATTTCATAAGAAATATAAAAAAAAAAAAACATAGTTGTAAATATAAAACGAATTGTGTTAAAAATACTTGAGAATTATCACTGAAACGATATATTTAGATATTTTAAGCAACATCTTCCACTTAAGCTGTAGTGTTACGGAGGATTTTATTAAAACAAAGAAAAACACGCGCTCTGCGCGAACCGGCCATGTTTTATTCAAATTTACTTACATTTATACTAACGGGTACGACCTTTGCTATCCTGAATTGTATTCCCTCGCCACACCATATATCTTCTTCATGCGGTGCGCTTATTTATTTCTCTACTGTAGGGGATGTTTTTCACGGTTGCACTATAAATTGTGTAAAAGTTAGCCGAAATTCTTACAACCCAAATACAATATAATAAGCAATTGTTTTAGATATTAAAATATACCTATATTTAATACTAGCACAAGCAAAAAAAACTCTAAAAAGGTCATACAAACGTTCATCCGCGATTTTACCCCATTATTTGATAAATTTCGCATAATGCTAAAACGCGTATTTAATTAATTGTATTGAAGAGTATTAATACCAAGTTTAGAGTAATTCTGATCATAAATAATTTATTGAGTTGTATTATAACGTGTTTTCCCGTGGGAAAGAGATAATCTCCTACGGTAAAAAGTTGTCTATGTCACTCTCCAGCCCTCCAACTATCTCCACACAAAAAATCCGCCAAGCCATTTATACGTGAAAGAAAGACAAACAAACACACTTTCACATTTATAATATTAGTATGGATTACTTTAATAATGTTAAAATATAATAGATATGAAAAACCAATATAGGTATTATACAAATACATATAATATATGTACTTATTTATTTATTTTATTTATTTACTTCTTTTTACACATTGTATCAATTCAATGATCACTTGTGTACGTCAATTAGAAGACTTAAACTAAAGCTACGAGGGTTCGTAACGCGCCCTGGTCTGAGAAGAACCCACAAGAAACTCAGCCAAGTAACATTTTTTTTTTTATTGTGATCATTGTTTCACAAACATCCTTACTTCAGTATAAAGAGCAATTCATTCCCAAGCTTTTTTATCACTTAAATAATCCTTTACATTATAATAGGATTTATTTATTAATTGTCTTTTAATGTAAATTTTAAATTTATTTATTGACAGTTTTAAAGTATCATCTGGTAGTTTATTGTAAAAGCGAATACTATTACCAATAAAGGAATTACCAATTTTATGGAGCCTAGTGGTGGGCTGAACTAGCTTATTTTTGTTTCTAGTGTTTACATTATGCAGGTCACTATATTTCTTGAATTTATCAATATTTTTATGTACATATATTAGATTTTGATAGATGTATTGGCAGTGTACAGTCATTATTTTAATTTCTTTAAACTTATTCCGCAAAGATTCTCTTGGGCCTAAATTATATATAGCTCGAACAGCCCTTTTCTGCAGCACAAAAATTGTGTCAATATCAGCAGCATTACCCCATAGTAAAATACCATATGACATAATGCTGTGAAAATAGCTAAAGTATACTAACTTAGCTGTCGTTACATTTGTTAATTGACGTATTTTCTTAACCGCGTAGGCTGCAGAACTGAGCTTATTCGATAATTGAGAAATATGAGGGCCCCATTGGAGTTTGGCATCTAATGTAATGCCTAGAAATACAGTGGTATCAGCTAGATCTAGTTCCTCATTATTCAGTCGTACATTGGTTTTTACACTTTTAACATTTGGTAAAGTGAATTTTACACATTTTGTTTTTTTCTCGTTTAGTAAAAGGTTGTTGACATTAAACCATTGTACCACTTTGGATAAAGCAATGTTCACATCGTCAATTACTGCTTGTCGTCTGTTAACTTTAAAAACTAAAGATGTATCATCAGCAAACAAAACTATCCCGTGGTCATCCTTTACGAGGTATGGTAGGTCATTTATATAAATGAGGAACAAAAAAGGACCCAAAATTGAACCTTGTGGTACACCCATTTCAACAACTGATCCAGGGGAACGCTTTCCATTCACGTCTACCCTCTGGATTCTTTCATTCAAATATGATCTAAGTAAATCCAGAGCCTTATCTCTAATTCCGTAGTGGTGTAATTTTCTGACCAACGTTTCATGATGAACGCAATCAAATGCCTTGGACAAATCACAGAAAATGCCAAGTGCATCACGTGACTCCTCCCAGGCCTCAAATATATTTAGAAGTAACGCGACTCCAGCATCGGCTGTTGAACGACCGCGAGTGAAACCGTATTGCTTTACATGTAATAGTTCATTATTATAAAAATGTTTCGTAATTTGAGTTAACATTATTTTTTCAAAGATTTTACTAAATGTAGGTAATATTGAAATAGGCCTAAAATTAGTGGCATCAGAGGTACAACCCGATTTAAACAAAGGAATAATTTTACTAAGTTTCATTAAGTCAGGAAACACACCAGATTCTACACACTTATTAAATATTAATGCTAAGTCAGATGCAACAACATCAATAAGTGGTTTAAGGATGCTAACAGAAATTCCCCAAAGATCTTTTGTTTTTTTAACATTCAGTAATTTAAATACATTTATAATTTGTTGTGCATTTATATTTTCGAACTTAAAGCTAATATTGCATTCTTCCACATTTTGTTCCAATAATTTGATCGCAGTGGCAGGTGAAGAGTTCAGAGACCTAGTAGTGGAAACTGGTATGTCGGTAAAAAAGGTTTCAAACGCGGCGGCTACCTCAGAGTCAGAACTAATGTATTTATTATCTATATTTAATTTAAAGCTATTGTTTAGAGTTTTACTCTTTCCAGTTTCCTCGTTAATTATTTTCCATGTAGCTTTAATTTTATTACCACTATTTTCTATCTTGTTACTCAGATAATGAGACTTTGCCATTTCGCAATCCTTTTTAAATAATTTGGAAAATGATTTAACTTTGTCTCTAAACCGTTCACTAGTGTTATGCTGCCTTTCTGCGTACATTTCGTATAATTAATTAAGTTATATTATAATATAATTCAGATAATTTAAAAGTTTCAATACTTTACAAAAGATTACAAATATAAATAATGTAAGTACCTACTAGTTGTGTTTCTTTTTAAACAGTTATATTATAATCCTATGATATATATTCATATAATTAAAAAAATGTTTCTTTGCACTTTCACGCAACAAAATCTTTGCAGCGTATTTGAGTCTGATAATAAATAACACTGGCAGTCTTATAAATTATTATCGCGTTGCTCACTTCTCATTTGCTGACGAAGTTCGCTCCCCGCGGGATGGAACCAATCACGGCGGGGAGATGTGGAATTATTATGGGAAAAGTATGGACTTTGCACCATCATGTTTGTAAGATTAGAAGTGTGGGAAAATATAATCTAATGAATCTGCGGTAATTGATCCGCAATATACTACTTACTACACGTTATGAATTAAACAGATGTTAAAACCGCAGCAAAATATAATAAAACGTTCAGAAAAAGCGTGATATTTCTATAAAAAAATCTCATTCGAATATTTACTAGACTATTTGAAGTAAAGAAAAACGTGCCAACTTAACGTAATTGTTATTAATTTTTATGAACCAGTTTAGTCAGAATTGTCACCAGTTATAAATAGGTTAGTCAGTCAGTCATATTTAATAAAGGGTTGTTTTATCTATACTAATATTATAAAGAGGTAAAGTTTGTGAGTTTGTGAGGTTGTAAGAGGTAATCTCTGGATCTACTGAACCGATTCAGAATTTGGTTAAAAGATAGTTTGAGACCCTGGAAAGGACATACGATACTTTTTATCTCGGAATCATCCCTTAAGGGGGTGACAATGGGATGAAAGTTTGTATGGCGAATCAACCGAATCGCCAGTTTTAAATAATCTTAGAGTTTTCTTATAATATTTTTGAATTAATTAAAATTAGTCCATGATTGAATTAATGAATGATAAGATTACCTAAAGATCAGTGTGGTATTTATTTTACTCCACACTTCATACATTTTACTCTACTAATCTAATAAGCAAAAAGACAGATAAAGCACAGTGTTTTAATGACCTTAAGCCACATATTAATCATTACGTGTTAAAATAGTTATATTGTCATTCGTCAAATTCAAATTCATTTTAAAATAAAAATAAATATGAGAATATTATTTCTAAATTTCAAAAAGCTAACTTGTAGATATTAGGTGATGCATCATCGAGTTATTACAGACGAGACGCCAGCGTTGCTGATAGCTACGATTTTTCAGCGAGGTGGGAACGAACAATTCTGATTAATCCGACAGTGAGACTATTGAGAGGCGACCGTCGGTACCTACACTGGATAAGTCTTGATATTTTACTAACAATATTATTTATGAACATTGAAAATGCATAAACATAAAATACTCATTTTTGTTTAATCTTATTAGTTTAATACATGCATCACATACATAAACTCGATTCTGGTAAATTAAAAAAAACTTATTTTTTGCTCTGCTATATTTGTCCATTATCTTAAAAAAAATACAAACAAGACCAAATATAATTATTTTAATGAAATTAAAGTGTTTATTATGTTTTAATTGTTAACTATAGTTATTTATGTACATTAATTAAGTTCATTAATTTTCCTATCATGAAATAAAAATAATATGGACAAGTACTAAAACTATCTATTTCTTAGTATCGACTACACTTTTGCGCAATACTTTTCATAGCTGCATTAATATTTTGCTTGAGTTTTTCGCAATTCCCTGAAGCCGATCCCAGAGTGGAGGTGCTCTGTCTTAATAAATTATCGGAGATGAGCGAAAACATTAACTAATTACCGACACCGATACCTGGACTCTTAGGGAAATTATGGATAATGTATTAGAATATTTTAAAATAAACACCGTTTTGGTGTAAAAATTGTATCCACATAACATTTTTGAATCAAATTTTAGTCGTGTTTGTTTAGCATTTTTGTTACTTAATAAGGAAATTTATTTTATAATTTTATTTTATATTGAATAGGTATAATTGAATTTGAATTTTTCATTTTCGTCATTAGATGTTAGATTTGATACTTTATGTGGGGATTTATACGTATTCACTTTTCTCTTTGCGCTTTAATTGGGACAATACTTATTAGGTATTATTGTGTTTTTTTTATTAATCATTTATTTTTAATTTATAATTTAATTATAATTAAGTTTCCATGGATGGACTTCCATCATATTAATTTATAATTAATGGCGTGAATAAAATTAAAATAATTTAAAACAATACACTAAGATGAAAACGACATCCATATGCAGAATTTTTATGAACATTTTTTAATTTTGCTTAAAATGTGACTAAAATTTTGAATAAAAAGATAGTAAGTAAAAAAAATGATAGTATATAATCATTCAATGGTTTTTAACGATTCACTGATGGAACTTTCCTTGGTATGGTGGACTTCTCTTGTCTTCCGAAACAAGTTAGATTTTCTCGTGTTGTCCGATGTTTTCCTTCAACTTCAATTCTAAAAGATTCCCACATGAAAATATCACAGGTGTGTGACCGGAGTTTGAACTCTCATCATTTGATTTTGTATTCAAGCACATTACCACTAGGCTATCACTGCCTTAAATAGAACTGTCTTTAATTACATGTAATTTACATACATTACAGCGTCTCATAGCTGCATTAATATTTTGCTTGAGTTTTTCGCAATTCCCTGAAGCCGATCCCAGAGTGGAGGTGCTCTGTCTTAATAAATTATCGGAGATGAGCGAAAACATTAACTAATTACCGACACCGATACCTGGACTCTTAGGGAAATTATGGATAATGTATTAGAATATTTTAAAATAAACACCGTTTTGGTGTAAAAATTGTATCCACATAACATCTTTGAATCAAATTTTAGTCGTGTTTGTTTAGCATTTTTGTTATTTAATAAGGAATTTATTTTATAATTTTTTTTTATATTGAATAGGTATAATTGAATTTGAATTTTTCATTTTCGTCATTAGATGTTGGTACGTTGATACTTTATGTGGGGATTTATACGTATTCACTTTTCTCTTTGCGCTTTAATTGGCACAATACTTATTAGGCATTATTGTGTTTTTTTATTAATCATTTATTTTTAATTTATAATTTAATTATAATTAAGTTTCCATGGATGGACCTCCATCATATTAATTTATAATTAATGGCGTGAATAAAATTAAAATAATTTAAAACAATACACTAAGATGAAAAAGACATCCATAATATGCAGCATTTTTATGAACATTTTTTAATTTTGCTTAAAATGTGACTAAAATTTTGAATAAAAAGATAGTAAGAAAAAAAATGATAGTATATAATCATTCAATGGTTTTTAACGATTCACTGATGGAACTTTCCTTGGTTTGGTGGACTTCTCTTGTCTTCCGAAACAAGTTAGATTTTCTCGTGTTGTCCGATGTTTTCCTTCAACTTCAATTCTAAAAGATTCGCACATGAAAATAACACAGGTGTGTGACCCGAGTTTGAACTCTCATCATTTGATTTTGTATTCAAGCACATTACTACTAGGCTATCACTGCCTTAAATATAACTGCCTTTAATTACATGTAATTTACATACATTACAGCGTCGCTCTGAAAGCCAATCATGGCCGGAAATTGACCGGCATTTTAAAATCCAACTCAAACATAAAGATCCGAGTCCAATACCGCTTCATTGTTACAAACGCAATGCAAATCCAGACGTTTCACCCTTTGCCCGGTGTTATATTTAATTCAAGAGCACGAAATGCAGGTAACAATCGCGTAACAGTAACAACCGTAACTGTTTGTAAGTGTAAACGAAGGAAAGTACGAAAAATTTCCCCGTCGCTGGAAAAAAAACAACAAAGTGAAACTCAGCCTTCCTTATTTCCCTTGGCGATGCCCCACCGACGTTCCCAGTTACCCCGGAAATGGAAAATATTGCGATAAGGCGCATTATAGATTAAACACGTCTCGCGAGTTTAATGCGTTGTTTGGTGATCAAGTATCCGATAGCATGTGTGCTCGACTTTAAAAGTTGTAATGATCTTCCAGAGTAAATAATGCGAGAGATAAGATACGTTTGCATAATACATGGTACGCTATTGACTTCTGATTTAATCTGTATTGTTCCGTGTGATAATGTGAGATGTATTTCCTTAGGTAACATTAAGAGGAAATGGGAAAAAATTTAGTTGTTTATTGTATGTTTTGTTAAGAAGTAAAAGAAATCATGAAACTTACTGACCGTATCAAATAGCTGATCCTAAGTCATATTTCTAAACTAATATTATAAATGTGAAAGTTTAGATGTTTGAATGTTTGTTACTCAATCACGCCAGAACGGCTTTGCGGATCTAAATGAAATTTGGTACAGAGATAGATTATAGTCTAGAATAGCACATAGGCTATTTATACCGGAAAAATGTATGATTGCCGTGGGATAGATTTATTTTCGTTATTCTTGAGGCGAACCCGAGCGAAGCGAGGGTGAGGCGCTAGTTTATTATACTTTAAACTCAGACTAAAGACCTTTATTTACTATTTTAAAACATTATTGTTTGGCGTCATGTTTATTTCTATAACACTCTGTCTATATTGTTACTTAGTCTGAAATTTTAAATTAAATTACTTACTTTTTGTTTTTAGTGTGCTACAATACAACATAAGACACATATAAAGTAAATATTTAAACTATTTACAATGGAATAAATGAGTATTTATACCAACAGCGTATGACTACTATCTGGACTAGGTATTATTTTTATTTCCTTTCTTTTAAGTACCTACCTATTCTGGAATTTTATATCCAACATGCAAGGTATTTTAAAGCTGCTGTCACTTCTCTATTGAATAAGTATTTAAATTTCTTCTTAGGTTTGACCTAATTACATATTATGATGTATTTATTTGTACCGTAATATATAATTATAATAAAATATTGGAAATATAGAGCAAAAAGGTACCTAAGTAAGTTTTAAAATGTACATAATAAAATTATAGAGAGGTAATTAATTTGTAGTAAAAAATAAGATTATTCTTTATATTTTTGCCCTTACTGTTCATTTAATCCGTGTCCCACATCTCACTAAAGTGCGCATCGTAGTGCGTGCTGGTAATCGCTATTAGATCAGACTTTAAAGCCGCAGCACGCACATGCTCCATGTTCGGATTACGTCATGTACTACCCTCGTGTTCCTTTAGCTGGCGCGGCTAGTTTATAAATGTTAAAGAAATAAATATAGAGAATAATAATAAAAAACACACTAAATATTAATTTTTAATAATGATTAGTTTGATAAATCATTTTAATTTTTTAAATAACTAAAATACGCAATATTTTGTTTCAAAATCGATTTTATGTAGATAAATAATATCTATAAAAAAATTAATCACATGTACATTGTACATACACTGTATGTATACATAAATATATTTCTAGTCTGTTGTATAAGTTAATATAAGTATTATGTGGTTGAAATGATTCTTTTATATAATACTTATTTGGAAATGTAAACTTAAATATACAAAATATCATCTTGCCCGTACCTTCACAACGCACATACCAAAAATGAACAGTCGCGGCCAAAGTGTAACACAAGTAGGCTCGCATATGGTAAGACTAATTCCACTGCCCCCTATATGGGGTTGAAATAAAATAAAAACCAAATTAGGGGATGATGCAACGACACACCCCTTCGATTTTTGACAAATTCCATTATACACTTGCATTAGCTACTTTCGGTTTCATATTTTAAAATAAATGAGGATCCGAACATATACTCTATTGCCAGATTTCTTTTAATACATTACAATGAACTTTATTAGTTTTATAACATTAATCTATTGAGATAACTCTTTAAAGCTCTTTTACTAAATATATAACTCATTACGTTATTTTCATTTAAATTGGAAATACGTAACAGAGAAATGTGTTTTATAAATATTTTGTACAACTAAGCACATTGGTTTGAAAAAATTGTATTAATTTCATAAATTTCATATAGGTATTATTATAAAATATATATTTATGAATAAATGATTAAAGTTTTTTTAATATTAGAATTATTAATCATAGTTAAGGAAAATGCTTATAAAAAATTTACGAATATTTCAAAAACACGAACCTATCGATTATATGTTATGGGCCACATGTTACGCAATTTGTAAGAATCACCCGCTGCGAATAAATTATTCTGCGCAAGAACGCCCCTTCGCTATCACAATCATTATATGTAACAAAAGAGGCTGATTGTGTAAGTTATTATAACTGATATGATGTTCATAATAATTGGGCACAAGTGGCGATATTTGCTAACTAACAAAACATATGTAAAGTTTGCTGATGCTAGCCTAATAAGATTAGATTTCTAATGTTTCATCTAAATGTTAGTTTATTAGTCAAAGTTAGTCCAGGTATTTTGGAAATTAGCCGAAACAAACAGACAGACAGACAAAAATTTTAAAAATTGTGTTTTCCTATAAGTACTAATTTCATATGTATTTAGAGAAAAGCTGTTATTTACACAATTAATATAAGGATTAAATACATAAGTTTCATTTTACGTGTAATTAGTTAATGTAATTATTTTAGTAAGCAGTTTTTTAGCATATCGTATGTCTTATGTAGGCCGCTTACATATTGCCCTGACACTGCATTATTTCTCTAGAAAATGAGGAACTAAGTACCTACTTTATAGGAATGTTGCTCATAATGAATGAGAGAAAACGTTGCTATAAGGGCATCTAAGATTATTTATTAGTTATGCTTAATATTATATGAATACAATCGAAGAGTTTGTTTTAGACGCGTTAATCTATTACCCAAAACTACCAGACCGATTTGAGAAATTCTTTTTCAGTTTATAAATCTATTTATTGCAAAAGGTTATGGCTATCTAACATCACTCTACAACCCTTAACCAAGGTATAATTATATATAATTACTTGTCTATTTATTTAGAAAAATTATACTTTCTTTAGTAAACGATTTTATTCTAAAACAATTTTTATTATCAAAATTATGAATTTTTAAGAATCTAATTAATACTGTCAAATATCATGTCATTTTATTCAATTACGTTTTTGGCTGATGAGGAATCTGTAGAAATAAGCAACAGCAAAAAATGTTAAATAGTGAATATGAAAATATTTGGACTAACTACAATTATATATTGTTCAGTTTGAGAACGATTTGGGAATTGATCGTGAGTTAAGTCACGATTGTAGCAGCCTTCGGGATCATTCCTCCGGGATTCATTAACCCGGAACGCCAGACTGATTGCTGTGTAGTGATATAGACAATAGAAACAAAAAAACATACATATGTACATAGACCATTGTAATATTAAAAGTAAGTTCAGACTACGACACAAATTGCGACATAAATGTCAGACATTAATTTCTGTATTACACTTTTACGAAATTTTAGTGTCTGAGTAGTGTCTGTACATAAATGTACGGAAATTGCGTCCGAGTTCAGTTACAAGTTAAGTATTATCTTCTACGCGGTGCGATGTATTGAAAATATCAAATCTGTTCTAAAACTTTTCAACCATACCACACAAATGTCTCTGAACATGTCATGTCTAAGTGGACACAATGTGTTCACGCAGCCGCTGATACAACTTAACAATTAGAGACACTCGCATCCACACATAGACACTCGGTGTATACACTGAATAGTGTCTTATTCCAAACCCATCTTAAAAGTGCTCTAATATCTATATGTAAATGGGCAGAGAAAAAATAGTTTAGCACCCTTTTTTCCTCTGTTGGTCAACTGATTTCTTTTTTTTTATTTATTAGCTAATGACGAGATTTAGTGAATTATTAATAAAACAATAATTCCGGTTGAATTTAAACCATTAGATGAACACTAGTTATTTTTATTAGGCCTAATTGCATATTAGTGTAGAGATTTTATGGTAATTGGTTCGTATATCAATGTTGGTTTAAATTAAGCCAAGTTTAAGTTATTTGTTTCGATGTGGTTACGAATAAGCCGCGGCTTAAGATGATGGAATCTAACACGCATACTGTTTGATAGAGCAAAACGTAGAGAATGGTGTCTTAGAGCTGACGCGTGTATAACGCTTGCAATAGTGCTAAAATATCAGAAACACATAGAATTAAATAAAAAATATGGTAAGTATACCATTTTGTACCATAAAAATATTATCAGTGACCATGAAATCTTAAAAAAAACTATAAAACTTTTTAACGTAGAAGATCTGTAACCGTGACTAGCCGTAACTAAAAGTAACTACGCTAATTTAAAAATATATGGTACAAATATTGACTATATACATTTTAATATTTATTTAATCTTTATTATACACAATATATAGTACAAGTATTGTTTCTGTTTTACACAAAGCGTGCAAAGTCGGTCATATTGCTAAAAGCAATCTCTGCCAGACAACCTTTGGTGAAAAGATTTAAAATACGAAAACGGGACGCTGTTATCAAAATATATACATGATGATGTTCTCCTGGCCGATTCCGGCCACGGCGGCCAATCTCATTGAGACTAGCCAACTGCGCAGGAGATATTATAGTGCACAAGTGTACGCGCAGACACTAGTGCATTCTCTGTTCCTGTCACTCTCATACTCCGGTGGGACGACTGCTCGACACGACCAGTGAGAGTTAATGCGCAGGACCGGCGGCTTTACGTGCTCTCTGAGGCACGGGGGTGAAACACCGCCAACTTCCCAACTCCGGGCTATTACTGAGGCTAACTATACAGAAAGACTCAATAACTAAACTTGGCCCGACCTGGGACTCGAACCCAGGACCTCCGAATGTGCAGCCGTACATGCTAGGCACTACACCACCGATGTAGCTATATAGCAAATATACATTATAGTTCTTCTGACTATTTTCCCATAAATTCATATAATTAATAAAAACTGTTCCATTAGCGATATCGATCTTCTTGTAACAATTTGATCCAACAACCCTCTAGTGGATTAAGCCAATAACGGAAAAAAGAGGGGCAGCTCTAAATGAGCCGTCTCCGGTAACTTGTGAATATTTATGAGCTATCAGTTTGTAGATGGTGCTTATTTAATGTGCTTTCTTTAGGTCTCTGTCAGTGTCGGAAGTAAACTAAAAGTTTTAGATCAAAATAATTTGCTAACCCTTTAAAAGATTTTGCCTTCTTACGTCGTTTTTTGTCGATAAAATATATCTTATATAGAAGATTGGGATGTGTTATTATGTTGTATATATTATGATTGATATGAATTATATGTTATTATATATTATGTTGGAAGACTATTGTATAAATATTTGCGACATAATAGTACATAGATGTAATAAAAGAACCTCTAGTTATAAATTGCATTAACAAACATCAGTCTAGTTGATTCTCAATTCCTATATCAACATATTGTTATATTTAACTTGTTCTTCTCAGGACTTAGGTATTTTTTCTATCTAACTATCGTCTGTAATATAGGCTCGGCCTGTACTGTGTACAGTACTAACTGTCGGCAGTAACATACTGAATGAAGTAAACAATATTTGTATTATGATTTTGTGATGATCTTAGTCTGGGCTTATGATTAAGGTATGTAACTTATAAAATTTTAATTTATTTTAATTTGTTTTCTATTGCCTTTGCTGTGAAACTTCTTTGCCTTTTATAATTTTTATGCCTTTTAACCTTATGTATAATTGTACATAATGTACATACGTATTAATATACTCGTATTTAGTTTCAGTGTAACGAATTCAAAACACTGAAAATGTGTCTGAAACGCGTAAAGCAAAATTTACATATTATATGATAGGAAACTCAACGTATGAACAACTTCCGTGCCAACTAAACCGACCTCAGTTTATTTCTACGCTATATTCGTCACAATTACCATACGGCTGCGAAGAGACAATCGCTAAATGTAGGGTTACCATAGGGTTATGTCATGTAAATAAATTATTATTTACATGACATAATTAAATACGGTAATGTTTATAAAATATCCATATCCATACTTTTTTTTAATACTATAAATGTGTAAGTGTATTTGTTTATTTCTTTGTTTGTTTGTCCATCTTTCACGTCCAAACAGAGTGACATATAGGCGTGATTTTTTGTGTGGAGTTAGTTGGGGGGCTGGAGAGTAACATAGGGTATTTACTGCGGGAAATTATCTCATTCCCACGGGAAAGCAAGTATATAATACAAAAATTATATAATACAACCCAAAAAAATATTTATAATCAGAATTACCTGAAACTTGGTTTTAACACTCTTCAATACAATTGAATAAATAATTAAGTTTAACTTTTTTGTGTCAATAAAATTCATATCATTCTAATGCTAAATTATAGATACAAAGATATATTAAATAAAAAAAAATAATTTTATTTAATATAAGTTTATACTTAAAAAATCACCTTTTCTATCCTATTTTCTAAGAAAATCAACATCTGTTACACGATGGACACTCTAGCTAGGCGTACCAAGTACAATAAAGCAATTATAACTGTCATATTTCAGCTCCTCTCTATTTACATTTATATTGAAGGGCGCGGCAATCGTTGAACGTATCGCCCAGTGCGAACTCAATCTCACTTTGAATTTTGGACTTCTCATTACTAGTCGTTTGAAATATAAGGAAAGGGAAATTTAATATGTGGCACAGTTTGATAATCATATAAGTGGATGTTTGAAATTGACATATTGGAAAAAATACATTTTTCAATAAAAGATGAAAAGTTTTTAACTTAACCATTTCCCTGTCCCATGAGTCATATATGAACATTTCGATTGTTTAACTATTGTGTCTATTTTACGGACAGTTAAGTTGTTAAAATACAAAAAAAAAATCCTTAGAATTTTCAAGAAAACTTTGTTTACCAATACATATAATATATGATAAAAGCACACTCTCATGCCACCTATCTTTTACATAAACATTAATATCTTAGTTTTTTACAGAGAGATCACTTTCTCATTCATATGTCGATACCATCATTCCCGAGCCCAAAGCACATCTGCGGATAGAATAAAATCGCTAACATATGCGTATTTGCAATTCGGTCCACGTCAGGCTGCACTCTTCGTGATTCCATTTGGGAATTACTGTCGCCACAAACTCACAAATCACTACTTTCATTATAATCTTCTATACTTTTGTAAATTATACGTGTAACTCTTTCTCTGTACTATTTAACTTGTCTCAGAAGCTTTTATTACGTTTTTTAATTGAAACTATTTTAGATATTGCAATTTCAATTCATAAAATGATTTCTAATGTGCGTCATTGATTAAAATAATAATATATTAGTACATACACTTGTAAAAATTATACTTAGAACGCGTTTTATTTTCGTATTAAGCATTCATCAGAGCTACCAAAACTCAAGCCCGTGGCCAATAAAACTTGAAATCCCAAGACAAAATAAAAATTCTTAACATGCGGCATCCAAATAAATAACATTGACAGCATCTGTAATAGCTTTTTCACATTTTCACCGGTCTAAAGCGAGGGCACGCATTTTATCCTATTATTGTTTCTGAGAAATTGTTACAGTTTTGAGGAGTGACCAGGCCGTTTTTCTTCCGCGTCTAGTCGGCCGGAATGAAAATTTTTCAAGTTGCCTCCCCAAAATCCCTAGGGTGCCGTAAACTCGGCCGGACGCAGGACAGTCCACAGTTGGACAGCCATTGCACAATTTGTCATATTCATATGTTAACGTCCGTCCGTCTTTTCTTGCAAAAAGTGGATAACTTAATTCCGCGACGCGGTTATTTGATTTGTGGACATTCAAATTTCATGTCTTGTTATGGTAATGCAGGTGTTTTGTCGCCTCCGGCTTGTTTTAGGTTAGAATTTTCGTATAGCCTTCTTTAACGTTTTATTTTTTTACAATTTACTGTTACATTTTTGTTATCTTTGTAAAAAATAGAGTATATTATATATAATATTATATATAATATTTGTTTTTCCTTTCATACAATCTATATAATCGTTCAGGTCCTACCTGATTGTAATAATATAATTATATAATTACTTTTTAAGTAAGTAGTTACGCAGACTTTAAAATTATCTTCCATTTGTAATTATTCCTTTATATAGTTTAACCATTCGACGGTGTACATTCTTGTTTCAATTAATAAGAGTTTACCCACTACAGTGTATATCGCTAAACGATTTGTATTACAAAAAGTAGATAAATTCACTCGAGTGAAGAACATTTTCTGTAATCTGATTATATTTTACAATTTTTGACATTATTTAAAGATTACTTTACTAAGTGACAGACAGCATAATAGTAAAATTTCATAAAATATAAATAATAAAAACTTGTAGCCATATAAAATAATCTGATAAATAAGAGTGACCACATCAGTAGGCAGGCCCCGTACTAATATCAATAACAGGAGCAATTGATGGCTTGTCCGATTTGTTTGGACGACTCGTTTCTCGTCTGCTTTACGACGGGTGTCTCTCTCTTGACATATATCTGCGTCTACTGTTTATCTGCGTTTGCCCTATTCTATTTATTTTATATTATTTAGTTGAAAATATTTTTGTAGGTTGGATATAATCTAAATAGATACTTATTACAAATGACAAAGTTTGTATGTATTTGTTTATGTGTATATATTGGTATATATTGATATATTATATACTCCTTTATACTAAAATATCTGGATAGATTTTGATAAATTTTAAGTACACAGATAGACCAGCTATGACCTGAACTAACGTAAGCTACCTTTAAGTAGCTAGAAACGAACCAGAAGCGAAGCAAAGGAGTGTCTAGTTGATATATAAAAATTAATTCCCTTAAAGATCAAAATAATATTCGCTGAAAATCATATTTATTATATTAAAATAATATATCACAATTATAAAAATAAAAAAAAATACAAATTTCTTTTTAAATTTCCAATATAACGCAATTTCCAAAGATTCGGTAAAAAATTAGCGTATCTTTTAATGATACTAAAGTTTAAAATAGCAAATTCTAATTCGATTACTAGATAGTAATCATAACATAAGCAAATAGAGATAAAGTCAGCAGGGAGCGCTCTAAACAACATTATCATAAATGACATAATTAAATTCTTCTCATTACCATACTTGTCATTACCATGGCGTAAATTAGTTCCTGTGGCGTCATTTTAACGCCCCGGTAAAGTAAATAGACATTTTTGTCACTATACCCAATGAAATTAACTATGGACTAGATGACTTTTAACTTATGACAGAGCGACACGCGATCGTGTCACGGTAATGACAGAATAATAAATTATGCTGTAATAAGTTATTATAATGTAAACTTTAGCTTATATTTTAATATAGAGTGCCATCGTGGGTGTGGGTAAGTGGGCCTCATATAGCGAATTTACTAAATTAAATGCAAACGACTTTTAGTAATAAAGGGTTTAATGATTTAGTACTGTTTTGATCTTATCAAAACTGTTGCATAGCACGATATCCAAGGATACGAATGGATAAAGAGAACAAGATGTTATGCACTAAACTTAGATATGCTGTTTAGATTTTAGCCGTTTTGCACAAAAACATTTTAAGTTTGATTATTTTTTATTAATTTTACGTTAAAAATAATAAAAGCAAAATTTCTATCACTTTTTTCCCTTTTAAGAGGCACTTAACTCAATAAGCCCCTGTCTTACAGCGTTATAAATTCGAATAGTTTATTTTAGTTTAGTAAACAAATGTGCTTTGTATCTAACTACTTAGTATGCACCCTCGAGAGAAGTATACTTTCGTATAGTTAATTTTTAATTACAGTTTTATTACTGACGCATCCCATCCAATTATCAAAATAAAATATTAACTTTACAAAAAATATTTAAAATTCAATATGAAGTATAAAGTAAACTTGTACATCTATAGGTACATATAATAAAATTGTAACTAAGCCGAATCTGTACATTAAATATTTTTTGGAAAAATCTTATCTGTAATAAACATTATTATCGATACCTCTGTATCTATAGTTTTTAGAATTTATGTCTGTCTGTCTGTTACCGCATCACAGAAAAACCATTGGAGGGATTTTGATGAAATTTGGTATGGTGATAGCTGGTTATCCGGGTCAACATATAGGATACTTTTTACCGTGGGAAATGTCTCATTTTTGAGAAAAATACACAAACTGCAATGAAAAGTATACTAATATGTAAAGCATAAAAATTTGGTTTTTGGTCTTCTGAACGGGGGCGGAGCCGCGGGCAATGCTAGTTACAAATAAAGTTTACGATATACTCATATTATTTAAAAAATTGGGTTCGTTTAGTGTCAAAATAAAATAACTAATAAAGCCTAAGACTTGGTAATGGTAGTTTGTCATATATTTGGACTAATGTTTTATTTCTGCAAATCATTGTTTATATTAATACATAAAGCAACTTAATTGCATAATACATTTAATCAACTTTGATATAAAATTCTCATAATATGATCCTTTTTCGAAATTTATAAGCGTTATCGATTTTATTATTGTTTTACAAACACTGTATATATGTATACTCGTATTATTATAAAATAAGTTATCTATATGAAAAGGTTTTACTTTCTACCCATATGTATTGTTATTTGTTTAGAAAAGGCAAAATTGACGTAAGGGTACATCTGCAGGAATAGGCTATATCCATACTAATATTATAAATGTGAAAGTGTGTTAGTTCGTTTGTTTGTCCTTCTTTTACGTCGAAACTGATAGACGGATTGACATGATTTTTTGCGTGGAGATAGTTGGAGGGCTGGAGAGTGACATAGGCTACTTTCTTCAGCGGAAGATTATCCAATTCCCACGGGAAAACACGTTATCATACAATCCAAAAAAATATTTTTGATCAGAATTACTTGAAACTTGGTATTAATGCTCTTCAGTAAAATATGAAAATAATAATTATTATTATTATCTATAAAAAATAAAAACGTGTTTTAGTATTTTTCGAAATTCATCTTATAAGGGGGTAAAATAGGCAATGAAAGTTTGTATGAAACTACCTTTTCAGATATTTTTTGTAGTTTTAGCGGGAGTGAAGCCGCGGGTTCTGCTAGTATGTATATAATCCTTACCCCGTAATATTTATTATTAGCAATTAGTGAATTTTTAACCTACCTTCCATTGAATATCACAAAATTACCCAAATATGTAACATTATTCATAGAACTTGAAGAAGATTGATTTCAATTTTGACACATTCTTAAAAGAAAACTATCACGATCCAAAAAAAACCCTTTGAAATTCGAGTCGCGGTATTGCCATCTGATGGAAATCTGAATTCCCCACGCTTTTACCCGATACGCATACGATATGTTATCTACTAATGCCACTTGGGATACGTGAGTAGTGCTTTGTACTCAAAGGCACCTGTTTTTTATATAAACAGAATCTATTTTCACTGGTTACGCTGATGTATTGATATGGAGCTTTCAGCGCCTTATCCATCGTAGACAATTTTTATTACAAAACAAGGATTTCCTTATTATTATATATTCTTTTACCTTATATTTTAATTTATAAAAAGTAAATGTATTGATCTATAATATTTTTAGACGTTTATTGAGTATTAGCAAATGTTAACAGAAAACAAAAACAACTTAACGTATAGAGAAATATCTACTAATGAACATTTTGTGAAGTTCTTCATGAAGAAGTTTTAGATTTCGAAATTAATTTGAGGATATTTATTTATTGAATATATCACAATCATATTTAATTAATATAATGACTAATTTTATTATCTTTTATTTGAAATTCATACTAATAATATAAATGTGAAAGTGTATTTGTTTGTACTCATTCTCACGGGTGAATACGTTATAATACAACCCACACTGATTTATAATACCTATACAGGGTCATTTTTAATTTACTGAAAACCTTTTGGGAATATACTATTTACATCATAACAACAACATCTGTAACAAGAAAAAATAATATTTCTTAATTTTTTATTTTCATACAAAAATAAAAAATTTTTTTTGCACATTCTAAACTTTAAAGTTCTAGCATCTGGCCAAGTTTAAATGAGTAAGCGCGGCTTCATAAACCCCTCCAGCCCTCCCCCTCCACCGGACACGCGCGTTCTTTTGCTAATGCTGGACTATTACCGTTTAGAAGGTGCAATAAAAATATTTTTATTTTTGTAAAATTTAAGATATATTTTTTTTCTTACAGATGCTGTTGTTATGTTGTAAATAGTGTATTCCCAAAAGGTTTTCAGTAAATTAAAAATGACCCTGTACAGATAGACATCTATTGCTAAAACAACTAACCTAACCTTTAAACGTAGCTAAGGACGGACCCGAGCGAAGCGAGGGTGAGTGAGTGGCTAGTACCTTGTAATTTTCAAAATTTTATGAGCTTGTTTATTTAAAGCGATTTCAATTAAAAATTTGGCGAAACCTTTGAAAAATGTTAATATTTTAAATTAAATACGAGAACTTTATTATCTGTCGGAGTAACGGTTTATTACTACTTAGTTTCAAAATTATTTAGAAAAACACACAGAAATAATGTAAATTCTACTTATGTGATTTTTTTTATTAATTTAATTTATGATTTGTTCATGTTTTATATCTTAGGTAATATATATATGCTAAGATAATGTTTTAATTTTTCTAGAGAGAACCTTTTTACCTTTTTATTTTAAGACTTTACTCTCGCGAAATTTTCTAAGATGTAGATAAAACGTATATAAAAAGAACGTTATAATTATACGTTATATGTAATTTTTTTTTAATATTATACTACTAGACAAAAAAAAACAATCTATCCCACGGGAGCTGTACATTTTTGCGGGATAAAAAGTATCCTATTTATTATTCTGATGTATGAACTATATTATTGTGATGAAATGATGATGATGTTCTCCTGACCGATTCTGGTGGTTAATCTCATTGAGACTAGCCAACTGCGCAGGAGATATTATAGTGCACAAGTGTACGCGCAGACACAAATGCACTCTCTATTCCTGTCACTCTCATACTCCGGTGGGACGACTGCTCGACACGCCCAGTGAGAGTTAAGGCGCAAGACCGACGGCTTGACGTGCTCTCCGAGGCACGGGGGTGAAACACCGCCAACTTCCTCCCTTCGGGCTGTTACTGAGGCTTACGATACAGATGGGCTCAATAACTAAACTTGGCCCGACCCGGGACTCGAACCCAGGACCTCCGGGTGTGCAGCCGTAAATGCTAGCCACTACATCACCGAGGCAGGTATATTATTGTAACGTTTCATTAAAATGCAATCAGTAGTTTTTGTGTACTAAGTTGTATAAGTTACTATAGTTTTTTAACTATCCCACGGGAACTCATTAATTTTCCGCAATGAAAAATATCTAAAATGTTGACCGTGGACATAAGGTACCACCATGCAACATTTCATTTAAATCGGTTCAACAGTTTCGGCGATTAGCCTGTACAAATAGACAGAGAAACAAAAAAATTGAAAAAAAATCCGGATTTATTCTATTTCTTTTTAGCATTTTTTCTATGTACAGACATTCGACCTCTACAGTTTTATTATATGTATAGATAATACACATATACCCAAAATTGTTTATTGTAAAATAAAAACCGATTTCTTTTAATAAAACATACCAAATTCAATAGAAGCACTTAGTTAATGACACTCGTAAATCAATTCACCTACTACAGGAGGCAAGAATAGATACCTTAAAATGTTTTATTAAAACCTATTGAAATACAAAACGTAACTCAAACAAAATAACAGAATTAGAAATAACATATAAATGCACTCGGCGATACATAGCCATTTATCAGTCAATAAATATGATAAAAAGTATTATCGGGGCGAAAACGCGCCCGTCGGGACCCGACGCTGGATTATTGTTTTATTTTTACTTTTGCCCAAACACCGCGGTAAATAATATTTTATTTAAAAAACGCTTTGTATTGAGATTTATAACCATTGCCTTTTAAGGAATTTTGGATGATTTTAAAAGCATACGTTAAAAGCACACTCTTTTACGGATAAAAACTTGTAAGTATAACTGTGAATGTGATATATTGTAATAGATTTTCTTTGAATTTCTATATTATATTTTTAAATTACAATATTTAGTTTAGTAATGATTAGACGTTAATTGTCCGTAAGTATGTTATTTCGGAAAATTCTTAAGTAGAGAGCTTAAAATAAAAGCTTAGAATGCGTATATTTATTATACTTACTTTTAAAGTTTGGTTGAAATCTCTACAAAACAATTATCCGAAATTAATTCAAATAACCAAAGCGATAAACAAACACATAAAAATATTTTTTTATATATAATTATTTAAACTTTATTCCTTATTAAATTATTGTTCATTAATATAAAGAGATAGGAAAGCAATCTTGTTATTTAAGATCAATCATAGGCTATTTCATAATCCCCTCGACAGACAGGACTTCGCCAGTTAATTAAGTTGACAAGGGTCCATCCGCTTCATAATCTTAGCCTGATGTATAGCAAAAACACGTCCAGATCATAAACAATTTTATGCAAAGGTACAATATACATTTAGATATATGAAAATAAGATTATTCGTTTAAGCATCTGTTTTTTAATCAGTAATAAAAAGTCACATATTATTTTATGAGATACTATTTCACGTACATTTAGTAGTAGAGTTATGGGAAATTACTGTCCAACCATAAATTTAATGTTAAAAACCAATTATTATTTAACATTAATTAGTTTGAGTAGTAAGCTTCCAAGACCATACACCATAGAGTACATACCCATGACTCAATCTTAGGTTATTTTTAAGGGCGTAGAGTAAAAAAATAGATTCTGGGTGATGATCAAAAGCAAGTTCCATATTTTTTTTATTCAAATTATAAAAAGTCACGAATTTATTTTAAGTACTTTATCTTATGAAATATAATAAAAAAATCGTATCGAGTATAGCTTAGATGATTGAAAATCGCATACACAAAACCAAATATTGACCAAACGCTGTCCCTTGCAATTTCACAATAACGATTAACCTCGGCCAATAAGGGAAATACTAATTTTTAGTTCAAACAAAGCAGCCCCATTGTCGCCAATAGTGGCAATAACGTTCGTAAACGCACGTTCATATTTACTTATTGTAAACTCACATGACAGGTGCCTTAATGGGCGGAATAACATGGCGGGTGCGGCAGCGGTACTGTGGGCAAAGAGTAACATTTAACTACAGATATGTCAGAAAATCATTACCATGAAATTTATATTTATACTCTTGTCATAACTATGTTATAATTAACTAGCAACTTTCCTCACTTCGGGCGCGTTCCTCGGCGCCTAACAGTAACCTACGTGTTAATATGAGTTATAGTGTATTTATGTACTAAATTTTATATAGTTCATGCGTTTTAGTATGGAGGAGTATAAACAAACGTTACATACACACATATGTTACATACATACAAACTTTAACATTTACAATTTGTAGTATAATTGTAGTACAAATATAAGCAATTAAATGTAACAATGTAATCCCTCCATATTTATTTCCATATAAGTAGAGGATTATTTTGATGTAATACTCAAAGATTTCTTTGATGAATTGCACGTCTATACACTAACTTTTCTATGACCCAACGTTGAACGAGCTCCTCTAGGGAAATCCACTGTTGCGCGCTAGTTACATGTAGGTGCCACGACGTAACCCGGGCGCGGCTACCTATAGCTATAATTAATTAATTATTATCGATTTATACTGCTTTATAATTTAATTAAGGCTTAAATAAACATATACTGCGTATTTTATTTGTAGTAAGTTATAATATGTAGGTATATTATTCATATATACCGGTATACTACAATTAAAATTAATTTAAATTTTGAAATGGTTAATTAAAATTTTGAACGAGGTTTTATATCCCCGTCATAAGCAACAAATATATATTCTGGTAATAATTAACAATAAAAAAACATTATTATTTTAATTAGCTAGAGTTAAATAATACGAAATCCTCTCCAAATAGAAATTTTGTATGTGATCGTTGAGTCCATACAAAAATACAATAAAAAAGACTCTTTTATTTTTCAAATTTTAAATTTTTGGTACAACAATGTTTGAACTATTTAGGACATTTTAAAATAAAAAAATGCTAAATCGGTCAAGCTGCAACCGCATTTACTTTTTTATATAGATTGCAAACGACTAAAATGTGGAACGAAGACCAACCTACCAAATCTAGTAACTTTCTTCAATAAAGTACTCTTAAACCAAAAATCTATGTATATATCACAGATATATCCCATGAACTCGTTGCTCCGTTGCTATATGAACGATTGATACACCAATCTACTCATTTTCGCATTAAACAGTAAGTAAATACTAATAAAGACTTATTATTATAATATGCACAAGACTTCTTCGAAATAACATTTAATACAAGATGCTGTTATATCGACACTTTAATGTTGTAAGTGCACAATAGCGACAGTTACCCTATCTCGGGCCGATAATGGAGCGTGAACTCTCAAGGCACTGCGGCTGTCTGACTGCGAATGTCGTCTGAGTACTGTAATACAAAACTACAGCTTTAACTGCATTTACTATTCACTATTTCTATTTTAGCACTCGTTTATGTAAAATAGATATTATTTCGACTCTATATTTTTGAGTAATATATATATATATATTTATATATATATATATATATATATATATATATATATATATATATATATATATATATATATATATATATTCTTTATTTTCTAATTTTATTATTAAATTATAAGACTAAATTGTTGTCCCAATAAACTAAGTTTGGAGTCAAATTTTTTATTTTTGTAATAAATGACCACCATTTATTTTAGCTTTAAGTCCATATCTATTTATAATATTTTATTTAGAAAAAAGTCTAATATTAAAATATTTATGTTTTAGCATTTTATGTAATCAAAATGGATAATTATAATAATAATGAATTATTAAATCTTTGCAAAATATGCTCATCATTCTATTGTTAATACATTTGTCAAACATTTAAGCAATTAGAATCTTGCATGATTTATTTAATATGATTTTTTTTTAATATTTTTTAGGTTGAGTGACTTTAACTGTAATTTTAAACTCATTAAATCATTTCTTTTCTTGTAGCAATATATAGATAACATAGCAGAATAAAATGAACTGCTACAAAATAAAACATCAATGAAAGCTTTATCACCGGTATAATCATTCAAAATTCAAACATTAACCGTAATAAGACGTGTGGTGGAGTAATAAAAAGGTAACAGTGTAGGAAGCAAGCAATATAAACATTGGCAAGATAACGATGGGTCGAATGTGCCCTGACGGACGCAGGGGATGCGGCAAATTGTAAATAGTGCTGGCCTCCGTTTAGTTTGCAATATTTGTGCGGTTCCGTGTAAATGGAAAAAGGAAAATGATACAGGGTAATTTGTTGCCAGACGGTATGTTAATTAATATCTTAGTTGGATGTGCTGTAATACTTAATATGTTGTATTTACTATAAAAGTAGTGTATTAATATATGTTTGTCTGTATGTCTGTCAAAATAACAATAAAAAATATTTAAGTTTGCTATAATTTTAAATTTTTCATTTCTCAGATTATTATTAGTTTACAAAAAAACACCTAGCGAAATAAAACTCATTTATGAAAATTATCGAGATAGTTATTTATCCTAGAATCCAAGCTCATAAAAATTATATAAATTAAGCTAAACTCTCTGTTACAAGCTACTCTATGAATTAAGGGGGTACAACGCGATATCGAAAACGCTGATGTGTGTAAGTCGACGAGAATTAGACGTTACGACGGCAGGGAATTGCTCCAGACTCCAACAGTTCTGTGGATATTCTGAATATGGTATTATTGCTATAGTTTCTACTAGCTACATACTAATTACATTATTTAACATGGAACGTATCATATATGTACATATTTATACCTTTCTAAACTTAGTATTTATAATTTTTATATAAAAATAATAGTTATTATAATTTTTTTTCAATTATTTCCTTTCTATCAATAAATGTATCAAATCAACCCCTTTTAACATCCCATGCTCCAACAATGGGTTCAAGTCCCGCCACTGCCACCTCTGATATTTACATGTGCGAATCATTTCTAACTTGATTACCACTTGCCTTACGGTGAAGGAAAACATCGCGAGGAAACCTGTATGTCTGAGAAAAACATAGCAAGTTTTCGAAAGACATGTAAAGTCCGCCAACCCGCACTTGGCCAACGAGGTGGACTATGGCCTGATTCCCCTCGTATTGAAGGGAGGCCCGTGTCCAGCAATGGGACATTCAAAAGAAATGAATACATAATACAACGTCATATGTATTTCCATTTAATCAACTACCTAATAAACTTTATGAGCGCAGAACTACGTGAAACGTAAGGCTCAAAGTGTGTAATGAACCAAATATCTATGGAATATGCAATGATGTGAATTTGGTTAAGTTTTTGATTATTACTTGACAATTATTACTATTTTTAGATGGGTAATTTATAGCCTATAATATTCTAAACATATTTTATGAAAAAATTGCTCCTAAATCATTTCCTAGTTATAATTTCATTATACGTATTGATTTGAAAAATTTATCGGCATACATAAAATAAAATAAAAATTATGCATAATGAAATAAATAATAATGTCATGTAGATCTCAGAGATGCAAAACAAGTTGTAAGGAATAGAACAATATAAATATTTGAGATTTATTTAATTTTTGCTGTTTTTTTTTAAATATGTTTAAAATTAATGAATAAATTAATTCTTTTAATTGGAAAGCTTTCATATACTTTCTTGATTTACGCAAATACTTGATATATAATTAAAATTATCTTTTTTTCTTATTCTTTAGCGGATTTTTTCTGTTTTTTTTTTTTATTTTTGGTTCCTGACGTTTCGAGAGAAATTTAAAAAAGAGTTTAAGTTTAAAAATATAAATAAATATATAAAATTATCTTTTCCACACTAATATTATTATGGAATACTAAAATCCTATTACAAGTAGGCTACATACGAGCAGGCTGGTTAGTCATCGTTGTCACGTATCGCCTAATCGCGTCACGCGCCACTGATTCACGTTTGACGGGTTTAATTGGACATATGCTACTGTGTCACGCGTTAACTTGATCATTGTATGACCGTATCTGGTGTTACATCAATTAACTATCAGACTTATGGTGACCATTCTTAGACTTTGTCGCTATTGCTATTAAATGTAGTTGACGGCAACTACAATATATAAATATAGACGACTTAAAAGGTACCTTTAGTAACATAAAAACTATCTTTTCGGATTATTTCGCGGATTTATTTTGATTTTTGGTTCCCGACGTTTCGAATGCTTTACAGCATCCATGGTCACGGGAGAGACTGAGGTGTTACATGTCTTGAATGTATAGTTGTTACAGACAGCCTACCCACAATTAACAAAATGAAAAATGCACCAATTACATTACAATATTTTTAACTTTAAAACATTTTTATATATATTTTATAATAATGTCAAAAATTTGCGTAAATCTAAGAAAGTATTATATTTAACAAGAAATAGTCAAATATATTTAAAAAAATATATTTTAAAGTTGGGTTAAATATTTGTTTTATTGTAAATTATTGTAAATAGCAATGAAAATGTAAAAAACAAAAGTTCGTAGCATAAAAGTTAAAGCAGGTAAGTGGGTAAGACCGACGCGAATGAGAGTATAATATAACTAGCGACTCACCCTCGCTTCGCTCGGGTTCGTCCCTAGCTTGTTTCCCCATACAAACTTTTATTCCCATTCTCACTCCCTCAATGGATGATTTCCGGGATAAAAACTATTTCAATCTCACTTTTCATATCATGAGATTTGAAAAAAAGAACTTACTAGTACAAACATTTTTTCTTTTAATTTTCTTCTATACAAAACTTAGTATTAATTTATAGTACAAAATTAAAGTATTATCCAATTTGGTGCAGTCGATCGGAAGTTATGCGTGTGCATACATTTCGGTGATTCATTTTTATTTATATAGATATAAATTATTAGTTGGTAAGTCGTCGGATGCAGCTACCTTGATCTTGGTTGAGGTAATCTAGATAATACTTGATAGCCACATTCACGCAACAGCATCCGCAGATAGTCAGAGATCAAGAGAGGTTAAGTTATCCCGTAGACTGCAGCCTTTCTAAACTATAATTAGTCAGTTGAAATTAAACAATCGGTTAGTCTAGTTAGTGGTAATTGTGACAATGGTATAAATCTTTTTATGGGTCAAATTTTAACATTTAAAGTAAAAATTGTAGTTTTATCATATTATGTTGAAATAAAGCGGTATTTATATTTATAATATGTATATATACATAAATAAAATTAAAATCATGAAGTTGAATTAATTAATTATACAATTATTAGTTTGTTAACTTAGCTTCTATTTTAAAAGTCGTCCCAATAACATACTGGGCTAGTTTTCAATAATTCCTTTTAGCATATATATTTGTTTTTTTCCAAGTTATAGAGTTATATTACGAGAAAAAAAAACAAATCTATTCCACGGGAACTGTATATTTTTTCGGGATAAAAAGTAGCCGTGTGTTATTCTGATGTATGAGCTAGCTATATTATTGTAAAATTTCATTAAAATCCATTCAGTAGTTTTAGCGTGAAAGAGTAACAAACGTCCATGCATCTATATATCCGGACATCCATACATCCACACAAACTTTCGTATTAATTATAAAATTAGTAGAATTGAATTTTATTTCTCTTTCTTTTCTTTGATATTTAGATCAATGATAGACATTATATTTTTTTTTCTAAGATTTATTTTATTCTTTTGATTCTTAATAAGGAATCGAATCAAATAAACCTTTTACTTACAATAATTGATTGCTTTCTTCATGAGCTAGCTAGGCCTGTCACGTACCCCTAATCACACTTTAACACGTGGCAGCTTCATTTACACCTTCACGTCAATTTTCGGTAATGATTAGATATAACTACAACTTACATTACTTATCAAAATCAAAATACATTATTATGTAGTTTCATTTGAAAAATTGTCTTATATACTTTCGTTGTAATAAATAGATTTATATAAAAATATATAGTGTTATTGCAATTCAACTCATATAAGTATTTTTTCTCTAAAATAAGGTATTTTCCCGCGGTAAAAAGCATCCTATATGCTGACCCGGATAACCAGCTATCACCATACTAAATTTCATTAAAATCCCTCCAGTGGTTTTTCTGTGATGCGGTAATAGACAGACATACAGGCAGACAGACAAACATTCTAAAAACTATAGATTCGGCCTCTGTATCGATAATAATGTTTAATTCAATAAGATTTTCCAAAAAATATCTAATGTACAGATTCGGCTTAGTTACAATTTTATTATACCTATAGATATTCACCTTATATAATCTTATATTATAATATCCATCAAAGCCTTTATGCCACAAATTGTGACTAATATATAAAGATAAATAAATACATTGACTTAAAATACATATATTACAAGCATTTGACAGTACAAAATACTAATTATTACTATATTTTGATCGTAACTAATCCTCATAATATATAAAACATAGAAATATAGCTTAAATAAATGACGGCTTGGTTTAAAAATAGGACTGATATAATGTTTTGACATGTTATATCTATACATTTATTAATTTTCTATTAGCGATATCGTTTGTAGGTATCATCTCGCCTAAACACTTTAAAGCTAAGTAGAGACAGAAAGTATTCGTCCATTAAGCACAATACAATATAGATACGCTTTCTAATCTGTGTGTATGTCCATGTAACATTTCAATCGCTTTCACCCTGCAGCCGACAGCACATAAATTCTATATCGGTTGCCGTCAATCTATCTGTCTGTCTGTGTGAGGTCAAAGCTGCCAAGTATTCTAGACATTAGATATACTCGCACATTAGATTAACTTTATGCACGCATGTTATAATAATTTTAACTAACTATAACTTAAGGTTTATAGTCTTAAAAAGGAGGTGCCTACTCACTTCGTTTATATTTCTTATGTGTACACATACGTTACGCGATATCTTAGAATCGAATCGAATCGATCGAAATCGATGAATATTATAATTCTTTTTTTAAATAATAGGTTGTGCCTGAAACTTTCATGTTTTAACAATAAATAATGATTACATTTAAATGATTTTTATCACAATAGTTGTATGTTCGTCACGATAGTTATAAATAGGTATTTTTACGTATATTGTACAAAATTTATATTTGATCGACTTCAAAAATGTTTATGTGTATCATACACACTTTTATTTGTATTAATTGTGTACTGATTTTCATATTTTTTTACGAAAACCTGGGTTAATTCAAGATAATTTTAACCCTAAGATTAAAATTATAAATTAGTTTTGAAGTCAGTATTTAGGAAGTATTTAGGAAAAATAAATATATACATATAGGTACAATATACATACATATCTCGAAAAGATATATAGTCTACGCTGCGTAGCACGGCTACGAAAATGCTAAAGACCATGTTCAGTTTAAAGTCAGTCATTACGTTAATGAAATTTTAACCATTGCGATAATTATTGTCGTATGATATTACCATGAACGAATTAACCACTGGACTAGACATATAAGCGGACGTACCTTTAACGGTCATGTCTGTAACCAGGGAATTTTAGCCTAAGTCGTTTGTTTTTTGTGTCAGTCTCAAGCACTTACTTGTCAACAAAACATCTCCCAAAAATGACTAAATGTTTTGTTAAATGGCGTAAAAACTATAACGGCGGAAGCAGCACTATTTCTTTTCACTTGTAAATACATTATTTTATTACATTTATTGTTATTTATCACAAAATTTAATTAAATGTAAAATAAAATGTCATATTATCCAACTATGTTAAATATAGTCGATATTTCTATGTATTGTTGACATCTGACAACCATCATAAAATGGCTGGATTATACCATTCAGAACAAATGACGAAACTGTCGAGTGAGTCCATTTGACATCGACTAGTGCTTGACAATGTCGAAAAATATATCGATATTTGATGAAATAACTGAACGAATTGTGTTATTTATACAGTACAATAACATAAAATACTTTTATCACAGTATCCTACAATCTGATGACAATAAATTTATAAAAATATTTTCTAAATCACATAAAAATATAAATGCAAAAATTATAATTAGTATGTGTACTTAATTTTTCATTTTATTTTATACCACATTTATATACTTTGGAATATTATTCCATTGTAATAATAATAAAGATCATTTTATTTCAACACAAATTACACAAAATCAAACAATAATGTTTTAGCACTAAACTTCTGGGTTGGCGATTTGTAATAAAACACTTTACCACTTGCACTAATTATTTTACTTTCACGATCCAACACTCACTTTTTCACAATTTGCAATCACTTTTTCTTTTTCCTAATTTCACAAATGTTTATTAAGAACTGAGCAATATTAGGACAGTGTCACATTTTTATAACTACCCGAGACAATCAATTGCCAATTAAAATAGTTCAATAACAGAATCAACAAAATCACTTTATTTAATTAAATTAGCTTAATATTTTTTTAATCTTTACAAAATAATATTTATTATATATTAATGGAATACACACCCGATATTTATTTGTTCATTAACATTATTATAGGCCAACAGAATGTTGCCATCAATGCCATCGTATTTATATAAATCAAATTAATATAATTATTATTTGACACATTATTATTGCCTCTTTAATTCATTTATTTTAATTTATTATAATAAATACAGATATTTTAAATTAAAAGATGTAAAATATGATGACTATGCTTACAAATGTCTAAAATGTCATTCATTGGTTCATCGATATATGTATTTTATCGATTACGTTCAAGCACTAGAAATATTGTATTGTGTATCAGTGTTTATAATAATGTAATAAAATCGTTGTGTGCGTTATGCGTCACTTGGTTGAACTAGTTTTCATACATTTGTATTTTATGTCAGGTCCAGTCTCTAATTCGTCCATGGATATTACATATTATATGTGTATCACCTAACCCCAACTGGGGGAGTCTAGACATTTATCATATCGTTATCTGTAACTGTTATTTAACTGACTTTAATTTTTATAACAGGCGCTAATTTCAAAAAAATGTCCAGAAATTTATTTTATGTACATAATTAGCATTGCCCGCGGCTCCGCCCCCGTTCAGATGACCAAATACCAAATTCTTAGGTTTTACATATGTAAAAGAATAAATAATAAACTGCAATGTAAGAGTATACTAATATTAGTATACTCTTACATTGCGGTTTTTGTATTTTTTCTCAGAAATAAGACGTTTTCCCGCGGAAAAAAGTATCTTATATGTACCCGGATAACCAGCTATCACCATACTAAATTTCATCAACATCCATCCAGTGGTTTTTTCCGTGATGCGGTAACAGAGAGACAGACAAAAATTCTAAAAACTATAGATTTGGCCTCGGTATCGATAATAATGTTTATTTGAATAAGATTTTCTAAAAAATATTTAATTTACAGATTGGGCTTAGTTACAATTTTATTATATGTATAGACTATCAACTCAATACGATGATAATTCAAGATATTTTAATTTTTTTAAAGAAAATGTGTAACCATTTTAATTTTGTGTGGATAAAAAACTATTTTAACTTAGTCACAAAAATCCTTTTATATAAACTTAGCTACAAAATAATTATTGATTATAATATTAATAATATTTGTGTCTAGACGAAAATACGTTATGAAGTATAAGTAAAAAAAAACTTACTCAAAAAAATTTAAATATCAAAGTAGGTATATTTACTGTCACGAGCTAGAGATCAAAGGCTCAAAACAAAATTTTCGAAAACTTATTTTTAGATCTACGAAAGATCTACAAAGTCAAAACAAAATCTAGTACTGAACGAGTGAAAGAAGATTTTTCGAATCTCTGTACCGAATTGTAATTAACCCGGGAGAAATAATTGATGGCAACAAAACGAGAATTTTAATACGCAAATGAAATAATTCTGGAATTGATGACGCGATACCTCGCGCCTCCTTTTTTTCTGTTCGAGTTTTTAATTATGTTTTATGGACCCGCGATTCGCAATTTACCAGATTAACTTCGTTTAGATGGAATCGAGCATTTTAATTACTTTATTCCACGAATTGCTTTTTTTCGCTGGCTTTATTACGTTTTGGAATAGACTAAATTACAGAACTGAATTCGAAATTGTATCAATAGTATGAATTTATATCGTAAAAGTTATTAAATTATATATCTTTACCATACTCATCATCATTTACACGTTAACCAAAATACGAACTAGCTTTCAAACATTAAAATTTTTACCACCACGTAGGTAAAGGGTCGTGTACATTGTATCGTATTTTAAAATGATATGCGTTTCATTTATAAGTAGAGACGAGGACGAGCGAGCAAACAACCTCCCTTAGGAACTAAACTTTCCGTCCACCTAGCGACAATATTTGAAAGTTATTTCAGCATTCACAACCCTCATAGGCGCCGTTAAAATTTTCCCTGCCACCTTATTCATAATATACACATCATCCATCTCTTTCACACAACAATATAAGCATATGAATAGAGCGAGAGAGAAATATTTACAAACTGACATCTCTGAATTAACGGTGGTCGGCTCATGATAATTTACATATTTAGGTGAAATTAACCTCGCTACGTTAAATTGTATTATGAATATTAATAGCTGTGTGTGAGAGTAATGTAATATATTATATGGTTCAGGGAAGCCCTATGTTTATGGTCCAGATTTGGTACGAATTATAAAAGTCTTCTAAAAAGCTCAATTTAAATGTTCTACAAAGAAAATTAAACTTTTAAAAGTTATTTTAATAAGAAATTTAATTTTATTAATTCATGATAAGCTCGAAACTAAGTCCGAATACTTAAGCTATATTACAAGTATTTAGACGTAGTTTATCAGTTGTTGAAACTTTAGAAAAATTACTGTATAATAACACGGAAATAAGGTTATTATTTCCATATCAAATGACAATGAAGTAATAATATTAAATAAATAGGAGTCAACTGAAATACAAGTTTATACATCAAATTAAATTTAAGAAAAACTTATTAAAATAAAAACACTTTAAGGCACCGTACCTCAAAAGGAAAAAAGGAAACTTTAGTTAACTTCGTTGTCTGTCTGTCTGTCAGTCTGCCAGTCTGTAAAGCAGGCGCAGATCCAGAGTTAAATTTGGGGGGGGGGGGGGGGTCACAAGCTGAAACTAGGGGAATATAATCTTCAAAATACATATAATAACCATTTTTTTGAAATTGAAATGTTTATCCGTTTATTCCTTCCTTTCTTAGACTTTAAACTTCTCTAAAAAGTATATTTGGCTTTGGGGGGATCCGCGCTTGCTGTCAAGACCCTTTTTTTCAGGAACACGTAGAGGTATCAAGTTGAAATTAATATCAAATACTCAAGCCTGCAATCTGTTAGAGCTCTAAAAAATCAAAATTCTAAGTCAATGCAATCAAAAGATAAGGCCGTTTATTTTGACACTCGCAAGGGAATCAAAACCCATAAGGTAGGTACTTCCCGTTGACCTAGAATCATGTTTGGCAAGAAACAATGTCTTAATGCATTATTAGGTATTATTATATTCATATGCATAAAGGAAAACTACGAAAAAAGCAGTCATGAGGAGTGACAACGGAAGTAAAAATTTTAAACTATAAACAAACAGTTGCTATTTCTGGATAGGTATTCAAACTAATTGTTTGATCTTAAATTAAAATTGTTTTCTTTTATCATGTTTTGACATCTATCTGCACTCTGAGTGTAAGAGTTAACACTTCACGTGTCGCCGACAATATTTTAAGATATAAATATCTAATAGGTAAATATGTATTTTACGTATCGAAATATATTAGATTTGCTTTGCATCGGCTAGCACCGACTGAAAATATCTGGTTAGGTATTTATTCTAAATAAAAACCCCCGTTTAGTTGTTTTTTACATTTTAGTGACTGGAAGTCGGTTTTTTTAGTTTTTAATCGAATCGATTAATAATAGGTACTTCTGAGATTAACAAAGAAGGAAATGTTACTTCTTTATAGGTAACTAGTTTGTGCCGGTGGCTGCGCTTGCTATAAATTGGATATCTCTGCTCATGATGCAGCCCATCTTTCTGTTGAATTCGAAAGAGAGAGAGAGATGCTCGAATTTTGATCGAAATCGAAAGTTTTGCGATTTAAGCTTGAAAAAGTAATAAACGGACAAACAGTCTATACTTTCACAGTTAGGTATAATATATATTTCAAACATCTAAAATCAATTAAATACGAGTAATATTTAATGAATGCGAGGAAAATATATTATATCAATTAATTTAATTGTTAAATTTTCATTTTATATCCCAACAAATTGAGGTAATTCTCAATAAATAATTTAAGACATTATAGTATCTATGTAGGTATATAAATTAAATTTTAAATATACACGTTATCCTGGTATGCATTTAAGTCAAGCGTATTCTCGTATATTTTACGTCATAACGAGTCTATCCCTAAAAAGCTGTACGTCCTTAAGGAATCTGACCTCAGAAAATTAAATAACACACCGTATAAAAAAGAAACTTATTGCGTCAAATAATTTGGAGGGCGGTAAAAATGTGAGGGGATTTAAATTTAATTTTCGAACTGAAACGACGTGAAATATCCCTCGTGGCGTAATTTCAAGTAAAAGTTCAAATGTCGTATAACAACCATGCTTAAAAATACAAGGTGGAATGAAAAAAATCAAATTGGTTCAATTCTTCTTTATTATTATTCATTCTTACTTTATTCACCGACTTCAAAAGAAGAGGAAGACACAAATGAGTATTCGAAGTGAATATTTTTGTATATATGTTACACGATTTTTGTGTTAATATAATTGTCGATGTTAACATAAAATCTGCTCAAAATTCGTTTATTAATCGAGCATGTTATAATTATAATCATAAATTTAGTAACATAGGTTTATTTAATTATAAAGATGTTTACATTGTTAAGAAAGTGTTTTTAAAATCTTTAATATCTCTATCATAACCTTAAGTCATTTTTAAAATTGCCTATTCATATTATGTTTTTTTATTATTGTTTTATTATGTTCTGTTAGAGTTTAAGTTTTGCTTTTTGTGCTTTTTTTTTATTTTATTTTTTTGTAATTCTAACTTAGTCATTTTTATTGTTGTCATTTGTAGTGTTTTTGCAGTAACTTTTGTTAAAATTTTATTATATAGTTTTAATGTTTAAATTATTTATGTTTACTCTACCTGTGACATATTTATAGGTGGAAACTTTGCTGGTGTGTGGACTTTTTAGTTTTTTAATTAATTTTAAGAATTTTGTCACTGTTTGTTTCCCAAAAATTAATAATAAATTAATAAATAAATAAATAAAAATTCGCGATTTGTAATGTAAAAGCTAAACTTCAATTTGCAAGTTCAAAAAGCTTACTTCGAGTACTGTTTCCATACGAACAAAAAAAACCATTTCCATTTTTGGAACATTTATTACTTTTAACATGATTTTTAAGATATTTGTACACATTAATGAGTAGAAGTATTTCCTTTTAATTTCTATTTTGTGAATATCATATAGATAGATGAATTGGTTATGTATGTTTCCAAGCATTTTGTTTTATAATTGTTAATATTATCATTTTAATCTTTATTGATTAGCTAAATTCATTAGAAACAATCCAAAATATTTTTCATTAACTACCTGCATTATAAGCTAAAGCCTTTCTTATTTATTTATTTAAGCGTCTAAAGATATGAACATCAATAGAAAACTTAATTTTAAGTTTCAAGCAACAGTTAAAAATAATTTTAAAATATATTTTAAGCAAAAATGAAAAAAAAAACAACTTATAAATTAAGTGATTAAATTAACTTTTTCTATTTCTATAGCAAAAAATTGAACTACTTCTCGGATATGAAAAATATTACTAACGAGATAAACAAAATATTAAAAGGTTTCCCTCTCCGTATTGCGACTTGTACTTGTAATTAACAGGGTCTCCTCAGGGATGGGCCGGCCAGTAATATATTATATTTCAGATGACACACTCTCTGAGGGTTGTTGTTTTGAAGGATCGTAATCAGAACTCCAAATATTTAAAGGAAATATCATCGAATTTGACCTTAAATGTGTTATCTTTTCCACAATTCATTCAAATTCGGAAAAAAAAACAAAGTAGGTAGTTAATTTTGGATCGAATTTAAAAAGAAAAGTAATACACGGTGGAAGAACTTTTTGCGTGTTTGCTATGTACTCGTATCTGTGCCCATAATTGTGAACTGAATTTCATGGTTTTTTTAATAAATAAGCGTATAACTTAAGTTGCTTACATATTATGTCAAAATTAACTACACCAGGGTAGAATAATTTTTTTTTTATTATGATGTCAGCGTACCTTTTAAAGGGTTCATGTAATAGTAGTGTAATATGTATTGTAATATATTCTTGTTTCTATTAATAACATTACTAATTCATAGTTATCTACATTATAATATCAGTTGGAAAGATATGTAGACACAAATATATACACAATTCCTTTTTTATTTTTCTGTTTTTATTAAGACTTTTTAATAACTTTTTTTAAATTACATTTGTGACAGAATTTGCAAAAACAAAAATAGTGACATTAAAAAGGCGTTCGTTCAATGAAATGCATGATTTTTATTTCCTATTTTCAATAAAATAGATTAAAAAATTTATACATATAATAAAATTCTAACCAAGCCGAATCTGTACATTAAATATTTTTTGGAAATCCTTATTGCAATAGACATTATTATCGATTATTGAGGCCGAATCTATAGTTTTTAGTAATTATGTCTGTCAGTGTGTCCGTCTGTCTGTCTGTCTGTTACCGCATCACGGAAAAACTACTGAAGGGATTTTGATGAAATTTGGTATGTTGGTAGCTGGTTATCCGGGTCAACAATTTAAATAGGATACTTTTTACTGCGGGAAAATATCTCATTTCTGAGAAAAAATACAAAAACTTCAAATGTAAGAGAACTATACTAATATGTAAAACCTAAGAATTTGGGTTTTTGGTCTACTGAACGCGTGCGGCGCCGCGGGCAATGCTAGTAATCAAATAACGCTGCAACGGCCATAGATAGTTCAAAATAAACATTATAAGTAATTACCAAACACCTACTCATCGCAACGTTAGATCCTGTATTACTCTAAGATGATAAACTTACGAAACATACATATATTTCATTATATATATCTTGTTGAACTTTTACTACAATGTCTAAACACTTCCACATTCTTTTTGATTGCAAAGAAAATGTATATAGCCCCTACAATCTGCTCCTAATTTAATTTTCATAGTTTACGGCGCACAAAGTTTTTACGATGAGCGATACTTCTTTAAGTCCTGCGTCGTAGGAAGTAACGAACTCCACACAGCTTTACACTTCCCCTTTAAATATCGCCTTTATATCTTGTGTAACAGAGTTATTGTTGTGATGAATTTGTGTTGTCGACTGTATAAAGTAGACTGCGATTAATTCTTAAATGTTAGATGAGGCGTAAAGTCTTTTGTAACGTCGTTGGATAAAGTGAATGGACGGGGATGCGATAGCCTCAGGCGGTACTTGCCCATATTATAGCATTAACAACTGTAATAATAAGGCACTCATTGTATTATTAATAAGTTTAAAGCAATATACTGTGCCTTGTTATTAAAAGTTCCATTACTATTAATAATTTTTCTTTTAAGATATATTTACTATAATTTGTTGCTTATTAATTTAATATTATTTTAGGTCTGAACTCATCAATAAATAGACCGAAAATCGATATTAAAAAAAGAGCAAAAATTCTAAAATCTATAGATTTGGCCTCTGTATCGATAATAATGACTTTACAAAAAATATTTGATGTGCAGATTCGACTCAGAATTTTATTATATGTATAGAAAATCTATTCGTGTTAATGATTATTGTTTTGATGATTTGAGTAGTGAAATTAATGATTAGAGTAGTAAAACTGCGAAGGGATTGTTTTTTTTTTGGTCCAATAAAACTATGAAAATATTTGAGGCAAAACACAGTGTTGCTAGTAATTCATAAGTAAGTTCAGATTAGACAAAGAACTTTAAACTGTAGCATACCACCCTAACACTTTGAGTTGAACAGAAGTGTCAATTTGTCTTATTTTGTCCTAACAATATTACAAATTTCTGTTTTAAATATTAATTTGAATGAAATGTAGACATAAGTATGAAATAGATAAGAACAGACTTTTTCACGTCTTTCTTTTAGGCGTGAGACATTTATTTTTTACCTCTATCTCCTGCAAAGGCTTCTTCAGTCTTCACCTTCTTTCTACTATACAATTTCTAAAAACATTAGGTTGCAAAGACTCATTTTAAGGCATAGGTAGATAGTTTTTTAATTTTTAAACGAGATATTCTTAGAAATACATATAATGTGCCTGGGTGACAGAGCTTGAAAATAAAATATAAAATTTTATCCAAATCGTCAGAGCCGTTTCCGAGATACACGAAATCAGATAAACATAATGTCTACTACAATATTATACCTTAAGTGTACTTCCACAAATTCAGTTTAATGTTTTATGATAATAATAAACTTTATTACTATATAACTTGTATCAGTGAATCCTCCTAAATTTTCTTCGGACATTTTTATAAGCGCTACTTCACCCCTATTGCTTAGCCTGAATTACGAATTACCGAGTACTAGCAGCGAAAAAAGTAATTAAAAGATTTAAAATTATAGAGTTATAATAATATTTTCAAACTAGGAGTGAAAGAGAGAAAAACAGTTGAAAGTTACTACTTTATTATATTTTAGATAAAATATTATGAAATTATTAAGATCTTTGATAAATAATATTGATTTGTGACAATAGCGCATTTACCAGCTCCCAAATATAAATAAGGCACATAACACAAACTTTTTTTTTTAACGTTGGAAAATGCATTTACGCACGTAGTGTGGGACTCATCGGCGAAGCCAGTACTACCCACTAAAACCCAACAAAACTTTCCCCCGTCTTAATGGGGCGTCGCAGGATCGCTTACGCATTCAACTACGACGCCCCGACGGCAGGTCTGCCGAAGCAGACCACAACAACCATGGTGTTGCTCCACGGTCTACTCTGCTATCAGAGAAGTACCAGGAGCAACCCGCATGGTACACCACCCTCCGAAGAAGGCCGCCTCCCACCGCCCACCGAAGCGGGCCAAGTCCCTGTGCGTTTCTTGGCTTCGCGAGTACCCTACTGAGCCCCCCGCTACGACAAGGTGAACGCACGTTGGGGGGGCACATAACACAAACTAAGGCAAGCTTAATTTATACATAATATATTTAAAGAAATAGAAAATTGAATATATAAACAGTTTATGAAAAATCTAATAAATCGTAAAACTTTACCAATGCTCAAAATAAATTTAGAATTACGGTAAAATGTAAATAGTGTAAGTTCTAACTGTAAGTTTTATTCAATAGATCTTATCAATAATTACGTAATTAAATTACTAAGTACCTATTTTTAAATTAACCGTCTCTCGTAAGAAATAAGCACAAATAGTACATATCTTCTATATAGCTAGAAGATATGTACGTGCAAAAATGTTTTTAATTGTATACCACGCAACAATGCAGCTATTTATATTATGTCAACTACAATACACGTTTATTTATCTTTATCTGACTGATCATTTATCTTACTTATTTTTTTAACAGATATTGAAAAAATAGTGAAAAAAATCTAAAAAAAAAAATAACATCTTCATGTAACAAAGCTTATTTAACTGCTAACCGTACAGCCGTTCATCTCACTGCGTAAGCTGTAACTAGTGTTTTTCACACAAGTTTTATGTGCTATTATTTGGCAGGAGATATAAAAGTAATCCTGCTGGACGTTACCGCCGGACGGCTCATCCGGACCACATAAACCGCTACAACAACCCCTTTATGTTGTGCTCGGCAGTAAAATCTCCGTTACGTATTGTTTTTATATACCTTGTGATTTAATTTGTACTTCTTCTAGAATTGCAGTGCAGCAGTAAATATTATGTTGATATATCAGAATAAAGGTTTTTGCTATTTTGGATAAATGTCTAATAGAAAATTATAAAACTTCTGTTATTTTTGTGATGTACAGTATTTAGAAGTAGATATTATCGGTGACAGTCTATGACTTCGTCTACATAGATATGTATGTTTCTACTTAATCTATGACTTCTAAATCCTATAAGGGACAGCAGCATTCATCTAAGCGCTTCCTAATAGATTCATCATTAATCGTTATCATGTGTAACCTCCTCGTTACGAAGTGTTTACTGGGCTTAAACCAAACTTAAACTCATATTTGAAGAGATAACTAGTAACAGTAGATTTTCATCCACTTCATTACTTCGTAATTAGATCAGTTCGATAATATTAAACAGCTGTTTGAATAACTTGTATGTACGAGTCCTTTAGCGTATAATTATTTCCTAAGTGTTAGGTAGGTTTGTTAGAAACTTATTTTGCAGCTTTGTTAATGGCCATATTTAATTGAAGCTAAAAGTCAGTTAGTGAATACTCTGTAGAAGTTTTTCCCATGGACAATTTTATCTAATATTTAGTATTTAACTCTCTTTTCACTTTTAATAGGCCCAATGGTAAGGCATCGCTTGGGAAACCGAATGATGCGGGCTAGAATCCCGGATCTCGCACCGCTAATATTTTCATGTGCGAATCATTTTTAATATGATTATCACTTACCTTACGATGAAGGAAAACATCGTGAGAAAACCTGCATGTCTGAGAAAATCTAGCAAGTTTTCGAAAGACATGTGAAGTCCGCCTATCCGCACTTGACCAAAGTGGTCTGATACCCCTCGTATTGAAGGGAGGCCCGTGTCCAGCAGTGGGACGTTAAAAAGGGCTGAATACATACCCTTAGATGATAAAGTACCCCAATATTTATAGAATTCAATAGTACTTTGTAACAAACTGTAAAAGAAGCATCAACAATTCACACGCGTCATGTAAGTTCCTACCACGTTATTACTCATGGCAATCCAAAACCCATTTTCTGTCATAAATAAAACAGGTCTCGAGCGCCCCATACCTTTCAATTTCTACATAGTACAAACAATATTCCCGGGCCAATACTAAACAACTGTCATTTTATTTTATCACCAGGCTTTCGCGTAAACTCTCTCGCTAGTGATAAATTTTAATGTTATACGAAATATTGTCGCGTAGTACGGGTAAAGGTGCTGTGGAATCCTTTATTTACTAGCCTAAGTATTACATGAGAACAGGAAGTTTTATGTAAAACTTAAATATCTTAGGTTTCCAATTATATAGGTTATTCCGATGAGAAACGGTTATAACGATGAGAATTGGAACATCATTTAATGAATTAAATGTATTAAAATGTCTGTTATTTTAATAATATTTTTTTTAATATAAATTAATATAATTTTAAATGCTAATCTATATTTATAATAAAATTCTAGCTAAGTCGTATCTGTACATTTAATACCTATTATTTTCTTAATCTTATTGAAATAGTCATTATTATCGATAGAGATGACCGAGAACCAAATTCTTAGGTTTTCCATATTAGTATATTCTTACATTGCAGTTTTTGTACTTTTTCTCAGAAGTGAGACATTTTCCCACGGTAAAAAGTATCCTATATGTTGACCCGGAAAACCAGCTATCACCATACCAAATTTCATCAAAATCCCTCCAGTGGTTTTTCTGTGATGCGGTAACAGACAGACAGACAGTCAGACAAAAATTCTAAAAACTATAGATTCGGCCTTTGCATCGAAAATAATATCTATTTGAATAAGATTTTCTAAAAAAATATTTAATCTATAGATTCGGCTTAGTTACAATTTTATTATATGTATAGATGAATGCCGGCTGCACACAGGAAAAAGTGCCACGTTCCGCTTGAGCCGAGCTTGCAAGCGAGAGCTCGGACTTAGCGATAGAGAGGCACGATCGGCCTAAGTTGTTAATAAGCACATTGTAATTAATCTGTATAATTTGAGTAAAAAAATATTTGAATTAACGAGTGCAAATAAATGTTAATTTATCGAAAGAAATTTTTCATCAACGTTTTCTTATGATGTTATCACGTAAAATTATCGTCCGTAAATCGACTTTACAGAAAGCCAATTTTTTGCCTGTCTGTCTCACGAGAAATCCAATGAACAGATTTTCATGAAATTTGGTATGATGATAGCTGGTTATTCGGGTTAATTTATAGCACACTTTTTACTGCGAGAAAATATCTCATCTCTGTGAAATCTATACTAAACCTTAAAACGTAACTAGACGAAACCGAGCGGAGCAAGGGTGAGTCGCTAGTATCATTATAAATTCAAAATTCATGAATATATATGTTAATAAAAAATATTTTTATTATAATAGAATCTTTTTTAAAAGATTTTTCCTAACAGAGAATTTACATGTAAATGTCGACAGCTGATTTCTAAGGCACAATCTTATAATAAGTACTGCAAAAAATACGGAATCCAAAACCTTTGGGAGGCTATAAAATTATGCATGCCGCGCTTCGTTGTGTAAGCTTAACCCATTGTAAAAGTGTCTTTTAACAAACTCTTACAACTTTTAAACTCCGCCGTGTCTCAAATCTCGAATCGGTCTCAGGGGTGCTCTGTAAAAATTAACATACAAAAAGTCAAAAAATAAAGTTAAAAATGTCCCCTTCCGCAAGTAAACATTTAAGGCCCTTCGATACGGAATTCACGAAAATTAAAAAAGTTGCATAAAATACTAAAACCTGTAATACCAAGTTCTTCTATAAGAGAAATGAAATGATATTATTTTAATATAATATAACAAAATAGCTAGGTATCATGCCTATGGCTTAAGTCTTCGTTGACTAACTATGCTATCTACCTATATCTTTGAAAATACAGACAATTTACGCGAATTTACGGAAAATTTACGGAAGAGATATTATGTGTTGCATCATTGTTTGTCAGTGAGCTAGTAATATTTTGTAAAGATCTGGGACTGTTTAATTTTAACAGTACCTTTAGAAACTGACCATCGCAGTGTGTCTCAATATTGATGAAAAGCCAAGTGTAAAGTGTGAGGATCCACCTTATTTTACTTTATCCACCCCTCTACTTATTCAAGAAGTGAACAAACTTCATAACGTATAATGATTATATGTATTAAGCAATAAAAATATTTTGTAAATAAAAAACAATATAAATATTGTCAGTATAAAAAATAATAAATACTCTATTATGAACCGGCCCGATTATGCAAAGAAGAACCACGCTTAATTCATTAAGTTTGAAAAGGTGCCGTAACTAGGTGTCTTGATAATTTAATCCTTACAGGATTGCCCAATTAAAATGTTCCCAAAGACTTTTTACATATTCAACAGCGAAGGGTTAAAACAAGCCTAAAAACGACGTAAAATTTACAACTCCTGCGAGATTTTATTCGGTTATAATGACATTTTAGGCATCGATTAGTAAAAGTTTGCACGCAAAGTTTTACAATCGCGTGAAAAGATTTAACTTGTCTATTTAAAGGAAAATCAATATAAAAAAGGTTTGAAATGTGTTAGAAATAACACTTGCTATAGTCAACATGCAAAATAAGTGGACTTTTATTTTACGTATATGAAACATGAAAATAAATTTTGATGTGGAGCTTTACTTTTTTTTAGTAGAAGATATAAGCATACATATTTTCAGTCTTTACATCTAATGGAAAAGTTTCATTTATATATTTTAAATAAAACTATCTTTTCGGATTTAGGGGAAAGGTGTACGAGATGATCCGTTGAGGTATGATGATCCTTTTAAATTACACAGAAACTATTAATGCCACCTAGATGTTTCTTT
Source organism: Brenthis ino (assembly GCA_921882275.1). Taxonomy (NCBI): domain Eukaryota; kingdom Metazoa; phylum Arthropoda; class Insecta; order Lepidoptera; family Nymphalidae; genus Brenthis; species Brenthis ino. The sequence goes on from OV170234.1 coordinate 16,837,629, forward strand.
TGGTAAAACATAGCTCCCGATGGCCCTTCTCATCAGTCAATTCGTAATGGCGGCGTGAGTGACGAGTAAAGTTTGACGACATAAAACAAAAAATGTGTGACGTAGATCTAAGGTAAGATTGATTTTAAATCTACGTTACTTTTATTCTAGACTGTCAAATGCAATGTTTGTTGTATTAGTAGGTGTCAAAAATATTCTATTTTGTTTTTATAATGGCATAATAACTCAAATAGAAAGCATTTAGGTTATATTCGAATAAAGGATAAAAAATTGTAGTTGGGGCAAGATGATTAGGTTGTAGGTGTACGTGATGATCCGTGCGGATCGCCTTGCACCTAACATATTGTTTATTTTACTGACTTTCACTTATATATTACACAGAAGTATTTTTTTTTATTGTTTTAGAATATGCCGCGTAATTGTAGAAGAAAATCGAATCGTAGCGGGTCGTTGGAAGACTATGATTAAAGCACTGGATGCTGTAAAAGGAAGAAAAGTTAAAGAAGTATCCAATAAGAGAAAGAAAACTTCTTATATTCTCGAGTCTGAGTCATCTGAAGGAGAAGAAGATACAGAATGTCTATTTTTCACGGAAACATTTTCCAAGGATAACATGGGTGAATTATGGATAAAATGTTGTGAATGACAAAAATGGGGTCATCTTGTGCAGGGATAGATAGTGATGATCCTGATGAATTTACTTGTGATTTGTGTAAGAACACCAGGAAAAAAGCGTTTAGAATTTTAAATAAACTAATCTACTTAGCTAAAAAGTTTTTGAGCTTAATATTAATATGAAGAACTTTTGACTTAATTTTGTCCTGAGTGCTAATTTTTAAAACTATTTTATATTAACTATTTTTTAATATATATTTAATAATTATTATTTTTAAGATTTTATACTTGGATGTTGATTATGGAGATTTATTAATTAATTTGTTAAAAATGCTTAATACTATCGATCTTATGCTGTAATGATTGTTATCCGTAATTTAGAGACTGATTTATTATTAAAATACTTGCTTAGTTTAATTTAAGCTTTTTAAGATTTAAGTTTATATAAGATTATTTTGATCTCAAAGTTCAGTAATACCTAAGATTACATAAATAAACACATTTGTAACATGAATAAGTTGTTTTTTTTTTTCAATTAATTTTACCAAAACTCACAAAATTCCCAAAATAGGGGCAAGACGATTCCTAGGATCGTCTTAATTTTTTATTTAGATTTTTTTATTTAGAATTTTTGTCTGAGAAAAATCACTGGAGGGATTTTGATGAAATTTGGTATGGAGATAGCTGGTTATCCGAGTCAACATATAGGATACTTTTTACCGCTGGAAAATATCTCATTTCTGAGAAAAAATACAAAAACTGCAATGTATATATAAAACCTAAGAATTTGGTTTTTGGTCATCTGAACGCGAGCGGAGACGCGGGCAATGCCAGTAATAATTATAATAGTAGTATTTTCTTAGACTTCCAAAATTGATGTAAAGCATAAATAAATCCGCTAAAAATTCAAAAAGAGAGTTTTATTTCTGTGATAATGATATGAAATATGTTTTATAATGTGTATTATTATAGATTTTAGAACATATTATAAACTAGCTCACCCTCGCTTCGCTCTGGGTCGAGCAAAAACAAAAACAAATCTATCCCGTTTCCGGGATAAAAAGTAGCCTGTGTTATTCTGATGTATGAGCTATATTATTGTAAAGTTTCATTAAAATCCATTCAGTAGTTTTTGCGTGCAAGAGTAACAAACATCCATACATCTATACATCCAGACATCCATACGTCTTCACAAACTTTCGCATTTGTAATATTAGTAGTATTAAGGATGTCAAGTAATTAAATGCAAGTTTTTTTATGATATTTTGATCTGTTAAGTACTATAATATTAATCAACTAAAATGACATTTTGACAACGTTTTTTTACACATTTTTTTAGTAAGTCCTTTTACGTAAAAGAAAATTACTATTTTGTTAAAGCGAAAAATTACGATTAAAACATAGATAATCTATATTTTGCAATGTATATTACAGGCCTCGGTAGCGCAGTAGGCAGCGCGTAAGTCTCATAATCTTAAGGTCGTGAGTTCGATCCTCACCCGGGGCATATTTTTTCGATTTGATAAAAAAAAATTATCTTATAGCTCATTAAATAATTTTATGTAACTAAGATTAATTAAAAATAAGGTATTAAATAATTAATACATAGATATAAGTAAAGTACGTTTTAAATGGTGTGGCACGCGTAGCTTAAAGTAATATTTTTGTACATCTAACATCAATACATAATTTTTGAATATAATAAAAAATATTTATCCCGTACTTTAACTTAAATCCATAATGGTTAAATTCAAAACATTAATAATTACAATTATTATTATACCTAGTAGGAACTTATAGCGCCATCTTGTAGCCATAGACTAATAACATTTGTTTAAGTGTTTCAGCGCCATCTAGAGAAATTAGTGAAAAACATTTGCTTATTGAATGATGTCGTACTCACTGCTTCGTCAAAGTCCTTATACTATTAACTAGATGTCACTTATTTAAAAATATTAATATATTATAGTTACATATTTTCAAAAATATAATTTGACGCTAATATCTGACAAATTATATAAAAAAATTGAATTCAGTAATAATATTAATTGTAAAAAATATTAAAAAAATGTAGTAAACACAATGCATATAAAAAAATATATCAAAATATTGCCTTTATCTATCACAATCATTTTTAAATCCTAGCACACCGACTTTTGGATGATAAATGTCCTAGATGTCATAAGATTTAACCTTATAATTCATATATATTAATGAATTACATAGATTAGATCCTAATGTGGATCAACTTTATTTACATGACAGCAATCTCTTAGGTAGGTAATAAATTTTCATAATCAAAAAACTGATCGCAAATTATAATATCAGGAAGAAAAACATTTTTAACTCATTCCTTGTTTTTTTTTCTTTAGAAGCACAATAAAGTATCTACAATAATTTAATTTAATATGTAGATATTTTATACCATGGCTAGGCATAGTGCAAAGGCAAGCAAAGAACGAGTCCGTCAGTAAAGCTTGACAGTTAGCAGGGCAAAACGAGCAAGTTGATGGGGTATTGTTTCGAATTCCGTCACGCGTCGACCTGCAAGGGTTAAGCCGGTTAAGGCCACCGTTCAGAGGCTGACGTTTTGAGCTTTTATTGGCAATACCATTGGAATTTGTAGCGTTTATTTGAAAACCTAGTTGCTCTGAAATATTAGTCAGCCCTATTCCATCTGCAAAAATGTGTGAACAAATTTTAAAATTATTCTTATGATATGAGTAGGTACCTAACTCTCCAAATGTAATTTAATTAACTCATTTAAAAGGTAAAATTATTTATGTATGACCATATTATTGTACCTGCCTAGTGCCTTGGGATGAATACTTTTTATTTCGTGCCCATTTATAGCACTTTATCTGAATCATATATGTAGGTCCCCTAGTTTTATAACAAACACCAATATTTAATATGTTTCGAAGCCACTTTTCAATATTTATGTAATAATATATATATGACCGGACAGATGTTGCTTAGTCCAAATTTCAATTTTATTTGTGGTCCATATGTTCATACTAAAGTCATACCTATAAAGAAAAAAGCACTAGCTTTTCTCCAATTTATCAACTTTACCGGCAAATTTTCAATATTTTCCCAATATAGGAAACCGAAACCTTATTTGAAATATAAGTTGTAACGAAGATTTTAAAAATTACATATAGCTATCAATATAGCCATGGATATCATATGGACCAATGTCCAGCCAATTAGTGATGCGCTTGCCAACTAACCGAATTTCATTTTTATTTATGTATATATGTACATATTTACGTATATTACTTAAAAAATAAAACACTCATAATAACATAAATACAAGAGCTTCTTCATTCTATCTTTAGATATCATTATGATTATAAAATAACGCGTTTTGTTAACTGCTCCTTCAGAATTCGGCATATTCATCATGTTACCCTTTATTGGACAAGGGGTTGTTGTTATAAATAAATCAAAAACTAAATTGTTCTTGGACATAGTTGAGCTTAAGTTAAAGGGAAGATTTTGTATCGACCGACTTCATAAAAATGACAAAAAATTCTGGAGATTTAACATGTACCTACTTTAAATGTAAGGGCAACTTTGAATTATTGAATTTACTTACTTAGCTGAGTTTTCACTTTGTCTAGCTTCATTGAATAATATTATTATATTAAATTAAAATAATTTTAAATTATTTGATATATTATTTTAATATTTTTTGACTAACAACTTTAACTGTTGAGATTTATATGTATGTATAATGTAACACCTACCTAAGTAAGTCTAGTTGCGTGATTTACAAGTACATTTATATTTATAATAAAAATAATACTAAAGAAATATGATTATCAAAATAAAGTTTGAGACGTTTAAAAAGCTTTCCCTTAATAACGTATTGTGACGTTGCACCCTTAAAACGGTCCAATTATACCCTTTAAGGGCGCCGCCCTAAAACGTTATTAAGCAGAGATTTATATCAAGTCATTAAGAGCATTGATTAGTTACGGATACCGTTTCGAGATATTTAACACGTGGCGATTAAAAAAGCTTTCTACTGAGCTTTTATGTAAAAGTATAAATATTAAAAAAATATTAAGGAAACAGTAAAAGATATTCATTTAATTGTAGTTTCTGTTACATTAGAAAACTGTTTTTTTGTTAATTTCTAGAATCTAAGCAGTTTTTTATTTATTTGTGTGTTCGTGTAAATCTCTGAAATTACGTAGCGGTCACATTAGAAAGAAATATTGATGCATATATTGCCTATTTATTTAAAAAAAAGATTGTGTAATATCACACTACGACGCGACGCATAAGAGTGAAGCACTTTAATTTACTTAGTAACTTCAAATTATTTTACTTATTGACTTTAATAGTTGGATAGAACACTTTCAACCATCTGCTAATCATTTATCGCTTTTACGATTGCTGTCTCTACTAATATTATAGAGGAAAGATTTGATTTTTGTTTGTTTGTTTGTACTGAATAGGCTCAGAAACTACTGAACCGATTTAGATGAAATTTGGTAAAAAGATAGTTTGAGACCCTGGAAAGGCTATAGGATAGTTTTTATCCCGGAATTCATCCTTTAAGGGGGTGAAAATGGGAATGAAAATTTGTATGGGAAATCAACCTATCCTTAATAAATTGGAATTCTCAAATCAAGAAATTTATTAAAAATTATAACCTAAGTAGCATGTCAAAAGTATGTAGTACATCTTACTACATAATTTTAAAATTAAAGTTTAATTGTAAGTTTTCATAAAACTTTACAATACTATATACAAATCATATAACAAAAAAGTATTCGAAAAATATTTATTAACACGTTTTATTATCTTTATAATTTATATCCATGATATGATACAATGTGCGTGAGATAATTTATTATAAACAATTATTATTTAACATAATTATGCAACACGAGTATAATTTTAGTGGTTATATTTCAATTTTGGCACATAAATCGCTTATCAGGAATCAACCATGTAGGTAAAGCGATCCATTACGTTAATGCCACCACTATTATTATTCCGCTTCATCTTACTCACAAACGACGCCGCCAGTGATGAACTGTTTTTGGAACAAAACTTGAATAGAAACGCACTTAGACTCTTTTATAAGATTTTATAAGTTTTACTTAAGTTTTAAACATATTCGAACACATAAATATGTACCTTATGTATGTATTTTGAAGATGGTAAAATATAGATATTATAGTTGATTTTTGATAGGATAAATAAGATTTTTTATCTTATTATAAAGAAAAACACAGAAAAGATAATAATATGCTCTATAAAAAAACAACATTTAACACTCTTGTACTTAAAAAGTAACAGTTAGGTACTTTATATTTATGTACTTACATTTCTAGTTATTTTATTTAAAATATATATATACTAGCGGACCCGACAGACGTTGTCCTGTCTACACGTCTTTAATTTGAAAATTTCAAACTTTTTTTAATAATTTTTTTGATGAAAATTATTATTCAAATTGTGAATCTAAACCATTCCCAGATCCCCTTGAACACACACAAAAAATTTCATCAAAATTGGTCCAGTCGTTTAGGAGGAGTTCAGTCACATACACACGCACACAAGAAATATATATATTAAGATATATAATGCATATATTTATTTGAAATAATAAATAACTGTCGACTCTACTAAAACTTCTGTCAAACGAAAGCTCTCAAATTGAGTTATAAAGTTTGAAGAAATTCATTGTCTTTAGCTTTTATGCCCTTTTGTGCCGATACGTCAATTAATGAAGCTACCTGCGGTTTTCTAATACCAAGTCGAGTAGCATCCAGTCAATGTAATATGTAAGCGAATGTGTAAATGTGATTTTAATAGAGTTTTATGGAACAGTTTAGTTAAGTTTTTTTCCAAAGTAGTACAAACACAAAAAATGTTATCCTCCATAAACGTCTTAAGTTTGTTACGTATACATAATTATGTGAACGATGTATGAGTTGTCAAACGTATAATAGCACCTAATAGGTATTAGTAAAACATTTTAACTTAATAAGAGTGATTATTAGTATGGTTACGTTCTATGAGTTCGGGGATCGGAAATTAAAGCACGTCTTTTGCACTACGGATGTTTTCTTGCTTTTGGTTAACAAGAGTGACTTATGGAGATTCACCAATGCACAGTTTTGATTAAATTCAGTCTCCGAGCACTATTTTTGACCACTGGATCTACACTTTTACTACGACTTACTTTACTTCACTTTTCCACTCGTATTTCTTCTTTGTCTTCACTTAGCTCTTTTCAACTGCTCTCGACATTGCGGGTTTTTTATATGTATAAACTAAGAATATTCTAGTATTTGAAAATTAAAACCTTTACTACATAGTAATATCGATTCCTTTAAAATGTTTTGCTCCTTTGTTACAAACTGCAATTTACAATTAACTGTTCCTGTATGTTGTCATATAACTAACTGTCTTAGAACGTATAAAGTATGCTTCACAAACGGCACTTCTAGAAGCCATTGAATTGAATTGAAGTATGCTACAGACGTGCCTTTTTAAGTATTATTTTTGGTATAATGACGTTACACACTCTTCTATATTTAATTGGTATTTCAATCACCTATCTACGGGTATTTATAAAGATAAAGATGACCAAGTATTACTTGACCTTCTCCAATCACTTATTACCGTTTTTGAGACAAACTTTATTAAAAAATGGAATTAATGCTGAGTTTTGATTCAACCAGATCAAAATAAACAAAGCAATAAACAACAAAATATTCAAACAAACATTGCATTGAAGGCGCGAGAGTGAAAATTACGATGTCGACCCTATAATACGTAAACAAATATATGTATACTATACTTGTGCGTGTAGAAAATTAATAAGTAATAAAAAATATTCTCACGATTAACTATTTTTATTTCATATAAATTACGATGTTTACGTTTATCCTTAGCACCTGGGATAAATTTCGCTCGGCGTTGTCACAGTAAAGTTATAAAAATTGTTTTTTTTTCAAATATATAGATAAAATTAAAACGTAAACCCTTATCTAAATACAAAATTTGGTCCAACTAGTTAGAGCCGTTTCAATAAATTAAATAATAAAATATATTTATATAGGTATATATTGTTTATCCTTATAACTTATAAGTAAAAAAGTTATTTTGCCTTTGAGGGACATTTTTTTATAAGGTTAATTCTTGTTTTGATAAATACCACTTAGTTTGAAATAAAATCTGGTCAAAGGCAATTTAATAACACTTTTATAATTTCGCCTACTACTTCAATAGCCGAAATAGCTCAGTTGGGAGAGCGTTAGACTGAAGATCTAAAGGTCCCCGGTTCAATCCCGGGTTTCGGCAATCCTTTCTTTTTATATTTTTTTTTAGTCAGATAGAAAGAAACCCCTTAAAATAAATACTGTATTTTTATACTACTATAGCTTACTAGATATAAATTATAATTACTTTATATGAAATACCTAGAGATATTACAAGATTTCGATACTGTACTGGTCTCTGACTCTCTAGTGTGAATTTGTTTTACGCACGTAAGATTTCTTTATCTTCCGTGGTTTTATGATATATGTGGTTTAATGACGACACGTTTGGCTCAGTTTGTAGTACACCCCCTACACACTCTACATGCTGTGCCAGCTGTCGCGGGTTCGAGTCCCGCTGGGGGCATTCATTTGTGCGATGAGCACGAATGTTTGTACTTCAGTCATGGGTGTTTATATTTATGATATGTATGTATTTAAAGTTATATATGTGTAGTGTATCAACTATCTGGTATCTATAAAACAAGCCTCGTAACTTACCATGGAACTAGATGGTGTTGTGTGTTAATGTCCCAACATATTTATATGTACTACATATTGTATGAGGGTACTTAAAGATTGAGAGTCAGAAAATGAATACTAACGTTAGAAGATCGGAAGTAATTAATCATTAACAACAAAAATTGTATCCAAATTGTTGTAACATGAAATCGCGAATTAAATAAAAAATAATAATAATAAATCACGTTATTACATTTAGTTACGTTTAGTGATACACTTATTCAAGTGTACCTTTTCCATTGTCGATTAGTCTTGGTGTAATTCTATAACATGTCACTAACAACAGTCTCTCGCATTCGGCATAAAAAGTCGAGATGAGTAGAGAAGGAGTTTAAATGAATTATTACACCGTTTAAAATTTCTTAATAACAACTATATTTCTAAAAACATTTTTTTTTTGTTAAAGTTTCGAACTTGCAATTATTATTATTTTTTAATTTAGTTGTTGAATTTTTAAATGCCAAATTATCTTAATCTAGATCTTGAATGAATCAAAAATAATATAGTGGACACTGGTAGCCACAGAACTCGAAATTGCAAAGAAGTAACAATAGGAAAAATGAATGTTTCTCTAGTTGTTCTTTATACAATAGCTTACATCGTTATTTAATTTAAAAAAATATCGAGGTCCTAAAAACTAAAATTTAATTTAAGAAATTGATTTCAAAATGTCATTCAGATACGAATACTGTAAGAGCTCACCATTTTGGCACGCTTAGCGTGACGTCACAGTCTATGACAACATTGCAATCCACGAGTGAACAGTTCTAGAAGAATTAAACATCAGCACTCTGTTATTAATATACTTTGACGTCAAACGGTCTGCCGTCTGACCAATACCGTTGCGTTTCAACTACTTTGAATTTTCCACCTATTTTTGCACTTTGCAAATATATATTTGTTAATTAATATGAAATTATATTAAGAAATATTGATATAACCGTAATACAGAAGCAATAAAGATTATATAAAAAAATATTTCACCTTTATTTAAATATACGCATATTCTCCAGTCTAAATGATAAGTAAGTAATTAATTGGTAATTAATAAAGTAAAAATCCAAGAATACGCAGATTTCGTTTGAATTTACATAATATGGATTAATCGCGTAGATGATACATATCTTATTATTTATCTTACACAGGAAGGCTTATAATATTTTCCTTATATCGTAACAGTGATTAAACGGTTGCTATTGCCCAGCTTTAAAATTCTTTTGTTCTTAAAGAAATAATTGTTGAAAATTAATTTGACGACACGTTTGGCTCAGTTTGTTATGACCCTACTTGCTGTGCCAGCGGTCGCGGGTTCGAGTCCCGCTGGGAGCATTCATTTGTGTGATGAGTACGAATGTTTGTACTCCAGTAATGGGTGTTTAAATTTATAATATGTATGGATTTAAAGTTATATATGTAGCGTATTAACTATCTGGTATCCATGAGACAAGCCTCGTAGCTTACCATGGAACTAGATGGTGCTGTGTGTTAATGTTCCAACATTTTTATATATATTTATTATAATATTAATCATTTTAAATGCTTAAATTTTCGACTAATTTAGGTAGTAGAAAATTTTCTTATAATATAACCATCCATGTTCTATATGAATTAAGAGAATAACCTATACATAATATATAGGCTTAACAGAATCATAAAATTAGCGATGATATCGCGTACCATACGGACATTTACAAAACATACACCTGAATTAATTAGGTACCTATTTTCGAACACTCCCAGAACCTGTACAAAGGTTCCATCCACTACTTCTTAAATAACAAATTTTCTTCAGCCACCACTTATTCAAAAAGTATTTTTAATATGCTATATGATCTCTATGTATGTATGTACGTAAATAAGCAATGACAAAACAATTCAATACCTTTTTCTCCTCTGCTTGCCAACCGATTCTTTTTATTTGTTGTACCTACCTATTGACGAGTTGTAGTGTTAACAATAAAACAAGTTGGAAACAGTTTTTTTATAGATAGGTAAAAAAAAAAGTTCAGTATTAATAATTACTAGCATTGCCCGCGGCTCCGCCCGCGTTTAGATGACCAAAAACCAAATTTTTAGGTTTTACAGTGGTTTTTCTGTGATGCGGTATCAGACAGACAGACAGACAGACAAAAATTCTAAAAATTATAGATTCGGCATCTGTATCGATAATAATGTTTATCTCAATAAGATTTACCAAAAAATATTTAATGTACAGATTCGGCTTCGTTACAATTTTATTATAAGTATAGATTTTTCAATAAAGATTATGCAGTCGCATTGAGTGAACACTAGTACTAAATATTAGGTTGATATTTTTCACAATAATTCATAAATTGAGCCTTTTTAAATCACATACGTTCATTCACCTCATTCATTACACTGTACAATGAATCAAGAACTAAATAGGCGATCTGTAATTACAGCATCCCGACCGTTTATTGTAACCGATATCAATTTAGGACTTACCGAGATATACCATTACTTTCGTTTTGTTTCGTTATTTATTTCATTACTTCTATATAACTGAAACTGTGTTTTGTCTGTCAGTAATATTTAACTATTTTTTTTATAAATTTAATGTTAAGTATAGATTTCACTGAGATGAGATATTTGCCCACAGTAAAAAGTATCTTTTACGTTGACCCGGATACCTAGCTATCATCATACCAAATTTCATCAGAGTCCCTCCAGTGGTTTTTCCGTGATGCGCTCACAGACAGACAGACAAAAATTCTAAAAAATATAGATTCAGCCTCCGTATTGATAAAAATGTCTATTTTAATAAGATTTTCCAAAAAATATTTTATGTACAGATTCGGCTCAGTTAGAATTGTATTATAAGTATGTATAAGGGAAAGGAAAAGGAAATATACTCGTAATAATAATTAATTTACAATATGGAATTATAATTGTTATAAGATAGATGTCGCTGTGTCGTACCTAAAGGAGTTTATGAAATTCAAAAAAAATATTTTAGTTATCTACAAATATTTGCTTAGTTATTGAAAAAAAATCTTAAAAAGAACGGTCACTAATTTCTTCTGTTTTAGTGTCTTGGGCTGTTCAGAAAAAAAATCGATTACTTGCCTATTATTTTAATATTTTATACTCGATTCAGAAATAGCCACGGGTAAAAGTAGTCAATTTATAAGTGAAGATTCGATGAACGGGTAGAGGTGTAGCAGATTGTGGATAGATTAGGGCTAATAACAGGAACTGATCATCCCGAGCGATTTATATAGGAAGATAACACATTTGTGAGAAGCCCATGTAAAATATTTGGTGTGAATCGCAGACAATCTCACTAAACTGTATATAACTGTATATAACACTAAACTGTATATAATAGTATTAATAACCTATTGTTTAATTGTTGATTTTGTATTTTATGTATTTTTTATTTTTCCTTATTTTTTATTTTTTTTTATTATTCATGTCAAGCAGTGTTTCATTTTGTAATTTTTTAGTGGATTGTTTAGCTTTTTGTTTTTCTCATTTTCATTATGGTCTGCTTCTTAAGTGTATTGTTTAATTTGTGGAAACTTCATTGGTTTATGTGTCATCTATTATTATTAATTATTTATGTAATATCGTACTGTTTGTTTCCCTAAAATAAATAAATAAATAAAATAAAATAAATAAAATAAATAACTATTGATTTTTATATAAATAACTTGGATACAGAATTGGCAATATGTAATCATGCGTTTTTAGCAACCCGTTTGTTTGATCTTAAGCCATAACGTCATTTTTATTAAAAGTTTATCATTATTTTTAAATTCACTACCTTAATACTTAATCGAAGGAAAATAATAAAGTTAATACTTAATAAAACATTTCTTATACATTCTCAATTTGATACATAAAAATTGCATCGTTTGATGAAAGTAGTATCGGCAGTGTCGGCTTTCGGGAACGATTATAATACTGCAACGGTACACGTACGCCACTTACAAGTTTGACATATGGCAACCGGTATAAAATAAAAGGTATTAATATTAGGCGGAACCATTATGAATAAACCCGTCCGAGCATAGGAGCCGCTTCTAACTTATTTTCTGTGTTAATTATTATTCGAAATCGTATGAAATTAGCATACAATATAACCTCTACGATGCAGTGGCGCCGACACACCCACGCGGCTACATCTAAAAATTTGAAAGACCTTGTCAAACTCATCGATTTTAAATCTGTATGTAGCGCTTAGATTATTCTTAAACGTAGTGATTATGATAAAGTTCTAACAGAAGATGAAAAACTTTCGGTTATTAATAGCATTAAAAACTGGTCGCGGGTAAGTAAACGCCGTGTTTGCGTGTAATCATTTGTTAATGACAAGTTTAATGTAACCGTATTATAATAATTAAATCATTAGTTATAATACAAATGAGCATAGATTTAACGGTAAACAAATTCATAATATCAATACCATACCGAAGATGTCATAAGCCTCTTAACTACTGGCAAACGTCATTGTTGATGTTTTTTAATACAAATAAGTCACATGTAAAATGTGGCTACGAACTGCCTACCCTTTCATCGCCAGGATACACCAAAAAGTGTCAGCCAAGTCTTAAATGCCGTGAATTGTTATAATACGACTGGACGCGCGACATTATTTTATAAATATTTTTTTTATGTCTATGAATCAAAATATGCACTCATCCTATCGATGTATCTCTGCCAGCGCAGTCGCAATTTTTCACCCTTTACCCTTCTTGAAGAAGCCCTTCTTGAAGGTGTACGAGAGCTAACAAACTCTTCAAAGGCATTTTGTACTGACTTATTGGTATTGAATTTTTTTCCTGCCAAGAAGTTGCCCAAATTTTGGAAATAGTAGAAGTCTGTCAGCGCAAGGTCTGTGAGTATAGTGGACGATGCAAAACTTCCAACCCTAGCTCTTGTAGCTTAGAAACAGCTCTGTTGTGCCGTATGGGGTCGAGTTTTGTGTCGTTCAATAGTTTTCTTGCAATGTCTGTTTTTCAATCTCTTATATTACATTTATTTATTTTTTAATTTTTAGTATATTAACTCCTTAAAAATTTCATTTACAAATCATTCACGACATAGTAACATTTGATGTGTCGGGATTATTATATTTTTATTCTTAGTAAAATAACAGGTAATGCTATCTAAACCGATATGTCTATTAAAATAACTTTAGTAGTCTTTAAAGATATTTCAAATATTTCAAACGAAACAAATAAAATAAATTTTATAATATTATGATGTTCGAAACATTATCATTATATCACGATCTTCGGGCAATTTTATATTAGATTTTTATCATTATTATTATCGTCTCATTTTATCGATATTATTTTAGATATTTACGAGCTATTTAAAAATACAGTGAATCATTTTTTAAAGTAAGGTATATATATATATATATATATACAAAGTATAATATTATTTAACAGATTTCACAGGTTTTTCTTCGTTATATACATAAACAAATAAAAATTGCTATTCTGCAACGATGTTGACTTATTGATATTATCACAAAAAGGCTTAATATACTAAATACCTTTTAGTCACATAAATACACCTAATTATTACTGTCAACCACATTCCAAGGGGCAGGACGAAAATTATTTAAAATAAAAAAAATGTTAATATTTTTAGTATATGTAAATCCAGATTGCAGAGATAAAGAATAAGGAATTTAAATAGATTATTGTAACGATTCTCGAAAAAATATTTATGTTTAGTATAATTTAGATAAAATTTAAGCTTGCTTCATAAATTAAGCTAGATATCTTGAGAATCAACGTATAGCCTAAAACTTATTTTGGGAATTTATTTAATTCTTGAAAGTTCCTCTTTATATCCGAAATGATAGAGCTTTGAATTAAAAACAATAAAAAGTATACTTTAATCATACTTCATAATATATAACATGTTTATTCGCGAGTGCAACCATGGACTTGGCTATTTTTTTAATTGAAAATATTTAGTTGTTTGTTAATAGTATAAAAAAAGCAACAATACTAAGATTTTAGTGAATTTAGTTAGAAAACGTTGAATTTCCATATAAACTTTGCATTAGCCAACTTTACCCCCTTGGAACTTAGATAGTCCCTTCGGGTACCTAATGGTCATCCTTGTCAGTATGGGAACACACTGTCAAAATTTTAGCTTTGAGGAACTTGATGTCGTTTGACGTAAATATAGTAAAGAGATATAATACATAATATACTAAAGAGATTGTTTATTTTTTTTTTAATTTTACATGGAATATTAAGATAGTTAAATCTTATTAAGAACCATTATAATTTTTTGTCTGAATGTGACGTCACGTATGTATCTATGTATGTACAGCTTATATTCAAATATTCCATTCACAATTTAATAACAGATATTGCTATCAAAAATAATACCAGTAATAAAATTTCTTTAGGTTTGATGTATTTATTATAATGTCCTAATAAAAAATATTTAAATGTGACTTGTAGTGGCAAAAAATACTTTGAACATACATAGATCTTTATAATATATTATAAAGATATACGGATTTACACTGTAAAGAAACTATAAAGAAAAAAGAATCAAAAAATATTTTAAAGGATTTTACGGAATAAGCATATGTAAACTGCACCAGTGTCTAATAAAGAGTTTTTAGCTTACATATATTTATTGTCCTTTATCTAAAACACCTTCCCATCTAGTTTCAGGCTTCTATCCCCGTTAAGAAGGGAATGATGGGGGTGATAACCCGCAACGTTAAATTGATTTTCTTTCGAAACTCCTCGAGATATCTTGATAAGATTGAAACTATAAATGTCTAATATACTACATATTATAATTTTTTTCTAGAATTTTCGCTCCCTTGGTGTACAAATTCACCCCCGTTTTTTTTTCATTTTCTATCGTGTTTCATTAAAAAAAAATTTTAGAATTCCTTTTTACCTGCGGATTATTTATGAAGTTATAGACAATTAGTCTATAGAATGTAAAATGAGTTTTAGAGATTGGACTGATACTTTCGGAGATTAATGATGCGTTCAAACGAACAAGCAATCAACAGATATAACTAATATTTAATATAACTTTATTCATTATACAGAGATTAGAACAAAACATGTACCTATTATAATAAAACAATAAATAGCACTAAGCCTAAAACCTCTTTATGTTATGTAAAATGGTAAAAAAAAAACCGTATTGTAGAGTTGCAACTTTAAAATAACAATACACTTTATCAAAAATTTAATCTTTTAATATTTTTAGCAAATCGCTAAATCCAAGGAGTATGTATAGATTAAGTAAAATAAGTATGAATGAATTGTTCTTATGATTGTCGAAAAATATTTATTTTCAGTATAATGTAGATAAAATATAAATAATAGATTTTGTTACGTACCACTATATAATCTTTTATTGTGAATTATCAGTTTTGTTGTCACGCCAGACTATCTTTTGTTACCTAAAGAGAAATATATTTAAGGTATAATAATATAACTATAAAGTAATTTAAAGAAAACGTTATATGTTCTAAATCATAGATATTTTGATGCCTACGGAGATCAAGATATGGATGGTCATGGGTCTATTTATTTTCCTATCTACAATTATATAAGCAAAACCATTCACCATAAGACGAAGTGCTAATCATGCTGAAAATCAGAAGAAATCAAAGGTGGAAGAAATAAGAAATGCAAGAGCCGAGATCTGAACCGAACTTAGTAGGTTTCCCAAGCAAGGGTTACCTGTGGTAGCCTGGTGGTAGCACACCAGGTTACCACAGCCTTACATCTTCTCATCTCCTTTTAAATATGATTTGAAATATAGTAGAATGGTTACTCTACTTGTCAAACAATGAATAAGTTATAGACCAAACAAAATTATTATTTCTTTAGCCAACTCCAAATATGCGTTATAAATAATACTGGTATCTAGCTAAAGTAATTACTTTATCAAATTATCTACACAGTTAAGTCCAATATAAATAATCTGTAGATATTATTATAAATAATAAAAATATTCTTATAAATGAAGATTTTGTTTTATAATTTCACTTTAAATTTCACTTTTATTAAGTAGGTAGAAGCATTATTTCAAAAAAGACAAGCTATATTTTAATGTAATATTCTGATTGATGTTTATTGGCAATTTAAAGTAGCACACGTCAAAATTTTCAAGTAATAAAGGATGATCGACAATTACATGTAAACAGAAAATAACTGCTGCGTCATGCGTAAAAGTGTTTCGATACAATATTAAATTTTGTTAAATCAATTACGTATACTTATAAATAAAATTGATTTGTTTGTGCATGATAATTCATCTACCCCCTTATCACCATATATTAAACTCATAATTTACTTAGTACCTAGGCGAGTAAGCTTCGATCGGCGTTTTTGGAAAAAGAATTTAAAAAAATGCCTGTATTGAACAAACAAAATAAACTTAAAAACCAAAACCTTATCTACATACAAAATTTGATCCAAATCGTTAAAGCCGTTTCTGATATACACGAAATAAATTTATTTGAAGAATAATTGCTCGTTTAATTAAAGAATTACAAGATTTGCACGATACAAACAGCCACTAAAATAATTATACTATTTTTATCATCATAACTCGC
Source organism: Brenthis ino (assembly GCA_921882275.1). Classification (NCBI taxonomy): domain Eukaryota; kingdom Metazoa; phylum Arthropoda; class Insecta; order Lepidoptera; family Nymphalidae; genus Brenthis; species Brenthis ino. The sequence goes on from OV170234.1 coordinate 16,854,642, forward strand.
AAGTGTAAAAGAGTGCAATACGAACTCGGCTAAGTTATACTTTTTCACTAATATTACCTCTAATTGTTGCTACAAGCGACCCGTCCTTACTTCATCCAGGTTCGTCTTTAGACAACGCGTTAGTCGCGATTTATTTACATTCCTTTCATGATCTTACGTTCCAAAAGTGGTCCATTCTAAATATTGGTGAAAGTTTTTGAAGTTATACTTCTTTTGGGACGTTTGGAAAAAAATATGAAAGTAAAATTTTTACATTGCGCGCGCCCACCGACAGCCAAAAAGCATGAAAGCGACGTGATGAAGTTAGCTGATAACTGTTTGTTGCCATGGTAATGAAAATTTATTAAGATTAATGTTTATTAATTTATACGTCATTCCTTTTACAAACAGTGATGTATGGGATAAAATCTTGAGCTATTTTTGTTCTGTTACGCCAAAAAAGTATAACTTCTTACGTGCGTACATAAGTACACAAACACGTTTTTTTATAATAATAAAAAAATAATTTATAATAATTGATATTCATAAATAAAACAAAAATATTTTAAGTAAAATTATTTTAATGTCACTTTTTATGAATTTCAATTATTATTTTATTACAATGATGCATCATCGCTATTTCCATTTTAACTTCAAGTAAGGCCAGTCTCATATAAATCAATAATAAATAACGTAGAAACATTAATACGCTCATTACACGATGGAACGCCTACCGAAACCGTCAATGAATATTTTATTAACATTATTAAGTACTGTTACCAACATAACATATTTACGATTACATTTATCGTATATTATATCATGATATGATAACTAAATCGAATATAATACTTTATGAATTAAAAAAATGTGGAGTGGAAAAATTTCATTTTGTGCATAATTTTTGTTGCGCCGATTATTCAGCTCAGGTATTTAAATTCATATTGCACTAATGCTACCTTCGTGTAGTATAAGGCCTGCTTAACATATTGTAGGCGTAGAAAAGAAAAACAGGATATAGGCATGGTACGTCTTATTTCTGATCATTATATGCTATCTATGCTAATACAGCTTGGACTCATGTACAAAATATTCAGAAAAATTGTATCTTACCACTATTAGCGCCTCATATCGTATGCAAATTGCCGACAAGTTGGAAACCTACAATTACGTTAGTCTGCCGGCGATTTCTCTTAATTTTTAGATTCTCATTTCTCTTCATTTTCTTCTTATCTTCATAGTTTACGATCATTGTATAATGTACATACAACTAAGGTGATGATTTTGGGTGGTCCGGTTGAAAGTAATGATGTTATTATTTATATGGAATTATTAATGGTGTTGCTTCTCTTCAACTGTCTCATCAAGATAAGTTTGTTTTCGAACACTCATTAGTATGTTATCGGAAGAACTACTGACTTTTAACTTTTATCTAAGTTTGGAGATTTTGATTTGATTTTTCGAGAGCTACCAGTGAATTTTCTGGCTTTAGATCGGCCTCGTAACCATTTACTTTATCTCATTCGATTGAGTCATGTGATGGACTTACGAAATTTTGATGCATCGACTTAAATGGTTTTTATATACGTCTTACATACGAGTATTTTATAGCCTTTTACGAAAATTGTGTATAAATCAACGTGATAGGTAAAAATAACTTAGTAGTCTACATCGAAGATCGTGGGTTCGATTTTTTTATGAAACAAACGTTTATTTAGATATATATAAATATTTAGTAATAATATAAGTGTGTATAAGCAGGTTATTCTAATATATGGAGCCTCAATGCTTACGGATACACCTAAACGCATAAGGAAAATAGTAAACGATTAATAAGGGAAACGTAAGAAAGAATTAAACAAAATGACCAGATTCGAGTTGGATCAATAAACCCGCTTTTATCCACAAATTATGGGAATTTAGAGGATTTCAAAGGGTTTTTGTAATATTTTCCCCGTACGATATGAACACACATACCTACTTACACTCGACTCAGTAGTTCCGGAGAAAAAAATAGAATATTCTCTTAAAACACCTAAGCCCTTAGTCTCTCCCATAACCAACTTTACTGTAAAGCATTCGAAACATCGGGACCAGAAATTCAAAATAAAATGGCGACAAATATAATTTTAAATTACAAGAATTTTTAAATATCCTTGACATTATGTTTTTTAAAAATTTGTCCATGAATTTTCATATGGGATGTACAGAATCTCAATTAATACATAAATATATCTTTTTTAATATCTATACTATATATTTATATAAAATGTTACTTTTCATAGCTTAAGTTAGAATATCTTTGGTAATTTAACTGTCATGACCAAACCATTACATCGAAGATAAGAATTTGATGATTGAATGTCATTAAATTCTTAATACCTTTAAATATTCATTTAAAATGAAACCCATATAGGCATCTTCCTTACACTCGAGTGATTAATAATTACATCTTCTTTATTTGTAAGGCATGTACCTTCACGTCACGCGGTAGGCTCTCGGAATGTCAAATAGATAAATAATTCATTTGACTTACGAGTAATTAGAATAGTCTTGTGGGGTAAAGGGTTATCTGCCGAATATATTTTTTACAATCAATATAGTATTTTCTCGTAGATGAATAGGGTTGCCCGGATATGCAATATTAGCTATATGTATATAAAATTTATGTTAATTTCATTTTGTAGGTTTGTTTGTAATAACTATAAAATAACCTTTAAGACGTCTCATTACTCTCCCGTGATCTTGATTGCTGTTAAGCATTCGAAACAAAAACAAAAAGCAAAATAAATCCGCCAAAATTTTTTTAAAGTTTATTCTAGTTAAAATGTCAAATATTCGTGGAGATCTATGAAACTAACATTTCTTATCTATACATACATATAATAAAATTTTTACTGAGTTGAATCTGTCCATTAAATATTTTTTGGAAAATCTTATTAAAACATTCATTATTATCGATATAGAGGCCGAACCTATAGTTTTTAGAATTTTCTTCTGTCTGTCTGTGAACACATCACGAGAAAACCACTGGACAGGTTTTGGTGAAATTTGATATGATGATAGCTGGTTATTCAGGTCAACATATAGGATACTTTTTACTGCGGGAAAATATCTTATCTCTGAGAAATCTATACTAAACGTTACAACGTTACTAGGGACGAACCCGAGCGGAGCAAAGATGAGTCGTAGTTCATAATATAAAAATAATAAATAATATATAATATAAAGGCGTTAATTTCAATTATTATATAAAATTTACGCATCAAGAAAATGATATCGTGATTAAAAAAAAATGACCATAATACTGTAATTTTTGAATTGCTTACGTTCCATAATAATTTATGAATAATAATAATTATCTAATAATTAAAATTCAGTTCTAAATCGACTAATTTCAAAACAATCAAAGTTTGGTGATATTATTCATTTCAAGACCAAACAGAAGGGACATCGGTCACGTCTCAAGCGAAACGGGTTGCACCGTGGGAACGCACAGTGTTTGCCCGCCATCACTAAACACTCGACGCCTTTTGTCTGAAAATGTAATGGGGATAGATAAATAAAAATAGTAGAACCACGGCGCTACAAAGATGTTTGATATTGACATATCTAAATACTTCTTTAGAGCTAATTTACTTAAAAAAAGCATTTTATATTAACTGTTTTTTATTTAGGTCTCTAATGTCACATAAAAGTTATTCATCGTAAATGTATACAAAATTATAAGAGAAATGTGTAATAGATCTATTATAAATATGTATGTATGTGCGTATGCTTGTAATTCATGTTTCAAACAACTTGACGGATTTGGATAATATTTAGACCTGGAATAATATACGTATAAACTACTGTCAGTTACCTATAGCCGCATTAGAGAGAAGCGAGGGTAAGTCGCACGAGTCCATTTTAATAATATTAAATATTTAGGTGAAAATGTGTTTGTTTGTTTGTACTTCTTTCACGTTGAAACGGAGTGACAGATTAGCGTTATTTTTGTGTGGAGATTAGTTGGAGGGCTGGAGAGTGACATAGGCTACTTTTCACCGTGGGAGATTATCTTATCCCCACGGGAAAACGCGTTATAAATTTTTATAAATATACAACTTTGAATACCTTGAAACTGGGTATTAATACTCTTCAATACAATTAAATAAATACGTGTTTGAGCATTTTTCGAAATTCTTCCCATAAGGGAGTTAATAGAGGGGATGAAAGTTTATATGCAACCTACCTTTTTAGAGCTTTTTTTATGTAGTTTGTCAACATTGTTTTTATACATTTGTCAACCTAGATCTGATAAAGTTTCATTATTATTGAAATTAGAAATTTTGAAGATTTTCTATAGGTTTCTGAACTCACAGGAAAGACTTATATCATATCCGCAAGTGAACTAATGGACTTGTAATACCCGACGACATCAAACACACTGGTGGCGTTAAAAGGACGAAGAGCCAACATAATAAGTACATTTAGTGGTTAGATGTAAAAACTAAGAGGTCGCGTCAGATAAATGTAAACTGAGACTATTACAAAATATTACGGTCTGCAATATTTTATAAAAAAGAAATACTCAATAAGGAGTTTGAGACATTGAATTACTGCTTTTACTGTAAATAAAATTAATAACAAACTACCTTTTAAGATCACTTGAACCAAAATTCACAATTTAATATTAAGCCCAATGATGTTCCATAAACATCAATCACTACTACGTTAGACAAGGAAATTCGCATAAATTTAAGAAATACACCAAAAAACTAAACAGATTTTTATTGTCGCTTTCCACTATATTTTATACCATACTCTTAGGTGGACGCCAATATTTACCAAGCGTGGAGTATTTTTTGTCAAGCTCAAGTGGAAGGGTTGAATGGGTGAGGGTGTTTGAAGACGGCAACCTTCACGGTGGAATTTGGAAATTGTGCCGCAACACGTCATAATGGGCCTCCTTTGTGTTACAAGAGCACCATTCAATTTGTACGCCAGTTATTGTGTATGCGCTCACGCATCTAATTCGTAGTGAAGGACGTTTCTACTCCTGATAAGATTAGATGTTTGAAAATCTTTAAAATTTTAGTTAGTTTTTTGTTTCTAATTAACATATTATTTTTAAATAACACCTAGAAAAAATATTTTTTGTAAAATATCATATATACATACGCATTACAAACTTAATTAATGACCAAATCCAAGCCTTAATTATCCAAGTCTTATTTAAATTCTCTACAAAAATGTAAATTAAAGATATAATAAAAGATACTCCTCACAACCGCCCTTTTTGGAAGTCGTTTAAAAATAATTCATTCTCTGCAATATATTTTACAAATTTTGTGCGCTAATTCTTATTCTATCTATATTTCCCGATTTCTATTCGAGAGGCTTACACGTTTATACTGTTTGCTGAACTCTTCATTTCGATTGTAAAGGCGACCAATGAGGGGCGCAATATTATTTGACTTTCTCTTTAAATGTTCATCGGAGAAATATCTCAAGATTATTTTCGAAATTTAAGAAATTATAATTAAGATGTGCCCAAACAATATTAAATTTATTCGCAAAGTAACGTTGTGGTTTGAAACTTAAAATTTAATGTTAGGTGTAACTTTAAAAATGATCGTACTTTAAACGTTATTTTGGAAGTCCTAATAGGAATTATAATATTATATGTCATCCTATTTCAATACGAAAATTATATGTTATTGATTAAAATAATTTTCCAGCTTTATTATTTTTTTGTAATTATATTATTTTTTTCGAAATTTCTGAAATAGGTTATCTAGTAACGAACTAGAGAACCTATTTCAGAAATTTCGAAAGCCCATATAAATAATATTTTTCTATACCGATTAAGACACGTTTTTATTTACATGTTTCATATAGGTACATAAGTTTCTTTTCCAAAAGCCTTCAAAGAATTTTTCCTTTCAAATTTCAATAATTATATATGAGAATTTTGTTTTTTTTTTTACTAATAATCAAGACTAGCGACTCACCGTCGCTCCGCTCGGGTTCGTCCCTACTTACATTATAACGTTTAGTATAGATTTGTCAGTGATTAGATATTTTACCATAATAAAAAGTTTCATCAAATTTCATCAAAATCCCTCCAGTGGTTTTTCTTTGATGCGGTAACAGACAGACTGACAGACAGACAGACAAAAATTCTAAAAACTATAGATTCGGTCTATGTATCGATAATAATGTTTATTTCAATAAGATTTTCCAAAAAATATTTAATGTACAGATTCGGCTTAGTTACAATTTTATTATATGTATAGATAACGTATAGAATGCTAGCGTAAAATTAAATACAATGACATTCTTTTATAAATATTTCATAATTATATACTGTATCGGTAAAAATAACAGGTAGTGGCAGACCGGCTACGTGTTTGCACTAACTGTTAGCAGTAACCTTAACTAGTTAGCCCCGGTATCACGAGCTTCGATTAACATTCAGTTAAAATATTTGAATGTTGTAGTCAAATAGCAGCAGTCTTAACTAGTTTTCATTATTACGCATTGCTTTTACTAAGAGGTTTTATTACGATATTTCGAATGTTTGACTTTCTCATTTATTTTCGATGCCCCCTGAAGAGTTCCCACTTTAGGAATGGGGTATTCCATTACATTTTTTTAATTATGGTTTTTTGAGAGCTTTAAGGCTACAAAAAATTGGTTATTAACATTGCATGTAGGTAAGCGATTACTATTTATTTCTGTGAGTTTATATGGATATTTTACTGGTTATTTAAAAATATATAAGTATTATTAAACTATTGTACCTATAAAGAGAAAGTATAATGTAACATTTAGGAAACATAAAGATATAAATGATATGTGAACTTTTACATAGTGGTTATACATAAATACATATATATTAAGAAAAGCTTTTTTTTATCTCTACATCATTTTTGCTATCATCCCTAATGTAGGATACCTATGCCTTTGTTTTTACTTTTTTTTCTTCTTTGCTTTCAATTAGCGTTGTAGGCAGTAAAGGTAAAGTTTATAACCTATCTTTGAAAAAGGATCATAATGAATGGAAATGATTAAAAATTGATTATTAAATTATGAGAATAAGCAACATAAACAAATAAAAAAAACAGTTGTTATTAAAAAAAACATTTTTTGTTGTTCCGCTTTTACATCAAATCTGGTAATAGCTTAATTTATATTAGTTTTAATTAAAAACTCAAGAAAATCATCACTATTTAAATACAAAATAAATTACTTAAGTATGCGGTAAATTTCAGTTACTTTTCTACCCTGTATTACAAACACAGCTGTAGCCTATGAGTTGGTTAGCGCCTGCATCGAAGTATGTGGACAAACATCATCATGCTTGTTTAGCGAGGTAGATCTGAGCCATCAGTCGAATCTACTTACTAGACCACAGTGTAGTTAACATATAGAGAAGTCGTAGGTATATATATATACTCGTATACCTACGACTTCTCTATATTTTATATACCTATAATATGCCAAAAAGTATATATTACGAACAGAACCCGCGGCTACACCTACAAAAAATCCAATCTACAAAAAAAACTCTTTGGCTTGTTCATGCAAAAATCAAAAAATGGGGTTGGGGGTGTTGGGGTAGGAGGGTGAAAATACTTTACGACCTATTCTCGTACCTATCAAATATACTAAAAAATATTTTAAAATCGGTCGAGCTGTTTCGGAGGAGTGCGACCATAAGCAACGTGACACGAGATTTTTATATATTAGGTGATAATAGTACATATATATGTATATATATGTGTTAGTCCAGATCATATTCTATACATTATCTATATTTCATCCGTTCAGCCGTTTCAGCGTGATGGAGTCGCAGACATACACACAAATGTACAAAATATTTGCATATAAAATTATATTATGATTAAATATTTTATATCACACACATATTTTATATGCACAGCAATCAAACTAACACTTTCGTACGTATAGTGTAAGCGAGTAAGGAATACCCATTTAAAAAAATATGCTTACATGATATATATGTATAATAAAAGGACATACTTTTTAAGAAAAATAAAAATTTAGTACTTTATGCTTAAAAATTGATGAAGAAAATAACATGAGTGTTAATTCATAGTCACTTATTTTAAATGCGAGTATCGACAGAATAACATATGAGGTAATAAATAAAAAATGTACGCTGCAGATTGTGTTACGACGTATTTGGTATTACTAATAATATGTAATAAGAAATACTTTGTAACCTGGAGATCTGTTAGTTTTAATAAAAATAAAACAAATTTCTTATTTTTTTTTTAAGACAGCAGTTTTGAGCACGCGTTTTCGTATTACAGGGCCAGGTAAAGTTTTGTTTAAAATTGTTTTTAATTGCGAACGATTGTGTATGTGTATTTTACTTCTTCACGCTAAAACCACTGGACAGATTTAGATTAGACTAGCGACTCACCCTCGCTCCACTCGAGTTCGTGCCTACTTACTTTTTAATATAGGCATAGTATAGATTTCTCAAAAATGAGATATTTTTACGCAGTAAAAAGTATCCTATATGTTGACCTGGAAAACGAGCTATTATAATACCAAATTTCGTCAAAATGCCTCCAGAGGTTTTCCGTGAAATGGTCACAGACAGACAGACAAAAATTCTAATAACTATAAATTCGTCTTCTGTATCGATAGTAAGTAATATCTATTTCAATAAGATTTTCCAAAAAATACTTAATGTACAGATTTGACTAGTTAGAATTTTACTATATGTATAGATATAATACACAAATAGACTATGATTGATATGGTCGTCAGTTTATTTAGGTATCCCGAGAAATCATAAGATATAAAAATTTTAGTGAAGTAAAAATTCAATTTGGAAAAACCGATTAGGAAAACTTCTGAAATATAAATTATATAGTATAGGAATGCGTGACATTACTTAACTAAGCGTAAACGACTGATAAGTACAAATTACGTCAAACAACGTGAACAAAGAATTTGAAAAAAATGTATTTTACACATCTGTATGACGGAATGTTACACGTAATTCGCTGTATAAAATTCTTATTATGTCAATAGAATTTTGTGGCCGATACTTTATTTGTGTCACCGGCTCCGATAGTATCATATTATCGTTCTATAGATCTTCTATGATAATAAAAGTGGTAAGGGTACAGTACCCGTAAATCTTTTTTAGGGCTCAGATATTAGCGCTAGTGATGCGCAGTAACATAATATTTTAGATGACTCGCGCCTAAGTTAAGAAACCTCGAAAAGACTATATATTCTCAGATTAAAGGAAAAAGAAAAATATTCGAAACATGCGGAAGATATTGATTAAATTTTGAAATGGTATTATAATTAACTAATTTATAATACCATTCTTAGTGCCAAAAAAGCAAGGAGAATTTTGTATATATAATTTTCTTTACTCTGTACAAATTTTTTAATTCTAATAAACTTTATATTTATTATAATTTAAGGTTTCCTGAAATAATTTCCATATTCTCTAGTGCTTTATACACTCATATTGTGTAATGTACTAATTTGTATTTCAAATATTTAAAAAGAGAATTAAAGTTTTATTAATAAATTTTTGTTATCTGTAGATAGTAAAATTAGTGATAAAATGAATAATACTATGCAGATATTAAATCACTACTGACACGCCCTCCTTATTAGACATGTCTCTACCTGACTTTTGCAAATTAATAAATCTATCGAAGACTATATCGCTATGCGAACCATGAACTATCTCTACGTAAAAAAACACATCGATTCGTAGCGCACTTCGTAGTATTAGAGTTTTAAATACAGAGCAAGGAAATAGGGTAATTAAAGGTTAAACTTCATTCGTTATTATACAAATCCTATACTAGTATGAAAGAACACACACGTTTTTCTGAAGTTAACGTGTTGTTACGATGTTTAGTGTGTCTCTACTGCCATCCTACTCTATAGGGCCGCCTAGGTGCTAATCGTAGAACGCACGCATATGCGGCATCATACCTCAACCCTATTTGTTCTTTAAGTTACATTTCACCTGTAAACGGCTTCTTCCGGCCAGATTATTGGAATCGCTTTTTGGTTACCAACCGACTACTTAAGCTTCATAAAAAACTAAAGCTTTTCACATGTTTGATTTACGAGAATTCCATTCACGTTAACTTAAATTAAGCTCTTTGCAAAACTAACGGGCTTTGTGATGACCTTCTTAGTTTTAAGGAAAGTTATACGGTTTAATAAAATAAATGACAATTTTTACGTCGAACATTTTGATTCTTAACAAACAGGCGTCGATTTCCGAAGTTATGGACTTAATCCGATAATAAAAAGCCAAGCATTTGCCTAATCTTTATAAACACCTTTGGCATAAAATGCCACCCAACTGACCCTGTCAAATACATCGACGTATAAAATTCTATAAGAGGGAACTTTGTTGCATGTCACTAATAAAAAGCGGCCTTAGTTCTGGATTTCGGTACTAAAACATAATGATTTTGAGACTATTTAACAGTAGAATAATGATATAATTTCAGAAAGATATCTTTTGCTTCGGGTCCCTTTTATGAGCTCTGACTGAAACCACTTTAATTGCCAACAAAATAAGTATTCATATCATCGGAAAGGATAAAAGGTAGGATGAAATAATTAAAGGTAGTAGCGAGTTAAATATGATTTAATTTCGTAATTTTTCTTAGCAATTATATGATTTCGTTTTCAGCATCTGAATAATTATAAATATAGACACAACAATACATACACTGTGTCACATGACAAGTTGAATTTTGTATATAAGCGCATAATCGTTAACTATTTTACATATCATTATTTGGAATGTGTCTTTTAATATTTCGTGGACTATAAGAAAATATTATGTAGATGGAATCATGTAGCAAGCGACGCTCACTCTAAATGGAAGCAACATCGACACTTTAGCGTATAGTGGACTTTAAATAGACACTGGGCGTAGGATACACTATGTTTTAAATTCAATTATTCGTCTTATGTTAAACAATTTTTATCTACTCGTAGTTTACAGACATAAACTTAATGCTAGGTACATTGCGAACACAAGGTCATACAAGGTCATACACTGCCACCACACTATGGCACAGATCTTATTAATATATTAAATATTATTATGTCCTTTATCATTTAGTTACAGTTACATAATTTATAATCGGTGTAACGTTTTAAATAATGATGTCTTTATTGTTTTTTCATAACGGAATGTAGAATTCTGAATTACGTAAATAATTACCAGTTTCTTAAATAATAAAGACAGTCATTTTACATCGAAAAAATTGATTTAGGACGTAAAGAGATTCGAAACCTATCACTCTCAGGCAAACACTTAAAAAAATATTTACAAAACTCTCAAAATCATACATTTAATTTAAATGAAACAAAGAAACAAAATTTTAAGAAAAGATGTGTTGGTGAAGGTACAAAGAAATCTAGGTCGTACGCACTATTATCAAGTGTGGCTAATCACAAGAGAGCAGTTGGTCGTATTTACCCATTAATTATTAAATATAAAACATTTTAATACAACTTTACAACTAACATCTACGCTTACAATTTTTTGATTAACGTTCGATAAATAAGTAAACACGTTTATTATATTTACAAGCAGATAACACGATCCGTACTAAATTAAGAGTAAAGCATTAAATAATAATACACTGAGAATTGACGTAAAGGCGCTATGACATTATGGCGAGCCAGCCGGAGCAATCGAGGTTCGTAAACTCAAACGTTTTCAAGGAGATGCATTTCAAGGAACGGACAAATTTGTTTCGACACATATTAATGACGACCGCATAGTTTCCTCTCAATGGCATCAAAGTTCAGCGGTGGTCTGTCGGAAGACTCGTGACTAGCGAGGCTACTATTTGCTCTTTCCACAGAAAACCTTTTTTTCCTTTTAGAGCACAAGTCCGAGCGCACAAGAGCAAACGAGCACCACGATGTTACACGACCTTAAGGAATTTCACACGAACGTCTCGGCTTTTTCTCCCCATTCAAATGTTTGCTTTCTCGCTTCAGCTACCATTCATGCGACGTTTAGAACGCCTGTAACGTTATCCAGTCCTCGTCACTGTAATAATACTGCGGTAGTTGACTAATACTCGTCCACTCACAAGGTCCATCGACAGCTGGCAACGAAACGCGCGAAGCGTTAAAGCGTAAATGAGCTGCAATGTAAGACGGCGTCTACGTACCCTCGCAATTCCTTCGCCTTTGATGCCTGCCGTGGTGGTGGCGGACGTGGCAGGGTGGTTTGATGGAGTTCTGTGAAGGCCGAGGTCTACGCTGCGTACGATATTTGTTTAGATCTCCGGATATCAAAGCGTTGTGCTTGTTGATATCGAAATCGTGGGCTCTTATCATGAAGGAGAAGCACTTGTGCTGCCGCTCGGGAAGGTGGCTCTTCCCGCGTCTCACTTGCGCGCCTCTTCTGTTGAAACCTATATATCGGTCTTCGTTCTTCACCAAATGGTATCTGTTGTAGCCGTCCACAAATTCCTCTGTGAATAGACAGTTCGGTTGTCTCTCGGCTTGAAACCGCGTCTGGGGAAGGCAATTCATTTTAAAATCTTGCAATTATGACCACGTTTTTGTATAATAAATTGATAAATATCTAAACTCTCTAGTATAGACATATATAATACATATAATAAAATGTCCCTTACCAGTCGTCTGCCGACAAGTCGTGAACGATTGAAGCACAGGTACATGTCCTGCACAGGCGAATGGATGAGCAGGTCTAAGCTTAAACCGCGTGTGCTGATGGTGAGATTCGCTGTAACAAAAAAAAACATAGTATGACTATTTTGTTTTTATTAACTAGACTCTCCCATACATTTATTTCTTATTTTACTAATATACCATCATATCAATAGCTTTAAAATATTTAAAACATCCAAATCGAAAAAAAGTCTAATTAATTATACTAAATAATTATATTGAGAACTTATAATCGCCTCTTATAAGTTACTGCCTACAAATCCCGCCGCCAATGGTCACATAATAAATTCAATTACTAATATGCCGAGTGCATACAGTACCGAGAAAGCCTTAGGTGCAACAAACTAATCGTTAATGATATTTAAACACTTACAAAATACAAAAATAAAACGTCAATAAATATTAATCTATTGCCGGACATTCAATACGCGGATTAAGATCGGATTACATACGGACATTTAAAATTTTTCTGGAATGCCATAATTTTTCTTCACAATATAGTCAGTCTACCAGATCTCTATTATTATAGCTATCGATTGTACAATTTTTTTTTAATTGTATGAATTAATTATAATTAATTTATCCAATGGGCAACTTAATGCTTCTTATCATCTATATTGTCTTCTTAAAGCCATATTTTGTTCATCAGTCATATATTAAAGAATACGAAAAAATCCTGAATGATTATATTCTATTATTAGAATTTGATTGCATGGTTAGCATATTATTCAAATAAAACAAATACATTTTTACATGTTTTGAAATTTAATCTTGATATCGAAATTGAATGAAAGTGTGAACTGGATTCAAATTTTCCCTTATCAGATTAGTAAAAGTTCTTAAAGGAGTTCCCATGTCAACAAACGGTGACATGTAAGCCTACCCCAGTCACCGATTAGATAACATTTGAGAGGAAAGTTTGAGTATGGAATTCGATGACCAAACGCGATGGGACACTAATAAAAAGAATTAATAAAATAAAAAGTACATGCGACCGCTTGTGACACCGACCATGTCATTTCAATTAACATTTAAAGAAATATGCTTTAGGCCGATGCGCGAAGAACATGAATAAGATAAAATCCCCTTTTCATGTGAGTGATAACACGGATTACAGATTGTTTTGACAATTCCACTACTTTTTGTTCTTGGCCTACGTTTTGGGACATGGTATTTTCTTTTTCTGTATGTGCTGTATATTTTACGTACCTACTTAGTATAAAGAAACATGGAAAATATTTGGAAAAATCTATTATTGGGGTCTTTCTTTTTATTAACGCAATAGAACCCAAAACAAAGTGGCTTAGAATTTTTGTTTCTGTTTGTGCGTTTGTGCGCGCTAATCGCAGAAACGGCTAAGCCGATTCGGGTGTTGTTTTTACTAATCTATTGTGGTAAGCTTCACTTAACATTTAGTATTTGTTTTATTTCAATCGGTTCATAAATAAAAAGTTGAGTCAATTTAAAAAATCACCAAGTATAATAATAAATTTCAATTTCCTTTCTTTAGTCAGCTATTAATATTCAACAAAAATAATTCCATAATCTCATCATATATCTAAAAGATTACAACACTCAGGTAGTTTTAAATCACGTCTAGTCTAACAGATAAGTTGTTTAACACAAGACATAACGTCTGCATTGCGAATGCTGTTATCAAAATTTTAATTATAATGTAAACATTTTTCTCACGTAGAGCCTCAGAAATATTGTTTGTTCTAAGATAAAAAAGTCGCAAGCTTTGATATTTATAGGAATTTACTACTTAATTACATTATTTATTTGGTTTCAGTCTTAAATTTAAGCACCTTGATGACGCAGAACAAGCATGATTAAATAATTATAAGAGTCAACACGTTTTGTTTGTTTATTTCTACGATTAGTATATAGGAAGTGCTCAAATATTATCTGTATTGTATTTTTATTTCTCCTTAATTTCTTTTTACGATTTTATACAATAAAGATTAATATATAATTTGTCATTTAGTACTTAAGTTTGAGTATATCTTTTTTAAATCTGTCAAATAAATCACATACTGTAATTCATATAATATAATGTATCATATCTATACATATAATAAAATTGTAACTGAGTTGAATCTGTACATTAATTTTTTTTGGAAAATCTTCCTGAAATAGTCATTATAATAGATACAGAGGCCGAATCTATAGTTTTTAGAATTTTTGTCCGTCTGTCTGTCTGGGAACGCATCACGAGAAAACTACTGGACAAATGAGGAAATTTGGTATGATAGTAGTTTGTTATCTGGGTCAACATATAGGATACTTTTTATGCAAGAAAATATCTCATCTCTGCGAACTCTATGCTAACCGTTAAAACGTAGCAAGGGACGAACTCGAATGTGAGGGTGAGTCGCTAGTATTTAATTTAAGACTGATGTTAAAACGTTTATGTATCACACAAACATTTATTCGAAGACAGGAATAAACATTGAGAGCACCAATGGGCCACATTTCTTTCGTAACAAGAAAAAACGTAAACATTGCTCAAGTTCCATAATAGACATAGGCTAATTTTTGAAAAGACAACGTAATCTGAACTCGACAAACCAAACATTTTACTTTGATCATGCCGACAACAAGTAGTTTCACTTTTACTTGAGATATTTTAAACGACTAACTATTAAGGTAAAATGATAAGGAATCAACAAAATCTGTCAAAAATAGCCAAGTTAGTGAGTAAATTACTAAGATAGTGAAGTACTTATAGAGTAAAGTGTTCTTTTAACATCCACATTATTTTTAAGATATTGTTATTATATTTTATCCACAGTTAAGGACAACCTTAAATAGGTTTCAGTGTTATCTACATATTTGTATATCAATTACGAGAAAAAATAATCGTATCTACACTAGTTCTCATTAACTTATCTTTGTCGCGAATTTTTGAATAATATGGACGTATGTTTACATTCATATCCATACTAATATTATAAATGTAAAAGTGTGTTTGTTTCTTTGGTTGTTTGTTTGTTTGTTTGTTTGTTTGTTTGTTTGTTTGTATGTTTATTTGTCCTTCTTTCACGTAGAAATGGAATGACAGATTGGTGTGATTTATGTGTGGAGATATTTGGAGGGTTGGAGAGCGACATAGGCTACTTTTTACCGCGGGAGATTATCTCATTCCCACGGGAAAACACGTTATAATACAACCCAAAAAAATATTTATGATTAGAATTACTTGAAACTCGATGTTAATGCTCTTTAATACAATTAAATAAATACATGTTTTAGTATTTTTGGAAATTCATCCCGTAAGGGGGTAAATTAGGGGATGAGAGTTTGTATGAAACCTAACTTTTTACAGTTTTTTTTAGTTTTAGTGCAAGCGAAGCCCCACGGATTCTGCTAGTATATTATAATAATATATACGTTGACAGTATTTATAATAGTATATGGAAAATTAGTAAAACATTCAAAAGTGTGTATGGAAATCAGTTTTCCCTCATGTACATTCATAAACCTTTATTCAATTGAAGTAGGATTTTCTCCTATTCCTTACAATTCTTGATTCGATACGTAGAAACGTGATTTGTCGCGCTCTAATTCTGTTTTATCAGTCAAAGACTCATCAAATGCTACTTGTAAATCACAACTACCGTTTGAAATGAACACGAGGATAATTTATATATGTAACTGAGATCATACTTTTTTCCATACAAACCACTGCCCGTGGTTGCTCTCGTGTTTATTATATATTGTGTTAATATTTTTAGTCAGTATATTATATATTGTGTTAATATTTTTAGTCGCTAAATGACCGCTTCTACGCAATGATAGGAATGCATGAAACGCGAGTTCAAGCTGGCTATATTGTTTTGTTCTTAAAGGGAGACTATATAAAGAAATTCTAATTATTATAAAGCCTTAAAAATATATTTAAAAGTACTTATAGGTACGTATCATTACGAGTATAATATGAACTAGAATAAAAATTTTATTACAGGGATTAAAACTTATTAGATACGATTACAAATGTGATGATGATGATGTTCTCCTGACCGATTCCGGCCACGGCGGCCAATCTCATTGAGACTAGCCAACTGCGCAGGAGATATTATAGTGCACAAGTGTACGCGCAGACACAAGTGCACTCTCTATTCCTGTCACTCTCATACTCTGGTGGGACGACCACTCGACACGACCAGTGAGAGTTAAGGCGCAGGACCGACGGCTTTACGTGCTCTCCGAGGCACGGGGGTGAAACACCTCCAACTTCCCAACTCCGGGCTGTTACTGAGGCTTAACATACAGAAACACTCAATAACTAAACTTGGCCCGACCCGGGACTCGAACCCAGGACCTCCGGGTGTGCAGCCGTACATGCTAGCCACTACACCACCGAAGCAGATTACAAATGTAATGACCGTATAATATTAGCATTACTTATTGTTGTAACACATAAAATATACTTATTACCTATACTATATTCTGTTTCTGGTAATACATACAAATATTACAAGAATATAGAATATAGTATATTTATTCTTGTAATATACCTACTATATTCTTGTAATACATAAAAAGTATTGCCTTAAAAATAATTGAAAGTTAAAAGAAATAACGACTTTACGATATAATTGTTTTTTTTTTATTTACTACTCTTATGTACTTATAAACTATAATATTATATATTATACATATATTTTTTTATTACATACCTTCACTCAACAACTTTTTCGTATCTATTATGTATTTATATTTTATTGAACAATTAAATATCCAAAAATTTAAATATGTTATTTACACATACACATTCACACACTCCCTTTCACATCTTCCAGTGATATCATTTTCTTGATGCATAGCTTTTCTTAACCCCCGATGCAAAAAGAGAGTTGTCTGTCTGTGGCATCGTAGCTCTCAAACGGATGAACCGATTTTGATGCGGTTTTTCCATTTGAAAGCCATTTTCCTTGCGGTGGTTCTTAGCTATGTTTGGTTAATATCGGTCCAGCAGTGTAAGAGTATCAGCTCTTTTCCAAAATGATGTAAGGCATTTTGGCGTATCATTACTCGATAAGTGCTTCACGCGTGCCAGTGTAATCATTAAATGACAATTAATTTGCGTGGGGGTATTTTTAAATTTTTTATTTATATTCCATTATAAAAATCAATTTGTATAAGATATTAAAATTGGAATAAAAATGTATATATTTACTTCATGCTAAATAATGTTTTATTCAAAGCCGCCATTAGTATTTGTCCGATGTGACGAATAAGCGGCCAACGACCGACTATCGTCCTGATAGCGTTCTATCGATGTAATCTTATTTGTAACCTGCATTTTCATTCCAATATCCTATCACCGACTAAAAGTATTAAATACGTCGATGTTAATTTCTTTATATTTTTAAAGAAGTGAAAACTTCTTTAGGCAGGATTGGATGGAGAGTAAATTCATGTAAGTCGTCATCGACATGGTCACGTGATACTCAAAGTACTGATAGATGTCAAAACATGATAAATGTAAACAGTTTTAATTTACAAATTTTAATATAAAATCAAACAATTAATTTAAATATCCAAAAATAACAACTGTTTGTTTATAGTTTTAAGTTTTCGCTTCTGTCGGCAGTCCTCGTGACTGCTTTTTTATCTGTGTATCTTGTATCTATAAAATGTAAGTGCTTTAAATTAGCAAAATATTGAAAATGAAATAGGTCTCATTTTTCTACCACTCATGGTATTCTCATACACAAAACACGCCACAGTCTCGCGACGCGACATACTGTCAGATCGAAGGTTTGCGGCATTGAAAAACGTACTAAAGGATATATATTTTTTTATTTTTACTATATTTTTCAAAAGAAATATTTAAAATATTTTTACCTGACTGCGGCGAAGCCCAAAGGTGGTTTTGTGTTTAACCTGTATGTATGTCCGATTCTATGTTCCCTCGTAATTACTAATTGATTATATTATAGTTATATTAATATAATACAAAAAGATATATTAATACAAAAAATATAAACAAGTCAGACTCATAAAACTTATCAAAAAGAAGTTTATCATAATAAAATTCCACTGTAATATTATTTCGAAGCACGTGTTGCTGAACTGTTATTTACTTAACTTTAATGTGGACTTGTAATTAAATTAAAGATAAAATTTTGTAATAAAATTTTTATCTTTAAGAACCTTGCACACTATGATGTCAAAGATTTGGACGTTTGCGTAATTTTCGTAATTTTGTGATAGCTCGTGATAAAAGGTCACGACTAAGTCGTAAATAATACGTTATTTGTATTAATATGAAAATAAAAGGTTTAAAATACCTTTTTAAAAGTAAAAACGCAAATTGAATTCTTAACCAAAAGTCTTGCTGCGTACATTATAGGTATACCTACATATTTATAAGTGCTACTTTGTATCTATGGCCTTTTCTCTAACAGTGACCTTGACTCTCCTCCTCTTGACTTCTTGCTATTATATATATGTTATTATATATGACGGTTCATTACTATGCTTTGATAAAGTCTAAATTAGGACTCAGCCATGACTCTCGGCATAGTAAACACTGCCAACTAGACACTGGGCATCCAATAGTCATCTAATATATATATATATATATATATATATATATATATATATATATATATATATATATGTTTATTAATTATATTAATTTCTTTTAATATTAAATATTTTTATAATTAAATAAACCAAAATCTTTTCTTTATATAATATAAGTGGACTTGTATTATAAAAAAAGTATATGTACTAATAGTAATGTTGAAATAGTAATATTTCAACATTACTATGAGTATAATAATAACATTTAATATGAAACGTTAAATTATTTGCTATCATGTGCTTTCATTTTTTAGCTTTCCTATATTATTTGATTTCTATTTGTTAAAAATGATAAACTTTCCATTCACTAGGCACTCCAAACTTTTTATTGTTTGACTCAAACACGTATTTTCAATTTCTACTGTCGCGTCGCGTCAGTCTGGCACTTTTAAAGTGTTTTCCTGTTTGCCAGTTAAAATGTCATATTTTTCCAGACATGCAACAAAAATAGTTTTTCAAATTCATTTTATTGTCAACACGACAAAAGTAGAATACTAATATTAATTTATGAAGGTTTTTTCTTGATAGAGAATAAAATTAATTCATTAAAAAATGAATATATCACCGACTCTATATTAATATAATGCTAAAGATTGAATTTTTATCTCTTTGAACGCGCTTTAACAACAACAACCAAATTAATTAAAAAAAAATTTTTCCATTACATTATCTATTTATCGAGAAAGTTATATTAAGTAAAAAGCAAACTATTACATAAATGAACTTCAAGGGCGGAGGAAAATTTACTTAATAATAAAGCTTTCTTGTTGCCACCTGATAATATTGGTACTTAATAAGCTATTCTGAGTTTTAATGGTATTGTCACATGTAGAGAAAGGTAGACTATGTAAGGCTTAAGCTATTCCACGAGCTAGTTAACTCTATGTAAATTTGGAATATGTGCAGTTAATTTGAATATTCAGATTAATAAGTCTTCAAAGCTCTACCACAGTTATAATATGACTAAAACACTCTCGTTTTAAATCATTTAAATAATTCTGTCAAACTAGATTATTTTGAGATGCGATAATTATTTTCTTACTTATTTTTCCTATATCTATACTAATATTATAAGGAGGTAAAGTTTGTGAGATTATGAGTTTGTGACGTTGTAGGGGGTAATCTCTGGATCTACTTAACTGATTTAGATAAAATTTGGTAATAAGATAGTTTGAGACCCTGGGAAGGACATAGGGTACTTTTTATCCTGGAAATCATCCCTTAAGGGGGTGAAAATGGGGGTGTAAGTCTGTATTGGGAAGCAATAATAATTTTCTATTTACTATAAGGTACTATAAATATAATAACTTATGTTCATAGTATAATGAATTTTCAAAAACCTTTTATCAAGTGGTAATCAACATTAATATCACTTGGCGTCACAGTGAGATATCTTAAGTAAAACATGTTCAGACTACTTAGTTGAGATTAGAGCCAGCTAATCTTAGGTATAACTGCGGTAGGTAGGCATTTGAAGGGAATCCTTGTTAAGTTCCGCCGCTCCCTTGGAAAGTGCTTGGCTTCCATTATCGTTTTGTAATAATTTGACATTTTTTTATCAAACTTTTTGTAAAAAACAATTCGGAACAAACGTACGTATATTATATTATGAACAATTTTGAGATACTTCTAAATTATATTTTTTATTATTAAGAAAAATTGTGATTTGTAATACATATATCAGAATCGAATTTTATTTATCTAAACTTGAATAATAAATAAATAATAAAAATTAATTTTAAACGCTAGATATATGTATACATATAGCTTGAAATGCATGTAAATTATGTTTATTAAATGAATTAATAAATATGCCTTATTTTGACATTTTTTCTCTACGGCGACTCCAAAAATAACTTTCTAGTACATACTCGTAGGAACATACGGTCTTTCACGAAAGGAAATAAAAGCAAATACATATCTTTTATGAAAGTGTTACATACAATTTTAATCCAGGATAATAGTTATCTCAAAATGTTATCACTTAATCGCTGTACATATCATTTAGATTCGGTTAACTTAAAAATAACTTCTTTTATTTTGAAGATATAATCTGTGGCTTATTTTAAGCCATCTAGATAAATATATTTCCTAGGATAATTTTGAATTTTTTTCTTGCAATATTTATAGTTTGAGAAATTAATCACAATATTTAATACATTATTAAATAAGAAAAAGTTACTTTATTGGTATTACTTATTTTAACTTTAATGAATTGAAATTAACTGTAAAAAACAGGGAAAATTCCTTATCTGAACTAGATTTCTGAAATATGGCTAATACTAAAAAAATCTTGCATGAGAGTCGAACCTGTGACTTCTAAGCACAAAGCTATGTATGAAATACTGTTAAACCCATAGATATCAACGACATCATTAGTAAATTAATTTGTTTATCCAAATTCTATTTAAATTGTCTAAGACAATTCGATAGTAATAAATACTTATTGACCACCTTACAAATTCAAAGATAATATAAAATTTAATCACATATATTCTGTTAAACGAATAGAAGCGGTTACACGATACGACCAAAAGTTACACGCCATCTTTCAAGTATGTAAGTTTCGATATAAGTAAAATATTTGTTACATATAATTAATTGCGTACACGCACTCGATACGACGGTAATCGTTTTTATGCGGTACTCCCACTGATTTATAGCTAAATACCAAGGCTTATTAGAAAACGTTTATGTTTTACGTATGGTTGATGTTTAAAACATAACGCCTTAATATAAATAAAATCGGTCAGAATAGAGCTGCTTGCGAGTAGAAGGGTTCCGTAACCATATTTTGGGATTTAAATTAAACACTACAAAGTTTGGCTATATATTTTCTATAACCGTGAATGTAAACTTAGATTGTTTTTAACTTTTGGACTTATATTTTGGAATAGTTAAAGGACAGGTCGAAATAATTTTCTTTAACTTTAAGTTAATATATTATGTGTAAATGTGAAATTACTTATATGGAAAATAGAAACCAACCTATCCCACGGGAACCGTACATTTTTCGGGATTAAAAGTAGATGTGTTATTCCAGACTATAATCTATCTTTGTGCCATGTTTCATCCAGATCCGTTCAGCCGTTCTGGCGTGAAAGAGTAACAAACATCCATACTGACAAACTTTCACATTTATAATACATATTAGTATAGATTTCCAACACACGTTCACATATTAAGCTAATGTGAGTGTACTGCAGCCAGCTAAAATTGTGACAGATTATATTTTTGTTTCAACAAATAATAATTATAAAAATTATAGAAGGCAAACAGAAAGTCGATTCACCCAGTGAATCGCTAGGTAATATTTGAATTATCTGTCATATATTTCAATAAAAAAGGGAAAATTATAAAATTGTTACTAGAGTGCCAGTTGGGCACAATTTTTACTATTTATTATCTAATATCAATAACATTGAAATTGATCAATGACAAACATAACAAATTCATGAAAATATTTTTTGCAAATATTAGACTGCCTTTAAACGCTATAGAGATTTTCAACGTGAAATCCTTGATGGTCATGACAATGATACTAAGTAAATAAAATGTAATGGATTACTTAGGTGCCGTATCTTAATACTAAGTCAAACAGAATAACGAACAACCTGACATTGGACTCTTGACTAAGAATAAACTAAATAAAGGGATAGTGTGAATGTTTTTTTGTGTTTTATTCAACTTTTTATTCAAGGTTAACTTTATGGTTATATTTTACAAACATGTCTTATAAATTAAATTCATGTATGTCGGAAGCGGCTGTAACGATTTTAATTAAGTTTTGTAATTAGATAAGGTTTTGCTTTTTAAATAGGTAGGTGTTTTTTCTGGAAAAAAAATCTATTTTTATATCATTTGTAAAAAAACGCTGAGCGAACTCCGATATCTTATTTAAAAAAAATAAGAAAATTAAAATCCGTCGTACTATTCATAGGTATTTCTTAGAGTTTTGATAAATTTACAAATGTCTTTATAATGCACATACTCGTATGTCTAGTTTTACTTTCACACAGGCAATAATTAAACAATACATAATATAATGAAATGAAACTACACGCTTTATATACAATAACTTTATGGTGGTATTAAGGACTATCACACGCCTATTAATAAGCATATCAAAATTTCAAATTAAATAAATATATGAATTTTAAATGTACAATATTACATTATGGCTCAAGAAGAGATCTGTATAAATATTATACATGTGAAAGTTTGTGAGTACGGATGTTTGTTACTCTTTCACGCCAGAACGGCTAAACGGATCTGGATAAAATTTAGCATAGAGATAGATTATAGCACATAGACCACTTTTTATCCCGGAAAAATATACGGTTCTCGAGGGATAGATTTGTTTTTGTTTTTCTAGAGGCGAATTTGAGCGAAGCTAGGGTGAGCCGCTATTTAAAAATATAAATAATCTGTAAGAATGGTTCTTTTATACATAAGTTATCAACTTTTATGATTTATTTCTGAATCATTAATTACTTATATAATGTAAATTATATCCATTATATAATAAAGAATAATTATTCAAGCAAATAAATAATAATATTGTATTTAGTATTCATAAGTATTTAAGGTCACTAAATTGTCTGCTATTTATTACACGAGATAGGGTATCTTTAAACACTTCCTTAGATATCGATAACTTAAAGCGTAAATACATAAGTACATATAAAATACGTTTTGAATTAATTCAATCAATATTATACAATAAAATGTATATGCCTTATAAAAATGAGTTTGTTGGCAAATTCTGGTACTTAATAAAGAAGATAGACAGAAACTACAATATTATTTAAAACTAGCGACTCACTCTCGCTTCGCTCGGGTTCGTCCCTAACTTGCTTCCTAATACAAACTTTTAGTCCATTTTCACCCCTTTAAGGGATGATTTCCTGGATAAAAGTATCCATCCCATGTCCTTCCTAAGGTCTCAAACTATCTTCTTACCAAATTTCATCTAAATCGGTTCAATATTAGAGATTACCCCCTACAACGTCACAAACTCACAATTCACAAACTTTACCTCTTTATTATATTAGTATAGATTAAACGAAATCTTTAATCTATAATATATCTGAAGTTTTTTAACTACCAGTTCGACTAAACAATTTCTTTTGCATTAACAGTATTTTTTTTATTAATTATAGTAACGTAATATAAACAATAAATACAAATTTATTACGCGAGCAAAACCACGGGCGTACATTAGAGCTAGGTATATATTTTGTGCCCACAATATTTGTATGCAGTTTTAAAGAAAATCCTGCTTATGCGATTTATCATCATTGCAGTCCTACTGTATCTAATCTACCACTATCAATAAATACATTAGCCAGCTATATCGGATTGCGTCTAGTTGGACCAGACTAGACATGTGACCACAAACAATGTGGCATTGACACTAATAAATGACATTACATACTATTTTGCTCTACGAACTTATCACCGAATGCAATCCTTCTCTAGTTAGTGCCCTTTAACGCCCTAATCGTTATTATATTCTTCGCCGTAAAGATATTTTTTTTGGAAAATATCGTCTGTTACAATTTAAAACGAAAACCCCATCGAAATCGGTTTAATCGTCACAAGTTATCTGAACTAAATAAAACTAAAATCAATTATTATAACGTTAGAACGAAGTGATTCCATAGGAATCAGGAGATCATACACAGTTTTAACGCTCTTTCTATCATTTTTTTATTAAATGCTTGTCTTTTCGAGATAAAAAGAAAGCTTACTTGACGTAATAACTTAATGGTTTAAAGTCCTGCATGTTTCATAACGTAAAAATGATGACTATGAAAATAAAAAAAAATGCATTATATACCCAAATAACAAAAATTCTATTCCAGTTAACAATCATCCACAGTTACACTTAAATCCGACCAGCCGTTTCTTTGTAGGAAGACCTCAACTAGATTTACCTTAATTAGATTAAAAAAAATAATCAATGTACAGACATGACCTCCCTACAACTTTATTTTATAGACAAGTAAGTTCTACAGCTTGTTAGAAAAGCAAAGGTCATCTTGCGAATCTTCGAAATTATTCCGCATAACTAATACATGGAATATTGCATTTAATATATAATTACCACCTATTACCTACAGTATTTAGTCACTATTTACTAATAATTATATAAGCAATGAAATATATTTTTTCTATTTTTTCACTTAAAGTTTAATCTTTTAAAGCTTTTTATGCTACTACGCTCTATAATAAAATGCACATAAGTTTTAATGCCAATATTTTAAAAATTGTTTTCAAGTTAACAAAAGAAAGATAAACATAATTATTAATAAATACAATAAGTAATTATTTCTATGAAAATTATACTTGTTATCTTTATCATTAATGTTCATGCCAAGAATCTTGAACCATACTTGAGCACATACCACTTCATTTGATAATTTTAGGACTCGCATTCCTTTATAATCTAGGCACTTAAGAGATCTAGACGTAAAGAGAGCAGGTAAAATTCACACGTCGAACCTAACTGTGTCAATATATCATCTATATAATAATCATACAAAAGTTATTTTTATTATTATATACAGAAGAGTTTAATATTTCTTATCATTTGATATGATTGTGTAAGAAATTGACGATCGTAATCGGGTCAACATATAGATACTTTGATATCATCGATAAAATATTCCAAGCTGCCATATATATCTCAAATTGATTGTTTGGACAGATTTTATTTCATAGTAAAAATAGGATATTAAAAGCTAAATAAAATCGGTCAAGAGCGAGTCGAATTCGCACACGAAGGGTTCCGTACCACCGTACATGTACTTTTTATTAATATGACTTTTACTCTATGTATGTAGTATATTAACTTTGATGATCGATTACGAACGTTAAAAAAATGTTTCTTGTATTTTTGTCTTTTTTATTTTTATTGTTTGTTGTTATAGCGGCAATAGAAATAAATACTCTGTGAAAATTTAAACTTTCTACCTATTACGGTTCATGAGACTTAGTAATAGGGTTCCGTTGGCACCCTTTAGATACGGAATCTTAAAAATATATGTTGTTAAAAACACTAATCATAACGTATTATGTATCAGTAAATATAAATAATGTAAACAAATGTATAAAAAGCTATAACTGAAAAATCATAAGTGTATTTAAAAAAAATAACAATTCTTCAATATTCTTATTTTATTTATCTTTTTTATCAAAGATTTCGTACTCTATAGAGTATATGTTTATATAAATTTTCCGAAACCCAATCACTATATTAGCAAATTACTTGATTTAAAATGATTTTCGGCACACGAAATTCCCTTAGCTCAAATCGATGTGAGTAAATTTAAAAAGCAGTTTCAGATTATGTAACAAATAATTATTTTATATAAGCAAAACAAATATTATGGTAATAAAGTGACTAAATGCAAACTTCAAACAAGCACATAAAAATATTCTGTTCGAATTTCAGAGAAAGCAATCGTTTATAAACACTTAAAAATATCGAACGACCGTTCATTAAACAACCTGATTTCAAAATTTATTACAATGTAATATGTTTAGTAAACACTAAGTTATTTTTTCGTTTATACGACAAAGACCCGGAGCTGGCGACCACCCAACGCGTAATTGTTGCTAACAGATGTTACTATAAAGCCAATTATATTGATAAGGAGTCTAAACAACGCATATAAATTACTTTTTTAATTCAATCGATAGGCACTATAGCTGTTAACATTTCACAATCAAATAAAAATGTTTTTTTATGGAGTACTTGATTATCTGATATTTTTTGGGCAAATATTTTATTAGTTTAATTAAAAGTGCATATTATGCTTCCAAAATACAAAAAATTGATAAGTAATAATTAATATTTAATTCTGGATCGCTATAAAGAGTAATATTGACCTAGATAACAAGCCACTTGTCTAACCTAAAAAATACAATACCATTAAAGCGTTCGAGCTTCCAATATAAACAACTTATGTATGTATATCAAAAAAAGGTTCTTGACACAAACAATCAAATTCCCGGAATCTCTAACTAGACAGTTGTAACTCAATTATATAAACCAGGCGCAACTTTTCTTATTAGATTAGAAGAAATAATAGAGTGAATGCGTGTGGTAAGTTTTTTTGCAAAACGGAGGGCATTATGGGCAGTTATTATTAATTTTGATATAACAACTTAATTTAGGAAGGCGCCGTACCGCCTTCGTCGATTGATTTCATATAATTTGCGGGCCGACAATCATCTTTCGAAGAATTGATGCAAAAAAAACGTTGAAGAAGCGCTAAAGACTAAAATTCTGATTTTATTTTCCTTTTTTGCTACTCTCTTTGGGTGGGTCTTGATTAAGTTGTAATAACATGTAAAAAAATCTTTGTGTAAACGTATAAAAACTTTTGGGCTTTAAAATACAAAAAAAGAATCAAATTATAGTCTAAGAGAATTTTTTTTATTATTATTTGAATAGGGTACCGACTTCAAACTTTCTTTAACACGCTCGTGTAATAAGTAACTTATATGAGAATTCTTAGTACCCTGAGGCACCGGCACTTCAAACACTTATTATTCATATTTTCCTAACTCTACATAAATTATTTAACTTCTTTATCAGCGCATTGAAATCAAATTTTAATTAAAACATGTCACATATTTTATGCGATATTCGGCAGGAGGCGGCGCAATGCGTCCGATGATGGCAAACGACAATCATAACAAGACCTCCCACTCATTAGGAGCCTCATAAACCATACTACGATAAGGAGAGACCATTTGATAATGGCAATTTTAATATTAAATCGTTAAATTTAATATTGGCCGTCGTTTCTTTTATTGCCTCCCTACCAACACGTACTCTACTCAAGTGATTATTTTTAAAGCGTTAATGTTTGTTCTCACGCGATTGATGCACGATATATAGAGATATACAGAGTTTTAAGAATAAAATTAGTCAATGAAGCTTAAAGGATTACTTAAGCTGATTTTTTAATATATTTATTAATTTTTAATTACAATACTGTATTAAAATCGCATCAATAAATATTTTAGATTAAACTGACAATCGTTAGCTATATTTAGTGATAATTAATTCGGTATCATATATGTCTCGACGTATTTATCTTTGAAACTAAGCGACAAAATGAAATATTTCAATCAATTCGCTGTTCAAGCGATTTGAACCTGTTATGCAAGGTTCAAATTCTGTTGGCGTAACATTCCGATACATAAATCAAATTACTGCTAACGATTAATTACGCGGCTCATGTCTGGTGAAATGCTATGTCAGTTTATTTAATAGGTCAGCCCTACATCAGTGCAACAATATTGGATATTAGAAAATAATATGTTAGAGCTATAGATATATATATACTATGATTCTGTATTCATTTTTCTATATACGTCAAATTAAGAATTATGTGTGTTGGGTAGTTCATATCTGAACGTACTTTTGCTTTTAACCACTTAAACTTAAAAAAAACATCCGTGAATACTAATATTATAAATGTTTGTGTTTGTTTGTATAAAAATAATAACAAAAGAAGTACAAATGAAATAAAAATCATAATGTATATTTTTGTTTATATTATGTATGTATTTAAAGTTATATATATGTAGTGTATCAACTATCTGGTATCAATAACACAAGCCTCGTAGCTTACCATGGAACTAGATGGTGCTGTGTGTTAATGTTCCAACAACATATATAATGTGATCGATGAACAGAACGCGTTCATCAAAAATACTACCAACTAAGAAATTAATATAGTAAATTTTTTGAACTGTGACTTATCTAGGTATTAAGATAACTACGAAATATCTTTTTCGCCTAAGTACATTTACATCTTAACCTCGCTAAAATCTTTCTTTAGTAAGAAATCGTGTCAAACTAATAATACATTTTGCGTGGGAAGTTCATAAAATACCCGAAATGGTATGGAATCAAGATAAAGCGATAAGCTTTAAGTAATGAAAAAAAGTAATAAGTGAAAAAAATATTAAGGTTTTATATCTGAGTGGGTGATATTTTGCATATTATTAAATAAGAGTTTAAAAGGCTATACCTGTATTTTATTGTCTTTGTGAGTTTGAATGGACATTAATTACATAAATTTAAAAACGTTCTAGGAAATTTATGTCATTTTCTTATAGTTCATCCCGCCGATATATGTGCTTGTTAACAATCAACTTTTACTGACTGGTCGAAAATGCACATGAAAATTGAATCTGACTCCACATATACACGAAGTATGAACAAAAAACATCTAACCATCCTTTTAATTGAAACGTCCAATCCTTGAAAAAATAAAGCCGTGTAGTATGCGCTGGTACTTTAAATTCCTCAAAGTTTAAAGGCTTACATTACAATTACATGACCCCAACGTAAGCATTCCCTGTCTTGCTTTTAAGATTACAACTTAAGAGGACAAAGGCGAATTCCTTTATTTATTTTCAAATAAAAAAGGTCCTTCACGTTTACCGCCCGGTGCCCGTAAAAGAACCTGCGATAATTCTTGTGCAAACCACAAAGCGAAACAACCCGATGTGAAAGTATACCTATACGCACTTTTTATTTAGAGAGTGGACTAGGTATGCTAAAAAGTTGCGTGTATTTACAAACATTGAGTAATGACGGCAATATATTTCCTACTAGCATTGCCTGCGGCTCCGCCCGCGTTCAGATAACCAAAAACCAAATTCTTAGGATTTACATATTAGTATACTCTTACATTGCAGTTTTTGTATTTTTTCTCAGAAATGAGATATTTTCCCGCGGTAAAAGCACCCTATATGTTGGCCCGGATAACCAGCTATCACCATACCAAATTTCATGAAAATCCCTCCAGTGCTTTTTCTGTGATGCGGTAACAGATAGACAGACAAAAATTCTAAAAACTATATATTCGACCTCTGTATCGATAATAATGTTTATTTCAATAAGATTTTCCAAAAAATATTTAATGTACAGATTCGGCTTAGTTACAATTTTATTATATGTATAGATTTGAGAATAGGCAGGTTTTTTAGACAATAGCACTTACGTTCTTTCGATTTGTATTCTAAGTCAATATACGCTCGGAAAGTAATAAAAGGTCAGATTCCAATGATTTTTATGATGCATTACTAATACGATTGCGTAAGCTATTAATTGTTTATTTATCTAACAACGTGCTATTGTAATAAAAACTCGTTTCAATTGAAGCATAAATTGTAGTAATAAAATCATTGAGAACCTTCCAAACAGAATTAGATATCATATTCAATATTTAATATCCTTATCTAAAATGTTTCGATTAATTCGAATTGTGCATATATTTAATAAATTCATACGTGTAAGAAATCAAAAAAAAATATTTTCATTCATACGTACATACCATATATTTTTACTATATAGAAGATTCTCAGAATAACAGCCACAACCACTTAAGACTAATAAAATAAAATAATAAATATTTATGAAGAAAAGAATCAACTTCCAACCCTTGCTACTTTACTTCTACGATACCCGTTAGCATATTGTACCGCGGACTTCACTTGCAACACATGGCCAATGACCCTTTAAGTATTGACATATTCCTATAGTTTCTCACGTCTAGCTCCCATGATTACGGCGGACTTAGTATGCTTTTACAAACGCATTCAAAATTCCTTAGCTTTACCATATCCATAAGGTAAATCTTAACAAGAATTAGCGAATTGATGTTTAATAATATTTTTTCTTTAATTACTCTGCTAATTACGTAAGCTTACATGTCTCAGGCATATGTATGGGGAAATTTACATGTATATAAAATTACGTCAAATGTTATAATTATATTGGTT
This sequence comes from Brenthis ino, assembly GCA_921882275.1. Lineage (NCBI taxonomy): Eukaryota > Metazoa > Arthropoda > Insecta > Lepidoptera > Nymphalidae > Brenthis > Brenthis ino. The sequence continues at coordinate 16,885,764 of OV170234.1, forward strand.
GTACATAGTCACGTTGTATGGATACTAAGTTAAAGTATTAGTTTAAATTATAAATATATATATATATTATATATATATATATATATATAATATATATATATATATATAGAATAATTAAAAATTTAAATATAGATCAATAAATATTAAAAACAAAACAAAAATTTATTATAGAAATATTAGACAAACACAAAGTTAATATATTTTAACATATCAACAAATCTATTAGCAAATTGATTAAAATCAATTTTGAGTTTTCCGCTGGTTCTCCAAACTTCATTTCTAGTAGTAGCATCTTTCTTTAAGACTTTAATTTAACTTGACGATTCAAAAGCTTGTAAAAGTCAAATATTATATTTTGATTTTATATGACAGTACTTACGTTGGTCGTTTCCATCGGAGCGAGCCATAACAGTGCCGTTGGGGAACACGTTGACGAACATGTGCGAGCATTGGCTGTAAAGGCGAACCGACCGAACCATCGATGGAACCGCGCCGCAGATCACCACCTGGAACCATTCAATATTTTACTTAATAATTAGGTACTTTTATAAAACGATACACTGACCTGTAATTAATTATTTAAAAAGGCATAATTTCTAATTTAAAAGCGGATTTTTCTTAAAATAATTATAATATATAAGACCACCCAGTTGTCACAAACATCGCATAACAGACGCTTAATCTATATAAGTAATTAAAATTGAAGTGTGTTTATAATGTAAAAATAATAGCCTTTTACTAAATACATATGAAACTATATACGGTACTTATAAGAAAATTGTTTATTTCTAATTTTTGTCTGTCTTTTTCCTTGGCATAATCTCCGAAACGGTTGAACTGATTTTGACAGAATTTACACTGGCAGATAGTTGATGTCATAAGGAGTAACTTACTTTTATTTCAGAATATGCGGATTTTGTTCACAATTCATGGGCTTTTATATACATAAACTACTGGATAGTTTATATATATCTATACTAATATTATAAAGAGGTAAAGTTTGTGATCTTGTGAGTTTGTGAGTTTGTGACGTTGTAGGGGGTAATCTCTGGATCTACTGAACCGATTTTCAAAATTCTTTTACCAATAGAAAGCCACGTTCTTTCTGAGTGTCATAGGCTATAAATTAACCCGAAGAATGAAAAGGCTTTTTCGTGGTATTCGAATTTGCAAAGTAAGTCGGAGAAAAAACGGTCGAACGAAAACGTTTCTTACGAACGCTGCCTTAACTATGAGAGATATATGATTATGTTCTAGAGAAAAGTTGTAGAGCTTAATAAAGCCTACAAAAAAGTCAGCGACAGCGTATGTCTAACTTTTATATTTAAGTCACAAAAAGTAGTTTTTTTATATTAAAAAAATAATTTAAATCGGTAGGTCATGTTTATTGGTCATATTATCAACAATTATGAATTCTTATCAAAATAAGTAAATTTATCGTCTAAAATGTTTAAAACAAAAGACTTTTCCCTTTTACTGCATATAATTTGGACAAATGGTTAAAGAGATAATACAACATATTCGTAGGTATGGACGAACCCGAGCGAGCTGTTTGTCTGTTTTTCTGTTTGTACGGGCTAATCTCCGAATCTGTTGAACCGATTTAAATAAAATTTTGCATGGTGGTACCTTATATCCCCGGGCAACATTTTAGATACTTTCATCCCGGAAAATTAAAGAGTTCCCGTGGGATAGTTAAAAAACTATAACAACTTATACAGCTTAGTACACAAAAACTACTGATTGGATTTTAATGAAACTTTACAATAATATAGTTCATACATGACAAAAACAAATCAGCTACTTTTCATCCCGGAAAATTAAACAGTTTCCGTGGGATAGCCAAAAACTATAGTAACTTATACAGCTTAGTACACAAACACTACTGATTGGATTTTGATGAAACTTTACAATAATATATATAGTTCATACATCAGAATAACAAATAGGTTACCTTTTATCCCGGAAAAATGGACTGTTCCCTTGGGATAGATGTTTTTGTATATTTGTAACGTATTATGTACACAACATAGACCCCAAAATAATAGATAAAGGTAATTGTGTTAGAAATGATTCGCATATGAAAATATTAGAGGTGCGAGATCCGGGATTTGAACTTGCTTCACTCTGTTTCCCAAACGAGCGCGTTACCACTGGGATACAACTGCCTAGATACCTTTTACTTCAAGAAAATCTTACTTTCCCACGGGAAAATACGATAACTGGTTTTATCGAGTCCTCCCTAGAAACTTTCCGCTGGCTAAGCCTTAAGACATACATACATCAAAACCATTTACTAAAAAATTGTATGTCTTGAAAAGTCCTACAGAAAAGTTTTGAATTGTATATGTCTATCTCCTAAGTTACACTTGCAATATTTATTCTTATCTATACGTATAATAAAACTAACTTAGTCAAATCGATGTGTGCGTTTCACGCAAAAAGTACTCAACCGATTTTAACTAAATTTTGTATAGTGATAAAACTTAGTACTCGGGTCAACATTTAGGATATCTTTTCCGACAGGCAAATTATTCATTCCCACGGGAAAACACAATAACTGGTTCTATCGAATCGTCCTTAGAAATTTATATGGCTAACTTTGGCTCAACCTTAAAAGATAGATCAAAACATTGTGCAAGAAAATTTTAAGTCTTAAAAAGGTCTATAGAAAAGTTCTACATAGTATGTATATGTCTATCTCCTAAGATACACTCGCTATAACTTATTTGATTATTATATATTACTGTTTTATTATACGTTATTTATTCTATCTATACATATAATAAAACTGTAGAGGTTAGAAAAAAAAATGCTGAAAACCGAGTCAGTTCTCTTCTTACATTCCGAAAGAAGAGAAATAGAACAAATCCAGTTCTTTTCAATTTTTTTCAATTTTTTTGTTTCTCTGTCTGTCTGTCTGTTTGAACGGGCTAATCTCCGAAACTATTGTACCGATTTAAATGAAATTTTGCTTGGTACTACCTTATATCCCCAGTCAACGTCTAAGATAATTTTCATTCCAGAAAATTAAAGAGTTTCCGTGGGATAGTTAAAAAATTGTAGTAACTTATACAGCTTAGTACACAACAACTTCGCACCTAATTTAGTAAAATTTGGCAAGCTGATACCTTATATTGCCAGTCAAACAACAGGTTACTTTTCATCTCGGAAAAATGTTTGTGGTTTTCTAGAGGTGAACCCGAGCGAAGCGAGGGTGAGCCGCTAGTATATATATATATATATATATATATATATATATATATATATATATATATAATATTAGCATATTTGTCTGTACTATATATTCATTTATAGTCTGCTTAAAACGCAGAGTCACTATATTACCGACATCGCATGACTACAGCCTCTACGAGTACTATTCCTTCTAACTAAACGAACGATGAGTCTCCAATACCTTCTACCAAAAGAGAAGATTTAATAAGAAGAAAAATATTTCGATGTGGAATTGAATAAATATGTTTATAAAATTAAAACCGCTATCATTTAGCACAGCTATAAAAAAATGTTTGTGTTCTTATACTTTGGATTTTTGTTATCTTAAAAATATACGAACCATAGGTATTAATACAAAAATTCATTTGACCTTTCAATTTTCAATTACCACTGATAAATATTTATTAACTATATGATAACACCAGTAACTACTGAATTTAGCACAAATTATAAGTTATTTATAATGAATATATAATATTAATAAAGAATAACTATTGTGTATATTTATACACTAACAAATATGGCCGGAACACAGGTCAGTCTCCCAACTGCCATACATACTTTTATATGACAGTCGGGTTTGGCTTTAAGGTTGACGGTTGGATACTAGACTAGCGATATTAGTTAAACTTGTATAAATTCGAAACCTTATGATTTTTTTGGCATCCTATACAATTTTATTCTTAAAAGCGATTCTAATAATATATTTTTGTTGGTTGTGATCAAATCTAAATATGTGTAGCAGGGAATGGTAAAAATAACTGATAGAAATTTTATTAACAAGTGTTCTTCATAAGTTCTTTTCTTATTATTTGTCTATCTTCTTCTTCTTCTGCCTGGCATTATTAATCCCGGCTATTGCCAGGGTCTGCCTTCCTGCTTAGCCTCCTCCACTTTGCACGGTCTTTAGCATCATCCTGGGTAAGTCCATTGGCTCTCATGTCCTGCTTCACGACATCCAGCCATCGCTTTCTTGGGCGCCCGGGAGGTCTTGTTCCAGGGACAGATATATCAAGGCACTTTCTTCCGACATATTCCTCAGACCGACGCGCAACATGGCCATACCACCCCAGACGCCGCTCTTGGAGCTTATCCGCTACGTCGCGGACCCCGAGACTGCCCCGGATGAATGTGTTGCGTATGCGGTCAGCCCGCGTTATGCCACACATCCACCTCAGCATCTTCATCTCCGTGACGTGAAGCTCCTGAGTGTGCCGAGATAGCGCTGGCCAGCACTCGCTTCCATATAAAAGGACCGGTCGGATAATGCTCTTGTATATCTGTCCCTTGAGCTTGGGCGGTATTCTGCGGTCACAGACCACACCAGTGACCTCCCGCCATTTGGCCCAAGCAGCGCTTATACGGGCTTGAACGTCGTGGTCGATGCTTCCAGACTCGTGCAGGACGGATCCAAGGTACTTGAACTTCTCCGACTTAACGGCTGGTTCAAGCCCTATTTGGATGGTGCTAGAGTCTGAACTCCCGCAGGCCATGTACTCCATTATTTGTCTATCATCAAATTATTTTACCCTAAGTGAAAATCGAAATAATAATGTTTCGGATTCAATAAAATATATTATTAACATAATGTAATTTTTACTAGGATTTACATTTCCGAGCGCTATAATAAGGAAACAATCGATCGTTTTAATAGGTCACTCGCGTTCAGCTAATCCGTCTGACTGAGGGTTCAAAGCAAATACGTTTAGGCAATTTGTAACTTTATTTTGAGCTTCAGAGAGTTCTTTTTTGCTATTTAACTTATATTAGTATGAGACTATTTGGATGTGTGGACGCGGTGTCATATTCAGGTGGGAAAGCATAGGTTACCGCGTCGCGGTCACCATTGAGTCATGTTCGGTTCGTACGAGCTTTAGTAAAACCAATGATTTTAATATATTTTTTTCATACAAATTTATATCTAAGAGTTGTAATCTTCTTAATACGTGAAATTTATTTAAACAGAAAAATTTATTTCGACACATTCATTAGTAAAATATCTTGGATTGATATAAACCAGCGCTATAATCGTTAACACGTCAAAACATGTCATATTTAAAACGAAAACTCGTATTCTCACATGAAAATGAAATTAATAATTATGTAAATAGTGTATTTTTATCATGCTTATGATTAAATTGCACTTTATCTCGAAGAGTTAATAAAACACTATCTTTATATCGTGTACCAGTCAAGTCTAGGTGATTAAAATTATAATTATTATTATTTACAACTAGTAATACATACTTAATTGAATATATTTTCGCTGTAATTAGTAGAAGCAAGTAGTATATGTAATATTACATATCTAACTGCTAATAGATTTAAATTTTATTATAGCGCTTGCTTGACCTTTGCGTAATTATAATTTCATGGTTATAAACAATGTTCTTTCGTATATTGGTTATAACTGAAAAGGTACGACGATTTTAAAATCGCATATATAGTAATTATTATAGCCTAAGAGGTAAAATTTGTTGCCCTACTCGTTAAAAATAGTTAGTCATCGGTTCACAAATGGCGAATATTCGTGTGTATGTATCACACAATAACCTTTATAGTTGAAGTCGGTCAAAAGGATATCATAATGAAGAAAAAAAAGGATGTCATATATCGTTTAACTTTACTATATGAAGAACTAATTTTGTACTTATGTATGTATTCTTAACTTTCAAAAATGCTTGTAAAATTTTATTTGAATAAAGTATATTATTTTAATTTAATTTGATATTTTTGCAATCAAAAAGACAATTCTTACGATGAAGAAAAACATCGTGAGGAAAGGTTTCCTCGCAACCCTGAGACATGCAGGTCCATCCCTGAGAGTTGCCTAGCAAGTTTTCGAAAGACACGTGGAGACTTGTGAAGTATGGCTTGATCCCCATATATTGAATGGAGGCCCGTGCCCAGCAGTGGGACGTTAAAAAGAAGGGCTGAATACATGATTTGATAACTAAACAAAAAAAAAGTTTCTGAAAAAAAATGCATTTAAAGGTGTATAGAAACAACAAATATTTACCTTATGTATATACATACATATGTATGTATCTAAATCTGTTTTTATTGAAATTTAAAATTGACTATATAAAATCGTGGCCACATACATTGATTTTTGTTATATTCGAATTTTGTTTATTTGGCTACTTATCCTCGTAGCTATTGCAATTACCATGTTTTAGCATTCGGAGGTCAATACTTTTAGAGGTATTAAGCTTATCTCAAGCAAGGTGACCACTCGCATTATTGACGGGTGACTACATATGCACTTTAGGTAAACTATTTAGAGCAAGTGTATCGGAAATTTTCACGGTACTTGAACATTGATAACGTGTTATCGATATTCGTAATTTTGTTTCTGGGTCATCCGACGATTGTTTAAAGATTTCTGTGATATGAAAAATGTTATATAAATTAATCCACACTAAATTTATGAATACTATAAAGTCGTGAAGAAGTTAGACTACTTACTGCCAGCGGCTTCGTTTGTATTTGCCTACAAATATTGTACGAATTGCCTGTACTGTTTAGAAGCGCGTAGAGCCGAGATTTACAGCTGGCTTTAAATAAACTTAATCGTTTAAACGGGTACTTAAATATAGGTAATATTTTTAATGTATTCTATATGTTAAGCGAAATATTTTTATTGGTTCATTCATTCATTGTTTCTCAAGAGCTGAACGATAAAATACAAATAACAGTATTTTTAATTACTTCTTCAGTAAATAGGTACACCGTATTACAAAGTTATTTCTAACCTGGGTACCTTCTCCTTTATGAAATCGGTCAAAAACGTTAGATTTGGTATTATTTAGATGTACTATAATAATTTCTCAAAACGTTCAAAAAATATTAATTAAACCAGTTTGTCTTCCTAATAATATATCCATATAATACAATTGTAACTAAGCCGAATCTGTACATTAAATATTTTTTGGAAAATCTTATTGAAATAAACATTATTATCGATACAGAGGCCGAATCTATAGTTTTTAGAATTTTTGTCTGTCTGCCTGTCTGTTACCGCATCACAGAAAAACTACTGGAGCGATTTTGATGAAATTTGGTATGGTCATAGCTGGTCATCCGGGTCAACATATAGGATACTTTTTACCGCGAGAAAATGTCTCATTTCTGAGAAAAAATACAAAAACTGCAATGTAAGAGTGTATTAATATGTAAAACCTAAGAATTTGGTTTTTGGTCATCTAAACGCGGGCGGAGCCGCGGGCATTGCTAGTTTTATGATATAATATTTGAGTATAACGTGTGCACATACAATAAGACCTATAAAATAAGAATATTATATATATTAATACAATAAGATCTATAAAAAACTTATATACGTCGTGGCGCATTGTGGTTCTGATGCGATGCTTAAATATAGAAAAGTGATCAAATGCGTTCAATCTGATTAAGTACCTATCCACAGATATCAATTTGGATTCGTTTTTAACATTAATAATGTTTTTTGTGTTTGTTGTGTTGTCTCATTAGTTTATGTTGGCTATGCATATAAGTGAAATTTAGGACGCAGATAGCTTATATGCTGAATGAGCACTTAGGCCAGTTTTTATCGTCGGACTAACAATGCGAACAATGCGGTCAAAACTAGTAATAAAAGGAATATTAAGCATTTATTTACTTGCATTTGCAAGACCTTAAGGAAGCTTTAAAGGAACAATTTACTTGACACATCCTTCAGTTCAGTTTCTCTGCATAAATCTGTTATCTTTAGACTACCTTATTTAACGGATTAGGCCGACCACACACGTATCAGATAACGTGGGCATAACAATTGTTTTGAGAAGATAATATAGACGAACGTTTGCATATCTCGATTTATACCATATTTCAATGAAATGAAATAAATAAATCCATACTAATATATAAATGCGAAAGTAACTCTGTCTGTCTGTTATCTTTTCACGCTTAATTCGCTGAACCGATTTGGACGAAATTTAGTTTGGAGATAGTTTGAGACCCTGGGAAGGACGTAATAGTTTTTAGCCTGGAAATCATCCCTTAAGGGCGTGAAAAGGGGGGTGGAACTTTGTATGGAGAATCAGTCATTTCTCAAGTAAGGGATATAAAACTCATTTTACCTATGTATTTGTATATATTATATGTAAATAGATAGACTATATAGTCTATGAACCTATGCCATACTGTCATAAGGTATCTAAATAACTAAGTATAACTCTTAAATTATTTTTGAAAAAAAAATGCCTACAACCTCAGAAACTGACCTATTAAAAACCAAGCATACTGTGGGAATATGAAATACCACATTTTGCACGCAGTTTTGTTCACGTTTTAAAAAACATACCGCCGTATTAAATCCACGACATAAGCTAAGTATAGAATTTTAATCAAAAGTTAGCCGTTACATCGTAAAAAAGTCACAAACACACATACATATCACTCACAAACTTAGGACTTGACGATTTTTTAAACTACAATGTCCATATTTTAAATAAAAATATCTTATTAGATTATCTCGATAATTATTACAAACAATAATAGTAATTCCAAACGTCGGGAACCAAAAATCAAACTAAATCCGCGAAAAATCCGAAAAGATTGTTTTATTTAAAACTACTTACGTCTTGACTTTTAGTATAGACTTCTCAGAGATGAGATATTTTCCTGCAGTAAAAAGTATCCTATATGTTGACCCGGATAACCAGCTAGCATCATATCAAATTTCATCGAAATCCCTCCAGTGGTATTCCGTGATGCGGTAACAGACAGACAGAAAGAAAAAATTCTAAAAGCTATAGATTCGCCCTCTGTATCGATAATAATATTTATTTCAATAAGATTTTCCAAAAATATTGAATGTACAGATTCGGCTTAGTTACAATTTTATTATAAAGTATAGATGTCAAATATTCGAGTAAATTTAAGAATGTATTACAATGTTCATATTTTTTTTTGTTATTTATTAGGTATATATTTTTGACGTAAATCACCACCAAATATGTTCATAACAAAGGATCACAGTAAACATAACAGCTAGCGCTAAACTATCGATCACGCATAACCAATATAATCTGTTAAAATGTCTTGTCTACCTAGCCTGGTTCTTAGAAAGTTATCAAAACGAATAAGTACCTATATTAATTAAAATAATCATTAGAGTATTTACTGCTTATGATAGCTATAATATTAGTAATTTATATTAATTTAATTAATTAGTAATATTAAATATTAATATATAATTAATGTAATATTTTATTGTGTCAATTTCAAAAAAACCTTATAGGTATCATACTTCTGGTATTTAATATATAAGGTTCATATATGATTAAACTCGCTTCGACCTATAGACATAACTGGATTGTTTGCGTTCGTCGTTTAGAAGAGAAAAACAAAGTATTTATCAATTTTTATTTTTCTGAATAGGTATCGCATATAACATGTGTATTATTTTTATTTAGCGCCGGCGCCACTTACTTTTAACTTGCTTTAGTCAGTCTGATTTGACTTTTAACATAAAAAATATTTTTAATAATATATTTCCAGAAGACATTCGTTTTATTTATGACTGGAGTTTTATCGTTTTAAGCAAAACATTCACCCATTTCTCAAATTGAAGAAACAAAATAATAATAGAAGCGTCTATTATTATTTTTTTCTCTAACTTTTACTGGGGTAGTCTAGTCGGTAGCATGTACGGCTGCAGATCCGTAGCTGCTAGGTTCGAGTCGCGGTCGATCCAAATATGGTAAAGGGAATTTTCTGTCTAGAAATTCCTAAGAAGAGAAAAAGTTGGCGGTGTTACAACCCCTGGCCTCGGAGACATCGGAGAGCCATCGGTTCTAAATTTAATCTCTCCGCATTATATCAAATTTTCCGGTTATATCAAATTTTTATCCCACCAAAGTTTGTGAGTGTAAGGAAAAAATAGTGTACTATTTGTACTACAGGGTTTATACGTTGATTAGATTCAGTAAGATTGGCCAATAGTACTAGCTTTGCCGGTAGTCCCACATTTCGTGACTAAATGCTTTTCCCAACGTTAAAAAAAGGTGGTTAGTTTAAAACAATATCTAAAATAACCCATACAAAACCTGTTTTAAAGCCAATTATGGGTTAAATTCTGTCATCGTGTCATAAAATGTCTTATCCAGCAATAAAAAAAATGTTACGTAGGTGTGACGGATATATGATAGTTTTCTTACGTTTTATCAACATGCAATTACATCACCCTCGTACACGTATGAAAATATTTTCTTAGTTCGTACCTGAGAGGTTTGTAGATCACTATAGGCATGTATGACGAATATTTCTATTTCCATAACAAACAAATCATTATAATTCATGACATGAGTAAAATTCTATTTTTTATGTTCTGTACCAGATGCCTTATGTTTTCAGTCCGTCCATTCGTTCAAGGTCCTAACCTAAGGTAAGACAGACGAAGTTTTGTATCTTAAAAAGCTTAATATTGCAGTTATTTTTTTAATAAAATACTAGCTTCCACTTCGTGCCATGTATCGATTCCTAAACCGAAATATTTATATGTTTAAAATAAATATTTCCAGCGAGCGGAATCGAATCTGCTATCTCCGATGTCACTCAAACCACTAAGTCAGACGACCGGTAAATTAAAGTAGTTAAGAAAGTCATTTCCTTTATATATTTGTGCAAAATAGCATGTAATATACACGAGCCTAAAAGTAAATTTCTTCATCAAGCGCGTGGATGGTGCGCAATCACGGCAAATGATAGGCGATCGCTAAACACTAGTAATATTCTACGTATTAACCACTTATTTACGTGAAACCTGTAATATTGATTCTTTAAAATGTAGAGCCACGAGTGTGAGCTATGTACTTAAATGGATAACTATTACAATATATAGGCATATTATGATTAAATTACAAACACACATACTTTTTAATATAATTTCTAATTTTACAATAACCAAACATAAAAAATACAATAATAATTTATTATAATTAGTATATAGGAGATAAAAAAGAATGCACCGTATCGACGAGAGCTGTGCGCAAAGCGGACGAGCGGCAGACGTTTTCCTATTAAACTTGGCTAATGCGAATAAAATGATAGTTGCAATTGAAATTACTACTCCTTTTATACCGGTTAAGTGACCTTTTTTACTTATTACGTAAATTATATTATTAAGATTTTGCGATATCATACCATGATGCGATATTTACGCTAGAATATTACTATTTACTTATACTGTTTTTGTTAAGTTAATTGTATTGGATCATCAGTAATATCTATCTGACCGGTTTCGGCCACGGAAATCAATCTCCCTGACTGAGACTAGCCAGATGCGCAGGAAATATTATATGTCCATATACACTCTTTATTACTTTTGCTCTCATAGTCCGATGGGACGATATTTCGACACAACCGGTGAGAGTTAAGGCGCAGAACCGACGACTTTACGTTCTCTCCGACGTACGGGGATGGAACACCGCCAACTTCCCAACTCCCGGCTGTTACTAAGAGTTTCTTGATAGAGAAACTCAACTTGAGCCGACTCGGAACTCGAACCTAGGGCCTCCGGATCTGTGGCCGTACATGCTACCCACTAGACCACCGAGGCAGTCATCATCAATAACATGACATGCTCCAATTCAATTTATATTTATTAAAAGGTACATACATATTTTTTAACTTACCATCAGGAGGCACAATATCTTCGCAGAGACGGCAAGCTGTGGTAACCTGAAAAGATAAAAAGAAATAATTGAGCTATGTGGATCATATTTTATTCATAATTTTTAGAAAGAGCTATGTTTAGTTTTGATCAAAAAATCCACTCATGATAATGATTAACATTTGAATGAATATGTATTAGTAAAAATACAAAGAGATTTTCAAGTGACTAAGCTTTATAATACCCAATAGTAGTTATTGCAGAATGAAAATAAAGAAGATATATTTGACACAAGATAACGGGATTAATATATTAAGGAAAAATAAGCACATTTTAAATTTAATTACAGTGCAGTTAATAAATTGATCATAATTTTATCTTTTCTTTTTTTTTAACCAGTTCCACGTGTTCTTTTATGAAGTATTTCATTTTCAGAACACCGTTCCTAAATGATGAAAGCCCACTTAAAAGATCTGTAGTGGCTACGCTACGTCATATTGCGCAATACAAATTTCTATTTAATTAATATAAAAATGGGAAAATGCGGCAAATTCAAAGCTAATGTGGCCTTGGTTAAGTCATGAAATAAGAGCTACGAGAACGGAACAAACTTGTACATGAATAATAAATTGTAATTACTGAGGAATTCTAAAATATACTGTTTTGTAAAAAGCAACTTAGTCTTTACTTTTAGGGCATAAAGTATGTTTTAGCACAAGTGTATTATGGATTCAGACAAAAGTGTTAGGCTTTAACCTTTAAAATTCACCCTCGTTAACTTTATGATTACGGCTAGGCAATTTGATTATAGCCTTTGCGGAGGGGTATGGTGATTTTTGTGTAATGTTTATTTAATATTGCGAGGGAATGAAAAACTTTAACCAACATTTAAAGAAATAAGTGAAATTTATTGGTTTTCTTTGGATATTAGTTTTATCACAATCGGATAGTTGAAAATTTAATATATAGATACGTAACAAACAAATCGACACGCAGATATTCGTTTTTAATTTTTTTATATAATACTTATACTAGCACTACCCGCGCCTTGGCTCACGTTCTAACTTCCGATCGCTACTAAACTTCACAGAATCACCCGCTGAGCTAATCTGAAGACTGCCTGTAAATGTCATCAAAATCGCTCCAGCCGTTTTGGAGTCCATAGGGAAAATACATACATACATCGGTTTTCTATGTAAATACGTAAATAATTTTATTGATTTACCACACCATATACAGTACAACAGCACATTGCAGGGACGTTAGAATTTTAAGAAACAAGTGGTCCAAAGGTCGAAAATAAAATATATACCTTTAAAATATTATAAAATAAAATATTGCGCAATAAATAAATTATAATAAAAATGTCACCTCTTTTAGACTAGAACTGTAATAGCCGTAATAAATTATGAATAATGATTAGGATTTATTAACAAATAAAAATGGTTTTTATTTACATAAAACACGTTAATAAGCTTCATCGGGCACCGTCATATAAATTAGAGATGTTTCTTGTTATGACTTATTTAATTTTGTTGAGCATTATAATATTTTGTATATTAAATCAGTATATCTACTTAATCAGATTGCTATTTTAATTGCGAAAATTTGTATGTCTGTCCATATTTTACTCATTCTGCGTTCTTTTTTTCTTCTCCTTTTACGTCTGGACAGATTTGGATAAAATTTAGTGCACAGATAGACAATAACCTGGAATAACATAGAGGTAAGTAAGTAACAAACCCCCCGTACTGAAGGGAGGCCCGTGCCCAGCAGTGGGACGTTAAAAAAGGGCTGAAGACAAGTAGGTACCTAAGTAAAATTAGCAAAAGATGGCGCTGCCTAATATTATAAATACTAAAAGAACTAAGGGGCACAGACGAGCAAAGCAAGGGTAAGTAGTTAGTAATATGTAATAGCAAAGTTAGAATTTAATTTTTCTAACTTTTCCTGAGTTTTCACATATCTTAATCTATTTATCTATAAATATAAATAAAGTTATGTATGAATTTTATGACATAATGATGCACAAGTTGATATATTTATGCACTATTAACGTATTTTCTGCTTGTTAAAGGAGTTAAATGATACATTTGCATACATATCTCTGTCTACAAGTAACTACTATTTTTAGATAATAATCTTAAGTAAATGAATTCTATTATTTTTTTGTATTCTTTTTTAAGTTTAATCAAACCTATATTATATATTTCTTACATATACTTGTCGAACACGCTACTTGAGCTGCGCTAGGTGAAATATACACTATGACAATTTTTTGCCATCATGGACGAAGCATGCTAGTTCTACACATATATACACAAAACATGCATTAGCTAATGTATGTAACGGCTAGACAAGTTAAACACAAACATTACAAAACAATTTCTTAGATGTAGACTCTATACCATTTTGCTTAACTTAAAGCCTTAAAAGGATATAGGGGATATCCTTATTTTGTGAAATGTTTGTTCACAATTTCATGGGTTTTAATTTTTTGCATGAAACCCTGATTATTTTTCTAAAAAAAAGTAGCCTAAGTTACTACATATAATATACGCTCTCTGCCAGCGAAAGTCCCATCGAAACCGTTTCGGAGATTAACCTGAACAGACAGACAGGCAAACATTTTAAAAATTGGTTTTCTATTAGACAAACATTCATTCTCTTATACTACAAATAATACACTATAAATAATATTTTACTATTAAATATGAGGTGTAAAATCGTTGTTTAAACAAATTTTAATGAGTCTGGTCATTAGTCCTGTTTTTTTTAATTTGTTCAGTTACAATAAAAAAAATTTATTATATATAGCGCATAAAATAATATACTGGAAATTAAGGTAGATCTCTGAATTTTATATATAATATGAATATCTTATTTAATACGTAATGTTTATATAAATATTTATATTGCTGCAAGGTGCCACTTCATAGTGTTTGTAGAGTCAAGAACCCTTTATTTACAGGAGAAAATGGAGGCAAGTAATTGCGAACATCCAATGTTTTATGTTAATCCATACACGGAGGTACCCTTGATAATATACTTTAACGACAAGTAGCCGTGTCTTTATGTATCTATCATTAAATTATGAAATTTCATGTTTTAGTTTTATTATTTTGTGCGTTTGCTGTGTCTATCTACCTACGTATAAAACGTTTAAAGTTTAATTTTCTCATAGATTAAATATTCTTGAAAATTATACTAAAAAATTATGTGGATCCAAATATCAGAAACCTAATTGCGAGTACATAATTTTAACATTATTTTTTCTTTATTTACAAACTGGTTCTTGCAATCTGTTATTTTTTAAATAAAAGAAAAGTTCTTCTTTATATAAACACATGATATACATATATTTATATAAATTATACAAATTTATATACACTATTACAAGTATTATGGGATCTAACAAAAATTTTAAGTGGTATTACTTAATACCTCATTAAAACGACCCCTTTAACAGTCATCGCTCTAAACCCGACACCAACATCATCGTATACGACATACAAAGTGGTATTAAAGAAAGGCTTCTGATATAAAATAACATTTACGTATCAATTTCTAATTCAACCAACAATACATTTCCTTGTGAGTAACCACACATATCGGTCGTAACGCGATAGTGACGGTTTCACATCCTGTCCATTTCCTAAAAGAAACGTCAAAAGTGAAAATTCTATACAAAAAAAATCTATAAAAATGAAATTAAATACAGTATATGATAAAAACATTTTAAATATATGTTTGTAAAAATATATAATAATACGTAGGTACTTAATCGATAATGATAATGATAATTCATTAAGTAAAATAATAAATATAGTTATTAATATACAGGTAAAATATTCCATATACTCAAATACGAGTGTGTAACGCAAAATAACACAACAAGTTAAAGGTGGTACTCGAAAGATTATTATAATTATACAACTATTTCCTAATTTAAGTGTTTATTTACTATAGTATCTATTTGCATAATTATATTACGTAAAACATATTAGAATTGCATACGTAACCATTCACTTATTTTTATATACAGAAAAACTGAATGAAATTAATGCGCCCGATAACGGCCGGCGGAAATGAAAAAAATTTTCACGACGTTGTAAAAGTAAAACTGTAATCGAAGCTCGTACTTACATAGCCGAACTTTGCCGTCATGTTTTGTCTCGTTGTATAATATGTTTAACATACATCTAACTGAATTACTCGACCGCTTTCCTTTTACTAACTGAACAATCCACTTTATGTAATAATTAAACATGCATTCGAAGAAAAACACTCAAAATCCCATATTTACACGCTATAATAAGCGTTATTTGAAACAATAGGCTTTGTAGTCACTCAAAAAAAAAACTAAGAAGAGCGCTGAACGCTACTGAAGGGAAACACCGTAAAGTTCCACAGCACTTTCATATTTTCCCGAATGCACACACGATATTTTAATGCTACACTTTCCGGTCGTATACCGTCTTTGACGGTCGACGCGGGTTGGACTAATGGGTGGTTATTTTTTAATTTTCATAAACGCTAGAGTATTTTCACGCGCGTATTTATGGTGAGGCTTCAGCGCCGGTAACATGCGCGCTCTGCGGCGGGCGGCCAACGACTACGAGATAAAAACGTTGCTTGATTATAAACTTATAAGCTAAACTTTTTTTATGTGTGCGTGCGTTTAAGATGGTGTGTACACGAGACTTTTGTCGGTGACCTTACAAAGTTTTCACTTGCTTATTTATTCTTCTAGAAAATGTTACTTTACAGAGAGATAAATATCGAGATCACATTCGTAGCCAACGTACAGTTCATTGATTGATCTTAACTATACATATAACAAGTGTGTAGATCTAAAACGTGTTTGGAGAATGAAAAACAAACAAAGGTAAAGTTCTTTACGGTCACAAAATACATGCACCTGAGTGCTTGAGTGGACGTAATCTCTGTCCGGCTTTATCAAAATGGGCCAATGTGTATACCTACTTCACTCCTTTTTATTTCGCTGAGAAATCCTTCACCCGAGCGATAACACCGTTTTGTTTTAAATAAATTACTTTTTTCAATTCGTGCGATATGACTATATTATATAGAGTCATGTAAGTGTATAAATAGTTTCTTTAAAGGATAGTAAAAATATATTGTATTAAAGAAAATTCAGCATTACCACTCGCGTTACCACTGGGCAGTGGTAACCAGTGGTAACACGCTCGCTTGGGAAACTCAGTGATGCGCGTTCAAATCCCGGGTCTCGCACCACTGATATTTTCATGTGCGAATCATTTCTAACATGATTACCACTTGTCTTACGGTGGAGGAAAACATCGTAAGAAAACCTAGCAAGTTTTCGAAAGACATGTGAAGTCGGCCAGCCCGCACTTGGCCAGCGTGGTGGACTATGGCCTGACCCCGTCTTGTATTGAAGGGAGACCCGTGCCCAGCAGTGGGACATAAAAAAATGTGGTGAATACAAAGAAAATTCGTAGGTATTGATCAAAATTTTATTTATGTAACAGTTATCCTACTTAACACGCAATAATAAATAATCATCAATATCTACATACATATAAATAAGCGAAGACGAAACAGTACAGTACGTTTTATCCTGTGTTCGTCGGACGATTTTTTTTTTAATATTATGGTCCGACCATTAGGCGATACTAGTTTTCTACATGAAGTATTGTTTGCGAATAAAATAAAAGAAATAAAATTTATAAAAATGTCAGTTTTTAGATTCATTTTTGACGAACAAGCTAGTTTCTTTTTCATAGACATGATATAAAGGCCGAACAAGTCACTTCTTATCCAGTATTATTGTAAAGTCCTTGCAAGACATTAAAATACTGCAAAAAGTATATATATGTATGTAAAAGAACATGTCTGTATTTTTAAAATTTACTAATATAAGCAATTGATAGAATTTAAATATAAGATTTCAACCATTACCGTTTTATTATATATTTTTTTAAATCGATAGATATATAAAAAAAATTTATTCACAGTAAGTCGATGTACAATGAAGCGGTACTTTGCTTTATGAATATTCATTTACTAGAGACATACAAATATACAAATAACTCGCATAAAAATAAAGTTGACATATATTTTATATAAAAGTAAAATAACTTTCCATAGAACAAATGAAATATTTTTTCTATATGTATTTACTTCTTTATTTCATTGAAAATCAAACAGTAAGGACCCAATTATTTAAATAGCAAATATAGCGTGCCTAGCCGTCAGTTTGTTCAGCCGCACTCCTGCATAATATTATGTAAGTGCTTCAATCGTATTTGATTTTCATTGACTATAAAATATTACCTACAGTGTTATGGTGTAGTGGCGTTTATGCTAAACTGGTAAAGCGTTCTACACTAAACATCGCAGGTTCAATTTGTGTATTTTTTATTCAACAAAGCGTATGTTATCTACCAACTTATATGTTTTTAATATACTCGTAGCATTCAAAAGTTATTTAAGAATTATTATATCTAACGAAAATCAAAAAAATGTTAAGTTACATTCTCCTCTAACTTTTGTTTGCATGCTTTGTTATTTAGTATAAGGCAGTGGTAGCCCAGTGGTAACGCGCTCGCTTGGGAAACCTAGTGAAGCGGGCTTAAATCCCGGGTCTCGCACTTCTGATATTTTCATGTGTGAATCATTTCTAACATGATTACCACTTGCCTTACGGTGAAGGAAAACATCGTGAGGAAACCTGCATGTCTGACTACCACTGCCTTTTATATGATATTTCATTTATATGACATCAATAAATGAATGAAAAGAAAAATAATATTATCACTAAGCAATGTTTTTATTCATAATTATTAACTATTTAATATCATTTGACATAAATGATATTAATTCTTTTATGTCTTACATAATACGATCTTCACAAAGCAGCATTGCTAATGACTTCTTTGCTTGTTTAAAGTGTCGTATTGTCGAATCTAAACTTTCTTTTGCGGAGGCGTACAGTGTTTGGAGACATAACCATTACTATACAGCCAAACCACTGTATCATGTTAACAAATATCAATTAGATGTATAATTGCTATGAAAACAGTTTTAACATAGTCTTTATACGAGTTTTTGTTTGGACAGTAACTTAGCGTGTCATTTTAATTTCTAAGAATATATATATTTTTTCAATTTCATACAAACTGGTAGCTATTTTACATTATAAAAGCAATCGAATGAAAATTTACATGGATTTTTTGTGTTATTTTATTATTGAACCGAATATTTAAATGTATACAACAATACCGTGACTTAACACCGACGAACAAACAGGTAAAATCGATGGACCTAGAGACTCGAATTTTTAGGAAATCTTCAAAAAATGCTATAGCGGTTTAAAGGATATCTTAAGGATTAAAAATGTGCAACAAACAGCTGAGAATACCTATTTCTGATTGACATTGTTTGAAACTTAGCACATTTTTTTGTGAAAATTTATTAGAAACACTATTTAAATATATAATTCAAGTAGTATAAGCTATAAGTAAAAAAAAATGTGGTTATTAATCGTATTCTTTAAACAGTTAAGGTCTAAAAACATCGTATATTCATAACACACAGTGTAGTGTAATGATTGTAGCCTACATCCAATCGATTCGAGCCCAGCTAAATTGATATTTCCTCCTTCCGGATTAGTTGACACGTTTGTTTTATATTCTTCCGTGTTTAAAGTTTTTGTTTAATAGATTTTTAAGTGTAGAGAGCAATAAGCCTTGACCCTTGGTCGTATATGTTGATCGCGACCTTAAAGGCATTTTGTTCCTGTAAATATCTGTTACGACTATGTATAAATGCAACGTGAAAAATTATGATACAAGTAAAATTACATTTCTGATAATGAAAAGGTTAATAGCATATTGCGTGCTTTAATACAGATTTGCTTAAAAGGCTACATAATGAGAACATTTGTGTGTCTAAAGCCGACATATATATTTCGTAGCAGACTTAAATAATAAGTAAATATTATTATACTTACATAAGTTACATCTATATGTATCTATATATGATATAGTGTGTAAATATAATATTTTTTTGCAGTTATACTTCTTTTGGCACGTTTGGAAAAAAATATGAGAGTAAAATTTTTACGATGCGCGCGCACACCGACAGCCAAATAGCAACATGATTTAGAAGAAAAGAGATGAAGTTAGCTGCATTGCTTTTACAAGCAGAGAGTTGTGACATACAGGATGAAATCTTTAGCTAAGTATTTTTGTTTTGTAATACGACAAAAAAGTATAACTTCTTACGTGTGTACATAAAGTAGACACACAATTTTTTTTATTTATATTTTTGTTTGACAGTTTATTAAAGTTTATTGACTGTCTCACTAAAAACAAAGTGTATATATATGTAAACACTTTATATATATATATATATATATATATATATATATATATGTGTGTGTGTGTGTGTATAAGTGTGTTCCCTTACTTGTTTTATACATTTATGTTATAATAATGATAATAATACAACAATATGCACATACTATGAAAAAGGAATGAATGTACAGCAGATACTCAAGAGAATAAGTACTTGCCCTAACCTTTGTATACGACATTAATAAAAGAACCTTCAACACTGACGTCTTATTCCAGGTTTATTGCTTACAACAAAGTCTAAACAACAGCCGACTATTCTGAAAATTTATGCTTGTATGTCGAGGCACCTTAAAATTTTCTTATGGTGATCATTATTATTATTTAAAACAACAAGTCATAATTACTTTTTAACTAAAAAGGTACATTGGTCTCAAAAACATAGACTATCCTTGAATTATAGCCTATTTGTAAGAAAAGAATTATGAAAATCGATTAAAAATTGATAAAGATATCGAGTAAAATACATATAATAATATGTATATATTTTACTCGATGTCTTTATTAATTAATAATATGAACATCCATGACTGGAGTATGAACATACGTACTCATCACACAAATGAATGCCTGCAGCGGGGCTCGAACCCGCGACCGCTGGCACATCAAGTAGGGTCATTACAAACTGAGCCAAACGCGTCGTCATTAGTTTAAAAGGGTGATAGTGTATACCACTGTGGAGTGACAAGCCAGTATTATAAAAATAATAACTGTCTAGTATACCTAGCACCTGTTTTTTTATTCTCTGCGTTTTTCCCTTTAAATGTTCACCAACCATTAACCATGCAATCCCATTCCTTCCTTTCTTGGAAGAGATCACTTTAATTAATAAGGGTCGCCTTTACACTGAAATTATTTTTGTGTAGCTTTTTTTTGGTGTAATTAAGGATTAAATCCATACTAATATTATAAATGTGAAAGTGTGTTTGTTTGTTTGTCCTTCTTTCACGTCGAAACGGGATGACGGACTGGCGTGATTTTTTGTGTGAAGATAGTTAGAGGGCTGGAGAGTGACATAGGCTATTTTTTACCGCGGGCGATTATCTCATTCCCAGTGGAAAACATGTTTTATTACAACCCAAAAAAAACATTTATGATCAGAATTACTTGAAACTTAGTTCTAGCGCGAGCTTAGCGCGGGTTTTGCTAGTAAATAATAATTTAAATAGATATCAGGTAACTACATTTTATAATAGGACTAGGTATTACACCGCCATATCCCGAAATAATGAAAACGTCTATATTTTTGTAAAAAAAATCCTTCTCGCCCAGAAGAATGACATTCATAAGTATACTCGCTGCTCAAAATATTTTTAACAATGTACCTACCTAATAATCTGATTAAGTGATGTTTGCTTAGGCATTTCTTTTTTAAGCGTATGAGTCATTGAGGAAAAAGTGCATTTTCGGAAATTCCGATACTTGAATAGAATTATTTTGTTTTGCGGTGACATAAATTTAAACCTAATGCAGTTTCATGAAACACAAAAACTCATATTATGTATTATGATGACGTATTGTGCTCATATGATGTCGCCTTCAAATTACACTATACATATGTACAAATTCTACGTGTTCAAAATTAGTGGCACAAACAAAAATATATAACAGTAAATAAACCTTAGGAAATACTGAAATATTGACAATACCTACCTTACTAAGAAAATATACTTTATTCTATTAGCCTCGTATAAGAATTAAACTTTTATTCTCTTGCTTTTAAAAAAAATATGTTAATTACAATATACAATTAAATGTAGTAATCTATATTAATATTATAAAGAGGTAAAGTTTGTGAGTTTGTGATGTTATAGGGGGTAATCTCTGGATTTACTGAACCGATTTAGATAAAATTTGATAAGAAGATAGTTTGAGACCTTGGGAAGGACATAGGATACTGTTTATTCCGGAAATCATCCCTTAAGGGGTCACCCCAAATGGGGATCAAGATTTGTATTGGGAAGCAACGAACCCGAGCGATGCGAGGGTGAGTCGCTAGCATGTAAATTAAATATAATAATGACTAACAAACAGACTATTGTAGCACGCTAAATTATATTTTTGTGTAAAATAATAATGTGAAACAATGTAAAATGTTTGTACATGCAAATACCAATATGTTATTTGAAAATGTTCTCGACTGCCAATTAAAATGTATATTGGATCACTTGAATTCTTAATAATTACGCATATATTTTTCAATCATAAAGTTTTTAATGTTGCATTTGTCAACAAGACCTACTGTTAACTAGGTGGAGTGCCCGAACCGAATTAAACCGTTACCTCCAATATATCTACTCGACAATGTGTGTCTAGTGAATAACTAGCACATATATTTTTTATCTACGTTCAACCGGTACAATTCTAAAATAAAGCCTGTGTCAATTAAAGCGTGTTAACATTGGTTAGGATATTCTTACCTAAATCACGAGGAATCTTTTTTTAGCCCCCGCAAACGCAAAAATGACGGGGTGTTACAAGTTTGACCTGTTTGTGTGTGGCATCGTATCTCCGGAACGGATGAACCGATTTTAATTTTGTTTTGTTTTTTTGTTTGAAAGGTTAATTAGTCGGGAGTATTCTTAGCTATGTTTGATGAAAATCGGTCCAAGATGGCCGCCGCCACGAAATGGCGGATTACATATTTTTTCACAACTCCCTCAATATGGGTATCAAATGAAAGGGTTTGACTAGTAGAATAATATACACTATGATAAATTTCAAATCCAAGATAGCCGTCACCACAAAATGGCGAATTACATGTCGGGGGTTTTTGAAATTTTAAATTTAATTATTTTCAGCAAAGTAGAAAGTACTTATAATTACTTATTAACTCAAAAGGTATAAAAAAAGTATACCTATAAGGTGGAAATAATCTTAACAAGAGGTCGGCTAATAAAGTTCGTAAAATTATATAAGTAAATACAAGTTCAAACGAACACTAACTTTAATAAGTAATATGTTAGCACTTATGGGTAACGGCATTAAAATGTCTTATTTCTCAAACAGTTAAGACACAGAGAAAACAAAGATGTTTAATTACTTAATTATATTAAAACTCATTTATTCTAATAGATTTATTTAATACTTTACTAAGTATTTACTTTACTAACAAGTCAGTATTGTACATTTTATGTGTATGGGATAAATCATACATAATCAATTTTACATCTAAAATAGTAAAAGTCACTTATTATACAATTGATGTTTCCTTTAGATGTCTACAAGTTCTAAAATTGGTTGTTAAAAATTTATTGTAAATGGTATGAAAAATGATTATAACATCTATATATAAATAAGCAAAGACAAAACAGCTCAGAATCTTTTTCTTCTCTGTTTGTCAATCGATTTTCTATTTATTTTTTTGTTATATATCTATTGACGCGCTTTGTTATCAATTTTTTTTAGAAATAGATACTTTTTTATATAGATAGGTAAATTCTATTTATATATGATTTTCTTTTTTCAATAATGATTATGGTCGAATTATTAAAAAGCTTTTCACTGAAATTCAGCTGAAAGTTAAATAATTGCTACTCTCATATTACTTGAAAACTACGAGTATTTATATTATTATTTATAATAGCGACTCTCCCTCGCTCCGCTCGGGTTCGTCTCTACTTTTTTTTTTTTTTTTTTTTTATAGAAAAAAGGGGCAAACGAGCAAACGATCCACCTGATGGTAAGTGGCTATCGTCGCTCATGGACATCTGCAACACAAGAGGAGTTGCGAATGCGTTGCCAGCCTTTAAGGGACCTATAGACATTACTCTTGAAGAGCCCCATATTATAGCGCTCAGGGAATACCTCGGGAGGAAGATCATTCCACATCTTGCACGTGCGAGGTAAAAAAGATCGAGACGCACGTACATTTGTAGAATGCCAAGCATCTAAAATGTGTGGATGACATCCTACCCGACGGCGAAGGGTGCGATGATAGAAGCGCGACGGTGGCACCATGTCAAAAAGTTCATCAGAACACTCTCCATTGTATAGACGATAGAGAACACACAGAGAGCCAACATCTCTCCGAAGGCTTAGAGTGTCTAAGTCGTCTGTGAGTACGGGATCGTTGACAATACGAACTGCCCGGCGTTGGATAGAGTCAAATGGAAGAAGCTGGTATTGGGGGGCGCCGGCCCAGAGATGAGAACAGTACTCCATGAGAGGGCGAACCTGTTTTAACCTTTTTTTAACCTTACGTTTTAACGTGTAGGTAGTATAGATTTCTCAGACATGACATATTTTCCCGCAGTAAAAAGTATCCTATATATTGACCCGGATAACCAGCTATCATCATACCAAATTTCATTAAAGTCCCTCCAGTGGTTTTCTCATGATGCGGTCATAGACAGACAAAAATTCTAAAAATTATAAATTCGGCCTCGTGTCGTTAATAATATCTATTTCAATAAGATTTTCCAAAAAATATTTAATGTAAAAATTCGGCTTAGTTAGAAATGTTATTACATGTATAGATATAAGACCAAGAACATTATAAGGATAAGTGATAGTAAATAATACGAAAAATAGGCTTCCATATTTTCGTGGATTATCGCACATTGTATAAGTGCTAAAACTAGATACATTAGTAAATCTGGCGTCTCGACGTGTGAGCCTGTTTGTACTAACAATTACATATAAGAGGCGCCAGACGACAAATATAACTACGGTAAAGTTTTATGTGTATTGATGAGGCGTGTGTTCCTTCGTAATATCTACATTGGACTGAGTATGATTCAGTTAGGGCATTTACAAACTAAGCGTTTGTTGAAGTGAAAACTTCTATAGGCAGGTTTGGATGAGGAGTAAATTCATGTAAGTCGTCATCGACATGGCCACGTGATGTGTTAACAACGCTAACACTCAGAGTGCCGATAGATGTCAAAACCAGATAAATTTAAAGAGTTTTAAATTACAAATTTTAATATAAGATCAAACAATTCATTTGAATATCCAAAAATAACAATTGTTTGTGTATAGTTTTAAGTTTTCACTTCTGTCAGCAGTCCTCATGACTGTTTTTTTTTCATATTTTCATTTATGAAACATGTTTTCTTTTATAAATTAGTCTAAATTGAAATAAGAGTGATTCAGTTAGGCCTTTTACAAACTGAACGTTTATTCTCATATTGTCACTGATGAAGCATGTTTTCCTTCGTAATGTCTTTATTGGACTGAGTGTGATTCATTAAGGGGTTTTATAAACCGAGCGATTATTATGATATCAATACACATGTGTATTAAATGAATCGTGGATTCCTTCGTAATGTCTAGTGTCTACATTGGTATAAATATGATTCATTTAGGGCATTTGCAAACTGAGCGTTTATTCCTATGTTGCTAATAATAAATAATGTTGTTTTATAATAATTCTAAATCTATTACGTTTCAAATTTATAAATTCTATTAGATAATAATATCTATTGTATCTTATCAGCATTATATATTTCCAATATAAACAATACTACCCGTGTACGAAGTTTATCACGATACGCAGTCAGTAACCAAATCCACTTTAACATATTATACAAAGTATTAGACGTCTTATTGATGTAGCAATAAAATGGTTATTAATATTTACAAGTCGAGTAGAAGAGACGAATGGAGTACACTTTAAAGAGTTTATTCGTACCTGTATGTAATAAGCGCGAAATATTTGAAGTGTAAAATGCATTTACTAGTAAGAGAAGCATATTCTCACTGTTATATATTATGAAATGCTTTTTTTGTTAATTTCCTTGTTATTTTTGTTTACCTTAAAGGCTGAAATATAGTAATGAAACTCTAATTTAACCTTTGGTAAGGAATTACTAAGAACCTAATAATATCAATTAGCGATTGATTTTCATTAATATATTAAGTACTAGCATTGCCCGCGGTTCAGCCCGCGTTCAGGTGATCAAAAACCAAATTCTTAGGTTTTATATATTAGTATACTCTTACATAGCATTTTTTGTATTTTTTCTCAGAAATGAGAGATTTTCCCGCGATAAAACGTATCCTATATGTTGATCCGAATAACCAGCTATCACCATACCAAGTTTCATCAAAATCCCTCCAGTGGTTTTTCTGTGATACGGTAACAGACAGACAGATAGACAGATAAAAATTCTAAAAACTATATATTCGACCTCTGTATCGATAATAATGTCTATTTCAATAAGATTTTCCAAAAAATATTTAATGTACAGATTCGGCTTAGTTACAATTTTATTAAATGTAGGTATAGATTGATTTTATAGTGCTCGTAGTGCTTTAATTTTATTAGGCCTTTAAAGCAAAGATCTTTTTACAAAAATATATAGTTAAAAAAATATACTTTTACTCATGAGATCTTTCATTATGTTTTATATTATGTAAAGTAAAGACATATAAGATAGACATACATGAATAATGAAGAATAAAGGTTTAGTAAGGTAAGGCTTTCTTACTGTGATATATAGGAGGTTTCTAATGAAATAAAAAAATGAACGGCGTTAGAGATAATATGGAATACATGACATAGGAAATAAATATTTCTTGCATTTAATAAACATACACTTAAATATAACAAATTACAAATAACAAACTTCGATTGTACAATAACTCTAAGGCATCAACTATGAGAATCGCGTGAAATAAATTAAGTATAAAAATACTTTTCTTTTTAACGTAAAATTGACAGGTGAATGAGTTGCAAGCATAAGTACTTATATTATAAAAATATTTAAATATAATCTTCCGTTATCACAGTACATATTGATAGTGATGGCTGTCTAAATCGGTTTGATATCGGTTTTATCACTCTACATAAATCGATATAATTATTAACATTACACTCATTTTACATGGCGCCACTATGCAGTATCAGTATAGATTGATAAGAATACAGCAATGCAACATATTATGATACGTGGTAATAAAAATATTTGTGAAATGAAAAAGGACAAGCAAAATGTTTTCCTCTTTAAATCTATTGAAATTTGGCAATAATTGAAGGATAAAACTAGTATATTGATTATTTCAAAACTTTGTTTTAATGCCATCAATATAAAAGAATATACAAAATCATTATCAATACTCATGTATAAAGCTGAAGAGTTTGTTTGTTTGCACGTACTTATCTCTGAAACTATCACTTCGATTTGAAAAATTCGATTTCTATTCCGATATTTGAAGAAGTACACATAAATAAAATACGCGGGTAGACCCGCAGGATACACTAATTATGAGTTAAAGTAACAAATTGGATATTACATGATTTTTTTTTAGGTTGTAAAACCTAAAAAATATAATTGTCAATAGTAAATTAAACTTTTAAGTATAGGTATTAATACACACATCATAGATTATATTTTTCACAAGCAATTACTATATTTAAAGGCTGTGACATAATTAATGTCGAGCCAATTATTGTAATACCAGATGCTGTGTGACGACATTGACAGTCATATTATGATCAGCAATCGAAGAGTCAATGACCCATCCCAATCTTATAAGTGTGAACATTACTTATAAACCATACTAGTTGTTTCTTGTGACTTCATATGCATATTTGTTACCCTTAATTATATTTAGGGTTAGTTTTAGGGATGATTATCAAAAATATTCAAGTTTGAAGAAATTAATGTTTGTAAATGACGTCGTTTAATCAGAATCTATGTAAGTCATATAAGTTAAGATATATTTTTTAAATTTTTATAAGTCCTTTTAGATGGTTTAAATTACATTGATGTTGTCCTATTATTCCGTCATGGAACTTAGGGCTGCAGCAGTAGTTTTCCATGCCCTTCTATCTTTAGCTACTGCTTGGACATGGTTCCACGAGATTCCCACCCTTCTTAGGTCCGCCTTAATGGACCTCCTCCAGGTGTTAGTTGGTCAACCAGGTCTTCTTCTACCGGCAGGCTGCCATTTAATTAAATTACATTAATCTTACTTAACTAAGCGAAGTAAAATCAAATCAATTACAGTAAAAATATAATATTTCATTATTCTGTTGACATTTTTTCTTTGAAAAAAAAATTGTATCCCCTCAGAACTAATAGATCGTTATTTTTTCCTTGTTAATATGCAAGTAAATTATAATAATTTAATTATCACGCAGATACAATCAATCAAATATGTCTTATACGTGTGTAAAATATAACATATTCATACATATCTTAATCAGAGAAGTAGAGGATTAAAAGATTACATATTTAAAACCTGTCAATGATGTAAATTCTGTATTGAAGGGGGTGCCATACATTGATAATACAATTCGAACGTTGACGTTATCAAAATAAATTGATACCACGTTTTTAGTATTCCGTGAACAAAAAAGTAGAGATCATGGAATTTTGTCAATGCCTCGACACTGGTGTCGCATGTATCGTAGTCTTTCGCGTGTTCTTTGTGTATAAAAGTACCTATGCAGCATTTATTCCTTAAATTAAGTTTATTTTATAAAAAAATCTCATTCCCCAACGTACCGCAGGTTTATCTATTTCATTTCCCAAGGTTTTATGATACGACGCGAATCTTAAAAATTGCTATGGCCCTTTTAATTTGTGTCATTTGAAAATTCAATTTCCGGTGATACTTTTATTTGTTTAATACACGAACATTATACATACAATACTTTCTTAGATTTACGGGAATATTTGACAATTTAAATAAAACTATCTTTTCGAATTTTTTCGCGAATTTATTTTGATTGACAGGGAACCAAAAATCAAAATAAATTCACGAAAAAGTTCGAAAAGATAGTTTTATTTAAAATATACATACATATATGTACATATAGGACAAGATTATATAAAATATTCTTATTTACTTTAAGTGCTTATGTTCTACATAAATATAGCAATTTTCATACATTTTCTGTAAAGGAACCTAATGTTTTCCGAGGAAATAAAATAGCTTACATGAATCCATGCCTAGTCCTCTTTTTCTCAAAGCCTTTAAGCCATATATATGATCAATTGCCTATATCCAAATGTCACAAAAATATCAAAAGTGAGTGAGTGTCATTACAATATATTTAGAATCAAGTTATCTGCAAATGGTATTACGCGTGTTTTTCAATTTATACCTATAATCTACTTCTACCGGTCTACTTGTTTTCGAAGCTAAATAATAATCTGTTTCCGTATAAAAAAAAATCTTTTACGAGAATAACGCTACATTTTTCTTAAAAACAAAGTACCTAATTATAATAAAAAAACATTGTGACTCTTATAAATTTTTAAATAAAATAAATGCAGGCGAAGCCGTGACAAATAGCTAGTATAACGTATTATAATATCGGTATCTAGGTCTAGACAGTGTAAGTTTTATCGGATATTCTGACTAATTTCTGATAAGTCATAGTTGACGAATGCATTACCTAATGATGTTGAAGTCATTGGATATTTTAAATTGTGATTAGCAAGTCTAATCGTATGCAAAAATTAGATTTATAAAATATAATTCTGGGTACAGCTATCACAATAATACTGTTTTATTTTTCCCTAATTGTTATATAAAAATAGTAACAGATACTTGTTATATACTAGTTTCTGCCTGCGACTTGCCTATAAAATGTTTTTATTTTGTAATATTGTCTCTTTGTTTTTTTACGGTTTATTCGATTGAGTCACACATATCTTAATATTCAAATCTCCTTTTAAATATTAATAGAAATAATAGGAATTAATGTGAAATTTACATTTTCCTTAGTGATGAGAAGAGAGAGAAAATTTAAAATTATTTTTTATAAGTTTTTTATAAAAAAAAATCGTATCTTGCTTCAATAGAAAATTAATTTATTTTATTTATTATATGATATTTTATTTTTCTTTGGCCAAATTAATGAAATCATTAAATAAAACACTATACTTAATATAAATTTTGTATTAATTTTGTATTATGTTGTTACTTAAAAATTAAGATGTAAATAATATTCAACTACCTACTTGTAAATTTTTCTCATTAAGTGAAAGTTATTCTTTTGAGAAATAAAAAAAGCATCTTCAAACCGAATATACAAAAGAAAACTAAACAAAATCATACAAGGAGCGTAAGTTCTTGAGAAATAAAATCCATATCAATATTTAGTCATACAATTACTCACTGCTTTTCGAAATTATTAATCTTATTAGCGTGCGGGCCTGATTAATGCTGAAGTGTTTGTGCTCGTTACGGGTCAAGAGCACTAGCGCTGGAGGCCTATTATATAAGGAATTCTATTATATAAAATGTGCATTTTAATTTTAATACAATATACACTATTTAATTATTAAAGAAAGAATATCAATTTTAGAATACTATCGACTTCTCTTAAAGTGACAGACAAGACCTAAAAATTAATTTACATAATTAAAAAACCCTAAATAAAAAGCGAACTAAAATGATGAGAACAAGTTGACGAAGGAAAATAGTATTAAGCAGTCGATGAAATCATAAAAATTGGTTAAGCTGTTTAGTAATTACGAGAGAATATGTGATCGGACACACATACATACAGGTCAAACACATAATCCTCCTTTGGGCTTCGTCGCAGTTGGTTAAAAAACAAGAACAAATTATTTTTCGAATTTTTTACGATACAAGTAGGTATTCTAAATGGTTTTTTTTTAGTTTTCTTACATAGTTTGTAAATAGTGACTGTATTTGCATAAAACAATACTTATTATTTACTAATAGCAGTAAGCAATCGAAATGTAGGTGAACAATGAATGGCATAACGTTTCTAAGCAGAATACGTCATGTACACAAAAATATAAATAAACAATTTTTAATGGAACTTGATAACATTTATATTCATTTTTCACTTACCTTAAGATACTATTTATGAAATATTACTCGTCATATTATGGTTAAAACAAGTTTACCCGTTATAGGAATCAGTGATTTTTAAAAATATTGCCCGAAAATAGCCTCCTTTTTTTTAACCGACTTCCAAAAAGGAGGAGGTTCTCAATTCGTCAAAAAAAAATTTTTAATATATGTATTATGTTTCTTCATCTTCAAACATCATAATATTCCATAGACCTTCATATATACTCGTAACATGTACATACATTTTTACCGCGTAATTTATAAAATTCTGCATTTCGAAGTAATTTACTACTACTAATACTACTAAAACTTATTATATTTATTGTTACATTTAATCTTGATTTTTAAATTAATTTTATACCAGTTCGTACATTTTATGTAACTTAGAGGAAAAACTTAACTTACACCTCACTTATCAACTTTCTACGGATTTCTTAAACGTAATACAATATGGGCATTGGGAAAAATGATATTTAAAACAAGATTAAGACCATGATTCCAAGTGAGCTAGAGTTCCTAGAGTCAAAGTTAGTTAGGTCGCCTAAAAGGTTCTTATATAGCCTAATTAATTAATACTATTAATAGATTATACCCGTAACTACCAGCTCAACATACACTCAAAGAAGGGAAACTTTTAACAATTAACATGCGATCACCCATCCATGTTAGAGCTGCAGTTGATGTTGCTTATAGAGTAATCTCTCATTTACGCTGTATAATAAACGCTACCAAAAAAGTTTTCTTTAAATTAAGATTATATTCGTTTAATAGAGATCGATATATAACAAAAAGGAAATTCAATAAGTATAATTTTTGATGCGTGATTTCTTACAAAGTTAACTGTAACGCCTTTAAAAAATAAAGCGTAAATATTACATATACATAGGCAATTGATCATTTACATATATATCACTATTATCACCTTTTGAAAACGCTTAAAATAAAGCAAACAATAAATGTTTACAAGAATCTTTTTGATTCATTCAGTTCGATTAACACAGAGCCATCTTTTTAATTAGCACATGCATTATCCTTTTTGTAAAATATCTTTCATTATTTTTGACATTAGAACACTCTTATTTTAAAATAGGTATATAAACGTAATCTATATATGTATATAAAACAAAGTAGGGTTAGTTACACCATTTATAACTCAAGAACGGCTAGACAGATTTTTATGATCTTTGGTTTTTTGGATTTGTCTCCGCCCCGAATAGAAGAAAAACTATTAAAATATAGGAAAAATTCACGGAAAAAACATGAAAATACAGGGCTAACGCTGGCTTATAATTACATATATACATATTACATATATATATATATATTTAAAACTTACCTCGGGACGCACCTAAGTGAAGCGATGGTAAGTCGCTTGTATGATATATAAACGACGCACATACAATCTTCAATTATATTTAAGAATTAGTAACATTTCGATTTAACCGAGTTAGTAAATAACTAACTTTAACGTATACACAATTCTAAAGGTATTTTTAATTTTTACATATACAAACATACATATATTAATATCCCTCTCATATGCAAGATCGTTAATGCTGAATTAAATACACGGCAAACAGCACAGTTACATACAAAACGATGCTTATAATTCATATTGTATATAAGTACCTGTTTTTGTATGTCGAGTGCTAAGGCCACCCGCTCATTTCAAAACTGATCTGGAATTTTCCTGACTATTTACAAGTATTTGTTCTCAAACCTTAGCCGACTAATTAATGCGAACTCACGCCCGTGACGTCCAAACGCTCATAATGTAAAATTTTCGTACGTGCCACCTATGTTGAATTTGTTTTTTTAATTGTCGTTCAAATATTGCGATAAACGAAACGAACGTATGTTATTTCAGATATCGTGTATGAGAAACGTGTCAACTGTGTTCCCAATTATATACGACATGTTTAATCTACGCGTGTAGACGCCCGCTTAAAAATGGTGATAGGAATGCAAGTGAAAATGAAAGCGTCTGTCTATATGATTATTTATATTGAACATCGCTTTACGAATACAAATAAAGAATTTTCTCACATTTATAATTGTGACTTGACACAAGTTAAACTCTGTTATTACTCGAAATTCGCAGACAAACAGTTTTAGGTACTTTGTTTTCTGAATAAACGTCTAAAGAGTCTATAAAGACAACATTCCACGAGAAAACCTCTTCGAGAATTTGATTAAGAAAGAATTTAGTGTTGAAACTGCAAACATGCTAATCGTGGTGATACTATTGCGCAATAAAACGTGCCATTTGGTTGACAAATCAAGGCTCAAGTATCTGAGGAAGAAAATATGGTTATTAGGATGGCACCGTGCGACCGCACGCCAGAACAATTACTTCGAGGCTTTTAGCAAAAACCACGAGATTCCGGGATTAATAAACATGGGTGCATCCATGAGGCAATGCGAACATGATATGACTGAACATTACAGTGTATATTTGCGTAGAATTATTTACATATCAGTTTATAGGAGCCTTGTCAACGTGACAGCGATGGCTTGTCGAAGGTTTGTCTATAACATATTTTACAGTATCTATGTAATTCTCGACTATATAAATTAAATAGATTTGTCTTATTACTATAAAAATGTCAGTTAAAATTGATAAATTTATGGTTATAATAAATTTAGATAATATACAAAGCAGAGTTATAATTGTCATTTTTATGCGTTAAGAATTCAATCAATACAAAGACGTACAATAAGTGACTGAGGTTATATGTTCATGACTTCAACCTTCAGTAAAGGACCACCCACGCTTTGGAAATCCAATGAAAATAAACAAACGAGATGACGGAAAATAACAAATCGAATATCACTTTATTGGAGTCATGTACTGATAAATTAATGACGATCAAAATAATCATCGCTAATACTTTCTTAGTGAATATTTGACATTTTAAATCATACCTCTTTAAATATGTCTTTTCGGGTTTATTCGTGGATTTTTTTAGATTTTTTGACAACAATTATTTCTCTCTCCATTATGATTGCTTTAAAGCATTCGAAACGTCGGGAACCAAAAATCATGGTATTATTTAAAATCGTCACCAACTTACCGGCTCATTGTAAGACAACATCAAATATTTTATACAACTTATAATAAGTTTCACTATACAAAGACTTCAAGTAAATACCTTATAGCACGATCCTAATAAAATTTGAATAGAATTACGCACGTCAATCGGAAACTATGGGTTTTCCTTTACTTAATAAAATGTTTCGTATTCTTTGATTCTAGGAAAATGATGCTCTAAGCATTGACCTTAAATAAGTAGTTGATATCTAAATATGTTAAATTTAATGTTTTTGTGGAAATTCGTTTGAATCAAGCGAAATCAATTAAATAATCTATACATGTTATAAAATTGTAACTAAGCCGAATCTGTACATTAAATGTTTTTCGGAAAATCTTATTGAAATAAACATTATTATCGATACAGAGGCCGAATCTATAGTTTTTAGAATTTTTGTCTGTATTTCTGTCTGTCTGTCTGTTACCGCATCACAGAAAAACCACTAGAGGGATTATGATGAAATTTGGTATGGTGATAGCTGGTTATCCGGGTCAACATATAAGATACTTGTTACCGCGGGAAAATGTCTCATTTCTGATAAAAAATACAAAAACCGAAATGTAAGAGTATACTAATATGTAAAACCTGAGAATTTGGTTTTTGGTCATCAGAACGCGGGCGGAGCCGCGGTCAATGCTAGTAATAATATAAAATATTTGCCTGTGCTACAGAGTAAGGCTAGTAATCAAGTAACCTATTACCTAATGTACGTACAAGCTAAGCATAATTTTTCAAGAAAATTATATTTTCAAACTTTTTAATGCCCTTATAAAATACTATTAATTTTTATATAATTAAATTTAAAAAAACTTAACAAGGCAAAAGTAGACTCACATACCTCTAAAGCATGTCTCTTATAAACTCATAATGTACACTTGTGGGTACGGTTAGGGTAACAAAGCACACTATAAAACTTAAAAAATAAAAATACAAATATATTTACGTGACATTACACCAATGTTATAAATATGAAAGTTTTGGATGAGTGTGTGTACGTTTGTCACTTCTATACAATAACATCTCACAGGTTGAAAGTGAAATTCGTAATAGAAATAGGCTACATCTTTGTTATTTATGTAAATACCAAGCGAACGAAGCCGTAGGCATACACTAGTGTGATTATACAAAAAATACAGTAACCCACTTACTCGGTCCACAAGCCTGGCATAAAATTAGGAAATGTAAATGTTAGTGCTGGCGAGATTCCATTCCAATGTTGTAGACGTCAAAACACTTACTATCTTTACTCGATCATTAGAATAAGCAAACACACGTTCCCCGTTAACTTGTAGGCGTTAACATTAACGTTATAGGTTAGGTAATATGTAAGGAAATTTTCATAAACTTATGTTTCTATTATTTTACATTGTCTTCTTTAATGAATTTGAACGATTTTGTGTTTAAAATATTTATATAAAAATTAGATACTCGTATTTGGCTTCATTATTATTATAATTAACTTCAATTTCAAGACGAGAACTAGTTCTATATCGAACTAAGCTCTAACATAAGCTTAACATTAAAATTCCTTTACACTTTTCACTCCAATCTATCCACTATACTATTAAAATTAAACATGCTGAATCGCTACCAAGATTTATAATATTGATCAAATATATATTTATTATATTATTATCTCAGCCTTTATCTACTTAGTAGTGTCGGTATGTAAATATAAATATGAATCTGTATATTTCAGTATGTATATAAAATATATAGGTATGAACTCGTACTAGTGAGATTATATAATATATACAAATATATTTTTTTCTTTAGTAAATTGTCTTTTTACATTGAATAGAAAATTTATTTTTATATAATTCAGTACATCCCTTATCTCTCTTTTTTCTTCGCTCACCATTCTTTCTCTTATCTTTAGTGTTGCGCAATAAGGATATTTGTATTGAATTGTAAGTCAATTATAGCGGATTCAATTTATGTTTGAAACAAATTATATTAGCCTTAAAAATAAATATCGTCAGCCAAGGAAACTGATCTGAACTTTCAAAGATATTTCTACTCTAAAAAACACTTTTCATACAAGCTTTGAAGTTTCGCGATTTATTTTACGACTTGGCTTAACATTGTAAGTAACATAATCACACATTTTGAAATTATATAATACCATGTAAACATATGGTTCGTACAAAATTGTACATTCATGTTATAGGCTAACAAACACATTCGAGTTAATTGCTTCGTGGTAGCTCGAAAGGCCTTTACAAATAAACTTTGCACGAAACCTGCCAACGGGTTAGTAGGTTACTTCTTGTGATGTCTTATATGATAGCAATATTACCTATGCTATCCAATTATTATAATTTTTAATTTAGTTATCATTGACATAGATTTTAGCTTGTATTTGACGTATAGATATGGACTAGAGTAAATAAATACAAGTTAATAAAGTAAATATAGGGAATTTCTATAAAGAACAGTTAGGTATTTTTATATTACCAGTTTAAGGTAAATAAGGTAAAAAATTAATAAAAAAATCTTATTTTTCATTTCATAACAAAAAAACGGACACGGACATATGACTAAAGACTAACATTACTTCGCAATTAATTTAAAAAAATGATGTAAAACTTATTTATCCATATATAAGTACTCAACGGTTTTGATACTAAAATAAACCGATAAGGGACTTCGTAGAAACGTATATTTATGACCAGTTTTTCAGAAAATGATTACAACATAGTGTGTACTTTATCTTAATTAATACAATTCATTGTTCTGTGCTATAATGTTTGAAATACGAACAAGGCAAAAATGTAAAACTCTACAAAATAGGGCATTCTATTTTTAAAGACATGTCTGTCACATAATTCACCTTCCAGTATTACATAAATGTTATCAAAATAATATCAGTTGTTAAAAAATAATTTGTAGTTGGTATTAAGTAGTGTTCATAAACGCTAAAAGTATGGTAAATAATAAGATTTTTCAACAACATTTGGTAGGTAATTCTGAGAGCGTAGATTAATAACAACAATTCTTCGGAAAATTCTAGTGATGAATTTATATATAATACATGTATGGTCAAGAAAGTGTTACCGCGTGCAAGAATCGATGCCAAGTAGCAATACGCGGCGAACACTTAAAAAATAAGGACGTTAAAAGATTATATATTTTCATATCCATCCCACTTTTATGTGTTGATTTGTTTATAAATAAATGAAAACAGAGATAATTTAAACGCTCCCTACTAATAGCGTCTAAAACTAGACGTGGACCTAATGCTTTTTGTAGATACGTCTTAATTCCTAGATAAGTCTAGTGCCCATTAATTAACGTCAGCCCCTTTCTGCACGAGTCGGCAGGGAGATCGCGATTCAACACCTCGAATCACTCTTAACCTACTGCCCTTAAAAATAAATCATTATATAAGTTTTCCACACTTTCTCTACTAAAAAGGTGTAAGATTATTTTATTAAAACGCTGTATTACGCTAATTATTTTTAGTTTCAGTGACATTTTCTATACTTACCTACCTATTATATAAGGAATCATTTTATTTTGTATTTGATAAATTTTACGTATATTTATTGTTTACTAGCGGCTTACCCTCGCTTCGCTCGGGTTCGCCTCTGGAAAAACAAAAACAAATCCATGGGAACTGCACATTGTTGTTGTTATATATTGCTATATATTGTTATTATATAATAATATATTGTTTCATTAAAATCTATTCAGTACTTTTTGCGTGAATGAGTGACAAACATCTATACATCCAGACATCCAGACTATATTATCACAAACTTTCGCATTCATAATATTAGTGATCATCCTCCCTCAATCCTGTCGCTCATAATGAACAGGCTGGACGATTATCAGAAACTTCTTACAATGAAGTAATATTGTATGAAAATTGCTTGAGATAAAATTGATATGCTAAATCAAATTAAAACAAACTAAGGACTCACCCTCGCTTCGCTCAGGTTCGTCTCTAGGTACGTTTTGATGCTTAGTATAGAATATATTTTATTCGCATTTTTCCGATGTTTTAATAGTTATTCTGCTATTCGGGGTGAATACAAGCCCAACAAAACAAAGAACATAAAAATCGGTCCAGCAGTTTTCGAGTTATAAGTGTTGTAACAAACGCAATTTTGTTTTATATACTATATACCTATAGATAAGCGAGTATACTCGCTTCGCTTGAGTACTCGTATAACTTAAAAGTTGCTAGTGCAATCACAAATCTATATCGACGTTGGGGTCATAGCCTTTTTTTAATATATAGAACAGTTATTTTAATTTAAGTTTGTTTTTATTACAAGTACATGGTTTGGGCTTTTCCTAATTGAATAATTAATAATTTTGCATCACACATTTGATTCTTCTATCATGTTTTTTATTATAAATCGTTAACAGCATCATTTTATTACGTTATATATTTGTCGAAATACATATTTTAATACATAATAGGTTATTAGAAATGTCACGTAAAATCCTATCATGGGGAAAAAGAAGCTTCCTAGTAAATAGTAAATAAACGTGTTTGTTTTATATATTATATCCCAGCGGCAGTAACTGCCTCAGTGGTGTAGTGGCTAGCATGTACGGCTGCACCCTCGGAGGTCCTGGGTTCGAGTCCCGGGTCGGGCCAAGTTTAGTTATCGAGTCTTTCTGTATAGTAAGTCTCAGTAACAGCCCGGAGTTGGGAGTTTGGCGGTGTTTTACCCCCGTACCTCGGAGAGCACGTAAAGCCGTCGGTCCTGCGCCTTAACTCTCACTGGTCGTGTCGAGCAGTCATCCCACCGGAGTATGAGAGTGACAGGAATAGAGAGTACACTTGTGTCTGCGCGTACACTTGAGCACTATAATATCTCCTGCGCAGTTGGCTAGTCTCAATGAGATTGGCCGCCGTAGCCGGAATCGGCTAGGAGAACATCATCCCAGCGGCAAATATAGAGGATAACATTTATTCTACTTAGAATCAATAATAAAACTACAAAACGTTTCTATCAAACGTTTGTTAAATATTCAGAGGCTTCATAAATCAATTAGATTAATTCAATGACCCCAAATCAAGGTACAACTAACTCTAGAAAACGAACTCAGCTACTATATTAATGAAGGATATTGTAAGTTTTCCTCTTTGAAGGAGTTTATAGATATTTTTACAATGAAAACGAATTTGATAAATACAAATAATGTATTAATCAAATAAATAATTAAAAATAATAATAACCATTAGTTTTAGTTCGGTGGATATTTTTGTTTTATAGGCAAGTGTACTTATAGTGTAAGTGCAGTTTAATCTATCAAAGCATCATTTTCCTTCTAGTTTCATCGCTTTTAAAGCGCATCCTATTAGTCCCTCCACGAGCGCGGACACGCCGGCGTTACAGTTAACAATAGATTTCTTAGAAATTTAATTAATTTTAAAAGTACTATAGTTACATAATTTATGTCTCAGCAGCATCATCAGATTATGAAAATGGCAGATGCCCTAATGATTGTATTGTCATTTATTACAAAGTTTCAAATCTATACCGTCCTTGAAAAAATTATACCGTCGCGACACATTATAACACTATTACTCACCTAAAACATTACTTTTTGATAAAATCTAATTTCTAAAAGCTCATTTAGATAATATTTAGTATGTGACTCAAAAATTCCTCATTACGATTAACACGATTACCTTTAATACTAAAAAATGCGATGTGGCTCATCTAAGCAAATTTACGTACTGACAACAAATTCCAGTGAAAATTGGTCCTCAACACATATTTTAAGATAACGAAATAATTGCTTGTAATACTAATTTGTACAGGAGAATATACAACATATAACAAGAGATCCATTTACAATCCAATTTGCATTATTTTTATGATGAGATATGTCAACAGGTACACATGTGACCATTCTTTTTGCAAATGTGCCAAAATCTGGAGAATTATAAAATTGAATGAAATCCAAACTTGAAAACATTGTATTAATTTTGAATATAAGCATTCTATATATTTTTTTTTTTGTAAAAGTAATCTATATCCTCTAGCTATAAGGTTATTAGTTATTACTATCCAAAATTTTATCACACATTCGTGCTCATCACACAAAAGAATGCTCCCAGCGGGACTCGAACCCGCGACCGCTGGCACAACAAGTAGTGTCACTACAAACTGAGCCAAACGTGTCGTCATATGTATGGATAGTATTCATTTTTATATAGTATGTTTGTTGTTCTCATCACGTTTTATAAATACCTCTTCAACCTGCATTAAAACTCATTTGTTTTTTAAAAAACTTAGAGATCAAATATTGTTGAAGCATGAAAAGAAATAGCACAATGAAAATAAGTTTTGAGTATAATTTCATACTTCTATTTTTTAATTTGGAAAATAACATCTATACAGTAAAAAGTTACGTCAGCTGAACAAATTAAAAAATCAATACAAAAAACTTTATAGCGGATTTCACATACCTTTTAAAAACTGGCTAGTTTCTCTGAGACATTCAAGTGTCATCCTCGATGTTTTCCTTCGCCGTTAAGACAAGCGGTAATCATGTTGGAAATGATTCGCACATGTTTATATCAGAGGTGCAATTCCCAGGATCTTAACCCACTTCACTCGGTTTCACAATCGAGCGTGTTACCGTTAGATTATATTTTTTATAAAATTTTGAACAACAATAAAAACCAGGAAAATAACGAATAAACATTGTGTTTATAGGCAAAAGAAATCGAAAAGCAATACCTTGTTATAGAGAAAGTTGGTAATTCTTAATTATAAATCAAAGTTATTCATATCCACATAATATCCTACTGTGACTATTACCTCATTACACAGCTACAATATCTAACACAACAAATACAATATTTTAACGTGTCGTCGAATTAACATTTGAAAACTACTAAAATCGATTCTAAACTCGGTAATCGGGATATATGGCCCTAAAATGTAAACAGAATGCCATCTTATGTTAATGCTAATGTCACCTTGGAATTCTAAAGAAACAAATTAATTTCCCTTCTAGGGGCATGTGTAGCTTTCTTTACCTTACAGCTTATGTCAATTTTGGGAGATGACGCACACAAACGATTGAATTTCCCTAGACAGATTAAATATAGGTATTAATATACAGTAAGTTATGTGGCTATCAATAAATACAAAAATATTTTATTTAAAATTAGAACGTTTATTATTATTACAAAAGCCAGTCAAATTAGTAAATATAGGTATGTCTGAATACTTGAATGATTAGAAATAAATTGTTTTAGTAGGAAAAATTAAATATATTACGAAGAATTAAATAGTTACAACACAATTCAGTATAAAAGTAATATAATATATACAAAAATAACATATCCGGAATCACATGATACCAGTATGTTGAGACAAAGGTCATGCGTAAGCTTGACGAAGTTTCCATAGAGTACTAAATTATCTTTAAGAAATCACAAAGTATCCTGATATGATACTGTTTTTTGACCAACTTCAAATAGGAAAAGTTGTATGTTTTTTTGTTTGTA
Organism: Brenthis ino; assembly: GCA_921882275.1. NCBI lineage: Eukaryota > Metazoa > Arthropoda > Insecta > Lepidoptera > Nymphalidae > Brenthis > Brenthis ino. The sequence goes on from OV170234.1 coordinate 16,927,404, forward strand.
TGTCACATTATATCTTCGCCATTTGTGAGTTAAGTTTCATAATTCTATTTTTAAAATAGGTACTACCTCAAGGCCTCATAAGATTTTTTAGAAAATTTCCACTCAAAGAGTGAGGTAATCATTTTTAAATGATGTTGAAGTGTACCCTCTTTAGTTAAAAATAATTTAATCAAAGCCTTGTATAACATTTCTATGTAAAAAGAATTAGACGTTTTAACGCAGCCTTGTTTGTTTGTTCGTCTTGAAAAGCGACACAAGGTACTTTTTATTCCATAAAAGATTATTTCCGTGGGATACTAGAAACGAATACTAGGGAATTTACTTTCGCGTTTTGCCGGTGATTTTAAAATTAAATAATATATACCGCCATTAACATCTTTTAGCAAACTTTATTTCCAGCTGTAGCCTATGTCAGTCATTTCTTAGATTTACGCGAATAATTTTTTGAATTTTAAATAAAACTGTCTTTTCAGATTGTTTCGCGGATTTATTTCGATTTTTGGTTCCCGACGTTTCGAATGATTTACATCAACATGGTCTCAAATGTTATTATATAGTTGTTACGAATAGTATTTATCCACAAAATTTTACAATCGTTTTAAAGAATTACAAAATGACACTAATATGGCAATATCTTATTACAATATTTGTTAATTATAAGTTTAAACATTAGTAGTAGCCTATGTTACTCCAGGACATGTTCTATCTGTACTTAACATCATCCAAATCCGTGATTCGTGAAAGAGTAACAAACATGCATACAGACATACAAAACTTCCGCATTTATACTTTGACTTTAAGAGTACGTTAACGGTAAGTTAAAATTTAAGGGTGGTTAGAAATATATTCAATTATTATAGTACTGCAAGAAATATATTTTTTTCCTTATTAGTTAACAAGATAAGACGTAATGAAATAATTGTTTATTCAATATACATAAAAACCCGTAATCAGAATTTAAAATATTATATATAATAAAATTAAAATATTTTATTTTATTTTTTCATCGCGCAACATGCGCACGCTCTATATCTCAAGAGCGAAACAATGATGTAAATAATTAATTATGGTTGACATATTGCTGCAAATTCCTAAGATTTTAATCTGAGACTGTTAGTTAATAACTATTTGTCGAAATGATAATTTATTACCTATTTATGTTAATGTGAAGACTAGTAGGCGACACGAGCTGGTTTTATGGAATTTTCATTAGTATTTTTATTGTTTTAATTTTAAATTCCATAGATATCATATATTTATTTAAATATTAACTTTATTATGATACGTCGTTATTATGTTTGAATATTATTATTTTTATTTACTGTGCAATATTTGGTGTATTGTTCCCGAATATTATTGGTATTTTAAAATGGCATTGCATTTTACAATACTAAAAATTATTATTATATTAATTTTACAAATAAAGTAAATTTAATTTCTCTATATATTAACATATTGGTCATTTAATCATATCTTTAACTTTAATAAATTTAGTTTTTTCATTTTAAATTGAGCTTCGTTGAGATGCAATATAATATGTAAAAGTAGCGACATTTTCGTTTGATATAATAATTGTTATTTCAAATCTTTTATCTTATTAAAAGCATTTATCATAGAGCTTAATATAACGACATATTAAAGACTAGCGCTTCACCCTCGATTCGCTTGGGTTCGCCTCTAGACAAACAAAATAAATCTATCCCACGGGAACTCTTTAGTTTTCCGAGATGAAAGGTATCTAAAATGTTGACCGGTGATATAAGGTATTAGGTACCATATATATCCATAATTTGATTTCGGAGATTAGCCCGTACAAACAAACAAACAGACAGAGAAACAAGAAATTTGAAAAAAAACTGGATTTGTTCTATTTCTCTTCTTACATCCCCCTGACTCGCTTTTTAGCATTTTTTTCTATGTACAGACGTTCGACCTCTACAGTTTTATTATAGTATAGATAGATAGAAAACTTCGATTAATTTGCTATTTTTGACACGTACGTGCATTTATTATGTTCGAAGGATTTTGGTAAGTGATAATTCAGTAACTCAATTAGTAAGCGTATATAATTTATTGGTTTTCAATCGAAACGCTCTAACAAGCAAACACTCAATTCTTTTTCAAACGTTGGAGTTGTATCACGAATATTTTGTGTTAGAATTATTGACACTGTGTGTGGCGATACGAAAAATAAAGAAAACCTTATTGTGTGAACAAATGACATGCAAATAGGCAAATTTACAATCAATATACCCAGTCGTTTCGGTCAATTATAGTGATTTTATTACATTCCTATCTTATTTTACGCGATGTGAATATTTATTATGTATTTTTATGTATATGATAAAGCTTCTGTGGACATAGCAACAATATATGAGAGAATGTAACCTAGTTTGAACAAAATGTAATTTTCGTAACGATTATTCCAGTTATATGCATTTGAGTTTTATTTATAGTTAGCAGACGCATTAAATTAAATTTATTCTATATATTATATGACATAATTGACGAAGCCACAATATATAAGCTGCTTTATAAGTTGTTAATAATTTACGTATTATTTCCATTTAGAGTCAATAATTGCATTTTATATACAGCAAATAAATAACAATGTAATTACAATTTTAAAATATATCCATACTAATACTACAAATGTAAAAGCTTGTGAGAATGAATGTATGGATGTTTGTTACTCTTTCACGCCAGACGGCTGAACGGATCTAGATGAAATTTGGTACAGATATAGATTATAGTCTGGAATAGCACATAGGTTAGTTTTATCCCGAAAAAATGCACAGTTCCCGTGGGATAGATTTATTTTTGTCTAGGAAGAACCCGAAGCGAAGCGAGGGTGAGTCGCTAGTATTATATAAGTTGCAATTTAAACTATTTTACAAAAGCTTTTATGAGTAGTAACGCATTAATTTGTGGCAATGACGTGACGATTAGCTTTGAGATTTTGACATTTAGTTTTGATTATTTTTGTAGCAATTTATTAAAAAGCGGTTACATATTATTTAAAGCTTAATTTCTTTTAAAGCTAAAAAAATCTCGATTTATAATGAAATGAAAAAATAAATCTTCAGCATATTGTGTCCAAATATTTAAAAACATCCTCGTTGAAATGTCTTTAAATATTTTATCTTAAGCGTCAATAGACATTTTTTGTATTATTTTATGCATAATGAAGAGTTATTAATTATAAAATATATTTTTCTTTCGTAGTCTTCCTTGCTATTTGTGTTGTTTGTATAATTCGAATGAATAAATTATTTTGTTATCTTAATATCAGATAACTTATTATAACAGAATGGCTGCTGTATACATATAGGTCAATAATCCCTCCACGACCGCGGACACGCCGGCGTGTCAGTTAAAAATAGATTTCTTTGAATTTTAATTAATTTCTTAGAAATTTACCTGGAGGTGTTATGTAGAATTTACTTAAAAATACGAATACTAAATGGTAATTTCGGGAAGCAAAGAAGTAAATAAACAACAATTACAAGTAATATATTATATGTACATGTAACTACTAACTAATAAGACCACCCATTTTTTCAGATTAAAATTACAATCACGTCGAAAGACGCCTTCCTTCAATATTTTTAAACAAACACATGCAAATATCAAATCATTTCTTGTTTCTTTAAATATGAGACACACGTCCTATTAAAAGTAAATATTAACGTTTCGATCTGTATTTTGTTTTTTTTTTTTATTAATAACGTTTTGGATAGATATTTACTTAACACTAGCAACTCCCCTCGTTTCGCTCGGGTTCTTTCCTCTGGCTTACTTCCCAATACAAAACTTTCATCCCCATTTTCATCCCCTTAAGGGAGGATTTCCGGGATAAAAAGTATCTTATATCCTTTCCAGGTTCAGTAGATACAGAGATTACCCCCTACAACATCACAAACTCACAAAATCACAAACTTTACCTCTTTATAATATTAGTAGATAAATTAAAATAAATTCATAGCAAACTAATAAATTTAATAACCTTGTAACAAGAAAATTTCCAAAATATATCTTGTTTGTATTCATGAACAAACTACACCATATGTCTTCGTATTCGTATGCTTTAAGCATAAACAATTTTCTGATTTTCAGGGTTCCATGGCACAAAAGTGAAAACGAAATACAATTTCATCACGTCCGTCTGTCCGTAGACTACATCTTTTCAACTCGGAGATTAATGATATTTTTATATTGATTGATTCTACATTAACGAAATTTAGAAGGTAGGTCTCACGAATGTCTAAGTATAAAGTATGTTAGGAAATTATGACAAAAAATACAAGCCTGAACCTCTCTTCTTTGATTTAAAAAATGGAATAAAAAAATGGTATAGATTTCAATTCAGTTTGTTTCATACATATTTTTTCGGTCGATTAAATGAATATTGTGCTTAAGTACATACTTTATTTTAAACCTAGAAAATTACGTTAGTAAAAACAGAATAAAATTAAATTTATATTTATTATGGTACTAATATATTACGCGATATCTTTGGTTATAAAGAAACAATTTCAATTTAAAAAAAACCCTCGGTAGTGGTTCCATTCATATTGCAATGAAGTTTCAACGCTAATTGAATTCGGTGCAATTTTTAGTATGTTTTTAGTATTAAGCAATTCACTTAATTCACAAAAGCAGGAAAAATTTTCCTCTAAGATAAAGATAATAAATATTCAAGGATTTTTTTTTTAATTATACTAATTTAGCAATATATGTATTATATTAATCCTTGCATTAAGCAAAAATAACTTTATCATAATTACCTGCTAATTGAGGATTATTAAAATATACACATGAAGAGCAGATTTTGATTAAATTATATGTCGCAGCCATATCAAAAAGTCTAGATACATATATATTCTTATAAATAAACTTGCTTTTAGCTATAAATTTTTCTTATCTAACTCGATGGGTATTTATGACCATTTTATTAATATTATGTAATTAAGAGTAGCGTAAACCGCTTCACTTTACAAGTTAACGTACAATTACTCGAGTATATGGTAAAAATCGATGAAAATACTAGAAAATCAGTAATTAGAATGGCCATAAGCATGGATATAATATAAATTCATGATGGATTTGAACCTGCACTTAACCTTAGCAACTTAGTGTGCAAATACATTTACTGTTATGTTTTATTACTTTAAAATAATATATACATATTTCTAAATGGAGAAAGAACGAAGAGTTAGTGGGAATGTTTGCATCCATATAATCAGCATCCCATACCAAGATGAGACGAAAGCGCATCTCCAAACAGTAGCCATGAGGGCTCATCTAACCTGAATTCTAGAATTTTAATAAATTTCTTAATTCTCAAAGAATAAGAGATTATAAAATTAACTTTTCAAACAAAAAATCACAAAAATATAAGAAAAGCTCATTCATACAAAGACACGGGAAAAATGGAGTTCGTATACTTAATAAAAAAGTAAGTAGTAACCATTTGAATTTGATGAATTCAACGTCAGTAACATCTATACTAGTATTATGAAGAGGTAAAGTTTGTGAGTTTGTGAGGTTGTATGAGGTAAACTCTAGATCTACTGAACCGATTTAGATGAAATTTGGTAAGAAGATAGTTTGAGATCCTGGGTAGGACATAAGATTACTTCACCTTTTTATCTCGGAAATCAAATCAATCAAGTTGTATGAAGCGAGGGTGAATCGCTAATCTAATATATAAATATCTCGTGTCACGGTATTTCTGGTCGCACTCCTTCGAAACGGCTCGATTTTAAATTTTTTTATATATGTGGTAGGTATGAGAATAGGTCATAAAGTATTTTTCACTCTCCCACCCCCATTTTTAATCGCGATTTCAGTACTTTATATATAAAGCCAAAGAGATTTTTTGTTGTAGATCGAACGCAGGCGTAGCCGCGAGTTCTGCTAGTAACATATATAATATAGCGTATGAAAAATTATAAAGCTCGAGGAGAAGCAAAAATGAAGTAATTAACGACATTATAAAGAGGCACCATTTACCTAGCAATATAATTCACAATAACATCTATAAACACGGCAAAGTTACGAGGTAAGCATAAACTTCGTAGTGCACTCGACGCCACCGACTCGTAATACAAGGCTTTGACTGTCGCCGCGCATTGGGGACAGGGCATGGACACAGTGGAGACTAAAATTATATATATTTTTTTTTTATTTCTATTTTTTTAATTCGACTTTTATTACTAAAATTGCAAACATTTGTATTTTTTGTACTTAATTATATGTATAGGGATTATAGTTTAAGTTTAACGATTTTTTAATAAAACTTCAGTTAATGAACAAATAGAAAATTGAAAGAAAAGAAAAAAATGGACTTTATACATGGACGTAGCCGCGGATAGAAGAAGTGAGATATAATTTTTCTTTTATATACATAAACAATAATAGATGGACAATAAAAGCATAACAAGGACAGTGTTTTAGAATTGTAAATCCATAAAAATCACCTTGTAATTTGCGTGACGTGCCACCATGCATGACCAATTTACTATTATGCTATAAGTGGAAATGTTCTTATTTAGCTAATAGATACTGCCTCTATAATAATAATTTTAAGCTATTTTCAACAGACGTAATAATATTTTATTATATTGTGTTCATTTTATTCTCTATCTATTCAGGGTCAACTAATCCTCTAATAAACTAATCTAATCTCACTAATATTATAAATGTCAAAGTTTGTGAATATGGATGTTTGTTACTCTTTCACGCTAGAACGGTTAAACAGATCTAGATGAAAGTTGGCACAGAGATAGATTTCAGTCTGGAATAGCACATAGGCTTCTTTTTATCCCGGAAAAATGTACGGTGTTCGTGAATAGGTTTGTTTTTGTTTTTCTAGAGACATACCCGAGCGAAACGAGAGTGAGCCGTTAGTAAGTACTTAATTTTTTTTTAATTTTACTCATACTTTTATATAACTTTATTTCGATCGATTTTGTGAAACGCATTTGTTTTACCTTATTTTCAATACACATTGGAAGTCGCAAGTTCTATTCTGTGCATGTAGAATGTAGCTATACATAGTAATTTATTATATAGATATACACATCTACCGGTCTAGTTGAGATAAAAGCTGCTTAAAGACTAATCAAAATGTAACAAATCTTACTAATATGACAAACGTAAACGTTGGAGATGATGTAGGGATGTATGTTTGTTACTCTTTCACACAAAAACTATTAAACTCATTTTGATGAAACTTTACAGTAATATAGGTTATATATCAGAATAATACATAAGGTATAATTTATGAAAATTTCTGAACTAAGTCGGCAAAGTCGCGGTCAAATACTAGTATTTTAAATATTCCTAGCTCTATTAAAATACTCTATATCTTAATCTCTAATACTGTTTGAACACATTTAGTTACCACTATTCTTAAATATTATAGCCTCTCATGTGCCCACTACCTTACGAAGGCCATTCTAAATCGCTATACGCTGTATCTCGATTGTTTTGCATATCATGCAACAGCTTTTGCGCAGCCGATGCGAAGCAAATTAATGGTCAAATGGAATCTTGCTACTGAAACACCCGCTTTTCTTAAACGTCCACCGACATTATGGCGTCTGACAAATTTACCTGTCAAGCATATTGTGAACCCAATTTCAACTCTATATCTGATGAGACGTTAAAACATCACAATGGATAATGTGAAAACTGTTTTTGTTCTATAATTCAATTACCAGACGTTGGCAAGTGTGCGATCAAGCCCGCTCCATCAATCACACTTTAAGTGTATCAAGTTTTTTCCAGCCGCTTGCGCCATCGCCGCTTTTTACGAGACCGCCCGTTCAGACTGGCATAATTTGTCAAACTTTTTATTCCGTTAATTGATCATGGTAACCAATAATTCGTCGTGATTGAAGGCATATTGAGGAAATATTAACATACTCATACCACGCTCGCTGTGTACCTAAGAATTGAATGTCATTAACGTTTACTGCACAAGAGTTTCGAGTGGCCATCTTTTCAAGTCGGTGTGCTATTGAATAAATATTGTTTAACAAGTTGCCAAGTGACATTTCATTGCGCGGGCGCATGCCTGCCTCGTCCCACGTCATCTCACCATGTCCACTCTCATCGAACATAATTTATTTTCATTGCGTTTTATGCAAAATATGACAATTAAAATTGTTTTATGAATTCATATACGATTCGATTAAGATTTTGTTCTGATAAGGGATGTAACGTTTGTGGCCTATGTCATTACAGCTTTACAACGTAGTAGACGAGTCGCTTAATTTATGAAAGCTATTACAAGCACGGCCAAGTGAGAGCATGCCGTGTTCAAACGTTCTAAGTAATAGGTATGATGGATAACATTGTAAGCTTAGATCAGTGACAATATTAAATTAATAAAACTTGTTCCTAAGAATCAAGTATTCAATTTTCATAAAAACGGCGTAAAAGTTGTAATACTTAGTTCTATTATAGCAAAATCATTTACTGTACCAAAATTTAGTACAAAACTAAATTAGAATGTTTAAGATAATATTTGTATGTTGGCGTCTTTCAGTAGTTATTAAACTACCTCATAAAACTTTAGACGCCATATACAGAGACTTAAATTCCAGTTAACTTTCGTAATAGGTAATACCTAAATTGGTACTCATAACGTATTCTCTAGGTAGTTACTGCTGGCGCTGATTTGCAAATTGCACGGCGCGAAGAAACAAAACATTATTACACTTATTATATATTACACTTAATTACCAGTGAAAATAAATAACGAGAGTGAGAGACGCTTAAGAGAATTAAGCTGTAAGCGATGTACGTACTCGGTACAAATTACTGGAAATTGGATGAATATTTTGAACTTCGTTAAATGCTCTTTGGGCAACTTTGCATTATTCCCTTTCAACATGGATATATTACTATTTGCAATAATTGTGATAATTTTGAGTTATATACTTTAATGTATAAGAAAATAGCATACATACTACAAATTATGACAATACATACGTACATACATACATATGTATGAACATTGTATATATGTATATAAATCCACGCTATATCCTTTGAAGAGAAGCTAGAGAGAATAGAATGCAAGGAAAATATCGATAGCTTTTACCAACCACCTCAACTAGTCTACTGGAGGTCTTTAAACTTGGTTCATTATTTGCAAACATGTCGACGCTTACCATGTGTGTTTAACTTGCCGACGTTTTACTTATGACGAGAGAAATTTGTAGCTCGCTATTTTTTGCGTAATTGCATTATAGGTAACGGTAATCTCAAGACATATTATGGACGGTTTCAGTTTAATCGTGTTTGTTTATCCAAGTAAATATTACTAAGCAAATTAGATGAGATGCAACATCAAATCATGACAATTTATAATGATCGTATAGATTTTTACTCTTTTATTTACTCTACTTGACTGTTCGATTTATTTAACTTTTGCATGTAATGTTTTAAGAATTAATATAACATGCAAAATATTTGTCTGTTAAAAATACCTGTAGCTAAAAGTACTCGTATCTATTTATCCTATCATCCTGTAGTTTGTATAAGTACAATTAATGACGACACGCTTAGCTCAGTTTGTAGTGACCCTACTTTCTGTTCCAGCTGTCGTGGGTTCGAGTCCCGCTGGGCGCATTCATTTGTGTGATGAGCATGAATGTTTGTACTTCAGTTATGGGTGTTTATATTTATAATATGTATGTATTTAAAGTTAAATATACATATGTAGTGTATCCACTATCTGGTATCTACGAGTATAACACAAGCCTCGTAGCTTACCATGGAACTAGATGGTGCTGTGTTTAATGTCCCGACATATTTATTTATTTTATTTATTGAATCATATTTTACAACGGAATGCTACAAGTGTTAGTAATATAGTTACGTAAGACCACCAATATTGGCATCGAAGACGTCTTCAAAATAAACAATGCTAATGAGTGTTGTCTGTCAAATCGTGACTGCATACCGCTGCTTAAGTTTATGATCAACTTGAGTATAGAACTCGTTCATATGATAGACGAAACTGTCGGCGATATAAGAATGTGTCAGATTCAAATAAAAAATATACTAAATTTTAGTGATTAGAAGAAAAAAATATTGATATTTTGTGAGCACTGTATGTGTGTCTAGCGAGAGTTTAGCAAACATACGAGGCATACGAAATGAGACGCGTGAAGCGCACGAAACTGCCATACTTACTTTTATAATATGATAGTTGGGAAACGCTTTTAGGGTTGACGGGTATAATTATAAGTTATAACTTGCCACAAGATGGAACTACAGTGTCATCTCGTGGCAAATATTTATATACCTACAGTGTTCATGTCAAAACCGTTCACTATAAAAATTGATATTTTAGATAACCACTAGCATTGCCCGCGGCTCCGCCCGCGTTCAGATGACCAAAAACCAAATTCTTAGGTTATACATATAGTATACTCTTACATTGCAGTTTTTGTATTTTTTCTCAGAAATGAGACATTTTCCCGCGGTAAAAGGTATCCTATATGTTGACCCGGATAACCAGCTATCACCGTACCAAATTTCATCAAAATCGCTCCAGTGGTTTTTCTGTGATGCGGTAACAGACAGACAGACAAATATTCTAAAAACTATAGATTCAGCCTCTGTATCGATAATAATGTCTATTTCAATAAGATTTTCCAATAAATATTTAATGTACAGATTTGGCTTAGTTACAATTTTATTATATGTATAGATAGATTGTATTTGATAGCATTTCTGTTAAAATCAATAAGCGATTGAATATTGTATGGATTTTTATACTCTGATATTATTAAAAGTTGTCAAATTAAATTATTTATAATAATAATAATAACAGTCAGACTAACTTGGATGTAAATCCGACATAACTGGCTCAATCGGTGCACATGCTCTTTAAGTTTCATAATTTGTTTGATGCGCGATCATTATTACAGATTGATTCTGATAATGATTGCCTTCCGCATTATTCCTTTCACGTTCATTCTTCAATATTGACTTTGAATTGTTGTTTTGTTTTTAAAACAAGTCATAACAGCACTGGTCAGTTATTAGTAAATGACTACTTAAAATATTTTACTATAGATATATTACCTGTAACATTCTACACGCACACACGCGCTTTTTATTAAACATTTATTTAATGAACCTATCTATATAATATCTATAATCTACGAAAATTGGGAAAGGAATAACAAAAGTAATAATATAATTTTTAAAGTTATGTATGTTGGTCTTGCCTATTTTCCTATTTCACTTGAAAAATAAAAACTTAATTTGACAATGTTGACTTGAAACATATTATGTACATATTTTGCTTTATTTAAATCGATGAAGTAAATTAAACAAACTAAAAAGCTATGGTACAAATCTATACATATAATAAAATTCTGAGTCGAATCTGTACTTTAAATATTTTGTGGAAATTTTTATTGAAATAGTCATTATTATCAATACAGAGGCCGAATCTACAGTTTTTAGAATTTTTGTCTGTCTGTCTGGGAACGCATCACGAGAAAACCACTGGAAAGATATTGATGAAATTTAGTATGATGATAGCTGGTTATTCGGGTCAACATATAGGATACTTTTTACTACATGAAAATATCTCATTTCTGAGAAATCTATACTAAATGTTAAAACGTAACTAGGAACGAACCCGAGCGGGGAAAGGGTGAGTCCCTAGTAATACGTACAACTGTATCAGCTGAATTTCAAATTTTATTTATTTATCAAAATTTCAGTAGGTACATATATAGCAAAAACAGATATGAGTAAACGATAATAATTGCAGAAGTTAAGAAACTGTGTTGTTAAATTCGCTTTAGTTATTGTAAATATTAGTGGGAAATAACAGAAAAGAGAGGTAAATTTTAGTTTTCTGAGTTACTTACGAACCATTAAGTTTAATATGACTTAGTTATTTTTTGTTTCTTAAGTTTTTTTATGATCATAGATTACACAGTTAAAAAATTGTAAATTGTCTTTCAACATCTTAATATCGGTTTATATCCTTACTAATTTTATAAATGTGAAAGTGTGTTTGTTTGTCCTTCTTTCACGTGGAAACGGAACGATGGATTGGCGTAACTTTTTATATGAAGATAGTTGGAGGGCTGGAGAGTGACATAGGCTACTATTTACCGTGGGAGATTACCTCATTTCCACAGGAAAACACGTTACAATTACAACCCAAAAAAAATTATGATGAGAATCACTTGAAACTTGGTGTTGATGCTCTTCAGTACAATTAAATAAATACGTGTCTTAGCATTTTTTGAAATTCATCCCATAAGGGGGTAAAATAAGACATGAAAGTTTGTATGTACCTACCTTTTTAAAGCTTTTTTGTAGTTTTAGCGCGAGCGAAGCCGCGGGTTCTGCTAGTTAACTATAAAATAATATTCAATTCTCGCTACAAGGCTGCAGGTTAAATTAAGCGTGTATACATAACAAAGTAATCTTGCAATTTACCATAAATCGATATTAATTTCAATAGGCTAATCGTTGCTGACACTCTGCAAAGAGCGGTGCAGATCAAAATACCATATTGCGCTACATCATCGCAACTACTATTTCTTATTTGATTTGAACTATGCAATACAAATACTAGGCAGTGGTAGCGCAGTGGTAACTCGCTCGCTTGGGAAATCAAGTGATGCGGGTTCAAATCTCGAGTCTCGCACCTCTGATATTTTCATAAATAATTTCCAACATGATTACCACTTGTCTTTTGGTGAAGGAAAACATCGTGAGGAAACCTGCATGTCTGAGAGAAAATAGCAAGTTTTCGAAAGACATGTGAAGTCCGCCAATCCGCACTTGGCCAGCGTGGTGGACTATGGCCCGATCCCCCCCTCATATTGGGAGGCCCGTGCCCAGCAGTTGAATACGATGCAATACAAAGACTTTCTTTGATTTCACTTTCTTATCTACAAGTAGGATATTCTACTTTTAACGTTTATAATGTAAATAATTTAAATATAGCCATTTATAATATATAAAATTATAGATACACAGTTCCTAACAAATATCTATACATATAATAAAATTCTAGTTGAGTCGAATCTGTACATAAATATTTTTTTTGAAAATCTTATATTTAAGTCCTTATTATTGATACAGAATCGAATCTATACTATTTTTTTAGAATCTTTGTCTCTCTGTCTGTCTGTCTGTGACCACATCACGAGAAAACCACTGGACAGATTTTGATGATATTTGGTATGATGATAGCTAGTTATCTGGAACAACATATAGGATACTTTTTACTGAGGAAAAATATGTCATCCCTGAAAAGTCTACACTAAACGTCAAAACGTAATAAATAATAATCTTACATGATATTCGTATCACATACTCGTACCTACACCTTATAAGCTGGGAGGAGTTTCAATGAAAATCACTGACAATATTTTATAACTAAAATGTTACAAGCACGATTTTTTGTTATCGATACCACAGATCTTATCTTTATGCAATTACTTTTATACAAAATGATTGCATTCAAATTTTATTATAAGATACCTATATTATATATTATAGAAAAAGTTTATCAGTTAACTTTTAATTGAAATATATTAATTAAACATTCTGATATAATTTTCATAGACTTTTAAAGTACCTACTGTAACATTAATTTTTTTTTAAATCAAGAGACTCACGATCCCTTATCAATCGATAGTTAAAAGAAAAAACTAGCTATATCTTATTTTAAATTTTATACAAAACCATGCATCTGCATCCTAAGCAAATAAATTCAATATAATTTCCTTCACGTCGTATCTCTCGGCCACTTAATACCAATTACAAGTTCGTATTCTTATCTTAAACATGGCTGACATGTGCTTACAAAGCTACTGTACGACTTTATCGAAATAAAATTCAGATTGCTAATTAGATACTAGTAATACAAGTAAATGTGAGATACGCTCATTCCCACTTTATCTTTCTTTATACAAGCCATTGTTTATTGACCATGGAAAATATATGTGACATTAACGCTATTTGTTACACTGTAAAGGTAATGATTTTTGATAACTTCTTTAATGTTTCAAAGTATTTTATATCCTTCTAATTATAGTGTGTTTATTGCTTTTTCTAATTATTACCTAACTTTATTATTACTTTTTAACATACATATACGTACATGCTTAGGTTTTTTCAATTATTATTAAGCGTTATAACCGGTACTTAAAAGACGATATTAAAATCCGTTAAAATAAAAAAAATTATCCTGACTTATTGAGTCATTAATGCCGATATCTAACCGCTGAACTAGAAAATGAATGCTGAAATTTTGACAACCTTTTTTTAAATAGGCTTCGAAAATCGATTTTTAAATAAATTCGGAAAAAGAAAGGATTTTTTGAGATTATGTATAATATACCTATTTCGTACATTCCATTAAATATTCCTAATTTCGTTACAATATTATATTCGAGACTTTTCAAGAAAACGTAATTGAAAACTGCTAGTGACAGATATAGAAACCGATAAAGATCTGTCTGAGCCTCAAGTGGTTACATAAAGACCCAGACTCGACGAATACGATAAAAATCTAGCCCAGATAGGGTGCCTAGATAGAGTGGCTTGAGTACTCGAATCGGGTCACGGCCTTAATGAAATATGCATGTGGAAAGAAAAGAACTTTTATCGACATTGCGTGTCTATGAAATATTCAAATTTTCTTACAATAAAATTACACCAGAAAGTAATATTTGCTCATTACAAAATTACATAATGTAATAAAGCTATGGCTTAGATAGTATATATATATATATATATATATATATATATATATATATATATATATATATATATATATTATTTATTAATGTCTTCTTTGTCGTGCACTTTTCTTTTCAGTGTAAACAAACTTCTATGTATACACTACACTACTACGCATAAGGTGACCACGACTTAGACCATGGTCGAGAGTAACCAAGGAATTATATTACATTTTTATCTATACTAATTGTGCCGTCAGACTTTGTCCTGTCAACATTTTTATAAAACAGTTTGTGATCTTTAAATTCATACAAAAATGTTGTAAAAAAAACGACTTTCAATTTCCTAATTGGCCAAGTTTTCAGATTTTTTCTCTAAAAATCTTTTTTGAGCTATTAATATTATGAACGTTTAAAACATGGAACAAGCACGGAATCGAACGCGCACTATAAAGCTTAGTTGGGGAACAAAATAATATAATATATTATATTTGCTACAATATTCCCAAGAATCATGCAAGGAATCTAAACAAAAATTCTCAATCTTTGTAGATATTTCATCCAAAAGGAATGAATCAAAATCGTGATATAAACTTGCGCTTCCACGTGTTTCGATATATGACGGCAGAATGTTATAATTTTGAAAGTTAGACGTTGAGCGAAGAAAATTATATAGTGTGGTGTTAATTAACAGTCATTGAGGCTAATTGATAGGCTCATATTAAAGGCAAATGATTAATTCCCTACTCGAAGGCATTTTACTGAAATGCATAGATGTACTAATCTCGTAGGCAGATAAATTCGTGATCAATATAAATTAATTGGGCTAATAATTTTAATGGAGGTAATAAATAATAATTTTTACATGGATGCCATCGAAATATGGGGATTCATTTTGCGATTTATCATAATTTGAAAAGACAGAAAAATATTACTATATGGAAATTAATGCCATTTTTTAAGGAAAGTAAGCACAATCTTCCAATTATTTCTATATAAATGTAATTTTTAAGCTTATCTGAACTCTGTATGTTTGAAAAACTAATTTATTTTATAAATTTTTGTAAAAAATATAGTGTTTTTCATATAAGATATCATATCAGCTCATGATTAAGTATACTAAGTAAAAACAATTAACACCATTTGTATCATTACAAAAAACCTCCGTATTGTTCTATCTGAATTTAAATTTATAACTAAATATTTCCTATTCAACCAACAAAAACAGACCCAAAAAACTATACCATAACTAAGCAAAAGCTTTACTTATAGCACGTAGCATTACTTATTTAAAATATGCCAATGTACAGAGTATATTATTTACTACTTGCAGTTTTAAAACAAACTTGGCCACTTGTATCAAATAAATTTTAATTAAATCGAACATTCTCTAGATCACTGCGTCTACCAGAATAATAATTGACAACTTCTTGATGAATCGTTGTACAATACGCCTTCCAAATGTATAGCCAAAAATCCTTATTAAAATAGCAATAAGAGCGATTTCTCTACATATTTGTGAGCAAGACTACTGTACTACCTTGTTATAATATAACTAGGCCCCATCTATCTTTTGGTGGCCCATTGTGGACAGTGGAAAGCTTAATTTGAAATAAAGTGTGTGAGTGATATATGGAAAGTTTTAGTTTCTTTTGCTGTTGTATATTTGTTTACGCGATGGGCAACTAGATTTTTTTTAATTCTATTAAACTTTCGTAAGGCCCTAAAAAATCGTCTTAGTCGTTTTAGCTTACATTATTAACGTTTAGTTAAATGATTCATTAATATAGGTAGGTATTCACGAAATAGTTAGAATATTGTTACTTACACATTCAAAGGGCCTGTTTGTTGTTCCAAAAACACAGTTTTAACGGTACAAACCGAACATTCCTAAGGAATAAAAAAGACAATTCATTTATTTCCAGTTTAGTATCAGTAACACTCTTCGCTAGGAATTATTCTTCTCCTGTCACAGCCTTTAAGATACTCAACAAACGAAGGTTATAAATGATATAGAAGTGAAAAGTTAAATTAAAGAGGATTTTAGGAAATTTTCTATTTTTATCAAGAATTTTATTTTAAAATAAGCGAATTATGATAGTTGCATTTTGATTTTGAAAGTAAAAAAAAAATGAAAATAAAAATTCTTATTAAATTTTTATGAATGCGAAATGTGTTCTGATTTGTTGGTAGGGACTTTAATGCCTCTAAGACTTCTATTTATTCCTCTATATAAAGTCACTACCACGTAATTTTGAGGAACTAAAAATTTATAGATTAATCCACTACGAGTTCCGTCTAACAGTTTCATAACACTCTAACACACATCTACAGTAAAAATTATGTCGTATTACATCAAAGTCCTTAGAGGTATTAATTGTTAATCTTCATATGGAATAAGAAGATTAATAATTATTAAATATATGTATAAACATAATCAATACGATAAAACTATATGGATTATATATAATCAAAAATAAATACACAATCATACTTTTAATAATAAAATGTAAATTAAAGGTTATTAGCGGTGTATTAATCGATTTTTATTTTTCTAAACAATATCATTTGAAAAATGCCGTTACATTTGAAAATATGAGGCGACAGGATACAGCTGCATGGGATATTAAAAAGTAGAGATTCCATATAATTAAATTAGCATCTACGAATTAAAAATTAAAAAGCCCCAGGGACCCAACGACCGCTGTTGGGCGCCACCAACTAACACATACCATCGCGTTTTATGCCCATCAAATCGCCCGATAATTGAAATGAGTTCCTTGTAAAAAGCAGAAAAACGATTATCCGTATACCTTTTAAGACGTCCGAGATACACAAATGGACTTTGTATTAGAATTTATGTCACTTAAAAGAGATGATATAAAAACGCGCCGACGGGTTTACACGCTATAAAAATATGGGAACGACAATAATGCCTTCCCGGTTGTCAATCGAGAGGTTTAATAATCGTAAAATGTTTTTTCATCTATTCAAAATTTGGTCCAAATAAACTAGTGCTATTGACTACAGTTATTAATTTAACCATCGTGATGCTGTGGCAATATTGCCCTTCTTTAAATTTTAGACGTACAAAGACTAAACATCACATAGGACAAGTTCTGAGGAAGTTCTGAGCTATAGAGAAGAAGACGGAGAAAAAGAAAAAGAAGATTATAGTGAAATTGTAAATCATTTTTTTCATTGTAACGTTTGTGAAATAATAAGCAATATGTGAGTAAATCCGTAATCCATAATGTTGCGACACTACTTTCTCTCTGTGTTCTACCAAGCCAGGGAAATACCACAAAGTTACAATACTTTACACGGTAAACATTATAAACAGGTCCCTGCTTACAGATATAAAATTATTTATATCCTTATGTAGGGAATAATCTTTGTGAACCACAGGAAATGAATTGAAACACTTCTTCCACTAACAGAAGCTTCTTTTTTTAATGTTGGGAAATGCATTAACGCATACCACCTGTATACACACAGGTGGTTATGTGGCATTCACCGGCTTTAGAGAATCTAGTACTACCCAATAAAACCCAACAGGACCTCCCCCGTCTACATGGGGCATCACAGGATCGCTTATGCACTCAACCACGACGCCCCGACGGCAGCTCTGCCGAAGCACACAACCAAGTTGCTTCCACGGTCCATTTTGCTGAGTGCTGTCAGAGAAGTACCAGGAATAACACGCATGATACACTACCCAACCACCCTGTGAGTCTCTTGGCTTCACGCCCGGCTGGGTTGCCGGACGACCACGACAAGGTGAACACACGTTGAGCGGGGGATTAAAAGAAGCTAGCTTGGGCGACATAAAATATATTATTAATGAACATTTCTGTAAAAATAATTCCATAAGTGTAGGTACTTGAGGTCGTTATCTATATTCGGTACGTCGTTTAGCACAAGAACATACTAATTCTCATAACTCCTTAATTTTTTCCACTAATATGAAATCACTCCTACACCAGAATCCTTATAAAAGATATTAAATAATAACAAAATCTACATATAATCGTAATGTAACTTTATAAGTAATCAAATTAGAATTAAATTAACAAATTTATTATCTACCTAGCGATTGTAAATATTTGTAACAACAACAATTTATATGCAGTCGTAGTATGATTTTATAACCGTTGCTGGAAATTACATGATTTTTTAAATTTAAACTTAAATATGTTTACGACTTATCGCATTATACGACATTACGCATCTAGTTAAACTTGGGAGCGATAAAAAGTCGATTTAACGGTTGTGAATACTAATAAAATTTGTTTAATTGTTCAAGATTTTATATCAAAATGTCAGATATGGATTTTTAGGTGGAATATTGAAAGTAGAAATATATATCTTGTAGAGACGCCCCACAAAGTTTCTAAGACTCCAACTCTACTATCCCGACAGCTAATAACGTGTTACTATAATCGGTAGGTAATTTATATACCGAATTCTTAACGCCCTACACGATTAAAAAACGATGAACTTTTTAATATTCATAATGCGCTTCGTTTCGGTTAAAATGCGGATGCTCAATCAATCACCACTTTTTATTGGTTCACAAGAGCTATTGTGTAAAAGTTATACAAAATATAATACAATGACAAAAAATATTCATTTCGTAAATTGAATAATTTGAAAATATCACAATTTAAACTGACTTAATGAAATTAAATATTTTATCTATACATATAAAGGTGTGCTCCTAAGGAGCGTAGATCAATGTTAGATAACTTAATCTTACTCAAAAGCCTATTTAGTGAAAAAATATTTTTTTTAAATTTAACTGGTTGGATTTCCAGAGTTATGCATGTTCAAACAAACAAATAAGAAATGACTTCCACGGATATCGATTTTAACAGTGGAAACGGCTTATTCTATTTACCCCACAATCACTAAATACCACCCCTATTAAACAATCATTAAAACATGATTCGAATTTACAACTTATATGAAAATTAAAAATAAATCAGGTCAATGCTAGATATATTACCAGTAAGCCAAAGAATTATGCTAATATTATAATATGTACGTATGTAGCGTATGTTCAGTTTAGAGGTAGATTATTGAACTTTATAATAAAGAAGTTTAAATTAAATAAGTTTTATATAAAAAGAAATTACCTTGATTTTTACCTAATTAAATGCTTAACGCTGAGTTTATTTTATAAATAATAATCAATATACTACATCCATGGGCGACGATAATAAAACATCAAAGGTTTATCTTTAAAATCCATCCCCCAGATAAAGTAATAACTATTCATTAAAAACACTTGCGCAGAAAAATGAGTTTAGTGACAAGAGGTGCAAGAGAGAAGAGAAGAAGATATTTATTTTTTTGAACTAATATTTATTGAATAAATAAATGATTCATAATGTTTATAAAATTTCTTGAATCAACATAAAAATATTATATAATGTTACTAGTAAAAGGTATTTTGCTTATCCTATTTTGTTAAACTCACACAAATTCTGTCCAAGTAAACCTTAAAAATTATAATTTTAACAACTTATGTACAAGTAATGCCAGAGGAAATCAATGAAAATGAAAGGGTTTTTGAATTTTGACCCCTAAAAGAGTAAAGAGGGATGATAAGTTTTATATTTTTCGGGAAAACAAAAATAATGTGGAGCTGTTTTAGACTGTTATTATAAAATAGATATATTATTTACATACTGTTAAAAATTCTTTGAATTATGATATAACTAACAGAAGCATTAAGAATTATAGATAGAATAAAACAACTTCACGCACAAACGTACCTACAGACAGAAACAACCTTCACCAAATTGTAACATATACATCCACATATTAAATGGAAAAAAACAGTATAATATTAATGCACTGGTTATAGTCAGAGAGTCTTAAAAACAATGCTCTTAACAAAATAAGTATAAATAAAGTAAAAAGGCAGACAACCTTGTAGGCTAAAATGCTAACTGCCGCACCTCCACTATTAAGGTCAGTTCTAGTGGGCGGACATTTCACTGATTCGTCAAACCGCGGCCACTTCTCACTTGCACCGTAGCATAAACACTAAACCTACAATTACGCATATTGGAAGATCACATCAAAGGCACCGACACCAAGCTATTATAAGTGGACGAAATCAATGTATTTAGCTTAAAAGGAAACTTTATTACGTGTCAGGCTCAAGGATACATACTACTATTTAATTATTAATTCTATTCTTATACGTTAACTATATTTCTTAATACAGAAATTTCATTTCAACGTTAATTAATCCCGTGGACTCTATTACCGTGTTCAACCACATTTTTTCAATCAATAGCATAACTGGAATTCCTTTAAAGTTTAGTTTTATCCTTTGACGATGTTCCATTTAAAGATTATGTATAATGTGAACGAAAATGTGATCATATAACCAAAGTGTATTTTTATCACTTATTAGATAGCAGTAAAATAGATTTTTAATTTCATAAAATAACTAGTGACTCACCCTCGCTTTGCTCGGGTTCTTCCCTAGCTTGATTCTCCATACAAACTTTCATTCCCATTTTCACCCCTTAAGGGTTGATTTCTGGGATAAAAAGTATCCTATGTCCTTCCCAGGGTCTCAAACTATCTTCTTACAAAATTTCATCTAAATCGGTTCAGTACATCCATAGATTACACCCTACAACGTCTCAAACTCACAATCTCACAAGCTTTACTTCTTTATAATACTAGTATAGATAAAACTAGACGAAATTTGTTGGTTAAAATATCATGCACTTTTTAAGAAATTAATAATATAGTACACCCCATGTCACTGTCATATTAATATTTCCTTTACTTTTGCGATAACAATCATCATTTCCTTTCATCCCTTATAGCACCTTCCCTCTTATCTCAAGAGGGACCACCTGAACTCGAACCAGCTGTGTTCAAAATAGTACGCTAATTAATTTATTTTCTTATGAACTTATGCCTTATTCATTCTATGGATAGTAAAAAATACAAAATAAGTAAAAAATACAAAATAAAAATCATGTTAAAGTCCATGTGGTTTTGTTTTATATTTAATGTACATTATTTAGTTAACAAAGTGAGCAGCGCTCATTTCTTCTTTAATTCTAGTAATGTTAGACACTAAATAAAAAAGTATGAGGCAGTTATAATATATTGCATTTGACTATTTCATAAGTAGCATGTAACATGTTATTTATTTATTGTTTCTAGACTATAAATAAAACAAATAAATGTGTTCGGACATTAACACTGCACCATGTAATTCCATGGTAAGCTACGAAGCTTGTGTTATGGATACCAGATAATTGATACACTACACATACATAATATATAACTTTGAATACAAACATATTATATATATATATATATATAAACACAACTGACTGGAGTACAAGCATTCGTGCTCATCACACAAATGAATGTCCCCAGCGGGACTCGAACCCACGACCGCTGGCACAGAAAATAGGGTCACTATAAACTGAGCCAAACATGTCGTCAAAAAATTATGTATGGTAAACATATTGAAAATTTCCCGTACATAACATTATCAGAGATTCGAAATCTGGGGTTTGAACCCGCTTCATTTGATTTTCCAAGTGATCGCGTTACCACTGGACTACTACTGATAATTACAAATACATTATCGGTATGTTTGAAGGTATAATGAAATGAAAAATCTAAAGCCATAGATCATGAAAAATGTAGTTTGTTTCTTTATAAGAATTCAACTATGCATGTTTCAAACAAAGTCGCCCACGTACGAACTACGAGGTAGAAGTTACAATTCGAGTGCAATGGTACAATGTGGCCATAAAGTGACAAGTCAACAAAGACTTACTCTTTACAAGCTTAATGATATATAATACCCGATGTATTATAAAGCTAGGGATGTTCACTTTATCATGTTTATTTTAGTCGATTTATTCTTTTTGAGATCGAAAATAATAAATGGTGAGATTTATATATCCTTAACGTACAAAAAATGGCACAAAATGTGTTAGATGCTCAAAAAAAAGGATTGGATGTATAATTATAAGGTTATATAGATTTCAATACAACTTATATATGATGTTTATAATAATTTTAATAATATTTTTTCCTATATACGAGTACAAACTTGACTAACGAAAATTTTAACATCGATCCATCCTACAGTAGGCAATAGGCATAATATATTACTTAAACTTTTCAATCAAAGCTGCCAACAGTATAAACGATCTCTTGACCGTAATTTTTGGAACTTGACCTCTCACAAGCTCAATACCCATTCATTCATCTTAGATCACAATCAGTTAAGAAAATTAATCCGTCAATTAATATTAGTGGACCGTCGCCTCTCCATTCAATGAAACTTGTTAAGGCCAAGTATACACTTCACCAAAAACGGACTGGTTGTTTTCATTGCACTTATGACATAAAAACATGTAATGTTTTGATAACAAGAATGTTTATTCAAAATGTACTATTCTAATTGCTTAAGTTTTCCGGACACTTTTTGTGGCAAAGTTTTTTAGAGCTTTATTTAGTAATAATTTAGTTAAAGCTTATATGACGTTTTTCGCTTTCCGCGCTTATATATATTTTTTGTCTTAATATGATACTCGACAAAGATAGTATGGTTCTGATAAGTAGTGTTATTCTGAGATCACTGGTTTAAAAAAAAAAGAACTTAACATTAATAATATATCCATACATATAATAAAATTGTAACTAAGTCGAATCTGTACATTAAATATTTTTTGGAAAATCTTATTGAAATAGACATTATTATCGATACAGAGGCCGAATCTATAGTTTTTAGAATTTTTGTCTGTCTGTCTGTCTATTACCGCATCACGAAAAAACCACTGGACAGATTTTGATGAAATTTGGTATGATGATAGCTGGTTATCTGGGTCAACATATACCAAACCAATAACTATTTAAAAAAAGAATAATAAAAATCGATTTACCAGTGTCATTAAGCAACTTCACCAATTTCAAGTTAAAGTAATTAAATTTATTTTATTATTAAAACTATTTCATATGTTACTAAAAATAAAAAAATATATTTAATATCATATTTATGAAATGCTGAAAATA
This sequence comes from Brenthis ino, assembly GCA_921882275.1. Classification (NCBI taxonomy): domain Eukaryota; kingdom Metazoa; phylum Arthropoda; class Insecta; order Lepidoptera; family Nymphalidae; genus Brenthis; species Brenthis ino. Next base: position 16,951,220 of record OV170234.1, read on the forward strand.
ATAATTTCTAATTACAATTTTCTACCACTTCTTTTGAATTCTTGATTTAATTATAATATTAACGTCATGAAAAGCTGCCTCTTAAATAAATTCAATAATAATTCATTTGCCGTGTATTTGAGTAGTACGTGTTGATATGAGTGACATACGAATTACATTGTTTTGGTTGGTCATTGGCTCCACCAATTAGCCATGAATCACGTTGATTGAAATGGATGCGGTAGTTTCGTAAGTTAATTCATTTAATCGATATAGTGTTTAAAATATTGTAGATACGATTTTTTATACCAAAACAAAGTATTAAATAGTATTATAAAGTAAAAAATGCACCTAAAAATTTAAACAAAGTGATTTTTGTGTCCATTATTTTAATAAAATCAGACACCATCTAATTGTCAAAAAAATATTTTTAGGAGCGTTAATTTGGGCTTTCCAGAAGGTATATTTTAATAAAATGTAAGTATTATGCTGACACACTTAGCTATATCTATTTATCTATTTTTTATTGTTATTTATTTACATAATTATTCGATATTATTATTTTTCTATTTATCTATATTTTTTAAGTTATTTCTAATAAATAAAAGTAAAGATCTGAAAGATATAAATATTTGTTTGAAATATTTAACACCAATAACTTTTATTTAACAAACTTCACAACTTGCCCAACTGTTAAAAGCACTAAGAGATTGGAATGCCAAGTATTGAAAGTACAATCGGCTTTCTGCTTGTTTTGAGCTAAGCGTGCTGAGTACCCTTATAGGTTTGTCTTTCTTTATATTTCTATACATTATATAATTAAAATATCATTAGAAATTTAGAAAACCTGATTTTTTTAAAAATGAGCCTATCTTAAAGATATCTTAAAAACTTTTCTGAAGACATAAATTGTTTAATTCTTATTAGAGCAAAGAAATTCATGTAATAAACTGTAATTTTTAAAAAACAAAACATCACGCGCCTAACAAACTCAAAACACTTTGAAAAAATATTCAAACACATTACGATGTCACCTCTAATATAAATATTTAATTTAAATCAATTGCATAACATGTCTGAAAGCATTCCTATAGTGATTAATACGTTTTTAATACACGCCTACACGCACGTACAGTAGTAGAAAAAATGTGTACTTGCTGATGTTGTAATCGTAACACGAAACCTCGTATAATTCAAACAATGATGCCCACTCAAACTATTATTGTCTCTTACCGATTTTATAATCATTGATATATTAGATGTCTGTGGTGTGCGAAATGAACACACAGACATATCAACTTTAAAGTATAAACGTACATTATTGTGAGCTCGTGGCTTTACACTTGTATACTTACTCTTACAATAGATTAAGATAATTTGAGGAAATCATAAAAAATAATTTCTTAGATTTACATGAATATTTGACATCTAATATACCATGGACGGTATAATATAACAAGGACGGGCTTGTTAGTAAACTTATAACTCGAGAACTGTTGGACTGATTTTTTCTTATGATCTTAGTTTTGTTGGATTTGTCTTCACCCCGAATAGTAGAATAACTACTAAAACAACGGAAAAATTCAAGAAAAACAATTTGAAAAATAAAATCTATTTTATGACAAACCTTAGCGAAGCGAGGGTGAGTCGCTAGTTTTAAATAAAACTATCTTTTCGGATTTTAATAATATTACTAATTAATAAAGTTTTATTTTAAAAATGTAATAATTAAATATATGTATATAATATATATATATATATATATATATATATATAAGTAGGGGTCGCCAGTGTGGTGGTTGAAGTAGCAAGGCTATATACCCCGGGAGAGAAGCCAACTCCTACCGGGCGCGTCCCCAGGTGGCGGATAGGGGAATGCCACCCGCTTAGGGCGGCGGGTGGTACCGGAGAAATCCGGCGCGGACCAAATGGCTTGGGTGGGGCCGCTCGTCTAGGCCTCGAGCCGAAGGCGTTGCGGCCACCGGTGGTGGGACCGCTTGGTCCCACAACCGGATGATGAGTGCCGGTTACGGGACTGTGGTCGCAGGCACGCATCCGGCGGAGGGGTAGGCCGCGGCGGGAGAGGAGTGCCGGTATTTCGGTGCGCCGTTCTCCCTACCTTCCGCGGCCTAGACGGGGCCACCACCGTTTGATGGCGGAAGCGGTGGGGCTGCAGGGGAAGAGGAGTGTCGGTGTTTCGTTGCCGCTCTCCCTGTCCTCTGCAGCCGATTGGAGGTGGCCCACTTCGGTTGGCGGCGTTTGGTTTAATGGGGCTGCTCCGGGTACCTCTCTGGCATAGCAGAGTTGACTGTGGAGCAGCCCCATTGGTTTGGTGGTCTGCCTAGCGTTTAGGCAGACCTGCCGCCGGGGCGCCGTAGTAGTTATGCGGAAGCGATCCTGCGGCGTCCCACTAAGGCGGGGGGAAGGGATGTCGGGTTTTAGTGGGTAGTACCGGCTCTTCTAGCCGGTGAGCCCCACATCACCACCTGGGGGATCAGGTGGTATGCGTAAATGCATTTCCCGACGATAAAAAAAAAAAAAAAAAAAAAAAAAAAAAAAAAAAAAAAAAAGCAAGGCTATATACCGTTATCCTATGAGGCGTTAAATTAATCCACCAAATCTTGAATGTGATATATTGCACATTATGTAGTATAGTTGTCAGTTAGAAGAAACAGAAGGAGTGGAAGACAGCACAGTTTAAAAGATAGATTACACACGTAACGAAGAACAAAAAGGAAGATGGCATAAGTTATAAGAAAAAGCGAATTTAAACAGCGGAGAACGAAGAGATACAAGCCTAGCGTCGATAGCGGATGTGAGCAGACTACGTGGCAATTCTGCAGCGGCCGAGCCTGGACAGTTGGCTCCGCCCACAAGCGATAGCGATTAACTAATAATAAATGCTAATACGTTTGTCCAAGTGTTCATTGAACAATTTATTATTATTTTTTAATATTTCTAATTTTAATTTAGAATTTCTATTTATATATTATAGAATTCTGAATTCCAATGTTCCAACGTCAAAAATTAAAATAAATCTGCGAAAACACCGGAAAGATAGTTTTATTTTAAATATAAAAAATGTATTAATTTCTAGCACATTTGTACCCCAAACGTGCACTTTATTAAATATGTAGTAAACCCAAGTGAATTATGTAGCTGAGAAACTTATACGAATTTGCAATATGAACTTAAATCCTCTATTTCTTAATTGGCTACTGTCTACAACGTTGCCCGTAAGCGTTTTTTCGATAGAAATAATCTATATATAGAGATTCTTATATTTATTCTCTACGAACATACATTACAAAAAAATAATTTATCTCTTAGACAAGCTAGGTAACAAAACATAGCAAAAAATTTAATTGGTTAAACTGTATTCATTAAATTTAAATTATTTTATCGATCTGATCTCGAATTCATTCAAAGTTCACACTGAACTTACGTAATCAATCAATGTTAGTCACTCCTCATTATTATGATAATGTAAATAATATTTTGACAAAAGAAATCTCTTATTAAAATCACAACTTCTATTAAAGGCAAGTGTATATCGTTATAGGCAATATAATGAATGCCTAAAACATTTAACAATTTACTTGTAACTTTATTATACCCATGTCCTAAAACGTAATTCCAACAGTTCATATTCTAATTAGAATGGAACAAGACGCAAAAAAGTAATATATATGATAATTCTTTTTAAATGACAAAGTGGTTGCTAAGATCATATTATCTAAGAGTCACGATATATGCTGCGCTGCGTAGGAGTGTCTGCCTCTAGTCAAAACCTGACTATAATTAATAATTGTACAGTCAATACTAATATTTGCACAGTATAGAGACCTTTACAACAGGTGTTTTTGAGAATTGATAAACAGGATGGTTGTTTTTATTCTTCACGTATTATCTCTTACGTGATGAACAACGGGAACGTATCAAAGCTATACTTGCTTTCTTACAGTGTCATATAGTGCTTTAAGTTATCTAGCACTACACACATCTGCAACATCGTCATGGTGTAGGGAGGGAACCTTACTGATGACGGGAGCTTCAAGGTTCAGGTTGAAAAGTGTTATAGGGTTTACCTATCAATAAAATCTTAAAACCTCTGAAGTAGCTGATAAGAAGAAGAACGAGAGAATTTGTGTTAGGGATGCGCCGATCCGATCCGATCCTTTGAAAGATCGGATCGACTGGCATACGATCCAGCGTTTTTGGGATCGGATCGAGTTCATACATTTTTTTGCAGGATCGATACAAAACTTGAAAGATCGGATCGCTTGGATCATATGAATTAAAATGCTGTTTATTTACAATAAATTGGGTATTTATTTAGGTTTATTTGTTTCGAACTTTATTCTTTGCGGGTAGATCCGTATTAACGTATTATATTATTATAACTTATTTACAAGCTTTACATACTTTGAGTGGTTTACCTAATAAAGATCTAAAATTAATTGTGTCTTACTTATTTGCAACCAATCTAGATCGATTTCTTGAACGGCATGCGATCAGATCATGGCATTCGACGGAAAAATCGGATCGACGACCCGGATCGCACATCCCTAACTTGTGTTAGAGTTTGATCTCTGTCCCATCCTATCGGCTTACCATCACATTAAAGTATGAAAGAGAGGAATTGTACGGTACATATAAGATTAAATTGTAATTCCGATAAGAGGATATTATTATGGTTTTGTCAATTCTCATTTGGCAAGAAAAAACGATCTAGGCTTCGCCAGTTACTTTGCGACGATGGGTTTTACTTTATACCTATTTTATAAAATTTCTTAAAACACACTTCCCAATAACATCACCAATAACTATAGTGTAACAATTCATCATATCTCCAGACGTCGTTAACAATTACGAAATGACCTGTTTTGGATGAATAGAATGAGTGGGTTGATCTTATTAGTTCAAGTTACAATATATTATGCTTAGGTACAGTTTCCGAAAATTGTATTTTGACCTTTTAAATCGTTGTTATGAGACAGGGACGACGGTTATAGTTCTTTATAAGGTAACCAACTAATGATTTTAGACATAAATGTTAAATTTATTAATAAAATATAAGCTTTATTATTCCAATATGGTACAAAAAACTGTTTCAAATGTATGATATATATACGTAACCTGGCTTCAACTTCAAACATGAATATATTATTATTATAGTTTAACTCTAATAAATTGCATCTATGTGACATTTTAATTGAAATTTTATAATTATAATTGATTTTTTCTTTTTTTTTCTTTGTTAATAATTTGTATATATAGTTTTATCCGCATGATTACTTAATAATCTTAATATTAATTATGATGCTGTATTTACCTATAAATAAAAATTGCAATTAACATGTTAATTGTATTGCATAGATAATATTATGTGTTTAACCATTGTAACTTTTCTTGGTAATTCATTATATAAATAAATAAATAAATAGGTGCATATCGGTACATATTACACTAGCGAAGCGTCCTTGTTTTTTATAGACTCTTACTACATTCCACATATACTATGACAAAGTACTAACTACTAACTATGACAAATATTATGTTTGTTATCAAATAATGTTAAATTTCAGACAATTTAACATATCGTCGCGATTTTTCAAACAAACTTAGTACGCAAACATTTAATGTTGATGCCAGATTTTCAATACTCAATTTATTCAATTAATTCACAAATTAGCCCACTCAAATTTTAGAATAAATGCCTGTACAAAATTGGTTATATGGATGGGACCTATAAATACATTATCAAATATCTAAACCACATATATTAAATACTGACAAAAAAACACTTTTTCGTGATAATTTATAACATAATCTGCCATTTCTATTTAATAGTATGTGGAACATACAACACATGGCCAGAAACTGAAAAATATGTATAAACTAGCTAGGTATACGAAAACAAACCTATCTATCCTATATATAAAAGTAGCCTATGTGTTATTTCAGACTATAATCTATGTCTATGACAAATTTCATCCATATCCGTTCAGCCGTTCTGGCGTGAAAGAGTATATATCCATACATTCATAATCACAAACTTACACATTTATAATATTAGTATTGTATAAGAGGTAAAAACAACAGAAGTATTTTTACTCTATAATGTAACATTTTTAGCTTAAAAGATCTTAGTTTGAAGCTAAATACATCAGTATGACAAGAAGTTAAGAATGACGCATGGCAGGTCTGTACGTACCTAGAAGACGCTTATTAATTAATAGTCTCCTGCAGTTTTCTACTAGATTAAATCTAGACAGATTCTACACAGATTATTTTTTTTAACTCTGTGTACAATAAAAGCAATATATGTATATTCGACATAGGCTTTCAAGTCCTGTATCTTCTAAGTTATTTCGTAATTATTTAATACAAAATAAGCTTATTGTTAACCCTTATTTATAATTAATTATGACCCTGATTTTTTGCAGAACCTTATTATAAATTATATTTTTGCGGGAAAACCGGTAGTAAATAATAAAATCTATTTATGTATTGAAACAAAAATTTGCAATGACAATTTTGGAATGTGACAAACGCACGTACAATCGTCATAAATCGCAGTTACCGTTGAGAAACCTTCAAAAGATTTGCCGGAACTAAAAGACAAAGTTTATGTCCCTTACATTGATGAACCAAGCTGAAAAGGTCGTTGGGCCAAGAAAGGAAATTACCATAATGTTTCTATGATTGCGGGGTCGAACTTGACACTTCATAAAGTCAAAAAGCATTGTAAATCATGCAAATAAATGCGAAATTTGTATATGCTTGTTTGTTGTTTTTTTCTAACTGCAACGAAACTAAAACGAAATATCGAATTTTATAAAGTTTTTACGATATAATTGCTTAAGATGAAGAAAATTCGCAACCATTAACATTTTTCGGCAAAACTTTAATACAATTTTAGATAAAGTTAAAGAAAGTTTAAAGAACATTACATATACGAGTATATGTCGTCACTTACAGCTGACAAACTTGTCGATATGTAAATTCTTTGATTGACAAATCAATTGAGTTGAAGAGTCTGGCTACTGTCTCTTATAAAGGCTCTAGTAGTAACATAAAATGATTTAAGTTATGAAAGTTTTTGAAATGTTTGCTTAACAAATTGCTTATTAAACGTACTGTTGATAACTCTGAGATTTCAAAATAGCTTCATACTATTGCTGTGAAAGTATTGATCAACATCAGTTACTTAATATCTTTAAATTAAAATATACTATTTAATACTAACAGGGGATTCCTTACTAATATTACATATGTAATAAAAATCTAACAATTGGCAATCACACCACAGCAATAAATGTTTTCACATACTAAGTTTACTATGTTATTTTGAATGATAGGAAAACGAATAAAAATAACTTTGCATCATCCTTATTCTATTCTATGAAGAGGCAAATGTATTAGAACTAGTTTATTTACACAGTTTCTCTCGCGCTCAATTGTTGTTTATTTTTGAGCTATATTAACTTTTTAAGCCAACGCCATCTATTCGAAAGTCCAAAATTTAAATATTATTTATTACATGAATAAAATAGATTTTATATAAAGTTATATAAATAAAGAAGAGTAAAATATGTATAAATAAAGTATTTATTACTCACGTGTATACAGTTAGTAGCATCCAGCACTGCAGTCGCGCGCCGGGAAGCCACGTGACGTAGCGACCAGTCAGCGCGCAGTCGATACAAAATGCAATATAAAGCATACCACCGTGGTGGCCTTCCAATGAATACTACTCCTTAGCTTTACTTCGTCTATTGGTAACTTACTATTGCTATACTCTCTATTGTAACTGACTAGTTTAGTTAACTCGCGATCGTTATCTATTAATTTCAATAATTTATCAGTTAAGGCCAAATATTGTCAATGTTTTACTATTTATTTATCATTTAAGTATTCGTCTACTTGTCTAAGCACCGGCTGTCTGTTGAGCTCAATTTGATCTGTTTGGCAAAAACAATGATCGAGATCACTCCCCTCAGAGCACACCCCAGCATCTTTATTTTATCGTGATGTTAAAATTGAAATTCGTGATTTGAAAATGTTAATTATAGATCCTCCAATATTGCTTTTGACTGCGTCATTTTCATATCTGAAACAATAAAACATAAATTAATATTCATTCGTTGGTACATAAATATTGGAATTTGATTATATCGACACAATACGAAGCATGTCTAAAGCGGTCAAGCGAAAACTGTTAGGGCAAAATCATAAATAAATCACACCTTCACACGAGCCCAAGGCCCTTTGTTTAAACGCTACTAAGGTATACAAAAAACCTTTATTTTTCTCGCAAGCTTCAAATGAAAAAAATTGAGCGTTTCAAGATTGTGCAAGATCACAACAGAAAATCATTAAACAATGCCTCTGCCAGGAATTGAGGTGTTTATTATATCAGTCCACGTTCTTTCCGAGTGATTCTGCAAAAAAATACATCTTCAGGTAAACTCGGTTGACGTTTTTTTACCCTTCGGGAACTTATTACGTGGGATTTGTCACTTTTTGTGACGTCCAAGCTAATTATTGTTATCTACTATTCGCTTGACCATAACATTTTCTATAGAGCAATAATGGCCCACTAATTCTCATGACACCTTAGAAGTCAAAGCGTCAATGGTCCGAACGTTGAATGCCATTGTCCCTGCACACAAAGCTACCCGCAATTCCTACTGTGCTTAAACCTTTTTATTGTTAGCCTCGTCGATATCTCATTCAACGCTCACTCTTTAGCTTCCATCTTTATTACTTCCATATAATTTTGTACACTAATTAACTTCTCTTTTTCGTTTTCGCTGTTGATTACCATATCGGTAACTCGTTCAATCGCCGCCCAAACGGAGACTAATGGGCCAACAAAGGGATTGCAAATTAAATTTCGTGGTGCGTATCGGCATGCGGCAAAGGTAAAAAGTAACAATAAAATATCGAATTTAGAATAGCAATCTGGGCGCGGGTCTTATTATTTTAGCCAACAAAGTAGAAAACCATTTACAATAAATCATTTTGAATGCTTTCTTGGTTCCCATGCGTCGAGCGGGCGACGCAAAGGGTGATTTCTGTCTGAGTATACATAAATAAAGGTGAAGGTTTTGTACCGATCTCAGGTACATACGCTCAGTTTAAACTTTAAAGTAAGTGCATTGCCAAAAACAACTTCATCTAACAATCAGGCTAAATAAGTATATGTTAGCTTGTGACTATTTACAATACCTATAATAATTAGATATATCAATTAAAAAAAATGAATGTACGCAATTAATAATAATAATATAGACTTAGTTATATAATATATCAGCAGGTATACTAAAATCAAAATATTTTTTGCATATACATATGTTTGTAAGCACTACCAATTTCCTAGAACTTCAATTAAAAAATGTTGAAACAAGTATATAATCTTAGTTTTTTCTTGACTACGAATATTATTGTAAATATCATAACATTTCCATTTAAAATTATATCCACATGACATAATTTTATCTATCGAACACAGCATATATCCAGCTATATTTTTGCGTGCGTTTTTCTTCCAACATACATCCCGTATAAAAGCAAAGTAAAAAATATATAGGCGAACGTTTCAACAAAGATGGAAAATCAAGCAGTATTATTCTTTCCTCTCCATCCATCTTCTCTGCAACAAAATCCTTTAATACTGTAAATTATTAAAAAAGTTTTTGTTGTTTTTGGATCTGTTTGTCATGTTCTTATTGCTAGTAAAATAAACTATTATAAATTAATTCTAAAGTCACTTCCATAGCTTTATCTCCACTACGCATACTCTTGTGGTCGCGACCACACATAGTACCAAGTTTACCGAGCGATTAGACGCAGCGGTCTGGAGTCATACCGCTTAATGAAAAACCTGCCTCATTTAAATTTTACTGCTAAGACCTAGAGACAAGTATTGAAATCTGAGATGTAACTTCATTACGGTTGAAAAATATGTTATTTTTATAAAATGTTTAACAACTACGAATATATAATAATATCTAAGTTAAATTAAATCTACACTATATTTTAGTCTAATTCGAAAATTATTATACATTTCATTTAATTTTTAAACTACAAGAAAAATCATTATCACCATCCATACTAATATTATAAATGTTAAAGTGTGTTTGCTTGTTTGTCCTTCTTTCACGTCGAAACGGAGTGCCGGATTGGGGTGATTTTTTTGAGGACATAGTTGAAGGGCTGGAGAGAGACATAGGCTATTTTTTACTGCGGGAAATCACTATATTATAATAAAACCAAAAAAATATTTATGATCAGAATTACTTGACACTTAGTATTAATATTCTTTAATAAAATTAAATGAATATATGTTTTAGCATTTTTTGACATTCATCCCATAAAGGGGTAAAATCGGAGGTGAAAGTTTGTATGAAACTACCTATTTAGCGATTTTTTGGAGTTTTAACGCGTGCGAAGCCGCGGTTTCTGCTAGTAATTTTATAAAATTGCCCTGCTACGTATATAGAATGCAGTATCACTAGAAAAACACTTACTTCTAAGTATCTAACTTTGTAAGACGTACGTCATACTCATTAGTGTATGTTAAAGCAGACATACTAAGCAAATAATTAAGCCTAGCATAAATCAGCGACATTGCCCCTGAAAACCTTGCACTTCTAAAGATCGTGCCTTTACCAACATAAATGTTACCTATATAAACACGTAGACTATCATAATCTATATATAAAAGGCAAAAGTTGACTGATGTATCAACGCACAGGCCAAACCCTTAAGGCTAGAAAAATGAAATTTCGCACACGTATTCCTCATATGACGAAGGCATTCAATAAGGAAGGATTTTTCAAAATTCAACCCCCAAGGGGGTGAGATAGCGGATAAAAGTTTGTATGAAACTTTTTATTCCTTGGACATATTTGCATGAAATTTCGTATTAATTTAGTACGGCAAAAACAATGAGTTACGTATTTCAGCGTTTTCCAAAATTCAACCCCTAAGAGGGTAAAATAGGGGATGGAAGTTTGTATGAAACCTACCTTTTTAGAGATTTTATTTGTAGTTGTAGCGCGAGTGAAGCCGCGGGTTGTGCTAGTCATATAAAAAATATTTTGGGGTGCCAATGAAATTAGAGCCCTATTTTCTTCATCATACAACCACTTTTGTATAAAAACATTCGTTCTAACTGCTTGACCCACTAATTACTAGAATATACGAATAGAAATGTTTATTTGAAACGAACGTTCAAGTGTATTGCAAAGGTAAACTAGACCTCATTTATTATTGATTTCTAAGGTATTTTTTTTTTTATTTTTATTTGCATTGTTACTGCTAAAAGCATATAATAACCTATTCTAAAGATGTATTTTCAACACACTGGTATATAATATAACGCATGAGGAAAATGCTTCATGATGTTTAAGGTAGCGAATACTATACCAAGTAAAATAATTAAAAAAAAAATAAAAAAAAAATGTAATTTAGTCTTAGGAAATAATCTGTGGTTGGTAAAATTAAAAACCTTTTCATTTTAATCGATTGACACTAATATATAAAAAACATCTACTTCCTACTTAATACGATGAGTCAAAGTCCAAAAGTATTTAAATAACACTAGGTATTCTAAAAAAATAAACCTTTTAATTAATATTTAAATTACCTCTATACATAGTTTTTTTATTATTTTGATTCGTTTCGCGCAAAACTCATCTCAATTAGCGCCTCTACAATAATGCAACGTAAAGAGGAATTATATCTGTTTAAGAAAACAATACCATAGTAACCCTTGTAAGATCATTCTTTTTGACAAAAAACTAAAATACTCGTAAACAGCCAAAAACTAAGTTACCCTTTCGTTGACATGCTTATAACGCCACCGGCGACCAAATATCGCAGTGAGACCTATTACTAAAAGCCCTTTCCCCTAATGGTATACTTAGAACATCCACAAATTTATAAATACCTTAAAAAATCAAGAACCTTTATAAATACCTTAGAAAATTATCTTAGTGGCTTTTATATATTATCTAGCAGAACCAGTGGCTTCGCTCGCGATAAAACTCTAAAAAAAATCTCTATAAAAGTAGTTTCATACAAACTTTCATCCCCTATTTTACTCCCTTATAGGATGAATTTTGAAAAATGCTAAGACACGTGTTTATTTAATTTTATTGAAGAGTATATATACTTAGTTTCAAGTGATTCTGATTAAATTTTTTTTAATTGTATTATTATAACATGTGTTTTCCCGAGGAAGGAAGGAGGAATTAAGTAATCTCCCGCAATAAAAAGTAGCCTATGTCACTCTCCAGCCATCCAACTATCTCCACACAAAAAATCACGCCAATCCATTACTCCGTTTCGTCATGAAGAAAAGACAAACAAACAAACAAACAAACAAACAAACAAACAGACAAAAAAACAAACACACTTTCACATTTATAACATTGGTATGGATATAATTCAGTCAGTCAAACAAACTGCCTACTACGTCACTGTGATCATTTTTATAACTTTACTAACTAACTTCATTCGCTTAAATTGGTTGCGTCCTTAGATACCTTTTATATTTATGTACATACTAGCGATTCACCCTCGCTTTCCTTCCAGTTCGTCCCTGTACAAAAACAAATTTATCCCACAGGAATCGTACATTTTTCCGGCATAAAAAGTAACCTATGTGCTATTAATGCTATTGCCAGAATATAATCAGTTCAGTCGTTCTGGCGTGAAAGAGTAACAAACATCCATCCATCCATCCTCACAAACTTTTACATTTATAATATTAGTATGGATTATATACAGCTACCGCCACCGTGTGGCAAATTTTTATACTAAAAGTAGCCTAAGTGATACTCCAGGTCAGAGTCTATCTGTGTTCTAAAATTCATCTAAATCCATCCAGCTAGTTCAGTGTGAAGTGGTAACAAACACACACACGCACACACACACATGCGCACGCACACACACACGCGCACGCACACACACACGTGCACATAACTTTCGTATGTATAGTAATAGTGTGATGTGTGTGTAAATAATTTTGTTTGCGTAAGATAACACTTTGCCACGTTCCTTGTAAACTTACAATATCGAAAAATCAATCATTGACACGGTTACATAATGTAGCGAGTCATCTCGAAAACAACCGAGTGTTACCATAAAAATATCCAAACCAATCATAAATCATTGAAGTTTCCACTGCCATTTGGAACTGCGAAAAGTTTAGTATGTACAAAGTTTAATTCTATTACAATTTAGACCAAAAGCGATCTTCTATGCAGAAGAATAAGTACTGTTTTTGAACTATTCGTCAGAACCTTGGCGTCGATATACGGTAGACAAGTTAATCTTACATATAGAGGTGTTACTCGTATGGTAATACGTAGAATTGATTTTTCTTCGATCAGAAGGCCATTAATATAATAAACATATTTTGGAATTACCACTTTAAAACTGATTAATTATAGCAGATGATGTGTATTCAAAAGTTTTATCTAGGGACAAAGAATTTATATATACTTTTGCCATTTTAAGTATAGCTACTGAAATCTATTTACACATACCCGTAAATTAAATTTATTTTATGACAATGCAGAACTGTTGAATTTCAAAACTTTGTTTGTACGATTATCATTCGAATTCATTATGGAAAATAATTGAATAAGGAAAGACACAAAGGCTCGAAACTGAACATATTTCAAATTTTTACATGCACGGAAAGCCACGGGTTCTTATCGTGTATTCAGGCCTTTTTTTAACATTCCACTGCTGGGTACGGGCATCCCAATACGATGGGGATCAGGCCCTAGTCCACCACGCTGGACAAGTGCGGGTTGGCGGAGCTCACAAGTCTTTCGAAAACTTGCTAGGTTTTCGCAGACATGCAGGTTTCCCCACGATGTTTTCCTTCGCCGTAAGCGAAATTCTGGTTACATACTCAATCTGATTACATACTTAATTTAATTTAATTCAATTTAATTCTGATTTCATACTCAATTTAATTTATCATACTATTTTATTGTATTTATTAAGATAGGAATTCAAAAACTTAAAAAAAAATTTCACAATTTCACACCCACACGCACAACAAGCGCACTTCACAATATACAGACAATTTAACCTAAAATATTTATAACTTACTTCTTCTGTACTTTTATAGACCATTACACTGCTTTACTATGTGCGAGATGTATTAAACATTATGAGTATAGCATTTTAAAAATGCTTCATTTGAATACTATTATAACAGTGGAAAAATTGTGTTAAAGAAACTTGGCGTCATCATGACGTTTGTTTAGAAAAATAAATGGTATTAGAGTTTCGTACCTTAAAAAATTAAAAATAAACTCTCATAAAACAACTTAAACACTGTTTGTTTGTCTGTCACATCCTATTTTCTTCGCATCTACAGATGTCGAAATCCGATGTCGAAATGGATACATGTATGAGTTAGATGGGCCAATGACAAATGTGTAGTGTGTTTAAATGAATTGTAATTTTGTGGGTCGATTTAATTTAGTGCATTATATGACATGTCAAATGAAATAATTCGCTCAGAGAAATGCGAATATACTTTTTATAATTTTTAAATACAATATATTTTATAAAGCTATTAAGAAGATGTACACAAATCGGGCTTTAGCTCTACCTAAACTTTGAAGCTACTAAGTCTAAAATCCCGAATGAAACCCGACCCAATGTAAGCTTTTTAATTTTTATAAATTCGATAATGTATAGCACGGATTTGCACTTATCCGTTTTTATTTTATTTTTTATTTTTTAGTTATATCACGAAATGGATATCAAATTAAGGTTATAAGAATTTAAAAATATTTTTACTGTCTTAAAAATAAAGCTTATAGGTTAAATATAAAAGCAATGTCTAAAAACAAACTTTTTCTAATAGGTGAAAAATACAAATATCGATATCTGGACCACATAGCCCGATATCTTAGTTTTCCTAAAGTAAGTTTAACTAATTCTAATAAGCGCCGTTTATGCAAGTACCTACATATCAAACAAAATAAAAAATCGCATTTACAGGCAAATAGACTTCGACATCAAATAAAAGTTTTATTTTTAAATGCCGATTGTTAAATAATTCAGAACCTCATTCTCAAAGAAGATCAACCCTACTCGAAACCTACAGCACAAATAGTAATTACGTACGGAGGATGGCGGTAAGGATTTTAATAAAGTATTGAGTGAAGTATAAAATTATAATTGTTAGTACAACATTATGCTATATAATGTCTCGCGGAGTATCGCGAACTGACGGCGAAATTATGTGCGAAAAGTGCCTAAATGAACACTGTTTTATAGAAAACTCATAAAGATGTGTTAATACTACTGAGAGAAACTACACAACGAGATGGGTAGGTTAGTATGGTAATAAACAAACGTAGAAAAGAAATCGATTTCTCTCGTTTAATTTGTTTTTCTTTGGTTAAATTATCGATTTTAACAAAGTTATAGGAGAAAACAAATTGAGAACCAGTATCTACCTAATTTAGTTATTTTATTTAGCATAATATATTTACTAAGCAGGAATCATGGAATTTCTTTTTTATTAACGAATATATTCACATAATTTTTTTAAAGCCATGATGAAATGCATTATTATTTTTATTAATCCCTAACCTAAGGTATTTTATTGTGTGGCGATTACGCCGCCTAACGTGAACCCTTTAATTCTGATGATTTTTTTAATAAATATAATATATACAGAAATATAAAAAAACGTTCAATCCCTAAGGGTGCAATAATAACTTGTAAGCTGTTTTTAAAGTAAGGGTATTTACTAACTCGTATGTCATCCTTGCATAAGTAAACTATACATATAATAAAATTTCGAATCTGTACATTAAATATTTTTCGCAAATTCTTATTGAAATAGTCATTATCATCGACACAGAGACCGAATCGATAGTTTTTAGAATTTTTGTGGACGAGAAACCCACTGGATAGATATTGATGAAATTTGGTATGATGATATGCTGGTTCTATCCGAGTCAACAAATAGGATACTTTTTACTGCAGGAAAATACCTCATTTCTTAGAAATCTATACTAAATTTAAAACGTAACACCAACAACAAACCAGAGCGAAAAGAGGGTGAGATAAATTCGCTAGTGTGAAATAAATACTCTTACATCAAATCAATAGGACATTGCATTATTTATTTAAGTAAAATATGATTTGGACCGGAAACAAATCGCATTCTTGCTATGCTAAGGAATTGTCACGTAATATTATTGAATCTATATTATTTCAAATACTGCAGAAAAACAAGCTAACAATGTGTGCTAATTTAAACTTATCGATACAATATAAACAAACACATAATACATATAATAAAATTATAACTATGTCGAATCTGTAACTACATTAAATATTTTTTGGAAAATCTTATTTAAATAGTCATTATTATAAATACAGAGGCTAATCTATAGTTTTTTGGATTTTTGTCTGTCTGTCTGTCTATAACCGCATCACGATTCAACATATAGGATACATTGTACTGCGGGAAAATATCTCATCTCAGAGAAATCTATACTAAACGTTAAACTTTATATAAAACCGTCAAAAGTAAAGTCTCCGAAAATAGAAATATGACAGAACTTCGAAAACGTATGACAATTATTTACAGTTGAAAAGTTTTACACAATAATATCTATATAAGTTATCTGACGGCTAAAAATGTTTATACCGTCAGGTACGCTAACTTTAAAGTTTCCAAACAAACGCAGTTCGGAAGATCCGTTTCAGCAATGGCGACGGTAGTTTTAAAAGTTATTCTATGCGAGTCAATAACACCATTCCGTAAAATATATGGGGTTGGTTTAAATTCCATTTTAAAATAGAGCTACATTTGTAGATGGGTGTAATTTATTGTTTATTTTTGGTTATAATAATGTTGTAAGTTTTAAGCAGATTAATTATTTGGAATTCAGAATAGTTATATATATATACATATATATATATATAAATATATATATATATATATTATATATATATATATATATATATATATATATATATATATATATATATGTATATATATATAGATTCAGAAAAAAAATCTCGCGACTTCCGCCTCGAATTTCCTTTAAAGTAAGATTTTAGTATATAATATTTAACCTTATATTAAAACTAGAATTGCCCGCGGCTCCGCCCGCATTCAGATTAAAAACCCAATTCTTAGGCTTTACATATTAGTATACTCTCACAATGAAGTTTTTATATTTTTCTCAGTAATGAGATATTTTCTCGCGGTAAAAAGTATCCTATATGTTGGCCCGGATAACCAGCTATCATCATACCAAATTTCATCAAAATCTGTCCAGTGGTTTTCTCGTGATGCGGTAACAGACAGACAGACAAAAATTCTAAAAACTATAGATTCGGACTCTATATCGATAATAATGTCTATATCAATTAGATTTTCCAAAAAAATATTTAATGTACAGATTCGACTTTGTTACAATTTTATTATATGTATAGATAATAGGTCAAGTATTTTAGTACACTCATAGAACTGATACCTACTCCCTAATAAATCTTATCTTACTAATATTATAAATGTGAACGTTTAGATGTTTGGGTGTTTGGATGGATGTTTGTTACTCTTTCACGCCAGAACGGCTGAACGGATCTGGATGAAATATGGCACAGAAATAGATTATAGTTTGGAATAGCACATAAGCTACTTTTTATCCCGGAATATTGTACGGTTCCTGTGGGATTGATATGTTTTTGTTTTTCTAGAAGCAAACCCGAGCGAAGCGAGGGTACGCCGCTAGTATTATATATTATATACTAATTCTCCACCATCTTTTCGCTTCCTTATTTACTCGCGTATCTACGACAGTGTCGTAGACATGACTATTTCCGCTACGATGTAGTTATAACTAAAGAAATTGAGTTTTTTTACTAAAACAACTTACTGGTCTTAAGTTTGTCTTTTGGTCATCTTTTTAAAATCTTTAAATATTTTAAATACCTATTTTGACTGTAATCTTACCCAAGGTTATAATTTAAATATTTAAATAGTTATAGATTTTTTTTTAATAGTATCCTTAAGATAAAAAAATGTTATAGTCAAAAAAATCACATTATCATCTATTGAATAAAATTAATTACATACATTTACTTGTGCTTTTTAAAAAACAAGCATTTAATTGAAGTTGAGTGAATGTTCATATATTTATTTTAAAAAAATATATTTTATATATTTTTCTCAATATATTGCATAGAAGATGTGTTTTAAGCTTCGATCAACAATACTATTGTTGATCGAAGGTTTTAAGCCAAACACCATTTCGAAGGAATATAGAGATGTCATTTTATTACATATTTGGAATAATTCATTATGAAATATGAGATTATTTTATTAGGACCTATTAGGTACTAAAAACTAAATTCCTTTCACTTTCATATATATATATATATATATATATATATATATATATATATATATATATATATATATATATATATATATATATATATATATATTAGCTTCTGAACAAATAAAGTATTACTTTAAACTTAGACACAACAGATGTCTAAAAGGCCAAAGTAGAGGCTCATTATGTTAAAAATGACTTCATTACTGCGTCGCATTAAGTTTTACTTGACAAAAAACGTTCTAAGCCTAGACATGATGTTCTCTAAATGCTAAAACATCGTTCTGTTCTTTAATAGATTTACGTTTATCGTCCTTCATTTACAATAGTGGCGCCACGATACCTGTAATATAATAAATTAATCGAAGTATCGTCGCTAACCGTATTCAATATATTTACCTCTCGTCAGAAACCCGTTAATACGAAATGATAGCATTTGTCGCAGGAAATTAATGTAGCCCTGATTGATTATACCTACTGATTCATTCAATACTTAATGATTTTGTACGCGATGTAATGACACTTTTTCTATACATCTAACCAAAATTGTAATACGATAATGTTATTATGTTTATAGAAAATTAACATCTTAAATGAGTTATGCATAAATTATTTTATAAATAAAAATAAAATTACATCTAAAAAAAGAAATGGCATAAAATAGCAACCAACCAAAAATTCCGGCGGAAAAAAATCCAAAAAAAATCATAAGGCACAAATAATAAAAATACACTTCACAACAACAAAATCTGTACACCGCACAAATAAAAAAAATCTTAAAAGCTGTACGCAAAACGCACTTTACAAGCACAAACACTCAACTTTACCCGCTTGCCGCCAGGAACTTGAGAATCAGTTCGCGTAAAGTTCAAGGGAAATATTGAAATAATCGCGATATTTCGCGCCGCGTCGCGTATTTAATGTTAGTGGGGAATTTTCGGCTATAATGGGGAAGATGTGCGCATAGCTGAGGCTTAGAAGAGACTGTGGCGTTATGTACCGCGTTGGTACTGTGTGGCCGATGCCGACTTTCGCCCCGACCGGTCGCCCTACAGCTCCGCCGACCAGTGACGCATCCAGGAACATTTAATTCACCACTTATAACACTTATTTTTTCGCAGGCTTATCTAGCTTTTAAACGGGATGTATTAATACTTTAAATTTCGCGTTCTATTATTATTTTATTTTTTTCGCATTGCAACGGATATTAGAAATAATAGTTATACTACACATGACACTAAAATTCGGGGATATAAAATATAGGCTTCTCAATTTTAATGAAAGTTAAATAGTTTAAAATATATTATTAACGTATTTTTAACCTACATGAAGTGTTTGTGTAGTCGTAAGTTCAACTCGATACTACGCACGTAAGGGGTGCTTACGTAGCAATAAATGCGTTTTGTTTATGCTGGAATTTTTGCACACAACCATTGTTCTGATGTGAAATGAAATAGATATATTTTTATGCAGTTTTTTAAGTTTTTTTAAAACTAATTGCATTTTGACTTTCAAGAATTTCTTAGAAAAATATTAAAAAAGACCGAAAGGTACGATTTATAAATAAACAATTTAAAAAAATGGGTTTTTCAAAAAAAATGCTATACATACACGCGATTTACGACATTTTGTTTTATTTTTTATTTTTACAGCAAATTATTATATATTTTTTCTTTTAATTTAAATTTGTCCATATTATCGTTTATATTATAAAATATTTATAAGCATAATATGAATCATCGTGATTATGTACGAATTGTTGACAGAAGTTCTTACAATTGTTTGTTGTATTCACAAAACTACGAATCATAATTCGTGGTCGGGCCATTAATAAAATTATTCATGATGTCAGGAATTAACAATGAGAGAACAAGGAAATACAAAATATTTATAACTTCTTATCCTATACACATAATAAATTTGCTTTAGAATTATTTAACATGAAGATTTATTATGAAAAAAATAGGTCATTTCCGCTTAGAATGACTATTTAAAAAGGAATAAAATATTTTTACTTCTGCTCATCATCCATCTTATCCAACACGAGTGTAATCGCGAAAGTCCATTTAATTGCCTATCGGTTATACTTTTTTTACGTTACAATGAAGGAATATTAGCTAGTAATAATTGGTTAGTTTTTAACCGACGAAAAAAGGGAGAGGTACTCAATTCGATATGTATTTTTTTTTATTAAGTACCTATGAGGGACTAGCTAAAAGATGTTAAACGATGCACTTGACTTGTATCTAAGCGAGGGCGAGTAAAAATAAGTGATTTTCATGTATGTAATAAATGGAATTAATGTGTAAATATGTTAGTGTAATAATTCCTGAGAACCTATTTCAGACCTAATATAATGTATGCTTCAAAAACTAGTTTATATCTACTGTCAGAGTAACCCAGTTTGTGAACAAGGACCCGTAGGAAGCGGCAGGATGCGACTGCGTCACAACTCGCAGGAACTACTGACAATGTTGTTACAATGTTGTTTAGTTTGTTCAGGCCATACCATACTTGGTATACACCATGCTATGTGTATCATAGCTGATTAATCTATACTAATATTATAGAGAGAAAAGATTTTTTGTTTGTTTGTACCGAATAAGTTCCAAAGCTACTGAACCGATTTAGATAAAATTTGGTAAGAAGATACTTTGCTACCCTGGGAAGGACATAGGATAGTTTTTATTCCGGAAATCATCCCTTAAGAGACTGAAAATGGAGATGAAAATATGGTGAAACAACCTAGGAATCCGAGCGAAGCGAGGATGAATCGCTAGTATGTAGTAAACACGTAATAGGTAATTATACATGCAAAAAGCGCCTGACTTCTTCTACATTCGTTTAAAGATACAAGTTACTTTTTAAATATTTAATATGAAACGAAGAAAAGAGATAAAATATATAGACTTAGACAAAAAAGGTTAATTTTAGTGAGGCAATGAGTATAATTTTTAGTTTTTATTATATATTATTTGAACAAAAGTAGCATTTTTATTGTATTCGTACTTTTAACTTTATTTTCAATATATAAAAATATGTTAAATTAATGAGGCCTTATATAACAGTAGATCAAAATTTAACTAATCATAATAAAGTATTATATTTCTAAACGAGAAAGCTAGTTTAAATATATTAACACCATACGTATAGGTAACAATAACTAACAAAAAGAAGTAAGCGCCCGCAGAAATTTAATAAATGCGGACATGTTAATAAACGTTCGATATAAGTACATTATTTCAACACTTTATGATTATTAACTTTATATTCGACATCAAAATATGTTCGTCTGATATGTGACCGCGGCGTCACATACATTGCTATTGAGAATGATTACAATAAATATAATTTAGATGTCCCGCTTATATTAGTTAGGAAAATATACTAGCTATTCTCTTCAGTTCTACTCATCTATACATATTATAATAAAAATCTGAGTCCAATCTGTACATTAAATTTTTTTGGAAAATCTTTTTAAAATCATTATTATCGATATAGAAGCCGAATCTAAAGCTTTTTGTATTTTTATCTGTGTGTCCGTCTGTTTGAGAACGCATCACGAGAAAACCTCTGGACAAATTTTGATGACATTTGGTATGTTGATAGCTGGTTATTAGAGTCAAGATACCTATACTTTTTACTGTGGAAAAATATCTCAAACTGCGAAATCTATAATAAAATAATTATAATTTTTTAAACTATTATAGTAAAAGTTCTGTTTTGTTAAAGCGACTAATTTAATGATTTATCTACAGGATAGGCAAAATCGTTACACCTAATAACATGATATTTAGAGAGAATGATCTTTTGGTTATTGTAGAAGTGTCATGAACGTTCTGTGAATTAACCCTTAGAAGTTTAAATAAGGGTAAATCTGCGGAAACGGCTATTTCTATGTGAATATATGTTAATATTTTCTTCTTATATGCAGCAATTGAGTAACTGATGACAGTTTTTGAGGTACTTTCTTCCTGTGGAATATTAAAACTTGATAACTTTTTAAATTTCACTAGTGATATTAAAATTTTAAAAGTATAATTTACTAAGAGTATAATATTTTTTTTTATAATTATCACCTATTTCACGAAATCAACAATAATCTACACGAACAGTGAGTCAGGCGCAGGCCCGACGGCTTTACATGCTCTCCTACCTAAATAACTTCCCAAATCCATGCTGCTGTAGAATTTTAGAGGCACCTATAAATAATTATATACTAACAAACAAACATAAATATATCCTTTAATTTCGTTGCTATCCTTATTTATAGTTTTAAAATAAATTTAAATTCATTTATATTCATTATTTATATTTATTAGTTTTGATAAATACAGTAATATCCAGCTAAATACTGAAAATCACTGCACCCGGAATCAAAAAATCGATTATTTTATACTAATTAAGACAAAAGATTTTTAATAAAAAAAATTATACATACATGTCATGTAATGTAAAATCAAATACCAGAAACTCCAAAAAGTATTTGTTCGTTATCCTTTTTCGCGTAGCAACAGAGCAACAGACGAGAGGTCAAAGTATTTTTTGCATAAAGATGCTTTTTATACAGTTAATTAAATGGTTGGGATATTAGTATATAACGTGAGTGACTGAAGAACACGTGGGGTGCAGTTAATATCTAAATGGAGCTAGAGCCGGTCCGCCGTATTATAATATATTTACAATTTCTATGCAAACACGATTTCTATATCAATAATATATTTATTTATAATTTAGTTTCCTTAAACTGCTTAGTAACAAAAGTAGAATTAAGTGTTGAGGAAACCCTAAAAACAACGCAGGATGTGAAATCTATAAACTAAATGAGCAGTGATCTCAAGATCTCGCGAACATCTCACTCGCTGAGCAACTTAGCTACCGTCTCTCGCTTAGTACTCGTAATAAACAGAAATCCGATACCCAGGCCTACGGCATTCACAGATTCTCGATAAGACGATCGTTCGCCTTTTTATTTACTTGCTAGCTCTTACGCCAAAATCAACTGAGTTTTTATTACTCATAACTAGGTAGTTATCACGGTTTCCTTTGCGTAATTAATTAATATTTAAAATATACTTTAGTTAGTTGTTAACAGAAATGGAACAGAGATGTGTAATTTAGTTACACTTAGCTTATATTAATCTATCTTCATATTCCTTACATTCAAACTGGTTATAACTTTAGACCGAACTCACTATGAAAGTTCTTCTTTGAATGTATATACATATTTTAATTTTATCATGTTGTTGTAACAACAGATAACGATATCAACTAAGACCCGACAAATGTTCCAACAAATATTTGCTCTTGAATTGCAAATTCGGAATGCCAATATAGAATCGCATTACAGATGCAAGCACACAGCTGCAGAATTCGGTTCCTTTATTAATTTATTCATTTACCCTTCACGCCCCGAAACCCTTGATAGTAAAGGGTTGTGCCGCGTGCGCTCGATCCATCATTTCGCTGACGCAAAACAAATTGATTTGAGACCACGTGTGATTTGCTAATACAACGAACCATTTATCAAAATCTCACTAAAAATATACGTGAAAATAATTCCTATAACCTTTGAATAAGCGCTATAATACATTAAACGTATATATATTATTGGATTTTAGTTCACTATCATGTACCTACTGTAATTTCATATCCATACCATAATAGTGTTTTGGTGATCTGTAGCCAAAGTCATGCCGATACTCATTATGCCACTTCGGCATTGGTGTTTATCTGTATAGCATCTCTGTTTTAATGAAGGCCGGAATGGAAATTAAAAATGCGTACAATTTAGCTAGCTGCCCATAACGTACGTGTTTTATTTTATTTTCAAGATATAATTAAGCCACTTGTCAATTCCAGATATAATCAGAATTGTCTTTTATACATTTTTTATGCTATCGTCTCCGAGATGCAGTTTAATAATTGAACGTTGATTTTATTGAAGCTATTACAAAATAAATAATCTGGCAAACTTTTAAATTGTCAAAAATTATAATTGAATGATGGGTGTAGATATGAAAAGAACCAATGCATTCATTCACGGAATGGTTTCACAAATTGGCTCCATCGTCACGGTACCAAAAATCATCGATTGTATTACAGTATAAGCGAGGTTCGTCGGAAGCCCGAGGGTGAAATCGGAAGCGATATGGTTTTTATTTCCTCCCCACACTATCTTGTATCGACTCCCCAGTGTCACCACAATGGGGTGTTACATTGAATTTTTTGATTGATGTTCTTCGTTAGTTGTTAACGAAACGACTCTGTAAAGATTAAATTTTATTGACGCACCTCCTTTCTAAACGTATAAAAGTTTAACTGTCAAAATATTTTTATTATTACTATATAGTTTTAATCTGTTTGATTGTTAGAAAATTGTGTAATTTTCTTTTATGTCACAAGTCACGCATTATAACTTGTCCCTTTGGTAATTGTAGGTAAAATGAGTTGATAAACCACGTTTATTTAATCAAAACTTATAAATATACATTCGTTTTTGTGTATTGAAATTTGATTTAACTCCACTACGAATATATTGTTGTATTTTTGACAATAGAAAATATATTGTTACACAAATAAACTGTTTAGTTAAATCTTATGAATATTCAATTTAAAGCTTTATTATACACATCACACGACGGTAAATATAATTAAGTATTAATGTTTAAAGTACATAGAACTATAGTATCTATTACCACGTTACCATGAGATTTTTATTGTATTTTTCCATGGACATTTTAAAGTTTCTATACCTTTATATGGGAGTGCTATTCAAATTGATAAAGATGTAGGATGGAACGAGCTTGTGCCAAACCGGTCCGTTTCAATGGAGCCGTGGCCTTAGGGAGCTATTGTTAACATTTTAATTGGCATTAGTAAAATTATCATAAGGCAAGGGTCATAGCGATTTAAATATCTAGCTCCCTGTGTTGAAGCGTGATCATAATGTTGATAACACATACTGAAGTGAAATAGAATGACATAAATATTCAATATATAAAAAGATTTTAAGTCTTATTTCAAAGCTAGCGACTCACCCTCGCTCCGCTCGGGTACCTACGTAAGGTTAGTATAAATTTCTCAGAGATGAGATATTTTCATGCAGTAAAAGTATCCTAAGTGTTACCCCTAATAATCAGCTATCATCATACCAAATTTCATCAAAATTTGTCCAGTGGTTTTCTCGTGATGCGTTCCCAGACACATAGACAGACAGACAAAAATTCTAAAAACTATAGATTCGGCCTCTGTATCGATAATAATGTTTATTTCAATAAGATTTTTCAAAAAATATTTAATGTAAAGATTCATTACAATTTTATTATAGGTATGTATATATTATCTTAGTTCAATATTATTTTAAATAAAAATAACTGCGTCTTTTTAAATAAAAAATATGACAAAAAACACGTCTATTTTTGCGCTACGAAAAGCTTCTTAGACGCATGACTTGACACTCTCTTGACCGAAATTCTCAGCTACCAGACTCAACATTTTTGTACACTAAACTTTTTATTATATGACTCTAATAAATTAAGTGAACCGTAAATTATGATTGCAGCATTCACACATTCTATTCAATTTTCCTCTTATTACATATCTATGTATTATGCAAAACACAATAAAAACGTGATCATTCTGTAATATCATATTCAACCAAATGAAATAACATATGAAAATAAATTGTGTACGGTCAGCCATAAAGTGAATCAAATGGTGTATTAGCGGCCTAGCAATAAATTAAACATTTATAGTAATATTAAAGATCAGTAAAAACTCAATAAACGAGTAGAGCTTAAAAAATATAAATAAATACTTGTAAGTTGTTTTGTGGACACTATCGAAAGTTCATATATTACATCAGAGGTCATAGATTCAATTTCTGCTTAAGGAAGTATTTGAATTATTATAACACAATGCATCTCTTTATTACTTTGCTTTATATTTATTACATTTATCCTAATCTGATGAAAAAGTGTGATGTTGTGTCCATTATCACACTAATATTTTATAGAATTAAAGAAATGTCTCTACATTTACCTATCAGTTATTCAGATATTCAATCACTAATATTAATGTAAGGAATTCTTCTATTTTTTTAAACCACTAGTTCTTACAGCGATTTCTCTCAGGACATATAACACTGCGTTGCATCATATTTAAACTCACCCATATAATGGTAATATCTAAAGTCACGAACTTTCATACCAATAAAACAATATAAAAGCGTATTGACAATAATTTATTCAAAACAAGCGCCCGGTGTAACGTGGTGCCGAGATCGAGCGCAGCAGACACGGGATAACCGAATTTATTAATTTAAATTTACAGTTCACATATAAGTAAGCAATAAAACGACAAAATTAATGTATTCTATAATTTTAAGGGTTCAATCAATGCTCTCGCACCTTTTCTTAATTTTGGATTTAGCCGATATTAAAATTAATCGAGGCGTTTGAAAGCATGCCACTTTCGAAAACTCACGCATTCCTCGTTACTTATAGGTGTCGGTATTCTTTTCAAATTTAAATGAAATTTTGAAAAGTAATGTGGTTTCTTACATTCATGTCGGCTCTGTGTTACGGCGTTTACAATCCAAGTCTATGGGAAGTCGAGTGGGCGGCGATAATCTAGTGATTACATGGGTATTATCATCTGATAAAGCAAAGAAGCATACATAAGTTATATATGTAAATACAATTATTTTTACTATAACTCAATTTTTTAATAATAATAAATAATTTTTTACTATGTAATATCATTGTACTAGATTTACTTAAGATTTTTATTGTCCCATTTAACCTCTTTATAATAGTACTAGCGACTCACCCTCGCTTCGCTCGGTTTCGTCTCTAGGTTGATTCCCCATACAAACTTTCATCCCCATTTTCACCCCCTTAACGGATAATTTCCGGGATAAAAAGTACCCTATGTCCTTTCTAGAGTCTCAAACTATCTTCTTACCAAATTTTATCTAAATCGGTTCAGTAAATCCGGAGATTATCCCCTATAACGTTACAAACTCACAATTCACAAACTTTACCTCTTTATAATATTAGTATAGATAAATGAAACATAATAAATGCACTGTTAATATTCCTTTTGGGATACAAACGTCGTCGCATGGAAAAATAATGAAAAATTAACATTGTTTACATGATTTAATTGCTAGGTGTTAATAAAGGACAGTATAAATAGAAAATACCAAATTAACCTTTAATTTAACCTAAATAAAAATATTCATACAACATAACATATCGGGTTTGTTACAACACTTACAACTCGAGAACAGCTGGACCTAATTTTATGGATTTTGATTTTTTGGATTTGTCTCCACCTCGAATAGGAGAATAACTATTAAAACGTTAGAAAAATTCACAAAAAAAATTACAATGCTAACGCTGGCTAATGACTAATTATATTTATTTAAAACGTACCTAGGGACAAACCCGAGCAAAGCGAGGCTGAACCGCTAGTTATAGAATACCATAAGTTATCTTATATTATATATGTATATAAAAGAAAGTCGTGTTAGTTACACTATTTATAACTCCAGAACGGCTGAACTGATTTGGCTGAAAATTGGCGGGGAGGTAGCTTAGAACCCAGAGACGGACATAGGATACTTTTTATCCCGTTCGACTGCGTTCCCGTGTGATATTGTTTGTCTGTTTGTCTGTTTGTACGGGCTAATCTCCGAATCTATTGGACCGATTTAAATGAAATTTTGCATGGTGGTACCTTATATCCCCGGATAACGTCTTAGATATTTTTTATCCCGGAAAATATAATGGTTCCCGTGGGATAGTTAAAAAACTATTATAACTTATACAACTTATGCACCTAATTTAGTAAAATTTAACATTCTGATACCTTATATTGCCGGTCAAACAACCGGTTACTTTTCATCCGGGAAAAATGAACGGTTCCCGTGGGAACTAATAGATTTTTATTAGTGTTTTTCTAGGGGCGAACCCGAGCGAAGCGAGGGTGAGCCGCTAGTAATATAAAAAAGTAAGTTAGTAATTGAGAGTTAAATATATAAAGAATAAATTTTACATAAATATTTTATTTAAAAAAAAAGCAGTAACTTGCGCCGGCGCAAGTCATCGTTCCTTTAAGTGTTGACACTGGATTGTTTATTCTCCTGCACAAACAGTTGCACAGACTAATTACATACAAACATCACCTCGCATACTGCCTGGTAGATGTTAATATATCTTTTTATGCGCATTTCAACCACAGACGACCTGCGTTTTATTGGAATAACGTATAACCCATGTAAATTCTCAAAATTGCTAAATCAATACTAGACCACCTAATTGGATTTTCCTTATGTATTTATTCAATATTTATATTTATTTTATGTTAAATGTAGTCAAAAATTATGTTGAAGTGGCGTTTCTTCGAAAATTTAATTAAACTATCTTGTAATATAATATTTAAATGCTAAAAGAATTTGAAATTTCACAATATGCCTAAGCTTTATATTATCTGATCCTAGAAACAAAGAGGAAGATTGAAACACATAACCCCCACCAAAAACACATTTTCATGTAAAATGTTGCCAAGACGAGTGTGGCTTGGCCGTATCGTTACTACACGAACTATTATTGTATATTATATAACAGAAAAGTGAATAAATTTTTCACCTAACGCCCAAGTGATGGTAGCGAAACGGCCAAGCCACATATTTTGACTAAGGTGTAGAGTTTGTGAAGTTAGAGCGTGTAGAGCTAGAAGCTTGGCTCTACATGAGATCTGATAACTTTTTGACAGTGAAAGCCATAGTATGGTCTCGTCTTGGCAACATTTTACATGAAAATGTTTTTGGTGGGATACATGACTTTCAAAAAATGTTAAATAATTTTGTATTTAGACATACATATGGTAAATGCCATCAGGATCGGTAGTTTTCACAATTTGTAGCAACTATAGTATAACGAATGATGCCAAGTTGCAGTGCAGTATCGGAAATTCAAATTTCCACACAAAAGACTCTTTTTGTGTAAGTAAGGAACTGTTTGAGAATTTCCTAAGAAAACACGGTAATCTATACTGTAGAAAATGAATAAATATAACAAAAAATGGTAATCGTAGAACAGTTTTTCTGCATAACATTACATATATTCAAATATTTTCAGTGTCATGTCCCTAATTGCAAACGCAAACTTCCTTACTTTACAATCGCGGCTTTATGACTAACGAATAGTGCACACGGTGTATATTATGATTAAATAATTAAGTATTATCTTAGGTAAATTCCTAGTAAAATAAAGTAATTTACGGCATCTCTGCTAAAACTGCAATCTGCTAAAATATGTAATCGTCATATTAAATGCAAAAATTATATCTGAAATGCAGTAAACGCTAAACTATTAATTTGTCTATTTACGTACATAGGTACGTGTGTGGTGTGTAAAAGAAAAAAGAAAAATAAAAAAATAATAATTGATAGTACAGATAATACAAACTCAAGTAAATTTTTCCTGTAAATAAGTAAATCGTATTCTTAGATCGCATAGCAGTGTATCTCATGCTCTACACAGAGGCCACAACCGACACGTAAAACAAGCAAAGTTGATATAAACATGACTGCATTCGTATGCGACTAAAATGAAGTAACGGGAAATTTGTATGCATATTGTAACAATCTAGACGTTTTTTGCTATGTCATAAAAAACCTGGATTTTTCTTCCATACAAATATACTTAATAATATGTAAATACTCTATAATAATATATAAAACCTAAGAATTTGGATTTTGGTCATCTGAACGCGGGCGGAGCCGCGGGCAATGCTAGTACATATAATATAATTATAATAATTTACATCTGTACAAACTACAATGTATGGTAAGTGCTGTTAAATGCAGCTCTAAAATATTAAGCAAATAAATACGCACAAGAACACAACATATATTTGCGTAAGTTAAACAAAATAATCGACGATTTAGATTTTACCGTTACATCATTTTATCAAGGCCATGCATTTCCTTACAAATTGTTATCGGAAATGGCGCTTGAGTTGTTACAGGAAAATCCTTATCTCAGGCAGAAGGAATGTCGAGTAGCCGACTTAGAAGGTAGTATCAATTCTACGAATACTATAACGCGCAGATTTATAAATGACTAACTACGCATATCTTATACTAATTCCAATTTGTATTGTCATATGTTCTTGTATATCGTCATAAGGTTACGTGTAGTAAATGTGAAGCTATTTGTAATCTATTAATTTATTATATATTAATTTTCTTTATTACTTAATAAGAATATGTTCCCACGCCTACATAACATGTCAAGCCTAAAAGCTACAAAACAAACATTACATATGTACCCTAAATATCCTTTGTAGAAACAAATGTTTAGTGAGAATTTCTAAGTATACCTATTAATAATTAAAATAAATTAATAAAATAAAATAAATTAATAGAATAAATAATTAAAATAAATATTAACATTAAATCAATTTTGTGGCAATATTCATAGACTACTAGAGATATCTTAGAATAACGCTAAAAGGACAATAAATAAATACCAACCACTGTTGAAATTATGACAGAGCACATCACAATAACACGTTAAGGCAATTGTGTCTAAAAACAAGTTATGTCGACATGAGAGTGCTTCTGATTCGCCAGTCATGCCACTTATACCTCCAGGATATATTCAATGTTGTTAACTTGTTTTGAACCCGATGTTGCCTGCGATTTTCTTTTAAAACCATAAAGATTTTTCCTCGAAAATCTTTATTTTTCGGTACTTTCTTTTGACATATAAAGAAAAGTTATACTTTCTTAGTAAAATAAACGTCTGGAACAAAAAATAAAAATATATTCGTGAAATAATCCGAAAAAAAAGTTATATTTAAAAGGTAAAAGTTGTCTAACTGTTACGTAAAAGATAAGGAAAGCTTATGAGTGGATTGCATTTGGGTCTGTAGTGAGATCTATTCAAAATATGTACCTATTTCTCGAAAAATACAGTCAAGTGCAAGATCCCACGTGTAAGATATCATAAGAAAGGAAATCAAAAGGAAAGTTATCGTAGGAATTTAGAGATTTAGGGTAAATATAAAAATACACTGTCATAGTCATTTATTTATTGTAAGGATAAATTTTTTTCTTCTAGGAAACTGTATCTTTTTATTTATAAAAAGCAGAGTCCATCGTTCTATTTATATAAAATCCTGTATTAAAGGTAAATAAATAAAATTAATTACATATAATAATTTACCTGTAATTGACCTTAATTGTTTATCAGCAGGGGGAACCCCTTATTTTAATTATAATATATTGATTACAATATTGTTTAAGACTTAGATTAAGACTTGTGCATATAATATGGAGTTGAAATACTTGTTTTTCTTACTATATATTTAAATAAGCAATTTTTAACAATAATAGACAGTTCGTCCGTCTCACTCAACTGTCAGTGTGTCTTATAAATAATAAAATTTTACATCAATAAAACTAAATATCTAATATAAGATATGACCCCATTGGATATTTAGTTTTATTAAATCAATTTTACTTTTCAAACTTAAAAAAGACAACTTTAAAAAATCATTTAAAATCTTTATTTTATAAGGTTATTTTAAATGCCTAACTTTTTAGTTAGAAAGTAACTATTACAAACACTGAATTATAGCATAAAGTACAAAATCATTCTATAAAAAATAACAAGTATCTACTATGGAAAAGGGTAATTTTATACTACTTCATTCATTGGCATTTCTGACCGCTCTATTCACTTCGTAACGTATGAAAAATACGAGTCTATTTTAGCTATCAAAGTAGAGCAAAAACCTGTGCCACATATTTTTAAATACGTGTTTTAAAAAGCCTTTTTAGATGTTCAAAGATTTTTTTTCTATTATAATAGAATATTATTTACCATCTATACTAATATTATAAAGAGGTAAAGTTTGTGAATTTATGGGTTTGTGTGACGTTGCAGGGGGTAATCTCTGGATCTACTGAACCGATTTAGATAAAATTTGGTAAGACGATAGTTAGAGACCCTGGAAAGGACATAGAATACTTTTTATCCCGAAAATCATCCCTTAAATGGGTGAAAATGGAGATGAAAGTTTATATGGGGAATCAAGCTACGGACGATCCAGAGCGAAGCGAGGGTGAGTCGCTAGTATTTATATATAGGTAATAATATCAAGCTCCTGGATACCATGTTCTAAATGTTTAAGAAATAGGTGACCACAAAATATTTCTTTTATATAGAAAGTAGCAGAACCCGCGGCTTTGCTCGGGTTCGTCCCTAGGTACGATTTAAATAGATATAAAAACTTTTTAACAAAAAAATAAAAACCGACTTCAAACAAAAGCGGTGTGCTTTGTATCGACTGACACCGACTTCGAAAATATTTGATTAGGTATGTATAGTAAATGAAAACTACCAATCAGTTTTTTTTTACTTTTTAGTGCTTTTGTTTACAGACAGTTTTTATTTTTTTGTTAAAAAGTTTTTATTTTTCCCTTTTTAGTGTAGACAGTAGTAGCGAAGTAAGAATTCTAACGTGTTAGGCTTGTCAAATCAAACAAAATAAGCCCAAACTCAAAGTATCTACTATTAGCCGTTGAAGAGTTCCACCTATCCACCTTTTGGCCTTGCCATCAGATCAGGTCAACAATACCGAACCACTGTACTATCAACGGAAATAGAAAAACTTGCAAAGTTTCAAGTCAATATGACAATTAGAAGTAGGTTAGATTCATCATTAGCTATTTTTCCACCCTCAGGGGTGGTATTTTTTTTTGAAATTTAAATGGGACCAATCTGGAAGTATACACTTTCAAATAAAACAAAAATTGTCCAAATCGGTTAATAAATGACGGAGTTCTGAGGTAGCAAACAAAAAAAATACAGCCGAATTGAGAAACTCCTCCTTTTTGAGGAAATCGGTTGATAAATAGTTAACATCTAGCGTTAACCCTGTAAACATTACATATATTTTTATTTGTTAATTTTTCGATTTTTTAATACTTATTATCCTATTCCGGACTAAGGGAAATCCAAAAAAAACAAATACCATAAAAATTGGTCCAGCCATTTTTGAGTTATAAATGGTGTAACTAACACGACTTTTTTATGTGTATAGATTACAAGACAAATGACAAAGAACTTATAGAATTTTAAAATATTATTACGCTATCCTGCTACAAAATTTACCATTTTCCACTCGCAAATTAAGTTCTATAATAAGACTAATAATATTTCAAGCAAATAATTTTATTAACGAGTACGACACGCTAGTTTGAGCGGACATGAACAGTGTGGATGTCTTTATTTGCGAATTGCAAATACAAAGAGATCGATATCATTCAACTACGCAAATTATCCTTATTTATCTTTGTCTCGAGTGTATGTTACATATTATCTAGTTAGATTATAACTTGATTATCGACTGGTGTATGAAAATAATTCTGAAAATAGTGTAGTTGATAAACAATTATCTACATGTATTTTTTACACATTCATATATTTTGAAAAAATATTGACATACGATTCCTCATTTTATCAAATTTACCAAATTGTACCCTGTGAAAATATTTCATAGAATTTTTGAAAATAATTATTACAGAGCACATGCTTAGCGAATTTGTAATTATTTTTATTGTAATTTTCTAATTACAATAAAAAATAAGAAAGAAAAAGAAAGAAACATTTTTCACACTCAGACACACGTCACAGTTTGTTCATCATTACCATCTATACATATAATAAAATTGTAACTAAGCCGAATCTGAACATTAAATATTTTTTGGAAAATCTTAGTGAAATAGACATTATTATCGATACAGAGGCCGAATCTATAGTTTTTAGAATTTTTGTCTGTCTGTCTGTCTGTTACCGCATCACACAAAAACTACTGGAGGGATTTTGATGAAATTTGGTATGCTGATAGCTGGTTATCCGAGTATAGGATACTTTTTACCGCGGG
The DNA here is from genome assembly GCA_921882275.1 of Brenthis ino. Lineage (NCBI taxonomy): Eukaryota > Metazoa > Arthropoda > Insecta > Lepidoptera > Nymphalidae > Brenthis > Brenthis ino. The sequence continues at coordinate 16,985,575 of OV170234.1, forward strand.
AAAATATTTCATTTCTGAGAAAAAATACAAAAACTGCAATGTAAGATTATACTTATATGTAAAACCTAAGAATTTGGTTTTTGGTCATCTGAACGCGGGCGAAGCCGCGGGCAATGCTATTAAATTATAAAAATCAAATATTACAACACAAATCATATACTAATGCAGATGAGTTATTATATTTTATTAAACCAATGCAAAACGGATAGACACTCAGACTGTATTGGGATTTTAATCCCACAACTGATTTTCAGTGACTTGTAATTTGGTATGCCGTCGATAGCAGTATTAATCCATACAATTTAATATATGTTTAAATCGAAATATATATAATAAAATTTTATACATTGTATGTACAAAATTAATATATGTGTGTAGATAATAATCTATGCAGATAAATAAAATTGAAGTGCCTGTTTGTAATATCAAAATAGCAGCTAGTTACTAAATACACATGAAATTATAATATACGGAAGGTACTTATAAGAAAACATACAATTTTTAACATTTTTATCTGTCTCTGTCTTTTGTTCCGGCTTATCTCCGATACGCCTGGACCGATTTAGACGGGACTTTTTCGGAAGCAGATAGCAGATGTTTTTTATTAATATGTGACCATTGAGTATCGTCTTCCTTGTATACCTATCACAACAACGAATCACGTTCAATCAAATAAAAATAGACCCGATTTGAGTACTTTTCTTAAAGTCAGTCAAAACTAAACATAAATTGTTCTCATGTATCTCATATATTTATAGTTTAATAACAATAAAAAATTATAATACATAATTTATGATTTTATAAGGTCACGTCATAAACTGTTAGTTAATAAAACGACGCGACGGTTAACACCTACGACTTTCGAGTAACGACAAACTCATTAGTAATGCGAGCTTCGTATGAGGTAACTACTATTATATTTCGGCAATTCAGCTATCTGTTAAACTTATCTTCTTTATCAATTATATCGTCCAATAGAAAGGGCTATAAAGTAATAGATTTTAGGGCACACGAGTAATAAAATTGGTTTGAGAATTCTAACGCACGCACTTGCAATGCACAAGTGAATTTCGATACCATCTATGTAATTTTGAACAAACTCAATTAGAATAATAACAAAATATATATAAATAATTATTTTAAAATAATATTTACCACTTGGTCTTATTAAAATATTTTTGATTTAACAATACTTTGTTCTGTATTTTTTGCGCTTCTAAAGGATGTTCATGAGGTTTTAAGCATATTTTGTTTTAATCTTAACAAAATTTCATATTTTTACTAACTCAATGATTATATATTATATTTGCAGTAACTCCACTAATCGATTTTCATACCTATAACCAAAAAATGTAAATATTTTATAAATAATTATAGGATCCGAGACTTTGTCCGGTCCTGTCGAAAAATAAATTTTTAAAAATCCTAGAAACCGATTGCAGCGCCACGTACCGAGTCCAGTTGTGAATCTAAACCATAAAGAAAATTTTTCAACACAGACAAAAAAATCCTCAAAATCGGTACAGCCGCTTAAAAATTCAGTGTCATACACTCGTACAAAATAATTATATGCATGTATGTATACATAAAGATGATGTTATGTTCAGTAAAACATCAGAACACATGTTCGCTATATAACAGCTATAAACACGTCACATTGTTAGGGTACCAGTAGTGGACTATAACATAAAACCGATAGCCCAATAAAAACCATAAGCTGACACGGTATTTATCTCTTATGGCAAAGATGAGGCAATAAAGTGGTTCGCAGTGGTAGGCGCCAACCCATACAATTGTGTTATAGGAGCGTTCTGCTTATGATATCGTTTTGTATACATTAAGGCAAACTGGACTAGCTATTTTAAATATTTGGAACTAACATCTTTATCCGTATTATTACAATTGTAATTTTGTTTTATTTTATCTTTATTTATCTATGTTAACTTTATCTATCGTAGGTAATATTATACATATTATGTACAAAAGTGTTTATTAATTTCCACTTTTTTCATGGTTTTTTCCATAGTAATAGCTTGTGTACTATAGAAATAATTATGACATATTGATAAGATATAAAAAGTTAATTGAGTTATTTATAATACTAATATACATGTAACTACGTAACTTAGTAATGAAGTTTGTAGTATGTTTTTACGTTCTTATAATAGTCTTAACTGATTTAAGTTTTTATTAACAACTAGCTGCCAGGTGGATTATGTCCTGTCCAAATTTTAATTATTTTATTTGTGCTACATGAGTTCACATAAAAATCAAATATAATACAATAATAATGTTCAAAATAAAATCAGCCAAATAGGCCGTTTTCAAGTGATTCAAAAACAAAAATCACCATTTTAATTTATATCTATATACTTATATAAACTTATACCTCTAGGTATAAGTTTGAATTAAAATAAAAATAGTTTGTATCAATATCATTTGACATTTTACAATATCTATACTTTTTCACGACAAACCTGCTTTTAATACGCTTAAGCTCGTGAGTTTAATTTTGATTTTCGAGGTTCTCCCTTGAGAAACCAAAACACAAAAATTGTGAAAAATATTCTTTTTTCTTAATTTACCTGGGAAAGTATTTACATAATTAATATTAAAAAAAAGCTTTTTAATTGAATAACTTCTCTTTCAAAGTCGGTTAATAAATACAATCCAGAAATAACAAATTAAAAAAGAAAAGAGACATATCTCATGGTCTGTAACCGCAGATGATAAGTTCACAATGAATATAATTCATATTAATTCATCCAATTTCAAATCAATAGCAAATCGATTTACTTCCATCGCCGCCATTCATTACACCCTACATTCAAGCAAAATGACCAACCATTACACCCTAAATAAATCGGAAACATATAAATTCAGTGCCAAATTGTTCGATTTCCGTACATAGACGACTCAATTCGCTACAGTGTAGACAAATCTTTTGCCAATTACAAATAATAGTGACCGACACTAACACGCTAATATAATCTTTATGCGTATATCGTTGGAATTGAAATAAATTTTCTGTTCAACTAAACGAAATGAACATTTGTGAGTTGACAGTTGCTAACCATTATAACAGCTAAATACGAAAATATGGGATTAAATTGTGGTGAATTTACAAATGAGCTTAAAGGGAAATCTCATAATATAACAGTGAATAAGTTAACGGCTGCTCTGTCATCGAAAAAAGCATTGTTGCCACGTGTTATGGTACTACAATAGTCATACAATTTTGTGAAGTAAAAGGTGGTTTTACAAACGCATAAAACAAATTTAGTATTCGGTTACCCAGAAATGTTGTTTTAGATTCACAAAATTCATTTCAAATATATTTTTCATCACTATTGATTTTCGTAAGCACATTGTTTTTGTTGACGAATGTAAATTTCTACGATCATTACCATAAATTAAATAAACAATGACTTGAGTGTTTAACATTTGCTTAAAACATCCTACTATTTGAGATATTTATTAAAGGAATCGATTCGACGCCTACGCTGATAAAACACAATTATAAAATTAGCAATGCCATTAAAATGTTACGCGGTGAACGTACCTAGTTTGACCTTAAACATTGTCCAATTTGACTTATGTTGACTTTGCTTAAACACACAGAGTCGGATAATATACCATTTAATTATATTCAGACAGATTAAATTAACAGTTTTTGTATTTATCTTACACGTACCTATCCCTAGATACAATATGATGAGATATATTTAATAAAATTTATAAAAAAATTGCAAAATAACCATGAAAACCGTTGATTATGAAACGTATTTCTAAAAAAATTGGTAGTTAGAATCTTGCATTACAATTTTACAGCGAGGATATATTTTAGATATTTTTTCTATATTGTTTAATATCTACCTGCCCGTCGATTTCTCTTCTTTTAATCATATACATATTTAATATATATTCTTAACATATAAGAAATACTCAAATATAATTTAAATTTGTCATGTAAGTATCAACTTGAGTTTCCATACCGTACATAATATTTCCTATAAATAAAACTAAAACTCCTTAACAGGAGCTGCAATATTCCTTATATTATCTAGAGGAGATAATATTTTGTCCTCTAAATATTAAAAAAGAGACTTTTTCATACTATGTCGATTGTAATATGAATATACAAACTTTTATTTTCAACCGACTTCAAAAAGGAGGAGGTTCTCAATTCGACTGTATGTTTTTTTTTATGTTTGTTACCTCAGAACTCCGTCATTTATTAACCGATTTGAACAAAAAAAATACCACCCCTAAGGGTGGAAAAACAACTAATGATGAATTTAACCTACTTCTAATTGTCATATTGACTTGAAACTTTGCAAGTGTTTCTATTTCCGTTGATAGTACAGTGGTTCGGTGTTGTTGAACTGATCTGATGGCAAGGCCAGAAGGTGGATAGGTGGAACTCTTCAACGGCTAATAGTAGATACTTTGAGTTTGGGCTTATTTTGTTTGATTTGACAAGCCTAACACGTTAGAATTCTTACTTTGCTACTACTGTCTACACTAAAAAGGGAAAAATAAAAACTTTTTAACAAAAAAATAAAAACCGACTTCAAACAAAAGCACTAAAAAGTAAAAAATAACTGATTGGTAGTTTTCATTTACTATACATACCTAATCAAATATTTTCGAAGTCGGTGCGCTTTGGCTAAGTAATTAAAGCCTACCTATTAAATACATACGTAATCAAATATTTTCGAAATCGGTGCCAGCCCATACAAAGCAAAGCACACCGACTTCGAAAATATTTGATTAGGTATGTATAGTAAATGAAAACTACCAATCAGTTATTTTTTACTTTTTAGTGCTTTTGTTTGAAGTCGGTTTTTATTTTTTTGTTAAAAAGTTTTTATGTTGTACACGTAGAAGTATAATGACTGCGTACAGGAACCTCTAGGAGTTGTATAGACTGTGAGGCAGACAGCGCGACGCTTACATAGGAGCTTTTATACTGACTTGAGAACGTCGTCGTTAAAAAGTATGTCTGCATCTAATGCTTTATTATTTGCGTTAATTTTACATTCTGAAACTCATATTGAGTAGACAAAATCTTATCAAGAAAAGAGATAAAAAATAAATTTGAATAAACTTTTTTATTATGCCCATTTTTATTTGCGATGCAAGCAGAAAAATATCTAACAACATATTACTAATATAGTAATTTATTTGTCTATCTGTTTAATTTTATATCATGCAATTCTTCGCACTGCGCGAATCATCAGGCCATCAATTAAAAGCCAAATAAATATAATACCAACTAGGTTTATAATCAAAACATATTATAAACCGAATAGCGCAAAAATACGCATAATATGACCTTATATTGAACATTATTATACTAAATAAACATACTGTGTAACATGCAAATTACAATTCAATTTAATTCTATTTCTCTAACGACTAAATTATAGTAATAGTTACCTACGTTAATTCGTGTTGAGAACATCTAGACAAACCAAGGCCTAAGGATTGAGGAAGTATCACAAGGCTATAAAAAACTACAAATTACTATTTCGAGATCATTAAAGATGGTCGTGAGCGAAATCAATACAAATAAAGCGGTGCGCAAAAACAAACACAAAAAGTAATGAGCAGTCAAACTAGATCATTTCCTTACCAGCGAACAGTTACTTTGATAGATTATTACGTATAGCCATAAGTAAAAACATACAGACGACGATAGTAGATAAAATTTATTAAATACTAGAGACCCGTGTTTATAAGGAAGTTTTCAACAGATTAATGTAAGGCAGCCCTCAGAAACCACTGGATATATGTGCCAGGAAGGATAGTATTCCGTCTCTCTCCCATAAACTATTTTTAGTCCATTGGTAACGCGCCCGCTTGGAAAACCAAGTGAAGCGAATTCAAACTCGGGTCTCACAGCTCTAAGATTTTCATCTCTTAAAATCCAAATCATTTTTAATAGGATTACCACTTACGTTAGATGAAGGAAAATATTGTGAAAAAATCTGCATATCTAAAAATACTAACTAGGTATTTGAAAGAGTTGTATATTAAACCAACCCTCATCTGTCCAACGTGGTGCGATGTCATCAAATTGAGGAATGATCCGTTTCCCAGAGCAGTGAAATGTTAAAAGAGCTTAATAATAATATACAGAAATTGCCTTGATCTATTATTATCTTCATATTTTATTTAAAAAAAAACATATATCTTGATCACCCCTATAACTAGTAAAAATGCAGAAACCTAGTGCCTTCTGATAAAATCTTATATGAATCTTAAATATTCATTTTCAAAATAAATAAAAATAGACTAACGTCACACAAGTAGTCATCTATTATGGTGAATTGCTTATTATTGCGATATTCCATTTTTGTAAAGATGCAATGTGGAAATATCACTATTATGATATTTTTTTAATTATTTTTTAACAAATACGGAGTTTTTTAATCTCTCCATTAAATGAAAAAATCTAGAAATAGACAATCTCAGTACTTTTTCGCTAGTTTCGTAATTACTTTACGGAATTCCTTTCAAGTTGCCTTACGATTAAAGCAAACAACCTTTATACATAATCATTGATAATAATTGCTAAAAAAATTATCCATTTGATACTACATTTTTTGCAGAATGTTTGTTTAGCTTAACCCTTATACGCTTATTTCAAATGAATAACAAAAATCAGAACTTCATATTTAAGTATCCTTAAAAATCAAATACAAGCACTTCAAACTCTTCTCTAAGTTCTCTTATCGAGATAGAGATAGTTTGCTGTAATTCTTAACTTTTTCCAATATGAGTATCTAGAGATGTGTAAAGTGACGAGTTTCTTTATTTTAGAACCTAATTTCAAAGTTATCCAATTATGGTCATAATGCAGTGTAAATATATTAATGTAATATATTCAAACCCATGACCTCCCTCGTACTAGGATAAGTCACTCCGACATATTTCACAATGCATATAAGTTGTCTAAAAAGTTAGTATGAAAAATATTTTATTGATTTAAGAAATTAGCATATTTATGCTTATTATGCACAAACAAAGCGGATGCAGCGTGATTGCATCCGCAATAGCTAATACATAGAACATCCTTAAGTCAACGCGAGTAATTATAAGGTATTATCGTGACGTACGTCTACACGTGCAATTAAAATAGATATTTTATTATTCGCTACATTTTGCCTTCTTCTTATATCTATTATTTTTTTAGTAAAACTCGTGACGCGCCTTGACTTCAGCTAGATTTAAATTTCACATTTTTTTGTAATTAACTTTTATTCTTTGCACGTAATTTTTTAAAAATACGTTATTTGTAAATTATGGCAAACAAGCTAAACCTAATTTTTTTACGTGAGTTATAAAATTGTTCCATACCAATTATCATCCTATTTCATTCCCATCCCTTGAGTAACGAAGGCCTTCCCATATAAGCGCCAGCCATTCAGGTTCTGGGCAGCTCCTACTTTCATCAACTTCTTAGTTATCTCACTTAAGTCATTAGCCCATGATGCTGCTGAGCGTCTTACGCTACATTCGCCTAACCACAATCTTCTCTCTAGCAAGCCCCATCGACCATCATCATCAGCGCATTAGCGCTTTGGGATAGTTATAATTCAAAATAGACTAACATATACATACATTTAAATATAACAGAGTTATGATATACAAGAACAGTGCATCATTACCATATAATCTTTACATAAATCTATTTTTACAATTTTAAATACAATATGTAGAAAATAAAAAATATTTCAGTAATTCGTATTGCTGCAATTATACGTATAATGAATGAAAAAAAATATCTTGATATTTTAGTAGAATATCATGTAATTGTCATTAACATCTTTTATAGTACGTGCTAAAATTTGTTTTTTACACAATTATCTAATCTTTTAACAAGAATACGAAATATTTTTCATATATTCCAGTTATATGTGAACAATTTTATTTTTTTAATTTTTGTTGCATGAAGAAGTAATCCCCGAGGAATGGTGTCTCAGTTCTCTCGTGCCCATCTTTAAAAATAAAGGAGATGTACAGGAATGCAACAACTATCGGGGAATAAAGCTCATGTCTAGTATGAAAGTTTGGGAGAAAGTAATTGAGAGAAGGGTGAGAGAGGAGAGTGTGATAACACAAAACCAATTTGGGTTTATGCCAGGACGCGGGGCAACAGACGCCATATTTGCAATGCGCCAAATATCTGAGAAGTACAGACGTGCGCACAAAAACTTGCATATGGTGTTTGTTGATCTAGAAAAGGCGTATGATAGGGTTCCCCGAGAGGTTTTGTGGTGGGCTTTGAAAGTAGAAGGAGTGCCTGCTAAGTACGTGGAATTGATTCGTGCTATGTACAGAGAGTCTAGCACTCATGTAAGATCGATCGCTGGGAACACCGAAAAATTCAGTGTCTCTGTAGGCTTGCACCAGGGATCGGCTCTAAGTCCATACCTCTTCCTGTTGGTAATGGATGCTCTGACATCGGACATACAGGGGGAGGCACCTTGGTGTATGCTATTTGCAGACGACATTGTATTGGTCGGAGAAGACGGGTGCGAGGTCCAGAGCAGATTGGAAAAATGGCAACAAAGACTGGAGAATGTTGGCTTAAAAATCAGCAGAACCAAAACTGAATATATGTTCTGCGATTTTGGCGGTCTCTCCAGTCCTCAAACCATTTCTCTGGATAAAAGAGCGATAACAGTCTGCTCCGACTTCAAGTACCTTGGCTCCCTCTTTCAAAGCGATGGCGAAATAAACCGGACTGTACAGCATCGAATCAATGCAGGGTGGATGAAGTGGCGGCAGGTAACGGGAGCAATTTGCGACCCCAAGTTCCCTATGAAATTAGAGGGAGAAATATATAAGACGATCATCAGACCTGCCGTCCTATACGGATCTGAAAGTTGGCCCACAAAGAGAACGGATGAAAGACGCATACATGTAGCTGAAATGCGAATGTTGAGATGGATGTGTGATGTGACTAGAATGGATAAGGTGAGGAATGAATACATTAGAGGGAACCTGAAAATTGCGCCAGTGGATGAAAAGTTGAGAAGCAATAGGTTATCGTGGTATGGACATGTGATGCGGAGGGAAGAGCAAAGTGTGGTGAAAAGAGTTTTGTGTATGGAAGTTAACGGGGACAAGAGAAGAGGACGACCAAAGAAAAGATGGATGGACTGTGTAGAAGAAGATATGATTAGAAAGGGAGTAAGCAGTGAAATGACGAATAATAGAGTAGAATGGAAGAATAAAACATATTGCGACGACCCCAAATAAAAATTGGGACAAGGGCAGGAAGAAGAAGAAGATGTGAACAATTTTATTGCAAAAATATAAAAAACTATTATCAATAACGTAGTATATTATCTGTTTAAAGATTAACGTGATTTGTTTTGTGACACAAAAAAGTTTAATCTATATAAACCTAACCTAACCTTTGATACTTTGAGACGTATAGGTATGGTGTTTTTACGTTTTTATGGTAATATTGCTATTATTTTCTAGTTTTATCAATGTCAAAATCGGAATATTCTTTAACTGAACGGTACCCAATGAAAGCATTAAAATATATATTTGAATAAAAATATTAAATTATATTTTAATAGAATACAGAAAAAAAAACAATTTCTTAAGAAATAATCTCCTTCGCTTAGTAACATTAATGACAATGCATGAGTAGTTCCTAAAATCACCTACCTCTACATAAAAAGGAGATAAATATTTGTCTCTATCGAAAATCGAACCGACTATTACCGATGTAGTAAACAGTGCGATTCAGATAAATTGCCCACATCGCCACAACACTTGATATATTGCGAAATATATTAAAATAAATCAAAGGAAAAATAATAAAACCATTTGTGAGTCGGCTTGATATCAGAAGCCAATAGAATGAGGAGCACAGGAGTTGTGTTACATAAACCGCAACTTCGAGAGCTTCGATGACTGGCGCCGTATCGTGTTCACTACTCACCAATGTTTTGATTAGGTACTGTTAAATTATTATTACAAATCATACTTTAAATTACATTTTTTCATAATGCTTTCTTAAATTTACGCCAATATTTGATATCTATATATATAATAATATGCTAACTTGTGGAATTTGTACATTAAATATTTTGGAAAATCTTATTGAAATACATCTTCATTATTATAGACACAGAGGCCGAAACTATAATTTTTAGATTTTTTCTGTCTGTCTGTCTGTCTGTGACCGCATCACGAGAAAACCACTGATTTATTTTCATTTTTGGTTCCCGACGTATTGAGTGCTTTGCAGCACGAGAGAGCCCAAGATTTAGACGTCTCACTATCCAGAAAATTATACAATGAATTTTATTTAAAATACATTTTTTTGCATATTAGGTATAAGTGATGTAGCTTGTTCTTAAAAATAAATCTACAGATAATAATAAAGAATAAGCTAATTTACTTCACGCTGAAATGGACAAAGTCATGCAATTTGTATATGACTGAACAATATAACAGACTGGAGTAATAAACTACTTAGATATAATAGCTTACTATTTTGATTAGCGAAGAAAGAAAAAGTATCTACTCTCTAGCAACTAATAATCGTCTTTAAGATATACTAAAATATGAAATTTAATATTTTCACCACATATCCTCGTATTTATAGAGAGGATAGAGACCCCCACTGCATCTTGAGCAAGAGAGTCCAGACCATTTTATTCCTACCAGATCTAGACATACCTATGAAAAAATCAAACCAAAAATTTTAGTTTCGACATGATCATTCATATCGTCGTCGTATTTTCATTCCTATCGTTAATATAAATATACAAGTAGATTTACAACACGAAAACCATTAATTATTTAATAAATAGAGTAGTAAAATTTAGGCACTTACAATATAATGGAAAACTGGCATCATTTCATTCATCATACATGTTACATTCTTTAAAACAAGTTATTTACTACTTACTCCAGATCACCATTTAAATTTTAATCACTATATTTACGAACACTAAACCAAACTTGTCATTACTTAAGTGAAATAAAATTGATTGATAGGTGACATAAAGATTTAACGCTTGGCAACCAGTCAATCAGGCCGGTCCAACTGGAATTTTGTCAGCTAATCTGATAACTCTACACCTTAGCTTTTACTTCGTAGCTATTAATTGCTCATTTAATTTTTAAGCAGACCTAATTATATTCGAACAATTCCATAAGAATATAATACAAAATATGCTACTGGCGATATATATTTTGTCACCAATTAGGTACTAATGATATTTCCTATTAAATATATATATGTAATTTCATTGATTTTTTACATCTATTATAAAGCTTATTTAGCTTTCTCACTATTTTGAAGGGTATCTACATACAAATTAATAATAAAATACATAATGTTAATAATGTCTTAAATAATGTCTTATCTGAATCGTTTTACAATGCTTTACAATAATCATAGTCATGGGAGAGACTAAGCTATTCGTATATCTAAGAAAATATTATTATAGTGTTATATTATTAGGAACAAAATAATCACATTATCACATAATATTAATAAAATTATTCATTTTATATATTATAAGCACTAGCAGAACCCGCAGCTTCGCTCGCGCAAAAACTTCAAAAAAATCTTTAAAAAGTAAGTTTCATACCAACTTTACCCCCTTTATGGGATGAATTTCGAAAAATGCTAAAACACATATTAAATTAATTATATTGAAGAGTATTAATACCAAGTTTCAAGTAATGCTGATCATAAATATTTTTTTGGATTGTATTATAACGTGTTTTCCCGTGGGAAAAAGATAATTTCCCGCGGTAAAAAGTAGCCAGTGTCACTCTCTAGCACTCCAACTATCTCCACACAAAAAATTACGCTAATCTGCCAAGCTGTTTCGACGTGAAAGAAAAACAAACAAACAAACAAGCAAGCAAGCAAGCAAGCAAACAAACACACTTTCACATTTATAATATTAGTATGGATATAGTTCAAAATGTCGATATTGACTGTCTCAATAAACAATACTATTCGTCAAGTATTGATCACGCTCGTATGAGTGTATAACAGAAAAGAATGTTTACGTTCCATTGACTTTCCTATTTTTATTCTCGTAATTGAACGTTGGAGTAAAAGAACAAAATTGAAGGAATCGGAAAAGATTTCTTTTGCTTTCATGTAGCATTCAATTTCAACGATAACAGTAAAAGATAAAAATCTGTCCACAATGATTGGATTTTTAATCTTAAACCAATATCTAACTATTAAACTTTATATTACAAGCAAAGGTCTCTTTTATTAAATGAAAATAGATTATTCACTCATGTTTTTGTACATTTTTAGGTTGTATAATTTACTAGGCAGTGGTAGCCCAGTGGTAACGCGCTCGCTTGGGAAACCGGGTGACGCGGATTCAAATCCCGGGTCCCGCACCTCTGATGAGAAACATGTGAAGTCCGCCAACCCACACTTGGTAATTTGGGAGGCCCGTGCCCAAAAGTGGGACGTTAAAAAGGGTAAAAACGTTAAAAAATACGATAATTTACTATTAGTGAGCTTCCTAAAACTATACCTAACAGTCGTATATGGTTAGGTAAAAGAATAAGTAATCTTCTAAAGAGATTTTTGTTTTTGTAATACTCCAAATGGATGTTGAGTATATAAATATGAAGAACGAGTACGTAGTAAGTTACGTGAAATATTATATTAAGATGAGAAAGGAAATTTTTACATTACAATTTCATATTGCAGGTTTAATCCAATTTCCTTTGTATAAAGGTCACCTGGATAGCTCTAAGCAATAGTTGGACACGCTAGGCACTGTTACCAACCCTGGGGTGCAACATGCGTTCACCTTGTCGTGATGGGGGGGCTCAGTAAATCTCAGCAATACAACCGGGCGCGAAACCAAGAAACGCACTTGGAGGCAGCACATCTCGGTGAGCGGTGTGCTTTGCGGATTGCTCCTGGTACTTCTCTGATATCAGAGTGAACCGTGGAGCAACCCCATGATAATTGTAGTCTGCTTCGGCTGACCTGTCCAGTGGGATCGTGGTTGAATGCGTATACGATCCTGCGACGCCTCATTAAGACGGGGGTGGTTCCGTTGAGTTTTAGTGGGTAGTACTGGCTTTGCCGGTGAGTCCCACATTTCATGCCTAAATTTATTTCCCAACGATGATAAAGGCACTGTTACCAAGACCCAGATTATAGTTTTAATTTTCCTACCCAACGAGGTCGATGGCAAGATAACGCCTGCTTACCGAGTCAGGTAGTAAAACGAAAGAAAATACATTGTGTCAATAAATAATCTAGTTCTGCGTAGAGGAGAACCCATTTTAAATTAGCCTTTACAGCATAACATGCAGATAATTTGCAGGTACGTATACGATCGGAGCAATTAATGGGGCGCATGATTCGATTTTGTAAATTTTTATCACTTTGTTTGCATCCGTATGGTATTCAATTCGAAATGTTTACTACACAGAAATTTGAGCGCGACGTAAACAACCAAGCGTCTACGGTAGATATCGGTTTACATAAATATATTTAGAGTGCGTTCGTCGCTACGTAGGTACAGAAACTTTGGCGATATTTTTGTATAATCACAGTTGAAAATAACTACTACGCTAGTGGAAAATTGCGGATTCATGGTGTTTATTGCGTCTGAACTAAGTTTTAAACTTAATTATTCTCCAAATACAATATAACGTGATATATTTTCACATAAATACATACCTACTATATATTTAAAACAATATAGGTACATGTATGTATATACTATATATCGGTTATTACAAAATTAAAAGTTATATTTCAATTATTTTCTAAATTCATCATAAATTAGATTTCACTCTACAGTTTAAATTAACTTAATTTTGTACATCATTTGTATTAAAACTAAAAATTATCCATTACATTCATAAATAGCATTTAAAAGGGAGTATAAATCAACGCAGTCAACCTCTCGGAAAAATAGAGTAGAAACAAAATGTTTTATTCAATACAGTTTCCCATTCCAGCATAAAATGAATTTACCGATGAGTCCGCATCTGTCCTCTTCATTTAATAACTGGGTCTTTTACGTCTATCTGTATTCATCTCACTGAATAGATATTCAATATATTAAGTTATAATTCACTGAATATTTAGCATGATTTTCAATATGTCGCCAAAATATTTCCTCCCGTAAAGGATGTTGACCTCGTAGTCTATACTAATATTATAAAGAGGTAAAGTTTGTGAGTTTGTGAGAATGTGACTTTGTGACGTTGTAGGAGATAATCTCTGGATCTACTGAACCGATTTAGATGATATTTGGTAAGAACATAGTTTAAGACACTGGGAAGGACATAGGATATCTTTTATCATCCCTTTAGGGGGTGAAAATGGAAAAAAAGTTTGTATGGATAATCTAGCTACATATTTTTATACTTTATATTTTGATTTTATTTGTTATAAAAAGGAGATGAGAGTGACTGTTTTCACTTTTTCATTTACATGAGTTATTAATTTTTAATTTTTTTAATGGAATATATACATTATACACATATATATTTCACGATAAAATTCTTTACCTAAAATTAGAATTACTATTAAGTTGTAAGTGACATTATAGTCAGTGAAACTTTTTAAATAAATAGTTATTATCTAAAAGTTTTACCAATAGCTTTCTAAACATCATGAATCCATGTCTTTTATTATAAAGTTCGATTATAAACGGTTATGTATCTACATTATCGTTTGTATTGTAACTTTTAATTATATATAAAAATAAAAATGTAAATGTTCTTTTGTGCCAAAGTGCAAATTCCCGAAAGATACTTCGAAATTTTGACACATCTAAGTGTTCTTACGTGGGGAAGATTTCATGCTATTCATTTTACTGTAGCTCATAGATAGAGCTACGGCGCATCAAATTCTACACCATTCAACTGAATGCCATGAAAACTTGTACACATGGGCACGGGGAATATTTTGATGCTATCTACTTAAACGTGTGAAATCGCGGCCAATGCTTAGTTTATAATACATCATACACGATAAATAAAATTTCAAATTACCCGTGATCATGGCACTTGTAACTGTGTTGAAATATCGGGATCTCTCAAAAGTAAGTAAAAAATATACCGTAAAAGGTAAATATCCCGTGTTATCTCATAATAATATTATATTGTCAGTGACCATGAAAATTTAAAGACTCTATTTCAAATGACATCAAACCTTGAAAACGAAACAGATTTTTCCTAATAATCCTTATTAACTAGCTCAGAAAAATTAATGCAAAAATTCGATCCCATAACTACATTTTTGTACGCAAGCACCTACTCGATAAAATATCAAAAAGAAAATACTTTGTTTTCTAAGAAAGTATCATAGTTTGGAAGTGTTCTGAAAAAAATATAGTGCAAAAAGGCCTGTGTAATATGTATGTACATATATCATGATATTATATCTTTTAAGCAAATTAATTTCTTGAATGACTACACAAAAAACGGAGCATACGCTGCCAACAACAGTCTTTTTTATATTGAATGTATAGATTTTGCCAACTTGGAAAGCGAATTTATGAATGAAAATTCACAGGCTATATCCAACCGCTGGCCAGCTGCCAATTGCTATATCCAAAAACGTGGGCTGCACATTAAAGGCCAAAGGTCAGACCAAAATCAATAAACAAATAGTAATCAACCTAGATAGCCATAGAACTTAGCCAAAACGATATTCTACTAGCGCTATTGTAATTTAAAGAAATTAAAAATATCTGGATAGAATATACATATATGTATATGTACGAATTTATGTACATTGAACATATGTATATAGTTATTAGAAAAATGAATGTGACAATTACAAGCATAAAAAACTTGTACAGTAACTATTGAGTGGATTTGATCTATATTTGGTTTCTTTGAAGTTAAAGTAAATAAAATTTACGTTAATACATGTGGTCAGATATACCGTTCGTAAATATGTACCATACCACTATACCGTACAATCTGTACAGTTATGTTTTCTATTAAATTCACAGAGTCACAGACAAATTGCCCTAAGGACCTTTGTCGCTTAGTTTTACAATAAAAAACACAAATTTTTCCCTAATAAGCTCTTATTAAATACATAAATATATTTATTAATAAAATAATAATAAGCTTAAATTTATTTACTTGTTAGTTAACGCAACAGTATTTTTTCCAAAAATTTAAATGAGCTAGATTACTTAAATGATAAAATAACAACATACCATTGACATAAAGACCGAAAAAGATTTATTTTTTAGCCAAAATATGTAACGAGAAACGGAAAATGATTTAGACGAAACATTCAATCCATAGATACAGTGTTCTTTCAAGAAGTATTTTCAATGCTTAAGGACGCGACAATACAAAATAAATAATGTTGTAGTAGAAAACATGAATGAGGATTGGGTATCTGGCGTTAGGCCAAATGGCGGGACGGATGGCGTGCGCCTGTCTACTGCAAAGGTTAGGGGTGACGAAAATAACGTAAGAAATCAGGCTATTGCGTAATATCTCGAACGTAATTATTATGTTCCCTCTTAACTTATGTACACTAACAGTGTGATTCATTTTTGTTATCTTAAATGCTCGCTTTATTGTCAACTTTTCTGGGTTCTGTGCTTATGCACAGAACCCGCGAATGTACTTCTAAGCGACTAAACGTGATCCCCGCTTTCAATGAAAACATATCTATACATATAATAAAACTAGCATTGCCCGCGGCTCCGCCCGCGTTCAGATGACCAAAAACCAAATTATTAGGTGTTAGTAGGATAATAACTTAAAAAAACCGACTTCCAGGCACTAAAATGTAAAAAATTACTAAACGGAGGTTATCATTTAGAATAGATACCTAATCAGATATTTTCGAAGTCGGTGCCAGCCGATGCAAAGCAAATCTAATATATTTCGATACGTAAAATACATATTTACCTATTAGATATTCATATCTTAAAATATTGTAGGCTGGTAATGACTTCGAAAATATCTGATTAGGTACTCGTATCTATTCTAAATGAAAACCTCCGTTTAGTTTTTTATACATTTTAGTGCCTAGAAGTCAGTTTTTTTTAAGTTTTTATTTTTCCATTTTTAGTGTAGACGTTATAAGCAGGTAATTTGTAAGAAGAAAGTTTTTTTAATAACATATTCGATTAACAGTTTATTTATAAAAAAAAAATCAGCTCGACCGATTTCGATAAAATTTATATAGGACCACCTGCAAAGTATACCCTTTGAAACAAAAAAAATCCAAATCGGTTCAGGCGTCTTCGAGTAATCGGTGAACATACATATCAAACCGACGAATTGAGAAACCTCCTCCTTTTTGGAAGTCGGTTAAAAAAACGTGATATATCTTTTTTAAACTTGAACCCAGTCTAAGCATAGTCACTGTCTGGGATACATACTGAATACATTGCTAAATAGTTACTTAATTAAAACACTTTAAGCTAAAGTACAAGCTGTAACTTTAGTATTAATTAAAAGCTAATTTAATTAAATTGTAATTGAATGTCGTTTAATACTTAATTGCTTAATCAGCGAACCTTTATAAGACCTCTAAATTAATGTGATTCTTAAGAAATCCGATAACATTGAGAGTCTATCGCATATTTTAGTATACTTAATACATGCTTACTTGAAGTTTGATACTTTAAGCAAATGTACTTGTAATGTTTAAACCTTACTTATTCTCCCTTAGCCTTTTTCCAGGTGAAATATATTTTTTAAGCCATAAAACATTAACAAACACGACCCACGGCAGGGGGGTTGTCACCAAAAATTTGCTCCAGGCTATTTTTAATTAAAAAACCTATGTTCTGAAGATGTTTTGTTATGACAACCCTATATAATTAAATTTGTAATAAAATTATCTATATTTTGATACTTGGTTTGTTCGGGAAAGCGATACGAGCAATTAACTAATTTAATTAACCTGTTTGTTCCTGGATGTCTACCGTATAGCATGTAGTGGCATTTTCTAAAAGTTTAAATTACTTTCAATTGATACTAAGTTGTCTCGGGAACTTTACTAAATTTATCTCTTTAAATTTACTAAATTTTACTAATTTAACTCTTTAATTTTTTTTAATTAACCCCCGACGCAAAAAGAGGGGTGTTATAAGTTTTACGTCGAAGTCTGTCTGTCTGTCTGTCTGTCTGTGTGTGTGTGTGTGTGTGTGTGTGTGTGTGTGTCTGTCTGTCGCATCGTAGCTCCCAAATGGATGGACCGATTCGATGCGGTTTTTTTATTTAAAAGCCAGTTATAATAGCTACAAAAAAAACAAAAAAGAAAATCATTTGACAGAGGAGGAAAAAGGTACTAAAATGTTTTGCGTTTGCCTATTTATATACATTGTAAAAACTTATGTAGGTAATACTTAAGCCAAGCGCAGGTACACCGCTAGTTGACTGAAATTATAAGATTTGCATAATATTTTTTTATAAATATACCTAATTATAAGATTTCTATTTAGTTTTTAAAGCTAAAGTAAATACGTACAAAGGCGATCTTAACTAAAAAAATACTTTATTCATTTTAAAATACAGTTAATACCTAATAATAAAGTACAGTTAATACCTAAAAATAAGCTAACAGACGAGCGAACATTACAAAATAATCAATAAATAAATAAATATGTTGGGACATTAACACATAACACCATCTAGTTCCATGGTAAGCTACGATGTCTGTGTTATGGATAACAGATAGTTGGTACATTACACATATATAACTTTAAATACATACATATTATAAATATAAACACCCATGACTGGAGTACAAACGTTCGTGCTCATCATACAAATGAATGCCCCTAACGGGACTCGAACCCGCGACCGCTGGCACAGCAACTAGGATAACTACAAGCTGAGCTAAACGTCATCATAAAAATTTGTCTTTTCATATTTCCTAACATTATTCATACATTATCGTGTCATTACCATTAGTTCAAAACTTTATCTGTAATACAAAATAGAGGTGAAGGTGAATTAACCGTATCTTATTAATTACTAAAGAAACAAAGTCTTGATGGAAAATGCATGTTTTCTTTTATGGATGTTTACTAAAGCTCGGTTAAAATGAATATGACGAATTCGAATAAATATCGTACCAAACAATAAAAAATTTAACGCACAATAAAACATGAGCTTTAAGATTTGATCAATGATGAGTAATGACAAATTTTATGATCTCATAGAACGTAATCATAATAAAGTCTCGCAAAATATAAAATGTTATTTTGTCTCTCTTGCTAGTTTTAAAATGAAATATTTTGTTTACGATCAGTAATATTACTTTGTTTTTTTTTGCATAGTATGCTGACGGATTCTAAACCCATCAATTTTAATATTAACTAGGCAAGTCAGAATACTAAACTTTAAAAGTTTAAATATAAAGGGGACTATTTCTTTATATTTACATATGACTTGCTGTCGCTTCATTCAAATCCTATCTTCTGCGCGTCCTTTGCTTTAGAAATACTATCAGAACGCCCGGATTCGCTCGCGCTAAAACTACAAAAAGAACTCTAAAAATATAAGTTTCATATAAACTTTTATCCCCTATTTTACCCTGTTATGGGATGAATTTCGAAAAATGTTAAAACACGCATTTATTTAATTGTATTGATGAGCATTAATGCCAACTTTCAAGTCATTCCGATCATAACTTTTTTTTGGGTTGTATTATTAGGTGTTTCCCCGTGGAAATGAGATAATCTCCTGCGGTAAAAAGTAGCCTATGTCACTCTCCAGGCCTCCAACTGTCTCCACACAAAAAATCTTACCAATCAGTCACACTGGTTTGACGTGAAAAAAGGACAAGCAAACAAACAAACAAACAAACAAACAAACAAACAAACAAACAAACAAACAAACAATCAAACAAATAAACAAACAAATAAACAAACAAACAAACAAACAAACAAACAAACAAACAAACAAACAAACAAACAAATAAATAAACAAACATACAAGCAAACACACACACACATTTTCAAATTAATAATATATGAATTATTCTACTACTACTAACATTGTTTGATCCCATTACCAATAGCTAAGCGTATACGCGTATCCCTCTGCTGCGCATGGGCCTCGCTTAAGTACCACCACGCTGACCAAGTGCAGATTGGCCGATTTCATATGTCTTTCGAAAATTGCTAAGCTAAGTTCTCTCATGCATTTAGGTTTCCTCACGATATTTTCCTACACCGTAAAACAAGTGGTAAACAAGTTGAAAAACAGCTTGTAATATACTTATAAAATTAGAATGACGTACATTATAATTTAATGGAAAGTTATTTTCAATAGATTAATCTTTGTGGATATATCATACATTCGCGACTCGTTTCCTGGCGCCTCAACCGCCCGCGCTTTCTTACAGTTTCTCCCTTGAACTCACGAAAATATAAACACCTACGCACTGTAACGCCCACGTATTGACTTTGATAAGTTGGAAAATATGACCCATTATATTTTATATTTCCTTAAATGCTTTTTATTGATGCCTTTTACAAGTTCTTTTTTACAAGTAATATAACACACGCCATAATAATACAATAAGCGAGCGATCTTTTGTGTCGGCTAACGACATTAGTATTGCTTGCCTAAAATTAAAAATAAAATATTATTTTAACTATGTCTGATGAAAAAGAATAGTTACTTAATATACGTTCCAATCATAACTCTGAAGAGTTTTTGAGTTTTCGTGTCTTATGTCGAATAATAGGGAATGTCTTTGAAGTATGTAGACATCGTGATGATGTTACTATTATGTAATACAGACTACCTAGTGACTTTTAGTAATATGCTATAACACTAGAAAAGTTTGCATGTGCCAAAATAAAAAGTACATCGACCCATAAACTGTCTCTAAAAAAAGTGCATGCTCCATTGTCAATTACATGAAAGACACATACATATTTCCCTTTTGATCTCCGCATGACTTCGTCAAACTGCACCAAATTGGATATTCTTTACTAAAATAAGATTTTTTTTAAATCTCATGACATGAAAAGTGAGTGAGTGCAATAGTTTTATAGGGCTGCGAATGGGAATGAAAGTTTGTATGGGGAAGCAAGCATTAAATATTTTAGAATCACAAAATAGAACATGGTACTTGGGAAATAGAATATTATACTACGCAAATAGATCCTTCCACTCGTTGATTTTGTAATAGAATGTAGTGGAATTCCTTAAAATGTGTGAGGTTCGTTGCATCCAAAAGAGAAAAACTAGACAAAACTTTATCAACAAGTATTTAAAACCTCTTTCTCCTTCCACGAACTACAGACTAAACCATTTATTAGTTAGACTACGGACAACTTAATGTTATTATTGACGTACATTACTGCTTTCGTCTGTAAGTAAACATCATATTTCTTTACTAATACCACGTTACCACTAACGTTTTCCTAGTAAAAATACGTAAACATGTAAACTAAAAAGATTTTCGTAAAGGTATAAAAATATATATATGATACATAAAGTACTTATGTACACTACATAATATGCAAATGAAATTGATTCTTAATAAAATCTTTTTGAATAAAGTATATTTTGATTTGATTTGACCATGGTTGCTGTAAAACAATCGAATGGAATCGAACCAAAAATCAAAATAAATCTGCGAAAAAAAAAACCGTTTTAAAAATATATATTTCATGCTAAATAGTGAAAGAACGTGACAAACGCTACATGCATCATTACATCTATTGTTTCTTTCTATTCATATTATACTACTAGCATTGCTCTCGGCTCCACCCGCGTTCAGATGACCAAAAACCAAATTCTTACATATTAGAATACTCTTACATTGCAGTTTTTGCATTTTTTCTCAGAAATGAGATATTTTCCCACGGTAAAAAGTATCCTATATATGCTATATAGCTATCACTATACCAAATTTCATCAAAATCCCTCCAATGGTTTTTCTGTGATGCGGTAACAAATAGACAAACAGACAGAAAGACAAAAATTCTAAAAACTATAGATTCGGCCTCTGTATCGATAATAATGTTTATTTCAATAAGATTTTCCAAAAAATATTTAATGTACAGATTTGGCTTAGTTACAATTTTATTATATGTATAGATTTTATTATATGTATAGATTATTTTCTTCGTACAACCTTACTTTATATTATTACTAATTTGGGAATGTGTATGTTGATTTGTTTTCTTTCAAACAACAACAGAATAACAAATCGATGTTATTTTTCACATTTCCTTAGTTTACGGGCTGGAAGTGGAATATTAGTCTGATGCAAATAAATATTTTATGTCGCCTGAATGAAAATAAGTCAAGTCAGTTATTTACTATCCATTTTCTAGCTCTAAAAACATCATATGTAAAGTTGCATTGCGAGAAAGAACTCTAAAATTTTGTAAACAGGGTATCTAAGCTTAATATAAACTGCACTATTATATTATATAATAAATGCAAAAGTCGGTGAGTGAGTCTGTGTGTTTATTACTTCATCATTCATAAGGAATTTCATCGAATGCGAAATAGTGACAGCTTAATTTTACATTAACTCACATTTTATTAACGTGTATCTGTTTATTTGTATGTCTATTTGTGTATCTGTATGTCTATCCGTGGCATCGAAGCGTCCAAAAGGATGAACCGATTTTAATTCAGTTTCTGTTTGTTTGAAAGGTAACTTAATCGAGTGTACTTAATCGAGCTTTTTTATACGATAAAAAGGATATGAACAACTTACACTAATCGATGAGAAACTTGGTATCCCGTTATTTTAATGATATGGTAACCTTGGCCTGTGCTGCAACGCCACCTGGAATCTGCATGATACTCAACTGTTTACTAAAATACTGCAGATATTGTGTTTACTCTTATTGAAATGGACGCAATGGATAGGTTTTTGTGGAGTTTTTATTTTTTGTTATTTTTAATATATCTTTTATATATCAAAAGAGAATAACCGCGAGCGAAACCTAATAATAAATAAAATGTTAAATGGTCATCCCCACAACGCCAGTGGTCTGCATAATACAAGTAATTTATTAAAGGGCGTGGATATATCTGATAAACAGAATACTTATTTATGTACTTATTGTTGGTTTTCTTTCATGAGATTTATTGCTACAGATGATTGTATCTACTTCATAGTTTTATTCTGTGGAAAAGCTTTTTCTGATTTACTTGTATTTTGGCGTATTTTCTGTTATATATAGTTCGCATTATTTATATATGGGCTACTTTTATATCAAAATACAATTGATTTCCATACTATAATTCATTATTTTGCGAAAATGAAAACTTAGAAAAATCTTAAACGGTAGTTTTGACTACACGCAAATCCAGCAAATAATGAGCAAAATTAAAGGCCTTTATGCAGTTATTAAGACATAATAGGTACCTATATTATTCATTTTACCCCATTATCCTTTATTCTGTTAACGGCAATTTATGAAGCTAAAGCGATTTGCACTTCACTGTCTCGGCTCACTTTGAATTGTCAAAGAACCCTTTTTTAAAAAGATTAGCGTCAATGACGAATAAAATGAAAGTGCGTTTACAAAATATCGTTAAGATGTAACATTTCATATGTACGTGCTGTATTATATAAATGCATACATACAATCTAATATTATATTAATACCATTAATGTAAAAAATATGAGTTTGTGTATGTTTGTTTGTGACTTTTTCACCTTGTAAAAGCTCAGCAAATTTGAGTGAACTTAGAAAAAGAGATAGCTTATATTCTTCATTAACACATACTTTTTATAGACGTACCACGCGAGCGGAGCCACGGGTGAAAACTAGTCAAATGAAAATAGATTTACAGTTCAAAAATACTGGATGCCAGTAATCCTTAAAGTAAGCCAAACAGCCGTTATTTCACAACCTGCTGTTTAGTGTAGTTAAAAGGATTTGCACATCCCGGCATGCTTTGTAATGTCAAAGCTTTTTGAAGGATTAGCGTGTGACATAATTAGTACCCGTTGAGAGGAAGTCGAGCTTTACCTGGTAGGTCAAAAATAAATATTTTGTTATTCAGCAATTCACTTAAACGTTTTTCTGAGTTGATATTTAAGTAATTACAGATTAAACTACAACGCAATTTAACCTCAAAAATCTAAAAAGGTATTTAAAAAAAAAACATTTCATAGTATCTATCCTCATTGGAATATTAATTAATATTATATAGCCAGTATTTACACAATTTCTTTCTCAACAGTTTAAAACTATAAACTTTATGATTAATATAGTGTGTCGGTATAAATCGGATATACCCTAAATCCTCTTTACCCAGGTGACATTTGAAACGCAAAGATTTAGATCATAAATGAGCCCGTATAAGCAAAAAAAGGCAATCCATTGACAAAAACCATTTTGCATGCAAATTTTTAAGTAGGGTCAGTTGTAAGTCGCAAATTCTAAGATGAGTCACGCGCCGCTCTTCTTTTCATCATTTCTAACAAAGGGTAGAATGAGATTCCCGACTTAAATGTCTTTTATGTGCACTTTTGGGGCAGATAACGTTCACGTGTACCTAGATATTGTCAATTCATACGCCATTTTTAAATATGTTTGGTTTTATTTATTTAACAGTATAAGCTCTTAAATGATAAATATGTACTAATTAATACATATATACAGCAATGGTAGCCCAGTGGTAACGCGCTCGCTTGGGAATCCGAGTGAAGCGGGTTCAAATCCCGGGTCTCGCACCTCTGATATTTTTATGTGCGAATCATTTCTAACATGATTACCACTTGCCTTATAGTGAAGGAAAATATCGTGAGGAAACCTGCATGTCTGAGAGAACCTAGCAAGTTTTCGAAAGACATGTGAGACTATGGCCTAATCTCTCTCGTACTGAAAGGAGGCTCGTGCCCAGCAGTGGGACATTAAAAAAGGACTGAATATATACATATGTACATACAGAAAAAATACTGTAATAAATAATAACTTATATCATTCACAGTACTAATTTCTTAAGCCTTCTGAAGAATCCACTATTTTGAATTACATTTAAATGAAATATTTTGTTACGGTCAATTTTATTCCTCCTCTATCTTTTTTTTTTCTATCTATTTATTAAAGCTTGAGATACTCCAAATCAACTTGAATCAAAAATTCAGTCTTTAAAGAAATCGATTTTAGAGCTTACTTTATTTTGGACACTAAAAGTAATAAATAACAAGTAACAATACAAACTAATATATTGTCTGTAGATACTTTCATCTATACTTTTATAAATATTACACAAACGTTATACATAAAATATTTATTTTATCGGTCAAAATTAATTTTGCGACTTCCCAGTAGAGAATCTCTTTACCGTAGCCAAATGCAAAAAGAAGAAGAAAGAAGTAAAAGTAAATAAATAAGTTATTAACCATGTAATGCACATTAATAAAGAATGCTGATAAAATTTCATTTCCTACTTAAGTATGTCCGAGTTATTGTAAACAAGCACATATTTTCAACCCAATCCACTGCACACGTATTTTATTGTATCTCTACAACAAATGCGCAGAGACTAAAATAGAAAAGGTAAAAATATAATAGCCCACCGTACGAGTGGTCAGTAGAACAAACTATTGGCTTATTTGTCTTAACAATTTCACGTTCTCGGAAGACATTATTCGGCAGACGGCAGGTAGGTAGGCGCTTTTAATGACGCCGCCGTTGCCTGGCCCTATCGAGGTGAGAAGTAGTGATAAATACGTAATGGATGTTAGAGTTACTACTTTTATTCTTCTTATTTCAACTCCAATAACGTGTCCAGTTATCCTTTCACCAATGTCATGAATAACTGATGTAGGTGTACATATCTATACTAATATTAAAAATTTTATTTCTTTTTTTACTTGATATAAAAATTTCTTGCTTTTTATGGTGTTACTCAAGAGGGTTTTAGGTTATCTAACATTATGATTCAACCCTTAGGAGCGAAGCAATTATAAATATATAAGTAAATTATACAAGCGGAATCACGGATAACAAGTATGTACATAGCTATAGTTTATCAGTTGCTACTTTTTTTTGAAGTTTATACAACTCTAAAGTCATATTGATTTTCTGCAATAGTGGTAACGATACCAAGTTGCTTACATAATTTGTATCTGAAAAGTTTCTTTCTCTCTATTACTTAAAGGAAAGCGTTTTTGCTTAACAATTAATTAATTTATTTATGTAACATATATTTTTATTAATTAATAAACAAAAGCATACATACTATTATACCATAAAATATTAGAATAAGAAAATAGAAAATCTCATATTAGAAATAGTGGTCACAAATATTGCAAAATAAATAAAACTACCTACATATAATCGGCCAGAACAGTCTTTATGTGGAATGTTATTATTTCCGATAATAACAATATGAACAGATGTACAGAAGGCACATCATTAATACAAATCCAGTTGAGTACGCGCATTTCTTTCAACTGTTTTATATTCAACAAGCCAATATATACCTTATACCTTAAGAATAAAGGTCTGGTCAGAAGTATATTAAATGCTTCAAAGTGATTGATTTAAACTGACAGTTATTGAGTGACAGCCGACAATCGCAGGCCGACGCCTCGACATGTCAATCTCGTAAATATGGCGTTTTATTTGACGTATAAACATTTTTCATTTACAAATCGATATAAACCAAGTTTAATATTGCAGAGAAGAGATATTATGGTAACTGTAAACACTAATGGGATTGTTATCTTGTAATGACAAATACAATCGCATGATGATGGAAAATTATAACTAAATCAATTTCTTTAACAGCTCTACATTAATCCATACATAAAATAATAAAATTCTAACAAAGTCGAATCTGTACATTAAATATTTTGTCGAAAATCTTATGGAATTGTTATCGATACAGAGGCCGAATCTATGGTTTTCGAATTTTTGTCTGTCCGTCTTTCTGTCTGGGAACGCAACACGAGAAAACTACTAAACAGATTTTAATGAAATTTGGTGTGATGATAGCGGGTTATCCGTGTCAACATATAGGATACTTTTTATTGTGGGAAAATATCTAACCTCTGCGAAATCTATACTAACTGTTAAAATGTATCTAGGGACGAAACCGAACGGAGCGAGGGTGAGTCGATAGTCTATTCTATTACAAAACACGTAGCAAGCAGCCGAAAATCAATCTTTAAAACTATGAAATAACTTAATATAAAACTTTAATAAAGCAATAGTAAAGGTAATACCAGGTTTTATTATGTTTTATCTTTATATATACTCTACCTTTAATTTCATTTCGGACGGCAACTAGGAGAAAACACATAAAATCCGCGATGACATAATTTATAGTGGACGACGGACATAAATTCAGGTTCAATCAGATGAAGACTTTACTCTTTAAATGTACCGCATTTTTAAATTTTCTATGTGTACGTTTTTGTGTTTTGTTTAAATAGTATAATATTTCTTTAAATTTAATATTTATTTTTTAAATAACTTAAATAAAACAACAGTGTCAATAGTTTCATAAAATAACGCATTGTCATATTGTTTATTTATTTTTTCATAATTAAACATATTGTATTATTTAGCAATTACTTCGTTCTTTTTGCTGTATATTTTCTCTACAAATTTATAAACAATGTGACCTCAAACACTTGAGGATGAATAATTTTAAAGACCATGTTGCTAATCGTGTTGCGCATGCGCCATCACGAAGTAAAAACTCGCAGCGTTAATACTCCGCTTAATTTCAAACCCGATAATTATAACTGTAAAACAAGACAGGTTAAAATCCGTTATTATCATATGTAAAATATATTGTGCTAAAAATAAATTTTAACAATAGGAATGCTTGTAAATAATATATCCGCTTGATCCTCATTTTTAATAATAAATATGAGTTGTTGAAATAAAAGGAAATGAAAAAAATTAAATCCTATTTAAGCTGTATCCAAAACTCAGTACCTATACAAATCATTAATAAGGTTAATTTGTATAGGGACTTCTATTTAGCATTTTTACATTAATCCTGATGTTTCGAATTCATTACAGCAATCATGGTCACGGGTGAGACTGAAATAGTCATTATTATTGATACAGAGGCGAAATCTATAGTTTTTAGAATTTTTGTCTGTCTGTCTGGGAAAGCATCACGAGAAACACACTGGACAGATTTTGATGAAATTTGGTATTATGATAGCTGGTTATCCAGGTCAACATATAGGATACTTATTATTGCAGGAAAATATCTCATCTCCGAGAAGTGTATACTAAGCTTTAAAACTTAACTAGGGACGAATCCGAGCGGAGTGAGGTTGAGTCGCTAATATATTAGTATAGTATATCAGTTCGTGTTCAGTTGGATTTCTAATTCCAATGCCAAGCACTATTTTAGATTCCCCAAATTGACTGTCCGCAATCGAAAAGAACCGAGGTTAGGTACTCTATGAGGAATGACATGCAATATCATTTGCACCAACCCTTTAAATGCCCAACCGTATGATGTGTGACTATTATGTGAAATAATAAATTCAATTGTTTTTATTCAATTAGATTTTATACACATGAATAACTGTGGCTTGACCATTTGGCACAATTAGTTTATTTAAATCCTTATGGCTGGACTTAGAAAGTCAATAACATGACTTGTGTTTCTTAGATTAGAATAAATATAAAATTAAAAACAAACTTACACCATAAGAAACAAGTGCTCAAACCTTCTAGATAAAGAAAAGAAAGAAATAAAGAGAAAGAAATCTTAAATAAAAAAAATAAAGTTTTCATCCACCTATATAATTAAACGTATATGAAGATCATATCGAACCTAAAATATAAGTTAAATATCACTAGTTTCAAAATATTAATATTATGTTAAAAACTTCTCTTTAAACACTGTATAAAGTATGTAGTTATTCTAAAATATGTAAAGCGAATAAAAGCACACCATGAAATTACCCATTTAAAAGTCTAACAATGAGTCATGCACTAATAAAAATAAAGTTGACAGTTAATATAGCGGCAAATAATAATTTTATAACATCCGCACAAACCAAAGTTGATATGGGCAATAAAGCCGCGAATACGGGAGACGAATACAATTACATCTGAAATACAAAGAGCGTGAAATTGTTGCTGGAATTAATAAACATATTTAAAAATAAATAAAATATCCGGTTTTAATATATTTAATTACTTTAAAAATGTTATGCTTCACTATAAAAGATATTTTGTACATCTAATATGTAAGAAATATTATCTAGACAAAATTATTATCTTAAAGAAAACTAATAATAAAAACTTATTACCAGTTACTTAGGGTTATCATTCGTTTTATTCTACTTTTATAGAATACGTCTAAATCAGTTACGTTTAAATTTAGTAATAATTATTATAAAAAAAACTAGACATTTCCATCAAAATGCATTTTGTGAGTGAGACTACAACATACGTGATAGTTACTGAAAAGCACGAAAGGCGCATGAAATATGAATGTCGTCTAGCAATT
This sequence comes from Brenthis ino, assembly GCA_921882275.1. NCBI lineage: Eukaryota > Metazoa > Arthropoda > Insecta > Lepidoptera > Nymphalidae > Brenthis > Brenthis ino. The sequence continues at coordinate 17,015,038 of OV170234.1, forward strand.
TGAGGTTCCGCAGGCATGTGCATGTGTTGCAGTTCGACTCCGTGCCAAAATTGCTATCTTCCGTTAACTGACGAAATGAAATGGCTCTATTTGTGCACTCAGTAAAAGGAGTACTATTTTATTCTTATATTACGCCAATTGTAATCACAATGGAGAGACGTATTGTTAAGCTCTTTAATCAGTTTTCCAACTCGAACTCTACAGTTAAAATATATGTATAGAAATTGTCTTAACAACTCTTGACTTTTTAGGTTAACATTTTTTTTATTTTTATTATTATTCTTTAATTAAAAGAAATATTCATGTTTATAATTTAACCCGTCGCCATATTTTATATATCTATGCATATAATAACATTCTGAGTTGAATCTTTACATTAAATATTTTTTGGAAAATCTTATAGTAAAATATAAAATAGTCATCTAGAAATATAATCCATGCAAAAATAATCCATGCAGAGTCCGAATATATAGTTTTTAAAAATTTTGTCTGCCTGCCTGCCTGTCTGAGAACGCATGGCGAGAAAACCACTGGACGGATTTTGATGAAACTTGGTAGGGTAGTTGTTTGATAGCTAGTTATCCGGGTCAACATTTGGGATACTTATTACTGCGGGAAAATATATCATCTCTGAGAAATCTATACTAACTGCTAAAACGTAAAAACGAATCCGAGCGGAACGAGGGTGAATCGCTAGTCTTATATGTAGATATTATTGACATAAGCTCTCTATGTCAACACATATTGTTTACTTGTTAACGTAAATAGTTGTGGTTAACGATATCGAACAAAAGATTTCATTACCATGTAAAATACCACTAAATGCTATAAAAGGCTATTAAGCTCTAGTACATGATCGTAAGGTACTTGATACTTCTATGGCTTGGATCCAAACGTGATGTAACAGGAACATGCTATACACATACTCGTATCTATGTACGTATGTAATATGCTGAATGTTGAACATCGGACTACTATTATATTTGCGTAAGTTTGTATGTGTGTTTTTGTTTGTTACTCTTTTACGCTATAATTGCTGGACGGATTAGAATATTATATAGAATTAATAGTATATAGATATTCTATGACCTGAAGGAACACATGGGTTATTGTGAGGTACCAAGAGACGCACGCATGGAGTCTCTATATACTAAATTTCGTCCAGATTCGTCGAACCATTACAGCTTAAAGGTCTTTTTTAAACAGAGATTTTGATTGATTCCCCATACAAATTTTCATCCCCATTTTCACCCTCTTAACGGATGATTTCCGAAATAAAAATATCCTATGTCTTTCCCAATGTCTTAAACTATCTTCTTACCAAATTTCATCTAAATTGGTCCAGTAGGTTTTAAGTTTATTCGTTACAAACATACAAAAATACAAATCTTTCCTCTTTATAATATTAATAATGTAGATACAAATACATACAAACTTTTATTACGTTTATAAGAGTAGTCCGATTATCTTAAGCATCGAATATGTGTTCAAATAACAAAGTAATATTAGACAGAGTTGAAAACTGTTTAACACCACAGCAGTAAGAAAACCCAAACGTGGATAAATTACGCAGATTTATTCACAGACACATTTTTGTAAATATGTTATGACGGTGGGAAAATCATTTCACACATGCCATGCACTCTCAACGGCTGTTTGTAGGCTCCGCCGCCAATTCGCACTTAGCTCGTAAACTTGCGGTCGCCTCGTCACCACGTACAAAGTTATAAAAACAAAAAATAATAATCAACTGTGAAATATACCTACAATAATTGTATTATGAATACTTGTCGTTCTCAGTTTTAGTAGTGAACGTCGTAAAATTATTTCAAAGGGAAAAATGCTGGTAAAATTATGGATGTATGATGTACTAGGGACTCACCCTCGCTGCGCTCGATTTAGTCGCTAGGTTGATTCCTAATACAAATTTCCATCCCCATTTTCACCCCCTTAAGGGATGATTTTCTGGATAAAAAATTTCCTTCCTTTCCCAAGGTCTCAAACTATTTTCTTACCAAATTTCGTCTAAATCGGGTCAGTAGTTTCGGAGCCTATTCAGTATAAACAAACAAATCAAAAAATCAAATCTTTCCTCTTTATAATATTAGTATAGATACCTATGTATAGTTTCTTATGATAAGCGATATCATGTAAAGAGAAAATTTCACAATATTATACATTTTACATCAGTCACGCTATTATGACGACAGTAACGATTTAATTACAATATTAATTTTCACCTGAACTTTATATTATAATCATAATGCATGCGGCTCGTTGGTCTAGGGGTATGATTCTCGCTTTGGGTGCGAGAGGTCCCGGGTTCAAATCCCGGACGAGCCCTTTTTTCATAACACTTCTCAACATTTCATTATATTTCATTTCATTATATTTTTGTCTTTTAATTAGATGATAACGAAATATTCATATCTAAACTAAACTATGTTATATTTCATGACAAAATAAAAAAAATTAAGTTTTTAAAATACTATTATCGTTTTTCAAGATTTTATTTTTAAAATAAATATCCTTACTAAACTTATAACGTCACGGTTATATGAAAGGTTTGCGAGGTCCTGAATTTGAGTTCCGGACGAAGTTAATAATGATGATTTATTCGTCACGAAGTAGATACACAGTACTCAGTAGCAACCCGAAGTTGGGAAGTTGACTATGTTTACACTTCCTCGTCTTAGAGAGCTATAAAGCAGTCGGTTCTGCGCCTTATCTCTTACCGGTCCTGTGGAATTGTCACCCACCGAATATAAAAGATAAAAGGAATAGAGAAAAGATTTCATAAGCGTCTGCGTACCCGCTTGTGCACTAAAACATATGGCAATTGGCTAGTCAGTCAGTGTGATTGGCCATCGTAACTTAATAGCTTAACAAGAAATTATAACCGCAAAAGCATGAACCTATGTATTTTTCCCGCTCTTTCCCGCAACAAGGGACTATTTATTTATTTCAGTTTTTACATAATAATATGAATCGTAGAACAGTATAGGCTGATTTTTATCTCTCATTTATCTAGTGAATCCGATGGAGTATTGCTAAAAATATAATAATTTAGGGACGCCAGTTCCTCAACTTAATTATGGTAAAACTATTACTAAAAGAAGATACTATTTTTCGAACAATATTTTCTAAATGTTTCAGTTTGACGTAATCGGACCGTGACTCGGAATGAATATCGAGAATAATGTTTCATTACAATAAAGATAAACCCGACCTCCGAGAGAAGTAAGCAATACCAGGATTGCATAGTAATACTATGAAAGCCTATAATATTTTTATTCAACGAATTCATATTTATTACCTATATAAAATTATACAAATTATTATTTAATTAGTGTTTTTTTTTATTTTTCTTTTTTTTTCATCTATAGTGTAGGGCATAGTATGTAGTACCTAGTAGCAAAAAAAGAAGACAGTGTTTTAATGAAATCGCTTAAGCCGTTTAAGTTAGTTTTTTTTTTCATATTTAAATGGGACCATACTGGAAATATAAAACAATACTGGAAATACACTTTCAAATAAAACAAAAATTGTCCAAATCGGTTAATAAATGACGGAGTTCTGAGGTAACAAACGTAAAAAAAAAATACAGCCAAATTGAGAACCTACTCCCTTTTGAGGTCGGTTGAAAAAAAAGAATTACTACGTACGACTCTTGTCTATCTATAAAAAACGTATAAAGTAATTCTTCATGTATTTTTGACATTGGCTTTAATTACCTACTTTAATTTGTTTAAAATGTTAAAAATAATTAATAATTATAAATTATTAAATAAATTAAAATTATTAAAATATGAGTAAGAATTTTATATAATACATTACTCATACATTAATATTGAATAACTTGTACAACAATAATAGCGAATGAAAGTATACACAGCTGAAGTGTTGAAGTTTTGTTATCTTTTAGTCTTTACAGGTATTTTAGTTAGGTTTTTAATTGTTTCTTAATATTATTGTTAAATAAAACGAATAAGATGACCCGATCAAAATGTTGCTCTCATTTATAGGGACATAATAAAATATTGTATTCCATATTATACTTAAATCATAATTAAGCTCTTAACTGCCCTCTGAACTGCCTCGGTGGTGTAGCATGTGCGGCTGCACACCCGGAGGTCCTAGGTTCGAGTCCCGGGTCGGGCCATGTTTGGTTACTGAGTCTTTCTGTATAGTAAGCCTCAGTAACAGCCCGGAGTTGGGAAGTTGGCGGTGTTTTACCCCCGTGCCTCGGAGAGCACGTAAAGCCGTCGGTCCTGGGCCTTAACTCTCACTGGTCGTGTCGAGCAGTCGTCCCACCGGAGTATGAGGGTGACAGGAATAGAGAGTGCACTTGTGTCTGCGCGTACACTTGTGCACTATAATATTATCTCCTGCGCAGTTGACTAGTCTCAATGAGATTGGCCGCAGTGGCCGAAATCGGTCAGGATATATGTGATATAAACTGTGTGACAGTTTACTAACATTTTTTCGATATAAAAATTAACCTCCGTCTCTGTCTCATAAAAGTGAAGTAATTTTTCTTTTAATATTTTATCGGTGAGAATCTTTGCTAATCCAGAGTAAAAAGTATCTTATATTCTTCCTACTTGAAACCTCTAACAATGTGAAAGTTTTTATAAAACCTGTTTAGCTTTTCTGCAGATTTGGAATATCTGAAGGCTAATTTATAAACTTTTTTTTATAAATATACATAGATTATCTCATAGCTAATAGTATGTTATGTCTGATAGTAAATAAAATATTTTCTTTAAGACTATTGGCTATAAAATTCCGGTAATAAAAATGTATCACAGTTTGTCAATAAATTAATGATTATATGTTACGATAAAGGACTTGTTAATAATATTTTTAATACATCACAATCTTATTCACTTTTATTAAAATTTACTTGTACGGCTCGTTGGTCTAGGGGTATGATTCTCGCTTTGGGTGCGAGAGGTCCCGGGTTCAAATCCCGGACGAGCCCTCTTTTTTTATACTTACATTTTATTGGAAAATAATTATAAGAAAATGTTTAGCAAAACAGGTATTTAGATAACTTACTTTTTATCGTTGATATATTCATTTTATACGTGTTTCTAAATATTTGAAGTGTCACTCATTTTATTTTAAAGTTTAACTATCAATATTATGATTTTTTAGCCAAGCGTTTATTTCAATATGAACGAAGGCTCGTTGGTCTAGGGGTATGATTCTCGCTTTGGATGCGAGAGGTCCCGTGTTCAAATCCCGGACGAGCCCTTAATAATCAGATTTTTTTGTTCATTTTAAGTTATAAAATGACTAAACATGAACGAATATCAAATAAATACAACTACTTGAATATATAGTAAAGTTAATATAGTATATCAAAAAAATATAGTGTAACACCATTTTCAACAGAATAACAATCAAGAAATTCCATAGTATTTACATTGAAATCAAGATAGTACTTTAAAGCGTAAAACAAAGTCGCTTCCCACTGTCTGTCTGTTTGTCCCTATGTATGCTTAGATTTTTAAAACTACGTGTTGTGGTTCTCGAGGAAGGTTTTAGTATATAATTTGTTAAGTTGTTGTATACATTGGCTAAAATATAACGATATACGAGTAGGTGTCGGAAAAAAATAAGCCGTCTGGGAGCTTTCAAAGAAAACGCTGCCGTTTAGGCCTTTGAGAGATAACAAAATAATGTATGGTGGAATTGTATATCTTATATACATAGGTCTACAGAATTCAGAAAAGTTCGCAATGGCATATGTCTATCTCTTAAGGATAACATATTATATCAATTTTAATTTAAAACGTACCTACCTAGGGACGAACCCGAGCGAAGCGAGGGAAAGTCGCTAGTTTTTTATAATACTGTCTTAGATTTACGCGAATATTTGACATTTAAAAATAAAACTATCTTTTCGGATTATTTCGAGGATTTATTTGGATGTAGTCTTTCCCATTGCTGTAAAGCATTCGAAACGTCGGGAACCAAAATCAAAATAAATCCGCGACAAAATCCGAAAAGATAGTTTTATTTTTTGTTTGAATACTTAGGCACACATCTTTTTTAATTCATAACTAAAGTCACAGTGGGGTAATATTTAAAAGGTCTCAAAGTAAAAAGATACATAACAAATAGGTACATATAACAAAACTCAAGTTGTATATCTAATCTCTTACAATGATTCACGGGTAGAAAAGGCATAAAAATGTCTACACAAGTTATAGTTGCTGGCTGCTATAGTAGAAAATATATAATATTTTTCTTACTGTCTCAATAAACCTGCATTATAATAAATGGGGGATAAATAAAACGGTGACTCGTCTCCGTTAAAAAGAGTAACGAGCCATTAATGATCCAAAACCATGAAAGTTCAATATATTACCGCCTAATTACTTATAGATTATACTTATCTCAGATAAATGACTAGAAAGACAAATGTTTTGTTTGACCCGACGATATGTATATAGCATAACGAATTTATTAATAAGATTAGTATTTGGTCGACTAATTTTTGTAATAGTTACGTATTTTAGATTTAAAAAAAATGTTAATACTTAACGGAACTAAATCTAACAGCATTTTTATATTAAAATAAACAATTATTGAAACAAATATCATTTAAAATATAATAAGTTTCTATTAAATGAACCTCTCGTTATCCTTATTTCTCGTGATTCTAATGGTCAAATAATTGATATGTTGGAGAGTGACATAGACTACTTTTAAGCTCTGTGTATTAAGTGTAACCACATTTTATACCGTGAAAAACTATGCAAATATTGGTAAAACAAATAAATAATTAAAGAAAAATCGCCATAATTTTCAATATTTTAAAATACATCAATTATTTTTTGGTACTTCTTTTATATGCGTTTCAGAGCCTTTTACATTTAAAGAATACAAAGAGTCAACTTAGATTTCATCCCCTAATTTAGCCCCTTAACAAAAGGGGTGATCGGCTCGTTGGTCTAGTGGTATGATTCTCGCTTCGGGTGTGAGAGGTCCCGGGTTCAAATCCCGGACGAGCCCAGATATTGTGTCCTATGATTTTTTTGTTACAAAAATACATGTAACATTACCTAATCCTAAGTCACCACCTATTATTATTTGTTAAAAATAAACATATTCATCTTACCCCAAGTTTTGAACTTTTTTTAAATGGATGCCTCAAAGGCGTCACAGCGGCGATCTAATAAATAGCTATTCATAAATAACTAAGTAAATAAAACATTAACAAGGATAATATTAAAGTCAACAAAAGCCTGTTATTTTTTACATGCACTCTGTGATCAAGCAGTCAAAATTTTATAAATCACTTCCTGCCAATAGACGACTATCGATATTATTTCAAATCCAGATAAAGTTCCACGTATGGAACGAAAAATAGAACAAGTAAAAGACAATATTATGTTTTTTTTTCTCATAGAATCTTATCGATCTATCGCCTCAAATTACCGTTTACCACATTATGGAAATTCTCGAGATATTATTTCGAAAATGGCAATTTGCATATCAGTATGAGCCCACGCTTTGTAATCCCATACCTATATTTTTGTATAATAAATTATAGAAAAAATCTATCATTTTATTTGGATAGTTCGAATTAAATGTAGAAACTAAATAGTTAGAATAATTCAATGTGAAAGATATGCATTTGTTGTTATATTGATATTTCTTCACTAAATAAATATTATTCTTACTTTGACTTCTTTTGTATTCATAAGTATTTTTGGATATAGTTTTACAGACAAGATGAATAAAATAATAATAATGACTTATTTTTTATAAATGATTTCTTTAAAATCTGTATGAGTGTTAACAAAAATTTCAATATTTTTTCTGACTTATTTTCCCTCATTTCAGTTAACAAGTTTGATATTGTTTAGCAAATATATTTATATCTAGCTACAACAAACGAAAACCTAATTGCAAGCTCAAAGAGCAATGATCCAAGGAAGAATCAATTTTCTTAATTGCCAAAGTTGTTAGATATTTTAAACAAAGCTTAATCGGCAAAACAAGTTGACTACAGAAGATTAAGCCATAAAACCTTTTTTATTGAACGCTAACAATCTGTATAATTACACTTTTTGCTGTATTTATCGCAACTAGGTAGAACAAATTGATAAACATAAAATCAATGAAGAAACATCCGCGTTCCGACATTACCACAACTTTGTGCACTCTACATTATTTAGATTACGAAGTTTTTGTGAAAGAAGTTTAAAAGCTTGTACATGAAGCTCAAAAGCTTCTTCTTAATATGTATGTTTTAAGTGACACGCCTTTGCTTTGCTCAGACTCCTAGTCCCCTAGTCCAAAGAAACTCATGTTAATAAGTTTGCATAAGCAAAACATGAGTAAAAATAAGGATATTGTCGTCGGATATTTAATTTTTTTTTATTGATAATTGAGTTGTAAGATGTTAACATGTAAACTTTTTGCTAGTGTCAAGATAAATTAGTTGTCTTGACAGAGTAAGTAGTATTTTTCTACACAAGAACGACGTAAAATTCTTCTGTGGCGTTATATTATTTTCGAATATCTTTATAAACATAATGTAAAAGTAGTTTTAAATATATAAAGAAACTAAATATTTGGCAACATAGTAGAGTCCAAGCTCATTAAAGGTAAATGCTTTAAAGCTTTAAAATACTCTATCCGGTGTATTTTGTAAGAAACTTGTTGTATTGTTTGACTAAATAAAAATATGTAGATACATTACTATCTAATAAATTCACAGTTGAGTTTTAAATTTGCAACCGGTTATTTGTTTATCACTAACAAATCGCTATAACCATAGACCAACCTTTGAAATAAAGATAAAAGTCATAAAACAATCTTATTAATTGGTAAAACATATAATCAATACAATAGAACGGCTACTTTTTTAAATAGCTGACGTTCGATAACAACTTTATAGAGTTGTAAAATTTATGGTAAGCAATTTTAACAAGTTACATGATAAAATACCTAAAATGCTTTTATTTCACGGTTGATATATGCAGTCTTAATACAATGTAAGATAAAGAGCGTGAAGTGGTAGACGAATTACGTACCTGTAATATTTAAACTGTCTTTAAAATATAATACTCTCCTATGTATTACATAGTATGTTTTTAATTTTAACCATTTAATACATTCCATTACGCTTTAGTGAAAATTTTGCTGTTTTAATGACCGTATCTAATGATGTGATACTCATTAAGCCGTAACGACCCAGTGCCACAAATCCACAAATATAGCTATCGATTTCCGATGCGGCAAAGCCCTCTAATTTAATTTCAAATGCAACTACACTATCATTTTATTCATTGGTTTAATCGATGCCGTTTGTTAATCTATACGAGCTACATAGATTAACAAAAAGAAGTCAATACGAGACATTAAAACCTATATTTATACCTATAAATAATATTTTATAGACGTATTCTAAATTGTAGCGTAGTTAGATATAATCTACACTTTAATATTACAAAGACGTAAAATTTGTGTGTTTGGATAAGTTCAAACTCACAAATGTTACCTCTTTATAATAATAATTATAAGGTAGGTACTCATCGATACTGATGGTTCTCAAAAATGAAGCCAGATACATTGTCTAGGTAAATATAATAATAATATAGAAATAATATAGATTACTTACTAGCTTTTGGCCGCGGCTCTACTCGCGTATTTTATTTATGTATAATTAATAGTTCCGTCCTAAAAAACGCAGCGTGACATTGTAAAACCTATAAACCTTGCTTGATAAATAGGCTGTAAAGCGCAGAAAGAATTTAACCAGTCAGACTGGTAGTTCAAAATATTAGCGCGTTCAAATAAAGAAAATAAAAGTAAGTTTTGGGTTTTTTATTCATATTCGATTAAATTTTATTAGATTCAGTCAATTTTCGATCATATAATTTTATCTTGTAAATTCAAGTCGTTAAGACGTGAGTAAAAAGGCAATACGGCATTACCTAATAGATTTTCTGAATAATTTAGCGCTCATAGTGTAACGCAAAATCTTAAAAATCTTTATATTTATTATTATATTTTTACTTATTAAGTTTCTAACCTAATAATCTTTGACCAGTCTTACCACCTCAGAAGCGGCCGGTACACCAGTTGCCCGCGGGCGCAAGGTTACCCTTTGAATTGAATTATCGATCTGTTAATACGATCACAAGAGTTATGTTATGAGTTTGTAATATTTTATTACAGAAACTTTCTTTCAATCGACTTTTAACGATTACTCAATTAAATTTAGTTTGATTCTGATTAAACAGTAAAAATCTGTTTTACATGTAAAGATTTATATTTGTATGTCGTATGCTTTAAAAATATATTAATATTTATTCGTTAGTCATTAAAATTAAGTGCCAATTTCACAGTTTGAGTGTCCAATTCGTATAACTGACCTACACATCGTTTTCCGATAAACTGATAAACATCGAGATGGCGCCCAAGCGTCACCAACTGTCACCGATAGAAACGAGCGCATTAAAACGAAACGGCTCAAGTAATGAACATAAATTAAATGGTCATCCACGTCAGTCAAGGTAAGGATTTGAAGAAATACGCTTTGACGGAAGCCAGGTAGTTAAGATTTGAAACAAATATACAGATAACACCAGTTAAGTTGTTACGTTTTATTAGGAACTAACAAAATAAAACTAATTTACGTCCTTTCTGTCGATAGATAATTCTTATATGATGAATCTTGTACAGCTCGAACGAGGGCGTTAGTCGCTTTGAAATAACAAACGTCTTAAAAGCTTTTAGCGTAATAAAAATTTCCACTCAAATTTACAAGAACAATGAGTATCTACTTTAAAAACAGTACTGATTTAAGATTAAATGAATAAATAAATGATATAAATAATATTTCAAATTTGAATACACTAAGGATTTGAATGAATGTTTATTTTTTTATTTATTTAATAAAAATCTATCCGTCAACCACCCAACATAGCTTGGTTGAATATAAAAATACCTACTTCAATAATACTTAATTATAATACCTATTTTATTACCACTGTAATTTTTATTTTATTTCTTGTATTTTATACGCACAATATTATTTATATGTTAAGTAAAAAAAACTGTTCAAAGGCTTACTTATATATACCTATCCGCATTGCAACGCAAAAGATTACATATTCGATTAGGTACTAAGCATTCATAAACTTACTAGCGGCTCAACCCCGCATCGCTCGGGTTCGTCCCAAGGTACGTTTTAACGGTTAGTATGGTACGAGTATAGGTAACTATATAATTATTTACACATAGGTACAATGGGTTGTTGTGGATTGTATTATAAACATAATCTCCCGCGATATAAAGTAGCCTATGTCACTCTCCAGCTCTCCAACCACACAAAAAATCAAGGCAATCCGTCACTCTGTTTCGACGTGAAAGAAGGACAAACAAATAAACAAACAAACAAACACTTTCACATTTATAATATTAGTATTGATGCTATAACTAAAACGGATCATAACGTTGGATGAGGTAACCTCTGTACACAGTATTTCAACAATGGTCAAAAGAGAATATCGTAATTTGTTAAGAGATCAATAATAACATTTTTCATATGTAACAAGCTCTGAAACTTAATTTCCACTTAAACAAACTGCAATTCATTACAATACCTTCAGAAACCAATACAATGTAAAGTGCCTTGGAGTAAATTACTTGGTGTTCCCAATCTATGCCTGAGAGGCAAACAATAGAGCAATAAATGCGAGTAGAGGCGACGACTCGTGAAAGCTACCACGTATCGATAACAAATAAATCAGACAAGCCAGAGTTACCTGCGTACTAGAAAACTCCGAACAAATACTAGGATATAAGTCACACTTTGGTCTGGAAGTGAAACACTGTCATGGGCTTTCGTATCTTCTCATCTTTGCACGATTTGTTTGTTTAAAAGGTGAAATATTTTTTTTATAATTTTATAATGTAACTTAATGAGACTTATTTAATTCAGAAAACCTTTACGACTTCTACGCTATACTTTATATAGTCTTATGTTTTAAATATCCAAAAAATAAAAACAAATTCGATGTATATTTTAAATTTAACTAAATATATAATAAAATTCTAAGCCGAATCTGTACATTAAATATTTTTTTGGAAAATCTTATTGAAATAGACATTATTATCGATACAGAGGCCGAAAGTTTTTACAATTTTTGTCTGTCTGTCTGTTACCGCATCACGGAAAAACCACTGGACGGATTTTGATGAAATTTGGTATGATGATAGCTGGTTATCCGGGTCAACATATAGGATACCTCTTATTGCGAGAAAATATCTCATTTCTGAGAAATCTATACTATATAAACGTCAAAACGTAAGTAGAGACGAACCCGAGCGGAGCGAGGGTGAGTCGCTAGTTTGAAGTTATAAAGTATTCTTTTTTAATGTTTAATCACTTTAACATATTAGTAATATCGGAAATACGTTATGCCATTTACTCTGTACTACTGCCCTCTTGAAACCACTAATCTCAAGCAACGAATGTCTCTACCATTGTGCTAGAAGCATATCACCAGGACCCAGAGACGAGTCTACATATAGATTAGATTAGATATTAACGATGGATGGATAATATTATGAATTTATAAAATAAAAAAAAAATATAAAAACCTTGAGAGTGAATAAAAAATTATATAAAAGTCGAATAACCCTGAGATCAATTATTTATTCAATCAATTAAAAACCAAAAAATAGCATTATCTAAATTTCATCTATACCTTTGATTATATAATGTATAATCAAAGGTCTATACATATATCTATCGTTACAGATTTTGTAAAGATAACATGACAATTATTTTAGGTCCCCAAGAAATATTAAGCCTAGAGAGCACTCCAAATTCAAGGTCCGCCCCTGTGTACCATATATTATTTTTAAAATTAACATTCACTATAAGTAAATTGCCATATATAAATTAATGTATCTATAATAATTAAAAACACTCGTTATATTTACCGATTTTCAGAGACAATTATTTACATATGATTGTCATAAGGCAACAATAATTATCCAAATAAGAGCACCCAGATTCTTCCACGGGACATTTCGTAAGCACAATCTTAAGGGCATCAGAACAGGTAGAGAAAATCGACTTCATTGCGCACATCATTAACAGAGGCTTTGTTTAATAAATAGCCCTGGAGATGTAATCGCATCTCTTCGCATTTCGAAATTATTTTTATAATTGACTTACATATTTTATTTTTATAAGTGTATATAGGTAAGTATTTATTTAGCTCTTACTGTCTTGAATAATAAAGAAAGTACTTAGCTGCTGTATTAAAATAAGAGATTATAAATTTAAAAAAATATATGTACCTACGTAAAGAATATATGTATATAGTATATTTTAATAAAAAAATTATACCTGCGGTAGGTACATATATGACGTATCAGTGCAAAGTAGAGAAGTAGAGTTTGACGACACGTTTGGCATAGTTTGTAATGGCCCTACTTGCTGTGCCAGCAGTCGCGGGTTCGAGTCACCCTGGGGGTCACTCATGAATGGAGTACAATCATTTGTGTGATGAGCACGAATGTTTGTACTCCATTCATGAGTGTTTATATACTTATAATATGTATGTATTTAAAAGTTGTATATGTGTAGTGTATCAACTATCTGGTATCCATAACAGTCCTCGTAGCTTACCATGGAACTAGACGGTGCTGTGTGTTAATGTCCCAATTAATTTATTTATTATTATTATCAAATACTATTAGGCTATTTAGGGTGATTTACATACTTAAAATACTTTTAGCATTTTTACATTTTTACCCTTTACCAATGCATAATAAGAAATATTACTAGTTATATTCCATAAATATGAGTAAGAATGTTTTTACTTAATTTTTCGAGTAAGCGTCGTCCTTTAATTCTTTTAATTTGATTATTTACTTTAAATATCTTCTTATTTCAGCTAACTTACACCAAAAATTGAACTCACAATCTCAAACTATGTAGACCAGTGGCAACTCACAACTACTAGCAACACTGCTCCATATTAGTCTTATATTAATAGCATATTAAAACTCTATACAGTAGGCGATCACCACATAAAAGGTTGGTCAAAAAATACCAATTTTCATGGCAGACGGCATAGAATTTACAGCACTGTTACAACCGTCATATAGAAGTATGTATGACAGTCGAATGTTTCTCATCCGCGTCTCACCTCGCACTCCCCGCACAATGTCTGGACACCTTCGATTGATGGCTATATGGTTTAGTAGACTGATTAATTATTTATATTCAATACAAAATATATTCATCGATCATAATATATTTTTTTGAAATACCCTTTTCATATTTCCTATGCTGACCATAGATATGACACATATGCCCGCAGCATACCTTCACCCAATCTCAAAGCCAACTCGATAATATCAAGCACGTGCGAGCTATTCACGTCACTATACGTGATCCAACCAATTTCACCATAATTAGACTTATTCTCATGACTTACTTCTTATATCTTAAGATGAAAAAATTTGACTTTAAAAATAATGTCTTTTAACTTACTTTAATCTACCTGGAATTGGTACGTAGTGATGAAATATTTGTGTACATTTTAGACATCCTCTAGTTCATGCATTATTGTTGCTTTTTGTCCTACTACATAATATACCGTAAGAAGTATTCTCAACCCACGTTACACAATTTATCTAAAATAAAAAAATCATGAAGATTATCAACTAACAAACTCACCTTCACAAATCATATTAGTAGAAGTATAGATAGGCTTCTTCTGCAAAATTATCAATATATCATTTACTAGTTTTTACTAGGTGCTCCGCTGGCTTCATAAATCGATAATAGTCTATATGTTATATACTAGCGACTATCTTTCCAACTTATACCCTCCTCTCCTTTCGTCTCCAAAACCACACGTGCTGGTCGGAAATTCCATCCTCACACGGTACTACCCATACCTTCCCGTACCAAAAGGTTTGGCAGCTCCTACCTGTGCCGCACTATTAGGAAATGGAATTCATTACCGTCTCACGTGTTTCCCTCTTCCTATAATCCTGGGTCGATTAAACGGAGCGTGAAAAAGCACATTTGCAGGCCGACGAGGTGAGGTTGATCGGAATCGAGATTAAGTCCCGGAACCGATGGATCTCATTCTGGATTCCACTGTCGCTTACCTTATCAGGCGTCATGGAGTCATCTTGTCGAGCGACAATAAAAAAAATATACTATTCTCTAATACACTTATATGTAAAATAACGAAATTAACATACAATAAAATTAATTAGAAACGGTGGACTTATTATGTTATTCCAGGACATAAGCTCTCCATCCCGAATTTCACTCAAATCCATTCAGACGTTACAGAGTGAAAAACAAATACAATCTCTCGAACTTTCGTATTTATAATGTTAGTGGGATAGCGATAATAAATTGGAGCATAAAACAACAAAAATTTATATAAACGTTTAATTTAAACATAAATAACAATGTCCAGAATTCATTTTATGAATATATCGAAATATAATATTTGATTATCTACTATTGTTCAATGTTACAAGTGAAACATTTCACGTGAAGCGGACAACGAAAAAATAAAAATCAAAATGGTCGAAGTTATTAAAATTTTTATTTAAAATATTTACTTCCGGTTTAACGCTAGGAAAATAATTCAAATTTGGAATCTGATTAAAAAACAAAAAAGAACAGTAAATTTTCCATACAAAACACTACATTTATTTTATTATTAATTACTTCAATATGAAAAAATAATCCAAATAAACCCTTCCTTCAATCTCATCAATTCTTTAGAATCCCACAATTTAACAACTAAACCTCAAATAAAAAAATATGTGTACATGTTCATATCCGATAGAGGTTCAAATATGCCTAATATGAACGAATATCCGAACCTCACTTTTTTCCTTGTCCGCTTGACGTGAAATGCCCCAAATTCTAAGTATTTACAACAGTTAAAAATCATATTATTGCATTTGACTTTTATTGCATTGAATGTTGCAGAATTAAAAATCAATAGGCACTTTTATTTGTGTATTTATTAATAATCATATTTATAATCAAACTCGTATGATGATTGACTCGTGTCTGAATTGTTACGATTGCGTCCCTTTCCCATATAATTCTTGGATTTTGTACCATTTTCATTACGTACAGGTTTTAATACAGTATGTTTTCCTAGATCGGGCGGCGGCGGTGCTTTACCTATTAGATCTGCAATATAATTATTTCGTTCAATTTGATAGCCCCTCGCTATTTCAAACCCTGTAAAGTAAAAATTAAATTGTTAAAATTTATTAAGTGTTCGTGGGCTAGGATAGGACTGTACCTACTTACTTCTTATAGCTTCCTTTGCCGGTATACCGAGACGATCCCGCATGTAGCGACACACCATGTACCCGGTTCGATTCAAACCATGCGTGCAATGGACTCCAACCAGGGAATCTAAAAACATGATTATATTATTATTTTAATTATTCTGTCAAACATGTAACACCAGGGAATAAGATGTAAATTAGCGTTGATCTATTTATTCAGAATAACAAACCCGTCTTAATATGTTAATTAGTATAAAACCGATTCATCTATCTACAATATAAATAGAAATGAATCGCCGAAATGTATGTACGCGCATAACTTCCGTTCGACAGCACCAAATTGGATATTTTTGTGTTTGTGTGTTTTTTTTGTGTTTGTTATTGTCGGGACAAGCTGTGTATAGAAAAAAATTAAAAGTTTTTATTTTATTTAAATAAGTTTTTTTTTAATCTCATGATATGAAAAGTGAGTGAGTGAAATAGTTTTTATCCCGGAAATCACCCCTTATGAGGGTGAGAATGGGGATGTAAGTTTGTACGGGGAAGCAAGCTAGGGACGAACCCGAGCGAAGCGAGGGTGAATCGCTAGTACTTTATAATATCATATCTTCTATGGGTATATAATTTTATTCTAAACTAAATAGGCCAATATAAGAAACCTGTTCAAACACTAACGAATGAAAGTAGTACATCAAATACTTTTGAAAACAAACAATCAACCACCAAATCACTTTACAAAATACTATCTGCAGTTGAATTATAAGACAATGTCCGATCAATAACTAAAATGGTCTTCGGAAAAATAAGCGACGAGCTCATGTTTGTGTCTTCAAAATCGCACCGCAAACATCGGACGGGGGTCGTTGACTCCTACCCCTCCCACCCCAATACACCCCACAAAGGAAAGGGGTGAACAGGGTGAGCGGAAACCATGGCCGTGGTTTGACGCTTCCTCAGGAAGACCTTTCAAGTAGTACGAAAGATTCACACCTAATTATATACCACTAAAATTTAGGTTTAACTTTAAAATAAAACAAAATAAAAAAAATTAGGTCTAAAATGAAGTTTAAATATCCAATTAAACTAAAAGTATAATAAATATCTAGCCATTACATCTCATTGGAAAAGTATCACGCAATTTTAAAACGGTTATCCTCGTAAACCGCTCCTTAGCACGAGACACAACTGGAGAAACAAAAACATCTTAACAAACGCAGAATTCCCACGTCGAGACGACGTAATGTATTTGAGACATTACACATGCAAATTCATGCCAACTCGGCTCGAACATAAACAAAAAAAACATTTACATTTACAACAATCCATCAAGAGAGGCTTTCGCAACTTAATTAACGGCCGACTCCGCATTCAATTACAGAAACAAACAATATATGATAATTGCAAGGCAGGTACTCAACACAACTTGTTCATTATATCGCTGATAAATTAGCTTTTTTTCGATACTGCGGATCTTAATAAAATTGTACAAAAGAGTAAGTAAATAAAATTAAGTGCCACTGTTAGAAACTAAAATGTACTTACATATAACATTTTGTATTTTATGTGATAAAAAATAACAAATAAACTTTGATAAAAATCAATAAAGCAGATACACAAAAGGTATAAAAATGGGCGTACGTAATTATAATAACAATCATTGTGATGTATCTCATTATTGCGTAAAAGAAGTTTCATCCATAGAGATAAAATCTATATAGACTGAACGCAATAAAAAAATATTCTAATAAAAAGAAAAATGTTGATGGATTTAGAAAGATAATGTTTAAAACGAACTTTAAGAAAGCATTTCTTTTTGTTAGGTTTTTATGATAATCGCGAATAATATTTTTCAAAAGAATTAGTTAAACTAAAATCTCTATTTATAAAAAAAAATGTAAAAAAAGTTAAGACATTGGTCTTTCCATAGATTGTAAGGCCTTAATTTTCAATCGATTATATCTCAGTCGCGTCGCATCGTGTACAGATAGGTGCATCTTATTGCGGATCGATTGACGACAATCAGTGCATTGTGAATGAGACAAGTCGATGTCGATACGAGATGGCACGCCCACGCGCCGACCTCCTTACATTGTAATCGGCTTATTAAGACTGCCACACACATTTTTGATTATGATATGACGATCCTTCCCATGCTACTTCTTATCCTTATCCCTTAGGATTACGTAAGAATTGTTCTTATGAACCTCTGAAATAACAAAGTAAACAATAACCCAAAATTTGTCCACTAAACCAGCTCTACTAATTGTGCCTCTAACTCGTTGCATTGCCTCATTCCTTGGCGCCGCGCGTGGGCCGAGATGAGATGTTGACTGATTAGGTATTTAAAAGATAACTGTTGCAGTACACGATGTGTCGTTCAGTATTTTTATGATGCACCGACGAGAAAATATTTGTGTTACATAATGCCATTTAAAACATTCCTTTTCCAAAATAAAAATACCTCCACAAAATATTATTGGTTGTTATCATTTGTATTTATTTTATTGCCATATGTCACAAATTTATATCTTTTAACGTACGTTATCACGTTCCCAATAGTAGTATCTCAGCGACATTTGTCACCGTGTCCCCCTTAGCGCAGAGTGCAACTTTGTCTACAAATTTTATGTTTGAACAAAATGTACTGCTTCAAATGCAACGATATTTTCAGATCTTATACCAACAAACTTAGAAAGTGAACTCTCAACAAACAAATCTTTCTATCTTTTGAAGTCAGCAAAATAACTTTAGAAAATGCGTAGTATACGATTATCTATGCTGCAAGTAGCATAATTATATATAAAACAAACAATATTTACTACAAAACAAAAACATTAAATCAAATTCTGTAAGAAGCAAGTCATCTGTCTATAACAGCACTTTCCTTCGTTAATCATTGGCAATGGCAAGAGATGTGACAACAACTGCCACACGCGTCAAATATTTTAAAATATCATATTATTCATTTTATTTTATAGACATTGTGTAAATATGTTCATAGATGTGCATTTAGGTAATATAATATCTATAATTTAGTATGAATAAACATCAAAATGTTTAAAAACAAGCTACTGCTTGCAGCTCCGTCCATTGCTGTTTATATATCTTAATATATTTAATAATATCTCTTTTTGTAATTAAAATCCGTCTCCTTTAAAACCTGTCTAGTCATTTCCGGTGTAAAATGAAGCAGCCAGACTGACTAAAATTCTAAAATTGACAATACGTAATATTTACATACATAGAAATTTATATGCGAAAGCGAATAAGTAACATTTTTGCGAATACAGAGACCACCCCAGGTGAAACGAACGGTAGCGAGTGTAGAACATTCCCCGCACCTCGATATCGTGTAAATCAGGACACGAGCGCGATTCGCGTGCGATAGCGCGTGAAATATGAATATCGTCGCATTACCGAGCCGAGCGCCACCTCCTATTTCAATGTAAACATATATGACACTTTCTTTGAACTTCCCATCGCACTTATTGTGGACTTTGCAATAACAAGTATAAAGTATAAACACAAATATTTATGATGTTATAATTTTACCAAGTTTTATTCGTTTCCATTTATTTATATTAATAAATCACTTTTAAATTTCAAATACAACTATCTTTTCGGATTATTTCGGGAATTTACTTTGATTATTGGTTCCCGACGTTAAGGTTTATTTAAAATATCAAACATTCGCGTAAATCTAGAAAGTAGTGTATCACTTTTAAATTATTATTTATTACATGATTGTGTAAGATATATTTTTTTATAATTATTAATGTATCTTTGCAACAATGATTATATTCCAAACACATAGAGAAATAAAGATTAATAAGAAGTCAGCATATCTACAAAACAATATTAATTAGGTCAGTAACAACAATTTTATCTTATTAATTAAACAGATCAAACGATGGAAGAGGAGTCGGCCTATTTTTCTAAAACTGGCGCTAGCTAAGGAAAACCAGCCTCGTATAATACACATCTCACTCAATCTACTTAGCGACACCGATAACTGGCCATTACCAATGAAAATGCCGACAGATATGAGTATGCTCACAATTAATCGAAACTACCCACGTAATCTAATAAAAGCTAGTTTTTGTGATCGATACAAACAAGGGCGCTCATACGTAATTAGAACTTAATGAACATTCAGAATATTGAGTCGGCACCGTGAGAAGTTCGACGATAACTCCGAATTGTGTCAGTGTAGTTAAATGTGTGGCTGACGATAATCTCGGACGTGTAGACCAAACTTACTCGTTTTGATTGCTATGACTTATTGACAAACCAATACCACGAGAACCCCAGCGCAGCTTTCATCGAATAGCAAGTGAGGTGTCACTAAGGCTCTTCATGTAATAAACACGTTATACATTCCAAGTCAAAATCGAAGCGATCTTTAATTGAAATCGTATGTTGTGTCTAGCATTACTGATAAGCTTTTAAATAATTTTGATGATCTCATTACGTAACAGATTAATAGGGCAAATGAGATGGACAAGATTAATGACTTTTATTTTACTAATACAATTAATGGTTTAATGGCGATTACTCTTACAAATACAACTTTATGTATAGAGCTTATACGTTTTGGTTAAGCCTTTTAATTAGAAATTGCGATACTTTCTTTTTTACAAGTTAATTAAAATAATTGTCCTTTAAGTAAAAAGTTATATCGACTTAGAAATTACGTGGAAAGAAATACGAATACTTCTGTTTCATTTCATTTCAATATTAAGCGGGTATGGTCATACATAAATTTATAATGTCATAAAAATAAAAGTAACCTCTCCATCTTTCTGTTTGCTTTACGGATGAACCGCTTTTTATTAATACGAATGTACTTTCAACCCCATGAAAGAACATTCTTGAACAGTCTTAAAAGAAAAAACGGATTTGAAATGTAAATGAAGAAAAAAAATATTTTACGCAGAAGTAGAAAATGGATTTGATATTTATTTATAAAATATTTTATATAGTAAATTATAGTAAATAGCACAATAAAAAAATAGAATATATCTGAATTTCTCAAGTAATTTTTTTTATCTCTATTTTATTCAGGGACTTTTATCCTTTTCGAACATGTCAGTCCCATCGTATCTAAAAATAACAAATGGAAAGGAAACTTTCTATACTTAGAGAAATAAATCGGTTCTACTACCACTGCTTAATATATGTTTACAACTTCGAGGTATTGGTAAAATATATGAGTATCGTCTTTTGTATAGTATAGTGTTTGTGATAACTATGTATTTTGAGACGGTAACAATAGAATAACAATTAGTGGCTATAAACGCTAGCTCAATGACACTCTTTATGGTGGTCTCGTAAAGTAATACAATTAGGCAATGGGCATGCATTAACACCTCACCGGAACGTGTCTCCCACGCAAGACTTTTCTTTGTGAATTGTACCTACATCAAAGTTTACAAAACCTACTTCCATATTGCCATTCGTGAGATTTCCATCTTAGATAAAGAATAAACAAATCTTTATGATTATTTTACTTAGCAAATTGAACAAATTTGGGATATTTGTATCTATCTATTTGTTTAGTGTCTACACTTTGTTAATTTCCTACAATTATAGTGTAAGAATTAAAGCAATTTCAACTAAAAAGTGTCTACTAATTTCAATTCTAAAACTTATTATGGTGTACTGAATATATGAATAGCTTTACCTTTATCTTTTATAAGAAACTCATCTACAGTCGATACAAATCTGAAACAGAAAAATATTAATATAAATAAAGGCATCCCGCGTGTTAACTAATAATAACCACAGGACAGACAATAATAATCAAAGTAAATACTAAACGCATGTTGCTACATAAACTTAATATTAATAGAAGTACTAATAAAAACACGACAAGTATAAATATGAACAAGCGCCAATGATCTTTAATGGATAATTCAAAAATAAAAGCCGATCACCATTTAATTTTATTGCATTCCAACACTCCATAATACCTTGTTCCTAATAGTGAAATATCAATAAAACTTGGCGACGATGTAAAACGATATGTAACAACATAAGCACAGTCGCATAATATTTATTTGTAATTCACAAAAATGTTAAAACTACGGCGCGACTGTCCAAAATGAAATATTATCATGTATCGATCCCAGCGTGTCGCCATACTTTAATCGATTTTTTTACACCTAAAACCGCATGATCAGTGGGCGTCCCAGAATTACAAGGCGTTTCTGCCGACCATTGGATTGCACTTCTGCCTATTTGGTGAATTATGTTTATTTTCATCATAACAAATGTCTTTTAATATAGCGGTAGAAGAATATTCGAACACCGTTTGGAATGTTCTCTAAAATGACTTGCAAGGGTGGTCTAATGAAGCAAATTGATGATTTCGCTTGGAATTTCTATGGTGATAAATAAATCCCCTGGCGTGTTAATGATTAGTTTGATAAGTGGTCTAAGGGCGCTGTGATGATTGAGCCTTGTCATGTAAAATTGTAGACTCTTGTCGCCTAGCTTAGCGCCATCGTTTAGTAATGTTGTTACGGTCTCCCCTCGAGCGACAGTATTCAAGCTAGCATTATGCTGTTCATTCCCGCATCAAATGGTGCAAATGAACATGCAAAACAGAGAATTACGATGCCAACAAAAGCTATATTTTAGTCTTAATCGTTACTACTATTTCTTTTTGAACCTGATCTATCATTTAAAAATATTATACCTATTTAAGAGAATATAAATTTAATTATTGATATATCAAATAATAACACAAAACTTGATAAACGTTGAGGTAAGAGGGTATAAACAAAAGATGATTAACAAACACTTCTAAGGATTTTTTATTTACTCCAATAAGATTTACAAAACGAAACTATCCGCGACGTGTGGCGACTGGCGCCAAAGAGCAAACAATTTAATTATGCATAAAGTCACGATTCAACAAATTCATAGAAAACGAGTTTCCGTATTGCGTAAATTTTAATTTCTATCTTAACGTCACGACGACTCTGGATCTTCTAAATGTTGTTGTTAAATGAATACACAACAACACACCAATTTTACATCCATAAATCTTTAAACCATGGTTTTAACACAGATTTTAATATATATTTTTGTTGGTTTAAGTTTTCTTATGTTTAAGCAGGCAATTCATTACTCAGTGACTTCACTAAACAAGATGGGTTTACATACCTACTTGATGCTAGTATTATAACATTATTACGTGCGTATATGTAAACCAACTGCATATTTCTAATAATTAATGTTATTAGACTAATTTTCCAAATATAGTATTCTAATTCAAAGATATTATTATGATGATTTGTATTTATGATAGGAAAAATTAGATTTACTTATTTATTTCTTACTATATTACACTTTGTCACGAACTACAATTAATATAATTGTATTTTAGATCCTGTACCAGTTACTTGGATCATTTATCTTTTTAAGCCGAAAAAGCTAAAAAAATAATATATCTTTTAAAATTATTACATTTCACTATGGAGATCAACATTGAGATTGGACCACTTTAAGGCCAAACTTTATATTAAACTTTCTAAGCATTTCCTGGGCAAGTACACGGACGTCATTATTTAAAATCTGTCAGAATTGTGTATTTTATTGCTCGGCCGGGCAGATCGAACCAACGTGAATTACATGCTTTCTTATTTAATATTAGTTGCGTCTTACGTTTGTGAGATAATTTATATCTAGCGGCGTTATCTGTTCGGTGGATCGCTCCCGAGTTATAATCCGGGTATTTTTCATGCGGCAACCGCAGTGCCACTGCGTGGCGTTACTGGAAAATTTATGTAAGTGCAAGGGACGTCGCTGCAATTATTATAACCTTTAACAACGGTTACGGCTATCACACCTTCCTCTACTACCTCTTTGCGTGCGCGAAACTTTATATGATATCATATAGCAATATTCAATACCATACGTTATCAAAGCGCGATCTCCAATTCGTAATCCAAGATAACCAATCAGTCACTGAGTGTGTGAGGTCTTTTTATAAATGAAACACGCACCCTAATAAAAATAAAATGGCAAATATTAAGGACCTCGATGTAAAACTCCATAAGAAATAATCGTTTAAATTTTTTATTTGCGATATAAATAAAATTGAGCGGAACGATATGTGCACGTAATATTGTTGCTAATGAATAGTACTGTTTATACAATAAATATACAGATTAATTGCCGTATATAATTACTTTTCAGAATTTTATTTTTATAAACAACACTATTGGCAAGTGGAACTTAACACAAAAAGTTTTTTTGTAAAAAAAATAGGTCCTTTACCTTTTCTTTATACATTATTTACTTATGATATATGTATTTTATGTTTTATCACTAACCTTTTTTTTATCATTTTCTCTCTACTCTCTATCGTTTAACTTCATAAATATAAAATTTTTAAACATTTACGATATTTTTTTAAATGACATTGTTCAGTCCTTTTATATTGCTTCAATAATAATCATATCTAAAACCATAGTTTCACCTCTTACACGTGGGACCTCACATACATGATTCTAACGCATCCATCATGGTAGGAACGTACGTACACGTCGGTGCCACAAGCTTGGAAAGTGGTCGAAACCAAGATAATAGGCGACACTTTGATACAACGCCAGATAAGGATACAGATGGTTCCCATGCAATCCAGAGCGTCCTTAAAAATGGAGACATGTATTGTAACTATCCCACCATGGGGCAAAGGTTAGATAGGTGTTGTTGCTGAGACACCTAATACCAATAAAATAAGACGTGTTTAATTTTATTTGGACGCTTATTAAAGTAAAATGTAAGACACGAAAAATGTATCGGGCAAGCCTTAAACTCTCATTATATATGTTTAACTAAAATAGAACATAGACTAAAAAAAATTTTTTTTACTGAAAATTGACTCACATACATGATACAAATCATAATTATTGATTGCTGCGTATTTCTATAGATTCTACTGGAAATAACGAGGGCTACTTTTTAGCATGTTATTTAAGATCTATGTGTGATCACAAGTTATTACTGCAGAATGCGAACGAGTAGGCGCCTCAATGCGTCCTGAGGCTGCAAAATGTCGATACTGATATGAATTACAGTACTGATTACTGAACGAGTGTTTATGCAGGTCTACATCCATATTTAAATATAAATATGTAAAGAGTTGCAAAATTGCAACTTTAATGAATATCACATTAAAGTTATAGATGTAAATTTATTCACCAGTTATTTATCACTTTGAGGCTTTTAACAATTGTTATTACTTCTTCAATAACTTAAAATAACTAACTAAATAATTCTTCAAAAACACAACGCTTTAGCCATATTAACTAATGTAAATTACGAAACGAGTTACGATGAAACGAATTTTATGAAACTAGTTTGAACAACAATGGAACTCAATTCACAATCTATTTAGCATCATATTCGCTCTACGACCGCTGACACGCCGGCGTGTCAGTTAACAATAGGTTTCTTAGAAATTTAATTAATTTCTTAGAAATTTACCTGGAGGTGTTAAAATTGTATTATGAGCCATGTCACTATTGTCAACTTAGATAACACGAATTCGCGATACTAAATTCACATTTTAATAACATCTCGAATTTCGTTGCGCATTATTCTCAAGGCTTGGCAAGGCGTAAATAAGTTGTAGGCTTAACTAGGCATAAAATATATCATAATATATCGCAGATTTTCTGGTAGGTATAAAAATAATTTACGAATAGATGTACAAAAATATAGGTGATATATTACTATATGGAAAACAAATGTAAAAATAGTTTTTAAAGGCTTGAGTTTATAAATAAAGACTAAATAATTATCCTGGCTTAGTCTTTTAATAAGAAAAATTAAAATATTTAATGTTCCGAAAAACATCTGAAGTAATTAAATGTACTTACTCTAATTAATAAAAACCGCATTTAAACTTCTACATACAGACCACCTAACAAAATGTTACACAATTCCCTTTTAAAATATTCCCACAAAATTATGACTCATAAAACATCACTTACGTGTCACGTGTTCGACAACAGCATAGTAAGCTCATCTCAAATAGATGCAATGAATCAGTGCCTACAAAGGACAATTATTGCTGTTCTCAAGAACGAGCACGCTTTGCGGTTTCTTATGTCGCCTTAATAGGACCTCAAAAATAAACCACTAAAAATAAAACGCCATGTAATATTGCGATTATAAAACCGCAACCTAAATAGTACACAGCAACTATGCGCTGTATAAACTATAAATAGTTAGAATATATTTGCTACTAGCATTGCCCGCGGCTCCGCCCGCGTTCAGATAACCAAAAAACAAATCCTTAGGTTTTACATATTAGTATACTCTTACATTGCAGTTTTTGTATTTTTTCTCAGAAATAAGAAATTTTCCCGCAGTAAACAGTATCCTATATGATAACCAGCTATCACCATACTAAATTTCATCAAAATCCCTCCAGTGGTTTTTCTGTGATGCGGTAACAGACAAACAGACAGACAAACTATAGATTCGGCCTCTGTATCGATAATAATGTTTATTTTAATAGGATTTTCCAAAAAATATCAAATGTACAATTTATTATATGTATAGATTAGAGAAACATTTGCAACTAACGCCTGCACTCTGCTTTTGCTCTTAGTATATAAAGTCACATAAAGACTATGCTGTGTGAACCTTATGTTCTCGTTCTTTACACAAAAAGTACCCGATTTCGATCAAATCATGTACCCAACAATTAGTCCCGTTGAAATCGGTTACTTTATTGTTAGTATCCTTTATCCTATTATCCACATGAAACCAAACTTTAAATTTTTGTGAGTGAGTTTGTGTGTGTGTGAATTGCAATTTTTGATATTCACGTATACAAATAAATAAATGAAAAGAACTTAGTATTATATAGTATAGAGTGAGCGGCTTTTATTTAAAATATTTAAATTCATGAGTCTGCAATGATAAAGCAACCTGGATCTGTTGCTTCTCTCAATTCAGGCGACCAAGATCCTTGATCATTCATATTTATTCATTACTACAGCAATATTGTTTTATAACAGCAATATATTTAATGCTATATAAATATGTTCATATTATAATATCATAGATCGTACATATAGACTAAGTATATAATATAAGTATATCTAAATTAAACTTAAAAAAAAACCGAATTCCAGGCACTAAAAAGTAAAAAATAACTAAAGGAGAATTTCCTTTACTATTGATATGTAATCAGATATTTGCGGATCAATGCCAGCCGATGCAAAGCAATAAAAATCATAATAATAATATCACAAATGGATGTATAATATTTTTACTATAATTAAAGTTCATATCTTTTCATATTTACGTATTTGATATTCATATATTAAATTATTGGCAGGCCTGGTAAATTGTATGGGACCAACCTACTTTAGTATACATATACTAAAGTAAAGTTAAGTACAGGTTAAAGTAGCAAAATCAGTCATGCCGTCTCCGAGAAATTGGTGAATGTATGTACATAAAAGAAAAATGTATACAACAGATAAACATAGAGCCTTGTCCTTTTTGGAAGTCGGTTAAAAATAAAAGGATTTAGCAATGTTTGATTTCCAAATGAATGCTACTTATGAGAAAAAATTTGAGCCATAACTTGACGGCAATATACGCCACAATGGGCATTCGTCAGCTAATTAACGTGTAGGCTGTGTTAATTAATTAGCATCAAAGTCGGCGCCAATGATACATAAATCGCGGTACGAAATACTCGAAACATATTGAGTCATTCTCGTGATTAATTCGAACGCCCTATAAAATTCACTTGTTATTTAATACTTAATTAATATTATTATTATATAATATTATAAATATAAAAGTTTGTTTGTTTGTTTGTCATTCTTTCACGTCAAAACGAAGTGATGGATTTTTGTGTGAAGATAGTTGGAAGGCTGGACAGTGACATAGGCTACTTTTTTACCGCAATAGATTAACTCATTTTTACGGCAAAACAAGTTATAATACAACCCAAAAAAATATTTATGATAAAAATTACTTTAAACTTGGTATTAATGCTCTTCAATACAATTAAATAAATACGTGTTTTAGTATTTCTCGAAATTTATCCCATAAGGAGGAAAAATAGAATATTTCATACAAACTTTCATTAAAGTCTTAAAGATTGTATGAAATAGTTTTTTTGTAGTTTTAGCGCGAGCGAAGCCGCGGGTTCTGCTCGTAAGCTATAATTTAAAAATATTACTTCATAGAATGAGCGTAAATATAATAGCAAGATATATAGGTGCCATTTTTATAAATTCTTATATGGTCAAAGAATTGTTAAGCATCTTAATACAATTTATATGTTTATGTTGTGATATGAATAATAATTCAAGTGACATGATTAAATGTATAATGAAATACAACCGTTACTACTTTAGACTTAAGAAAATCTTGCCAACATTAATGCATAAAAAATAATATAAAATTTTAAAATAATACAAAATTGAATAGATTGGCATCATAAGCGTATGTTAATACGAGGTAAATTTTAAAACATGTTCATAGATTGGAGCTAGCATTACACGACCAGAATAATAATTACGTACATTAAAACAAGATTATGCCCTAATCAATACATGTATTTGAACATGTTTCGTAACCCGATTTTAATTAAGTCTCACAGGTCTACGCGGGCAATTTCGTAAGGTTCACCGACAAGTGAAACTATGTAGTTACAAAAAGACAAGCTACCCTAATAATACCTATTTGTCCAATGTCTCAATTATTATTTGTGTGGTCTATAACTGATTATACGGCCGAGATGTAATGGAAGGAAACTATAACATCGTAAATATTTAGATCGGTTATTACTTCGAATGAAACGCGGTTACCACTGGTAATAGGCACGTTAGCATTAATATTATCGCAGACATTATAAGAGAACCGACAGTTTGTTTCTTCATCGTTTATAGTTATATCAATTTAACATAATAGAAATGGTTATTGTATAAATACTTTTATAAATGTTTGTATGAAAGATATTAAATTAAATTATACATAAAAATATACTAGCTATATAGGTATTCGTAGATATATGTATATTGTATATTGAGGATTGGTTAATTATACCACTCACACGATAGAAGTCACTATATTTTTTTTCTTGTAGTGCCTATAAGGGTCATGGCCTCTATGATGGAACCGTTCAATACAAATAAATAATATTATATTAAAAAAAATATTCTTTATAGCACTTAAAAAAAACTCTAAATAATTTGATCACCATGTGTATGACAACAATATATTTTTTTTATAAAATTATTAAATACTCAAATGATGAAAATGAAATCAAATTCGGCTATAATATAATCTGTTCAGCAAATCCAAAGTTTTAGCTATATCTTCTTTGAAATTGGTAGATTCTAGTAGCTACTAGGCTATTTGCCCAAATTCAATACATTTTTATGGTTTTCCCGTCGAATACTAAAAATAGGAACTGACTTAATCCTATCAAATTGTCTCGAGAAAACTCTCAATCACGCGCTAATAGGATCACAAACAAAATATATTCAAAAAAGCTTAAATGCGGATTTGGCGTGTGCAGATGATACGGTATCCATTATATAAATATTGAAACAATCGATAGTTATAGCCGGTACCTTCGATCACAATTCGAAAATATCGATGATTTTATACCGTACATCCGGCATCGCATTTACGTGTGAATTGAAAACGCATAAAAAACCGAAGGCAATAAGTATTCATTAGCATCACGTAAATAAACGGAGAGAAATCCTCGGAAATCCCTTTAAGTCTTGAACCATAAAAATCTATTAATCTGACAATCCGTACTTCAACGGTGGTCACAATTTATAGGCGGCACGATTGTTGGTACACGGGTTGGTTTGTAATGACGACATGATTGTGGACAGTCGACATGGAAAACAAGTAAAAATATAGCCGTGATAAATGGACAAACGGTCGAGGCACGCGAGCATCATTACGAGCGTGCGCCTGATCATCTTCGTCTTGTGCAGTGAGAGGTCAGCTCGGACGTCTCACCAGGATACTTTTAGCGCGTAATGAAGTTTTTTAACCTTAATTATTCGTGATTTATGACGTGACCTAAATCGCAAATTTCACATTTTTATTGCTTTGCTTACAGTGCATATACTAAAAATTTCTGAAAACAGTATGTACTATATTATCCAGTTCTTGGTAGTAATGCATATAAATATATGTACGTTTTTTTTTGTCTTCTATATCTGATTAGTCTTCTACTAACTCTGCATAAAATGAATGTAATTCATGAAAGAGTCATTTAACAATTAATATATAAAGCCTATCAGTTCGAATCTATTAACCAACATTTTAAATAATATAAATATATAAAAAACGACAACAAACGATAAATTTACAAAAAAAAAACTTATATGATTATGACATTTTTCGAAGCAGTTTGTCATTAATCGAAGTAGCTTTACGGGTGGCACATTTGTCCATCCTTAACTGACAAACGGATGCGAGGCACTGGCGCGATAACAGGGACGAAGTATCTAAGAAATGCCGATGGTTATTTATGGCGAAGCGGGCAACGTCGTCGCGTACCATATAACAAAAGACTAAACAAATGGCCAAGATAATCTCCGTTAAAACTCTTAGTTTAGGCAGGTGATAATAATCTGATTAATATGATATGAATGAACGTATTGTTTCTAATCTCGTGCCCTTTCAATGTTTAAATATATTAAATATGTACGTTTTAATGCCATAAAGAGGGATTAAAATGGATAAGGTGTTACAATGTTAAAATAATATCCGTGAATTTACTGTTATTTTAAAACGTTTTGATAAAGCAAAAGTTACGCTTATTAGCTTAGCCGACAATATTTTAAGATATGAATATCTAATAGGTAAATATGATTTGGTATGAACTCTAATTATAGTTAAAATATTATACATTAATTTGTGATGTATTTTAGGTATCGAAATATATTAGTTTTGCTTTGCATCGGCTGGCACCGACTTCGAAAATGTCTGATTAGGTATCTATTCTAAATCAAAACCCCCATTTGGTTATTTTTTACATTTTAGTGCCTGGAAGTCGGTTTTTTTTAAGTTTTTATGTTTCCATTTTTAGTGTAGACGTAATAAGCAGGTAATTTGTAAGAAGAAAGTTTTTTAATAACATATTCGATTAAAAAATTTATTTTAAAAAATAATCTATTTCTAGATTTTTTTAAAAACCGCTCAACCGATTTCGATAAAATTTAAATGGGACCACCTGGGAAGTATACCCTTAAAAACAACAAAATATTTCCAAATCGATTCAGGCGTCTTCGAGTATTCGGTGAACATACATAAAAAACCCAACGATTCCGGCGAATTGAGAACCTCCTCCTTTTTGGAAGTTGGTTAATAAATATAATTTAAATGGCAGCAGTTACTGTATTACATATTATTCAGAACAAACACAATGGAAGTACCTAAGAAAGAAAATGAGTTTTCTAGATTAGAATAAGCAAAGAATGAATTGACACGCACTGAGGAATGGGGCAGCATCAAATGCCTTTCAAATTCCAAAAGGGGTATCATTTGCGCGTGGGCGGCAGAAGGCGCGTACGTACACTAGTACTAGCGTCCCGATGCAACGGGACATATGTATCTATCTTATATATATATGTACTAGCATTGCCCGCGGCTCCGCTCGCGTTCAGATGACCAAAAAGCAGATTCTTAGGTTTTACATATTAGTATACTCTTGCAATGCAGTTTTTGTACTTTTCCTCAAAAATGAGATATTTTCCCGCGGTAAAATGTATCCTATATGTTGACCCGGAATACCAAATCTCATCAAAATATCTCCAGTGGTTTTTCTGTGATGCGGTAACAGACAGACAGACAGACAAAAATTCTAAAAACTATAGATTCGGCCTCTGTATCGATAATAATGTCTATTTCAATAAGATTTTCCAAAAAATATTTAATGTACAGATTCGGCTTAGTTACAATTTTATTACATGTATAGAAACACATATATAATATATATATATATATATATAAAATACGCAACTGACTGGCTGATTGATTGCAAATGGAAATTTTGCACAAATGTTCCGTAAATAAGGTAAGTATGCACTAAGAAGGGATTTTTGAGAATTCATCCCCTAAGGGGTTTAAAATAGGGAATGAAAGTTTGTATGAAACTTCGTCATGTTTGATATTACTAATGTAAAAATTATATAAGCAGCAGAAAAAAGTTTACAGTATCACTTTTTTATGAAAATTCATTCTTTAAGGGAGTAAAATAGGGATGAAAGTTTCTATGAAACTTGGTATTAATGACCTTCAATTCAATTAAATAAACACGTGATATAACATTTTTCTAATTCATCCCGTAAGGGGGTAAAATGGGTGTTAAATTTAGGGAGAAAATCCGCTATTTTTATTGTTAAAATTAAGTATTCGAGATAAAAAAATAACAATACATGCTATCAATCAGATTATTCCAAATTCATCTCCTGAAAGGGCAAAAATATTATCAGGGTCGAGTTGACTTAAAAATCAGCATTTATGATATTGACGCTTAATTGACGAAACAGTTAAATATTTTAATTTTTTTTTTTAAATAAAAATTGGTTTTGGCTAAATTAATAATCGGGGATTGGTATTAGCTATAGGCAGGGCTCGGAAACACATTCATTTTTTTCCCGTTTTGGTTATTGACCCCAAACCGAAAGGCTTTTCGGTTTAAGCTTTCGGTTAAGTTCTTTAACCAGTTAAATCCCGAAGAACGGTTTTTGATGGATTTAGGTTCCATGAACAAAATTAACCGGTTAAAATGAGTTTTTGTGTGTTTACATTTGGCGTGTCTGGCTTACGGTGAATGGCTTAGCACGCTTCTTAGTTAAAAATGAATAACCGGTTTATTTCGGTATCAAAACCGAAATTCAACTTTTCTCTTAGAATAACCGTTAATTATTATTAGTTCTGTTTACTAAGCCATTCGTTTTCATTAACCGGTTAAAGAACGAATGATGAATTAACCATTACATACACCGAAATAAACCGTTTTTTTTAAACCAGTTCCGGCTGGCAGTTGGCACCGACTTCGAAAATATCTGATTAGGTATCTATTCTAAATTAAAACCTCTGTTAAGCTATTTTTTACATTTTAGTTCTTTGAAGACTGTTTTTATTTATTTTTTTTAGTTTTTATTTTTCCATTTTTAGTGTAAACTTAATAAGCAAGTAATTTGTAAGGAGAAAATTTTTTGATAACAGATTCGATTTAAGTAATTTATTAAAAAAAAAATTTATTGTTGATTTTTTTAAAAACCGCTCGACCTATTTCGATAAAATTTAAATGGGACCTGGGAAGTATACCCATCAAAAAAAAATTGCAAATCGTTCCAGGCGTCTTCGAGTAATCGGTGAACATACATAAAAAATAAAGATTCCGACGGATTGAGAACCTCCTCCGTTTTGGAAGTCGATTAATAAAAATAAAAAAAACAATTCGACGTTTCTCGTTAAAACATGTAAAAAAATAAGTATTGTTGGTATTAAATAAATATTTCTTAATTTTTCCCCCATTCACTTGCATAACTACACAATATTAAAGACGATACATGCTACGTGCTAAATGTGACAGAGTTCTGTCGAATCCGAAGTACCTTTATACTGAACGAATCTCAGGCGCGCCGACACCGCCTACGCAGATAAGATTTATAACTTTACCCATATTCGGCCTACGAATGGCGCCAATTTGACGCTTCAAATTAAAATCCGCGGTGGATGCAAAAAGACTCGTTACATTGATCGATAGTTACGGTTTTGTGATTTACATTGCACTATAAAATCCTTTGTTGTGATCCAGAACAGTCTGACAAATAACGATCAATAATATACGATAATTACATAAATTGTAGATCGTACATCTTCAAATAAATACTGTTATAATAAGACACTAAACATCTCTACCAACCGGAAGAATATGTGAGCGTAAAGCTCGTATTTTTTCGTATTTGAAATACACAAAAAAGTTGGAAGTATATATATATTATTTCTATTTGTGATTGCAAATACAAAAGTATGTGATATTACTTTCACTCAATTAATGCAATATTTCTATTTATCAGAAAACTTACTCAGTCACCTTATTATTAGGTGGTATTTCGCGGCCTGGCATTAAAATTTTCTTATGTAATATCCCTTGCTCCTGCAGCTCCTATAACAAAAAGCCTGTTTAAGAGAAATAGTATTATAAAAAGTTGACAGTACTCTAATATTTATTTGACATTAAGTCGACGACATATTTTTAATCCATATATATTGACTTGAAAACGACAGTAATTAGATTAACTCGGCCATTTCCACACAGTTGTCGATATAAAGAGTGCTGACAGCTAGTCAACGCGTGTGCGACGAAGGCGAGTGACGATGTCTACGATACAAACGCCAGACATGTCTCATGCTCGTTAATCTGCATGTAATATTCAGGTTTCTCAACACTTGAAGTTCAACAAAACTTTAACTTAATAAACTTTTAACTTTGTCATCAACAAAAACAATAATGATGTAAAACTTTCTGTTTTAATTTAGTTTGTATTTACTTCTAAAATCGTTGGCGCAATTTAAGATTTGAAAGTCATTTTCTTTATATTTCTCCAATATATTTTCACAGAACTGATATTTAAATCACAAACCAATATGACAATGTATCATTAGAAAAAATATAAAAATTATAGCGTCAATTGCATGAATAACAAATGCAAAGTTTCAATAACGCAAAAACGGTAAAAATATATTTATTAATGAACACAACGTATTTAGCAAAATAATTAATCGTCGCTTTCTTATATGCTCAAATTTCTGCGGGATAAAATAACAAAGACAGAATGTTAGAAGATTAAGATTTAGATATCGAAGCCTTTATATTTCTCCAATTATATTTCTAGTAATTTTATTGCATTCATATATTTGGATGATCAGTATAAATTTTACAACGGATTTTCTGAGCACATTCTAAAGTACACGGATCGGAGAACAGGACAATCATGGCACGATGAACGATAAGTCTAATCTAAAAGGACCTACTCTAAGAAAAGTATCTCGCTTGTTTATAAATTAGGCTCTAACAATGAATAGACGTGTGAATATAGGCCAAGCTCGTCTTGAAAGGCTTTAATTAAAAGTAGATACAGTTATTTCTGTAGAATATTTTTTTTATTTGGAAATAAGAGTTGTCGGGCTAAAAAATAATGTTGTGAGCCTTAGACGAAAAAACGCGCTTTAATCAAATTTTCTAAGGTAATAAAGTGCAAATATTAAATTGATTAACATTCGCTATCTAATACAATCGTTATTTAACTCATGAGTCCATTTCGATTCTCTTTATGCATGGAAAAAATAGTTTGGTAAATGAAAGAGGATAGAATAGTGAAAATGTAAATAATTATTAGGTGATAAAGACTTTACAGCATTGCAAATTGACGCTATATGGCTTAAAGTATCACGCTGCAGATATATTAATATCAATCGCCAAGCAGGTTCGAATTAAAAAGATTTTAATAAACTGTAAATAAGGGTTGCGTTTAACAATAAATGTTTCGACAAAGCATATGTATATCTTCAATACTTAAATCTCATAACAGACTTCGGACTCAGATTGACCGAAATAAGAGAAACTTGTCCAGGTAAGGATTTTCAGAGGCCTGGAGAGAGTTATTTATAAAGTTACAGTTACCAAAATAGGAAATAATTATTGTCATTAAAAATTACGACTATTATGATTCAAAGTGTTAGGTATTACTTACATCCTCTTGGGATGAATACATAAATAAATTACGCGGGGCTACATGGCAGGCTTTATATTCTTGTTAAAGGTTAATAGGTACTAATTGCTTGATTAATCGCTATGCTATGACGTTATTCTACAGAAAATATTACTAATAAATTTTTTTAGATGCATGGCAATCCATTCACACAAAATTACAACTTAAATATTGAAAGCTGTAACTCTATTGATTCCAGAAAATGCTTAGACACAAACAATACCTTTGACTTAAACAGCGAAGTATTAAAATGTATGACAGAATGAAAACTTAATGTTGGTAATAAAAAACAGTTATTCTGCTTTATTATATATGGGTAAGGTTTAAAACAAATGTTAAAATTAGTGGTAAATTAAATGAAAAGTAAAGTGATGAAACACTCAAGATATAACTTAATTATCGTTTCAATATTTAGGAAATTATTATAAAAGATCAAACAGTTAAATAAGTAAGACGCAAAAGATATTGACATCCGCCTGTAAGACACATAACATTAGCAATCGTAATGAAAATCAGAAATCTAAGCACTGCTCCATTGGATGCCTCTCTCGTACATACGTAAATTACATGAACTTTAAATAAACTTTACAGTATTTGTATTGATTGAATAAAAGCGATTCTAAATAAAGTACATATAAATAATATTATTTTGTTAATTATAAGATTTTAATATATTAAGTATGAAATAATTTATCATAGTTAGCAAGCTTTTTATTTGCACCTAACTTAGGACTCGGTTGTTTCATGAAAACCGAGTTTACGATTGGATTATGCCAGCAGATGAATGCACAGCAATCAGACATAGAAACGAACAAAGCATCGTAGTAGAAAATGTGACTTTCAATCGTAAAACTCAACATAATTTTATTGCTTCCCGGTATTCTAGCACATACCGAGCCAGACGAGAATATTACAGGCGCTATCTTAACGACTAAAAGTTGTTATTCTGATCTGTGAAGTTGCTTTAGCTAAGATTTAGGATAGATTAATATGCGTATGTGATGAGGAAAACTACAATGTTTTATGAGCTGTATGCTGTCACGAAATTACCTTTGGATCGTAGTAGCGCGATGTGTTAGTTAGATCTATGACTGCTCGTAATTTGGGAATAGCTTTTAATAGAGCGTCAATATCCCATCTGAAAAAGAAGACATTATTTAGTAATACTATATAGAATTTCATAATTTACTAATTCTATTTAGAATCTACTTACATATCTTTAGCTGAAATATTCTTTTGCACACTCTGGAACAAGGAAAATAAACATTTCTTTAAATACATACAAACAAAGATTCAAAATCAAAAAATCATTTCAGTATACATTCTTTAACAAAAAGAATCTACCACCATTTTAATAATTACTGAAAAGAACTGACGACAGCACTTCAGCACGATTATAGAGCTTTTTTTAGTTTTTTAAAATAATTTTTAATAACCTTCTAGTTTAGTAGAATATGTTTGGTATCATTAGCACAAGGCATTGGACCTATACACAATAGTACTTTGAAAATGCCGACGAGACGACAGTGCACAGATAAGAGACCTGATCAATCATCTACTAGCCCTACCTCACCGGTGTCATTGAACTGTGACACTGGTCCCTAATAGAATCAAGTTTTCGATGGGATATCCGAATTTCTAAATTAAGCGCCACGTAAACTCTTGTTTGGAAAGCTCACAATGAAACATCAAAAATAAACAATCCTTCTGAGAATTTAAGCTTACTTTTTATGTAAATACACATAACATGAATTAAATTTTAGAATTTTAAATAACTATAATTTTTCCTAAAAAGGCGACCATAAATTCAAAAACTCATCTCTGATGCACCGCAGGCAAAAATTTTTGGTTAAGTTTTCAATTTCGACCAAAATCGTCTTAAATAAAATGTCAGGTACCTAATAATAGGTTGTTATGGTGGCAATATTTTATGTGCCGTGTTGACAAGATTGAAAAAGATTATCAAATAAAAAATGCTGACCGCCAGGAGGCGTGTTTTAAGGGGGTTAATTTTCAATTTGGATACGCTGGTGGCCTACAAGTGTGAGCTTTTTGAAAGATACATTGTAAATTGCATATAAATTTTGCGATTGATTTTAAATTGGGATTACGTTTGATTAAAATTTCTGGATTTAAATTAATATGATGTTGGTAATAAGCAAAGAGGAGTTATTACTCACGTTTTTATATGGAACAAACCAACGGGACATACAAAATGAAAATCAATTAAAATGCAACATTACGTACAATTACAGTTCAATTATAAATAAATTTATTCGTCTCTATATTAAAAAATATATTTTATTTCAAAATAAATAATTAATACTAACATCGTTAGCTGTGACATTACAAAGTACTGCAGAGTAATAAGTAATATTAAACATACTCGTATACATAAAATAAAGGGCCAATATGACAACCGTAACTGTATATGTTCGTAAGAAATTAAGTCCTGCAACATCTTGTGAGGGATTTCAATTTACTGACTGCATATTAAGTGACATTTTGAGGTCGAAAATGAATAAAAATATACTTATTCGAGATTTGCTTGTTAATAATAACTGAAATAGAGTAAAAATAAGATTAGCTCACTACCACACATGTAATATTAAAATAAATATAAATTAAATATTAATTTATATTTACTTTCACAAATATCTATATATATATATATATATAAAAAGCAAAAGTGATTGACTGATGTATCAACGCATAGGCCAAACTCTTAAGGCTAGAAAATGGAAATTTCGCACACGTATTCCTCATATATATGACGAAGGTATCCTCTAAGGAAGGATTTTTCAAAATTCAACCTCCAGGGAGGTGAAATAGGGGATAAAAGCTTGTATGAAACTTTTTATTCCCTGGACATATTTGCATGAAATTTCATATGAATTGAATACGGCAAAAATAATGAGTTACATTTTTCAGCTCTTTCTAAAATTCCACCCCTAAGAGGGTAAAATAGGGGATGAAAGTTTGTATGAAACCTACCTTTTTATTAGAGTTTTTTGTAGTTTTAGCGCGAGCGAAGCCGCGGGTTCTGCTAGTATATTATAACTATATTATGCAGAAATACAATATAATGCAGAAAACTAAGTTTTGATGTTGTTGTTTTTTTTAATAACTGTGAACATTTAAACCAATCAGTCATTGTTTGGGTCCCATGAGCAACTATTGCTGGAAAGTTTATGATTTACGTAATAAGCATAACCCATTTAAAGCAAGCCTCTTCATTCAGTTGTACTTTAATAGCTCTTTTCATATTGCAATATAATTCTGAATAAATGAGCGAATATTACAATAAGCACAGGACAAGTACACGAACAATACACCGGGCTTATCAATTAATAGTGAAACTAATAATTAATAATTAATAGTGAACTTGGTGAAAGATAGAAAGATTTATAGTAAAGTAGTTGTCAGCTGGACTATTTCCAATTGATTCAGATTACTAATTTTGTACGCCATGCACCTTCAAATATATAATAAATATGTTTTATTTAATTTTTATGAAAAATATCATAAAATATCCTACGAGCTTCTTACAAAAATAATCACATAAGCCTCGGGCAGTCCGCAACCTATCGTGAGAAATCGAAATAAATTATAATTATACAATATACATAGATATAAAACAACACGCTACATAATTATTTATGTATATCTAAATATATAAAATATAAAAATGAAAAATGAAATGACAACTAACAGACAGTGTTTAGCCCAGACTGGTATATTTTATGAAATCTAGAGGAAATAAAGGATGGATTTAAAGGTTTTCCTTCCGTATGTATTCTTTGGAAGAATGTTGATAAATCATCCCTAAAAGTGTTGTCATTTAAATAGATATGTGATTTTTAAAAGGTTTTTTTTTCTAAAACGTAAATAAAACATTATATTACAAAAAAAATTGTATTTATAAAAAGTATCATAACAAAAATTACGCACAATAACATGTAATAAATACTAAAAATAAAAGGAAGGCTAGACTACAATAAATAAATAAAAAACATGTCAGTATGTTATTTATAGTCCTACGATATTAATTGCAATGATTACCCCGCGGACACTTACAAGACACATAACAAATCAGGACGAGAACGATAATAAAATTATCAACAATACTCTTTAATAAATCGCTGATTACCCGCTGACACAAACATACGACACGACAGAGCATTACTTGCATGTGTCGTGTTCAACGATAAAAGTAAATTTGTCATTTTTATAACTCACCACTTAACATTTGCAAATATGAAAAAGAAGCCACCACCCGCTAGGAATAATTACAGTTATATTCGAATAAATTAATTAGGAAATGACGATATGTAACTGAAATGTGTTAACACGTTATTTTTAACGATTTAGTTAAAATAATTGGTAACATAATAAGTCCAGTAATATACGTATTAAAATATGCTAAATATTTTTGTTTTGATTTACTAACAAGTGCAGATCAGTAAATTTAATGGAACGATCTCGAAACTGACCAAAATTGATATAATATTTTACTGCAATCTAATAAAACTAAGTCCTTCAGGCGCCAAAATACATCTCATAAAATCTATTGACACGATACATAACCACGATTGGTGAGTCAACGCCGTGTCTAAGTATTATATTTCAATTGAACAACAGCCTCAGTTGAAACCAAATTTACTATGAAATACAGATCTAAATTGTCTTTACTCTTTACTTATCTACTGTTTAGTTAAAAAAAGAAAATTCTGCGTACGGTTAGAAATGTTAGATTATTTTAAAATAAAATTAAAAAATTGAACAAATCAGCCCTGACAACTAGTACAATTAGGCTATATATATATAATATATATAAAGCTAAAATTTGGCGCACTCCCAGCGAAACTTTAAGCGAAAAAGAGCTCGATTCTCTGAAACACAAACATACAGTGAAATAACATTTAAAATATAAGGCTTCAGTTCTAAGGAGTGTTTAAGTGTATGTTACCTCCTCGTTCATAACAGTTTAACGGATTCTGTATTAACATAAAAGCTATATTTTAAAGACGAACTTTCCATACGACTGGAAGTACGAGCAAGAACTAGAATATATATTAAATTCTATCACATATTAAATCACTACGTCAATACACGACGTTGTCTTACATATTTTGAGAATCATCTGATCCATTAGACCGTTTATTCGAATGGTAATGATGGTATAATTGACAGAGGGCAACTATTGTTTCCATTGTATTCTATTGATATTAAACTTTTGTCGCCTTGTAACGGAGGGACTTTTGTTATTGTTTTAACAATCGTTACTCACTTGTTCCCCTTTTGACACCGATGGATTTGATGCGGTAGATTGAAAAAAGGTGGAGCAGTGTCATTCAAATATTAATATTTTGAGTTCAATAGTCATCAGTGTTTGTTACTTGTAAGCAAACTCATATAACGTAGAGACATTTATCATTAACGATATTGGTCAAGTGTGCGCCAAGGCAATGTGTGCATGCTAAATATGTTTAAAAAGGTATAATAATTAAGAAACAGCTACCCCTTATTCAATAACTCGCGCAACATCTGACAACGCGATGAGTTTCACAGTGACCGACGGCGCGCCATTCTGTGTTCACATTTAAAGAAATATTTTGGTAAAAACAATATTAATTTCAAAGACTTACCAAGTTATATTAAAATAATGTAATTTACAAAAACATTTTAAAGCCAGAAAACACTACATTTAGTATGTACGATATGTGAAGACTTTCAATAATATTCGGTAGCTAAAAGACAAGAAACTGAATGAAGGAAAACAAGAATAATGCCCGATTTCACCAACGTCACCAAAGTTTAAGGGATCCCCTAAGCATGGTTAGGAGGCTGTTAGGGCACAGTTTCTGTTTCACCGACAGTTAGGGGTCACCTAAATATTAAAAGACCCTCTAAATTTAGGTGCCCGAAATATGGGCTTAAAGACGATCGTAAAATGAAATTTAATTTAGGGGCTAGTTTAGGGGACTTTTAAGCTAGGGATCCCATACGTAGGTGGTAGCTTATGGGTTGTTGTTGAAATCGGGCATAAGACTGGTGAAAACAGTAGACCACAGAGAATAAATACTGCTGTTACTTGTGGGGCAAAAGACATTTTTTTACATTCTTTTTATTCAGGAAGGTTAAAGACTGTTTAACATCAAACTCCGATCCTAGGGAGAAGAGCAATTATACATAAATAAATTACTCGAGTCGAGCCGAGGGAAAAAACAAGTAAGTCAATAAAAAACTTTTAATATTCCTTTCATCATCTCTGGTATAACTAAATAAGTTGTACAATATAACGACTTACGTAATTTTTGGTGTCAACGTAATTGATATGTGGCGAGCATTTGGTGTATGCGGGCCATGTCAGCCACACTCTTAAATCATATTTTACTGATTTCAAATCAATTATTATTTTAACAGCATACGGGCGTCAATTACAAAAAAAGTGACCGTATCATAAGTTCTATAAAAACACTGATGCTAAATTATAACTCGAAACTTGATTACAAAAACGGATCATTCGATATTTCCAGCAAAGTGCTTCATAAACAACTAAAAGAAATGACCCGTTAAAATCGGATTCCGTTTTCGTTTCGACCGATTAATCGAATAAAAGCTAGTGGATCGGATGTCGGGGGCATTTATCGCGCCTAATTGCGACCACCGCGCCGAAATCGACTCCGAAACGAGCTGGGTGGTGTGATTGCCTTCGTCGATACCCCTGTTAAAAGGACTTGTGCTTTTACGACTGTAACACTCTTTACTATTTACATTTTTTATTTATAAAATATGTAATACACAATATTTTCAAGTATTATATTATATTAAATATTTTCGCGG
Source organism: Brenthis ino (assembly GCA_921882275.1). Lineage (NCBI taxonomy): Eukaryota > Metazoa > Arthropoda > Insecta > Lepidoptera > Nymphalidae > Brenthis > Brenthis ino. Next base: position 17,058,009 of record OV170234.1, read on the forward strand.
TTTTATTTGGATTTTTAGTTCCCGACGTTTCGAATTCAGCATTCATGGTCACGGGAGAGACTGAGGTGTTAGATGTCTCGAAGGTATAGTTGTTACAGACAGCCTACCCACAAATAACAAAATGAAAAATGCACCTTACGATATTTTTTTAACTTTAAACATTTTTATTTAGTTATTTTATTTAAATAATTTTAATTAGTTTTATGATTGAATATGGAATATTATTTATTTATTTTTTGCTGTTATTATTATAATTATTACAATTTTAAAAATATTAATTAGTAATCTATATTTAGTGTTGCCATTATTACATTTATAACCATAAAGAAAAATATAAAATATAGTATTAATTATTTAAGCCATATAATAATTGTTCTATGTGTAATTGAAAAAGTTAAAATTAATTAAGGATAATAATTTTTATTTAGTTTGCTATTATTTAAAAAGACAAATTACTAAGCAACACTATTACTAGGTATATACTTTTACAAATGAAAAATAAAAAATATTAATCTGATAAGCTGTAATTTTGATCCACACAGTAAGAACTTATTACATCTACCTGTCTGTTATGTTTAGATTTATTATTTGATTTTATTATATTAATAACAGGATCCCATGATGATGGTAATAACCAGCCATCTTCCCTATTGAAATTTGGATGTTTTTTAATTTCTATGGCTTCTTGAATCATTCTAGGGTGATATCGGTTTTCTTTCGCGAGGAATTGAGGTCTATCGAAACGAATATATTGGCTTGGGCGGTCCTGGCTATGTTTGCAGTCTGCAGATGTTGTATTGGTATAATCTACCTAATTTCTAAAATAATGATCTTCTCTTACAATTAACATTTATAAACATTCTACGATGACAATTTTACTACATATTAAATAAAATAAATCTAATTTACTTAACAATTAATATAAAATAATAATTCACGAAGCAAAACAAGTAAAATTTCGAAAGTGAAATTTTGAAAGAAACAACCCACGTTTTACATCGAAAATATTTAAATGTAATTACGATGGGCATTCATGATCCTGCCAGGTCTGTCAGATAATAAGCGCCAAATATCGCACAAAATTGAAGGACGACGTTTAAATGAAGCAACAAAAAACACCTACCTATCATCGCTTGATACTTTTAGGAAAAAGAAATTCAGATACAAAAATATTTATACATTTGTTAAAAGGTCAAATATGCGCTGTTTGAGATATCAGAAGAAAAGTTCAAGTAAATGTAAAAAACTGAGAAAAAATTAACACAATTTTACAACTAAAAATAAGGTTATTTTTAGACTTCCGTAACCGAAGGGCGCCAACGGACCCTATAACTAACTACCTCCGCTGTCCGTCCGTCCGTTCGTCCGTCAGTCAGTGGGCTATATCTCCTAAACCGTAATAGGTAGAGTTGATTTTTTTTAATTTTATTGCCGTTATAACAAGAAATAATGAAAAACTAAAATTGTGAATTTCAAAATGGTCGCCACGCAAATTAAAAAAAAATCGATTAGTAGGTACATAGCGTTAGATCTTGTGGCTGGTGGATCTTTGTTTTGAACCCTTCGTGTGCGAGTCCGACTCGCACTTGACCGGTTTTTATAAATTATTTCTAGTTAGAACAATGTTCAAGCCCTTCTTATTTATTCGCTGGAAAAAGGTACACATATACTCGTATAACTTTATAATTCCATGGTTTGGAAACAAAACAAGACGGTCAAGAAAGCTGATTACACGGTGCTCCCACGATCTCATGCCCTGGCGGCTCGAGTACGAAACTTAGCGCGTACGTGTCAAAAGATGTAATTATGAAGAAATCCAATCAGCGAGCGCGCAGACCGGCGCAAGCGTCGACGTTGATTGAGCGATAAATTTATCGAAGATAAATCTCCTTATCGCGACAAATCAGTAGCTGATATACCCTTTTTAATGCCAGAGCGGAGAGAACAAAGACCAACAATTACCTTAATTACCACACTAAAGAGTGTAAGGATGATGTCCAACAATATATAGAATTAAGATAACATCTTTAAATTACTTTATAATTAATTGATAATAACGATATGTCGTCCTTTTACATTGAATAGCTAAAAATATAACAACTATTTTTTATGTTTCCGCTCTCATGGTGTAAGCGGTAAACTTTATCCGTATAAATAGAACAACGATTTATCTATTTAAAAAAAAATAATCATCTGGATTTCCATCTTAATTGATTTGAAAGATATTGTAAGCGCGAGTGATACTCACTATAAAACAGATTGATGTATCTCGCTGTCAATAAGCTCTGCCTACTCGAAAACATCAGACAAGAAGATTTAATGGCAATGCTAAATATGAAAATAATCTTATGAATATTCCCAGACAGATGAATCTCACCACGACTTTTGAAACACAATGCCTTCTTTGAGCAGACATTCGATATAATGTGAAAATATTATGTCCTTGTAGGCGTATTGATGGCGCCCTGAAACCGTGATATAAATTCTCATACTGTACATGAAAAGTTTTTTATGCGATGACTGGCGGCGGTACATTATGGGTATACATTATCAAAGCAATAAAAACAAATGGAATGTGGCATCTCAAAAATTAATCTATCCACAATGCAATGCATACCTCAACAAATCACATCGTTTCATATTGTGCACTGTAGTAATGTTAGCCTGCGGCGGGTATAGCACTAAACAGCCTGACTAATTAGACGCACTAGGCAACAAAAGGCGGCTGTATGATCTAAAAGTAGTGTGCAGGTGGTATTATGAACCTTATGTGTATTATGATAGGTAAAAGAGAGTGATATCGGTGTGTGAGGCAAGTGTATTCAGTACGACGTGCGATGGCGGCGTACGATAGGCCGCCCACGCGCAGGCGCCGCGCAGCGAAATTCGTGAGAAGAAATGCTCCGGCGCCGCAGTCAACTAGTGAGATAGTAAGCATACGTACTATATCTATTTTTTATATCTACAATTATGACGAGTTATTATTAATAACACAAGATTAAGATTCCATGAAGGTACTTAATTAACACTAACAAGTTACAAAATTGTTACCAAGTCTACCTCGCACCCATGAGTCAATGTCACTTTTTATGTTTTATCACTAAACTGCGGTTTTCAAAAATTATCACGAAATCACGCCCATATTTTTATGAATAGTACGAAATATCACAAGTCAAATAAGATAGCAGTATAATAAAAGTGAATAAGGTGGCAGCTGAAATCATTTGATAACTATTTAGCATCTTAACACCTAATAAAATAATAAATTGGCAGTTGTTGTGGCACCCAATAACTCACAGTGACAGAGATATTTTGAATGCAATTTTTCAAGATTTTTAATGGTCTTATAAAATATTTAAATTCTGATTATATCTCATCTATTAGTCGATGAACAAAACATTATATTATGTATTAAAACAATACGCTAATGTAATACAATGAAAAGCCTAATAAGAATAAAACATTTATTGGATTTCCCCTACGTGAAAAGCACCTATAGGTATACCTAATGAAAGTTTAATTTGGAAATAAGTTTCTATTTGGGGAAACATGGCGTTAATAATCAAAAAGATCTCTCAAATCAAAAGAAAATCTGAAATATGACCTAACATTAATAATTATATGATTCATTCATTTAAATCAAAATAATTAGTTCTATATTAAAAAGCAATTTCTCTCAACTAGTCCGCTTTGCATAAAATCAACATCAAGTAGGTTGCGAAACATACAGTCGACGTTCGGGGCGTGGCGACACACCTCTCTATTAATGTTCAGCCCCTTGCAGGTGTTGCATCCGCAGCAGAAACAGATGAAGAGGCCTCATTAAAACTAGTTTACATAACAGCCTTTTAACAAAATGTGTAAGATAATAATAAGAGTTGTAATTGTAACCAAGTTAATGGTATTAAGATTTAATATAGTTATTAAAAATTGACGTAAATAAAAAAATGTAACAAATAAAAAAAATATTTAATAAGTATTCGTTTTGACAAATCCTATTATACCTTGCATGCCTAGAGGTAGGTTTTGGGTCGCAGTTGACCAAATTTACTATAGGTATATAGTAGATTTGTACAGAGTCATGGATGAGAGAAGTAGCACAATAGGAACAATTTTTTTTTATTAATAGAATAGAATATGAAATTTATTTTATAAGGAAAAACATATATTATTAAAATATATGTTTATGAACTATTATTAAATAAACAATTAATAAATAAAGTAAAAATAAGTACAAAATAATAATGCTAAGCAAAAAGTAATACAACATTGTGGGCGAAATAACTGTATAATATAAACTTGTCCATACTATAATTTAGTAAGATCTATTTATTACCAGCCACGAGTAGGCCAATATATTATAATAATTCACTGTTTTCAACACTGACATTACATCGTACACGATTAGCCGTACAACAGTATCTACATCAAACAAGCAATTATGAAACTTTCATTTCAAAATTTAAATCTCAGAGAACAGATATAATAAAGAAATTTAGATTATTAACAGATAAACTTTGAGTTATCAGCGATAAATTTACTAATCAACGAGCGTTGTACGCGTGTAAATTAAATTATAAGATAAGAATTGACGCAAAAGCCTTCGCGGGAACGATTAATTTAGGTGCTTGGACCCTACTTTTGTCCGAAATTGAGAACTAAGCAATAAAGATAATAATACAACGTAAATCTAATATGTTAAATATAAAATATGTGAATTTTTTTTTACCTAAAACTATTTATCTTAAGAGACATTTAAATTATGTATATCTTATAAGATTAAGGTTAAAAAATATAACCTTTAGCTATGCAAAGCTACGAAATTCTGGGCCTTTTTTCAGTCTTAAGCAATATTATCGTTCGCACCATAAATCTGATTGACAGAAGTTATGATTTATGAGACGAATATTAAAGAAATACTACGATCATTTCCATCGTCGCTAAATAAGCATGCATTTTTTAGTATGTTCATAAAACGTAAAAGCATTTATTATGCATTTTATAATTAATTAATAATATGCTTACAATATTTTACACTACGAAGGCTCAAAGTTAACTGACAAAATGGTAATGAATATGTATTAATAAAGTTTTGGATGCTAATATAGGTTATCATATAACATAATTTTACGACTTGATGGAGTTTGTGTCATCTATAAATTATATGGATAATAAAATATTAAAGGAATAATCAATTTAAATAATAGCGAAACTTTAACCTTGCTTGGATCGTAAACCTGGATTAATAGTGAAGTACATCCGTATAGAAGTTACGATAACATTTTAATAAATTATTATATTCCAAGAACATGATATCGCTATCAAAATTTAAAAATCAAAAGTATTTCATTTTCTAATATTTTAATTCTAACGTTATTTATGGAGTCCTAATATATTCACTGGTTAGTTAGCGTTTATGTTCTCGATTTGTAGACAAATCGTAAATAAATACAGCTAATAAAGTATATTCTCATTCCCATAACCTACAAAATCTTTACATCTTAATTTTAAAATAATTAAAAACATTAAAAAACCAAACATAAATATACAGCTGCAGATACAAGAAATAATCATAAAACCGTCTACTATTTATCACACATTCTTAAATTTTGCTTTCCTCTGAGATAAAATCTCATTCATTTACTTTCTTGTCACTTTAAAATACTGTAAATCAAAAGCGTATTCTCCCTGGATGTCTTCATTTGCATCGCCTAAAGCAATCCAATGACACTAACGACTTACAAACGAAAACAACAAAATTAAACTATCAATTTTTGTGTCCCCAAGAGCGCCATTTAAAAAACATATAACAAAGTTATTAACGACATTTATTTGGAATCGCAGCCAATAATATTCAATCATTATATTTTCGAAATTTATTGACTAATGTACCGCTAAAGCCAATATAGCCTCCGTACAGGAGAATGTCTTTTAAATTACGATACGAATAATAATATGCATATTTAAGCATCGAAATTAAATTAATCGTTTTTGTTTTTGTGTTTTATACTTGAACTTAAGCAACATACTGTATACTGTACACGAGTATTATGGGATGTAAGAGCATTCTACATAAATCAATAATAATAAAAAATCAGTATGTTATAATTTTAAAGAATAATTTGAATTTTACTGACTCATAATTTTTAAAAATCCGTCCTCAAATTTTGAAAATTCGTCATGGAGAAATCGTAAATGCGTACTGAATTTTTGGAAAAGAAGTAAGCCTTATATGAGAGACTTATAAAAGAGAAAAAAAAGTTCTCATATTCCATTATTAAATAAAACTATCTTTTCGGATTATTTCGCGGATTTATTTTGATTTTTGGTTCCCGACGTTTCGAATGCTTTACAGCATCCATGGTCACGGGAGAGACTGAGGTGTTACATGTCTTAAAGAAAGTATTATTCTCATATTCCTTCATAAAAAAACTCAATATATGTACTTTCAAACTCTGACCAGAACATAAATCTGTTTGTTTTATAAGGTTGGATTGTAATAACATAATCACACCGTGTCGGCGGTTAATCACTGAATGATATCTCATTTAAGGGGAGCTAATGAGAGGCGTAGATCACATTCGGTAATAGTGACACGCGGTTATTTATCAACACTTACGATCCACGACTTATGTCCGGCTATTAAGGCATTCGTGTTGACATAATGGCCGGGCAAACAGAGTTAAACGTTACTATTACTCATGGAGCATTTAGCGCTTAATACAACGAAAATTAGAGTCTATGTTAGATATCTCTGTTATTACTCAATTTTCTATTACAAAAAAATTAAATCATTGATATTATTAAGAATTCTAAGAATTTAATCATCTAAACGTATGTTCTTTAATCTTTTTGATGTTTTGGGAAAAGATAAGCGCAAAGAATAAGACGAACAATAATATTTTTCATCAAACATTTTACTTAACTACTTTTCAGTTATCTCTAGTGGCGGGTCTGTATTATATTTGAAGGGATTAAGTCAAACATAATATGAAGTATGCGCGAGTCTACGGATGTAATGTTTTCTGTTATTAATTTAATGTAATTCGATTTCTTCAAACAATACTTGAATAAAATACAAAAACGCCTTTAACATCGAGCAATGACATATATTCGCATCCATACTAGAATAGCGCGCAAAAGACCACTGCCGTATGTTAAATGGCAGGCAATTAAAGAGAATGGCGCTTAATAAACACATTACAGTGCGATATTAGGCGTGCGCGCACAGTTGACATGATTAAGCGGCTAAATCGTGGGAACCCAGTGAAAGGGGACAAAGAAAGAAACACTAACGTATTGTTATTAAGCATATATACATATTGTTATTAAGCATATATACAGGGTCATTTTTAATTTACTGAAAACCTTTTGGGAGTATACTGTTTATATCATAACAACAACATCTGTAAGAAAAAAAAATCTTCAATTTTACAAAACTAAATTTTTTTTTTTGCGCCTTCTATACGGTAATTTAGTCCAGCGATTAGCAAAAGAAAGCGCATGACCGGTGGAGGGGAAGAGGTGGAAGGGTGTAGGAAGTGGCACTTACTCATTTAAACTTGGCCAGATACTAGAGCTTTATCGTTTAGAAAGTGCAATAAAAATATTTTTATTTTTGTCTCAAAATAAAAATTTAAGAAATATATTTTTTTCTTGTTACAGATGTTGTTATGATGTAAAAACTAGCGACTCACCCTCGCTTCGCTCAGGTTCGTTAGTGTGGGATAATAATAATAATAAAAACTCTTTATTGCACACACTACATAGGAAGAAATATAAAAAAAAAGAAGAATACAGTAGTAGTAAAATGCACAAGAGGCGGCCTTATCGCTAAAACAGCGATTTCTTCCAGGCAACCTTTAGGTGTAGGATATAGCAAAGTGTGAAGTGGAAGGGTGTGAACAAATAACAAAGAGTAAATTTCAGAATAAATAATAATGCAGCAATCCGAAGGAATTAAAATGTATAAAAGTGTTCTTTTAGACGTTTTTTAAAAATCATTAGAGATTTCGCATCCCTAACGTTACGGGGAAGGAAGTTCCAAAGACGACAGGCCGTAACACTAAAGGAGTTGCCATAAAAGGTAGAGGAGTGGGAAGGAATTTTAAGGATTAAATTTTGGGCAGAACGCAGAAGGCGAGAATGGGAATCTCCAAGGAATTCAAAACGTTCTTTAAGGTAATTTGGAGTGGACGGATCGAACAGAATACAGTAAAGAAGATGAAGTATATGAGTATTTCTGCGATGACGAATAGGGAGCCACTTGAGCTTTTTACGAAGATTAGAGACATGGTCATATTTACGTAAACCAAATATGAACCGAATACAAAAATTTTGGAGTCTCTCAAGTTTATTTAATTGCTCCTCTTTAATATCAAGGTAACTGATATCAGCATAGTCAAGAATTGGTAATAGGAGCGATTGTGCTAACGCAATTTTAGTGGAGATTGGAAGAAAATTATGCAAACGTCGAAGCGATGCTACCGAATTAAACATCTTCCTGCTTACCTCACTTACCTGTGGAACCCATGATAAGTTCTGATCCATAATAAGATTTGACGGTTTTGGTATAAGGTATGCTCACGCCGTTTAACACCACAGGTGGAAGAGTGTAGAAGTCAATGCTAGATATGAGTTTAGGACTGCCAATGATTATAACTTGAGTTTTCGAAGGATTTAATTGTAGTCCAAACGACTCACTCCACGTGGTAATTTTTGAAAGATTGTAGTTAATATCGTCAATTGTATTAGGTAAGTCAACAATTCTAGATTGACTATAAATTTGCAAATCGTCTGCATAAGGTGGTAGAGAGAAGAGATGTGTTGACAGATACTCTGAGCATTTATATGGACATAGGGATAGATAGACTATATAATTTATATACTTAGGTATTATGAGTCTTATATCCCTTACTTGAGAAATGATTGATTTTCCATGCAAACTTCCACTCCCTTTAAGGGATGATTTCCAGGATTAAAACCCTATGTCCTTCCCAGGGTCTCAAACTTTATCCATAACAATTTTCATCTAAACAACTAACAAACAAACAAAGTTACTTTCGCATTTATAATATCAGTATGGATTCACATATGAATTATTAAGAAAATTTTGCAAACGCGAAACTAACAAAGCTTGTAACCGATATATCTTAAAATACTACCTATTTATGTCATAATTGTCAACCCGACAACTTTAGCATAACACACGATTTACCGGTACAAAGGAATCCTTTAACATGCTTAATCAATATTTCTTTTTGCTCTCATTAAAAAAAACACTACATACAGTATTCACTATACTATTTTTTTTTCATTTATTGTAATTTCACTTCATCATGAGGACTATAAATAACTAGGATGTACAAAAACACGACCATAACAAAATTATTAACGTTCTGTTTTTGTCTTTTAGCTACGGAGCAATAAAAATAAAAGAGGATAGTGTCTATTTTAAAATATTAACAACTGATAGCATCAACTTAGTTTAGTACGCTATTAAGACCCGAGAAACTTGTAGACAAATTCAATTGACAACAACGTCCAACGTAGCTCGAGGGTGTCTAATTTACACCTAACCATCAATCTACTTAAACTTCTATTCAAAGGATATTATATATTCAAGGGACACAAAATTGCATAGTAATTCTCGAAGAGTGCAGTCTACCTTGTTTATATACATAATTTAATGTCATAAACATTGTTATTTAGGGAAATAGCAAAAAAAAACGAAACGCATTTTCCTTAATAGTGTTGCAACCGGTCACAAAACTTAAATAACAAATGGTCTTCTCACGAACAAATAAGCGATCGCTTACAAAATGTTTGCTTATAACGCACTGAAGGTTGTCACATAGGTGAGTCTTAAAACCCGATCAAGCCAATACGTTTACGAGATGCATCCTAGTGGCGTTATCACAAAATATGATAGATCGTCGCTTGGAGCGCGACGCTCTCCCACGCGGCACAACTGTGATTAATTATAATTCGAATTTTATTCAAAGTGAACAGCGGACAAACTACGATACCAATCAATAAACGGTTCTATACCGACGACGTTACAGACATGATACCACAATTTACTGTTGTTGATAGCGCATATGAAGACGTCAAAGCCAAAGTGAACTGGCTTAAATAGAAAGCTCTAGAACAATAGTAGCAACATATCCATTGTGATATAAAAGCCTTGTAACAATAGTATAAAAAGCTCATCACAATATAACAAAATCAAAAATAAAATCCTATCTACATGTTTAAAATGCCCATATCCGTGGTTGATTTTTAATATGAAGACAAATTTCAATGAGAGTAATCTGTATTATTTGTTTGATTATAGTCAGAAAATATTTTCTTACTCCCTATCAATTCTTGTCAACTGAAGCATAAATGTGGACATTGCGTTTTATGTTGCGGTCTTCAGTCACACGGTACATTGAACACGCGCCCTCTTCTACGTGAGCAACATTCACCGAAAATCATGCTACTAACCGTATTTGTCGTAATTCATCGCATACAAAAATCGAATTACTTCTAAGTGCATGGCCCAGAAGGTAAGACTTAGAACTAAGCCGTGTGACAGTAATCATGTCTTTATAACAGCATAAATCATAGAAACGAGCTCACAAGCGCCACAAAGATAGAAATGACACGCATCCCCGTCTCGTAACATAATAAATAACCATCCAGTTCCATTTCAAAGAGCGGCCGAGGAGCCATAAGTCGCGTACGGGTCAAAGGTGAAGTGAATAAAAAACGGCCGACAATTAAATAGCGTTCTTGAAGGTTAATGAGCACAATAAATATGTTGTCGGCACCACAGCTGCAGACAAACAAATGCATAGCTGTCACGCGTGAGGAGGGTTTAGGCGTACAAGCCAGGTCTGACGAGCATCTTCATTGTGGAGATGAGACAGTTTCATGACAATATGAGTTAAGACGTAAAGACAAGTAAAGTGTCCTTTTTGGCAATTTTCGGACCACTATGATATATTTTCTTGAGCTCCTGCTTTCGTAATACTTTAATTTTTAAATTATCTAAAACATATTTTTTTACTTATAAATAAGAATTGGGTATACTCGTAATTTGAGACTTGTTTGGTACTTGATTGTTTAACTTAAAATAAGTTCTTTAAATGACTTTCCTAAAATCAAGATGTTTTTGTCAGGTTTGTCGTACCTACTCGATTTTCTGCGTATTTAAAAGAACGTTCTTTATAGCGTACAAATGCTTCCTAAAAATAAGCCACAAAGCCGTCATTACGCAAAACGCCCCAAGCAAATTTTAACAACGTTTACACGCGAATGCTCCAGACGGAGATCTGCATTTGATTTATAATAAGGGGGACAAAAACCTTGTGGATGAAAAATGATTTGACAAAATAAAGAGTGTATGTGTATGCCATTTTATAGGAGTTAAAATATATCGACACTAACATGAATATCATTAACTTTACTAATCAATATTATTTTAGATAATTCACAAATTTATATAAACCATAATTATTATTGTTACATAAAAAATGAAATCATAAAATCAGGTAACTACTTATACTTAACATACAAAGTATACAGTATTAAAAAAATGTTGTCAAAAGTGCGGAAGTGTATATTGATATTATGATTAACGTCTACATTACTAAGACCGTGTTTAAATATACAAAAATGCATTACCGTGAACATCATTACTTTTTAGTAGAGTTTCACGATGCTAAGCTAAATGTGTTGTGTGAATTAGGCACGGTACATGAGCGTATAACACATACAGATTTTAACAATACTAGTATCAAATAGACTTTTAAGATGGTTATCGCTTTCTTCGACTGCACGTGGCATTTGTCGAAACACACAAAATCAACAAGGACGCTAGAGGGACCGGAAGGTTTACTCACGTGGGTGTTCTTAATCAATAATGCATTTTATTCAGCAACAGACACTAGGTAAGGCAACAATTATCCTTAAATAGACAGTATTATGCAGAATATACTACAGATTTAGATAAAGTAACAACACCAAAATAGAAAACTTCAAACCTTAGAAACATTTTTCCACGTTATTCAGCACCGTAATAACGGAATTTCTTCGCTACTTCTATTTCACTGTAGCGAAACGTGTCTGTCGGGCTCATTTTTCGCGCCTACATGATGAGTGGCTGTTTGTTTAAAGTGTTTATTCATCCCACGAAAATCTTACGACTGGAATACACTTTCGTACAATTATCATAAACATTGTTTGTTGCATAAATAAAGAGTTATAATTCGGAGATTTTATATCAATTATGTGCAAATTTAAATCATTTATTAAAACAATAGATTTCAATCCAAACATATACAAATCAAAAATAAGCCTAAACAATTCGAAGTTGCACTTAAGAACTGGCACTGTACAGAGGCTAGAACCGAAACGCCGCCCTCTGTTTTAGAAGACGAAAGCAAACAACGTAGATAGTCGACAAACAAATGTAAATGACCAAAATGTGAACGTCATGTTTGGCATTCCCATAAAGCAACGTTAACACGTCATTAGAGGTAATGATGGCGTGATTACAGGTGGGGCGGGAGATGGGCAGATGATTGCCTACTTACTGTGTGGTCTTACGCGCATCTATAAACAAATAAGGACTCTGCTCTTCAATCGGACACCGAGACCCACGTGCTTCAAATACCTGTTTCATATGTTTTGTTGTACCGTTTAATATAAATCTAATTTCAATACAGTTTTGATCTTTTTCCATGTCCGTACATACTTAATAATGCATGTACCTATATAACATACTGATTACCAAAATTAAAATTATGTATTTTCAAAACATAACTTTTATAAGTAATGCCCTTTTTGTCGATGTTTAAGTGATGATAATATACTTCTTGTAGTAGACGATAACAAAATAAAGTATTACAAGTACAATGCTTGAAGCGCCAGTGCGTGACAAATTTCAATCAACTTAGCAATAGCAATTGCATGAAACTTACATACAAACCATCTTCCAATTGATAAAATTGATCTTGTCGAGAGATGTACATAACTTTTTTACGCTTATTAAAATCTTTGTAACAAACTATTAAATCATATACCTACGTACTAAACTATTACTCTTAACATAAACAGTTGGTGGTCCAGAAATGTAACATCCGTCGGTTACACAATAGTAAACTTTACCACCGGGTCTATTGTTACGAATAGCGCCAATAATATTTCGTGGTGTAATTGGTTAGCGCGTGCAAGCAACGGCCATCTCTGATTGAACCAATAAACCACCCACGTATTGCGCTTGTCATTTGCACTGTTTGAAATACAACATGCAGATAATATCTTTAAGACAGACACAAAACGTCCGCTTTTAAAATCAAATTTTACATCTTTCATTATACATCTTATAGCATTAATACATACATCTTATAACTTTGTATTTAGAGAAGGTTTTGCTTTTTACGTTTATCTCTACAGGGATCATTTACGAAGAAACGACGAGCGAAGCTTGTAATAATTGTTAATACTTACATTTAAGATTTTCTTCTAAAAGTAAAGTATGATAGTCAACATAATATAAAGATAAAAAAATCAAACGTTAACTATATACATCTAATTTTAAGAAGACTTAATAAATCAACATATTAAACTATGTCAATAATAATGGGGAACATGAATTCATCTCAGTCCGTAATTCAATAGTAATGCTCAATAAATTTTAATAACAATAATTGGATGACGACAGAAAATTCAAACAACCTCAATAACAATTAAGGAAGTTGTTTGTAATTTACGAATGAAGGTCAAAAATTTGAAGCATGATATTCGTCTAGGTAAGATTTTATATGAAATTAAAGTTGCTGCGACATAACAAAATGTAAATCGTTAATGTTGCAAGATTTCTAACAACATATTCTAGTAGACAATTTAATACCCCTATCAACTGTATATCACAGTGCAAATTGGCAATCAACTCGCTTTGATTAGCAAAACTCGATCCGGTAAGCTGCCGTCACGGTTGGAGTCCTGTCGAACCAATCCGAGAGATTTCCTGTGCGGACGCCAGTATAAGCGTTTGTAATAAGTATTTACTTAAGAGTTAATTAATTGAGAAGAGCCATGATCATATATTAATTTCGCTCAGACGGTAAATGTTGATCCCTATTTAACACTGACTAACAAAAATTAAAAATGAAACCACTAATTGAGTGTAATCATAAACTGCAAAATGAACATCGTAGACAGGGCGTTACCACCTCGACCATAACCAGATATTGGTGATATCATTCGTTAATTTAGAACCAACTGCAGCAATAGTAAATTAATATTATTATTATTTTTACTATGTAACTGAAGGCTTGGTACTACGATAGTTCTTGGAAATTCGTTTGAGGAATACATCCTTACAAAACTTTTTGAATTGAAAAAAAATATATTTCAATATTATCTACTAACATAAGGGTTTAGGGTATTTTTTTTTTTTGTTTTTTTGAACGCGCTGATATCTGAAACAGACTATTTAAAAAAAAATATTACTATTTATAACCTCTTTACTGTGGAAGATTATGATAGATTAGATATGATAGATTATATTATCATGATCCTTAGAAACTGGATAATTACACAAAAATAAAGTACACAGACAATGCCGCTGGCAAACGCTAGTACTGTAGAAGCAAGCATATTACTTTGCAACTAAAAGTAAATATATCTAGAAATATACGGAAGCTTGGCAACAGATAAATTATTTCCTTTTTTCCGCACACAATAGCAGTCTGGGGACACTGATCATTTTTGCGTATAATTGAGGTGTAATTTCGCATACAACTGAACAACAATTGTGTGACTGGAACCTTTTGGGGCGAGGACCTCCTAGGGTTTTGAAAAAAGAAGCATTGAATTAGAAAGTCCCTTTACATTGCACCCAGAATATTTTTTGACATCCTTGATTTAATTCAATCTAACAGCAGGCTATCGTGTCAGCAGTAAGCCAAAAATATATGTTACTACTGATACAATAACAGAAAGATATGTTAAAATGTTAACCGTTAACATAATAATTCCAACGTGGTACGTTAAACCGAACATCAATCAAATTAGAGGGTAATATGTAAGAAAATCCGAGGCATTACTAACGCTCGATCACTTTCTTTATTAATTACGGGTTCATTTACACTCTAATGAATATTCAAACTATTCAAGAACGAACTAATTCGATCCTTACACATTGTAGATCCGAAGTGTTTAGTTTATGTGAAGTTTTTAGTTTAGGATTTTACGAGCATGTAACATTATATCATTACATATCGATAAGCGATAAATACATATGTGTACAGCATTCGCCGTTGACCTCATAGAATGAGAGCACGATATCAGGCGTACATTACATACTATCCAGTGTTCCCAAGCCTGTCACGTCGTTTTATGACTTTTTTATTTGGTTTGATTGCGGGAGAAACGCAATCCTATTCGGATTTTCACGTCGATGCATGAAAGTAGAGTAATAAAATATTTTAATACTTTTTTAACACACATTCAATTCATCTAATAAGTATTATAATATGTACTATATAGCAGATATTAGTCTGATTATTAGTTATGTCATTTATTTTATTACATAGAGGAAAATGAACAAAATCCTCAGCATCTTATAAGTGTAATTTTCCAATTGAAAATCTATGAAAATATTTTACTTTTTCTTTAAGACCAAATAACGCACAATTAATGTGTCAAATTTAACGGTTCACACCCACAATAAAATAAAACTATCATATTATTCTTCTATTCCATACCTATATACGAGTATGTAGGTATAAGATTTCATAGAGTTTATTTTTTGTCTAAACTTATTTATGATAATAAATTAGTTTTTATTGCCTAGATTTATTTTTTATTTAAAAAACAATGGCTTCTCATAAAATATGTTCGATACTATGTCGGTATAATCTAATAAACGATAAAATGATACGGCTCCATACGTTACTAACTCAACATTTGAACATGTAAAAACAAATAAAACCAGAGTGTACAATAAGAAATAAGTGAGGTTTATAACTTTATAAGATATCTTCGTGTGCGTGCATAATGGGACCATCTGATCAATGTCGTTGTACCAATTGTGGCCTTTGCTATAGAGGTGATATCGTAAAAGTACATTGCAAAAGAAAATATTATTATTGTCGTGCATCAAAGGCATATTTAGCTGATTGACATAAAGTGTTTAGTCTGGAACGGTGACTGTGCGAACGCTTAAGCAGATGAAAGTCAAAACACTCGTAAAAAATATTTATCGAGTGTACTTTGGCATCATGAATTAAACTTTTATCTCGCGCATAAATTGAATATGCGCATGTAGAGCCTTTAAGCTATTGGATATTATCTCTTTGCTAATTTACGAACTCTTGCATTTACAATTACAATACGTATCAACAAAGTGAGGTGAGATCAATTTAGATAAAAGCAATAATTCAACACATTATAAAAAATAGAAACAACAGTAGGAATATATGTATACTTAGGAAATAAGAATTCATTAGAAAATTATGAGAAATTTAATCTAGATAGTAAATAACAATAAAAAAATACTTGCATAGCCAAGCTATATCAAATTACACCTACCGATTGCCATTACGGTAATATCCCTTTATAATTCAAACTAAACAAAACATCAAAATTTATGATCAGATCCCGTTGAATAAAAGAACGGAATCAAAGCGCCACGGATACCGAATAAGGGGCTATTTCTTTGGAAAAAAAAATTCAAAAGATTTAGAGATAAAGAAACGACTATTCATAGAGCACAGTATGAGGCACCCGCTTTATCAAATATGGGATTAGTCCTTTTGGAGTCGGGTTCGTTGCTTTTATAGAAGACAAATATTTTGACACGTCGGTGAGCAAATAGAGAATACATTGAGTAACGGGATTAAGGTCACTTCTTAAGCACAGTTATCCTGGTGTAGGCTTATCTGCCTGAGTAAACCGTACCAGCTTTGAAAGCTAAATATTAAAGTCACACTCTTACCAGTGTTATCAACAACTCAATTTAACGGAGGCAGTAGAATACAGAAATCTTAGTCTGTTTAAGCTACATAATCGTCCCACATGCTCCATTAAGCGCTGGGATGACATCAAAAGACGGACCGCATAGTCGCATACCAAAGAAACACCACTATTATGTGATCCCGAACAACAGTTTTAAATATTGTGGGCCAATATAAATCTGTTTATAGAAAGAAACAAAAAGAGTATTGTTTTATTTTTGTAAAATTTATATATTTATTGGAAATTTATTATTTTAAATAAAACTATCTTTTCGGATTTTTTCGCGAATTTATTTTGGTTTTTGGATTGTTGGTTTGGTTGGTTGGAAATTTATTAGTAACAAAATACATAACTACACGTAAGCAATGTAGCAAGTAGTCATTACTGTCAAAACAATATTGTAGGTTTTGTAATATATAAACAATTCCAATTCCTTTTGCTTTTCATTAGTAAGTATAACTAGATTGCAGAAATTAAAGCTGCACTTCCTTTTCTGCAGATCGAGACAATTTTATTTTATATGAATATATTTAATACAAATACATAGACACTTTCCTTTGAAACACAAATCCTTAGAAGGCACAATTACAAATATTGAATAATTTTGTTAAATGACATATAGACCAATCGGAATCCGTTTATTTTTAAGAGATTTTTTTATTGAAAACATGTAGTTTTATGATTTTAAAATGTTAGCAGGTATATGAGGAATAGAAATTAGTAAAATACTCCCTCTGCCCAGCTACCCCCGAGAAATGGAGGGACGCAAAGCGTTGAAAAATATTTTTTTCAATTTCCGGCTTACTGTGATGTTCTATCGAAAAATATTTTCCACAAAAATTGTAGGTTTAGTAAAAATCTACAACTTTTATAAATAACACTTTTTACAATAACCTCAAAGTTTTCGAGATATTTGCAAAAAACTCGGTTTTTAACTTTTTCTTGGTTTTTTATTTTTAATTTCTAGAATATTTTTTTGGTTTCCATGAAACTAAAGGAATGTTATCTTCGAAATAGATATAATAAATAAATAAAAAAAATAAAATTAAAATGTTTAGCCATTTTGATTCAGATTCGAGTCAATTTTTTTCTGAGATATTCGACTCATCAATATCTTATCATATAATGGATGCACAGTAGATTAAAGGGTTATTTTATAAATTTAAGTAGTAGTTTATATTTCAAAAAGGCACTATTACAGTTTAAAAAAATTGTTCCCAAACCGGATTCCGATTGGACTAATAGTAGGGACTTCGGTAGTTATTCTCAATAGGAGTGATTTAACGTTGGCACGCCTGCAATCCACACCGCGTGCGACGTTGGCTCGCAATCCGGCCTGAATTGTATGGGTTATTGGTACAAGCTAGTCACTTCTGCGCCCCCTTTATGGCTCAAGATTGAGCTTTGAATGCCTAAGTAAAGCAATAAAACCGGTTAAGGTATTTGGGAATAAGGAAAGAAACGAAAGGAACCAGAATTAAAAAAACATTATTTACTAATCGGAAATTGAAACGTCCACAAGCACTCCACTTATTATTACTATTGTATTAGAATTATTGTTTTACTTACTGCATCCGAAACATATGAATAAAGAAATTTCCTAAGTTTATATTATGTTTTGCACATGTAGTTAGGCAAGTGATAGTGTAGTAATATCACAATACAAATGCTATGAAAACCAAATTAACACAGATCGGGGACAATGTTTGACATCTAACTGTGGTATGGTCAAGAGAACACCCAAGTCTGAGTTTACAGTTAAACAAACATGTGATGTGCGTACCTGCACGCCAATAATGCATTTCATTGTCGGTTCGCCTTTGCTAATACAGGTGCAAATGCTTCTAATTCAAGCACAAGCTCATTCTATTAACTAGATGATGATAAATCTTTAATATTTCCACTTTAAACTTGTTTTCTCAGTAAGTAACAGTATTACATTGTTTACATTGTTACAAAATAATACAACTGGTAGCAATTATATAATTAAGTACATATTTATATAGAAAATCACAAACATACATTCCTTGATACCTAATGGTGTCAAATTATCGGCTGCCCTTACCTTATAGTATCTGGTGACAATAATTGTCACGAGTACTAGGCACCACAAACCTCAAGAATTATCAGTTATATATTAAGTACATACATATTATGTAAGACTCCGTCATAAAAGTGCATACGAACTACTTAGAGGTCGTCCATTAATCACGTGTTGTGTTTTAGCAACTTTTTAACATCGCCTAGTACTCGTACTTATATTGACTATACAAAGACTGTTCTTTATAAAAAATAAATAATATAAAGAAAGAGTCGTAACGGTCGCGAAATATTTACACTTTTTCCGTCTAGCATTCCTCAAGCGTGCCGAGTATAACATACAATAAAGAACTTCGTTCCAACAGAAGTTTTCTACAAAAATAGTCAGACGTCAACAGCGCCGCAACTAGTGATTCTAGGACCATTTTATTTAAGATATTTATAACGAGACCAAGCAAGTTTAAGGCATTATTGAGAAAAAATTCATCACAACACTCAACTAGTGGTGGAAATTAGATTATGTACCTTAGTGGCTGTGTTCGGATCTAACGGAAGCAGTTTATTATAGTAGTTTCATAACAGTAACAATTCTTAACTTTATTGTATACTGAGTCAAAATAATTCTTCAACTCCGATTGGGAAAAATAATATTATTATTTAGCTAAACAAGTAATTATGTTCTTAGACTGATAAAGCCCAACTTAGTAGCTCTCACAATCGAAACGTATCTAACGACACCTCTTAAGCTAAAATCCATCAAGCCATTTAGGCTACAGAGCCTGCCAAAGAAATGTACATACATACATACATACATATGTACATAGTACATACATACATACACTCGAAAAACATAACCCAATTTCTAGCGCAGTCGGATAAAAAAAGAAATAATGATTTTGCACCTATATTACTAAACCATTAAACTTTTTGTGACTATTGTAAAGGTTTTTGGTATATTTATTTGCTTAAAAATTGTTTTCTGACGTACCCAGTATATATGTATGTATGTATGTATGTATATTTCCAGAATATTATTTTGGTTTAAAAAATATAAATGTGTGAAGCCATCTATAGTATTTCTCTAGAACACATTTTCACTTCAAAGTATGAAATAGGTTCAATATTTTCCAACAGATGGCAGCGTTACTTAAAAAGAGAGAATAATTAAGTGTACATATTTGATAGCTACATATGACAAGTGACAACAGCAAAACTTTTAAATGGATCTTTAAATTTTACTGATTGTACTGCATTTGCTGAAAGTGATTGATCATGTGTTTCAAATGATATTTCAATTTTACTTATATTAAAATTAATAAAAAACTAAAATGGATAAGTTTGATTATTGCCTAAAAAATTCCTACATACTTAGTATATTACTATACTATACAGAATGCTTGCACAGCGTTATGATGAGTGATGAACTTATGATGATTCAATAAATACTGATTTAATTACAATTTTATAAAGGATTCAATTAAAGATCTTACAAATAGACCAACAGCCATAAAGAACAAAGAGCCATAAGCTGCACCTACATGTGAACATTATTATTTAAGCATCCCTAATTTCTAATGCCCAATTATTGCTTTTATCTTTATTAATTAGTATCTCAATAAATATATGATCTCATAAAATATATGTATTGTGTCTAAGCTCTAGAATCGCAAAATTAGTACTGCCGCTATATTTATATTGTTACTCACTAGTTAAGGAATTTGAGTGTTTTTTACTCATATAATACATAATAGAAGTTAATAAGACCACTTGTTTATAAATTTTAATCACTGTAGGTGCAAAAAAATGTCTTATTATTTTAAGTCGGAAATTTTTTTTGGAAAAGAAAATACTATTTATACAAATATAGTAATTATAATAACTCAACACTTACCCTTTTAAGAGGTACTTTAAAGCATATTATTCTTGTCCCTTCAATAACTTTACCACACGCTTTGTATGGTATCCATCTGAAACAATATCAAACACAACATTTACAACATTTAAGTTAAATGTTATTATTTACAGACTCTTCTATCATACCTGTCAGGGATGCTAGGTGGCATTTTAATACTTCTTTGCTTTTGATTAAAATGTGTTATTATACTATATCACAAACAATATTGTACACAATTTAAAAATCGTAAATATTGATGTAAAAATAACCTCAAAATAATCAAATTAAAATGTCAAATGAATTGCCTCCGTCACGTCAATGCCACGGTATAATATGTCAATAATTGTCAAAGACTCAAAGTTGTTATAAAGTTGACTTGTAAGTTGTAAATTGTAATTTCAAATTTGTAAATCATTCGAAGCATCAAGCTTGCTTTTAATAACAATCATGCTTGATACAATAGTTCGAAGAGTAAATCAGTTTCTGAAATTCTGTCTTGAAATTTTGACTATATACATTTTAACTTTAAGTAATTACTATAAGCAACCCTTAATACATTTTAATAATATATTTAAACATTATATTTACATAATACATTGTACCTAAGATTATAAAAAATATCTTATTTTGACCAATTTATCTATGGTTTTGACATTAGTATAGCTATTAGCTTGTGCTTTTGCAAATGAATTTAAATTTTTTCTTGCAAATGAAAGTAATATTTTGTTTTACATAAACTTTAAAATATTAAAAAAAAGTACTATCATTACATAAAGTAGCTTAGAAAAGTGCAATGGTCTAAAAAGAGTTTCTATTATGTTACCATAGAAACGATGAAAAGAAAATCTAGTTCAAACTGTTTGATCGAAAATTTTGAGGGCGAAAACCACAGTTTTAATAATAGTAAAATATTTGTACCTTTAACACGAACTGATAAAATGTATAGAAATACAATTTGGTACAAATCTCTGCTCAACGCAGAAAAAACTTGTTTGAAAGAGGATAAAATAAAAAAAGTTCATTATAAATTTGAAGATGGGAAAGAAATGGTTGAAGAATATAATGTTGATACAAATGTATTATTAAGAAGAGCTTGGAAAATGAAGGGCAAACTAGGAGGAGAAGGCAAATGGTCTGTAGAAATTGGTGATCCTATTCCAGATGCAACACCTAATAATGATGTCATAGATATTATAGAAAGCAAAGACGAAGTGAGTTAATTACAAACCAAAGTAATTATATGACCAAAGTAATAATAATAAAATTAACCAGTCTTATTAAAGTATACCTTCAAAAATCAAAGAGTCCACATAAACTAAGCGACACAAAACATTTTAACATTCTCAAGGGTTTCAGGGGTCATTTTCTCTGATCAATGAAAGATGAACATGGGTGAAAAAAAATTATCGTTAAAATATTAAATAGAACTAGATAGACTGAGATATAGCTGAAATAATTCCATTATAAATTTCCATGTTTAAATGTGTGAAGACAAAAATTATCCTGTGCAGTATATTATTAATCTTCTATCATATTTTTGTTACTTTAAATTTTAATTTTGTATTAATCATTCTAGCCTATTTTATTGAAAAGAAATACAAGAGTCAATATTGAGTGGAGAATAAGAAATCTACCATATCCTATAGAAACATATTCTATTAAGGCGAACAATGATGAGAAATGTATAATTATTAGTACTTCAAATAAAAAGTACTACAAAAAGTTGGAAGTATTGGAATTACTAAGATTAGGTTTACCTTTAGAGCAGATGAATATTAATGCGAGTCATAAATTTAATACCCTTATTGTAACAGTAAGTCTCTTTTGTACTAAGTTATGTAAGGTTATAAAATGCAAAAGCTATATGTATAATTTAACTACAGGTTTGTCCCAGTTTGTAGTGATCCTACTTACTGTGCTAGTGGTTGCGGGTTCAAATCCCTCTGGTTCATTCATTCATTGTTTATATTTATTTATAATATATGTGTATTTAAAGTTATGTGTCTTCTAGTGTATCAACTTTCTGGTATCCATAACACAAGACTCTTAGCTTTCCCTGGAACTAGATCGTGCTGTGTGTTAAGGTCCCAACATATTGACTTACTTATAATAATCTTTATACAAAGTACAATGTTAATTCAAGAAATATATTTTTTTTGCAGTACAAAAAACCACAGCAATTACTTGACATGGACAGAGAATGGTATGAAGAACTAAACAAAGTTAAACCTATTAAGGATGTACCGAGTGATTGTAAGACTCAATAGTATACGTATATACAAATAAAATATTTAAGATGAAAGTTGTCAAAAGATGTTATTTAAAAATAAAACTTCATTAATGTACTTAATTTTTTTAATATCGATTTTAGCCTTATAATAATGGGATGAAGTGTCGCCATATGAGAAATATACTAAAATCATATTATATTAAGTAACAATTTACAATGAATTTTTTACTTCATTAATTTTAAAACATACATATTTTTTCAAAATATTAAATCAAATTAACATCATCACTGAAGTAGTATTATAAAAAAGTTAGTTTATGTATGTTTGGTACAAAATGTTGACTTGAATTTATTTACAAACTTAAGATTATGATTTATGCAAATTGTAAAATATTTAATCACTATCATCCATTACTAGAGCTTTAGCTTCTACTTTTAGCTCTTCTTCATTGTCTTCTTTATTTAATAACCCTCTGGCTTGTAAATATTCTCCATATTGTTTAGGGATTCCCATGAATGTTTTTACTTTAGCTCGTAACTGTTTCCATGTCTCTTGATAATAGTTCTTTTTGTCTTTTGCCATGGCTTTGTAATCATGTCCATACTTATCTAATAAATATGTAATAAATTCCACTTGTCCTTTGGGTAACCTAAAAATTAAAATGAATTACTTTGAAAGATATGACAGAATTATATATGTAAAAATGAAAAACTTACATTTTAAATTATGTACAAATTACAAAGGGGGTTGGGGGTTAAAATTATTGAAAGTATTCTTGCATAATAATTAAATAGCAGCTAACAAATTGACACTAATGAATTACTCAAAAAACCACTGCCTGGCATTTATAGGATATTTAGTTGACAATGATACAAACTATAAGCTATAAATATAGTAGTATAAAAGTATGTTAAATTTTTGTATGTAGTAAACTGACCAGAGTGATGTAATTTATGAGTTTTCAATAAAATTTAAATAAACAGGTTTAATGGAACTTACATAAATTTTCTTTCTCTTGGGGCTTTTGCTTCTTGTTCCAATTTCTCAGCTACTCTTAATTTAGAAGGTCGCCTGTTTACAACCTCTACATCTTCTTCGGATTCATCATTATTAACTATTTTCTTTGCCCTAAGTAACTGCTCTTGCTTAAAGTTGGGTATAGATATAACCTTATTTGGATCATTTGCTAATCCCATATCACGAAGATTACTACACGATGATTTTTTCTTATTCCAGGCATCCTTTAAAACTTTGCTATAAAAATGTTTTAACTTTAGTTCTAAGTTAAACGAAGTATTCTATTTTCATTGTGTTGGCTCTTACCATTTAACATCGCCTGTACTCCTTTGTTTTTGATGCATACGCTTCCTATTAAGCTTATGAAGATACTTTTTCTTGCGATGTTGTTTTTTAATTTTCATTTTGCAAAACTTTGATTAAGTAAAAGTAACTAACACGTAATGTTTAGGTTATAATAATATAAATGACTGCAGCGATATAAACAAGCGTGAAAATAAATGTCAAAAATCTAAAAGTCAAAGTCAAAATTACAGTGAACAGTGATGAGTGAAGTTAATTTGGAAGTCAGATTGACTTGTATAATAAAGATTCCCAATCAAAAATTAAAAATTCTTTTAAATCAAATTGTTTTTTCTCCCCCGTGAACTATTTGCGACTTTAGTTTACTAATAATTCAGTTTCACTACATAGTATAAAACATAGTCGCTTCCCGCTGTCTGTCTGTCCCTATGTATGCTTAGATCTTTAAAACTACGCACCGGATTTTGATGCGGTTTTTTTAATAGATAGAGCGATTCAAGAGGAAGGTTTTAGTATATAATTTGTTCAGTTTTTGTATACATTGGCTAAAATATAACGATATTAGTTGGTGTCGAAAAAAATAAGCCGTCTGGTAGCTTTCAACGAAAACGCTGCCAAAGCCCTTTGAGATGTAACAAAATAATGTATGGTGAAATTGTGTATCTTATATAGTGCTACAGAAAAGTCCGCGATGGCTTATGTCTATCTCATAAGGATAACCATACTATATCTATTTTCAATTAAAACGTACCTAGGGACGAACTCGGGCGAAACGAGGGTGAGTCGCTAGTTATTTATACAAACTAAAATGCTCATAGTTTGGATGGCATATCAATGTGGAAGAATGTTGCCTTTTTCTCCCGCCAGATGTCGCGATTACTATGATCCTCAGTATATAGTAAAGCTCTATAGCGTGGATGGATATTTTTCTTCATTTTATTTAAAATTTCATTAAAATGACAATTTGTAGTAGTGCCAGGATGCAAAGAATATTGATTTTATTTCTTCCTAAAAGACAGACTAAAGACTAAAGCAATAAGATGATCAAAATTGGCGAAATTACAATTTGGACATCATTTTACAGAAAGTGATTTTAAAACTCTTAAATCGTCTACAGGTGATTTTTTTTTGTTTATTGTACTTTTTTACATATTCATTACAGAGTTTCATACAAACTTTCATCCCCTATTATACCCTCTTATAGGATTGAATTTTGAAAAATGCTTAACACGCATTTATTTTATTTTTGTATATTTTTAATAATTATTATAAATATAATATTTTATCAGTGAAATCGAAGGTGTACAAACAAAAGGAAATTATTATTTGGTCCATATACGATGATCGAGCTGCATACATATTTTTTTATAGGATGATCCAGGGACGTGCATAGTGATACCAGTTACTACAAGAAATAGAGTTAAGAGCAATTTAATCAATAATCAGACATTATAGTATGCTATGAACTTGAAATTACGATCATTTTTGCCTTTCCTTCTTTGTCTTTTGGTACAATGGTGCCACATTCATTTAATTTGTTAAAATAAATTGTTGGGCATACACATATAATATACAAGTTGGATGCCTTAGAGTTAGAGCGAGTTCAGACCAGCTAAGGTTTCCGAAACGGTTTTCTTATACGATTTACAGAGGAACTAACGAAAGTTGTGTTTTTATTTGTTATCCATGTTTATGTGGTCTAGGTGTCTGTGCGTGCGTGTTTGTGTGTATGTTTATTGCGTCTTCACGCTGAAACTGCTGGATGGATTTGAATAAATGTAATGCTCAGATTAAGACTATGAACTACTGAACCTACCTACCAAATTGACGAACTGAATTAATGTATAAATGTGAACGCATAATTGAATCGTTTTTTTATCAATATGACAAAAAAAGGAAAAAGCTTCGGTAAAACAAATCCGTATAGGTGTAATTATGCTCTTTGAATTTTACCATTTGTTTACAATCCACAGAATTATGGAGGGTGAAGGTAAGGACTAAGGAGAACCGTCTTATATCGGGAACAAGTTAAAAAACTGTAATTCAGAAAATTGGCGACATAGCGCCAATGTAGCAAGTAGAAGTGATATGAATTTAGCGGTTTTTAACGGAGTGAAGTGTTTTTGAGAATACATTCTTCACAAAACGACTATTTCTTCAGAAGTTTATCAATTATTTGATTTGTCTTAAACTTAATATTAAATAATAATTATTTAGATACTTGAAAATAATATGTAATTATATTCAGTATCGGTGTTTGCCTATGTTAGCACTATTTTGAAAAGTACGCTACAACAAAGCGGAAATCTTTCTTTCCTTGGTTAATTCACCATCTTACTATGTAGGCTTTTGGCGCTATGTTTTAAATTCATCTACTTGTTTTCTGTGGCGCAACCAATTTGATGCTTGTCAGCGGTCAATTTTTATACACAGAGATAGTTCTCCTTGCCCTCTACCCTCCATAAGCAAAACAAAAAAATTATTACCACAGATAGTATAAATACGATAATGATTAATGACATTTGACATTTTTAAGTGTGATAAAAATGTTAGGTTAATTTGATAAGGTTATGTTTACAAACTGAATAACCCATTTATAAGAAAAAACACAATTCTTTTTTAAAAATAATCATGCATAAAACCGGTGCTACGCGATATCAAAAATTTTTAAAAGCCGAGAAAGCAAAAACAAAGTTAAAAGGAAAGAAAGATAAGGAATTACCAAAAGGTACGAATGTTACGAAAACTAATTTTAAAGTAAAGAAAATTGTAATTAAAGAGCAGCTTAAGAATCGTGAAAAATCGCAGGAGGCGCTATCGACCCGAAAACTCAATGTTAAAGAATTATTATCTCGTTTAAACCACTTCAATACAAATTCTCGTACTGATGCACTGGATGGATTAAAAGAGCTCATAAGTTTACACCCGGAAGTCTTAGACCAAAATCTGGGAGATATTATTCATGGTATTACAACATTAATATTAAATATAGAAAAAGTGGTAAGTTCTTTAAATATTTTTTATGATTTTATGATACATTTTCTGATACCAGTTCATATTGTCTATTATATATCATGTTTAATTTAACTAAAATATCTTTGTTTTAGGTTAGACAAGGAGCTTTAAAAGTTCTTCATTTAGTCCTGTCCAATGTCCCTTCAGAAAAAATTGATCCATTTTTTGATGTAATGTCAACTTACTTAAGGAGTGCTATGACTCACATTGATAGCAGAATTCAAGAGGACTCCCTTTTCTTTCTAGATATACTTTTACTGTGTTGTCCTTTAAGAATTGCAAAAGATTTTCATAAAATAATTCCAAACTTTCTAGACATGATTTCAAAGTTAAGAATTGATGCTAAACCTGGCAGGACCTTAACAGTCAATTTAAATAGTCAAATAACAAGTGTCAAATGGAGAGTTAAAGTATTTCAACGTTTGCAAGAGTTCTTGCAAAAATATGCTATATTTAGCCGGATTTATGAAGATGATAAATCTGATTCTAATAACCCGCAGATATATAATGTTAAAAGTTCTAATTATTTTCCACTTTTTAATCCACATTCAATATCAAATTGTAATATCTCATGTTTTTCGGGCAATACTTCAGATTATGAGCAAAAGGTTGATGAAGTAGAAAAATTTAAAGAATATACAGGTACTTTAATGCCTTTGCTTTTTGAAACCTGGCTTGAGGCATGTCCTAATAAAAAGTCTGATGCAAATTTTGAAATGGTCATTAATGAGGAATCAGCTTTGTTGCTAAAACATATCTTACAAGTAATTTCATTACTTAAGTGTTTTGTGAAATATTTCAACAAGAAATCGCCCAGTTCCAATATTGAAAAAGTATTTTCTCAAAAGTTTAAGGATCCATTCAATCAACATTTTGTGAAATCTTTTCCATATGTTACTAACATTAGATCTAGACAAGTATTTGATACCAATAATGTGGATGAGGGTGTACTGACAGACTCTAAGCTAGTTGCAGTAAATTTGGAAATATGTCACTTATTTATATTGCTTAATCCAAACATAAATTTAAAAAGTCAGAATTTAGAAATAAATGCTGTCCTTGGTTATATTGAGAAAACTTTTAATCAAAGCACTGATAGTAAAATTAGTTCTCTTGTTGTAAAAATATTACACTCAGTCTTTTCCAAACAGATAACAGGCTGGACTAGAACTCTAACAATTTTAGACAATTTGTTCAGAAAAATTATCTGGATATACTTTAACAAATCTTTATCAGATTCATTTAGGCAGGACATATTTGCATTGTTATGTAAAATTGCATTAAATGACAAATTGTCACATTTTCACTGTAATGATGCTTTTGAAATGTGGCTTAAAAATTTGCCAGATATTTTATTAGAAAAGCAGTTGACTATTCAAACTGTTGATATTATTCACAAATTTGCAGTAACTAATAATGAAATATTCAATGTAGTTATGAAAGCAAAACTATTAAAAATTATAGAAAATCTTCCAAATATCAAGATAATTGATGCAACCAATGATAGTGTAAGTTATCATAAATTGCTATCAATATTATATTGGATAAAACTCTGGGATAAAGATTCCTTGAATCTATTAGAAAGCCAATTGATGGAAAATGTTTATAAGCCAGATCATGGGAAATATATTTTTGATACATTAAGGTTAAGAAGTGGAGGTATATTGTAAATATCTCATCTTAAAATGTACTGACTCAGCTAATGTAAAATTAAATACTTTATTGCTTAGCAAAAATTATTTTTTTAACATACATGTTAAACAAAATTGTCCCCGCATATGTCTCTTCATACCAAATTATGTAATATGAAATGCCATATAAATAAATGAAACAAAATAACGTATTTTTGGTTTATTAATTGAAACACAAAATTTTACATTGCCATTTGAAAACAAAGTATTCATACATTACATGCTTGCACAGTAACACTTATTATAGCAGTAAGCTCCAGACTTCTAAATAATTATAATTTTACATTTTTAATTTTGGTAAAACACATTTTTTTTGTATAATATGATGCAAATTTCTTATATAATAAAACCTATGTAATCTCGTTAATCATCCTAACAATTACATAAGGAACTATTTTGTAAACTAAAACAAATAAATTATGCATAGCCATCATTCAGAGGGAGAAACTTTGAAAGAACAAAGATTCAACTTAAGTCACTACCATTTAATTATATATTATATGATATCCAATCTATTAAATAAACCATAATATATAATAACTCTTCTTTAATAACTATTATTAGATAAACCTTTGTTCTATGAAAGTTACTTTAATAGGTTCACATTTTAAAAGATCAACATTGGTTGTATGTAAGTAACATCTTGTTTGTACGAGTACATACTGAATTATTTTAAACAACTTGATGTTTATGAGGTTTTAAGGTGCTTAATTTTCTGTTTATTTTTTTTACATAAAAAATATATTTGTATACAGAATTTTACAAAACATTACATTAAAACAATATACATAGGTAATGTTTAATAAATTAAAATAATTTTATGCCAAAAGATAATTTCAATATTATTAACCATGTGTTATTGAGAAAAGTTGAGATTCTCTAATAACACTAAAATAGTAAAAAAAAAAATACTTTTAACTTTTTCACAATCTAAGTTAATGAAATAAGTTCAAAATATTCCAATACAGTTTTAAAACGTTTCGTTACGGTGTCTCCTTTGTAACATTTTATAAATCGATAATTACGACTAGCCATCATCCTACATATTTATTTCTAATAATACCTACATTATACAAAAAATCTAAGTTTGAGTCACATTCAATTTGGCATTTTTGGCTTAAATCATAAATTCCCAATTTTTGAAAAAAATATAATGTGATGTAAGAAATAAGAATCGATCAAAAAAGAACCGGATACACAATCCAATGCTAAAGTTCTCTTAAAACTGTCACCAGTATTATGTTTAGGTAATTATTCTAGTTGAAATAAATATACAACAATGTAAATTGAACCTTAAATGCAATACTTAAAGTCGTTTTTACAAAAAAAAATATTAAAAACGCGCTCAAATATTCAAATGAGCGCTCATTCGGTGAGGACGTTTTTTGTCGCTGATTGTGTATCTAGTACTTTTTTGATAGATGGATGTAAGTGAGAAAATAATTCACATTATTACACATATATTTATTAACGTAAAATTCGGTTACAATGATGTTTCTTGAGATTTAAACAAAATTGACAATGATTAAAGCATTGTATCAGTATGTCAACAGCAAAAACAATTTTTGTTAACACGCATTTTAACAAATCTTTATTGACTTCTTTTCTCATGTTTTATATAAATTACTTAACAATAAATAGCATTTGATGCTAATTCCATAGACGTAGCTTCGATAACTTTTTGGATTCAATATTTGATACTTTCTTTTTAGATTTACCCGAATATTTGACATTTAAATAAAACTATCTTTTCGGATTTTTTCGCGAATATAGTTTGATTTTTGGTTCCTGACATTTGAAATACTTTACAGCAATCATGTTCACGAGAGACGTCAGTCTCCGCCAAAAATCAAAATAAATCCGTGAAAAAAAAACTCGAAAAGATAGTTTCATTTAATATTTAATTGATAATGTAATATTAATATATTATCATAAAGTTTTCTACGTCCATGTGAGTTGGTAACTTTAACACTTTTAACTTGGCTGGTATTGCACGACGAGGTAAGAAATATACACAATAATTAAATATTAAATACTTGTATTGAAATAAAATTGATAGAGTTTTATAATAATGTTTGTAATCTTTTAAAATATATCAACTTTCATCATATATACTGTGTTTAAAGATTTTTTATAGCAAATAAAATGGCTAAAAGAGTTGAATGTTTTAAATGATATGTTACGATCACATAACAAAGGATCGACTTTAAAAAAATATCAATATATAAACATATATCACACACATCTTATATACTTTTCCTATATACTTTTGGGAAGATAAACGTAAGTGCTTTTGATTAGAGAGAGACTTTCTAAAGATTTTTTTCTCGTTTTAAGTAATGCGATAGGTGCTTTCATAGCTTTTGTAGCGAATTGATTAAACTCCGTATATAGCTGAAGTTAAATATACGAAATTATATTTACATGATTTGATACCTATATTGAGATAAATTTGCCTACTGAGTTTTCCTTTTATTAGACTTTTTTGCGCGGGGTATTGTGGCAGAGGAAGACAGCATTGCCTGAAAATAAAAGAAATAAATAAATAAATCAAAACTAATTCAGAAAAAGCGCAAATTATTTACTTAACAGTGACACTTGGATTTTAAGACAAATAATTACTCATATAATATTTGATAGATTCAGTACATAGGTAAGTAAGGTGTATTATTATATACTACATATTGTATGTTATAATCAAACAAATAACACAAAACATTCATAGGTATATTATAAATAAGTACTATAATAATATTATTTTTTGCACACATTCTAAACAAATACATCAAAATAAAATCCATAATTAAATAAAAATAAGCAAATAAATAATACGCAAACGCAAATTAGTAGGTAAGTACCTAAGTAAATAAAAACATATAGAAAAAAAACAAAAATGCATTAATTTTGATCAAATTTAACCATATCGTCGTATTCCACTTTGTCAAAATAAGATTGTGTTAGAATTATTATTAATCACTCGTAAGATAAAAGTGAAAGTTTGTTAGTCAGTCCGTCTTGTTTCGATGTAAGGATCAATGTTTTGAGTAAAATTCAGAATAGGAATAGCTTCTATCGTGGTTTAAGATGTAGGCATTTTATCAATGTGCATACAATACAAATTCCACGTGAAAGGAAAATACTAGTCTATGTGTAATAAATAAAAATGAATGTTCGTATGTTTGTCCACTAAGAGTTCCTAAGCCATTAATCCGATTATGATGAAACTCTGGTGGGATATTTTGTATACGCCTGAGAAAGTGGCCCTAAAAAAACGACTTTTTCTTTGGACGTTTGTAATTTATGCGTTCCTTTAGGAATTCCATTCAAGCTTAGAACTTAGAGACGATCGAGGGTTAGTCGCTAGTAGTAAAAAAAAGTCCTTTTTACGCAACATGTGATACGTTAACATTCTAGAAAAAGCACAAAAAGCTTTATTTATAATTGTAACAAAATAAAACATGCAAACTGAAAACACGGAAACTAAAAATAAACATACTGTTCGATGCTGTGCCTCTCTCTGTCTACGAATTTTGATCTACTGTTAAAAATTTAATCGTTACACATCTGTGCTTTTCGACATAGTCTGTACATCTGCGTGCAACGAGACAAATTTGTATTCGGGATTATTTTCTAACTTTGCATCGATTGCTTTCTGAAGAGCATCGCTTTTTTCTAATATATTATTCGTCATATTTTCATTTAACTCATCTACGGGGGGAGTAGGTTCAGTTACTGCGATTTGTGGCATGTAAGTTTGATTCAAATCGGAACAACTTTGGAATTCATCTATCGTGTTCTCAGACGATCTCCTGCTAACATCTGAAATGTCAGGCTGATGTTTATCATCATTTTTGTGCCAAAATGCTAGTTTACCCGGCAGCTGTAATAGCTTACCTAAGGCAGTACTTTTCGAAGTTCTTGCAGGTGATTTAGATTTGTGCCTTCTATTTTTATCAGAGTCACTGTTTATTAATGTACTTTCATTGTCGGTTAAATTAGTAACTTCTGGTGTTTTTTCATCAACCGTATCTTTAATAGGAATCGTATCTGATATATTTTCCGGTCCAGAAACTTTTACATCATTTTGATTCTCTACAACAGCATCGTCATTTAAATTTTCTACTGAACGTGTTTGTTCTACGTTTAGTTCAAGATCTAATTGAGGCGATTCCCCTTCACTTATATTTGTATTAGGTGGCAGTGGCGCTTTCTCCTTTCCATATTTTCCTTTGATGAACTTTCTGTTACTTTTAGGGGTAGATACAGGTGTTTCAAATGACATTTCGTCATCGCTTTCTACAGTATCATAGTCATTTGTTGATATATTTACAGAAATTGTGTCAATAAATTCCTCTGAATTATTATCTTCCGATTGATTCTTTGAACTCTGAATTGAAGTATCGACTAAATGGGCAATTGAATTACCTCCTGACTCAATCTTTAACTCTTGTTTGATGTCTAATGATTCGATAATTTCACATTTAGTTTTATTATTATTGTCTTTAATTTCAGTAATAACTTCACTAGGAATGTTCGTATTAGAGTCTTTATCAATAATCGCTTCCTCTTTAGAACTATCATTTCCAATATCTTTATCTGTGTGTATTTTTATTGGTGGCGATAGATTTTCCACAGCGGCTTCTCTTTGGTCCCGTTTATCTGAATTATCAGTGTGGCTTTTAATATTATTGCTCAGTGGATAGCTACCTAGTACTTGTATTATTTTAACCTGATCTCCGACGTATTGATAAAGAAATGGGGGGTCGGTGTGCGATAAAAATACTTGGGACGTAAAGTTAACGAGAGGGGGCATATTGTTATAGTCAAGACTTTCGTCGTCGTTGACTTCCTCGATGATAACTTGATTACCCTTTAAATAAAAAGTACCAAGTCTGAATCAAAAGAAGTAATAAAATTAATAATAATAAACATAAATAAATAAATGCAATAACAGACTTATCGTAGAAGCAACCCGCAGAAGCGGCCTAACTCTATAAAGCCCTATATATAAATCGTTATATACTCATTATATTATATACTACGTTATAAAAAAGCACACCAACTTCATATGATGGTAATATTTTTGGTAATAATTTTATATTTTTATTTATATGAGGTAATTTTGGATCTACAGTCAAATTCTAATCATTAATCTAATAATAATATTAATAATGATAATTTATCATCAAGAATGAAATGAATGTTCACTGATACATAGGAATCAATCAGCTTAATATATTCGATATATAAATATGATAACATTCACCCAATAACACCAACCTAGACCAGCACCAAAATCCTACCCTGATTTACATTCTACCTTTATATGCCATTCAATTGAAACATTACTTCAGTTTTTACGTTTCATTATTCAATTCCCTATAAAATTCAAATTCTATGTTAAAAATATGAATATATAAGATAATTTTCTTATAAAATAACAATATTTTATGAATACTTAATTTTTGAGTCTTTTGATGATACATACATATATAGATAATGTTTTTCACATGTTATTATATTTATAACTAAAGTGTACGTTTGCATTATAATATTGTAATCCACACTGCTTATACTCCTCATGATGGCGACTCTCGAGTAACGTTCCTAGTAGCGTGCCTTTAAAGAAATTGAACATTTTTATTCAAGTCTCAAATACTTAGACTTAAATAACTTTTAATAAATAAGTATCTAAATATTTAAAAAAAGTTAATGAGAGTTAAACTGCCAGGTCAAGGCTAACATTTTATGTATTTATTTCTATGACAACAACCGAAAGTTGGGGCTGACTTTGTCTTTAACGTTATATAAATTATATAGATGGACTTTATAATTCTTTATCTTTATTCTGAGATTCCAAATCATTTCAGGAGTTTTATTTTACACGGCGGTTTAACACCTGCTAAACGTTCTAATTTTATTTTTTCCTAGTGGTTATATTTTTTTTCTAGTTGTGTACATCAAAAGTTTTTTATTTACCACTAAGTTAATGAAATTACAAGGAACCAAATTTGAACAATTACGAAGAATCAAATATGCCTTCAGCCACAGTAAAATTAAAATATAAGTAATTTAAATAACTTTCACAGAAACTATACGTAAGAAAATGAACGATAAACGCATAATAACAAAATTGTGTGCACACAACAAGCTACCGCATATTCGTTTGATTTGGCAGTGTTTCATATATTATATGTATAATTATATGTGTAAAATAAATATAATTATACATATGTATAACTAGCCGGCACAAATTCTAAACACAGAGCTCATTGTTTATTATTGGTTTATTATTCTGTATATTAATTATTTAGTACTTTATAATAAAAGCTAAGTAATGGCTTAATTTAACAGAGATTTTTTGCCTCGATAGGAATAACGAAAGAATGAAAATAATTTGAGCAATGCCAATACTTATAAACTGTCTCGTATACGACACTGTTTACATAGCTTTTCTACATACTTTCAATTTTCTCATCTCTAAGTTATAAAACTTGACATGTAAAGGTATGAAGTTAGCGAATCACGTTTTAACAAGAGAATAATTTAATTGAAGTTAGCGAATGTAGCGCCATAATAAAAGTTTTTAGAACTAAATCTGGAAGCTTACTACCTAATTTTTGACGCAGGGGAAACCCATCAGTGGTAGGGTCCTCATGCCGGCCGTTAACAAGCAGGGTACTGTGAGAATCCTACTCACTAAAACCCACAGCGGAACCCGTCGCCGCCGTGCAAGGAGGCGTTGTAAGATGCACTACAACACCTATAAGGCCGGCCTGAACCACGCGGACCAACCTCGCATAAATAAGAATGAACGGCCGCCTAACTTTACTCCGGTCAACTTAAGATTTTAGGTACTTCTTTTTATAATAAAAGTGGCAAACAACCAAACGATCCACCTGATGGTAAGTGATATGTCGCTCGTAAGCATATCTTATGTTACACGACATAAAAGCAGATGCGAATGCATTGCCGTCCTTTAAGGGACCTGAAGACACGACTCTTGAAGAGCCCTATATACTTTTGTCGATTGGTCAAAAATGTCGATTTGTGTTAATTTGTGCCGGCTACAATAATTACGCTGGCTTTTCACTATGGAATATCATGTATACTATACTCTGAAATATATGTATAATTTACTAGGCAATTAATCACTACTCAATATATCTCTCTTCGATCATAACTCTTGCAATTGTCATTGTGTGTCAAAGATTTAGAATAGTATATGTAATATACATAATCTAAAAAATATATATTGGTCAATGAAATAATTTCAAAATCGGAATGCAATATATAAAAAATAAAATTTAAACGATACGATGAGCGTTAGCAACCTCTGAATATGTTAATTAAAATCTTCCACTACATAGTGAAAAGTCAGCTATAAAACATCGATCAAAAAAGTACTAGATACACAATCAGCGACAAAAAATATCCTCACCGAATGAGCGCTCATTTGAACATTTAAACGCGCTTTTAATTTTTTTTTTGTTTTGTGGTAACAACTTTAAGTATTGCGTATAAGGTTCAACTTACATTGTCGAATATTTTAACAAGATTAATGATCTAAAAACAATTGCTGACAGTTTCGAGAGAACTTTTGCATGGGATTGTTTATCTAGTACTTTTTTGATCGATGCCTATGAAACCAATAATATCCATTAAATAATCAATCAGTTACCAGACCTCAGCAGCTTGAGGGCGTTTGATGGTCGTGATCGTAGTGCGGGACGTTCTAGCGCGAGAGCGTCCCCCGACCGACGCCGTGCGAGTCAACGACGCGCTGTTCTCCGCGCTAGAGTACCCCGAGCTTATGTCCTCCGTTGATTTTATATGACTGTTGATATCATACAGTACATATTATAATGTAATAGAATTAATCGTTATGTGAATAGATTGACTGAAAAAGTTTTACTTAATATTCTAAGATTAAAAAAAAACTTTTTAACAAAAAATAAAAACCGAGATCCAGATTGACTTGACCGATTTCCACATTTTCGAAGTCGGTGCCAGTCGATGCAAAGCAAATCTAACATATTTCGATAGGTAAAATACATATTTACCTATTAGCTATTCATATCTTAAAATATTGTAGGCTGGCACCGAGTCGAGTAATCGGTGAACATACATAAAAAAAAGATTCCGACGAATTGAGAACCTCCTCCTTTTTGGAATTGGAAGTCGGTTAATAAAATGGTGTTCGTTCGTAAGCGCATCGCTTGAGAACTGATGTGGCCAATTAAAAAAATATATATATTTAAATATTTGTAACATAACCCGAATAAAGTTATTAGAACGGTAAAAATTGGTAAATAAGGGAAAAACTGAAAATGCATTTTCTAAGTATTTCCATATGCACTCAAAAAAATATATTGGGAAATAGCAACGTTTTGGGTCGGCTAGTGCCTCGTAATATAAATAATATTGTCTTTTACTACTTGTAAAGGATTATAATTATTATTTTTTATTTTATTTGCAAATTGCAACTAATAATAAATTTTCGTTTGTTAATTTGCAAAAAGCAGATCGTTAATCTGCAGGTGAAGTTAGTAAATACTCTGTTATGTAGTTAGTAGTAATAATCAAAAAGCCCTGAAGAGTTTAGCATGGAAATTTGCGATTTGCACGTTAGTGAATTACCTAAATTATAATTATACAGCTTCAAGCCATCAATCTGAATCCTAATATACAGATTATAAGCGTTTTGATATAGGTATGTTCTTTAGATTCTAGTAGTAGGTAGGTACTATTAAACAAAGGTATGTATGACAACAATATTTAGATCTTATTGTGCGTGAAAGTGTGTACAGTCAAAACTTACAGAATTTCTATTTGTCTTCTATATTTATACGAAATTCAATACTAATACCATTTTTATTTCAATATCACGCTACAAAGCAGGAATTCATGAATAATTTACATTTATTTCTACTGCTACCGATTTGTAGGATTCACTTTATGTTTTAATATCTAGAGCAGAACATTTACAGTTTTACCGAATCGGTATTCATATATGGTTTTTCGTATCGGCAAAAAATGTACACGTGTTTAGATTAATACGTTTTTAATTCTATTCGCCGATTCGGTAAACAGTATATGGTTATAATAAATGAATTGTTTATTTCATACGATGCGATTTATCGTATCGGTTTTCGTATAGGGTTTACCGAATAAACGAATCGTGTTTTTAACAGTATCCGGTTTTGTCGTACCGTGTGAATGCAACCATATTATGTTTGCATACGTCACTAGAAACCGCATACGAAAACCGTTTCGGTAACTCGCAACGTATAAACTCGCTGTAACGGCGGATTTCAATAACTTATCTAACTGTGCTTTTCCATACTAGCGATAGGAATTTGACGTAATTTTGTATTACGTTAAATTCAGTAAACCATAAACAGACCTAAAGTCCGGCTCGTCGATGCGAGCGACGCGCGCGCCTCGCACGTCCACGTCCACTTCTGGGAAGTACATGGAACGGTTCGACTCCGACGCGCTACGGCGAGTCGCATAACCACTGTATACATACAGACAACTATTTAAGACTATCTACTTTATGTTGGTATACTTTTCACATAATAAATACGATATAATATAATTTTTCAAATAGCTTAGTCTATAACTTCAAAATTGTGTCTAAAATTAGTTTATTAAAATTTTAGAACCTTCAACCTCGTCAAACCACTGTACAACAACAACTATGTAAAGACAACAAATGTACCAACACTTTTTCACGTTTAAGTATTATAATAGTAGATACAGTGACAAAGGCATTTTTATCGTTTGTACGTTTATGTAACATTAATACAACAAAAATAGCAGATAAATCATAGATCTACAACCATCACCATAGCTATTACATCATTATTATAATCATAAGCCCCTTCCCATAGCACGCTATTTGACTTTGATAATTAGATTTACTCATCTAATCGCTGCCAGCCACTTTAAGTCGCTTAAACTGCCTCAGTGTCCTAGTTACCAGCAAGTACGGCTGAAGATTCAGAGATCCTGGGTTCGAGTCCCGGTTATGGCCAAGTACAGTTATTAAGTTTTTCATTTTCATGTGCGAATCATTTTCAACATGATTAGGTACCAATCGTCTTACGGTGAAGGGAAACATCGTAATGTCTGAAAGAACCTAGCAAGTTTTTAAAAGACATGAAGTCCGCCAACCCGCACTTGTCCAGCTTGGTGGACTATGGCCTGATCCTCCTCGTATTGAAGGAAGACCCGTGCCCAGCAGTGGGACGTTAAAAAGGGCTGAAAATATACTATAATTACCTCTTAACTGCGCGTCGTATAAGCCTTGGTTCCGCTAGTACGTCGTCCGCCTCATCCGCGCCACGTTCTTCTCTCGGCTCACATTCAGTCAAATCCGATAGACTGTAACTTTTACGCAATTGCTGTACGAGACCACCACCACCCTGAAAATTGTTTTAATATATATTTTATAAAGTATTCACAATTCTAAGTATTTCTCAAGTTTTCTAAATATATCCAATTTAGTTGTAATTTGAGCTGTAATTTTTTATACATTATATTATTCTTAAAGTTATTTAACAAAATCAGTCAATATGTTTGATGCTAATTGAAGGAAAATAGACAAAATAAATTAAATTCAAATTTTCAATATAATCTATACATATAATAAAATTCTAACTAAGTCGTATCTGTACAGTAAATATTTTTTGGAAAATCTTATTGAAATAAACATTATTATTGATACAGAGGCCGAATCTATAGTTTTTAGAATTTTTGTCTGTCTGTCTGTTGTGTTACCCCGCATCACAGAAAAACTACTGGAGGGATTTTGATGAAATTTGGTATGGTCATAGATGGTTATCTGGGTCAACATATAGGATACTTTTTACCTCTGTAAAATAACTCATTTTTGAGAAAAAATACAAAAACTGTATTGTAAGAGTATACTAATATGTAAAACTTAAGAATTTGCTTTTTGGTCATATGAAAGCAGGCGGAGCCGCGGGCAATGCTAGTTCCTATATAAAAATACTTTATGTATTCTAATTTGCTTTATATATTTTAATCGTAATACTATTATAGATGCAGATTCATATTTCAAAACAACAATGAAAAATCAAAACTCAAAACCTACATACAACACAATGTTTCGAACGTTAAGTTTTAGCAGGGGTGAGCAAGCACTTAATAGTTTATTATACACCAAAATAGCATAAAGAAAATAAACAAAGAAATACTTACATTAACACATCATGTGCCTCGCACATGCATCACCAACATGATTCATTGAAGATTCAATATGATTCGAAAAAAAGGCAACATTTACAAGTATATTTTATTTTAAAAGTTACAAAAATCAATTACACTATCAGTCATACGTTCGATTAAACTAAGAACACAGCATACGAAGCCGGTGATTTCACAAAGTAAATGTACATCACAAAGTAATATGAACATGCATTATTACAACATCTAAACGACGACCAGAAACTCAAACGTAAGTATCGAGCGTGATATGGCGAAAGTAACATTACAAAAAAACAAAAGAATAAAGCTCATATTTTGGTTTTACGTTAACCCATAGTAAATAGACAAGGAAAGAATAGAGTTCGAATGTAAAAAAAAAAAAAAACAGAAATATGACAATATAGTTCAGAGCAGTTCATAGAGTAAAACAAAATAACCGGCAGGAACTTTCGAAACGGACAATGAAATTTAGGAAGAATTATTTACGCGATACTCTAACATAATTGGATCCAAATTTGGCATAAGTTATAAAATAGTGTCAGCCCCAATATTGGCTCCAGTAGATGGGTGTTGATAGCACCCATTAAAATCACAGTTACATTGCATTCGGATCAATCTACCAGCACTTCTTTACTGTCCATGGCGGCCTGACTTCTGGTGCGACGCCCTCTAGACCTACTTCTTGGTTTCTTCTCTTTATCCTTGACATTCCCATTTTTCCGTTTTCTAACAACATTGCCACGGCTTCTCGCAGAAGTAGGCTCATAATCTGGCTCGTTATCTCCATCACCGACATTTTCATTATCTAATTCGACAATTTCCACTACTCCAGGAGTATTATCTCTTTGGAATTCCATATCTTCGTAGTCATTGTAAGTGTCGGGAACGTTATAACCATCGGTGACGTCACGGTCGGTTATCGCCCGCTTAGTGCCATCGGGATTCGGCAGATTCAAGTTCTGAGTGAATGTTGGGATAACGGAATAGGATAGGAAGGGGGTAAATTAAAAAAGCGTGTTAATAAAATTAAAAAAATAATAATACAATGAATAAAAAAACAAGCTAGTGATAGACCGATAGTAGACATGGTTGATGACGAAATCATTGATGTTGGTAGAGTGTGAGCGGTGCAAGAGGCGCATTTGTGTTCTCTCATACGTTTCGTGATCAAGCATGCTACAGTTCTAATTCTTAGTACTTTACGTGGCGTTCGTACAAAAATAAAGTAAACAATTGCTCTAAAATTGCTTGTAGGTACAAGTGAATATTGTTATGAGTTACAACCGCACTCCACAGTTTCTTATACCCAAATAAGGAATCATTATAATATTACTTTAGATATAAGTAATAAATACACTGACTTCAATTATTTTTTATCGTTTTCTTATTTGGGTACAGAAAAAAATAGCATGCTATTAGATATTTTGTTATAAAATTAAAAATATAAACTCACTTTGATAGCTGTTTGCATAATAACAGTGGTAGCGTAGTTAACACCCTTTGTTCCTAAATTCAGTACTGTGTGGTAACCTTGGTCTTTGGCTTTTGCTATGTACTCATCGATTTCCTGTAAAAGAACAAATATTTTACATAGGTATTACGCATTTAATTTTCTATTTTCTTTAGTTTTCTATTTATATATCCGAAGAATTCGTATCAACTATGAATAAAAAACTCGCACACTTAAGGTTCCGTACCATCGTACAAGGCGCTTTTAAAATACTTTTGTAAAACAAAACAAGGGAGGCGTTAGTTATTATTTATTGTTATAGCGGCAATAGAAATACGCACTCGAAAATGTCAACTTTCTGCCTATTACGGTTTATGAGGTACAGCCCGCTGACAGACAGACGGACGAATAGCGGAGACTTACTAATAGTGCCCCATTGGCATCCTTCGGGTAAAGAACCCTAAAAAGGTGTATAATATATCCCGCATGTCGCATCTAAAACTTAAAGATGGTATACACATTGATTTTATGCACAATAATTTAGTCACTGTTAAATATCACCTGTGTTACAACTTAAAATATCGAAATAGATTAAAAGTTGTTTCTGGCTTACACTAGTTTATAATTCAATATAGTTACAATCTGTTCAGTGAAACTAATCATGTAATGTGATTATGTAATCCGCTATTTACTACGCATTATGTGAGTACATATTTAGTAGTATAACTATGTAATAATAATGAAGGCTAGTATTGCCCGCGGCTCCGCCCGCGTTCAGATGAGCAAAAACCAAATTCTTAGGTTTTACATATTAGTCTACTCTTACAATGCAGTTTTTGTATTTTTTCTCAGAAATGACACATTTTCCCTCGGTAGAAAGTATCCTATATGTTGACCCGGATAACCAGCTATCACTAAATTTCATCAAAATCCCTCCAGTGGTTTTTCTGTGATGCATTAACAGACAGATAAAAATTCTAAAAACTATAGATTCGGCATCTGTATCGATAATAATGTCTATTTCAATAAGATTTTCTAAAAAATATTTAATGTACAGATTCGGCTTAGTTACAATTTTATTATATTTATAGAAGGTGGCGAAAAAAAGTGTACACGTATAAGTAATTAGTATTTTTAAATGTAACATGATTTATAAACTTAGTTAAAAAAATAAAGCAAATCTTCAATAAGCCAACGTATTTATACAAAATGGTGTAAAACAAAAATAATTAATTATTTTAAGCAAATATATTCAAGATTTCAAACATCTATTAAAAACAGTGTCAACCTTTCCGGTCATAACATTCTTAACCGAATGAAGCTTGTTCTAATAATAAACAAAGTAGTTTTACTTTTGTATAGAGCTCTTAATAAACCGTTAAGATTATACAAGAGGGACTTGAAAATTGAAAAAAAGAATTTGGAACAATGCCAATTGCCAATAAAAAGTATGGCAAGTAAAGAGAATACTCATCCATAGAATTTTTATTACAATGCTAAAAATCATAAACTAAGCTAAGTTAAAATAAATCTATCTTATTTCAATATGCAAAAATATTTTGAAAAATGAAAAGTATTAAATTATTAATTATTTTTAAAAAGTGTTTACATGTGTTGTCCTCCATTTCTAAGTATTGTGTCAAGAAACTGTAAATGTCGTCGTTTCAAGGACATTTATTACTTTTAAATTCTAATTTACATTATCTTAAAATATCTAAGTAACGAAAGGGACACGTTGCACAAGGTAACTTGTTAAATCAGCCTGCACGAAAACGTCAGTATAAAATTTATTTACTTTTTAAGTTTTAACATATACCTAATTAGGGACGACAAATATGTATATCAATAATGTATAACGTTAATCTACCAGTTTACAGTTCTTCCTAATAAGATTAGAGTATATGTTAACTGCCTCGGTGGTGTAGTGGCTAGCATGTACGGCTGCACACCCGGAGGTCCTGGGTTCGAGTCCCGGGTCGGGCCAAGTTTAGTTATCGAGTCTTTCTGTATAGTAAGTCTCAGTAACAGCCCGGAGTTGGGAAGTTGGCGGTGTTTCACCCCCGTGCCTCGGAGAGCACGTAAAGCTGTCGGTCCTGCGCCTTAACTCTCACCGGTCGTGTCGAGCACTCGTCCCACCGGAGTATGAGAGTGACAGGAATAGAGAGTGCACTTGTGTCTGCGCGTACACTTGAGCACTATAATATCTCCTGCGCAGTTGGCTAATCTCAATGAGATTGGCCGCCGTAGCCGGAATCGGCTAGGAGAACATCATCATCATCATCAGAGTATGTCTATCTATTTCATATGTACATACATACGTTCGAATCATAATTTAACATTGCAAAATTATCTGCCTGTCTGTCTCTTAATACTTGTAGATGTTCGAAATAATCGAATCTAGCATGAGCATGGCTACTTTTTATTTATGAAAAAGAAAATGATCGTATACAGAGAACAGAAGTTGAATGATCTCTTTGGGGCGGTATTTAGTAAGTGACGTAGCGAAGCGACTTACTAACTGATCATATTAAAATTGGAACTAGATCAAATTTGATCATAAAATATTTTTATTACAAATTGATGTTCGTGATATAGTACATCCTAAACATAACCCCCAAACTAATTCAAAGAAAGAGTTTAACTTGATCTCCCTATTTTACGAGCTTCTATATGTATGCGGAATGAGGATCATACAGAAATAGATATGTTTATTACAACACGTAGTAATACTTAGTAAAATGAAAAATTATACACTCGATCTCGATGAAAATGATCACGCTTGGTATAAGGATTGTAAACCGATCCTTATACCAAGCGTGATCATGTTTTATGGTTATACAAAAACATACATACAAATACAGACATAGACAAAGTCACTGACACTAGCCAGTTGAATTTAAACTGATGTTTATCAACCCACTCATATAGTACGATAAGCGATATGGCATATCTATTCCAA
The DNA here is from genome assembly GCA_921882275.1 of Brenthis ino. Taxonomy (NCBI): domain Eukaryota; kingdom Metazoa; phylum Arthropoda; class Insecta; order Lepidoptera; family Nymphalidae; genus Brenthis; species Brenthis ino. The sequence goes on from OV170234.1 coordinate 17,102,854, forward strand.
TTAATTTCTAGTCATTTTAACCTTATTTTGTGTTCCATACATTCAAAGCAGTTATTTCTTAAATGGTCACAACAAAAGGAGAGATCGCCTCGAGACACGTACTAATACACGAAGACAACCGCTATACTAAATTGTTATTCAACTGGTCGGGATTATAATGTAAAGTAAACCTGTATTTCGTTTTTTAAAGTACTCTGATTAACAAATCTTTAACCTCGAGTTTAAATATCTGCATAATAAATGAGTAAAAAATCGATACAAAAGTTGAATTATAAATTTTTCAGTAAACATTTATTTATATCATTGGGTTTGATAGCAAAATACATACTAAAATGTCCCAAATCGCAACAATGATTAAAAAGAGCTACAAATTAAATAAGGCTCAATTCAAAATTTGATACAAAATGAAAATAAAACGTTTATTACCTGTTCTCGACGGCATAACGCCGGGTGAACAAACTTCCTGTAGAGAATCGATGATCCCTTCGTAGCCGGCGAGAGCAGCCACAATACGAGTACTATCTTCACTTCGTAGTAAAAGGGGAACCATGACAGAAAAACGTCTGTAAACGTCTCTGTGCATGTGAATAGTGCAAATACAATCCAGTACATCATCCATTTTACCTGCAATAACAATTATGTCAACGTATACAATAAACAATAAAAGAAATATATTGGACTACTACAATATATACGATAGTTTGTATGTGTATGTTTGTCACTTCTTCGCGCTGAAGTGATTACATAAGAAGAGATACATTTGAGTGAAATTATAAAGGGACAGAGCTTTTATTTTGGATAGCGTATTTTTTATAAACAAGCGACGTATCTATAACCTAAGCAAACTCGCAGATATGAAGTAGTGTATAATAAAAATGAGGTCTGAAAAATTACATTTTTTGTACATGTTCAGTAGTGAAACAAAATATCTGATAAAATAAAATTCTACTTACATTTTACATTAGTGTGCTAAAAATTAAAATTAAGATGACTAATATCTTCATAATAAACGTGACCTAAATATTACAATCTGCAAATTTATTACTTAGTACTTCATGATATGAATTAAATATGAAACAATGAACAGCCGTACCGGCAATCTATAATTGCAATAGACGAGGTAAAGGACACGATACGAACTGAAGCGTTTCGAACGAGTTGCGCGTACGCCCGTAACAAGGCCGCCCGCGAATGTTTTGTTACCAATTTGCACTAGATCAACCGTTTATCTCGTTGCACCTGTTGTCTGTATTTTTTATTGATCTAGTCACACTAATATCATAACTACAAGAGTTTATAAGTGAGTATGTTTGTTACTACTTCACGCAGTAACGGTTTAATGGTTTTGAATAAAATAAGAAACGGATTAGCTTACATCCTGGCTTAACGCAGACTAGTTTTTATTGCTGGTTCTACTATCAGCAAGAACTACTAATGTGGAAAAATATATACAATATATTAGATATATTGTATATATTTTTCTACATTATTAGTAGTAGGTAGATAAATAAGATAGTATACTCACGTATTCTTTCAAGTTCTTCGTCCGCACAGCTTTATATGAAGCATACGCTGGGTAGAGAGTCCCAAATACCAATCTGCAAAACGGATACAGGACCAGATATGAGATCATTCTAGGAGCGAACAACCCCGTTGTCACGGCAAGGAAACCGAAGTTAGCTAACGTAACTCTGGGTATGCATTTGGTGAGTGCCACCCCCAAGTTGACAACGAATCTATTCAACACCAGCACTTTCGTATCGAAAGAGTAGTTATAGTAATCGTTATCTTCACAACACGGATTGTATTTGACAATTTCCCTTTTGAAAGCGTTAGTAGTTACAACACGAGCGTATTCAGCCTCGAGTTTTGTGACAATGTGCCGAACACTGGACAGTCCGAGACTTAGAGTCGGCAAGCCGGGGTTGTCACGGTTACGCGCGCGGCCTGCCTCCATGGATACGAATAATACATCTAGCAATGGTTTATTTACACTGAGCTTATGATGTCTGTTAAGAGTGCGCCCGTATATGGATATGCTTGCAGTCTGGACGTTTCACAGAGACTGGTGGTAGGTAGAGCTATAGATTGCTCTCGGCATAATTGCGTGCCACGGCTCTCAATCGATATTTACTTTGAGAACAAGAGGTGCGCAATGATATATTTAGATGGATTATTTGAGAATATTTAGTAATAAGAGCAAAATGGTCAATAATAAAGATTAATATGCAGTTTAATGGTTATAAAATATTATTAAACTATGTATCAAATATTATTAAAGTATGTTTTATTTTATCGCCAATAACGAAAATGACCGGTTATTTTAAATGTTTAACCGTAATTTATTTTACTGTGTTACTTTATACACATACCTATTGTATTTTCATGTCTAGGGCATAAATAGCATAGAGGTTTTTCATCCTGCGAAATAATCCATAAATGGTATACAATTGAGTAAGTTGTCGTGGGCGAACGATGATGATTAACATCTGAAGAATTTCAACAGATGTGCATCATTTAACAACTGCGGTATATTACACCCAAATATGGTCAAATTGAAAATAACCATTTTTAAACTTTCAGCTATATAATATTCTCAGGAAGTAGGTGATTCAAATAAAAACTAAAACACAAAAACTTCTACAGCACCAAAAATTTCTTCTTTATTTCAATGTATCAGAATTTAGAAGCAAATTTGTTAGCCGTCATTATATCATTACATCATCCGGTTGTTCTATTTTCATATTATCCTACATGTTCACCGTGCGGCAAAAGCGAGAGTGCGTGACATTTAACAAGTTATATATAAAATGAGACTATAGTGTACCTTTATATCATTATACATACATATAAATCTTTTATGACCAAATTGACTACCGTCAAGTCCAACGATAGTCTTTAATTTGACGACTGCGCAGGAGTCTACTGCTGTTTGAATTGGTCATACACGATAGGTGCGTTGTCTTTACCGAGTAAAGATAAAAAGAAAGAGAGGAATTCTAATTCAAGTAGCCAAAAGCGTTTGCGGGGTGTAAAATTTAAAACAAAAAATACATTCCGGTTATCGCGCAAACGGAAGAACTACAAGCAGTAACTAGTCAATAATTTGTTTTCAATAAAAATTAAATGCGTATCTATGGTAAGCGCATCACTTAAAAATTGCTGGGCGGATTTGGCTATTTTCATTCTCTTTTAGCGTTCGTAATAGTTTAAATAAGGTTTCTGGTTTTAAAATCCTAACCAAAAATACTTTTTCCTATAAGTTATATTTTTGCGTAACCCAACAAGTTACAACACAACAATGTTTTGGGTTAGCTAATTAATAATAAAGATAATATTATAATATTTATTAAATACCTATATTTGACACTAATCGATTTATACATTAAACTATATTGATAGCAAAACAAAAACAAGCAGGAAACCAGTAAATACGAACGACTATAATTCAACGAGTGGTGAATAATAAAAGACCGGACAGTAAAGCGTTTATGCCTTCTTCAATTTAAATTGCACTAACTGCCAGTAGACACTCGGTGAAATAAAGGAGCGTGCATGTAAAATTCTAACATACTTCTAATATCATATTTCGCACAGCGTAATCAGAACAGAAAAAACGGTAAGCGTGACTACCACACTTCCATATACAGCTCCTCAAGGAATCTATGAAATTCAGACACGAATATCTTTTGTCTGTTTACGATCGGTAGTAATGCAATCATTCATTTATGTATACTGTTTTAAACGCAATTGTTAAATATTATGTGAAGAAAGTTTTCTAGTAAGTTTAAAACCTAAAATTAAAATTATTAGTTTAAACTCTACCATTGAGGGCATGGCCTTACAATTTATTTGACCCTGACTGGGAGACGATGACGTCTCTGCCCAAGTTGACAGTTTTAAAAATAAATAAGACAATTGCACAGTGCAACTACACGTTACCCGCTATAGATAAGTACTACAATCAGCCATCAGGTATTGTTCGCTGCACTACAAACAACGCCGAGTTTATTTTCGTAACCCTATCAATGTATTAGAATTAATGCAGCTGTTAGTCGTGTATTTTGTAACTAATTAGCATTAGTATTCTATGAACGTATGAGTTGTATTTACATGCAAGAAGTTATTTATCAATTTGTAAATTACAGTTTACATAATAGAAACTTCCGTGCACTTATATTTTAAAATCGATACCTAGAATAAAAGAAATATTTATTTACACATGTGCAATAAAATTGATAAGGAATTACAACAAAAAAAGTTAAAGCAGTCTTACAACACGTTAGAATAAACAGGAATTATTATACAGGGTGGAATTTTAATTTCATAAGGGAAGGGAATTAAAAATTGAATTGAAATGATAAAATACCAAAAAACTTTTTTTATGTCAAGTTTAGCATTATTTTCGTTAACTGTACATTTTTTCCGAAATCTCTGAATGCCGTTCTGAATATCTCAAAAAATTATAGATGGTCTCCTAGGAACGTTTTCTTGTAACTATAGCAGTTAAGGTACCTGCCCTTACTGTCCCGTCTCAAAAATCCATCCTGTATAATATGAATAGACAGTAGGAAACGTTTTTATATGATTTACAGTAGCTAAATAGTGAATTTATACTGGTTCAGTATGTTTATTTCCTTCATACAGTAAGATGGATTTATTGCTAAATCTATATACATTCTTAGATATTTTTTTATATTTAGCAAATTTATGAATATTAATGGACTATGGCCTAATCCCACTCGTACTTAAGGGAGGCCCATGCCCAGCAATGGGACGTTAAAAAGGGCTGAAATGGTCAGAAAGAAAAATAAAATTCAGGAAAAAGCCAATATATAATACTAAGTGTACAGCAAAGACAATCCATTTTATATAAATACTATTTTAATATTTACTTAAAAATTTAAAAATACACAACGTTTATATATTTCCCGGGTCATTTTCTAAAGTGAGAGAGCAACACGGGAAACGGCTAATTACATTTAATTTCTTCCAATTGTTGTAGCCAGAACAGATCGTGGTGCACTAATCAGTAGGTATAATTTTATAGATAACTACGAGCTAATCTAGCATGATATGAACATGATTTGTAATTTTCTATTACTCTAAAAATAAATAGTTTAAAGCTTCCCTTCGCTGTAACTCTAGTCACGAGTCACGACCTAAATTACAAATCTAACGTACAATGTTTAGAACATCCATTTATAGTTTATAGCGAGCAAAGATGTATTTGTGTGTGATTTATATTATACTCGTACTTGTTACAATAAACATTGTCTTTAAAGTTAAATGTTTTGAAAATATCCAGTATAGATATAATTGGATTGGTGTGATTTTTTGTGTGAAGATAGTTGGAGGGATATATGGATAGTGACATAAGCTACTTTTTACCGCTGGAGATTATCTCATTCCCATGAGAAAACACGATAAAATACAAATTATTTATGATCAGAATTACGTGAAACTTGATATTAATGCTCTTTAATACAATTAAATAAATACTTACTTATTTTAGCATTTTTCGAAATTCATCCCATAAGGGGGTAAAATAGGGGATGAAAGTTTGTATGAAACCTACCTTTATAGATTAGTTTTTTTTTGTAGTTTAAGCGCGAGCGAAGTCGCGGATTCTGCTAGTCTGTATTAATATTATAAATGTAGTTTGAGAGTATGTATGGATGTTCGTTACTCTTTCAAACCAGAACGGCTGAACGGATGTGGATGAAATTTGGCACAGAGATAGATTATAGTCAGGAATAACACATGGCTACTTTTTTACGTTTGGTTTTCTAGAGGCGAACCCGAGCGAAGTGAAGGTGAGCCGCTAGTAATAAATAAATGAAAATTTAACTGAACTATACCGGCAATTTATTTTTTGTATTTTTTCTTTTAGTCATATATATCACTCTTGTCAAATCAAGCTAGTAAAACAGAAAATAGATTTTATTATTAGAAACAAGAAACATCTTCCCGTACCGCATAGCAAATAGGTCACGAACCTCTAGTCCGGTTTTGGGAACCAAAGAGTTTGTCGGTAATATATATTTTAGTGGACGATTTTAATCTTAAACAATTTATCACTACCTCCCTATCTTTTTATAAGTGTTTATCAAAGAATCCGCTTCAGAGTGAACTGTTATAATTTATAGAACTAGTACCTAAGCACCACTGCAGGTAATATTTATTCTAATTACACGTCAACGTGCAAACAACATCCAAGGCATAATAATGATGTACTCCCCTTGGGTTTAGCATTGCTTTAAAACGGAGTAATGAAGTAGGTCGACGACGTATATAGAATATTATTTGTAGTCTTAAAAATTAATTAATTTATGAGCATATTGACGTAAAATTGCATTCTCTGTGGCCATTTTTATAACTAGTTCAGTGGAACCTGTTATACTTTATTGAAAGAAAGAAATATCGTAATAAACGGAACCTACTAATAATGACCGAGTCGGTTAATAATGCGTGCAAACTGCAAATTTACGTGCTATAAGCTATTCGCTATCTGCACTCGGGTACGCAACAGTCTATAACCAATGAAGCGTTCAATACACAATTTAACTACTAATAAATCGGCAATACAACTTCGTAGTTCTAATATTTGTTTGTGAAATTAGTAAAAAAAAAATTAAGTAAACATTCTTTCACTAGAAAATACCTATAATAAAATAGTGAATATATATTTGAAATAAAATAAATTTGACAAATATATATATTTTTATTTCATAGGAGTTCAAAGCATTCTTCGAAGTAAAAGAAAAAAAACAAATAAATATATAAAATAAGAAATACTTTTATTAATCCTCATTACATTTTGGTTAATTAAATATAAATTACAACGACATGATCTTCGTAATAAATCGTTATTCTGATATCGAGTTTCGTTCGCGAAGACATTTATTTAACAATGAAACAAAGCTACGTCACCCGTGAAACTGGGTAAAGGAGGGAGATAAGCCGAGGCTGCGCCCAAAAAGGCAAGACTAGCGTTCCCAATATGAGCATAATATGTTGAAGTCAAGGTGTACGACCTCCAGACCGCGCAAATAAATCGAGCGCACTCAGAACAGACACTAATAATTATTACAGTAAGCGAGAACCGATTGACAATAAATGATTCACAATACAGTTAGGTGTCAACGCACTTCACTCCTGCATAGAGCCACGCCGCGATCGCAAACAGCGTTCGTCACGAACTAAATGCTTCGACTGCACCCTGGAGGCGAACCCAGCGTCGGGCGTATCCCAAAATAGCACCCGGCAGTGCACCCCAATGACGAAATTCGAAATGGATGGAAAGATGGCTGCGAGCTTCTTTGTCTTAATTATCACTACACTTGAATTCAGTTTCACATTCATAGGAATAGTAATAAAAATACTGCAGCAACAATATTTGTTAAATAACAAAGCCAATGGACAATGATATTGTTTCAGAAAAGAAAACTTTTACTGCAACTAAACGATGTCTGAAGGTGAAAACCAGATTAGAAAGATTTCAATACACTACAGTGCTGCCAAATTTCAGGATAGCTTGTTCTGTCAAACAAAATTGGGTTTGAGCCAATGTTAGTCTAAACTGTGGCTACTTCGGAAACATATTGTAAATTAGGTACTACTAGCTGCACTTCGCTTGCAAACAAACTTGTAAACTTAAAGGCCACAAATCGATTAAAAAAACAAATATTTTTCTATTTATATATGCCTGTATACAATTTGATGGTCATAAATATTTCATAAAATATTTTTTTTAAATATATTCAAAATATATTATGAAACTACATAATACTTTCAGGTTTAGCTATGTAACAAAGAACAACAAAATTTCTTTTTTGTATGTTTAATGTTCAAAATTGTAGAAATATAATAAATGTTAAAATAACAATAATAAATGGTAAACTAATATTATAAATATGAAAGTTTAGATGGAAGTTTGTTACTCAATCTTGCCACAATGCCTGAACGGATCTGGATGAGATTTGGTACAGAGATGGATTATAGTCTGGAACAGCAAGCACATAGGCTACTTTTTATCCCGAAAAAATTAATGTTCCCATGGGATAGATATGTTTTAGTATTTCTAGAGGCAAACCCAAGTAAAGTGAGGGTGAGCTGTTAGTAATAAAATATATGTTTTTTTTATATTATACAGACTACTACAATATTATTGGACTAGTATTATAAATAAGAAAATTTATAAGTATGTGTCTATGTTTATTACTCCTTCAATCTGAAACGGCTCAATGAATTCAGAAGAAATTTAGACCCAGATAGACCCTGGAGTAACACAACGGCCACTGTTGGGCATCTGGGGATGCACACAAGTACAGCAAGTTGCTAGTTTTCACTGTCATGTTAAAAGTTATTTAGGATAAAACAGTTTATTATAATAAGTAATAAATCATTAATTTAGGTTTACCTTTAAACTAATATATAAAATCATCCCGGATAATTAATAATAATTAATGGATTATTAATATTGATGGATACGTCATGTTAAACTTTTGACGTTTATATGTAATATCAAACAATTATCATTAAAAATATATTTATAATTTAAAAAAAAATTACTTCTAGAAAATTCTGTCATTTATAAGAATTTTTGACCTACATAATTACAATTTTGTGTCAAATTCATTTAGTTAAATCTATTATTAATACTAGATCAAATTATCGACGCATTGGTCTATTAATTGACCTTATTATAATTTAATATGTATCTGGCACAATAAACATTCCAAATTAAAATATCAAATAATTTTTTCTGTATGTGTCAACTAAAAACCATAATTTTTTTATAGAAATATTGATTCATTATTTGTACGCTATATTGGTTATTTTATGCAAAATCTATTACAAAATACATTTGGTGTTTTCATACACCTGTTTTTTTTTTTAGTTCTTACGACAATTTAACCTATTCTAACAGATGGAATTTGTAGAAGTAATACTATCCACAATCTACATACGTTTTTTTATATTAAAATATTCTACGCATAAATACTATATTCAAAGAAGATAGTGAGACCAAAATAAAAATTATAAGAATATAGTTGTCAAAATTTGAGATAAAATATGTGTGTACTTACATCACCAGTCGGGAAATAATGGACGATATCATATTAAAATCACATATGAAAAACCCACGTAAAAATATTCTTTAATATAAACATGACAAAACACAACCGTTCTGCAAAAAGACTAATCCGCCATGTTGAATCGACCTATGTTTTGATCACGTGATTTCAATAATCAATATGACGTATCGTTCAGAAATTAGATTGAACTATAATGAACACAAATCAATATTTTTTCTTAATTAGTTATGTTAACAACAATATTATTACAACCTGTTATTTTGTGATTTTATGATGTATAAAAATTATTGATCATATTTATTTTAAATTTAAAATATAACGGTAAAGATTTATGTAATTAAAATATAATGTATTTGGTTAATACTTAATATAACTAAACAAACTTGAAACTACTAATATATTATTATATATTTTATTATTCAAAAAAATGAAATTTTTCAGCTGTAGCTCCATCTATAAGTACTTTTAAAATCATTAACTTACCTAACATATTGCGCCATCTTGTATCGAATAGATGAACTATTGTACAAAAAGTACTTTTGTATACGTATAAGTTACCTAAATTGAAAATCTATTTAATCAGTACTATTATTCTGTATAAACTGTCCAACGTAAACTTGCCGTATTGCAGTATATGCTGTTTGTTTCAGAAGTCATACGCCTAACTTGCAGGTGTATATTTTGATGATGTACTATTTAAATAAGTCGCGTTTACTTTCGTTTGATAGCCGTAGTTTGTAAGATTCAACCGTGAACGTAGTTTCTCTTCGCTCGACGTACAGTGAAGTGTGTTATGCGTTTGAGCGTTGTGTTTCATGACGTTTGTGTAGTTTTTACTGTGAATAATGTGAGTGTAGTTCGTTATGGCATTTAGATACCGTGAAGATTTGGTCGGCAAACGATTTCTCTCTGTGAGTGGTGTTTCTAAAATAAACGTGAATAAAGTTTCTGAATGGGGATGGAAAGCTGGTGTTATCAGAGCAGCTTCTCATAAAGATAACAAGAATAAGGAACTTCAGGTAAAGTTTTTTCATAAGAACCTATATTTGTATCAATAAGGATATGAGTTTAAGTCATAATTTACAGTCTTATTGCTTGTGAACGGTCATTTATAGACGCATTATTTTTAGATTTCAATTCGATGTAAGATGTGCTTACATCTAACAAGTGATTTATTTTCATTATTTTAGAGGCAAGTTAAATAAATAAACGCTAATGACACAACAAAGTTAAAATACATTGCAAGTTACGGCGTAGGTATTAATTTATTATACATATATGCACATTCACTTATTGAATAGGTACCTACCTATAGACTCAAATTTATGTACAAAACAAAATACATGATCATAAATACTATTTTAAAAATATATTTAAACTGAAAATCAAAAACAATTGTATCCCACGGGAGCCGTACATTTTTCCGGGATAAAAAGTACATTATGTGCTATTCCAGACCCTAATCTATCTCTGTACCAAATTTCATCCAGATCCGTTCAGCCGTTTTGGCGTGATTGAGTAACAAACATCCATCCAACTTTTCGTATTTATAATATTAAATAATAATGGCATGGGAAAAATATATTTGAACTACTATATATAACGTAAATGGCTATTATAATTACTCTTAAACAATGCGCCGTCATAGTTCATTATCTTAAAGTAGGGTCCATATTTGGGTTAAGGCACAGCGTAAATTGAAATCGACTACATACTAATTACGTACTTAACCAGTCAATATTCTAAGCGCTATATGAATGAAATTTTGATTATTTTACTAGAAATAAATTTCAATACTTACTAGTATATCTAAAACAGCATTTTATTTATCAATGGAGATTGTTATTTACTAGCGGCTCACCCTCGCTTCGCTGGGGTTCACCTCTAGAAAAACACTAATAGAGATCTATTAGTTCCCACGGGAACTGTTCGTTTTTCCGGGATGAAAAGTAACCTGTTGTTTGACCGGCAACATAAGGTTAAATTAAATTTTACTAAATTAGGTGCATAAGTTGTTGTGTACTAAGCAGTATAATTTACTATAGTTTTTTAACTATTCCACGGGAACTATTTAATTTTCCTGGATAAAAAGTATCTAAGATGTTGCATGGGGATATAAGTTACCACCATGCAAAATTTCATTTAAATCGGTCCAATAGCTTAGATTAGCCCGTACAAACAGACAAACAGACAGAGAAACGAAAAAATTGAAAAAAATATGGATTTGTTCTATTTGTCTTCTTACATCCTCCTGAATCGGTTTTTAGCATTTTTTTGCTATGTACAGACATGCGACCTCTACTGTTTTATTATAGTATATAGACTAGTGGCTTACCCTCGCTTCACTCGGGTCCGTCCCTACTCCCTAGGTACGTTTTAACGATTAGTATGGAATTAAAAGGTATATTATATTACTGCTCCGCCCCTTTTTATAGCCTATAAACCTACCTCAATAAACGGGCTATCTATTGCAAAAAGTATTTGAGATGAGATTTCCGCGTTAAATCAAACAAACAAACTCTGACTCTTTATAATATTGGTATAGATATAGATTGATAAACTTATATCGTTTTGTTTTAACACCTATTCAAGATTAAAAACAACAGCTCACCACATCCCAAAATCATCTTAATGCGAGCAAAAGTAATTAAACTTGTATCTATAATAGAATGTTCGACATTCTTAAGAAAATAAGCATAAAAGAACGATGAACAAACAAGTAAAATAACATATAAACGACATTCCTACCATTCTTAACTTTTATATTATATGCCACAAACAACAAATAATATGATTTTATAATATACTAGCATTGCCCGTGGCTCCGCCCGCGTTCAGATGACCAAAAATCAAATTCTTAGGTTTTATATATTAGTATACATACTCATAAATTGCAGTTTTTGTATTTTTTTTCAGAAATGAGACATTATCCCGCGGTAAAAAGTATCTTATATGTTGACCCGGATAATCAGCTATCACCATACCAAATTTCGTCAAATTCCCTCCAGTGGTTTTTCCGTGATGCGGAAACAGACAGACAGACAAAAATTCTAAAAACTATAGATTCGGCCTCTGTATCGATAATAATGTCTATTTCTATAAGATTTTCCAACAAATATTTAATGTACAGATTCGGCTCAGTTACAATTTTATTATAATCAAATCTATGTATATATATATATTTAGATAATGTACAGATACTAAATTACCTTCTAACTACTAGGCATTTATTATATAACTGACTTTACATTAAAAGCTCTTTAAATTAAGAGACGTCATTACGATATTATTACTATGTACCTCTTATAAAAGCAAGAAATGAATGAGGATGGAATTTTACTTAAAACAACAATACATAGCCAACATCAAATAGATGATAGAATTTAGTTTTATAGAAACAAATTATGTGCAATATTTACACGTCTTTTTATTATTAATCCTACTGATATTAAAAACGCGAAAGTTTGTAAGAATGTATGTATGGATGTATGTTTGTTACTCTTTCACGCAAAAACTACTGAATGGGTTTTGATGAAACTTTACAATAATATAGCTCATACATCAGAATAACATATGGACTACTTTTTATCCCGGAAAAATGTACGGTTCCCGTGGGATAGATTTTTGTTTTTCTAGAAACGAACCTGAGCGAAGCGAGGGTGAGCAGCTAGTAGGTATTAATCGCAAAGTTATAATAATAATCAACCGTTAAGGTTATGAACTTCAATGCCGTTAGTTAGTTTTTATTGTCATAAAATTGTTCCTGAGATCATTAAACATTCACTTATTACTCAAACGATGGTAGTTACCGTATATAAGCTTAGATAACGAAGGTGACCCTTACACTGATTACTGCTCGAATATATTTTAATAATTAAATTCTACTAATTAACTCATAACTAAGTGGTAGAGGAATTTCGATAACGCCAAACAAAGAAAGCTATTAAAATCTTATTAGTTCCATTTAAATGAAACGCCATTCAAAATTATATGTAGATTTAAAAATTTGATGATTTAATTCCCAATTTATTAATTGTTATCTTCACTTCCTTATACGTTGTGCAACTAGTTACGTCACGAATTGGCACAGGTGTCTTATATTTGTCTATTACGTATATTGGGATTAGGAATAATGCACAAACCCGAATGCACATGACTGGTGGTTCAACGACCCCACTCTCACCGCGTTCGATGCACCGTCTATACGCACCGCTTGAACCGAGACCTGCCGGACTCGATCAAAGTCCTAACAAAAAAAGAATGGATCCTGTGGCAGATAAAATATGATCGGGATAATATCAGTGCTCATTCGGAACATCAAACAAATTCGTATCTCGAAATCGTAAACAATAGAATGCAGCAGTTTTAGGCACATAAATGTATAGGTAAAGGTAGGAAAGCATTTGGTTTTCTTGGTATAGATTTGTGGTTTTTACGTATTATCAGACATTTTTGTTAATAATTAAATGAACATATCTATAAGTAGCTTATCTACTTCCATTTCCTTTATAATTAATGAAATTTTTATTATATCCGACAGCTACAAAAAGTGTTTATTTTTAACTAGCAACATGCTAAAATAAATAAATGGATAGCTTAACTCACTTATTTTTTAATCATGTATACATTGATTTAGCTATAGGGTAATATTAAGGAAGAAATCGATTTTCAATCGAATTTCCATTTCTCACAACACTAGCATATTCATAAATTATTTATATTATAATTTTAATCTTATAACATTATCAACTACTTCTGTACGTATTATGCATCCCTAATGCATACAAAATATAGTTTAGTTTGTGAATCTGCAGGTATGAAACGTTCAAAATAAAAAGATACAAAGTGCGCACGATGCGCTCGCCCGCTATGTTCTCCATTTATAAATAGACGACATCTTTCTACATTGCATCGCTCTCCCGCCGAGTGGGAAACGCCAGGCCAACACATAAACGTAACACTACTACAAGTACACGAATATTTGTTTAGATTACCTACTCTTTCTCGAATCAGAAACCAGTTATATATTGAATCTATAACTGGTTATTTGGTCTGCTCTACACAATATATTTGAGATCATTTAACGAGACCGTTCAGGTTGTGTAGCTTTAGAGAAAACAACAGAGCATTGCTCAAGAACAATAGTCCAAAGTACTGTATGCCATTTTCAGATTTGAGCTGCTCTTGTGAAGCTTATGCCGTTATTTAGTCCAAATAAAAAAGATCAATTAATAGGAACAGGTAAACATTTGCTAACCAATAAATCATAATAAAAAAAAGTGATTCTGACAATTTAATTAAATTTTCAAACAGTATAAAAACACTGTGTTATTATAAACCGCAATATCTGTATAACCTTGTAAATATATGTAAATATTAATAAGCAATACAATCATGATAGGATGTGGACTTGTTGACATCATTCGTTATCTTAGCAATCTCGGAGTTAGTGCACGTGCTGCAATTAATAAAGAACAAACCTTTATTAAAACACTTTGTTGTTAGCTTCCGCACTAAGTATATTTATAAAACAGTACCTGGGCGACCGAGGTTCCCCCCGACGTTATTCGGATAAGATACGAAAATTGTCGTTTTTCCGAAAAGACAAATAAAAAATTTGATCTAAATCCTTAAGAGTCGTTTTTCGAAATGTCAAATATAATATTTTTTATATTATATATTAGAATTGCTCATATAATATTACAATATTTGAAAGTTTCTAAAATTGGAATGGAAATATTTTATTATATATAAAACTCTCTCACACACACACAAATTTTCACTTTCATCCAGCCTGAACTCCGTCAAATTTTGGTAATTTACGTTTAAAATTTACTTAAAAAAATATGATGAGTTTTATATTTTTGGAGATTTGTAATTACAGTAAGCGGTATTAATCTTTTAATCTAATCGTTCCAACTTAAACTTAACTCGATAATTGTATCGAAAAATGAAGAAAATTCGTAGGTGTTAAAAAAGAGCTGCACAGATTTGGATGGGTATACAGATAGACTATGACCTGGAGTAGTAAGAGTAACAGACAAAGATAGGTAAGTCGCTAGTATGTATACAAAATTGTACTGTTGTGGACTTACGTGTGGTTATTTTACTCGTAATTACTTACATACTAATCGACCTTGATACACCGTGCATTAATAAAGTAGGTACATATATACAAATTAGGTTAGATTAATCATTAAACGAAGTAATTATAGTGATTAATACGACAAAAAATGGAGGTTAGGTTAGTTACATATATAATTTCTATAACATTGTAGTGTATGGGAAAAAGCTATCGTGCTGCTATGCGGCTTTAATCAGAATTTAGTACTTAGATTATAAATTATACCTGGTCACCCTAATATGCCTTTGCCTGAAATCGTGATATTACAGAATAAGCGACAATTCTCTTGTAATTTGGTATTTCTTGTAAATGTCATTGAGTAATACATATCTGTTATCTTAAGAGTAAATTTTCCAGTGAAATAGAAAGCTGTCCAACTACTCGGGCAAGTGTTGTTGGTTTTATTCTATACATAAACTTAAGTATAGTTAAGTAATAAACGGATGGCAATACAAAATTTATATATGTATATATTATTATAATCTAAGAGAACACGTTCAGACTGTGATGATCGTTACTGTGAGAATAACGAACAGAGCACAGTAAGCATATTTACCACGGAGACAATGTCAAATGAAATTCAATATTATCACAAAGAAATGTCAATACTACAAGAAAATATTCGTGTCAGTTAACCGATGGTATGGTTTTATAAGACTACTCTCTCTAAATTTATTAATTAGTAGCAGAACCCGCGGCTTCGCTCACGCTAAAACTACAAAAAAACTAGTTAGATTTCATACAAACTTTCACACCCATATATTACCCTCTTATAGGATGAATTTCGAAAAATGCTAAAAAACGTATTTATTTAATTGTATCGAAGAGCATTAATAGCAAGTTTCAAGTAATTCTGATCATAAATATTTTTTTGGGTTCTATTATAACGTGTATTCCCGTGGGAATAAGATAATCTTCCGCGGTAAAAAGTAGCCTATGTCACTCTCCAGCCCTCCAACTATCTCCACACAAAAAACAACACCAATCAGTCACTCCGTTTCAACGTGAAAGAGGGACAAACAAATAAACGAGCAGACTTTCATCTTTATAATAATAGTATGGATATAGATATGTAGGTACATTGAACGTTTTAGTAATTACTGATACCTAGCAATACTTGCAGGCTTTTTTATTGCGAATATGCGTTTAATTGTCCTAAACTTCAATTGTATTTTAATAATAATAGGTATATTAAAATATACTACTTATGCTAAAATTAATACTGAATAACTATAAATAGTTTAATCAAAATAATCATCCAGCTGATACGAAGCAAGTTGTGCAAGTAGCGCTGGCGAGCACAAAGATCGGTAGGGCGAGGACGGGAAGTAGGTCGCAGGGGTTCGGGCCGCGGGGGAGCCCTTTAGGCCACTTATCAAGCGGGGCCGTGGCTAGGGAAAGCGACTCTTTGAAGTTTTGGTAGACACTGGCTGTTTGTTTGCCTACGATGCTGTTCAGATGTGATATGGACTGCCTCGTCATTGTTTTCTGATGATTGAAAATGACGTTGACAGCTGACATTACACCTACATTGGATTCCAGAGAAATTGTTATGTTCAATAAATAAACATAGGCATGATTGTAGAAAGCATAAACGTCAATCACGTAATGTAATTTCTTTATTGAAAACGAAACGTTTTTTAAAGCAAAGTTTAATAGACACTAGTTAATTAACGATTAACTTTAACAACTCCAGGTAAACTTCTAAGAAATTAATTAAATTTCTAAGAAATCTATTGTTAACTGTAACGCTGGCGTGTCTGCGGTCGTTGAGAGATTAAAGAAACAATAAATAAATATTGTGAATAATAACGCGAAATAATATTTAATGCTTACAAAGCGAATAAATAGTATAATGCAAACATTAACATTTTTGAAATTTGTATTTTACGGGCCATATTACTAATTAATTAATAATTATTTTTTATTTTCAATTTCTACAGAACATAAAAAGCAATATATATGTCAGAACTGATTAAAAATATTTAGTCAATAATCAAGTTTGCTATCTTTACATTAATTTTCTCCATTTAATATGCTGCGGTTGCGTTGTATCTTTAAGTATGAATTATTACAATATTAGTACATAACTTAATCAATATACTCGTATTATTACAAAGCCATTATTTCACAATCCACCAGAAGTAAATTACCATATATACATTATTTCCAATGAGTATTGTGACCATATTGACAGAATGACACTACAGGACCGGAGGTGCGACCTCGCACGAGCCCTTCGCAACCTGTGCGGCCTCATCGACTAAAATAATGCTTGAAACACGTTTTCATGACATCGTAATCACTTGACACTGTATAAGATATTTAAATGAATATCATATATTTTTCTTTAATAAAAGATGTAAAAAACTAAAAATAGTATACGCATTTTTAAAGTTAAGTGCTCAATAACTACAGATTCGAAACAATACTAGTAGATTGTGTTGTTTCAATAAACATTTATTTTTTTAAATGGGTTGAAGAATCTCATAAGACCGGACAGGTTTCTTGAGAGTGGAAAACTTGTAATTCTTTTCTGCTCGTAACTGTGAACAAAGCATTCGCAATATTTATGAAGTTTCTTTGTTAAAACACCTCGTCAGTATACGTACTCGTATTACCTTTATATGCTAACGATAGATTAGTTAACGCGTATATTTTCTATGTTATGCCTCCTAGGACCTTTTTAGAATGACGATTTAAATTGTGGCTGCTTCGTTTATAAAGTTTATAAACATTTTCATCAGTGATTCTAAAACAGTTGCATAGGAAAGATTGGAAATAGCTCGAACCACACGCGAGTTCGACCTAAATTCTTGAGTCTGCACATTTGTTATAGAGTTAGAGCTTGTTTGATTTCATTATTAGGAATGTACCATTTGGTTGTTTACTTTATTTAAGTTACACAAGCTGACATTTTTTGACAGATAAGAAAGAAATGTTTGCACACTCAACTCCACATTTATATCTTACAAACAATTATGTCCAAATGGATGTTATGGATATGTTTTATTTCGATCACATAATCATACATTTATTATTGATTTCGGTGGTGTCTTCGCGCTAACGTCCTTATCGATTCCTTTCATTTGGTATTCAGGAGCGTAGGATAAGCAGGCGTTGGTCACGAACCACGATTTCTTCCGTTCGTGTCTCACTTGCCCTGCATTTTTAGTTTTTATTATTGACAGATACCTTTATACTCGATTATAAATTATTACTCGATTATAGTTCCTTTTAAAATTTAGTTAAAATCGATTTCACTTAAGTTGTTGTTGACATTTCGTATTATGCTTCTTCTTATGTTTTCGTAATGACAGTCATTTATTTAAGATAAAAATAATACCCATGTCTTTAATGGGTGCAAAACAGGTTTACATACTTGTTACCTTTAAGAATACCTACTCAAAACAGGTTGCACAATTTCTGCAAATCTGGTTCTTTCGCCCATGTCTGTAAGAGTATGATCATTTCGACAAATTTTATACGTAACATGTGAGTAATTGTTATTTTTGTGTAATATTTCAAACAATGTATAATTAACAAACAAGTAAAATACATTTTATCAATTTTCTTGAATATTTTATGGTTTAGAAATGTTTTGATATACATAAATTAAATAACACTTGACCTTATGTTACACGTGTTACAATAGAACATAATATAAAGAAATCCACAATTATAAAGAATAATCTGCAAAAAATTGCTATAGCAAATTTCACATATCAACGCTAGGTCGCATAAGACCGTCATAGAAGGTAGATACTCGTAGATGCTATTATTGCAAGGCAGGAAGCGTTGGGCACGCGACGCAACCTAACGGAGCGTGACGAGAGAAATTAACTGTTATTTATACGCACTGCGATGGCTTGTTTAAGTAACCTGTTACAACATTCAGGAAAAAATAGCCCACGATATATGTTAGAAGCAAAATATAAAAATGAAATTCTTATAATAACTTTTAACTTTGCGATGCTATTTTAAACAATTATTAATTGTTAACTTGATTGACATGAGACTCACGGAAGAGGTGCTATTAGTTGTAGAAACTTAAAAGTTAAAATACGTATAGACATTATTACACATATGTAAGGTGTAAAAACTTAAGATTGTAGAGAATTTTGTTAATTTCTTCTACAAATTGTATTTTGTAATAATCAGAACCAGCAGCTGTCTATCGTGCTATTTTAATTTATCCTTAATATCGAACTGACCATAGTGTATTCGTACTATGTAAATAGTTTCTGTAAACCAACATTTCGTTGGCTTTCTGAAATTTTCCTATCATTATTGATTCAACGGTTTTACTGTACAAATAGTTAAACATAGTAGGTATAAAATATACTTATTAAATGAATTAATTACTTTCAAAAATTACTTGTTTTCTTTACAGTAAAGATTCTTTTATATAATTGTATAGAAATACAATATACATATTGTTAGAATATTCAATTTTAAACGACCAAAGCTACCATGACCAGCCATGACTGTCGGCCTCGTCTGGTGAACGTTCTCAGAAGGCTTTATTTCGAAATCATTCAAATCATCTGCGTCCAATTTTTTGTTTTTATGTTCATTTATTATTTAAACTTAAGAATAAAACCTCGATGGTTAATTACACTGTGCAATTGGATGAGACCAAACTTGCGCCTTCTCAGCAAACTTATTGGCAGAAACATTGGCTCGATCGGTTTCGTGTGACCAGAAGTGTGAACCAGTTTCACTATTGCAAGAAAACTCATAAGCGGGTTCATTCTATATTCAGATAGAGAGATCCACTTTCGAGATCTTGTTCTCCACTCTGGACGACCCGTGAAGGCAAGTCAAAGATAGCGGAGCAGGAGATAACAAAATATAAGTTTCTCTCAAGAAATTACAATGTGCCTCTCAACAAGACCTATGAGTATGTAATGTATTGGATACGCACGTATTCACGTTCTACCTACAAATGAGATCGGGATAAATAAACAATTTTTATCACATAAAAATGTATATTTTATATGTACTTATGTACATATATATGTATATCAAAAACAGTCATTATTATGTTCTTAATTATCCAAATACAATATTTTATTTAGTGACAACCTTAAGATGTATATAATATTCTTTTATAATAGAAATTGGCGAGCTCAATAATTAGGTCCACAGCCAAGCAAGGCACCGCGTGTTTCTGACGATTGTAATTACGTCACGATCCAGTTTGCCATAATGAAATAACAAATTAAGTATTCTAACAAACACTTATTACCTTTGAATTATAGCTGCTGATTGAAGTTTCTAGTTTCTACAATGAATAAAAACTCAACAATGATCTTCTTTATGTAAAAACGAAACTGGTTAATCACGAACTCTCAGAAAGTATAAGTGCTACAAACTTGTTTGCCAGGTAGATTCTTAACAGGAATCTGTTCCGAAAAGATTTTTCAAAATTCAAACATAGTATATGAGAAAGTTATATGAATATTCATTATTTTTAAGTTAATGTGATCAAAATTTAAAATATTTTTTCTGTCTAAAAAGGCAACTATTCTAATTTTAAGTTTAATGCAGTACATACTCTAAGGATGAAAAATAGAGGACGGTGTGAAATATACAATAAATATAAAAAATCATCTAGAGACGGACCCAAGCGAAGTGAGGGCAATAAGCTAGTTTATCATATAAAAGTATCTGTTATATGTGACAAATAATAGGTATATTATCAACAATTCTGCCGTGTAACCTTTAAAATTTTAGTTTGCTACCTATTGTAATTGTTAACAATTGCGTTTTATAAAAATAGCCAAAAATACTAATAATATTTTTTTACGAGCTGCAATATTATTTTATTCACCATCAATAGGTACATATAGGGAACATAAGATAATATTCTAGTACATACATAATATGCTTCTCTGTGGTTTATGTCTTATTGTTGTCAGTGATAACAGCGCCTTCTTGGCTTTATCGCGTAACCAACTATTTATAGTTATCGCGACGAATGCTACATTGGTGATGCCGCAAGTCTATGTAATTAATGATTGTTTCTCATACGAGTACAAGAAAATTTTCCGCAAGCAGAAGTAGCGTAAACATATTTATTTTGAAA
The DNA here is from genome assembly GCA_921882275.1 of Brenthis ino. Classification (NCBI taxonomy): domain Eukaryota; kingdom Metazoa; phylum Arthropoda; class Insecta; order Lepidoptera; family Nymphalidae; genus Brenthis; species Brenthis ino. Next base: position 17,124,170 of record OV170234.1, read on the forward strand.
GGGAAACTGATCCGGAAAGTCGACCTTGAATGAAATCAAAACATTTTGACTCGATGAATCAGTTTTGCTTCAATTTGGAAACGTTGTACAATTCCTACTGTTAATTAATTATAAATAAAAGATACATTTTTAGCAAAATTCATGAAAAAAATATCTCGTCTTTCGTCAGCGTCTTCGAATAATCGATGAACATATATAAAAAAAAGATTCCGACGAATTGAGAAACTCCTCCTTTTTGGAAGTCGGTTATAAATAAATAAACCACACATGATTAAAGTTTTACGTTTGTTAAGTAACTAGACCAGCTATAAATGTTACATAAGCGCATGAACGGATAGCGTAGTACTGTTCGTTCTAGGATAGAAAGTCTTGTTGTTCCACTATTTGTATTTACCACTTTATAGTGTATGTGTACGACTGTTATCAGAAATCACAATAGTCTATTTAATATAATATTAGAAATAGATATTGTTATTTTATAAAAATCTAATTTAAGTGTGGTATGATATCTTTTGCGTAAATATCATATCTATTATCCAGACACTCGTGTCTTACAACAAATATTACATTATTATAGTAATTTATTACTAAGATTAGAGTGATTTGGTCATCAATGTACCTAACTATATTTTTTTCCTTTATACCACTACTAACAGTACCCGCTTCTCCTCACCCTCAGTTTTAAAATAATGTATGGAAGTCTGTCCGGTTTGTTAACATTTATGATTACTGCTCCGCTCCCTTGAGTAGTAACGTGATGATATATAGCCCATAACCTTTCTCAATAAACGGGCCATCTAACGCAAAAAGAATTTTCCAAATCGGATTAGTAGTTCCTGAGATTAGCGCGATCAAACAAACAAACTCAGTCTCTTTATAATATTAGTGTAGATATATATATGTATTTGACTAACTAATGGAATCTAGTAACTAAAAGATTCTTTAGACAAAAGACACATAGGAATGTAAAATATTCGCATGACAAAATGCTTTTAAGTCAAAATAACGACGGCCTTGCGGACTCTCATTACGAAATCAACATTCAACATTTAAAAGACGTGGCGGTCGTTGACCTATGCTTTAAATTCTATGTCGGAACTTTCTTACGAAATGTATAAATTTATATAAACTTAAGTATTCTAAGTACAATTTTTATATTTTAAATCTTTTGGGATTTTGTGCCGGTTTTATTTTATATTTTTTGTTGCCGACGTTACCAATGCTTTACAGAAAACGTAGTCACGGGAGAGACTAAGGTTTTAGATGTCTAAAAAGTTATTATATAGTTCAAAATCATTAAGTTATTATATAGTTAAATGTAAATATTATACACATATTATAGCTAGAACTCTAACTTACACTTTATTTAAAATGGATTAAGTTATGTTTTTAAATGAATTTCTCTTCACCATTCTTAACTATTATACTGTATGTATATATCTACTATATAATATGTATCTGCATTAAATTAAAGTTTAAAACAATCTATTTAGATAATACATTAAGATACAAGACTTGTATTTGTAGAAATTTTTGCTTTATTATTTAAACACTTGGTTTTGTTCATTTAAATTGTATAATAATCTGTATATTTATGATATTATATAAGAAATATATAATTTTACCATTTTAACAAGTATATTATTTAAGGAGTAACACAATATTATAATACATATTTTTTTATAACCTAAATACTTCTCGCTATATCTATACTAATATTACAAAGTCGCAGTTTGTTTTTTGTTTGTTTGAATGCACTAATCGAACTACTAAAATCCGATTTGAAAAATTCTTTTTGCATTAGATAGCCCGTTTATTGAGGAAAGCTATATAGGCTATAGGTATATCATCATGCTACTACCCCTATTCCCCATACCCCTATTCCCTTCCATACTAACCGTTAAAACGTACCAAGGGACGAACCCGAGCAAAGCGAGGGTAAACCGCCTAGTCTCATATAATTTGTTTTTCTTTGTATTATTATTACTAGATAAATAATATTACCAATTACCAGAATATTTATCAAAATCATTTGGGCATATTAAAATCTGTAGAATTTCGACGGCAAGACATGTTGATATGCAACCCCAATTTTAAGCCGCTGTACTAAATGAGCGGTTTCCAAAAGTAGGTCAGAACGCTGAGGGCTAAAATTGGGTCGTACCCAAGGGGAGACTGTGTATAGGCACTGGAAAAGGGTTTATATAAAAGTCTGAGCAATTGTTCAACTTAAATTACGTTTTAATATTTGTTTCATATTAGATTGAGTAAAAACCTTTAATATTATTTTTTATATAAAATGTGGATGGTATTTAAGATTTTGAATGATCTTATTAATCAATTAATTTATACTTAATTAAAAAAAAATAATAATCGCAAAGTATGCTAAATGCGCAATATTTAAACTTTCATTTCAAGAAAATATTTAATGCCAGATTCAGAGTAATATAATTGCTTATATTTTATGATACGAAGTCAGTTGCGTGACTGCGGGCGAGTGTACATACATTGTTTAGGTATTTTAATCGATTCGACATGAAAATGAATTCTCGAACTCGCCTTGGTGTACGCTGATATTGACACCAATAAAAGCCGTCATGCCAATTGTAAATCGCTTGTGTGTTCACAGCTCACACTCTTAATGTTACAGTTATTGCAGCTTGTAAAAGTAATTACTCGTATCTATTAGACACTAAATAATTATAACTAACTAGCGGTTCACCCTAGCTTTGCTCGGGTTCATCCCTAGGTACGTTTTAATAATTAGTATGGAATAGATAGACTATATTTATATTATTATTTTAACTGCCTCAGTAGTGTAGTGGCTAGCATGTACGGCTGCACACTCGGAGGTCCTGGGTTCGAGTCCCGAGTCGGACCAAGTTTAGTTATTGAGTCTTTCTGTATAGTAAGTCTCAGTAACAGCCCGGAGTTGTGAAGTTGGCGGTGTTTTACCCCCGTGCCTCGGAGAGTACGTAAAGCCGTCGGTCCTGCGCCTTAACTTTCACTGGTCATGTCGAGCAGTCGTCCCACCGGAGTATGAGAGTGACAGGAATAGAGAGTGCACGTTGTGTCTGCGCGTACACTTGTGCATTATAATATCTCCTGCGCAGTTGGCTAGTCTCAATGAGATTGGCCACCGTGGCCGGAATCGGCTAGGAGAACATCATCATCATCCTTATTTTCCAACTTAACGCCACTAACACCATCTATTGAAAGTAATCCGAAATAGTAATTCCCATACAAAATAAACAGTTCTGAACTTTTCGATTTTCCAGCAGTTCTTATGGGTCTTCCTTATTTTTTTATACTTAGGTAATCCACACCTGACACAATCCCAACAGAACAAAAGAGAAATATTGAAATCGGTCCAGCCGATTTTGAGTTTCAGCGAGGCTAATGAACAGCATTTGATTTTTACATTTATATGTATAATACGAAACTAAAAATAAGAATATAAGTTATTTATTGATGAATGACTGTAGTAATCATCATATATATTTAAACAAAATTTAAAACAACTTTTTGCTTGTAATTCCAGCTAGCTTCTGTCAGTAACTTTTAGTAATAAAGTTGATATCAGAACAGGTATACTGATATATAAATGCCTATGTTACTCTCCTGTCCACCAAATACCATTATGAAAAAAAAAACCTTTTGGGGTGTGAAAGAAAGACAAATCAACAGAATAAAAACCGATATACTTTCGCATAAATTATATCTTTTTTTTATAAAAACTTTTTAAATGAAAAAGGAACGCCGATTTCAAAATAACTTAAAAGTAGTTATTCCATCTATAGGCGTGATTTTTTTACAATTTATATCAGACGACCTTTGCGATTTAACCTATTTGCTAAAAAAAGAATTATGAAATCTGGTTAATAATTGCCATATCGCGTAACATACATGTACGTCTGACGACACGTTTGGCTCAGTTTGTAGTGACCCTACTTGCTATGTCAGCGGTCGCGGGTTCGAGTCCCGCTGAAGGCATTCGTTCGTGTGATGAGCACAAATGTTTGTACTCTAGTCATGGGTGTTTATATTTCTAATACATGCATGTATTTAATATTATGTAGGTGTAGTGTATCAGCTATCTGGTATCCATAACACAAGCCCCGTAGCTTACCATGGTACTAGATGGTACTGTGTATTAATGTCCATACATATTTATTATTTATTTACATAAAAACATAGAACTGAATTGAGTATCTACTCCATTTTAAAACCTTTATTCTTTCGGGGGCAAACGCCACAACGATTTTTCCCAATTCAACAACGATTACAAGCAAATATGTATGTACAATGTACATATTTTCTTAATTCCCTCGATTCGCTCGGGTTCGTCCCTAGGTACGTATTGACGGTTAGTATAGATCAGATAGACAATATAAACATAGGTATGATGAGTTTTATATCCCTTACTTGAGAAATGATTAATTCTCCATACAAACTTCCAACCCCCTCCTCCTTTTCACTCCCGTAAGGGATTATTTCCGGGGTAAAAACTATCCTATGTCCTTCTCAGGGTCTCAAACTATCTCCATACCAACTTTCATCTATATCCACTTAGACGTTTAGTCGTGAAAAGATACAAACAGAGTTACTTTCGCATTTATATGTACCTATGTATTAATTATATTAATTATTATTAGTATGAACTATGGATTTCTATATTACGTTTAATGACATTACCTATAACCTGTAAATATTTTTATATTATAACTTTAAGCTTCATTTGAAGGAAAAAAAAATACCTTTTTCATACTTAATTAGTTTATATTTTAAGCTACTAAATAATCTAAACATTCTATGAATTTCAAAGCTTTATTTACCCAAATAAAATACCATGAGCTTAAGTGTAAAGGCTAGACTAGGCTAAGGCAGGACTAGCGTGAGAATGTGGTTTAGAAATATCTTATGCCGAGTACGATCAAGTACCTATAGTCCTATTTTTCAACCGACTTCAAAAAGGAGGAGGTTCTCAATTCGGCTGTATGTTTTTATACTACTTTCTGTACTGGGTATAAAAATAGTAGGTATATCATGTATAATATAACACTGAACACTTATTGTAGAATTATATAATTGAAAATACTTTAAATACGAGTATGTTTACCAATTTCTATTACTATACTAATAATATAATAATATAAAGAGGTAAAGTTTGTGAGTTTGTGACTCTGTAGGGGGTAATCTCTGGATCTACTGATTGATTTAGATGAAATTTGGTAAGAAGATACATTGAGACACTGGGAAGGATATAGGATACTTTTCATCATCCCTTAAACGTGTGAAAATGGGGATGAAAGCTTTAGTATATAGATGGTCATTATCTATAATTATACAGTTATATGCTTAATCTCCGTAAAAATCATCAATCAATCAAAGCAAGTAATTTACATTTTAATTTGTTAGTGACAATTCACTAGGTGCAAAAAAGATGTTACTTTAGCATTCTGTTTACTGCTCATCCCAAGTAATCGAGTTGAATTATTCATCACTTTGTGCTACTTGATGTAATACTTGTTTTGAATCTCGTTGTATTTCTCAGGATCGAAGTTGTATAATTATATCATAATCATTTTTTATTTGCACAAATAAGATTGAAAATATATCTTTTTAAAGAGAAACATCTCTACATACACATGATAACTAAAAATGAATACTTTTTTAATTTTTACACATAAATAATAGAAATGTCTTTTTACGTGCCATAGGATTTTGCTTTTTGATTTTGATACCTGCTTTTGTCGATCTTCCTCATTTGTGTTAAATCAGTTTTACAGACAAAAGTTTAATACTATTAAAAGACAGCTAATCTAATAATTCGAATTATTAAATTATTTACACAACAATTTTCGATGTACCTATATAAATTCATCGCACGCGGTTGTAGAATGCTTTATGATATTCGCCTTGAATTGAAAATTAACGAAATATTAACGCGGTGGAATAGCATTGTATTTATAACTTACAACACGACGTACATATATGTATACATAGTAGAGCGGAACCGGGTGCGTGCGTTGACCGCAAAGAATGCAAGCGGCGCGCGTGCATCCCACAGCTGTTTCTTTCTATCCGTTCCGCTGACGAGATGATGGTGAAGTGAAACATGTGTACCTTCGTCACTTGTCATTTTTTTTTTAATATATCACTAATAAGATCTTCCTGAAAAGGTTATTCAGTTTTTTGTGATTCGATTTTTAGCTCAATATATGTATGTCTAATTCTTGGCAAAGGATAAGGAATTTTGTTAATACATTAAAAAAGTCTATGAAGGAAAATGAATAGAAATATATTTTCTCTCGACAGTTCGCTTCGAGGTTTCGTTCTTCATTCATAAATAAAGGCGGCCATTTTGTCTCAGTCGTGAATTCTTGACATTTTAGTGTTTCTGCACCGAACCATGAAAGCGTCGGGACACTTTTTACCGCCACTGCTCAAGTGACAATTATATCAATCATTCGAGCATCAATTATTATTATTATTATATATAAAACTAGCAGAACCCGCAGCTTTGCTCGCACTAAAACTAAAGAAAAAAAAACGAAAAAGGTACGTTTCATACAAATTTTCATCTCCTATTTTTCCCCCTTATGGGATGAATTTCTAAAAATGCTAAAACACGTATTTATTTAATTGTATTGAAGACCATTAATATTAAGTTTCAAGTAATTATGATCATAAATATTTTTTTGGGTTGTATTATAACGTGTTTTCTCTGGGAATGAGATAATCTCCTGCGGTAAAAAGTAGCCTATGTAACTCTCCAGCCCTCCAATTATCTCCAGAAAAAAAAATCACGCCAATGCGTCACTCTGTTTTGACGTGAAACAAACAAATGACGTTAAACAAACAAACAAACAACAAACACACTTTCACATTTATAATATTAAAGTATGGAAGTATGGATTACAAAACCATTTTCAACCTTTGTCCTTATTTCTAACACTTTGTTCTTCTTCAAAATAAATAAATCAAAGACGCATTTTATTTATGGAACTAGTTTTAACTTTTAAATGTATTTATGATATTTTTTTTATTGAACATCGAAGATTTCCTTGTCCCCTGCGCGCATTCGAGAGGATAAATAATACCTTATCGGAGCTGGTCGTTTTATATCCAACATCAAAAAGAAAACAAATAATAGAATCTGGGTTTACTGCTTTTCACAAATAGTAAACAGGAAAACATCCTAAACATCCTAATATACTATGGAAACAGCGAGCTTTAGACAAGATGACAGAAAGATGAAAAAAATATACAGGCATTATAACATTATGATTGTTCGACGTACCGCTTAAATATGTTATCACTTATCTCCGCACAATTTTAAGTTTTCTACAAACACATGTAGAATCTTCAAGCCCTCAGAAGAGAAATATTATCAATCTTATTATCATAGAAAAATATTCTACAGACCACATGATAGCGTTGGAAATTTAAGAACTGTTTAACGCGTTACTTAAATTGATATTTAATTTTTTTATTGATAACATTAAATGAAGACAAAATCTAAGAAATACATTTAATGACGTCTTATGATTATATCTTGTATCGCGTTACGTTAGTTACGTGTATCCGCTGCATTTCATGCTCGCGCAGCCCTGACCTCGTAGCTACTCGAGCAATCAACAACGACGATACGGTAGTTTGTTATTTATTAATATCGGTAATATTTTAATAAAAAAAAGAATTAAAAAAAGAAAAACGTTGAATTTAGATTAAACTTTTTCACTTCCTTTTTTTATATTCTTTTTCATATATATCTCCGTTTTTGTTGCATTTATTAAGATACAGTTATGGTGAAATATAGATCAAGGGTATCACATTTGTTATAAAATACTACAAAAACAATAAAAATTAGTTCAATCTATTAAGTAATCTTAGTAGTGATACATTTAATAATATGTTTCTAGGGTATATTTAGGAGTTTTATAATTTGTTTGTTAACTCGTTTCGATCGGGTTCGTCCCTAGTGAAAAACAAATACAAATCTATCCCACGGGAACCGTATATTTTTTCGGGATAAAAAGTAGTCTATGTGCTATTCCAGACTATAATCTATCTCTGTGCCAAATTTCATCCAGATCCGTTTAGCCGCTCTGGCGTGGATTGATTAACAAACATCCGTCCATCCAAACTTTCGCATTTATATAGTAAGTAATTATATAGTACTGTTTAGTTTTTTATTCTAATAGTCAGAATTAAACATGTATTGCGTTTCATTTGAGTCTGTCGCCTTGAACACCAATCGAAAAGCAACCTTCCCAGGCTTCGCAGTGTGTATTTTTTTTTTTAATTTAAATAGAATAGTGTCGATGAAAAGCCTAAAATGCAGGAGCTTTATTTAATTCGTTTTATCGTTTTAGTACCTATAACATGTATAGATGGCAAATCATGAAGTATTATTATTTTATTTCCCAATAAGATAGAGTTAAATTCAACTGGAGTTTAAATTACTAACAAGCATATTATTAACTACTTTAAAGATTATTTTATAATCTGCTATTCACTGCATAATTGTCTAAAACGTGAAGAGTTTTATTAGACTTTTTGAAGTTATCTCGGTTTACGAGTATTATAAAGTTAATTATTTAATAAAGACTATTTCAACAAGATCATATTAGAGTGCTTTAATGTTAACTATATTAATACCTAGTTAGTACCTTACATAGGGTTTTTGTATATATTGTTAGAAAAGTATTGTTTTAATTAAAAAAAAAATTGGCGCAGTTATATACTTGATACAAAAGTGTTTGTAATAGTCTATTCGAATAAAGTATATTTTGATTTGATTTGATTATTTCAAATAATGTTTTTTGGTTTCATCAATCATCATATATTTAGCGAATGTTTATTGTTCAATTGATATACTAAATGTTGGCTATAATAGCTTAGATTAGTTCGGTATTAGCTTTGAAGGTCAATAGTTAAATTTGAAATTGTTTTGTTGCGTCCTTTCTAATATTTCATAGCGAAAGTGTTTCTTGGTCTGTCCTTTTTCACGCAGCAATAGAAGTAATACATCGACGTGATTTTGTGCACAGACACGATCTTAAGCCGTTCGGAGAAATATGTATTACACTGTAAAAGGTAAAACTTCTCTGACGAAAAGTAACAATAAATATGCTGATGAAATCAAAATCGTCTTTTTTGAAGTCAATAAGTTAATATATTAATTAAACATACGTACTAAATTTATATATGCTATTGTAATATATTGGATCATAGCACTTCATAAGAGCTACTTGCTCTAGCCTAGAAAATAATAAATAAAATGTGAAATATTTTTTCTCAATATTCAATCAACTTTAATGATAACTTTCACGTAGTAGTTATTGTATCAATAGGACAATCAAAAGTTAATAAAATAATTGAGCTCTACATATAGAATATTTATTGTATTTAAAAAACTAAAATTTATTTTCAGAGCTAATTTCCAGTGGTCTAATATATATGCAAACGGGTTAAAATTTCTATCACTCACGTTCATAGAACAATGACTATTTAAATTGGTAATGAGCAATGATACTAGAAACGAATACCTGCTTTTAGAATACTTCATATTTTCATTACACAGAGTTAATAAATAATAACTATTATAAAGTAATCATATTAAAAATACCGTATAACAAAATTTTTAATCCCATAATACAATGGAATATGTACCAATTGAATAGGTACCATTAATATTATCAAAGAATTGCGAGATGATGTATGTATGTGATTTTTGCTATCGCGTTTTAGCGTCTATCTTTATTTATAAATAATTGACTAAAGAATATTATATAAAAATTATATATTACATCACGTTAGTTACGATTTCTAGACATTTGAATGTTGCAATATTAGTTTATTGAGAACAACAGAGTAACGCCAGATGCCTGATTGTATAGTAATATATATGTATTATGATCTGTTTTATTGTAGTAAAGTACTACACACTTAAATAAGAAAAAATCTGGCACACAATAGGTGAAGCTGCCCTATTCACTAATATCTCACCGGAAGTAACTCTGAGATCTATTTTGAATAATATGTACGAGTATGTCGAGGCTAGCAAGCGGTTGAATTTTGTCTATTTTGGCAGGGTTGCCATAAAAGAATAAAAAAGTAAGTGTAGTATTTAATAATCTAATTTTATTTATTATCTCCAAAACAAGGAAATTGAATAAGAATAAATTGTTAAAAAAATTTAAAACTTTGCGCATCTCTTTTTTATTTATATATTTTTTTTAAATATTCATATGAGATCTCGCAGAATATCAAAAATAGTGTAGGTATTGCATACGTTTTAGTATTGAATCGCCAATACAACTTATTGTTTGCTATAAATAATAAAAAAAATTGCAAAACGTTTTCTCTAGCAATTCAATAAAAGCAAAAATATACGAATATTAGAAACCTAGGTGTGTACCTCACTATCAAAAAATCTTCGTTGTGGCGAATAATAACGAATCTTGACTTACATAAAGAGCTTTGTCAGATCTATTAAACACTAAACATTTTTTTCTGCTTTTTTAAATATTGAGGCGCAAGATTGATTATACTTGACGATTTTTTTAAATAAAAGAGTTTTTAATATTTGTTGTTTTAATTTAGGGTTTGTAGGATCGTACAATCGTACAAGGTTAACGTTTTTAAGTATTGTCGTGTTTACGTTATAAAAAAAGTAGTTTTTATGTGATTGCCTTTAGTCTACACGTTAACAAACATATTTCTTATAGGGAAACCCTTCTTAATTATTTACGTTTATTTGCTTTCATAATTATTATTTCTTAGAAAATAATAACCCACTGTACAAAAATTAGAATAGTAAATCCTTTTAAATTTAAATTTTAAAGATACTTTCCCGTAATAGTTTTGTTTAAAATTTTTAATTAAAATTTAAGGAGTGACGGGCTAAGTGATCTTTTCATTTTATATATCTTTTTAACCATGACTTTTTTCTTCACTGTTATTTTAACAAGGTCATAACTCTTAAAATATAAATATATGTACTGTACAGTATATTTAACGTGGAATGTGTTTTCTTTAGTTCATCACCAATTTCTTTGAATTATATTCTTACCTGTATAATGTTCAACTGTATAATGCCTTTGAAACGTCTCTTACCCCTCGACGTCTCTTAGACCTTCGTCTCTCCCGTGACCATGATTGCTGTAAAGTAATAGAAACGTCGGGAACCAAATATCAAAATAAATCCGCGAAAAAACCGAAAAGATAATTTTATTTAAATTATTTTGTTTATGCATAGTGCTTAATATCATTTATGGATATAGCCTCTTACTTAAATCGTATTTATAAAGTAAAATGTGTCAATATTGTATGGAAATTATCATTAACATGCACTTAAGGATTGTTCAATATGATATTCATACTGTACATAATATACGCATAGGTAGGTACTAAGGCTAAGAGGGGAAAACTTCCCTTATATTAGCTTTCACGAGTACAAATGTAAAAAGCAAGCGCTATACAACTTTAATGACTTGTCCTCCACATGACTTAGCAAAGGCATATAATTTGTCAGCCTCACAGAATCCAAAATATGTACATATATAATTTTATAAGTATTTATGATTAACAAATCAAGTTAAGAGCTCTATGCACTTTTTAATTTATGTAATTTATTAATTTGTATTTTTATATTTTTGATTCTTGATTTTATTAGATTCTTAGCACGCAATTTGTAAATTAAAATCGAATCATAAGCAAGTAAAAGTTGGTGGTGGAAGCAAGGCGCAAGGTTGGTGCGACAATGTTTTGCAACAGATCGAGCGTTAGGTCTGAGCTGCAGTCGCGTTCATTGACCCACTGAACCCGGCGGGAAATGTGTGGGGCGCGCATTTGGACCTGTCATTCGGATGCGATTCCTTTACGCGGGAAATTTATCTTTGTTCATTATTTTAATGTTTTATCCGCTATGGTTATTCTAACTTTAGAATTTAATGTCGCGCAGTAAATATTCTCTCTCATATAACCTACCAACATTTTCTTAATGAATGTGCACACGTCAACTATATGTAAGCTACTAAAGTTTACTACTTAGTTAAAACTAGTAAGTACAACGTAGCTACTTGCCTTAGATAATAAATAAAAGAACAATGGCTTTCAAATTAATTTAGGCAAGTTAATCATTTCGTCTAGGCACAATTTGATTTATTGTCTTGTAAACCTTTCTCTTATTCAAAGTGGTCGATTACACACTATCGACTAAAATGTTTTACTTTCCACTTTCTCTATTTAATTAGGATATTATTTTTATCGAGTTCCATTACACAACAGTTTTCTAACTGGTTATTCAAGTAATCTTTTCCGCATTGTTAATACTTTAACATTTAACAAAATAACAATGACATTCGTACATACAGCTCGAATATCATTGTTAATATTGTTTTTGATTAATAGTATTTATGTATTACGTATTAGTTCCAGGCTAAATTATTATAATGTTACAAACTATTTAGGCCATAAAAATATTTAAGCTCAACTTAGCTACTACAGCAATTTAACACGATTTTTTGCAAAAAAAATAAAATTGATAAAAAAAGAAAAATATGTATTATATAAATAATAAAATATCCGGCACATAATTATGTACATAATTTTTGGGACTCTAAAAATCCGACTTTCTTATCAGTTTCGATTGTACTGAAACTGCAATAAAATATAGGTATATATTATGAATAAAATAAAAACGGTATTCATTATTAACATTCCTAGCACGAAACCTAAGCATTTAAAATTCATGTTAAAATAACAATCTTACATTGATTTTTAATTTTGATCATTAAGTATCGATCAAGCACTCCAATCCGATAAACAGTTTTAAGACAGCATTATAAGATAGATGTCTCATAATCTTTCATAGTGGCCTAGTTTCACAACCTTGACTAAGTACTTTTATCTATTATTAGAACGAGTTTCCCGCGCACCGGTAAAGAAGTGGTGGCCGTACAAATAAATAACGGAGCACGCTCTTAAACATTGTGTAATATTTGCGATAATCTGCATCTGTTTTTAGGTTAAAATTCTAAAATATTCAAGTAAGAGGAAGCTTTCCTGGGTTTGATTATTTATATATATTTAGTTTTTTCCCGCTGCTTCCCTTCTTTCGTGGTAGGCATGTCATAAAAAGTACTATAGTCTATAATTATTATCAATCCTAACTTCAATTTGCAGCTATAGGTAGCACAAAGACGCAACAAACACGTTTACAAACTTTAGCATATTTTAAATTAAAGTGATTGATATTTATAACTTTTCAGAATAACGTAGGAATGTGAAACTTTCATTTATTTCCAAATTCTTTAAAATTATGTCACGTTCAAAATTAAAATTAAGATGTTTTGAATGCTTTACAGCAATCGTGGTCACGGGAGAGACTTAAAATTTTAGAAGTATTAAAGGTCATTATATCACTACTTGTTACAGACAGTGCCTACCCATAATTTGTCAAATGATTTCAAAAAAAATCAAAAATGGCATCAAAGTACCGTAGTAGTAAGTAAACGTAAAAATTTTAAAATTACTGTAAGCAGCTGGTATTTATTCATTTCTTTCTTGATCTTGAATTACAAGATATTTGTTTGCTCGATAGCTATGATAGTTAAGTTTATGGAATACACGTTATTCAATTTAAAATTTTACAACTATGTATATTTACTATTTACAGTTACATTTTAGCGTATTAACGCCGACAATTGAATACAAACTTCTTCCATGTATGGATAGGCATTGATAGTTAGGTATGCTCTCTTATTATAATATTAGCATTGCCCGCGGCTCCGCCCGCGTTCAGGTGAAAAAAAACCAAATTCTTAGGTTTACAGATTAGTATACACTTACATTACAGTTTTTATATTTTTTCTCAGAAATGAGATATTTTTCCGCTGTAAAAAGTATCCTATATGTTGACTCGGATAATCATTTTCTGTGATGCGGTAACAGACAGGCAGACAAAAATTCTATAATATAAACTATAGATTCGGCCTCTGTATCGATAATAATATCTATTTCAATAAGATTTTCCAAAAAATATTTAATGTACAGATTTGACTCAGTTAGAATTTTATTATATGTATAGATTATTTCATTGTACGTACACACTCAATATGTTAGTCTGCAAAAAATAATTTTTATTATTATTATAGTTTCTAAAGAAGTATTTTAATTTTTAATCGTTATAAGTAGATACAGATTTAATGACGAAACTTCGTATAACTGCTGTTTAGATTTCTTTCTTGTGACTTTGTATTAAGATTATTAACAATGAAAATACAGTTAATCAATAAGTATAACAACACTAATGAGGTTGCAGGCGGGAATATTTTACTTAATCAGAACACACAAGACAGTAAACATTAATTAAAATGAAATGTTTATTTTTCTTAGTAATATTTCTTTTTTAAAATGCAATTCTAAAGATGTCGAATTTTACGAGGTAAGATTGTGGAGACAGTATTTGTGTTTTGTTATCGGTTGCATCGAAAAAAATAGTATTTTATTTTAAGAACAAATGACTGATTACCCATTATTAATGAGAAATCTTAAAATCGTGTATCTTATTGGAGTGCTAAAATCATGCTTTAGATATATACGTATAAAGGCTTTTCCAAATTTTATATATATAGACGAATGAAGGCTGGTAATATGCAATACGGTTTCTTAAGATAATAAAACATTCCATATAAAGAGTGCATATTGATTGATATACATAATTTATTTAATATATTTTATAAGCTTTAGTAGTAACATTGAACTGTACAAATATAAATGTACAATATTTATAATATTCTCGAGAAGTTTTCATCTCGTCCCAGTTTCACTAGAAGCCCTATGCCACGCGGCGACCTTGTCACTGTATCTGTTACGTACACGTAATAACACGTATCCAAGCGATTATTTACTTGCCGTATACATACATAATATGACTAAGCCTTGGTGTACTAGTTTATTATAAATTATAAACTGAAAATGTAAATAAATATAAATAGTTTATAAAAATATATTTACAAGATGCTTCCTTCATAATAACCAATCTTCTCGACAGTTGAATAAAGTTTGATATTTCTCATCAATCGATCAATTTTCTTGTTTATGGCTTCAAAGCGTACCATTTGAGCACAGATTTCTTCGCCAATGTCACGTAGAATGAAGAAGACACGAAGGAGATTGGTCGGTTGGTATTTCTTTCGTTGGTATTTTACATATGTTCGTAAATAAATATTTTCATTTAACGTTATTTTGACGCGTAAATACTTTTACAATAGCATTCAGCAATGTTGCTATAATTTTTTTTGACCTTTTGCGATTTGGACTTTTTATATTTTTAGGAAAACACTAAGTTGTTAAGGACTTGTTGCTGTAAAGACTAAAGACATGTTATGATCATGTCTTAATAGGGAATCTAATGTTTTAAACAGTTTACACAAATTTTTTTTTACAGTAGAATATTATTATATTCTACTGTAAAAAAAAATTTAACGTATTACTCGTGCAGTCTATGTATACAAAATGGACTTTTAATGCGACGTTACGTTTGTTACGTAAGAACTTTAGATCTAACTTGTGGACAGTTTTTTATATTAACAAACGCCATATTAAAGTATCATGTACGAGTATGTTCTAAATATTTTTACTTTGACTTTGTACTTGCAAATTATAAAATATGATATTTTTTTTACTGTATTTCCTTATTTTTTATTATAGTAGCTTTGTACGTTATTCTTCAACTTTGGATAAATGGCGTTAAATTGGAAAAATTGGCGTTAAAAAAAGTTGGTAAATAGGCGTTTTGCTGAACTACAACAAAGATATATAAATAAAACTGGAATTTAAATATGAAGTGTCGTTATTAACGATATTTTATAATCTATACTAATATTATAAAGAGGTAAAGTTTGTAAGATTTGTGAGTTTGTGACGTTGTAGGGGGTAATCTCTGTATCTACTGAACCGATTTAGATGAAGGACATAGGATACCTTTTATCCTGGAAATCAGGGGGTGAAAATGGGGATGAGTGTTTGTATGGGGACTCAAACCAGGGACGAACCCGAGCGAAGCGAGGGCTAGTCGCTAGTATATGTATAAAAAAATTACATTATGACAGGCGAATTCCGTGGTGCAGATGTTGGTAGTTTCGAAAATAGAAATTTATTCAGAGGTGTCGGTAAGGTAACTGTAAACAATCCTTTATTCGAGTGCAGTCAAGCCCACGCGGTTGGACGTTGCCAAACCCTTGACTAGCCAACGTTTATAAACAGAACGAATGCAATCGCTTACAATAAAGTACGATAATTGACTTAGTTGTTATACCTTTATATTCGATTTAGAGGTACACTGAATCCATACTAATATTATAAATGTAAAAGTGTGTTTGTTTGTTTGTTTGTTTGTTTGTTTGTTTGTTTGTCCTTCTTTCACGTCAAAATAGAGTGACGGATTGGAGTGGTTTTTTGTGTGGAGATACTTTTTACCGCGGGAGATTATCTCATTCTCAGAGAAAATACGTTATAATACAACCCAAATAATTATTTATTGACAGAATTACTTAAATATCTTATCTATAATATAATCTTTCAAAAAATATAAAATTAAAAATATAATTCTTTTTTACAAATCTATTTATTACACATAAAATTATTATTAATAAGAAAATTATTAATAAAGACATTTTTTACGCTCCGAAAACAAAGTGCATCATTGACATGCATAAAAATAACTTTATCCACACTATCTTTATTGTATGCCACAAATTCGGAGACAAGGTCGTCATATGGCAGTCTCGTATGAAACTGGGACGGAATATGTCATTGCCATATAAGAATACGTGAATTATTGAAGAAGACATTCTTCGGATTATATTAAATCTTATGAGCTTGTGAATTTTGATATCCTATTGTTTGTATATGTAAGACTAGTTGCCATATCTTTGCATTATCAACATCATGCTCATACATGCATCTATAATAAGAATGAAATTGAAGTGTCTGTTTGTAATGTCAAAATAACAGCTTTTTAATAATATGGTACTTATAAGAAAAAAAAAATTGTCTGTTTGTTCTGGCGAATCTCCAAAACGGCTGGACTGATTTTGACGGGACTTTAACTGGCAGATAGCTGATGTTATAAGGAGTAACTTAGGCTACTTTTATTTTAGGAAAAGAACTAGGGCCCCGTTCAAAAAAATTAAAACGTATATTTGACATTTTAAATAAAACCACCTTTTTGGATTTTTTAAGCTCTCCCGTGACCATGATTGCTGTTACCGAAATCTTTTGAAATATTCGCGTTAATCTAAGAAAGTATGATTAAAAGTATTATAAAATATCCTGAGGCGCTATGATAACTAAAGACTTCTTTATATAATTTAGGTATACATACATTTTGTATATATCTATTCACTTTTTATTTAGAATACACATTCATTAGAACCATCATTAACTTGTCATTATTGTGTAATACGCTCTTCATTCTATACACATCTTTATGTTTACACGACAATATTTACACTTAAGTATACTTATTACTTGATAGGCAGTGGTAGCCCAGTGGTAACGTGCTCGCTTGGGAAACCGAAACAGATTTTTTGTCTATCTGTCCCCGTCTGTCTGGGAACGTATTACGAGAAAACCACTGGACAAATTTTGCTGAAATTTGGTATGATGATAGCTGGTTATCCGGGTCAACTTGTAGGATACTTTTTATTGCAGAAAAATATCTCATCTCTGAGAAACCTTATTATACTAAACGTTAAAACCTAAGTAAACCCGAGCGAAGCGAGGGTGAGTCGCTAGCAAATAAATAAAATACAAAAATGACTAATTCATTTTAAGGTAGGTGTCACGTCACAAGAAATGCAAGTATGTACCTATCTTTTATAGCAATTAATGCAGTTAACAACGCATTCACTGATAAGGTGGAACATATACTTTGTTTATGTCCTACACAATTGTTTTCCATCTACGTATATGTAGGTATATTTTATTTATGTGTTTATTTTATTGTGACATTGAAAACGATGGCTTCATCCGCCTTAAGGTCAATCGTGAAACTCATTAAACGGTACCTGTCTCATTATTGGCCGGCTTAATAATTCCATCGCTGGTTGTTTTGATCTGTCCTTCATTTGAAGTTTACTTGGATTAAAAAGTATTATTATCTAATGAGTCTTTAATTTAATTTTCGAGATTAATTTGAGTTTCGTTCCTAGCTTGAATCATGTTTGAATTCTAAAACGATGTGCAGTATCCATGGTTAAATAAATTTAGAATGCTTAATAATACTGATTAAAAATTACTTAAATATCACGTTTTCTTAATTGAAAAAATATATATTTTGCACTTTTATAATGTCACGTGTTCGTTATTCGATGTTTAAAATTGGGCGGGGTTTTATAAAAACAATAAGCGCATTAACATACCTAACGCCATCTTGTGACGAAAAGATAGAAACTAAAAGGTCTTTTCTTATTGACAACATAGTCCTGCTACTGTATAATAGGTGGCGCTCATTGCATCTTATGTTTTATAAAGTTTATTCTTTTAATAACTATTTTATTTATAAAAAAAAACAATATGATTTCATATTAATTTCATGTTTTTTTTTTGTTTTAGGTGTTGGTGGAATATGACGGTATTGATTGGCAACGTCGTGAATGGGTGCCAGTGTATTCGCGTAGAACGTTTCGTGTGTTTTTAGTTGAAAGGACTTTAGTCTGGGCTTCCAGAAAATTAGAAAAAGAAGAAGTCAAATGGCCCGCTTTGGTAAGTAATATTTATTCATTTTTTTATAATAAAACAACATGCACTTTTGATATATAAATAAATAAGTTTTCATTTCATGCACTAGATGGCTCTAGTGTGATCGTTATGTATCAGTGTCATTTTTTTTTCATTCTTTAAAATCGTGTATTTTTCTACAACTTCTTAAGGAAGCATCTTTAATCTTTTGCATTATCTTAAAGAGCAATTACTACAATGAAAGGAAGAATATTTCAATTTAGATCATTAAGTTAATAAATGTTATTGAGGTAGTTTCTGATTTCTAAATAAAATATCGTAATTGGCATTTAATTTAAATGATGTTGTAGATGCAGCTGTGAGGTATCATTATTAAGTATAAACAAACTATAAACAAAGGTCACGTAGATAAGATCAGTGTTAAGCAATGGAGCTAAATAATAGCCTAACGTAAATTACCTTTTATTACACTTATTATTATTACTATCTAGATATCATTGTAACTTATCTGAAAAATTCAAAGTTATTTTACAAATAGTAGGACAATAATCGGTTTGTTCATAGTTTGAATTTGAACAGTCAAATCTCTTTTCTTTTCCTGAGACAAAACTTAGCATATACCTTTAACAATATTTGTTCTACCGCCGATAAAACATGATTTATATTGGTTTAATTGTTCCGAAGATTAAGCCACAACAACAAGCAGACGGGCCGGCAGATATATTATATAGCCTATAACGTCTACATATAACCTTCTTTAATAAACATAAGTTCCTTATATTACAAAAAATAATAACATATTAAGTTCTTAAAATAGGTAAATTAAATTCTAATATTAACATGCAAATAATTTTACTTATTTAAAATTGATAAACCTAATAATGTAATTATCAGAAGGCGCAGGCTAATAAAACACAACCCGCATAATTCAATGAAATTGTACGTTGACTTTTAAATCGCTAATACGTGCAAATATTTTGTAATTGGAGCGATTGGGAACGGTGCTAATGGAATTCAGCTCTCACGTGTCCACGGCCTTCTACGATAGCGTAGAGTGCGAATACGATTACTATAACCTATTTTATAATTCTACGATACGTTGTGTTGTTTAAGTTTCTATATTCCATGTAATAATACTGATTAAATTGTCGAAATAATTCGTCAAGCTCTTAAATTTATTATAATTATGTTTGTAGTGACTTGCTGTGCCAGCGGTCGCGGGTTCCAGTCCCGCTGGGGGCATTCATTTGTGAATTGAACACGAATGTTTTTATGAGAGTCATTTCAAATATGTATTATTTTCCAACGAATATCGTACACTACGTAATACGTATATGACAGACGGACGATGTTTTGAAGGTTTTTTGTAGTAATTGTTATTCAACACAAAGTGCATCGAATACTGATCAAGAGTCCTTCGTGTGCTTTTTTACTTTATTACAATAGAAATAAAAGACAGTAACATAAACTTGCACAAATAGATACACATTTTTATGTTTAGAATATGTCCAAACACGTAACTCTGTTTAAAAAAAATATAGTAGTATTACTAGTTATTTTTATATAGTTAAATCTAACATCGATTTACTACATCATTATAATATTACATAATTTAATAACTGCTTGTGCGTAATATAATCAAACAGTATGTTTATTCATAATTCATTAAAACAATTATCATTCCGGCAGACCTTCACGCCGTTGTCAGCGGATGTAACGCTTCAAGCGGATGCGCAACCAGTGGAGTATCTTCACGACAAGCAACTTCACTTTTTGGACTACGCCAACCTACAACCTTATCAGGTACAAATTAAGTATTTAAAATGTACCTATATTAACATCAATTGTTTAATGTAGCCTTCTATCGTTTCTTCTATACCTACTTCCGTTGTCCGTCCGTCCGTCTGTCAGAGGGGTGTATCTCATGAACCGTAATTGGTAGAGTTGAAATTTTTACAGAGTATTTTTTTAACGTAATCATCGAAGTTAATATACATACATAGAGTAAAAGTGACATTAATAAAAAGTACCTACGAGTACATGTACGATGGTACGGTACCCTTCGTTTGCGAATTCGATTCGCACTTGACCGATTTTACTGTGTTTTTATATCTTTACAAGCTATTACAAGCAATTTATAGATGCAAAATGTTCAATAGGATTTCGTTTCGGCAACAAACAACCTTAAACATCGCATCTCTCTTTGAACTTCCATAAACATTTTCATTCAATATTTTATCTTTTTATTTTATTTTTTTTATTTTATGTTATTTGAATAAGGAATTCCTTGGCATAATGTTTACACTCCTAGACGTGAGTGATGTCTGATTATCATTCAATGTACAGTTTTATTAGATGTACGTATATATACCTACCTAAAGTATATACCAAAGATTGTCTGATTTTTATATTATTAAACATTATTATTTTAAAATTAACAGTTAGATCAATAGTCCTTGTGACATTGTTAAAGCCTAAAACATTAAAAACTTTTGAAATTATTCATGTTTGTAGTGTTTTCGTGTATATCATAGTATACCGATAGATGGCGTTAGTATCTCTGCAAAATGGCTAGGAAGTAGACTGAAAATTTCCCCCATTATAATTTATGCAATTTAAATTCTTATTTAAAGTAAGTCACAAACGCTTACGGCATACGACCTCTGAACGTGCTTCAAATGAATCATATTTTAATGCTGAGATACATTTATTATTCTCTGTTCTTTATTGAGTCACTGTTTAGTTTTGTTAGGTCGCGTCGGTTTTATGTGGGAAAATGAATCAAAAATAAATTATTACGGTTCAACGTTGCGGCCATTTATAATACTTTGCATATTTAATCTACCCCTCGTATTGAAGGGAGGCCCGTGCCCAGCAGTGGGACGTTAAAAAGGGCTGAATACATATTTAATCTAGTGGACATTATTTCAGGCAGAGATAAATGTGTTAAGAATATATGTATGGATATTGTAAGTATCGACCTCTTTACATAATCTAATACAAATAGACCTAAGAATATTTAATTTAAATATATGTATATAGCTTTGATCAGAAGATTAAAGCAAATATTATCTACTACATATATATTGAAAGAGGTTCCCTAAAGGTTACCTTTAATGCAAACAAAGAATATTTCCCTTATTTTGTAACGATATAGGTATATTTATCTACTCAATATGTAAATTAAGTCGATTCCAAGTTTTATAGCGCTAAGCACGCATAATATAAGTTATGTGTATATAACTATACATAATGTATAGAAAATAATATACATTATTAATGAGTTCATAACACATACATAATTAAAGCATAGAAGAAGATCGGAGACAAAGAAGTTTGAAACAACGCGTATCCGAGTTCCGACCCAATTTTCCAGTGAGACGATACGAGTGTCGACTGTCGAGTGTTTATCCAAAGTTGCGCCCGGGCGTAGGGAGATCAAGGACGGTGTCTGCCAAACAAGGGGGTCGGTGTTCCCCGGGCGACGGGCCTGGGCGGGTGGCGCGTTGGGACGGGTGTGTTTTGATCCTCACCGCCTGCTATATTGATTTTCCGAGCCGCACCACCCACGCCTCCCCTTTATTATATACATATTCAGGTGGTTATGCCAGTAACGCTATTTTCGGTTAGCTCGGCCGGCAAAGCGTGATTGATTGCCTGTCTCCCACAAAATCTACTTTTGTCGTCTAACTTTTTCCTTTTCAAATCTGTATTTATCTTCCATACAAACGGTTGACTTTGTAACTTTTTGTTCAAAGCTTTGACCTATAAGGTTATACATTGCTCGAAGTGCGGTTAAATTTCATCACTTTGATTGAAATAAACATGAATAATTTAACAGAATAACCTGTTTTACTTCCAACCACAAGAATGGTAATGATTAATTAACTTAACTCAACTATGAATATTCAAACATATCTTATGTGTTATTGTTTTCTTGGAACAATTATAATTCATTATAACGAAGAATTCATACTTCGAATTACAATTACTATGTAGTAGCTTTGATTATTTGTGTAATAAGAGAAACCACAAATAACTGAAAAAATACTAAGAAAGCTTTCCCAACTTCTTTCTGATTAGGTGCTTTAATAATAGGCAATCTAAGTTATAAGCTCTTAATAAAAACTCATCATCAAGCGATAATTAAAGTTTCCAACATGCAATGCACGCAGCAAGGGAAACTGTTACCGCAAAATTTAAACGAGTAAACTTTGCAGTTAGTCCGTCCGGCCACCCTCTGCCCCCTACCGGGTGACATTGACGTAGGCATGTGTAAGATGAAACGAACCAGTCTTGCGTTAAAAATATTTCTTCTTCTCTAAAGAACTCGTTTGTGATTGTTATATAAAATAATTGTATTGTAATTATTATATTACATATGATAAGAAGTATTTTATAATAAATTCTTATAATGTTGAATTAGGTACTTGAAAAGAAAATTTCTTGGAAACGTTTTTTATGTTATTTATTATATATATTACGTATAAAGGATAATTTATTGGGTTTTACGTAAAATGTTATTATTTCTATTTGTGATAATAAAATGTTACCATCAAATATAATTTCTACATCTCAAATATTTATTGCGTAGCTCTAAATAGTTTAAAATATCGATTGATTTGATTTATTTTGTCTCGGAGAAAGAGGAGATGAGAGAGAGAAATGATTGATATCATTAAAAAATATGACCGTTTTGTTTTTTTTTTTGCTTAAGCACTGTTTTTGCAAAATTAAAATGATTATTTAAATACAAGCAATATGTTATTTTCCGATTAAGTTTTATTATACCGGCTGCTATAGCAGGTGGTTTAACTGCAGTATTTTTTTATTCAAAGTCTTAGGTTTATTTTGTTTATCGAATATGTAAACGTAATGCATACTTTTTTTGATTATTATTTGTTATTTTGTAGCAGATAATATGTATATTTATATCACTCATATCTACCAGCGCCATATTTATTAAGAAACCGATTATAATATTTATTACAAAAGGTTATCAAGGTTAATACATTAATAAGACAATATTATGGCCACTTTTGGAATTTCAATAATTTAGATATTTTATCTTGTTTTAATTTGAATAACGAAAAGGCAGACATTTTATAATTATACATAATACATACCTATACAAATTTTAACTCGCATTTTTTATTATATTACTTGAAAATATGTAGTTTATACAAACCTATAACAGACTAGCAACTCACCTTCGCTTCGCTCGGGTTAATCTCTAGGTTGCTTCCCCATCCAAACTTTCATTCCCATTTTTATTCCCTTAAGAGATGATTTCCGAGATAAAAATTATTCTATGTTCCAGAGTCTCAAACTATCTTGTTACCAAATTTCATCTAAATCGGTTTGACAGTAGTTTCGGAGCTTATTCGCTACAAAGAAACAAACAAAAAAAACTTTCCTCTTTATAATAATATAAGAAATGACAGATGTATATCTTATTCTATTCTTTGGATCTTCTTGGTTTTTACTTATTTCCAATTCCCAAAGACAATTCCAGGGCAGCGCAAAATATTCATATTACAATTTTACTATATTCATTCGAATAGAATATGTTGAGGTACCGGAGTTTGTAATGAAACCGTTATTTAATTAGTCATGATATATGATAGGTATAATATTATCTCTACTCGCCATGCTTTATTATAATACCGCACACCTGTGTTATTGTCTGAGAACAACGCAGCGTTAATCACGGTAGTGCATCTTGATATGATAATATGGAGGGTAATGTTTATGGATGATCATAGTTACTTTGCAAGTATGATATCGAGACACTGGGCGGTAATACTCAAAGTAGATGCACATTTTAGTTGTATGTTCTAGGTTTTGTTATATATAACAGTACGATATAACTAATCTTGATCAAAATGTTTACAAAAAATGTTTGAACATCTATAGATGTCTGTATATGTAGGTACTTATCTGTGTTATTTAGACGTGTTATATGCTGTTGCTACAAATTTTATATTTTCAGTAAGAGTAGCATTTTTCATTTTATAGTATACAATATACAATTGGTACGTAGTGAGCACAAAAGCTCAATTTATGTTCCCCCCTCGCTTCGTGTGTTTGCGTTCCGCATCCAGACGTGGTTTATCCGTGATGGATAGGACAGAGTGCATTGTCTCGCCTTAAAGCCTTTTTGTATTACTTGCTATCAAACCACTGTATAAAGTCGTGAAAACTCCGTTTTAGGACTTAATTTTATTACTTCAAAAGCGTTGCGTTAAGTTTCTTGACCGAGAATTTACTTGAGAAATTTAATGTTAAAGTTTTAAGAGGATTTCAACAGAATTTATTCTTTTGATAGTACAAACTTGTAGAAACTGTAAGTTATGTCTTACTCACACATTATACGCTTTAATCTGCCGTTAACTTTTTAAATGTAGGCATGCTGCATAACGTTGAGTAAAGTAATTCTAGTTAGAAGCCCTAAACGCTCTTTTATGTGTATAATATAGTATATTTTACCAGTTTCATGACCAAGAATGGATAGGTATTTTAACGGAACAATGCCACGGGGGCGTTTCAAGGTACTTACCGATATGTATTGTTTTGAGGAACAGTTAGTAGACCCCTGGGGCCGACGTTCCTACTTTTAGTACACGTACATTTCCAGTGAACAGTTTATATTAACTTCTTCTTAGAAGTCGATATCCAAACAAACATTTTTTTATGTTGTTAGAGTCAGGTGTCCAATTCATTTATAATGTACTAGCAGAACTCGCGTCTTCGCTCACGCTAAAACTACGAAAAAAATCTCTAAAAGGGTAGGTTTCATAAAAACTTTCATCCTTTATTTTACCCTCTTATGGGATGAATGTCAAAAAATGATAAAACACGTACTTATTTAATAGTATTGAAGAGCATTAATACCAATTTTAAATAAATGAATAAATAAAATAAATTTTCAAGTAGGTAGTTCTGATCATAAATATCTTTTTAGGTTGTATTATAACACATTTTCCCGTGGGAATGAGATAATCTCCTGCGGTAAAAAGAGCTTATAAAAAGGAGGTTTACTTTTATAAATTGTTGATATAGATATAACAGCCTTAAATTGATCATGTCAATTTACATTGCCTGGATCTACATTATGCGAGGGAATAAAACAAAGAGCTATGCATACTGACAATCTTGTCAATAATCCTATCACGAGCGAGGAACTAGGGAGCAGGGAGTCATGTCTCGCGACAGGAAATTGAATGAGTCGTGGGGATGCGAATGTGTGCCAACCAATGGCTTCCTGGTTATGTACCGATTACTTGTGGCATAAGTACTGATAATAACGCAAATTCGCAATAGCTAATGCTACTCTCTTAGTCAATTCGATAGTAGATGCTACTTATATTATAAATTTCACAAAAAATAGAAAATTATATCTTTTAACAACTCCAGGTAAATTTCTAAGAAATTAATTAAATTTCTAAGGAATCTATTGTTAACTGTAACGCCGGCGTGTCGGCGGTCGTGGAGGGATTATTCTTGATAAAAGGCTAATACTTTGACTCTTAAAGTATGAGACCTCATGAACTCATCATTCCTTAATATTTTAACTTTACATCGCAAACTTTAAGATAATAGGTTGAAACTAATTTAGGGTTTGTAAAATAATTTGAAACTATTAATAAAGTTTACATTTAATTCATATAAATAATGCACAATATTCCCAGGCCGAAACTCTCTAAGTACAAACAAGTCGTGCCCTCTACGACCTCGTATTAATCACGAGGTAATCTCACCAAATAGAGTAACCGAGCAAAATAAACAGTAAAAGCCTCGAGGCAGTGTTGCGTAACGTTGCTGAGTCACTGAGACTGCGTCGGTTCATCAGAGCGTGACTGTTACACAAATACAAGAACTGGCGATTATGATGTCGTAATCTTAGATTACTCGGTGAAAATGGTTTGACCGTGAAAAATTATGCCTAAGGGCATGAGTGTCGTTTCTTTATGGTATTTATACTACCTTTGTTGACAAAATAATTCATATAATAGAACATTAGAAGATCTCAATCACATTGACACATGTTTTTTATCTGTTGCGCAAGTCTAACTGTTGAAAGGGCGCAAACCCTTTGGGCGTTTGCAAAATGAATAAAAAGTGAAAAAAAATTAAACGTGTCCGTCCGTTTTCCACAAAGCGTCTGGCTCTTACGTAAATTATTTCCGTGTCGCCTAACCACATTCAATAGTTAGGCTACACAGAACTCTGTATAGATCTACAGTGCTTGGTTGCTAAACACATAGTTATAGGAGGGAGAGCGAGGCGAGTTCAACGCACCGGATACGTCTGCCGCACACAGGTGTCGGTGTGCTGTAACATTGACATAAATACGCATTCTATGCGTTACGTGTAGTGGTGCATTTTTGCTTTTTATGCTAGTGTTGCTGGTATTGCAGCCTCCATTTGAAAGACATTGGTTAATTCTCTATTTACATTATCGTATCTTTGAACATAGTAAATTACACTGGGTAATATTAATGTCTCTGTTATACGATTACTATTATTTATTAGTTAAAGAGGCACTAATAAAATATGAACGTATGTAGACAATTTGCAAAGCTTAAGTAAAATTAATAGCAAAAATAAGACCTTTTCCTACAAATAGCCAGTAGTTTGTAATAGATTAAAAGTAGAATATAAATGAAACTAATTTAAAATTATAAACTCCGTAAAAGGGATACCTAAATAGTCATTATTAAATAACATAGTATATGATTAGCATATTTTAATGTACAAATAAGCAATTTTGTTCATATTTCCTTTCTGTATAAAGTCAATTACGGCCGCAAAACCACACAAGCATTAGTACCAATAACATACAAGGCAAGTAACGTAGGTGCAAGATAATGTGGGTCATAATGTTTACACGCGCGAGGTCATTTTGCACATAACTAACAATCTACCGAAGTAATTGCACTGTTTATGGGCATCACATTCTTGTAGTGGAATTATGTTAGTTGTGCAAGTCGCGGTAAATCTTCGCATGCATTAATCCGGCTAATACGTTCCTCTACTTAACAATAAATTATAACTATAATAGTTTTGAACCGAATACGTAACTATTAAAATTTATATTCATTAATTCTACATTCACCTTACTTACTACTTTATTACTATCAATTTCAAACACGTTATAAGCAAATGCTAGTAGTATTATAACATTTTTGTTTACCATTCACAGGAATGGGACGCATCTCTAGCGGGAGCGGAAGCTGGTATAGATTCTTCCACGTTATCAACACTTGCAGCTGAAGCTTCTGAGTGGAGAACAACACAAGATGGTCAACGTATCCTCACTACTACCCCGTCGGTGTTGGGTGGATGCCGTGCACAAGTGTACAGGGTAGCTGGCGCCACACAGTGGTATACAGCTGTTATTGTCGGCGTCAACGAACATACTGGGGTGAGTTGGCAAAAGAAAACTGTATCTTCGCATTTTTTTTTCTTAATCCTGTAAATGTTAAAGAAATATTATGATATTACAGTATGTTTTTTAATTATAATCTTCGTTACTGTAACTGTGTAAAATGAAGTAAAAAGCAGTACTCATACATATGTAATTAAGGAAGCACCTGGGGAAGAACTAAACATGAAGGCACGCTTGGGTAACTGTAAAGGCATTCTACAACATAATTCCAAAGCGGGAAGTTCTGGGTGAAACCAGTTTGGTTTATTGAACGCGACGGCATCCAGTAACGATGGTAGATTTATAAGGGCACATATTACTTATACCATCGTGTATGCCATAAGAAAGCTGTTAACAAGCACAACTATAAACAAACGAATAAGAATGCAGCTTTCCACTTGTCAACCTTTTTTTATTAATATCACAAGTTGTCTTAATCGATCCATTTATATACGATTTATTCAGATATATAAAACAAGTTTTTGTACAGAGAATATTGCTATTTATTTAATTAATAATTCATTAATTTAATTAATAAGTTTATGTTTATTGAATTCGTTAAAGCTATATATTACATTATTTATTAGAAATGTTTACTAAAATGTTTGATAGCATTATATTTCTTATCTAGAAATGTAATTCTACTTAAAGATAACAATAACATAACAAGTATCACGATTCCATCAATAATATTATGTTGCTTCCCCTTCAGGTGGTAGTCTCGCCTCGAATACCCTTTCATCATTCACCCCTTCGCTAACTTTGCTAAACAAACTTTGTTGTTTCGCGTTATTGAAACACTTTATTGTTTTTCTTTCATCGGCTCCTTTGAGGACGAGCTGTGTAAAACTTTTTCGTATTTATCGAAACTCACAACAAACAACGGGGGATTATAAATGAGCGTCATATCTCAGAGAATTTATTACTCTACAAAACTACTTAACTTTCGTTTACATGAAACTCACAATTGTGCTAACTTTAAACATTTACAATCATAAACGGATGCACCTATTTATTATTTAACTCAAATATTATTAACTTATATAAAAGCATTGACAATGCATAATCTATTGATTTACCAGGCCAAAGCAAGCTTAGAATATAATTTAATGTAAATGTTATGGAAGTCAGTCAACTCGTGCAAGAGAAATTCGAAACTATTCGTATATTAAATGATCCCAATTTCCCGTCAAACTCTTTGGAGGGTTGTCAGAATTACCAAGTACTCCAATCTATCTTGAACTTTGCTATGTAATTACAGTTAAAAAGTTTAGACGTTAAACAAATTTATACTGCGAATCAGCGTTGTAGCAGAGTCGGTTCGTCCGCTAAAGTTTTGAGTAACCTCCATGCTCACCCCCTTTCACGGTTACCAAAGTAACTTTATATAAGTTGGCTCTTTGTTTCTTACAAGTTTTCGCTAAACTTAAAGTCTTTGCCCCGAAGACATGTTTATCGACAACCTTGCGCCACTGGTTAATATTATTGTTTTGTTACCTTCAACGTGAGCTGTACTGACCGGTTAACCTTTGAGTGAATTTATGTTTATTTTAAGACTGTCTTTTAAATAAAAGGTTTAATTGAATTGAAAAACTTGTAATAAGTAGATAACAAGGATTTTATATTAATTTACTTTACTTTATAAGCCTTTGAATATTGGAATTGAAATATTCAAATTAGTTATGAAGTAGGTGTCTATTTCGCACACTATATTTGCATAGAAAAAATTGGTTATAAGCATAAATGAGTATAAGTTGAGTTAAGTTAGAAAAAAAACTATATGCCCTTGTAAATAAAATATACACGAAGAATAAGATAAATAGCTTGTTCCGATTTTGGCAACATGCACGATAAGTTACCTTGTACCAGATTTATTATAGACAAACCAATACCGTTTTGCTACAAATTCTATTAATCAAATACAGTATATAACTAACTCGGCGTTTGTTATTATTCGAATTTTAGATGATGAAATAACACTAAACAGGCACGTTCCTGTAACGTATTTATATTATACTCTGTGGCGTGGGCGTGAGAAAGTTTTAATAGGTTTAGATGTTATTTATGTACAAATTCGAAACACCTGCCAAACTTACCTATTCTATATAGTTAATATGAAATTGCCTATTCTTAGTTGTTAGTACTGAACTATTTTCTCAAAATATGAATATCATAAAAATACGGGGTAACTATTACGCATCATAGATTGGTCGTCTATATTTATTTTATTTATTCTTTAACAGGAATTAACGGTAACTGATGATACAGTTTTAGAAGAACACAGTGAAGATCCGGCTTTAGTGCAGATGAGACTACTTGGCGATGGAGGTAATTTCAGTTTTTAAAATAAGTTATACATAATTATATCTTTTTTTTTTAACGTTGGGAAATGCATTTACGCACGAGGTGTGGGACTCACCGGCGTAATACAGCCAGTACTACCCACTAAAACCCAACAAAGCCTTCCCCCGTCTTAATGGGGCGTCGCAGGATCGCTTACGCATTCAACTACGACGCCCCGACGGCAGGTCTGCCAAAGCAGACCACAACAACCACGGGGTTGCTCCACAGTCCACTCTGCTATCAGAGAAGTACCAGGAGCAACCCGCATGGTACACCGCCCTCCGAAGAGGGCCACCTCCCTGTGCGTTTCTTGGCTTCGCGCCCGGTTGGGTTGCCGGGCACTACTGAGCCCCCCCACCACGACAAGGTGAACGCACGTTGGGGGGGATACATAATTATATCGGCAAGCGCAAAAGTATTTTGTCACTATGTTAAAAATTAAAATAATGCATTTAAAATGTCAAGCATTTTTGAATTAAATAGTTGTATATATTTAAAGATTGAAAAGAATAATAATATATTCTAAAGTCTAAACTATAAATAAATTTAAAATTTGTATACCTAATAGATTTTTTGTATAATATAATGATATTTCAATTTTATATTTCCGATTTTTTTATTTATTAAAGAGCCGAGAATAATTTGTTTGACGAAGCTATTGTTAAATAATATCTTTGAACAATATTCATAGGAACTACTTACGTAATCTTTACATTTGGGTGTATTAGAGCTGATAGATTTCACTATAGCGCTTATAGTTATCAAAACTAAACGCTTTAGACGTCAATATGACATATAATATAATAATATGTAGTATTTCAAAAACATTATTAAATAATATTTACATTGTAATTGCATACAATGGGATGCCCACTGTATTCTACGACGCAAATCGCTATCTCGCTAACCGTCACGTGTATACTTACACAATAAAGTAGTAATGCACGCGTGTAGTTACGTAATTATCACTACAGTTACACGTTACCACATAAACGGCGTGGACTAAAAGCCTTGTCTTGAATATTCATGAATCCTTCATAGCGTTCTGCTCGAGTTCATTGGATTAATGCGACTTTAAATATACATATTTTAATGCCGATCCCATATCCGTTCTGTTGATAAGTATTTTTTAACCTAATTGGGTACACCGACTTCAAAATCATTTTTAACGTAATTAATATATGAGCCTAACCTTGAATTAAGTATCCTCCTTTATTGAAGTCTGTTACCAACAAAAAATATTATTAATGGTTATTCCATAATAGTATCGCAGAATATATGATATAAAGGAAGTAGGTACAGAATATCTTATTGTATAGTTTATATGTAACACTAGCATTACCCGCGGCTCCGCTCGCGTTCAGATGACCAAAAACCTAATTTTTAGGTTTTACATAATATTAGTATACACTTAAATTGCAGTTTTTGTATTTTTTCTCAAAAATGAGACATTTTTTGAAAGAAATATCACAGCTTCAGAAATGACACAACATTTCAGACAGACAAAAGTTCTAAAAACTAGATTCGGCCTTTCTATCGATAATAATTTTACAATTTTATTATATGTACTTTTATTTAAATGCATTGTGTATTGACACACTGGCCTTTGAACTAATCATGTATATTTGAGTACATGTAAATATAGTTACGTCCATCTTGTTACTGTAACGGGAGACGGGTGTAGGGTGGCTTAACTCCTGTGTGTGCATAATTGGATGCAAGAAGCCATACGTAGAAGTGTAACGTAGTTTGCGACGTTAGCAAATCCTTTGTTATATTTTGCGACATTACGAAATAATATTAAAACTTTATTATTTACACTACATACTACACATAAAACATGTGCTAAACATTAAATTAAGCAATTTAACACCTCCAGGTAAATTTCTAAGAAATTAATTAAATTTCTAAGTAATCTATTATTAACTGTAATGCCGTGTCCGCGGTCGTTGAGGGATTAAAGCCGCATTTTGATTCTAAAACTTCTAATTAACCCAAACGTTATCAAATTTTAGAAATATATGTACTAGTGATTCATATATAAAATATGACTCGCATTGCCCGCGGCTCCGTCCGCGTTCAGATGACCAAAAACCAAATTCTTAAGTTTTAAATATTAGTATATGTACTCTTACATTGCAGTTTCTGTATTTTTTCTCAGAAATGAGAAATTTTCCCGCAGTAAAAAGTATCCTATATGTTGACCCGGATAACCAGCTATCATCATACCAAATTTCATCAAAATCCCTCCAGTGGTTTTTCCGTGATGCGGTAACAGACAGACAGACAAAAATTCTTAAAAACTATAGATTCGGACTCTGTATCGATATTTACGTCTATTTCAATGTAAACCGAAAAAGAAAACTATATTTTGAGATACCTTAAACATATTTTATAGGAAAATTAATCACAATATTTTTTTACAGTAATAGAATCCATAATGAGAGGTGAAGTTGTGGGTGTAATGCCAAGAAGATCTCGGTCCAACCTACAAGTGAGTAATATAAATTTTAATAAAGCATTATTTATGATTTTCACATATATATACATATGTAGGTTGTTACAGATAATAAGTATGCAAATCATTCACATTAATAGCTCAACTGGTTCTATATACATACATATGTATATGTAACTCGAAAACGAGTTCTTGTTTTGTGTCAGCGACTCCTTATATCGAAAATAAATATTCATTTAATCGTTAAAGTATGTTAAGATCTTTTTTATTCTTTCGTTGTGTTCGTTAAGGAACTAGTTTGTTTATCCTTTACAATCTGGTCTGGTAAAAAACTGTGAAAAGTAAACAACCTTGATGTGGGTGTTGACTTGTAGTAAAAAATAGGAATTCTACAGATTAAAAAACGCTTACAAAATTACATTGCAATTTAGAAGTCGAATAAATAACACCCGGATAGGATACAATCATAAAGGCATTTACGCAAAGAAAGTATCCAGAGAGAGATGAATATAGAAAATTTCTGCCAACTGTACACGTGTTTAGATACACGTGTGCGCGCTCTCGGATTCATTATAACTAAGCATTAGAACCAACTACATGTCTTTATAAACATATGTGTATAAATATATGTAGTGACATATATCTGGACCCTTTGTAATCACATATTATTACCTGCGATAATTTTGAAGTAAGCATCGTAAGCTCATTTCAGTACCCTGTTTACTACATTTGACTTGTAAAAAAAGTATTAGGATCTTTTTACAAAATAGAGAAGTTTATGATGTTGTTTTGATCTGCAAGTCAATTAAGGAAAGGAAGTTGCGTTTTGTTGCTATTTGAAATGAATTTAATATAAATGTAGAGTTGAAGATTTATGCACGTGGTCTGTGTTGTTTTATATTAGTTAAAATGGCGCTTTATGACGTGTCGGCCAATTTTAACAGAGCGCCATCGTGGCCGGTTCTGCTAAATATGGCAGAGATGACTCATGGTTAACTGTAGTTAACCAGATCTACTGAGATAGTTCTATGGCTTAATAACAAAAGAGCTTTACAAATGTATTAATGTCCTAAACCTACATGTATAGATAAATCTCTTAATATGATGATATTATTTTATTCTATTCTCGCTTATGTAGCAGTTGGAATAAGTGTCACATGTGGAACACTCTCTAAACGATTGAGTTCCGTACCACTGAACTCATTTGAATATTTGACTAGAAACAAGCGGAAACTTAGTTTAGTCGCTCGGCATTGTTCTAAACTAATGTTAATCGTAGGGTGTTTGAGTTGGACGCAAGCGAATTCTCTACCGAATACTTGGCTTGAAAACTTCAGCGAAAATCTAATTTAGATCGACTAGTGGGGAGAACGCGAGTACCAGATAATTAACTTTCAGTATTAGCTCATAAACATGTCTAGGCTTGTTATTTTTGGATTGACGCCACTCAAGTTTTGTGAACGTATAGAAAAATATACGTCCAATGGACTTAGTATTTGACTAAAATTGCCCGCTATCCGACAGCCACATCTATCGATTTCGTCAGTGTATATTTATATTTACTTATACTGATATTTTTCGTGCTAAAACCGCCCGTATTGGGTATTTATACTCGTATAAGAACACTACAGGTTTTGAACACTAGAAAAAAGTGTAAAGAATTAGTTAATAAATAAGATCATCTTAAAAAATTACAATATATGTATTTGTTTGAATGAATATTACGTCTGAATTTTAATTAAAATATTTCAACTGTATGCTTAGCTATTTTCAAACAATTTTACGAGTTCTATTGACCCACCTTGTCTTTGATTCAGTTTTTATCGCTCCCACCAAGGCTTCTTTAGATGAAACGAATCCCCATTCGTCATAATGACCTTCTTGAATGTCGGCGTCTCTCTGGCCCGGTGAAAATATTCATTATGAAACAAAATGAGATGTTGTTAAATTTTCTTCCTCTAATGGTTTTATAAAGGTTATTTATTATCATGATTCAAAGTTGAATAATGATAATTATCGAATATATATTTAATTTAAGAACAATTTAGGTCAATAGTCGTATAACTAGTTTATTACTTGAAGTACTTACGTATTATCTTTGTGAAATTGAAATGAATATCTTTAAAATTAATTTAGTTGTCCTTAAGATATTTTTAAAATTCGAATTATTCTTATATTCATTTTAGAAAGCGAAAAGTTATTGTATTGACCTTCATGATAAACATTTTTATATAACTGACTTAATTCAAAACCTTTAATTTGTTAATATTTTTGTAAAAATAACATGGCATGTTAATTGCTATGAAATACACTAACCTTAATAATAACAGTTAATTTTTGTTGGAAGACATCGTTATATTTTAAAAGATAATATCATGAGTGGGTACGTTAGTCACGTTTTGCCGTGTAATAGTCGATAGTACTCATTTCGCATGCATTTGTTGCTCTCGGCTATAATTTAGATTCGTTCGTGTGTGTACATGTTATTAAGCTATTCTTGTATGCAACACTATCTTTCTTTATATATATAATTCTTCTGTGAGTGTGTATGTCACTAAACTTCTCTCAAACGACTGGACCGATTTTGATGAAATTTTTTGTGTGTGTTCAAGGGGATCTGAGAATGGTTTAGATTCACAATTTGAATAATAATTTTCATCAAAATGGTCCAGAATGTTTTAGTTTATTAAAAAAAGTTTGAAATTTTCAAATTAAAGACGTGTAGACAGGACAACGTCTGTCGGGTCAGCTAGTAGTTTTATATTTATGGAAGAAGTAGTGAATTATGTACAAATAAAAGAAATATTTAGTTAAAAAGTTATCTAGAAAGTCTAAACATAACTCAACAATCTTCTATTTTAATAATATTAAGAACTTAAGCATGCATAAATCCCCCACAATACCGTATCAAGCCGTATATTGCATCACGACTTGACTAGAGGGGTCTCGTTCTCAGCAATTTGTCTTGTTCAGCGACCCTTTTTGTACAAGAGTACTCATAAACAATTCATCTTGCGAATTCTACGCGTGGCATGAGGATAACAGAAGCATTATAAATGTTCGAGGCTATCGATTCCCAAAGTACATTCAAACTAATCATCCACACTTTTCCCTACAGCTGAGCTCAAATGGCGCCCTCTCTTTCGTTAGTGAGTTGAATGCTAACCCTTAATCTCGTTGCAATTTGCCCGAACGTCAAAGTAAATAGAGCTTTAGTAATCGCACTTTAGAATAGTTTTTAAATTGCATTAAGAGATCCGAGGCAGCAGGTGTACCGTGATAGTGAAACTGAAGCAAGTTATATATTAAATTGAAAAGTAAGACTCTTGTTTTAACTTCCTGCTTAAGTCGGTAGCAAAAACTTATTTATTATTTTTACGTAATTATACAAAGAAGTGTGCAAATTTATTCTTTACAAGTCCGTAGTAATTTATAGTTTCTGCAAACAATTTTTCAATACTCTTATTTAAAAGTAAAAGTAAATGTTAATATAACAACTATTTATTAACGTTATAACCTAAATAAATAAGATAAGAAGTAAATTTAACGCATATATTGCGTTGATGAAATGAGCCAAAATAAATACTATCTCAACCGTACCGTATTCCCTAAACACTGAGATGTAAAGGAAGTCATCTCGACTGCAAATGTAGTAACGTTTTCACTGAAACCATCCCGAGTTGAATGCTTGCCAAAACAACTTTTCATGATATGAATATGCGATGCGTATAAAGATAGCTTTGTAAATAAAGTTATTTTTTAATCAAAGCATTGTTTATTTCATTAAAGCGGTTTTTCCGTACGAAAAATTTAAGGTATTTAATATGACTATCGTTAAAGCTTTTAAACATTAACTAAATCTACACTACTATTATAAAGAGAAAAGATTTGTATTTTTGTATGCTTCTTACGAATAAACTTAAAAACTACTAGACTGATTCAGATGAAATTTTTTATTCCGAAAATCATCTCATAACGGGGTGAAAATGGCGATGAAAGTTTGTATGGGAAATCAACTCACGGACGGACCCGAGCGAAGGGAGGGTAAGTTGCTAGGAATTTCATATATTTCTTCAATATCCACAGTAAAAGTTGTAATTAATGTAATGAGTTCATAGTAGCATAATTAAGATGAAGATTATTTAATTTACCTATACATATATAAACATATCTCATTTGAAAGTAAAACGTTTAGATTGTGTAGCTAGATCTGTGTTTACCAGAATCCAATGCAGTAAGTTACTTATAGCTCATGTACCGTGAGAGTTACCGACTCACTGTTGAAATCGATTCAAACTTTTCCTATTACTGCGGAATTGGCTTCGGGTACACTTGTTTGTGATCTTTTTATTCTCGTTAATTTTATCTTTATTCTAATAATTATATTAATTCAATAGTAATACAGATTCTGAATTTTCATTTAGTTAACTAACTCTACCATCGAATATTTTTTGTGTTTCTTTAATAGAAATTCTTCATACGATATATTTAATATTTCTTTCTGGGACAAAAATATTATTTAAAATCAATAAATAATAATAAACATAATTATATAATATAATTTATAACATCAGGTATATTAAAATGTTAACTGTATAAATGTTTTATAACTGTATCATATATGTACGCATGCATATAATAAATTCGTAACAAAACGTTTTATTTAATCCCATGTCATCGCTGTCATAGCGTGCGCCCAGTTGATTCATTTACTATAAAGAGGGGAGAGTTTGTCGGGAACGTGTAATCGCTAAAGTTTGCAACAACATCGGCCGACTTTCCGCTTCTATCAGAGTTGGTTAATGCGAGTTTCCGTGCAGTGGATACGATATCGATCGCGACAAGTGCGGGATGCCGGGATTCGTCTGGCGCGCAATAGCCCCCACCCACCCCCACGGAACGTCAAAAGGGTCTGTTTTAACGTGCCACTACTTTGTTCTTGTTTTGTTTGAAGGTTAATATTAGTTTTGACCTGCACGACAACTAGTTTCGTGCTCCTGACAGCCATTAGTATCGCAGTTTGGCGCCGTGTTCCATTTTATGTAAAGTGGCTTCAACATTTAAATAAGATAATGTTATCATAATTTAAAGTACTCTTTGATTTACGCTTCAATAAATTTAAGTGTTTGATATTTGCAATTCAGAATATGATGCAGATACGACGCAGATGTAATTAATTATCGTTTTGTATGCGTTAGTTAAACGTTTATATCTATTATTATTAATAAATTACGGTTAGACAATCATTAATTATAAATTATAATTCATTATTTCTGTGTACTAAATATTGAACTATCTATTCATAGAGTGTTCGTTCTGATTTTGGTAGGAGATAGGTATGACCTTGTTTGCACGTACAGAAGGTGCAATGTATGAGTGGAAGTGTGAAGAGTAATTAATTATGCAAGCCTGCGTCTGGCCGGGACGCTAGCGCGAGGCGGGGCGGGCGGGACGCGCCCCCTCCCCCGGCCAGTTTGCGCTATTCTCCCGCGCCGCCACTACGCTGGCTTACTCGTCACTCGGAACGGTTTACGGAACGCATCTTACCTTTCACCGCACTATCATAATATGTTTCTAATGTTCCGCATTACGTTGTGAAGTGATTTTGGTGTTTTGTGGACAGTGCAGCACAATACGGCAGCGGCACGTCATTTACAACACCGGTTAGCATTGGTCATTGACTTTCATGATATAGTCATGTAGAGCACCTGCAATGTATTGTAGCTTTTTTTTAATAGTGGATCCTATTCTTTTTTGCCTTCTATCTTTCTTATTAGATAGTTAAATATTCTAACAAGACACAAAGACTGCTTTTATATTAGTTAATTGAAGATAACATAATAACGTTACAGCATAAATTTTTCCTTAATCAACATGCTGATCTTAAAACAATCTATTTGGAAATATAATTCACATAAGATAATTAGTAAAACTCGTGTCTAATAAATTCATAAAGAAAAGGATAATTTTCAAATATTATGCGTGTTATGCGATCGTGTGCAACCGTGGTACATATGCACGTACTTACAGTGAACACAGAGTAGTTACTTATAGCCACACCCCGATAACACCACCATCTCCTTTCAACCTGTGTCCGATATATTTGACTATCTCTTTTCATATGCAAAACCTTGGACCGTTAATTTGGAAATAAAATAATGTATAAGCTATAAAAAATCCCATTAACCCCGAAATAAGATCAATTGCGCATATCATTAATCGACGTATGCTCTAGTCGCCATATAGTTATTGTTATTACGTCTCCTTGGAAGGAAACGGCTTGTTTGACTCGCTTCGATGTTTGCTTTTGTTCTTTTCTAACTTCTTTGTTGGTCGTTATTGTTCCTTTGTTCAGTACTATTATAAAGCGACCGCAGTCGGGGAGACGCTATTTATAAACATTCACTCGTTGATTGGAATCCTTTGTAAGGCGTTATTTTGTTACTATTTGCCAAATAAAATGCGTAGTGGTATTCACATAGAACGTCGAAGTTGCATTTTGTTTGAATTTATAAAAATTGTACGTTTTAAAAGTTTCAGATAAATGTTGACACAGCTTTCTATTTTTGGCAAGTCGTATAAAATTATTTTTTTCGTTATGCGGTAATGTTTCGAATGAGCTAGAGTCGAAGAGCAAATACTCTAAAGAGTCTAGACGCAATATTGCAGAGGCGGTCCGTGCCTTTAGTTTGTATCG
This sequence comes from Brenthis ino, assembly GCA_921882275.1. Lineage (NCBI taxonomy): Eukaryota > Metazoa > Arthropoda > Insecta > Lepidoptera > Nymphalidae > Brenthis > Brenthis ino. The sequence goes on from OV170234.1 coordinate 17,163,854, forward strand.
TCTGCGTCCCACGCACACCCACCGCATGTCTCAAATACGTGAATAAATCTCACCTGACAACATACCACGCTACATGGACACGCATACATGATTTACCTGCCTTCGCAAATATCATGCGAACAATGCAGTCGGTCTAGACTCTACAATGAGGCCGGAAACGTAAAATATTAAGCCAAATTTTGTATAACTAGAGTACCGTTTATGATATTATTTTTTAATTGCATGGTACAATCAGTTTTAAATTTATTGTTTTATACATGTCAATGTACTAAGTACAAAATTACTTAATGTTTTCTTAATCTAGTCGACCCCATTCTTTCACAATGTATGGAGATTAATTACTCATTATTTCTCTTATTACAGCCTTTCTAAGGACGTTGATAAAAGACGTTTGGGACAGTTCCAATTTTTATGCGATGTTAAATGAAATCGTAAATCTTTTCCTATTTTTGTAAAACATTTTATATTTAAACAATGCATGAAGTACATTGTTACTTAACTTAGAAGAACTTATGAGTTTAAAATATATTATAATTGCATTTCTAATATAAGGTATGTATTTATCGTATATGGGTATAAATTATTTTGTGTAAACGCTACCGGTTTTACTAATCGGGAGCCAATGGCCATATTTACGCTGTAATCTACTTAGAAAGGGCTGGCTTAGCTTGGGAGCGGACTAGGAATACCGGTTAAGTTGAGGCTCGGGACGGGAGGTAGCAGTCAGACGAGTCGTGTTGCACTCTTGCCCTCCAGCGCTCCTCCGAGATTGAGATAAATGTACAAGGAATAAAACCTCCGTATGAACATAGTATGCTATAAATCCAAGCGAAGTGGTATCTCTTTTTACTCTGGGAAAGTTTTTGTGAAATAGTGTTAACGATTGCACTGGAAATGTACGGGGTTATTTCTTTGAATGGCGTCTCGTGTCCCGTAAGTATGTCGGCCTATTGAATCATAATTACTTTCGGAAGTTTTTATTTTTTTGTTCTCTCGAAAATTAGTTCTTTTGTTATATCATGAACTGGTTAAGACGATAATAATAACCATAGTATTTTTTTTTATTAAAAAAAGATATTTTTAGCATAGGAGTAGTGATGTTTACGTGAAAACGGACCCTGGATAGTATTAAACTGTGGCAAAACCTGTACTTTCCATAATCCTATTAGGTAGAGCTGCTATAATGTTACTATAAACATATATACCTACACTAGTTACAAGAAGGAGGTACTTAGGACTAGGAGTTGCTTCAATAAGTACTGTTATTGTCGGGGTCAAACGGAGCGTGCAGCGCTATTTTACGTAATACTTCAACTTGTAAGATATAATGATGCATTATGTAATTTTTATGCTACCTAGTTCATTATTATTGATCATTAAATTCAAGAACATGAGATTATTGTGGAAGATAACTTCTAATTTAAATAATTAATAAACTTTAAAGGAAAATATTATATATTCATATTTTTTATTATATTAAAAAAAGTATAGAAAACGATCTCTTTCAACATTTAATTAAAATTATTACTGGTTTTTCCATATTTGTAATTCAATTAACAAGGCGTGGTATAAGGAATATGGAATATTGGGCAACCCCAAGGCAAAGATATTTACCAATGGGGAGCGCGGACGGGAAATAAATCACCTGACATTCAATAGGCCCTTCACTCGCTATTAAACTTTCTGTACCTAATTTGTAATAGATTTATGTAACATCATTTTAGTTCATTATTTTTGATAAATATTGTAAAAAAGTTCGAGGATAAGATCCTACCGGTTTTTTACTATGTTACTAATGTCGTTGTGTTTGACCACCAGTAACGATTTGGTAAATCTCTTTCATCGTCGTTGATTGCTTTCAAATGACTCTTAGATTTAAGTAGGTAAGTACTTTAATGCGATTTCTTTCTTTGATTCAATCTTATTTTCTTTGATTTATTTAAAACATGGTGTGTTTAATGTAGATATTATATTGTAGTGTATTTTTATTCGATCGTTCGAGCTAATTCTCCAAGCCCTACATTATATTTAGAGCGCGCTCAGGGTAAAGTTCAAATGTTACACATGGCCGAGCATTCTTGATAAAAATTATGCAAACGATAAGTCTTTCTTGTCGTAATCGTGTACTAAGCATAAATAATTAAAGGTTACACAGATAAAAAGTTAATATTAAATATGATTTTATTTCTTAAAATGAAAGTAGGTATTAATTTAAGCAAATAATATTATTAATTTAGATCTACTATTATAATATATATATATAATTCTAAATCTCTTACAAAAATAAACATAAATTAGTGTGTTTGTTGCAACTTAAAAAATCCGTAGGAAATATGAATATACTATCATGTACTTAAGTATAATAAACGTTACAATTAGTGGAGCACAATCGGAGCACGCTTGCGCCGAGCATCGTTAATGTCTAGTTGTGTTGAATACCTGCTGGCTACAGTTCACTACACTCGCCCACAATGTCCGCCTTGTTTATTGTGCATATCAAAGGCCCTCTCTCTACAAAGCTCCTACGATAATGTGTACCGCACTACACGCTTGCGTCGCGTCGTTAAACAAACGATATATGTACATACATAGATTCTACGTTATATGTGGCCTGATTGTGTGCGTAAATTGAGTTTTGATAGATGCGTGGGCTGCTATAACGAATTGATATCATTTCTATGCAACAGATTAAATAGTTGATGAGCAAGTGGTATGTTAGCAATTTTACGCCAGATTGTAGCTAAAATGGAGATTAGTCTGTTCATATCTTATTTTTTTAAGTTGCAGCTGCAAAGAATGAGAAAAAAAATTATTTTCGAAAAACAAATGGCTTACATAGATATAGTAAATTACTTACCACTATCAGACTCTTTAAACTTGCCGTATAGGTCTCATTTTTTATTGAGTATACGCAACAACATAATCCATACAAAATATTACATATACGGCAAGCTTAACAGCATTATGCAATATCCTTGCGCTATTTATCATAATAATGATGTAAATAATATCATAATGTTAAGAAAAGATTAATAAATAAAACATAAAAAGTAAAATATATTCAAAACATGTTCCGTTATCTCTTAATGTAAAACTTTGTAAATGATGTTCAGAAGAATTAAATAATCTTCAAAGTTCAAATGTGATTACAACCTACACATAACGCTGCGTCAGAGCGGAAATACTAAATATAGTTTATTGCCTTATTATTGTTTGTCTCTAAAGTCATATTATATAATGGCAACAAACTTTATTTTACTGTTCGTTTAATAGCTAGCATATTTTTGTGTTATGTAACCATATACTAATTTGAAACACACCTATGTATTTTCATTCATTCATTCATTCTCCATGAAGATAACTTCTGTATTCTCTTGTACTCTTACCTCCTTATATATAATGTAATTTAAGCAAAATCTTATTTTGTATTTAATCTCAAAAATATTTTAGACTAGTGGCTTATCCTTGCTTCGCTCAGGTCCGCTCCTAGATGTCTTTTACATTTATAATATCCCCATAGTCGTTTCCCGCGTGTCGTGCAATCTTCATTATAAAATATCACTCTTTATTTTCTAAAAATATAATGTACTAGAACATATATTATCTTTATGTCTAGCAGCAAAAACATAGGACTTTCATACTTTCATTACACTGTTTTTCATACTTTATTTTCGCAAAAAAAGTAGCCTATGTCCTTTTCCAATCTCCCATCTATCTCTATATTAAAATTGTTCAGCGGTTGAAGTGTTAACTGTGAAAACGTAACAGACGGAGTTACTTTCGCATTTATAATACACAATAATATTAGTATGGATTAAATCGTTATTCACTTATAATGTATTGATTAACGCCCAGTGAAACCGAGCAGTAGGTATTGAATGTACTGCAACAATTGCCGTTCAATTTGTACAGAGACCAATACAATTCGGCCCATGTCCAATTCCGATTGGTTTCAGACCGCAGCTCGTTTCTAATTACTTCCTTAGCCACATCTTTTATTTGTTACTTTGTTTAGCATAAAACATGTTGCTGTGACTTTAATTTTAATTAAAAAATTACATTATGTTATTCATATAGAACATAATAAGAACTATTTAATGTTTTATTGGAAGTCGATTCAATCTATGACTAAGTATGTATTATAATTTTAATTCAATTATATGATGTACAATAAATGTATACTCGCGACTCACCCTCGCTACCCTCGGGTTCGTCCCTACTTACGTTTTAAGGTTTAGTATCGATTTCTCAGAGATGAGATATTTTCCCACAGTAAAAAAGTATTCTATATGTTGACCCGGATAATCAGCTATCATCACACCAAATTTCATCAAAATCCTTCCAGTGGTTTTTCCGTGATGCGGTAACAGACAGACAGACAGACAAAAATTCTAAAAAAAGTATAGATTTGGCCTCTGTATCGATAATATTATAAATGCAAAAAATGTGTTCATTTTTATACGCCCAGACCGTAAAATCATTTTCGATAAAATTGATTACTTTACGTCATTTCTAACATTTCCATGTGACATTAAATCTTGAGATACGTTCGAAATTATTATTTGGCGAAATACACTAAAGGTCAATCCTTTATTGTACAGAAAGGAATGAGTAGGGTCCCTCGCAAGGGGTGACCGACACAGAAGGGATAAGGTGACGTACAATGGATCGTCGGTTTTTATTAAGTACATTCATATATGTATACAAATGCTAATTCATATTACCTCTTCAAACGGGATTGCTATAGCTTGTGTAATTATATTAATCACTGGTTTACTATCTTGAGCATTATATAATATAATTGACAATAATAAGCAGTTTTGGCAATTAAATTAGAAATATTGAGAACATACGTGTTAACTCGTGCAGGGCTCAGGATAAAGTCATAAAGTAAATTCTTAAACATATATATAAATAACGCCGATATAACCAATAAATATTGACTTACACAATAAACCAGATCTATATTAAGCCTTAAAACTTAATGTAACCTGTTTTTATAATTTTACATTTTATAATACACCAAAAGAGTAGAAAATATATTTTTACACTTTCCCTTATACAGTATAAATACGTACTTAGTACTTACTCTCAACTAAGGTCTGTAACTTTTTGAGAGCACAAACACGTGTCGAGGATGACGAAGCGTGGGGAGAAATTGTAAGAAAATTGTTACTTCAGTCGGAAGTACTCACATTATAACACAGAGGGTATAAATGTGTGAAGTGTAGGCAAAATAATTGCTAGATGTCATATATTTCTTTTATATAGGCGTGGGATAATTTAAATATAGAGATACTAGCGACTCACCCTTGCTTCGCTCGGGTTCGTTCCTAGGTACGTTTTAACGGTTAGTATAGAATAAATAGACTCATAGGTATAGAAAAGGTAAGTACATGAAAAATAAAAAAAATATATCTCTTACTGGAGAAATGATCGATTCCTCATACAAACTTCCAGATGATTTCCGGGATGAAAACTATCCTGTCTTTCACAGGGTCTCAAACAATCTACATAACAAGGCGTGCAAACGTAACAGACAGACAGAGTTACTTACGCATTTATAATTTATTAAACTATGGATTTTAGCGTCGATCTCGTATGTTTTGGATGATATGCTGTTATTTATAACCATAAAAGTGTTTTCTTATACAATAATAACGTTAATATTATACTTAATATTTAGGCAACAATTAAGGAAGTAATATAATATGTATAATCTATGCGATAAAAACATTTCTATTCCATAATTAGCAATCTATTAATTAAATATGTGCCTTTGAGATATTTTCAATCTTGTTTCGAAGGTATTGCATTAGATATTAACCAAGTAACTGTGACCTAGTTCGAAGTCAGATTGCGTAGGTCAGTCATATACAATGCACGCTTTCTCTTAACTTTCACTATATTCACTTTTTTTCTGATTTCATATAATGTAAGAATAACTATTTTCAGTCGATTTATCATGTTCCTCTTTTATAGTGATTGATGTTCGCAAGTGGGTAGAGGTTATAATGGATAAACAAACGTACCATGAACTTTGTGTTGCTTTTTGCTTTGGCCGGGGCAAATTAGAATTACAATGGCGATTCGAATATTAATTAAATAAAATTATAATTACAAAGTAGCAAACTTTAGTTGATAATTAAAAGAGTTATACAACTATTTATATCACAAAGATAGTGTTAGCTTGATTGACTTAGATCTATTAAAATATGACTGAATAACAAGCTCTCTAATATCTACTTTAAGTATATAGAACGTTTGTTTGCCAATTTCCCGATGACGAAGCACATCGAGGCATAATGTCCACCAGTGCACATAAACATTAGCCCCCAACACCCTCATCCCTCCATGCCACCCCATCTCCACAATTTTTCGATAAAATTGCATGACGTGTCGTAACCCCTCGCAGTAACTGCCTGATTTTCTTCTGTATATACTCGTAGAATGAATTTACGTCATACCAAAACATAACTGACCTATTTTTATGGAAAATATGTATACATACTCGTAGTTATATTATATCGTTAATTCGCATACAATACTACAATTATTATTGTAATATTCGCATAATATAGAGAATGACTTGTTAATTTTATGACATTTGTATTTGACACGGATACACATCCGCTGTTTTTAATTAATTAATTAATATAATTCAATCGTCGACAACACTACGTTATGTAAGAGGTGGACGAGAGAAAGTTGAATAACCATATTGAACTGAGGGCTCAAATCAATTAATGGAGCTTATCGGCATCAGTATCAATCAGCATTAGTGCATTGCAGTGAAATACATTCCGACAAGTCAGCGTAATAAACGGAGGTGCGTCCTGCGGCGCACCGTGCCACATCGAGTCGTGGCTCGTGACTCAGCGAGATCGTGCACGGTGACTCAGCACGATTCGAACCCTGGATTCGTCTGTCAGCCGCAATAAGTGGATTACGCCTTCACGACTGAACGAGCCTCTTATTAAAACCCTTTTTAATACTTTAACTCGCCCTTTAAAGGTTTTCTCTATACTCGTTGACATTTGCGAGCCTCGTCGTTACGTCAAAGATAGAGCGGTTTCATTATATGCGGTTAGAGATTAGCAGGCGACCTAAATTACATTTTAATGAGACTACAGAATGCTCTGCTAATCACAAATAGGAAAATGAATAACATTTCAGCTAAATACACTGTCATAGGACGTTTTAGACGGGTTTCACCAATTAAAGCTATTAAATTTCAATATATTTTAATATCTAAATAACAAATAATAATATATTTATTAAACGGCTTTAAAATTCGTAATAAAAACAAAACATAAAAAATAATATATTATAGGTCGTTTGAGTCAGACAGATTTCACCAATTGAAGCTATGAAATTTGAATATATTTTAATATGTCTATTAGGTTAATTAAATGTATATGATAAAAAGAACTTGATGAATCTATTCAAAAATATTATTGTAGTGCTTTTAAATTTATAATAAAAACAAAATGGTCCTTTCAGAGGGTGGAACGTGAAGCCACAAAGAGCCCTGCGACCACAGGCGGCAGGAAGAAAGCGGCTGTAAGGAGCAACGGCCAGATCGCTTCCACAGAACCGCCGACGCAACCTGCAGGTACGTTATTATTCCTTCACTATTCTATCACTGCAAAATGATCCCTATTTTAAAAATGGTAAAGATACTTTTATCGTATATTTGTTAAGAAAGGGTTTTTAATAGTCGTGTTGGTGCACGCAAAATTCTCGAAATCGGGCTTGTGATTACTGTAATCATTGCTGTTTTTTTTAAACTGCCAGTTTTAAAGCTGCAGGATGTTTTTCCTTATCAAATTATACCTGACATAATTATTATTAGAAAACATTCATCGTAACGAGCTTTCATTAGTGAAAATCAGTATTGACTCCTGTGTCTTAAGCTCACAATAATACTCGGATAATTTTGGAATACGCAAATTCAATTACATGGATCGTTACCTATACACCTTTGTGTCCGGCAGAAACTTGAAACCCGTTAAAGCAGATACAAAGACCGTTCGTTTGTAGATTAGGCCCCTTGGCATTCATGTGTGCTGATTATTCAGTCGTTTAATTTAAATTTCGTATCTTGTCCAATACTAAAATGTAATACGTATAAAATGAACGTTATGTCTTACCTAATATATAAAATTACAAATTATTCATTCTATATATATATATATATATATATATATATATATATGACATTTTTGTCATTATTAAAACATAAACATTACTTTACCATTTTTGTAATCTTTTAATATCAATTTTGCAAAAGGATAGTTTGTTGTTTATATTATAGGTTAAGATTTCCTGTGAATATAAAAATACAAGTGGTATAAAATGTCTTATGTTTATGACCTCATATTTCCTTTAACAAATTTACAAATACATACATTAAATAAATAACAAGTAGCTTCCCACAATTCCTTATACCATTGACAATACTGGATTCATATGTTAGACTGAGGTACACATTGGAACGGTTACAAAGGTATCTTGGCATTTAGGTGTGCAACGTCAAGTAATATATTGAATGCTTCCTTTAGTCTGGCTCGGTCAGCAATAGGAGCATTTGAGAAATTGAAACGTCTCAACCATTGAGTGTGAAGCAGACATCAATAGTAGGATTGGATAGAGGATAGGAAAATTATTTTACTAGCACAATAGGTTTGAATTGTAGCTTTTCTATAAATGAATGGTATGTCTCGCTAATAAATAATACTCATACGTTCAAATTTAATTTAAAGAAATAATCAAATTTCATCAAAACCCCTCCAGTGGTTTTTCCGTGATGCGGTAACAGACAGACAGACAGACAGACAAAAATTCTAAAAACTGTAGATTCTGCCTCTGTATCGATAATAATGTTTATTTCAATAAGATTTCCCAAAAAATATTTAATGTACAGATTCGGCTTAGTTACAATTTTATTATATGTATAGATTTGTCACAAAAACAATTAAAACACTTCATAAGAATCATTGACAGCGTGGGTGGACAATAAATCAGTGCTTCCGTCCCCTATACTTTCTCTAACTTGTTCGTGCTTTGACTTTCGATTGCTGTAAAGATGGATAGCGGCATTAAAGTCACATTTAAATAATAGAAACACAAAAGTATGTGTTATATCTAAAAGATCTTAACCGCTTCCCTGTCCCATGAGTCATATATGAACATTTCGGTTGTTTAACTATTGTGTCTATTTTGCGGACAGTTTTTATTTTAGGGACAATTACATATTACTTAACTTTTACTTTGAAACCCTAAAGGTATCAAAATAGAGTCTAACAATTTTGTCCTTGCTAATATTCTCGTAATATAATTTGATGCCACTTCTATTAATGTTTGCCATATTCAATAAATACCTCCATTAAAGCCAATTGAGAAGATCTATAATGATCCTTTTCACTTTGTATAGTGTTAATTAAAGCCAATTAGTCCAATGTTAACGATTCAAAGTATATAAATTAATCTTTTGATGTTTATGTTTCGATGAGAAAGTATATGTATATAATTATAATTACATATTTTTAAGAAGACTTTGTTATGTACATAACAATAAAAATATATTATTATTAAATTACAAAACACCGATTTTAAATACGATTCCCTAACCATGTATGTATTCGTATATATGTACATATTATACCTGCTATTATATTAGTAGCAAATGTTCCATCGAATATTTGATAGAGACCGAAAGCGTGTCGACTCTGATAAAAATGATTAAAAAAAACTTTCATACCACAATGGCTGTTTTGAACAGCTGTTACGTTAATGGCTGTACGTTGTGACCAAAAATATTTTATACAGGCTTTCAAATATTGAGTAAACTTTTCCATCGGCATATTTAGATTATATTTTTAAAACATTCTAGGAGCGATTACTGTCGCAAAAACAGGAAATTGTTAAATCGTAATATAAACAAAGCAATTACAGTCTGAAATAGAAGTTTATATTACTTACAAAGTTGTGAATAGTACGTCGAAACTTTAGGACAAATATTGCTCGGATCGCTAAAACTCTGTACGAAACTCGAAGTTCAGTCACTTTCATTGGACTCGTGAAGAACAAGTTTGAACGTGAGGTCAAATTTCCAAAGGTCGTTATTTTACTATAATAAACGAATGTGGAAATATTTAATAGAATAGATTTTTCTATATACTCCAAAATTATAAAGGAATTCATAATTAAGTATTTTATATCCATACTAATATTATAAAATTGAAAGTGTGTTTGTTTGTTTGTTTGTTTGTCTGTCTTTCTTTCACGTTGAAACGGAGTAACGGATTGACGTGATTTTTTGTGTGGAGATAGTTGGACGGCTGGAGAGTGATATAGACTGCCTTTTATCGCGGGAGATTACTTAATTCCCACGGGAAATCACGTTATAATACATTCCAAAAAAATATATTATTAGAATTATGATGGTGATTGTTGACAAACGTAGGTATGTACCACATACATAATATGCAATAATGCTGCGTACATAATAAGGGTAATACTTATCAATGTTGATTATAAGCATGAATAGATACTATATAAACTATACCTATAACTACATATATATGAATAGGTACTATACGAGCAAATCGATACGATCGATACACTTAAAATAACTAGCACTAACATTTAATGGTGCACATTTTTTAGTATAAAAGTAGATTACCAACTATCATAACACATAGAGTGCAGGTAAAACGCGTTGGAACGTGTCATGTAAAGTACGACGCTGCGCCGTGCAACTGACAGCCCTTTGTGTGAGCGAGAATTAAGCGGAATTCGGATATTGGATCAACATTCAAAACCCGCCATGTATACTGAACAATCTCGATTTTAATTGCTCTCGTCGCGACATTATCAGTCTTCCGAAGCAGTCTTACCAAAAATAAACATTTCAAATTGAATTTTAATCAACGTTTTCTATTTAAATTTAGATTTAGCGAATTTCGCTTCTAGAAGCTATATATAAATTTAAATCAATAGTGCTTAGTCTTGTGAAACGTTTATATCTTTTAATAAATATTTTTTCAAGTAATTATCATCATAGTGATTATTTGTTGAATGTCAGACAATGTCAGGGTCAGAGAGAATATAATTAATAAATATAGTCAAAGATTTGATACTTTCATACGGCATTAGTTTTTGTTCGTAGCAACTAGTTTATTCAATCTCTCCTGGGCTGGTTAAGAAAAAACTTGAATTCGGGAATTCGACAGATACTTACTATCTAAAGACAGATGGAATCAGAAAAATGTAAATTAGTCGGTCTATCTTGTAGAGAATGTGGCTTAGGCATGTAAAGCAGATTTGTAAATATAACGATATATATAAAAACATATATATATGTATATTATATTTTATTTTAGGGACCTAAAGCAGCTATAATAATCACAACGTGGTTCCCGTGTTTTTTTATTGACGTAATTACGATTTTTTGAGCCTTTATTCGAATTAAGTAAATCATTAGTATGTACGTTTTTACTATGTCGTAGATAACACGATTGAGGTCGACATTAACATAACCGTAAGGTCAAGTAAAAAACCTTATTATGTTTATGATTAACTCAGTAGTCATTTCTATTTTTAATTTAATAAACATATTATAATATTATGTCTGCCCTTGGTTTTTGTATGTGCTGTTTCTTTATTCACAATTAATAAGTATTATTACTATTATATTACATATTATCACAATATATTATAGTACTTGAAGGCTACTTTATATTGCATCCTACAAAATACTAAAAGATTGCAAATAAACTTTATCAAAATGTCTTACATTATTATAATATCAATATTTATCTTCTTTGGTTATCTTATTTGTTCATTTTCAACTTGACATTATAAATAGTAAATAGAAAACGAAAATTAAATCTCTGAATAAGTACTATCACTTCTTTTTAAAGAGGTTTATTTTTAAAACTAGCATTGCCGACGGCTCCGCCCGCGTTCAGATGACCAAAAACCAAATTCTTAGGTTTTACACTTTACTATACTCTTACATGCAGTTTTTGTATTATTTCTCAGAAATGAGACATTTTCCCGTGGTAAAAAGTATCCTATCTGTTGACCCGGATAACCAGCTATCACCATACCAAATTTCATCAAAATCCCTCCAGTGGTTTTTCTGTGATGCGGTAACAAACAGACAGACAGACAGACAGACTCTGTATCGATAATAATGTCTGTTTCAATAAGGTTTTCCAAAAAATATTTAATGTACAGATTCGGCTTAGTTTCAATTTTATTATATGTATAGATGAAAGTATTAGGTAGTTATACAGCACGTTATTTTTCTCACAGAGAAAAGATGTGATTGTATGATATTATTCGCTAACGAAGCAATCTGCATTCAGGCAGCGAGCACAAATTTTGCGTGCATGTCTGCCTCGGCGCGCAGTTTGCATAATTTTACATATTTACCGTTAAATGCACCAGCGTATCGCCTCTTAGTCTTTAATGTATGCTTATAATAGGTACATGTACACTGTATAGCTTTATTCGGTTACGTAACTTTCTAGTTTCAAGAGTGTTTATTCAGTAAGTAGAAATCTCAAGTTTCCTAGTTCATATTTTTTTAAATAGTAAACAATAGATATAATATAAGCTTACAGAATTTGATATTTAATAAAAGTTAAAACCTATTATGGGATAAGAATCTAAAAAAATAGATTACTTTAATAGTAGGTAATTATATTATATGTAGTGAATTTTATAAAGCGATACAAAAGTTTCCATTGAAGCGTTCTGTTATATGTATTTTTCTTGGTGCTCCCACTGCCCTTGTGAATAAAAGTAACAATATTAAATTTGCATACCGACAAGCGCAGGCGGGGGTGAATCGTGAATCTCCCTCGGGTTGAAAGCTGAAACAGGGGAGAGACCAGCGACACGTTGCGCACGGTAGTAGGGTGGCGACATGTTTCGTGCTGGAATGTGCTCACCCAAATCCACCTCACTCTTAATGATGTAGATTGAAATTTAAAATAACGTAACGATTTCAAGTGACTCCATTCGAGTTAGCTTTGTTTGGGTGCGCCGTGTGAAACGGAACGTGGCATGATTAAGTACACGATGCTATAGCTGCTATGGCAGGCGCACATCCGGCCGCAATTACGTGAAGGTCAGTGACACACGGTTAAGCTGAGCGTGAATCACTCGTCTTAATTATAAGACGCTCGCACAGGGCTTTATAATGTTTTATTGACTTTACAAACACGAGCTCTCGTAACGGATATCTTTATTGTTTTGCTTGTCTTTATTGAATTTCTTAATGTTTAATGGTAAATTTTACAATTTCTGGGAATGTGAAATGAATACGACGATAAAGTGTAAAATAAGAATTCTTTTATCAATAGACGGACAATAGTCTCTTGTGATAAATGGATCGTTATAAATGATTTACGGCTACTATATACTATCCTTTGTTTCGTAGCCAACGTTCTTTCATTTATTTAGCTGTACAAAATTCACATTTTATGTCTTTATAATTAATTATGTAATGTTAAACTATAAACTACTGTTGAATAACATTTACAATTCTTCTTCAGAATATATTAATATACATAAGGGAGACGACAATTTGTTGAGTCAAACCGGATATTATGCAATCTAATGACAAGACGAATTAATAAAAACATCGTGACATCGATGAGCATTTGGAACTGTTTATATAAAATAAATAAAAGCTAAACAAAAATCGCAAATACCGCGAGTTAAAATGGGCACATTTGCATAGATTAGCTTAAAGATTACAAACACAATAGTCGGGGAAATCGTCACCGTGAAACGTGGACGAGGCATCAGCGCGGGCGCAAGCATATTAAATATGAGTCGAGCTCGTCACGTTGTCGTTACGTAAAGAACAATGGCCGGCTGGGAACGCGGCCATGAACGCGATGCGAATTTATACAATACGAAATAAATAAGTTATTTATTCGTATTAATTTTTTTGCTTTATATGTAGGTAGTTGCAGCTGTGTTCTAGCACCGTTTCCCATATAAAAAAGTGCCTATTATATTCTCACACATTATTTTACTTTAATTGGTAATCTAATTTCTCTTTTTCTCGAAGATACTAAGAAAGTTTTTTAATCATTAAAATTTTAAAATCTGATAATCTAATGCTGTTTACATTACAGTGTAAACAGTATTACATAATTGAATTGAAACATTAAAAAAATTGTACATTCTTTGCAGTATGCGTTTATAGAAATGACCTTGGAAATAATAAAATGTAATTATTTTGTATTTGAAGTTAAAGTTCCCAGATGCCAAGTTAAGAGTAATTAGCATACTGTCCTTATGCAGTTGTTATTAAATAAGTGACATAATTTTTTTGTAATATGTATAATGTTTACGAAGCAATCTATGAAGATGTACACAGTCATCTCGACATTACGTTGGCATTTTGTGTACTTTCACCCCGTTTACCGTTACGTGAGACTAGGCGTCTTCTATCTCAGTCACACATCGCTAACTCGATCTCTATTACCTCAGTCCGTAATAGCTTCTGTTGTATCTGTCTTATCTTGCCAGTGGCCCTCTTTTGAAATTTATGGATCGGCCATTGATGATCAAATTTATGCGCTTAACGAGAAAGGGATTCCTCTTTGAGTCCAAATCGAGCATGGCTGAGACTAACCAGAGCCCACAACAAAGAACGCTGTGTAAAATTACAATTATAACTTGTCACAAAAATCAAACAAAATAGAAAAATCACCAGAAATAACATACAACACTTGTAGTAAATGCGACACGAGCTTCATAAAAAAAGGACGAGTTACTTACTGCAGCTGGCATACGAATCAAGTTGGTGACTGTTTTGCCGCTGAAATTGTAATTTAAGATCATTATATTCATTAAACGCTCGCTGGTTTATTCAAATCATGAATAACAAATGCAAAGAATTTTCGCAGGACGACACTAATGAATAATTCACATAATTATGCGTTGGTTACTCTCGCTCCGTTATGAGTTTTATTTGTCCTTTCTAGCACATGTCCATTTGAAACCGGTTTTAAAACCTGATCTCTACACGTAGAGCAAGGCGTGCAGGCAGATCTGGATAATCTCACATAACTTCATCTCTTTCTAATCGCCCTAAACGGAAGATTCACGGTCTTAAAGGCAATTTTATCGTCGAATCTTATTACTTTCCGAGAAGAATTTATTGCAACCCTTTTCTAACAACTTATTCTGCTTTTTATTATACAGATTAAGTAGATCGTTATTCCTTGTTATTAAAGCCGATTAATATGTTATTACTAAAACGTATTTTATTTACAAAAAGTAACCGCAGCCTACAGGGATTCTTGTAGCCTCGGAAAAATCCATATAAAATATTTTTCTTATGTATGCATGTACGTTTAAAGTATGTATTTATGTCATTTTTTATAATTTTCGACTTTACTCGTGGTATAGTTTAATATTTATAGCACAAATATTTTAAATATATTCATCGTTTTATTAACCTGTCTAGAAAGTAAATAATTAATATTTATTTTCGTGATCGGTCAAGAATATCTACCCGATATGAGTGAGCAAGATGGCGCCGGTTACGTAAGCGGTCACCGCGCGGACGCATTGAATTGATCGTAGAAGATTGATATTAATTATTAAAACCACTGTCCGCCGTAAAATAATATTTATACATTTATGTTTTCTTTTTAATAATAATAATTTAAACTACTTACATTGATATCAAACGACACCTATCGCGGATATTGATTTATGACCGATTGTAAACCCGTGACTTTGACAAAACAAGTTTGTTAGTAATAGAAAGAAATAAAATCACGATAATAATTTAGTAAAATTATAAATTAATATTAATTACGTACATAAATATTTTATTTCTAATATAATTGAAGCGGCCACTCCGGATACCGTAACCTTTTCAAACTTACTAGCATGTAATCTGGCTGTATATTCATTAATTAAACAAGTAGATATTAAAACATATACATATATACATAAGTACATAGTATATTGTATGTATATATATTATATATTCAGGACACAATAATAAACTATACTATTATAACAGCCGATCCGATTAAATTAAGTTTATTAGCATACTAGCGATTCACCTTCGCTTCGCTCGGGTTCACTCTTAGGTGATTCTTTAAATTGACATAACATTTTATTTATGAACCGATTGAAATAAAAGAAATACTAAATGTTAAGTAAAGCTTACCATAATACATTAGTGATAACCACACCCAAATAAGTTTTTCTCAAATATCTTCCACGAACAGACAGCGATCAGTATACTTTTATTATATGTATAGATTTGACTCGACTAGATCTATTAATTTTAATTAAACTCATATTAAATTAAGCAATCATAATATTATACAGTAGAATATGTAAGTACGTTGTTAATTAATTATCTTTATTATGTATAAAAAAATACAGCAATATTAAGTTTTTAAATAGGATGTCGCTTACATGTTGCAAATTTAGTTAAAAAAAATTATTCTACAAGTGTCAAATATACTTAATCTTCGTTTAATATTTGACTAATGTTTTATTTTGCGTTTATTATCATGGTTTATTAGTAGTAGTTACTCGCTACATGCAACTTATGATCGTAATTAATTTTAGGACTAACGAGAATCTTTTATGAGCGTTATAACTGCTTTAGTCACACCAGTAATATATTTACTATTACAATAACAATAACCATAAATAACAACTTAGAAAATCATGATAATTTTATATTTGGATAAAAACCTAAGAACTTACGCACGCGATAGCTCAATCGCGAGTTCGTTTTTATTAAACGTGATGGTGATTACGTTGAAAAAAAAATATTTTTAACAAATACATCACTATATATATAACGGTTTTGCTAACATATGAGTATTTATTTTTGGTCTTTAATATAATTGAACCTGTAGTATTGTTTTAATAAGTATATTTATTATTAAGTTTATTTAATAGCAAGAGCTCTACATAATTTCATGCAGTCTTCTAAGAATGTTTTAGCACATTTCTATTTAGATATAAAACAATTTAAAGCTTTTATTTTTAATTAAACCATGTTTTATTTAAAATGAATGATACTTTTATAGACCTTGAAATAATGTTTTTCTATCCTTTAGTAATTTTATTTTAGTATATGAAGTAAAAATAGAAATGTCGTATCGTTTTTATATAAACCAAGATGACTTATACTTTATTAAAATAAAATATTTTTATATTAAATGTACTAATCAATGAATGAAATACATAGATAACGATAAAAATCGTTCGATGATTGCACAGATAATAATTTATAAAAATCCAACACAAAAATAAAAGCGTAAACGAAGCCATATGCGATATGATGAAACATGGATAACACATATTAACGTGATCCATTAATCACACAGGGGTAGAGTCAGTGCACCTGCTACAAAGCATATGTACTCTGTCCCTTTCATTCCCTCATTCATCAAATGATTCATATCGGACGAGGGCCTGACCCTGAACAAAGGACGCAAATTCCAAGCAAGAAATCGGGTTTTATATTACTGCCGGTGAAACGAAAGTTTTTGCCAAACCATTATTTTAAGTTTTATTCTTTTAACTCAACTTCACGTTTATTCATTTGTAATATAAAATAGATGATTATTATTATTATATATATACAGTTATTGTTTTAGATAAATGCATATAGCATATCTTTAACGACTTAACGTAAGTTGTTTTAGTCATGTAACAATTTAATAACTTAAATATTGCTGAGAGCGTCGCTTAACCATGATATTTCAATGGAACGTTTATTTTAATTGCCACAATAATTATTGTAGTCACATTTCAATACTATGTAGTAAACTGAAAAGGTATTTATGATTATAGTTTTTTGGATTTTTCTCCTTGTGTTTGTTTATAAATACTTAAGGTAATTTAAATATATATTATATTTGTTTCTAAATTAAAAGAAACGATGATCCCCAGATATATTCAAATGAGATTAGATACTTGAGATATTATTTACTATTTTGGATATAAAATAAAGTAAAAAAGAGCATTGGAGACAACTGAAAAACTTATTAACATTCGCTTAGAATTAAGAATTTAAAAAAAACCTCGCGTTTTGGCCTTTGACGAACATAATAAAAATGCTAATTTACAGTCAAACAAGAAAATTAGTCATGTTTTTATATCCATATGCGCAACTATACTACTTATTTATTCAAATTACAGTGTTAATTTACACTATGTAAGTAAGAAATACAATATGTCGCGTATGATAATGTAGCGAAATTGGACCGTGTTTAAAAGGAAGAATTAGGTCATACTCATAGAGTAAGCATTAGTACGAAAATGGTGGGTGCACAGTTTGCAAAATGGCGGCGGTGCGTTCAGTAATGGCTGCCGGAGCGCCGGCCTTGGGCCGTGCTCGCAATCAACTTATTATTCAATCTCATGTCGCGAATTGGTCCGAGGTCCGTCGGTCGATGAACTTCTAGAACCATTCCATTCGTTCACGTTCTTACAACTCTAGCAGGCAGACAGATTTAATAACATAACGATAATGACTGTTAATTAAATACCATTGTCTATCTCTTGTTGAGAATATTAATGACAGTGAATTAACAAACAAGGAAAAAAAGATGTCTAATTTTATCAGTAATTGAAACGTATTGTTATTAATAGACTATAATAATTATTATTTTACAACGACACATGTAGAGTTCCCGGATGGATAAATGATTGTTTATCTAAAAAGGGATAATCTTTTGTTGTTATATGATATATCGTAAAGGAGGATGCGGTTTTGTTTAAAACGGATGTGGAAGGCTGTATCGCCTAACATTCCAAAGGTCGTCGGTCGAGACGCTTTGACGTAAATCCGACACGGTCCGTTATACCCTCCTGTGAACAATGCTCAGTTCGCGCTACTCGCCTAATGAGAAATGTTTGTTTTTCAGCCGCACACAATAGCTGCTCTCATCGCCGCTTTCGTTATTACCTCCTGTAACGTTCCAGACTTAAGAAGTGTTAATGACCCTTTTTTGTCTTTTAAGTCCACTGATTATGAGCTTTAGAATAATTGTTATTTTATTTAGAAAGGAAAAAGTTTGCTTTTGATCGATAAAAAGTTCTTAGTAAAAATATAGCTTATTTCTAAGAGAAGGTTTTAGTGACAAAAGCACAATAAAATCTTTTACTTAATAATTAATATATTAAAACTGTGTATAAAAAAAATAAATTGGTAAACTAAGTAAAGCTCTAAAGAGAAATGTAAATGACAATTGCAAATAAAGATACATACGTAAGATATGTTTATACCGCGAGTTATTATTGACCGACGTAAGAGTCGACCTTGATTGAAGTCTCATTAGTCGTGCGAACTCGAGACCACGACGAACCGGTCGCAGTCGTAAGTCCGCATGATTTATGTCTTTGGCTTCACAAAGAGTGTTTTTTACACGAGACCGGTTTCCCCGCCCGACGGTTTCGTTGCGCTACCTGGATGCTAGGAAAAAATATAGTGTCAGATCTTTTTTTAGCTGTAATAATAATAACTGAACATTCCTTTTGTGGCGCATGCGGACGTGGCTCACGGCTAGAAACGTGATGTGCTGGCGCTGTGGCTTCATTATATTAATGGACTCGACCGGATGAATACAAAGATGGGGCCTTTAAACTTTGCTGCAAGTAAAATGAGAGTTCCCCGCATACGTGGCCTGAAATTGGATTTTTGAATGTGATATGTAGGTTTGATAACTTACCCTACGTCTGGGAAAATCAGTTTGATTTTTAGGATAACCAGATTATCTTTAAATAATAAGGAAATGTAAAGTTTTAAAATTATATACGTCGTATTCTAATACTTTTTTATAAAGATTCTATTCACTCAAATAATTAAATTATCAATTAACGCCTAACAAACTTATTTAACAATTGAAAAGATTTTAAAATTATGCATATATATATACATATAATATCACAATTAATTAATTTAAAGGACGACGAATTATTTTTCGAATTATTTGAATATTAGTGCGTATTTCAGTTGCTCGTTGGTAGAAGTTCGTACGACCTTTAGTTGACATTGACGGGCTTGGCCTCGTCTTAACCAGTTTTTGTTGCACTTTTTATTGGAATTTATTTATCAGACAACTTATGTACCACCTGCCGCGGTCGTTACCCGCTTAGAAAAACTCCCCTCTTCCCAACAAAGAGATCCCCAAAGTTATTCTGGCTTATAATTATGGCACACAAAGGTTTTGGGTATAAAGCATAAACTTTTTGTTCAATTGCAAAAAATTGCCCAGTTCTTATGAAAAGGGAATATTTCTTCTCAAACATGAACTGTATGTGTACCTGCTTTTTGTGATCTCAAAAAAATGTAAACAATTCGTTTCATAGGGGAACCAAATTCGTTTCGAGATTGCTATGAAATTTGCTATCCTTGGCTTTTTCCGATAAAATAAATGGAATTACGTGGGCACGACAGTTATAATAGTTCGTTTTTAATTTATGGGAAACATTAGTATGACTTGGTCTTGGGGCAATAGAGCGTGGGATTTTGACGTTAAGTATGATTGTGAGTTCGTGACCAATTTTAGATACTGCATTTTGCACTTATGTTCTCCGCATAATATAGAAATATTTTTGAGTTTTGTAGTGAATGGAAATAAAACATAAAAAAATTAGTATTTTTACTAATATTATGTTTTACTTTTAATACAATAGAGCTTTGTTTATAAATTATTTTGGCTTTATTTTATTTTATTTTACATGTACATATTTATTTTAATTGTTTCAAGATAACATATTATTACTTAAATATTAAAATATGTTAGTAATAAAAACATTTTAATTTTAAAATAATGTAAACTGAGTTCAAAGCAAAAAAAAACTATAAAACAGTAAGAAAAAACTAAACCGGGTTTTTTTTACAGTAAAGTCTATTATCTTTAGAGTTGATGCCAACTGAAGCAATCCTATCTAAAAAACAATATAAAGCAAATATTAAATATGGTGTGATAGTATAATCTATGAATTATAAAGATAGTAAAACGTATTGTATTTTAAATATTTAGTCGTAAAATAATATTTTTTGAAGTCGGTAAAATAGTTTTAAAGTATTAAGGTTATAGTAGGTGATTTTAATCTAATGTTTATATTTATGCACTACATCACAGATGTTATAAACGAGAGATTCTGTGTTTTTCTTCATGATGATAATTATATGATAAGAATAATTAAATTCTTACTAAATTAAAATATACATAAATACACATAAATACTATATAAAATACATTCTACATAATATTATAAAGTTAAAAGTTCTTGTACCACTTTTATCTCTATTACTAATTCAAAAAGATGTGTAAAATGTAAAAGCTGCTTTACTTCAGTTATATATAGCCCGTTACTGGCTCACAAACTTCTAAAGACATACGAAAGTTTTAAAACTATTTCCTCGGTAAATTCTTTTTAATAATAAGAAGAAAAAACTTTAATCCCCTTTTCTTTTAAATATCTTTAACGTACATTATTGTAGAATTATTTTTATTACTTGAAATAATAACGAAATTATTTCGATCTCGTTATTATCAGAATATTATGAAGAATTACTCTCCGATTGCCGTTATTACACTTCCGGCTAGTCAAAGATTATTGGTTTATTAATTAACTATGAGAAAAATATAACAATAATAAAATGTCCATATATATGTATAGTATAAAAATTACATATAATAAGGTGCAAGTCCAATGGGGTCACAAGTTTTTGATAAATATACCTACAAATATACACAGTACGAGTATGTAGGTACAAATTTAGAAAAGTAGTTATTGAAAGGAGCTTATCACCTCGCAAATATAATTTTTAATTTAAAATAGTTTTAATATGTTATTGAATAAATGTTAAATGTTTGGATTGCACTATACAAATTTTCATTAATAAATAATAATATTGATTCTATTATAATTATAGTTTTCAATTTTTATTTCGAACATACCTATAATTAAAGCGTTTGCTGGAATAGTAATTAAAAATGTTCTATTTTCTAAAGGATACCTTTGATTTCCTGTAGTATGGTAAATAAACGAGCATATCGACCAAGTTATTAAAAAATAATAATGTTTTTAATGTTATGATAACATTTTTATAGTTTCAGTTTATTTTATGAAATATTAAAACTTTACGTTATATATTTTTTAATTGATAACTTAAATGCCTTTCGTATTCAGACCAGATGACACAATGAATTGCTTAAAAATTTTGCTAATTTGAATATTCGATAATTCTTTAAACGACAGTTAATGGAAGGCAGTCGGCCACTCCCCATGGGAGGGTCACCACACTCTGCCGGTCGCTGCTCTGGCAATTTATTATATGTTCATCCAATAATATTATCAGTTTTAGTACCGCAGCTTTAAATTAAAATTTATATTCTTTAAAATACGTCTGTACTCTTTAGCCACGTTCTCCTATTGAATATTCTATTTTATAAAAACTTCAACGTTAATTATAAAAAGAATATTACGATAAAAATGTAGCTTAAATATTTGTATTAATAATATGCTTTCCTTTTAGTATTTTTGAAAGCCATTATATGTTGTCAATAATGCTTTATACTCTTATTATACTGAATTGCAGTTTTTACTATAAATTCACATAATATTTTTTGCTTTATATGTTATCTTTCCGTTATTTCATGTTATATAAATGTATAGTATTAAATATATTCTGTATAAAAAACTCTTTGTACTATAGAATTGTTGCGAGTCGCATTGAACGATCCATCACTACAAATTGTGTGAGGGTCCGATGACATCTATAACATCTCACGTGTAATAAGGATAGATAGATTTATTATTGTGACCTCATTAACTACGAGATGTATAGCGTATTGAACTAACGTTAACATTTGTTTGTCAAAAATTATAACTTTAGTAAAGCAAGAAGTACTTTAAGATAATATAAATAAATACCTATGTATAAAAGTAATAGTTTAATATTCACTTATCAATTCCTTATCTCGAAGTCTTATCAGTAAAGATTAGTTTTAATGACACTCTTGCAGATAAAATATATAAAATGATACCACTTATGTTACAACAATCTAAATAACTTAATATTAAAAACAACAAACGACAAACACATTTATATGTTACTAGCGACTCACCCTCGCTCCGCTCGGGTTCGTCCCTACTTACGTTTTTAACGTTTAGTATAGTTTTCTCAGAAATAAGGTGTTTTCCCGCAGTAAAAAGTATCCTATATGTTGACCCGGATAACCAGCTATCACCATACCAAATTTCATCAAAATCCGTGGTTGTTCCAGATCCAGACAGACAAATATTCTAAAAACTATCGATTCGGTCTCTGTATCAAAAATAATGTCTATTTTAATATGATTTTCCAAAAAGTATTTAATGTACAGACTCGGCTTAGTTAGAATTTTATTATATGTATGGATTAATATATTATTGATATTATATTTTAATTTATTATATTTGTTAAACATGCTTTAATAACCTACATATGTGTTGCGTATAATGTTAAATAACTATAATTATTTCACGCCTTACTCATTTGAGGGTCGACAGAAGAGGGGAAAAATGGACGACCGTCAAAGGACTATCCTTTTTAGGGAAGAAATATATTTTGTATTTGAATGTTTTCTATTTACTATATATGATTTAGGTATATTTTTCAAAAAATATCACATAACATCATTCTGTAATTCTGCTATCAATTTTAATTATTGTATTTCCTAATAGTAATAGTCGTTTAGCATACGCTCATTCTGAGTTAACGTTGAACGCGATAACCTTCAACCTTTTATAACCGCAAGATTAACTCTACATTTATCACTTTATTTCCCCGTACGTCTCTATGTTTATTTATATATTTTGCTTGGAATGTTACTTTATTTATATTTTATAAATATTTATTAAAAATCAACGGGGGATAAGAAATCTACAGTTGCATTTTTTAGTTGAGATTGTTATTTGATATCACAATTCCCAGATACGTAACAAAGCAAGGTAAACTCTATATATATGGGTGTGTATATACGTAAATTCTATACCCTTGTTAGTCTATACTTGTCAATAGCACTGTCGATTGTTAAGAATATAGGTCGACGTATGTCATTTCATTATTAAAATCGAGCTTTATTTCATATTATTTGGGGTTTTAGGAGGTTTTACATGCCCAGTCCGTTTTTAGTAGCCCAATTGGATGATTTTTATTATTATATTCCAGATTCTCGCTTACTCAGACAATTTATTAAACAACCATGTTCTTTAATTAATTATATAATAGGCACTAGCGGGTCACTCTCGCTTCGCTCGGGTTTCGGGTTGGGAAACAAAAACAAACCTATCCCACGGGAACCGAACAGTTTACCGGGATACAAAGTTGCTTATGTATTATTCCAGACTATAAACTATCTCAGTGCCAAATTTCATCCAGATCCGTTCAGCCTTTCTGGCGTAAACGAGTAACAAACATCCATACTCACAAACTTTCACATTTATAATATTAAATAAATACGGATGATACAACAATGTATATATTTAACGAGTTTATTTATTTACACAAATTAAAATAAATTCACATTAAATAAATTAACATAATCTATACTTTTTAGTAGGTAAGTAAATGCCACATTCCATCCATCATAAAAGTCTAGCCAGTCATTGCTTAGACAGGTATCTAATCAACGTTATGTAAAGAAACTGTTTATAACGAGATAACGTTATTAAAACGATAATGTTCTAACCGTTAATCTTTTGTTTTATCTGTTCTTGCGATAAGAACGCTGTATGCTATTTTTGCTACTATTCTTATTTACTTTTATTTTGTTACAGGTATGTGTTAGGTTGTGACGTGGAATAATTATGTAAGGTAAACTGAAATATGCACATTACATATGTTCAACACAAAGTTTCGATAATATTTTAGTCCCTCCACGATCGCGGAGACGCTGGCGTCACAGTTAACAATAGATTTGTAAGAAATTTAATTAAGTTCTTAGAAATTTACCTGAAGGTGTTACTAAATAAAAAATAATAATATGACTTGTTTGAAAACCATAGAAACCATAGTTTAACTATAATAAATGTACAGACATTTAATGTTTACACGTGCATTTAAAGTAGCGTTTATAAAAAGCTACTTAAAATGTTCGCATTTTTCATTTGTGCGGGGAATGGATATAACTTTTAATATAACTAGCTAACCTTCACCTCGAGGTACATAAAGCACTGATAAGCTTATTACTGCATTGCAGTCTTGTGCAATATGTATTTTGCAACGGTTCCGCACTTTCCCTCGAGAACGTAGCTGTAAAGCTCACTTCATTTGTAAATCCAGCTTTGTACAGGTGTATTTGTAGCTTGCTGTTAGATTTGCGCTCTCAGTCATACCGTGTTTCAACTTGCGTTGGCCTTTTAGTTTTGAAACAATTTATTGTTTACTAAAACATGCTATACTCTATTCTTTTTCAATAATTTAATATTTTATAAACTATATATTGTAAGTGTATTACGTCTTAGTAAATATGTATATAATAAATACAATATAGTTTTAAGTATAATGTTAAATATAGTAATTGATCTGTGTTTTAATTTTACATTGACATTTGCATTTCTGTCTCAATCGGATTAGCTGAAATATGAGTATATTTTTAATTAAGTACCAATATAAAAGAGGAAAAAACGTTAGATAAGCCCGTTGTCTGTAAATACGTTAATTACGTGGTCAATCTTTATGATTTATAGCAGTGGCACACCCTAGTGTTTACGGCGAGGTCGTCCACATCCACAGCACAAGCTGCGCATTGAGAATTAATTTCCCATGAGGCTCGTTTTATACGTAATGCGAAGTCGCTGACCTGATTACTGTTTGCGCTATTATCTTTGCCAACTTTACGTGACTTTGTGTATAATCTGAGTATTTATGATGTCGCGCTCGTTTAGAAATTCTTTACTTTCTGTCCCATCTTAATTCCTTTAAATACCTCATTTATTTCTACGATTACTGTTTGTTGTATTTATTACGTCAATGCCGTCATTGAGGAAAACTGAATTTAGATTCTGACAAGGTAAAAGAATAATGCTATATACGAGAACATGGCGGTTATAACGTCAATGATGAAACATCTATTAAGCTAAAAAATACATTTAAATGATCATATAAATGTAACTCTGTTGCAAGAAGTTAAGAAGAAGGTACGTTTTATAATTTTCATTGTTTTGTTATTTCTTGTGCTACTTAAAAAAATGAACTCTTAAAATAATTGATAATATGACGTTTACTTAAGGTCTTTGTGAAATTTAGTATAACTCTAGTCTATAAAAAATAATCATAATATGCGATATCATCATTTTGGTTGAGTGAAATCGTAGCATTACGTTTTGTATGTTTGTTTTATTCTCTTTGTATTTGCAGAGCTTTTCTAACCATTTCAACAGCTTTCCCATGCACTTATATACGTAGCTATAGTACACAAAGTGAATATACTATAAAAGTCTTTACTATACGGTAAAAAAAATTCAATAAATCATTTTTTTTAAATACTATAATGTAAATTAAGGATATTTAATCTTCCCGAAGTTTAAGGTCATTAAAGTACACAAATATGAACATGTAAAAAACTTCTACAAATACTTTATTTTCAAGATACTTTTATTACATATTTATTTTTGCGATATACCTACAAATAGAAAGATAAGCGTTATCGTGAAAACATCGTCGTTTTAAGCGTACCTTATCATTTAAAATACATTGTCACAAAACTAGGTCACTGATAAAATTATAAAGTTTTATTAAATGGATCTTAAACATTAAATTAAAATTTTAATTTGTCACACTCACGTGATATAGAATTAGTAATATTATAAGATAACAAACAAAATGATTGCAAATAATGAAAAAATATCTTTATAACTTCAATATGTTTGCTATTTTATAGAAGTATCTAATGATATTATAAGTAATCTGGTAATTTGGATGCACATGCGACAAGAAGTCGCATTCAAACCGGACGGACATCTCGCATGTTACAAACTTGGTCAAGGTGAGGCTGTCGACCGTGGCGACACGCCAGACGTGGAAACTATAATGACTGCCGTTTGTCATTTTTTTATAGAAAACAATGAACTAACCGATATTGATTACAGCCAAGATATAAAATAAATAAGTACTGAAAACTAGCGTTGTAGCGTTAGGTAATTCTAGCCATGTTCTTATAATAGTACATTTAAAATGACAATGCTTGTTTTTATTTCATGAGTTATTGTTATTACTATGTATTTAAAAAATATTATTTAAGGAGTTCTTATAAATATCTTTCACTTTGTCATTGTAAAAAAAAACAATTCCAATAATAAAACGTTTTAATAAGGAAATCAATGCGCCATAGCAAATACGTTGGCATCAGTCCAATCATGATAATATGCACGCCACAATCTCAAGGGCACTAAAAATTTATGAGTGTTGAATGTAAATGTTTTCATTAGTTTATTACAATTTAAAATTACAGTCTATTTTAGATGAAATTTGTATGATTTAGCACAAATCACAAAGCATATTGTGCTTTTAAAACTATTCATTCCGTTTTAAATTAATAAAAAAACGAGTATTTTAATATTAAATGTGTATATTTAAAAACATAATCGTATTAAGAATGCTTGTTATAGCATTATTTAAATTTGATATGTTTTTGTCTGCAAAGATAAGATCATAGGTAATATAATCTTATTATTTACTTCAATCGCCTAACTAAATTTAGAAGATGAAATTAATCAAACACGCGGAATAAAATCAATAAACAATGTTTGATATGTATGTATGTACATACTCTATTTAATTTATGTATTTTAACGATAACCGTACCTATCTTTTTATAATAACAAAGGCAAATTATGAATATTGTAGAAGTTCAATGTAAAGCTGGTAAAATTATCTTCATTCTGCTGCCCACTTTTATTATTTATTTATTTTTCAGTAATGTCTGTGGATAATCTTTTAATAGAATTGGAAATGAGCCAACCTAAGTTTGCAGTAATCGTGTTTCAAGAGGTTGTATCAACTATAGGTTGATTGATGGTTTCCCTTCCAAGTAATTGATTGATTTAATCGGTCACATCCAATTTTCTCACTTGTACCACTATAAAATTCATATTTTTTTGTAACCGTTCATTACGTTAGTATTAGTTATTTTTATTCTGAAATCAAAATCAGTGGCAAAACAAACCAGTTCGATAAACCCGACATTACCATCTCAAATTCAGGCTGACCAATTAAAGTTCGATTGCGTAAAACACGATTTATCGTATACACGAGAACTCCTCTACTCCCCTACCGGCTTTTAATGAGTTTTGGGCTTAATTTACAGTTATTGTTTTGTCCTCTGAACTGTACTATCTATCTATCTATTAAATAAGCGGGTTTTTATTACTAATTAGGTACCTAACCTATTATTGGTAGCTCAATTACGTATGAATAGTTTTATTTAATTTCAATTCACTTTAAGGCTTGTTGTACAATTTGGCATCGCAAAAAAATATATAATTTTGTTATTTTTTATATAAGATTTCATTTGATAAGTTAGTCTCTTTTCTTTGAATACAAAGTTTGTTTTTTATCTAATTCAATTTATGAAGCTAACGTTAATCTTTCTTTCAAACAAACCATACCTTTTAAATAAAACTATCTTTTCAGATTTTTTCGCGGATTTATTTTGATTTTTGGTTCCCGAAGTTTCGAATGCTTTACAGCAATCATGGTAACGGGAGAGAGTCTCTCCCGTGACCATGATTGCTGAACATCCACATCAACATGAACGAAAGAATCCGACAAGGTAGTTATTAGTAGTTATTTAAAACTAGCATTACCTGCGGCTCCGCCCGCGTTCAGATGACCAAAAACCAAATTTTTAGGGTTTACATATTAGTATACTCTTACAATGCAGTTTTTGTATTTTTTCTCAGAAATAAGATATTTTCACGCGGTAAAAAGTATCCTATATGTTGACCCGGACAACCAGCTATCATTATACCAAATTTCATCAATATCTGTCCAGTGATTTTCTCGTGATGCGGTAACAGACAGACAGACAAAAATTCTAAAAACTATAGATTCGGCCTCTGTATCGATAATAATGTCTATTTCAATAAGATTTTCTAAAAAAATATTTAATGTACAGAGACTTACTTAGAATTTTATTATATGTATAGATATCAAATATTCGCGTAAATCTAAGAAATTATTATGCAAACCTGTTCAATCAAACCGTATACTTTGTTACTTTTCATTCTACAAAAGGAAATGTAGGTAATAAAAACGAAATAAAAGCTTGTTTTCATGTAATCAATTTAAGTCATAATTCTTTTGCAACTTTGGCATCACAAAATAAACATTGTATAAGTTTAGGTACGTCAGAATTATTTTGTGCTAATAAATTTAGAAGTCTATAAAAAGTCGACGCTAAAAATAGTATACCCCTTTAAGAGATGGCTTCCATATTGAAACAACTCTAGCATTCGTTACACAATGAAGCCGTATAAAAATCTACAACATAATTGATTTTGTAATGTTGCTTATAATAATACTTTCTAATATTTCATATCTAACGGGTAAGTAAAAAAATGGTCAGTAATTCTAATGTAGGTTGCTTGCTAGTAATATTTACTGACTATTAATTACCTATTAGTACTCCTAAAATAATTGTAAATGTAGTCTAATGTAATCTTAATATGCCTATAGGTAAAAACATATAAGGTACTTTGATAAATGAAATGAAATAAAATTTATTTACTATTACATGTTTTGTAATTTTGTATATAAAAGTAATAATATGACATTGGATTACATTTAAGTTTTTTACTTTATACCTTTATTACTTTTATATACTATAAATATAAATGAGAGATTTTGTGGAAAATCTACTCGTATTTTATTAATATCCCAAACATTGTTATTTTGAAGTTGTTTAATTCTACTGAAGTTTTAAACTTCGTAACTTTGCACAAGTAGTCGACTTCTAACTTCCCTTTGCGAGATCTTCGCAATGTAACGTGTTTATTTGTAACTCCCAAAAACTTCTCTTTGACTTCTTCATAAGTATTCACTTTTTAAGCCCGACTTTATAAACCGTTATATACAATTAATAATATACATATAGTAACAAGCAGAGCAGAGAGGCAGTGGTAGCCCAGTGGTATCGCGCTCGCTTGGGAAACCGAATGAAGTGAGTTCAAATCCCGGGTCTCGCACTTCTGATATTTTTATGTGCGAATCATTTCCAACATGATTACCACTTGTCTTAACGGTGAAGGAAAACATCGTGAGGAAACCTGCATGTCTAAGAGATCCTAGCAAGTTTTCAAAAGACATGTGAAGTCCGCCAACCCGCACTTGGCCAGCGAGCTGGACTATGGCCTGATTCCCCTCGTGCTGAAGGGAGGCCCGTGCCCAGCAGTGGGACGTTAAAAAGGGCTGAATACATATAGTAACAAACGAGTCGGAGTGCAAATTCTGCGTTTACAGTAGTTTTATACAGAAAAGTTATACGCTATTATTATACATTTGGGAGATTAATACACAGCACCATCTAGTTCCATGGTAAGCTAAGAGGCTTGTGTTATGGATACCAGATAGTTGATACACTACACACATAAAACTTTAAATATGTACATAGTACATATTATAAGTATAAACACCCATGACTGAAGTACAAACATTCGTGCTCATCACACAAATGAATGCCCCCAGCGGGACTCGAACCCACGACCGTTAGCACAACAAGTAGGGTCACTGCAAACTGAGCCAAACATGTCGTCGCGACTATTACATACTCGTACATATATAGGTAACATAGTGTGACGGACCAAAGGACACGAAAAATAAGCGTGGAACATGATCCTACGACAAAATAGGTATGTGCTAATAATGTGTGTTGAAAATATAAAATAATAAATTTGATTGATATCAAATATAAAATACTTTAACTACAAGAAACTTTAATGGTTTCAAAGAAATTCAATCATCTCGCTTGAGTTTTAAAGTTTTTCCTTTGTTTAGATTGTCAAAGAAAGTTAAGCAGCCTTAAAGATGCCGAAATAATCGGATAGAACTGAGGGTGGTGGAACTTTGTCAATTTCACCCACACTGTGAGTTTCATCCGTTTGAAAGAGGGCGAGAGATGGGAGTCGAGGGAGGACTGCTCCTCACCTCCTCTTTGGTGTTCGTGGATACCGCTTAAAGTTCCCGTCGTAATTGCTGTCTGGCTACGAATAAAGTTTGTATTACATTACCCGAGTTAATTTATAGTGTCTTCTTATTCATTGCCTCAAGTTTTGTTTTGAAAACGACGAGCTATTACAACTGGTAAAGTTTCGGGGGATACACTCTTGTGGTTCTTGACTAAGATATCGTACGTCTTAGTAGAAAGCTAATGTCAATAACATTATTGACATAAACACATTTTTATTAAATATATATACAGTAATTAACTTTTATCACTAAATTTTTCAAATTCTTAATTGAAATTTGATTTATCGAACACTTTTTCATTGTTATAAGTACATTATGTTCTTAAAATAATGAACAATTCATAAATCTTGTGATGGAATAATTACTTACACAATAGACGGTTAAGTATTAAAACACAAACACGATAACAATTTACCTTGTTTCATATTATATCGAATTTAACAAAGAACAACTTCAGTCACGACCGATTAAACGTGATCGCAGGCGTTTGTTTCTGTACTCGTGTTAACACTGACCTTGACTTGTCTTCTGAAGTTTTGTTGTATTATGCTGAAAAGTGGGCGCCGACGCTAGAATAATAGTATTATCAAAGCGGGCTGCTTTTTATTTAAGTTAAATATATTTTTATTAGATTGTAAATATTGCAAACAAAATCTAAATGAGTTCAAATTGATATTTTTGAATGACGTAAATATTAAACTCGTCTGTAGCATAAAGTAACAGTTAATATATAGTTGAACGTTTAGCAGGTATATTCGTTTACAACTATAAAAAGTCTCGAACATTGCTATTTACGAGTAACTTTGGACTTTACGACGGCTAAAGTATACTAAGTAGACTGAGATTTTGGTTACAAATTTTGTCTAAAAGATGTATAATTTGTACGTTTATATTTCGATTTATATGCTGTTATTTTGCCCAGTTTATTTTTATATTTTTTAATTTACTATTGTATCATTGCAGTTATACATTTAAAAAGATTTTATGGGTATATTTTAATACGTAGTTTAATATGTACCTATTTTTATATAAAATAAAAATATTATAATAACAAATCAACGTTACAAGGGATTCATTGTTAAGGATCAAATTAAATTTTGCCCCTAATGTCCCAAGAATCTTTACATAATACTTACATTATTTTAGACAATGATTAATTAATATAATATATATAGTTTGCCGATACCTTTATATCCATAAATTAGATGATCCCCGCATGAAGGTTATCTATGTAATTGCGGAGCTTGTTGTGCCGCTGTTCATTGCACGACAAGCGAAATCCATTTATTATTGGAGTCGCTTGATAACGATAAACCAACGAGGTCAAACGAGAGCGCGCAAAAAATAGAAACGCTGCGCCACCGCGCGTGACTAAAGAGTTGCGATGCAAGCAAGATGGCGTCAACATCCGTCTCCTTCTCTCATCTCGCTTTCAAATTTGGTTGTCCCTATCTATTCACTCTGGTTTTCCGTTATTTTTTTTTATTACCTGCCTAAATTTTTTCGCATATTTTTTTCATCAAATTTCACAAATTGCGCGACCGCAACGAGTGCTCTTCGAGACCTTGTTTTTATTTTAATACCTTTTAAATTATTGAGCCTTTAAGTAATTATGTAGAGTATGCTAAAAAGGTACTTTTATTTGTTTGTATATTTGAAAAAGATTCAAGCTTTAAGATAACATGTTAATGTTTCGAGTACTAGAGAATATAACAATACCGACTCGTTTTCCTAAATTTGAATTTAATACTATAATATATTCTATACGAGTATAGTAAATCTTAATAACATCTCATCAAAATAATGTTTTCTACTACAACAGATATCATTTATGTACTATGAATATCAGCTGTTGATTATATATATATACATGAATCTAAAACTAAGACTATTCTTTTTTAATAAAATGATAGAGACGTGAAGTAGTTTAAATATATTTAAATTTTAAGTATAATAGTTTTTGTACATAACTTATGTATATTTTATGCATAAACAAGTCAAATTATGTATGGCATTACATTTTTAAAAGTGAGCTTCAAAGTTTATGGAAGGCTGAAGATAATCTATAATAATCTATACTAATATTATAAAGAGATAAAGTTTGTGAGTTTGTGACGTTGTAGGGGGTAATCTCTAGATCTACTAAACTAATTTAAATGAAATTTGGTAAAAAGATAGTTTAAGACCCTGGGAAGGACATAGGATACTTTTATCCCGGAAATCAACCCTTGAGGGGGTGAAAATGGGGATGAAAGTTTGCATCAAGGGGATCAAGCTAGGGACGAACCCGAGCAAAGCGAGCGTCAATTGCTAGTACGTGTATAAATTGTCTAGTACATAAAGATCGCAGATAAGTTTTCCTTTATTATCAAATTAAAATTGTTAAGTACTGTACCTACTTTTTTAAATATATTTATAACTAAAAATTATACAATATTAGGTAGTAAATATATTACTAGAGTATTACATGATTTGTTTTTTTAAATACAGAATAAAAATTGTAACTGACTTAATGATATCATTATTAATTTTCTTAATTAAATTAGGGGTAAACTATTTATTTATAAGTCAGAGAGTAATGTATGTACAACTACATAGTCCTTCTTTCTCCGTATTGTGTTGTTTGCCTACTTAGTATACAAGCGGGTTCGCGACACAGCTGGAGTATACCTATAGAGAATGCTCTATTGCTTTCTTAATATTACCAATCCAGTTGTTTTAATAAGTCAATAAGAAGCCGTTTAATACGGGAATGATCCCTTTTTCTGAATAAAGAAAGCAGGTATAAAGGCATTACAAAGAAAACAACACAAAGTGAGACACAAAAAATTATACCTACGAGTATATAGTAGAGCTGGCAACAGCGCTTAACGTAATAACAACAGTATAATAGTGAGTCACGCATGGCGTGATGGGTCGTCGAGGAAACGTTTGTCACGAAATACATTATAATATAGAAAGAAACTAAAAACACGCGAGTGGCTCATAAGGTTTTTGTTTGATCTTAAACTAATATGTTTACTTTTTAATTACACTACAACGCGAAACTAGTATTATATAATTACGGGTTGTTTTAAAGACCTAAATCGTTACCTATTTTATTTACAAAATATTTATTAGAGTATTTTATGTTTAGATATTGAATGTTCTTAAAAAACTTTATACACAAATAAAACTAAACTCTAATCAAGTCCATTTTTTACAAAATTATTCATTGGAATATTTTTATCATTCAAATAAATACATATACACATATTTGATTTCTAGACTCAGCTCTATCAGATGTATTAATCAGCTCATACGTAGTTAACTTTCTATTTCAGCCATTTGTATTTTTGTTGACATTAAACATTGTTTATCTTCTAAATTACTAAATCATTATGTCTCCCATTTTACTTAAAATGAGTTTGGGATTGGAGGTCATGATGTTGTTGTGTGACAGACAAAATATTAACATGTGTTACTTGATTCGAATGTATCGCTTGTAATTCTTAGAATAGCACTTTTTATTTAGTTTTATTTATTCCAGTGTTATTGAACTAAATAGTTCGCAAGTTGTTTAATTAGAATGGAATGCAT
The DNA here is from genome assembly GCA_921882275.1 of Brenthis ino. Classification (NCBI taxonomy): domain Eukaryota; kingdom Metazoa; phylum Arthropoda; class Insecta; order Lepidoptera; family Nymphalidae; genus Brenthis; species Brenthis ino. The sequence continues at coordinate 17,198,694 of OV170234.1, forward strand.
ACATAACTGTTAACTGCAGTGACATGCTAATTTATCTTTAGTCGGAGGGTAAGCGCCAATCAATAGCATGCGAGTGAGAGGAATGTTGCACAAACAAAAAAAGCACGTGGCGCGCATGAATTGTTCCGCTCCGTTTATCATTTGTACTCTGTTGCCAGGCGGACGCGTGGACACGTGATGTTTTCCGAACGAACCCACTCCAAGATGGCCGCCAATGCCGCCATTCGCTTTCCCACGTCGCGCACCACCACTCTGCATGCTTCATTCTCGTTTCTTTTCTATTGCAATTCACAGTTTACGTTTTTTGTCAAGTCCATTTGGTCGATCGGATCTTGCAGAATTTGTTACCGCTATCTCTAATGCGGGATTTCGTTTTTAACTCATCTACGTTTTTTAGTTATCTCTGAATGCTCAAATGTCAACTATAAATATTAATATTTGTAGTTTTTGTCACACGCGAAGTATGCCAGATTAGGATCATTGGCTAACATGTGTCACGAACAAATGCGAGACACGACAGATGTGAATATGTTTCTTTGAAGATCCTTTACCTAATTATATTATAGACACTAAAGTCTTCTTTAAATAAGAAACAATAGTTATAATAAAATATAATTCAATTATATTAGCAAATAATTGCTACTTCATAATATGTAACCAGACGAATTGTCCCTGATATTGGTGTTTTATCATTGTTCAGTCTGCTCTATTAATATGAGACCATTCATATTGTTCTTCAACTACACGGTATGATGTCATGCTCATCACAATTCTGAGAACAATACTATTTACTTTTTCTGCAATATAGTTATAAAATAGAATAAAAAAGTTGTGAGTTATGAAAACAATATCGTAAGCGATGAAAAACTGTAATGTTATTCTGGAAGGATAAATATTTATATTTAAGAGATTTCAAAAGAACAATCTTACCTACGTAATGTAGGTAATGTGAATAAGTTAATTAAATCTTTGGTATAGATGTGTGTCACGGCTAAATAACGTGTGTTGTGTTCAAGAACACTCATACATATGTAAAAGGCACTGGACCCGCCATTGGCCCGCAAAACTCTGTGAATACTAAACGATCGTCTTTGCAAGATCTGCATAGAAATTGTCTTTGAATTCGGTTTCCTGTACCGAATTGCAAACTTCGCAGCAGGAAATCGAAAAGACGTACATCTTCTATTTATCATCAACAATCGTATAATTTAATATATTAAGTATATGTTTTTTTATCTTATGTTATAGCAAGAAATTGAAAGCTTGACCTAATTGTCGTTGATATCCTTTATCAGCATTCATGATTATTCCAGTTATTTATATTATTAGTTGCGCGAGTTTGGTATCTATAAGATAGCAGCTGATAAATTATATGTACATGTATTGATTTATCAAATTCATCAACAGCTCTTTCAAGTTGTTTTCTAATATTAACAAATCACTTAATTTTCTGAACATTGTAATATTTAAAAGTTGTTATTTTTTGTTGTTTAGTTTCTATTCAATTGCACTCAAGTATTATAAAATGAAAAATGTCATAATGTGATATATATATGTGTGTGACTATTCTCTGCAAATTTTAAAAGAAATATTCGAGTATAATATTTGTTGTACTCGAATATTTGTGTTATCATGAAATTACAACATTTATTAGTGTGTTACTTACACAGATATCAAGATAAATACTACGGTCGGTTGGACAAGGTGACCTTCATTGCCACCGAGTTACATCGCAACTTAACGGCTTCCTATTCAATGTAAATTCTTCAATACCTTGTTCGTGAAGCGCAAGTTTCGTAGCTAGTTAAGAGTATTCTCTAAATAAATCGATTAGCTTAAAGTTTGTTTAACTACACTTCAGGTTGTTCAATATAACAGAAGGAAAGGAGCACGTGCTGTACGCCGCCATTTTGCAATATAAATAGCAAGATGGCGTCGAGCGGTAGGTTGGCGAAAGTACTCGGTAATTATAAGCGGCGCGGTGGGAAGGCGTGCAGAAACGAAACTCGAGGATCTATGGCCGGCCAGTGCACGCAATGCTTAGTTTGATTTATATCGCTCTCTGGTTTCCACTCGACCGATTGTTCTCCATTTTATGTGCTCGAGACTCGCAATTCTGTTATTGTTTCCGACGGCCATGGGAATTGAGTTCGCGTTAACAACGACCTTTATTGCTTCTGTGACTCTTACAGAATTAGAACTTTTTATAAGCAGGTATTATTCAAGTTCACGGCGGGTTTTGCTATTGTTACACATAATAATAAATATAACATGTAGAGATATCAGAACAAAAGTATCTCAAACTCTACAATATTCTGATCAGATACTGAATCAGAATATCATTAGTAATTATTTTATTCCTGATATTTTTAGATTGTTTGTATTATTATTGGCTTAATATCAAAATCAAATTATCATAAGTCACTACCTGATACATCAAGCTCTGTGCTATTTTCTATGATATTTGTTAACTCTACTCGTCATTGTAATAATAATTTTTGAATTTTGATGTCTCTTTGGTCACTTTTATTAGTGCTTAGTGAAAACAATTGCGTAACTGTTTGCTAAGGATTAAATCAGTTTCTTCTTATACTTCACTCTTTAAATAAAAAATGAGACACACTTGACTATGAATACGTTGAATTGTAATGCCCCATTGACGCAAATAATTTAAATTCAATAAGTAAGAGTAACGATGTTACACCACATGAGAAAAACCATATCTAGTTACTACTTTGTTGTGATTAAATAATAAGGATTCACCACCTTCCTTGATCTGCTTTATCGTATGTATGCTAATCATTATTTTTATGTAGATTACAGACTATGTATTTTATAAATAATACTGCTAGTCACGCTTATGAAACTTAAAAAAATATTATTTCATAGCTAAAAAATGATCAAGTGTGATCTTTTCTCGGTAGAGGAGTGTACCGTATATATTTATGATTTGAAAACTAAAAATTTTGTTATATTATGTTTAAATATGAGTAACTCTCTGTTTCATTTATTAAAGTTTTTTTATGTACCACCACCGTTGAGTTAGGTCAACTCTATGTGCATATGTAATAAATGCCGATTTGAAGAATAGATGTGATGACACACAGACAGACGTTACTACCTGATTAATCACATAAAAAAACGAAAATCGAGTGTACTGGATAATAATCAAACGGCTACATTTTTGAGAATCGATAAAATAGAATTAATTGAGTGCACAGTTCATGGTCGGCCAGTTATCACGCTACCACACACACTTTTAAGTTAAATTAAATATAAATATTTATAAAAAAAAAAATTATGCCACGTCGCAAACTTGTGTGGTAGTAAGTACTATGACATCATTTCCATCGTTTTCATTTATTGTACGATAAAAATTGTCGACTTGAAGTTTTAAGTTATTAATTCGTGTTTCGCATAATTAAATTAATTAAAGAAGATAATATTTTAATTCTATGAACTTCAATTCGTTATTATTTTTGTATATCAATTGAATGAGTTCTTACTCTAATATTAATAAAACAGTAATTAATGAGAAAACCGGTATTTTATTCAATTCGAGGGAATTTCCACGTCACATCCGAAAATGATATATAAGTGACCACTAAACTTTATCTGACATAATATAACCAAACTTCTATGTCAGGATATACTCGTGAATATATGTCTACTATAAATATAGAATTTTCTGAAATATGTTAACCAATCCTATTGATTTATTATGAATGGTATTGAAGAATTTCTTTATTGTAGGTTCAGGTCTAACAATTTAATTATTATATTTGTTTATATTTTATACAAAATATAAACAAACATATTCTTTTTCATTTCAATAATACTAGAGAGAAGTTTAAGCGTACTGATTTATATTAAAATATAATAATCCTGTGGAATAATATTAGCGATGAATCATTTGTTTACAAAGTGCACAAACATTCACTCATATGAATCTTTACATAATATTAAGAATTAATAGCTCTATAATATTATTATCTGGCTGAGTTTTTCGATTTCTCTTCTTTTGTCCGTTACTCACTCTTTGAAGTGGCACTTATATTTATTGACTTTGTTTTATTTTAACAGCACCCGAAGACAGAGAGAACGTATGCCAACTCGTTTGACCTCATTCCCGTGAATGCTAGCTCTGCGTAAACTTATATTGGATTTATGAAAACATTGCTATTTTTAGTCCGTATCAAGCCGCACCAGACCACACTAAATTATTATTTGTCTGCTTTACAACACAGACGTTTGCCAAGTGTGGGCTTGTTTTCAATACCAACTCATCATCGCTGCATTAATTTTATGTAAACCAATTTTATGGATGAAATTTTAAAATTTAAAATATTTTTATTACACATAAGTGTTAATACCATACATTTTGAAGAGTATTTTCCAAGAGCAGATTAGTACAACAATTTTTATTTAATAAGTTTATATAGGTTATCTATAATTATAAGCATTAATAGTGTACGAAAATAAAAACTAATTAATAATTATTTTTTACCCCCGATGCAAAAAGAGGGGTGTTATTAGTTTGACGTCGATGTCTGTCTATCTGTGTGTGTGTCTGTCTGTGGCATCGTAGCTCTCAAACGGATGAACCGATTTCGAAGCGGTTTTTTTTCATTTGAAAGCCAGTTTCCTTGCGGTGGTTCTTGGCTATGTTTGGTTAATATCGGTTCAGCAGTGTAAGAGTATAAGCTATTTTCCAAAATATTTTTAATTTATAATTATATAATAATAATTTTACATACACATTAATGGCATAACATTCGTTCGATATATATAAAAACTATACAATGTTTATAAAAACAATTTAGTTCATTCGAGCAAAATTAGTTCAGCAATATCACCCAGGGGGTATATCGGGCAACGCACGCTGCAGGCTGCTCCATTCTCACGTTCAAACCAGTTGTGCGAGTGGCCAAGCCGCATACCGATCAAGAAAGGCGCTCGCGGTGCCTTTAAGGGGAAAATAGCGTTTTTTGGCCTCCCTTAAGTATGCTGACGATTATTAGTCAGAACCAGTAAATAATGACCGGTTCCAGGAAACGTTTGGGAGCATTTTTAAACGAGGTTATCGATTCCTCAAGTCGTAATATATTAATGTTTAAATAGTTTTCTGAAGCTTTTATTATGTATTGTACCTATATTATATAGTATAATTAATTTTACCATAAATTATCTTTACAATACTGAAGTATTAAGTACTACTACTAAAAGATTTGTGACGGTATATGACAAATTATAATTAATAATTCCATTCGTGTTATTATTTTGTACGTAATTATGACCCATGCTTTAATTAAATCCCTCTCCTAATATTTGAATTTGAATGAGCTATGTATTATTTATATTATACTAATTTTAGTCAACAAAATTTAGTTTCTATATTAGACCACGTTACGAAAGTGATAATAATATATTTTTTATCTATAGTGAGTAGCTGCTTAGTTGTTAAATATTAAGATAGTCGTTAATAGTAAAAACTAAAAAAACATACCAATCGAATTGAGAACCTCCGCCTTTATGAAGTCGATTAAAAATATAGAGTGTAGAAAAGTACATAATATGTATTGCTTGTATGTATTATGAACCGTGGTAACGCGTGTGGTAAGGACATCACTATATAGTTTGTGATGATTCAGCATATAAGTTTTCTCCTTTCCAGTTTTACTTACATCCATGAAGCCTTTATCGTGTGAGGAAATAACAAACAGTATGATTTTATATATTTATACCTTTTAAGAGTTAAATTTTCATCTTATCTTAGACGAGTATTTTCGACAAAATTCCATTTCGACTATAAAAGCAACATAGGTGCAAAATGTTAGAATAAAATCAATGCGATTTAAAAAGGTTATAAGTTGTGTTTCTTTGTGTGAATGAATTAATAGTAATAAGGATCATATTTCACATCGATTGACAGGTGATTGTGCTAAGCAGTCGGCAGTCGCTGCATATCATTATGAGTCTGTTTTCTATTGCATAATTTATAAACCGGTTTTTATAAAATGTCAAGTAAGCTATGCGAGTAATAAATAGCCAGCTGTTTTCTCGCTTTACGCCTACACTTCAATTATGGATATCAGGTTTTTCGATGAATTAATTGCCTGTCTCTCAAGTCCGGTCCAAATTTGGTCATGGTTTATACAGGAGAGGGAAAATAAGGTTAATTGCGATAAAGAACAAGTCGAATAGCAACGCTCCAACGGCGACTCTGAATGTAATTGTAGGTGTATCTGGTGAAATTAATGACCGTTTTATAACTAATTTAATATTTCGCTGAATATGTATTATGCATATAGCGTGTAAGGCTTTTTATCAGTTTTATATCATTTCTCTTAAATTTTTAATGATATGCAATAAACATATATTTAATAATATAGTGTAACTGTCACATCCGTATATTTTTCAATTAGTATATGAAGGTGAAGAAATGAATTGCAAAACCATTACTTTTGTGACGCACATAACTTTATGGGTTACCACCCCACCGCCAGCTGCAAAGTGGTTGACATGCGATGCGGGACATAAAAATAGTTATCACAGTATGGCTATCCTGACCACCTGCGTGATGCCTTTGCTAAGAAAAGTCAGTGTATATAGAAAGATGAATACACTAACGAAATCTATTTATGCTTGCTTACTCTTCCCCTTCTATTTGTTGGCAGGACTCAAAAGGTTCTAAGATTGTGTTATTATGAATTTTAAATTACCTATAACTTTTTGAAATACTTATGAAAAACAAGTAACGTTAATAAAATAATGTGCTATATGCACTAAATTGCGTATATCTATATCGAATAAAGTAAATTAAATATACAAATTAAAAAAAAAGAAATTGTTTTTTTTTATCCTTTTACTTGCCGAAACAGGTTACTGTAACTGGTCTGGCCATCATTCTTGGCAACTTTATAAATATTCCTTGTATAAATATTTAAACGATCAATTTCAATAAAGATTAAAGACGTTCATAATTCATTTACAAATAAATATTTATAATTTAAATAACACTAGGTCTAATTAAATGTAAAAATAGGTTTGTTATGGAGAAAGTAGTACCTAAGTATTATGTATACGATTATATTCTATAAAATTAATATGGTAATTAATTTTCACATCATTATTAGGTTAATTGAATATTTATTTATGTTAAGACTAACTTAAATTTCAATATTTTATATAAGTATCTTATGTTATTACATGAATCAACTTTGAAATACTTTTATTTCTTCACAATAACAAATTAAATTATCATTTCTGGTTAATTATATATATTATATAATACAATGGTTAATTATATACAATACATTACAATTCAAATAGACTGAAGCAGCCTACATTTAAAGTAATTGCATTTTAAGCGTTTGTTTTTTATCTGTTTTAATTGTTTTCTGTTTCTTTCAGGTTCATCGCCAGAACGTGAATCCACCGAAATTAGTAAAAAAGGTAAGCTTTTTTACATTCCGTTTTCCTTTTCCAGTGTAAATAATTCAATGGTATGTATTAAGAATGTTAACGTTTAAACGATTTTAATACCAAATAGCCGGCGTACCACTGTCGTCACCTTAACGCAACGTTTCATGTTTTTTAATGTCACGTTGTACCTTAGGGTGCGCCTACTATTGAGATTCAAGAATTTCAGGCCGATATATATCTATCAATTTATGTAGCGAGCACGTTCTGAATCTTTCGTTAATAAAGGTCAGGGCTTACCGTCAAGAGGAAATTAAATGTAAACAGTGGCTCTACATAGCTTTTAACTACCAAGTGTGCGTATTTTAAATATTTTTCTATAAATTATAGTTTAATAAATCAAACAACAGTATTTTAATTATTCTACCATTAATGATAGCTACTACGGGACCATAATTGGTACAACTCTGTTGAATTATAACATCATGCATTGTAAAAACATACCTAGTAGGAAATTTTGTTGTATGTTATTGAGATCATTTGATAATTCGTTTACCCGTTAGGTTAATATTTACCTTTAGCATATAAATATATTCAAGCTAATATAAACGCATTTTTTATTAAAATCACGTGTGTTGTAGTTGTGGAAAAGCTCCTATAAGAACATCTTAAATGTATTTATGTTTAAAAAACGAGATCAGAGTCCCTCATTTTAAATTTAAATAAGCATCTTTGTTTGTCCATGTGACATCTGCGTATGTATAGGCTAGTTATAATTCACACTAGGCAGGCTTTAAAAAATCAGAGGTCACAGCGGACGACAAATTCATTTGTTATTATTATTTCCACATCTAAATTTCAATTCTGCGCCCGAATAACGGGGTCACATCGCTCTTTATAGCTGTTTCTACATAATTCTTCTTTCTTTTTTATATTTAAGTACATACATATGTATTTTTGTTCCATTGTGTGTTTTTCATTAATATTAAAAGTATAATTAATCATTTTACTTTAAAATTATTTGCTTTTTGCAGTTTAGATGTAATCATTTCATTATATATAACATTTTTAATTTATAGGCATCGTAACGTAACTTACAAAATAATGACATATGTACTTCCTATAACAATTATAACTTAAAATAGTTAATAGCTCACGTCCGTCGTTCGTGTGTTATTGCTGTACATTCCACGAATCTGTATGACTAGAGCCTATTGATCCACACTATAAATAACATTAAGAAAAAGGCCAACTTCATCGAAGCGATAACAGGCTTCGGTTGAGATGCGTCATCACGAATCTCATGTTTATATGTAGATATATAACTAAATGAATATTCATCGCACGAAACACCCCGAAACCATTTTATGGCGAGGAGAACCGGTCTGTCGATTTTTTGTTCATGTTATTTAAGTTGACTTGGGATCGTGCGTCGGAGCAATTACGCTTGTTATGGCTGCAACTTTACGATAAAATGTATTTATATTTATGAACACCTGCTTATTTATGCATGAGCGAAGACTGGACGGATATGATTAATCTAAAACAAGTATTTATTACTGCGGGCACGTTCGTTCAATACGACAGGATAGTTTTATCGATATAGCATGGAAATGGAAATGTATAGAACATAACTTTACACTGCGATATGGCTACGATAATGGCCTGCGATTTGAGTTGATTATTGTAACAACAATAGATATGGTAAAAATTAAAAAAATATTATCAATTAGTTGAATCATTAAATCGGGTTTTAATCACACATTTTGCAAATGTTCTAAAAACGTTAATTTAAATCTCACTCAAGTTTAACACATAAAGGCGCCATAATAAAAAAAAACATTTTTTTTTATACTACGGTGTCTTCAAAGTTGTTCCGATAAAACTTTCTATTACAACATTGACATTGACGTATGTTAAATTTATGACACGTTCAATTGTCAAGCAACACAAAAGAATCTTGTGAACATTACCAACTGGAACATGACAGAGGTCACAAGAACGAGTCAGACCAGTATTTGTGGTTTATCTCGCGCACAAGAAAGTCGCAGTGAAAGTCCGCTGCTATAGCTAATTCGCTCGACCAATAAATACTTTTCGTGACATAACAGTCAGCCAAACTGGTTTCCATTTGCGTTATACAATTCTTTTTATACTACTATACAATAAAATGGCGTTTCTCAATAATAATCTCAAAAATAATAAATAAGATTTGAGAAACGTACCTGACTACCTTTTTATGTTTTTTAAATTGGGGTCGAGTGTTACTTCTGAATTCATGCATATGTAACACTTCATCCTTTGAAGATATACTGTTATATTTACCTGACTGTCTGTCGTGTTATTTCTTTAATCTTTAAAAAAAACTAAATTGTTATTTTATGATTACGCTTACCATGTTAACTTAATAATTGGCCCGAAGAAAGTTTTATATTGGAAAATAAAAATATTATTTTACGTTTACACAATGTTGTTTTTGCAAAGCTAGTCGAACTAAGGTAAGCTAAGGCGGCGGCTGTACCGTTATAATTGGCAGGCCCCTGCGCTGCCAGCGCGCGGCTCGACAGTTGTCTTTATTGCATTAATGAGCCCGCATATCGAAGGGTCATCGTCCTGTAACCGGATCTTAAAACAGCCATAATATCTATTATTTTGCAAATATTTGACATAGGTAGAGAAATCCTTTTACCTTGATATTCTGAACTCTATATTTCCAATCCTTTAGTCAATGTTACTTCGCCAAATCGAAATGTAAATAAATCTTTAGTTGTTATTCTAAGAATCTGTAGAACATAATACGGTCACAATAAAAAGTTTTCGTAAATACAATTGGATATTATATCTCTATCATGAAAGAGATAAGATCATTATATTTTATTGCTTTTTTTATACCTTCATTTCTTTCTTTCATAAATTATTAGATAATAAAATCGGTTGATTTTAATTATTGATATAAAAACAGACCGATATAAAATATAAAAACTTAAGAATGTTTTTTTCCACGTATAAGAAGATTTAAAAAAAAACTCCACAAACACTTCATATATAAAAATAAAATTAAAATCAGAAGTTCATACGTAATTACCTTCTTTGTAAATGTTTTAAATTTTAATAGTAATTTTCATTTTTATAACACGTAATTATATATATTATGCAAGGTTAAAAACCTTTATAGGGTAAGATAAAAAAGGAGTGTTAAAATTAAAGAACAAAAATGTATAAGTATCCTTTATCCGTTTGCTATTTTATTGAGCTATTTGTTATTTGATGACGTAAATCACGAACTACTATTTGTAACGTGTGTAAATATGAATTTTCCATAGCTTCAACAAACCCGTCATGTTGCTATGTACAAGGAAAATTTCCTAATGCTGTTTTATTCTAATAAACTGATATTCTAATAATATGATACAGATTGTAATTCTAATTTTCTTATAACATAGCAAAGTTCTTAATTTGTAGCGATAATAATAATGAGATCAAACAGTAAAATTCACAAGTATCGTGTAAAATAATATATTTGCCTAAAGTTTTTGTACAAATTAGTAAAAAATTAATTTTAGATTAGATCCTCAATCTTAATATTTTGTACTTTTAACATGGTTCAGGGTCGCAATGGCGGAGTGTCATTTAACGACGCCGGCGCACCTGCGACTGGTCAAGCGAGTCTACTTCGGCCGTCTAGTTTAGTTATGAAACGTTTAATGGAATCGTGATTTTGTTTTATCTCTTGCGCAATCATTCCTAACATAGTCATCTTTAACGTCTTACATTGAACTCTTTTATTAAACGCAAATGATGTACACTACTATCGTATTATGTACAAACATATCATTCTAGGTAGGAGCTATGCAATGGTTTATAACGAAAAGTTTTCGTTATACTCACAAAGAAGCGGATTTTAATGTTGGTTAACTTTATATAAACAAAAAATATTATTTTCACAGATTGAGGTGAGCAGGTGATATAACTACAATTCGAGTTATTAAATTATTTTTACACGCTTCATATTATGAATAAGTATTTTTAAAAGATTTCGCCACTTAAGAGAAAGTGATTTTATCAATTAATACATGAATATTGAATATTCAGTGAAGACGTTCATGTCCGTTGCATTGACCGCATAAATCTGAAAAGCGTTAATAAAGTTGCTAATTGATTATTCTATGATGACTCGTGATATCGTGGTATTTTGTACCTAGTTTCGAGGTGCGTTCATATTGAATTTATTTAATAGATTGGAAACGAATCGAATGTGTCCAAGATGGCGGCTGGCGGCCGGTCGAGTCGCCACGATCTGCGCCGGAGTGTAGGCGGCTACTTTCTCCTAACGGGACCCGCTCCTTCCCCTCAGCGCTAACCGTGCGAGCAATTTATATGCGGAATCACAATCATTACGAGATTATGTTGTGAAGTAATATTATCTTAGTTATTATTATTATTCTATCTTATTTGTTTTATATGCATTAACAAATCACTTTCTATGTTAAATTCAATTTATTTATAAATAATTATGAGATAAACGTACATAAATGTTTATTAAACCTCAAAGAAGGTGAATGGCAACTTGAACTACATTAGCGTGATTTAATAACTATCCATTATGGTTACATCATGTAGAATAGCATAACTCCAGGAAAAGGCAATGGGCGCATTTGTAAGCCCGGCGAGATCATCTCGCCCCGGGGGACTCACGAATCAAAGGCCGGGCCACGATCTTTATTCCTCTTACTTTAGCGTCGACACGAACTCGTTGAACTATGCGCTCGTAAATTTAATGGAATTGATAACAACATTGTTTGTGTAGTCTATAAAATAATGTTATTGAATCTGTGTACATACGAGAATTTTGCGTCATAGCCATTTTAAGTAAACGTGTCGAGAGATACGGCTATATATACCTATTAATATAATGTAACAAGTCTGCTAATGCAGAGTTTATGTCTTTGGCATAAGTACTTACTTAAACTTAATCATATAATAATTGTTTTATGTCGCCAATATTGATTCAAATATTCTTAGGTAGTTTATGGATTTATGAAGTAGTTTAAATTATACAAGACAGGTTATTACAATATTTATGTTATTATACACTTATACAGCAGATGAGTTATTTTAACTGCACCTCGTAATACACAAGTGCGATTTTTACGACCTCTAACATTTTAGCGAAGAAAGTGCTTGGCGCCGATCCAATTCGATTCTGATTTTCTCGGAACTGCATAGACATGCAAGATCCAATTGAACAGACGATTCAATTATATTATTATATATTTTAGCTTCGAAATATTGAAAATGAAAATGTCACGCAGTACTTGCAAGCATACAACCTGCCTTGCCTTTCATTTTATGTACACTAACACAAAACTTTTTAGACTACAATAATTTGTAATAAAATATACACATATTACATCAATTCAAGCATTAACAAAATACACTTATAATAATGGTATCGATTTCCTTTCGTCATTAAAAAATTCATTGTACTATGGATACTCAATCACAAAGCGTGAAGACAAAAAAGCTACTGCACAAAAACGCGCGACCACTCTGGTCGATGCTCGCTGGTTGCGCTCACAACTTGCATTATTCCAGTATATGAAACGGAACGCACATGTGTGGCAGATGTTCAGGGTTCTTTTTTTCAAATGTATTATTACGTCCCCTCCACCCTCACTTCGCCTACGCCACCCCGTTGAGCAGTCAGTGACCTTTTTTTGTCGTTTCAGGGGGCACTTTGTCTGCGCTTTTGACCTGTTTCGTTAGTTAAGCAGTTCGTAGTATTTCTTTTAAGTACTCTTAAGCTTGAATTGAAACGTATTGTAACCTAATTATATATGACGTGTTTGAGCTAAAAATATAACGTTCAACAAAATGACACGTGCTTTGCTTCGTAGTACTTGTTTGTGAAAGGTGATTGTCAAACAAAACAACGTCGAGTTCTTAATGAACAAGTTTAATTAATTGGTAACTTTAATTTCTTTTGTTATTTTAAAGTTTAATGTTTAAGATTAGTATTAAAAACTCATAAACAGATCAAATTTATTCATTCACGTCTTCGTGTATCGTCATAGCCAGAAATATATACGTTTGTAATATTATTTAATATCATGATTTCGAAATTTTTGCTTCATTTAGATTAGCTACTACGAATTTTACGACCTAATACATTCCATTTCTCCTAATATATCATTTTCATCTAAATAAAATGTAAATATGACTTTTTTCAATACAATTGAATTCCATGATGTATTCTAGGAACGTAAAGCATTTTCAATCGAATGTAGAAAAAGTATACTTATATTGAACTGTTAATTTTGTTTTAACTTTTAATGTTCTTATTTGTAACTTAGACAATATTATATTTATAGATAATTTATTTACCAACTTTCATAACTAATTGAACGTGAATTTTTAGTATAAATGTAATATTTTTTTTCATTCTATTTCATTGTTGTAATATTTATGTGGACTTTTATGTTAACTTGTTTGATCATATCGAGTTGCTGTTGCTCGGTTTCTTACGTGACAGGACAGGGGGCGATTCATCTATTATTTATACTCGTTTGACTTTTAAAACAGGTAGTTATATTTGTTTAGTGAGAAGCTATGATACCTTTTACGCCATAATTTATACCTGTGATGAAGGATACAATAACATCTTTCTTAATATATGTAGTTTCTTTTAATTATCATAAATATACATATAAATTTAGAATGGGTTCAGCTTTTTATCTTTATTTAACAGATAAAAATAATATCTTATACTTAAATACCTATTTTAAAATATAAAGTTTATGTAGTTTACTTTTCGATAAAATGTTTATGTTATAACGTGAGTTGAAATACCATTGCATATATCGAGCAGACCAATCTCTTTTGGCATTGTGTTTACAAATTCTGTGGAATTGAATCGAGTGCGCGCTAGTATTTGTAAACAGGCAGTCACCGGGAGCGCCGTGCGTGGCTCCGAAAATACTTCAAACAGGAATTGAATCCACGCCAACTGGTGTGCGTAGACGGCGGCTCGCGCGACACTCATTATATTCTTATATACGACGCAACGTTTTACTCTCTTGATATATATTTTTTTGTAAAATTATGACTTTGATGAGCAAAACGTAAGTAGAGATAATCAACAGTTATAATGTTATCAAAATATTTCGTCAATCGGCAGGCTATATTTATGTTTTAAAATCTTAAATAACTAAATCGAAATAATTGGACCTATCGACATAATTTTATCATTTTCCTTTTCACTTGGTTTCGATTAGAGTTTTCCGGGAAATATAATTGTTATTGCTATTTATGAAGATATATTTTTATTGTTGGCAGTCGCGACTGTGTTCAATGTGCACCGCCTGTATTCTATTAACCTTGCCGGCGTCGTTCGACGTCGACTATCGCCAATAAACTTCATGATTGATTGCGCAACGCTATTTGCACAATTGCCGATAAAACTGTACAAGACAAATATGAAAAGGTGATATTCCGTAATATTGTCAATTGTTTTATTTCCAAACTTAAAATTTATGTAAATATTTATCTTAATGTATGGTTTATTATGTTAAGTGAATTGTAATACCTATAGTCGAAGTATGTACATGTCGTCACTTTAAACGTACTCTTTGACCTCTAAATGTCCTTTACAGAGTTTTAATAGTCTTTCGTATACGTTAACATCACAATATAAATAACCGCTTCCTATAATATGTTAAGTAAAATAGTTATCTTGTGAAGACAATATTATTTTAGAATAACGTTACTTGTTAAATTTATTGTTATGTTAACACATATTTTGCTACGAATCCCATTGAATGCGTTCACAATTTATAAATAATGAAATTTATCTTGAAAACTGGTGAGTGTAGATATCGGAATGTTTTGTTATTTGCGCTTTAGTCTGGCGATCGAATACGCGGATGTAGAGCGGCATGCATCAAGTTCGCTCATACATCGTCTTTATTTATCGCCCTCCCGGGTGACCTATTTCGATCTCGCGCCTGTGATCTGTTGCAGCAATACGGTGCTTCGCATTCTACTACATGTCATAGTTTCAATATACTACAAACGCCTCACAAATGTAAAATCAGAAATAATATTTGCTACACGCTTAAACAACTTTTCTTTCAACTTCATAATAATACTCATATGTGACGGCATCATTTGTGTAAACAGTTCATTTAAACAATATCTTATTTCTTGGTATTTCAACATTTAATAATATGGATGCCACATTGAGTATGTTGACATTTTAGGTATATGTTGCCTACCTCCTTTCTGTGCCGTATAACCAGTTCTCTCTGTCACGCACCGCACGCGCAGTTGATTGGATTTATATTCCTCACACGGTGCCATTACTGCCACAACGTCGCCGTCTCAAGCTGACAGTCAACCGACAAAAATTATTTCTCAACCGTGCTTGTGCGTCTTTCACATGGCTTTCCTGTTTCTGACCACCGTTAGTGCAAATATCGTTAATTGGCACCAATACCAGTCGCTACCGGTACTACATTCACTTTTTTCAGCTACAAATAAAAAGTTTTATATACATACTTATGACCTAAATGAAGGTTATTTGAGTACAGATTTTCACGTCCAAGGAGTGTACAGTGTTCTCACTGTCTAAAGACTCCCGCAGGCATTAATCAACGCTGTCAGTAACCGTAACCGTCTCCGGGGGATTAGCCGGCGAGATATTCTATTCTCCGGCCGTAATTAATCGCTTTTGGCAAATAAATGCTAGTGCGGGCGGACGCAAATAGGTTTCTTGATGAGTCTGCGACGTAATTTTGTAATAAAAGCATATATTGATTGAGAGTTTTCATTAATTACTTATTTTTTTTCATTAAATGGTAGGCGTTTATAAGTATGATAGAATAAAGTTTAAATTATTTGTTTATATTATGTACAATGACCCTTTTTATTTTTGCATAACCTCAGAAGTAGATATTAATGAAAATGGTGTAACGCGATCCAATAATAATAATGAACTCGAGTAGACGTTGCCTACTCAGTGAAAGCTTGTGGGTTTATTTTATCTATAGGTAGGTACTAATATTATAAAGAGGTAAAGTTTGTGAGTTAGTAAGGTTGTAGGGGGTAATCTCTGGATCTACTGAACCGATTTAGATGAAATTTGGTAAGAATATAGTTTGAGGTCCTGGAAAGGACATAGTTTTTACCCCGGAAATCATCCCTTAAGGAGATGAAATGGGGAGGGAAGTGTATATGGGGAAGCAATCTAGATGGTGAGTCGCTAGTATACTATACTTATATTATTGCTTGAGAGCTAATTTTTAAAAAGTTTTCTCGATGGTAATAAATATGTATGTTATATTATAATTATCACGTGTCAAGAACCTTGGCATTTCATTAAGTTTGAGTTATGAACGCCCACCTGAAGGCGATGCCCTTTGCCTATTTGATTAATTAGTGGATACATGAGAGCTACTACTTGATTATTATAAAATGTTATTAGAAAGCACCACTTCCGCTCTTAGTTACATCAAACGGTAAAAAAATAAATGCTTCAGAACGGTAATGCAACAATATAGAGCCGATCTTGATTTAATTTGCCGGATGAACATTAATTGAGTGTGCTGTTGGAACCAGTTTGGCGAGTAAGCTCGTTACGGCGAAGATATCGTAAATTAAACATAATTTTATGTATTTGGTGCATTAGGACCTGTTACACCATCAACGTAATTGAATCTCGCGGAATTAATGCTTGGAAATTTTGCGAATAGTATTACCCATTCTCACGTTCCTAGAATTTAATGATTCCGGTTTATATGAATTTACGATCGATTTCCCGTCGTTAGAATAAATGTTTAAGAATTCTCTATGTTTTAGTAATATAACGGTATTTCTAATATGACTGTTTTTACTTAATATATAGGACATTTCTAGTGGATATATATATATTTTTTATTTCTTTTAAATTACGAGAGAAAAGCCATTTGAATTCAGCGAATAGTCGATTTTTGTCGATTACATGATAGATTACATATTAAGAGTTGGCTTTTAGAAAGTTTTTAATCGTTACACTGAATTAGATTTATTATTTTTAACAAAGACCTAAGTATGATATAGACAAAATAAGTACCTAGTTTCATCACTGTTTATAGCCATTGTGGGTTTAGTGACTGACATCTATACTTATTATAAAAATAAGTCCCCCGGCCGCGTCTTTCTGTCCTCCTGTCTGTCCTCCTGTCTGTCTGTACGCGATAAACTCGAAAACTACTGAACGGATTTTTATACGGTTTTCAACAATAGAAAGAGTAATTCTTGAGGAAGGTTTAGGTATATAATTTATTATGCTTTTATGTAAATTAGCTGAAATACGGCGACAAATGTTGAAGAGGTCGCAAAAAATCTCGCCAAATGGGAACTTTCCACGCGAACGCCGCGTAAACTAGCAAAGATACAGTTAAGTAATGTACTAGAGAATTCAAAATCTATAAAAATGCTACAAAAAAGTCCGCGATAGCATATCTCTATCTCTTACGGTTGACTTACAATAACCACTTTTATGTTAACATTTTTAATTAAAAACATTACGTTATTTTCAAAGTTATTTTCTTTAGTTCGGTATTAATCCTTATCCAAATGAATATTTTAGTTAGCTTAGTCATTTAATGCAGATTAAAATTGCTCTTTACACTAAATCAATCAGATGAATAGTTTTTGAGATATCGTTGTTAGAAGTAATTAGTAGCGAAACATTTTTAATGCTTGGCGAGCATTGAGATGCCTACGGCGAGTCCATCCCCTCTGCCCCGCATCGCTCGACCGCCTGCTCAAGCTATATAAACCGGGCGATGTAGCGCGCGATCCTAGGATACTTTTTACCGCGGGAAAATATCTTATTTCTGAGGAAAAATACAAAAACTGCAATGTAAGAGTATACTAATATGTAACACCTAAGAATTTAGTTTTTGGTCATCTGAACGCGGGCGGAGCCGCGGGCAATGCTAGTAAAATATAAAACTTAAAAAATAAACAATACTCATTATTAAACATTTACTAATACCTACATAATATTTAATATGCATATTTCCAAGGTTAAGTAGTGTAGGGTTTGTTTAATACTCAGTTAGGTAACTATTGAAATAATTTTCCTTATATGTATATGTAGTTAATATGTAGGTAAAAAAAGGAAAGAATTTCGTAATATTCATATTTTAAATTATATATTCGTAAAACTGTAAATTGCCGTTTAAGTATGTTTTCGTTATTATTATTTTTTTAAATATCTCAATAAAATTAATTATTATTACTCAGAGTGTTAAAAAATAAACAACATTAAAGCTGTCGTACAAAAATAGTAAAGTCATCGATTTTTAATACGTTTAAGTTATACAAAAGGATATCTAATGTAGGTTAAGAAAGTGAAGCCGCAACGGCGTCTACAGAATACGAAGGTATGGCTGTCCCGTTCGTTGCGCAACTCGTCTATGGATAAGTAGACTGCGGACATCATGCCCGTCACGCACCGCGACTCAATGCTAATAAAAACCCAATAGCATCAGTACTAGACCTCCCCTTCCCCTCTTCACGCTTCAATTGCTCTATAAGAAAGAAGCGACCTATTGAACTGGCAGAGATCTTCTTTGATTGGTTTGGAATGGCTGTTAAAGAACGAAAATGGTTATACTGGACGACCGACGAAGTCATTGGGACGTGAAAATGTAACTATCATGATCGTAAATCGCACTACTGTAAATGTAAAGGAATGCTACTTTACTACAGTCACTCTGGCCTACTTAAAACTTGTCGATTTTCGCATGATAACGTTGGCCTTGCCGTTTTAACTGAATTGGCATTTAAATTGAATGTATTGCGATCAAATTTATTCTGCGCAATTGGCTAACCGGTTAGAGTAGAATACAATACAGTACACTAAGTAGTTGTCTGTAGACGAGATTATATATGAGTAAATGACTCATTATTGGTATTCGATGCACGACTCTTGTTACCTTTCTCAGTGAGTTCAATGATTTTCAGATATAAGGGGTAACTTTGAATATAAAATAATAATTTACCACAATTCAATCTCTATTTAAATATTTTACATAAATAGGTATTTGAACACTAAATTATATTTGAACACATTACGTAAAGTTCTATAAAACTCAGGGATGATGAATCGCCATTGATTGGGATCGACATGAGCTGATATGATATAGTAAAAGTATGATTGCGTCAAAGTACTTAACATTATCCAGTCTCTATCGATTTATATAATTCTTAAAAAGATTCAGCGACATTTTATTTCTACATTAAATGAAGCGTATTTTTTTTGTAACTTGAAATATATTAATTGAGATAAAGGAAATAACAAAATGGAACAGGAGGTATCGCTAAATTTTATTAATATGTATTTCTAATGTGTACTTTTTATATACAAAATTATCAAATAATATATATACACAAATGTACCTATGTACATTCATATTTGTGAAAAGAAAAATAATAATTTGCTACTCACTCTTACAATGCTTTCATATCTTACATCAATATTTTCTTTTTATACGTGAATCAAACCGAGTGGGGAAAGAAAAAGGGTTGGTATATACACTTTGTGAACCCTCTCACCACAAGCGGAGGGTTGACGTGTCTACCCACACAGTTGTTCACCTGTTAAATTGATGTAATAAAAAAGAGCCTCTACGTCTCAATAATAGGAGGCAATTTGGCTTGACAGTAGATATAATAACAATATTTTTGCTTATCGTTAGTCATCTGTGCGTGCCCTCACTTGTCACATTTTGCTCACTTGTACAGTTTACTGTTTTAATTTTATTTTAATAGTACAATTGTGCTTCTAATAGAATACAAAAAAGTCTACAATGTACATAATTGCGCTTAATTATTGTATATAATAGTATACATACATAATACATATGCATGTGTGTAACAGTATATTTATGACATTTTTCCGGTTTAATTACTTATAGTCTATTCAGCTATGAAATAACGTGATATAGTATTGAAATAAAACTAATTTTTGTAATTATAAAGTATTTTCAATTGTAATATTAACAATTGTTCGCGACGTAAGATGGTAAAATGCATTCAATATTTATTATTTAGTGAAATTTGAGCACGTGAAAGAAAGAGAATCATTCACGATTAAAGAAATCAGCTGCTCAGAGGGGCGGATTTTGTGAGAATAAATAAATTTAGGGATGTTTAAGTCGACGGTGCCGGATCCTTTCGTTTCCATGGCAATTGCCTGGGAGCGGAAGCTTATACCGTTATTAGATTAGACAGCAAAGACTACGAAGATCAAAGACGCGACTATTTAATAAAAGATAAGTATTGTGTACCATATATGTTTACCATAACACATATTACTTTGTTGATAGCATATTTTTTATGGAATCTTTATTAAAGTAATAGTTCTTTATTCCTAACATATTCTAGCTATTTTTTTTTCATATAAGAACTTTTTAATGAAATAGATTTAGGGTCACGATAAATTTCAATAATTACGTGATGAATATCGATCATATTTCGAAATATTAAATCATTTCATCATTTAATCATTATGAATTATAATCTTATAAATCTCAGTAGATACGATAGAAAATATTTATGACATATTATCCTCAGTTACATATATAATATAATAAATATATATATATATATATACACATATATATATATATATATATATATATATATATATATATATATATATATATATAATAAAGTAATATAATATTCAATATTGCCATTGATTCAATCCATGGGTGATAACGTAAACAACCTGGAATTATAAGGGGTAACTTTGAATAACTCCCGGGGTTTTTTTCAACCCTAAGGACACCTAAATTGTGACATTTCTCTCTGCGTCCTTTCCCGCATTTGTCATTTTAAGTTTCACAAAATTCAACATTTAAAGTCCATTTCCTATTTTAGATTACTTAAATCAGTATACTAGAGATTCGTATATAATTTAAGTCAGATATAAGCCAGCTTCTCTATCCCTCTCTTCGTA
Source organism: Brenthis ino (assembly GCA_921882275.1). Classification (NCBI taxonomy): domain Eukaryota; kingdom Metazoa; phylum Arthropoda; class Insecta; order Lepidoptera; family Nymphalidae; genus Brenthis; species Brenthis ino. Next base: position 17,220,127 of record OV170234.1, read on the forward strand.
TATCTGAATAGAATTACGAAATTATAAAAACCTATCAACATCCCTTTAAATTTTTAAGTTGTAGAAAGATAGCAATAATACTTTTATTTGTACAGTTTGGCAAGAGCCAGACTGCGGCACTACGTATTTTAAATGGTTACATACATTCAGTGGATATCCGATAAGGGTGAGCGTAACGTGTCGAAACATTACTTGGCATGAATCCAAATTACCGGCTAGTAGGTGGTGTGGGTTGACTGCATTTTCTAAGGAAAACCCTTGACAACCTGCAGTTGGCTGTTAATAACGAGCGCTTAATGCTGCTGTTTTGAATAAGCTAGGGAGGCCACCCCCGTTATGGGAGATTTAGGCAGGCTCCGCTGTGATGTATGGCCGTGTCTCGACATACAGTCATTACGGTACGGTCGATATTGATGTATGAAGTAGACTCTTAACGATTGTAAAACAAGTATTGATAGGATTGACGTCATTGTTTTTTTATTGCTTATTTGAATACATAGTCATGTAACAATGGGATTTTGTATTTTACGTTTATTAATTTTGCAACAGACTAATAAGTCTCGGAAACCACTTGAAGTATACCGATAAAATGTAGACTATGCCACTTATCTATTTTACGATATCATTTCGTAAAAGAAGGACAAGTCGACAAGCGCACTTTTTATTTATTTAATTATAATATTAATAATATTAATGAACATTTAATTATTTTTAATTTTTTTATATAAGATAAAAACTACTATAACTCATTTATCTATGATCTTTTTACACAATGACACAACATAATTCCAAGGAATCTAGAACGGTTACGGTGTCCGATCACGACTTTATTATCTCGGTTATTTTCCGTAATGTATCCTTAGTAATAATTAAATACTCTATTGTCCATATTTGTGATATAAACAGACTTGCTAAGTATTTTTAAAGTAGGTAATAGACACAATATAATTTTACAGTATTTTTTATCTAGACACTTATTTGTTAGATGTTAATGTTATGTAATTAGGAGGAAAACGTAAAAATAAATATTTTAAAGTTCATATAGTTCTAAATGAGATAAGAATATGTATAAGCGCATAATTATGTAAATGCTTGCAAATGTTTTCTGTTTCATGCTATATATGGCAGCTGAAATATTTATTTATTAGTAAAGCACTTACGAATAAACGTTACGGTGTAAGTGTGATATTATACTACTATGCAGTTCATTTTGATAGAAAGGGACAATGTATGCACAATTGTTACTGCTGAGAAACCGTAAAACAAGAAGCGAAGTCGTTACTTGCTGACGAGGTAGCCTATTCTATTATTAAGACTTTCAATTCCCACACGTAAGTTAATATAGCTTATAAATAAAAAGCTACCTGCACGAGAACATTTATATGCTGCAAACGCACACGCTATTCTTGTTAAGTGAACAAAAAAAGTGCAAATTATAACAATGGGTAGTTCGACGCCAGGAAACGTGTCTGCATTTCTCAGCTGTCTTCAAACAGTTGAAAAATATATCGATGAATGAGTCCTATAGATATAGGGATAAAGTATTTTTCAATATTGAAACTCATCAAGCATGAAGAACTCTTAAAAACAATAAACACTACAGTAGGTTATATAGTATACGATGAACAATAATTCTAGGTTCATAGTTACGGATTGCTAGTGCATGTAAGTGCGTCAGCTCGGCCTGCGAGTTGCGGTCACAGGCAGACAGACGCACGGGCATGGTATTTCATTTCATTATTATTACAACTCTTCGCCTGACGCCATTGCCGGGGCAAGCGGCTGACTTTCATCCGTAATGAGCGCTTTGCCGAGGGGCTCGACCGCAGAGTATCAACGTAAAATTGAGCCGACAGACACCTCTATAATATATTCTGTTATTATAATGCTGTAATCAGATTGTATGAATACTAAAATTTTTTGTTAATCTCCACTAAAATAACAGCGCAAAATAATTTTCGTATACTTTAATGTTACTCGTTATTTAGTGTTAGAAGTTAGAACACTTACAGACAAAATTACCATAATAAACCTGTTTGATCTCTCGACGTATATAATATTATATATTTCCTATTGTAAAAATACTAATGATTAATAATACAATTTTCTTTAAAATGTTATCTAAGGCTGACAGGACAAAGCTTTATTCACTAATTAGTGGTATCTTTATTGATGATGAGTCTCTCAGTTCAAAAGAAAAGACTGATTACAATTACTTCGCACAATGGTCGTGTGTGAGAGTTCCACGCGGGCCGCATGTATTGTGCTATTTAATGTATTATGTTATTACACCGCCTCATGCTCTATTTACTTAATCGGTAACAATAGAAACTTATAATTGTTATTAAGCGCGTGCAACGCGTTGTATTATTGAGTCTTTCCAACTGTACGTAAAACATGTTACGTGACTGTACATACTGCACCGAAGGAAACAAGTGACGGAAGAGCTAATTTCTGTTTAAATGATTAGTTATGAAGCGACGACGTATATATCAAAGGGTATTAATATTCACGCAGCGCGCGGTCGGGGCAAGCAGGCTCTACAAAATGGCTGCCGGAGGCGCGGGAGCGCAGTTCAGGCGAGTCGTGACCGCCTGGAATCCACGCGTTCGCTCGAACCCTCATCAATTATGCATGAATGCGGCTGAACGCCAATGTTTACTCTCCATGAGACAACAATTTATTGCGTCGTATGGTTTTTGACAATCGATCTTTCATTTGTTTACAATTTCATTCTTGTAAATGGACAAGATAGAAAAATACCAAATATAATCGATAAACAGTAAATAAAATTGCGAATAAGTAATACTATATCATAATAACACCGATGTTCTTTTAACAATTGCTAAGATATTCAAGAAATGTAAATCCCCCTTTATACTTGGCACGACCTACAACTCGTTTTTGCGGCTTACATTACATTTATCATAATAATATTATTAGACAACAATTTTTTATCTACCTACTATTTCAAGTTAAATAAATCGTACATATTATAATTATTTATATTTGTTCACTTCAGGATACAACGGTATAAATTACAGCGTATATTAATTATGTCTTTATCAAATTGTTGTTATTATAATAGAATCTCGTATTCAGCGAGTTAGCGCAACGTCCATAAAATGTCAACATGATTCATCATTATTGCATCACACAGTGGGTCGTCAAATTAATTCAATCGTAATATCTGTGTCTACGCCTCCGTACGCAGCTGTGTTGGCTATCGATAACGCTCAATAATAAAATACTTCATTGTTAAGAACCGTCTCATGTATGGCTATTAGTGTTGTAAGCAGTTTCTAGGCAGTCGTGGAATTTTATAGTGATACACCGTAAATTCTCCCACGCGGCGTTGTCGTTGTCAGGAAGTTGCGACGCCTGTGTAAGTCTATTTACGTATTATATATATGTATATGCCTTTCGCTTTGTAATCCCTTGAGATAGAGCATCCATATTACACGTGAACGTACTAACGTTATTCATTACACAAAGGCTTGATTATTATTTATCTAATGAGCAGGTACAAATTACTTTATGATCAATGTTATTATTCCCCTTGTTTAACAAAGTCGGACAAATTAAAATCTCAATAGGTACATTAAATAATAAATTTTTGGTTGTATTTTATAGAATAATATAAAGTTATAAAAATAAAAATATTTTGCTCACACTCATTGTCGCTATCGCAGTTATTAGCATTATTTAGATAAAGCTTATTCAAACATATAGAGTGGGTTTGTTATCAGTTGCTGCAACCAGGTTATCGACTGCCGTGTTTGCGTTTCCTATCTTTCATTCTCGTGGTGTGTGTTATCTAACTTATCTATGGACATTGCGTGATAAACGCTTATTTTTAGGAATTACTGTATAAATGTGCATGTATTACTACTATATAGTCACATGAGATTTATATAATACCAGCTATTAACATTCCTACAAGATTTTAGTTAATAAACATACCGTTATCTGTTTCTTATAACTGTGACTAAAAGGGGAACAATAAAGTGTAATTAAGTAGATTTTATAAGTAATTTGATGTTGTTACATTTGTTTTGAAGGCAATTAAAACAAATTAATTCCTTAAGCTTTGTATGTACAAAACATATAGCATTATTTATTTTCGTACCAACGCTAATATGATTAGCACAAGGCCAAAACAGATACGTGACCTCCTTGCATGTTTTGACAAAAACTTCGCAAGAATTTACATATCAAATTAACACCTTTCTACTAAGTAAAACTGATAAAAATATTATAAAATTACAAAGCAATCATGACGTATTGTAAAACTAATTAAACGATTACATACAGTGATGTACATATATCAGTTATTATTAATATCAATGTTCAATTTTTATTTAATTTGCAGTAAAAACTTCGCACATGTTAAGTTGTTTATAAAAGCATCATATCACGTTTCGGAGAAGTAAGCGGATATGATGTTAGCTCAGCTTTTAATGATAAAACTGAAAGCAATTTATATGACACTACGAATAGTTGGGGCTCTGCCAAATCGTTGGCAAGTCGTTAATACGGCCGACATGTTGGTCAACGATCGATATCTGTTTATGTTGTTTAAAATTGTCCGACTTTATATTTAGACCGGTATTTTTATGATTACATACCTATTTATATACGAGTATTTCGTCTGACATCAAAAGTATTTAAAGTTACTAAAAAAAATCGAGGTTATTTATTACTGAAGATAGGTAATTATTAATTAAATGTACTACATATTAATGTAGATATTATTAATGCTTAAATGAAGTCCCTATTGAATTAAATTGACAATATGAAAGGTGTTTTTATCTTTTTAGTTTTTATGTGTTGTCTTTATGAGCGGACTACGTCTTATCTCCAAAAACTTTCCTTTATTTTTGTACAAAATTCATTAGTCGATGAGAATACAATTGTTATTGCATTCGCTTGTAAAAATACCGCTTTTTTTGGGAAAATACTTATTAAGATTAGCTTATCAGATAATAATGAAAATACTTCTATGAATTCTATATGAAATATGAATTACCATTTATTATTTTCTGGTGAAATACCATGTCATAATAATAATCAAGAAACGATCCTAACAATAATTTAAAGCGGTTGCCAATACTTAAATCAATTAATGGTAAATTCCATTTTGTTTAATACATATAAAAAACTTTATATGCTTATAAATTATGCGAAATTAGTAGGTGTATATATAGTGTGTATAGGTGTATTACCCGGTGTATCGTGATTATCAACATCTGCCCTTCCTGTAATGTTATCGTAGGCAGTTGACTAGTACACTTTGATATGAGATAGGACGGGTGCTATGCATCGTCAGGTGCGCTCTGGGCGCGGGGGGCGCCTCCTCCCTGTCCATCCCTCGCCTTCACACCCGCATTGCCGTTCACTTGTTGCTACGTTGTGCTACGTCGCCGTCGTGAGACCGGCGCGCCCGATCCCCTCCCCTCACCTCAGACCACCGCGGCTCAGTTCTTTGTGCGCTATCGAAGCTTTTGCACGTCTGTGTTACTCGTAGCGAACAATTTCAACAGTCGTGATCTTTATACATTCATATAAAATATATGTACAGCATAGATTGGTGTAGTGTGTATAGGTGAACGCCTGGCTGCTTCGATTTCCTGACCGCATTCAAGGACACAACTGAGTGGATTGGATTGCTTTTAATTTTCAACGGTCGTCGAGAGGATCCCTTATTGTAGCCTGGATATTTTTGTGATAGTGACTTTGAACATCGGTGATTCGCCCGCTTTTTGTTGAAAGGAATTGCAAGTGTGAGAGATTACAAGTGTTTTAGTGCTGCTGAAGATATTTTTAGTTAAAGCAGTAAAACAGTGTTAATAGACCACTTACCTAGTAAGTATTTTAGTTAAAGCTTAATTTTTGATTGGCTTGATTTTGATTGATTTAATTGAAATATGACTTTAATCGATTTTAAGATCTTTGAATTCGTACGTTATAATTTATTGTTGGATAATATTAAACGATTAAAAGCTGACATACCTACTATAATGAGACTTGAAATGCTCATTTTAATAACGGTCGCACCGTATATTTTCCATTAAACCTTTCATAATGTTATAGTGCAATAAAGATAAATTAAATATTATTATTTGTAAATGCTATAAAGGAAAACAATACGAACAATATAAAATGTATAATATAACTCTTCATGTAATTACGATCATGCTGCAGTAATATATTTGGTATCATTGCTATAAAATATTATATGCCACGTAGAGTCATGTCCTAGTTGACCTTTAATCGGTAATGTTATCGAATGCTCCGTTGTGCATTGTTAACCTCCGGTACGCCTTTCGGGTTACGCTTATCGCTATTGTTTATTAAACTTTCTAATGACCCGCACTCTGCACTTGTTCCAGTTATAATTATTCTTCATTGTTCTTGAATGCCTTTCAATTATGTTCTAACAATTACTAATTGGGAAAGTATCAAGTTGTAACAATCGTACATGGGTTTTAGTAGATACCTACTATGTAATTACGCAGAATTATTACTCTTCGTTGAATTCTCACCGCGGTGTTATTTTATTTAGTGTAATATGACTCAACACTTAAGTGCCTACGCAGTTAAGCTGAAGTATTTATTGTAATATTTTATTTAATGCTTATAAAAACAAATGCTTGACATAACCTACACAGTTATTAAATGCGAGTTTTACGAAGAAATATCCATTTTGTGAGTCATGTTCGCAACGAATTGCGAATTGTAGTAAATCTCTGTCGACTTGGACCGTAACATAACAAGCTACCATACCAGTTTCTCTTTACCATTTTTAGGCATTATATGTACCATTTACATATCATAAGTAATAATAATAAATCATATTATGCACATATAATTAAACGCGACTAAATAAGTATTAATAATGCATAAGTACAGTGAAAGAAAAAGTATTCTAACACTATGTAGATAGCCGTATCTGCTTCCAAAATAGTATTTTTTGGTGGTTAGTTCTTCTTATCCGCTCAACGGAACAACAGATTGGAGATATAGTTTGTACTATAGAGCGATAAAAGACGTTATATTCTGCTACATCAAAAGACCTGTGGGATATTAGCAAGTTGCAAAAAAATGTATGAAATGACATGCGTGGTGCAGTGAGAGCATGAAATGTCGCCAAATATATTATTCACGTCGTGGCCCATACAAAGTAATGCATTGCGCAATTACCTACTTTACGCGGTGCGGTCGTCGTGGAGTCGTGATGCAACTACGAAACCATAATACCTTCAAGGTAGTGCATTACCAGTCACGATATCTGATACGTTGCCCGATCACGATCACTTTTTGTAGAGTTGAATAACATACTTAGAGAGGAAATTACACGGAAGCTCGCAATAGAGTATCGATTCGAAGAATTTAACAAGCATTACTTATTGTAAAACCATTTAATCACAAGTTATATTTATGTCCACTTACGAGATGTCCGACTGTTATTTTGACTTGTGGTTTGCGGTAATCGCAGTTGCTTCTTTATTCAATTGTAGCTGTGTTAGATAGATAGCAGACAGGTATTGCGTAATTATAGTAATGTCGATATAATTGCCTCATGGTTACGGAGAAAGCTCAGCCGCTTAAATATCTTATTAAGTACTGTAGCGGTTATTGTCCGAGTGGAAGTGTTCATTATACGGTCGGCGAGGCTGGCACGCTCTAGTGGGTTTAACGAGATCTCTACTTGAGTCAATAAACATGATACTACGAATCACATTGCAAAATGTACACGCTTGTAAAATGTTCTAGGTTTTAGATTTATGGATGCTTATGACCGTACATAATCGAATTATTGAACTGTACATACGTTACTACTATCGTAAATAGCTACATATATAGATGTAAATGATATCTCTAAATATTTTAATAACTTAAATTATAATATATAGTTTTACGTATGTACGCTACGGCATTTTTAAAATATTTTATGTGTCTGATTGTTCCACTCAATAGATTGTTTTCTACAAGGTTATATTAAATATTCAACGAGGTTTGATAGTTCCAATTCACGCACCGATAGTAATTCTATAAAGCTTTATGAATATCGTTAATATATGCTTATATCATACTTGGTAACTGCTTGATGATTTTGACCTTTTAACCTCGCAGTTTCCGCTGCAATGAAACTCAAGTACCTATGCGTTATGAGTTCTCGTTTTATTGGACAGTTAATAGCTGACGTAGTGCACTATTCTCGGAACTTGATTGCAAGTACGGAAAATGTGTACAAGATGAGTTAAATTATTTAAATTCCAGCACATATGCATAAATGGCGTAATTTTTTATGCCATTCCGTTTAAGTTAACGTAACCTAAATAATGAGTTGGCGTGTTTTATTAACATTGCCATTTTAGTTGTTCGTATTGGTGCAATAGTTGCGTCTACTCGTTCGAAGTCGGTTTATGAATAATTCAATCTGAATTCACAGTCGCTGCTTTGCTCGGCGCCCGTCAACCCAAAGTCTGTGTCAAGTTTTTGCCTCTTTTCTATCTAATGAAAAGCTCTCTCACCGGCCCCGCCTTAGCGTTTGTCTTGTCAATCAGTTGCTGTCACGCGGTGCACGGTGCTCACTTCCCCCGAGAGTTATTTGTTCCCCCATTGTACCCGACCACTGATCACTGTCGTATTGTCTCTTGGCTTTTGTTTACACTCACTCGCACATTCATTTTGTTTGCAAAACAATCTACTTTCTGGAAGTCAAACATACAAGCTTGGTTGTAAATGCAAAATTTGTTTAGTAATCTGTTGCAATAATGTATTTGTTTCCGAGAAATACAGCTTTTTTTATTTTTTCTATCTTGTAACATTATTAAAATTAGTTAAAACTTAGTTTATATTCTGTTATTATTATATATTATGTAATTATAAAAAGCAAGGTAAATTATACCAGATTAAATTATCGATGAGTAATAACTATTTTACTGTATAAATATTTATAAAGATAGATTGAAAATTATTGGGTAATATCAGGTAATATGGCAAAGAACGATTAAAATCTATTTCCGCACCTTTGAATACGTAAACCAGCATCAAATAGGTACACGAGGCGCGGCCGGCTCTTGTTTGTTTGTTATGAATAATTATTATTTATGCGATTATGTAAATGAGCATCGCCGTTAACAGCTTCTCATTAAAATTCCATTGTCGCTCTTTTGTCACGCACGCTTGTTCTTTTGTGCGTTTCGTGTCCATTTTTATGTATCCAACGGACTTTTTAATATATTCAGTTATGATATAATCCACTGTTAACGTTTCTTTTTATTATCATTGCCATTTAGTGGAAGGCTATTAATAATGCGTGTTACTTTAAATGCAAATTCGTGTTCATTGTATATGTAAATAGAACCTAGAATACGTATTGTTTCACTTTTTAACTTGGCAGTTTTTCATTATTTATATAAAATTAAGACTATTTAAATACAGAAAGGAAAACACAATAATTTGTTGATTTTGAATATCTCGAAAAATCTGTAAACTTTACCTTTATCATTTAATTGAGTCTCAAGGTTTTTTTTATATATTTTTAAATTTTATGTGCGTCGGAATGTACATACTGTCACATTGCCCCTATTTTGGTTTTTAGCCAAACGCTGTCACGTCATACGTTATCTTCACAATTTGGCGGTCGGCCAGTCATTCACGTGTGATACGCCATACCAGATCTTTGCCAACATATTTTTGCACCTTTTACCATGTCGCGATGTCGTCTTCCTGTTCCGGAGTTATTAGTTAAACGTGACTGATAACGCATTCTTGTCACGCATAACTGAAGCCGAGGCCTATTGGGGGAACTATTGTAAAAGTGGTGTGTAATCGCGATCGGGTTTCATAATTAATTGATGACGATGATATATGAAATATAGTGATTACGCCACCAATGCATACACATGCAAATAGATCAAATAGCGGATTTATATTGAACAACATTTTGCATTTTTACTGCACAATTTAGCTGTTTTGTTGCTTATTTATTTTATAGTTATTGTTATGATTTATGCTAAGTACACCGGTGTCAACTTATGACACATTTTTGCTAGGTAGTGGGCGTAGTGTGAATGAGCTTAATGTTGGCCGCCGTCCAAACGTGCTCGCATGAACATACTAAATTGTTGACGTCAGTCATTTATCAGCGGAAAAGATGCTGATTGATATTTACATGTTTATTATTTAAGTTCGCTCATTTGAAGCAAAATTATTCAGGTTTTTATCTTGGAACTTTTTTACCTACATTTTGAAATGTTTATGCGAAAACTAATATTCGTTTAATTGTTTCAGGTACAACAGAAAGTGTCAGTGCGAGTGGTGATGTGGAAAACAGTGAGGAAAACAAGTGCATAAAGGAGGTGAAGGGCGAGTGTACGAACAGTGGTGGTGAAGTGAAGAGTGAAGTGAGTGCGGGCGCGGATGGTGTTGGCAGCGCCGTGGCCTCCGAGGAGGACGATTGTGTGATAGTGTGCGCGCGCGATGCGGACGATCGGTCCGACTCCGGCGTGAGTGGCGTGCGCTCGGGCGGCTCGGCCAGTTCGGTGGAGGAGTGGCGCGGCATGGCGCACGGCTACGGCGGCGGACCACCCCCGCCCCTGCTGCACCTGCCGCCCCCGCCGCCCCCCACGCTTTACCCCACAGAGCTGCTCTGGAAGCAGCGTTACCAGCCGCCGATACATACGCCGTTGCACCATGCTATCGCGGATGACTACATGGCGGTGCCTAACTACGATAGAGAGAGACATGAAAGACTGTTACGGTAAGATTAATTACTTATTTAATATTTTATAGATATGAACACAAAATTTTTAAAAATAATATCAATCGCGTGGTTTGGAAGTTTAGGTTTCTAATGAAATAACAGTGGCATATACATATAAAGATTTACAAATCAAGTTCCAAGCAGTAAAAACAAGAATTTTAGAGACTAAATGCTAGTTGTATTGTTATCAAACCATTATAAAAACCGAGAAAACTTGTTCGAGCGATTGACCACGTAATTGATTAATCGAGATTAGATAAAAACTTAGATTCGAAAAGATTAAAACTTATGTTTTGCTTTTATTATTTTTTTGAGTACATTTGACTTATGAGTGATGACGATATATCTTAAACATTGTTTTATCGCATTTTTTGTTGATTAATTTAATTGTTGCTATATGTTTCGTTAGTCCTTAGCATTACGCATATATTGTTATCTACAATATTTAATAATGTATATTTAAAATTGTTTATTAAAGTAGGGGTACCTATTGGTAATTGAATAGAAGACAAAAAATATAATGATACTAATTTGCAAGGAAAATACAGTATTATGATAAAAAGAATCTGGTAAAATTATTTTTTGTTAGCTTAATTATAAAAAAATTAAACCAGTTTGAAGTTAAAATGTTTTAGCCACATTTAAAAGTCAGACAAAGTTAGCGTCACAAAGGAAGAAGAACTTCCGTAGTCCATTGTTATACGTCGAAAAGAATGAGAATAACTCAATAATTTACATACAATAGATAAAAAGATTCAGTTATTCAGTAGAAGTTTAGTTCTTGTAAATGCTTGTTGATTCATTAAATATGTAGATTCTATTTTTTATTATACTAGAAAAACACCAGAGACTTTATCAGCATTCATTAACTAAAATACGTTTAACTTTACGATATTATTCTTATCTATATTATAGATAAACGTACACATCTTAAAAAATCTATTCATACCTCAATAATCTATCTACATATAATAAAATTGTATAAAATGAAAAATTATATATAAAGTCGAATCTGTACATTAAATATTTTTTGGAAAATCTAATTGAAATAGACATTATTATCGATACAGAGTCCGCATCTATAGTTTTTAGAATTTTTGTTTGTCTGTCTGTCAGTCTGTCTGTCTGTTACCGCATCACAGAAAAACTACTGGAGGGATTTTGATAAAATTTGGTATGGTGATAGCTGGTTATCCGGGTCAACATATAGGATACTTTTTACCGCGGGAAAATAACTCATTTCTGAGAATAAATACAAAAACTGCAATGTAAGACTATACTAATATGTAAAACCTAAGAATTTGGTTTTTAGTCATCTGAACGCGGGCGGAGCCGCGGGCAATACTAATTTATATATAAATTCAAAAAATCTTAGAAGTAATTATTATTGTGATAAATACTTGTAAATTTGATTAGCTCACATGATTACCGTAAGTTTTTATAAGTATTTTATATTTGACCGATAGCATACGTTATTTATCAAAATATTTAATTAGATTATATATCATGTGACTTTGAAGTGGTGTTTTATACTATAAATATTACCTACAGTTAATACCTATGGTTTTTTATGTTTATTTACGTATACAATGAATATGTAATAAGATTATGGAAATAAAGGTTAGACTATGCTAAGTAAGGAAAATAATATGTAGGTACGCTTCGATCAACAGCAACTATCTATTACCTATTTCCATCAACAATACTATTGTTGATGGAAATAGGTACGTAAATAGATGAGGGACAAAAACAAAATTAAGATATGAATTTATTCCTCGGGTACTTAGATCTACGAATGCGGCCAAATAACAGATGTGGGCGATTATTCTTCACGATTTATTGAGGGTAGAAAGGCAAAGATTCACCTTCGTCCCAAAATAGGCTGGGCTTTGTATATATTGCTCTATCTTTTAAGCCTAATAGCTATAGTAATCCTGAATGTGGTGGTTCATTTAATTTATAAATACATTAAAACATACAAATACATACAAAATAAAACTCTTTGAGGAGTAATGGAAAAAGATTATTGATAATATAAATTGATCCCTCATACAAACTTGCATCCCCATTTTCACCTCCTTAAGGTATGATTTCCGGGATAAAAGATATCCTATGTCCTTCCCAGGGTCTCAAATTATCTTCTTACCAAATTCCATCTAAATCGGTTCAGTAGATCCAGAGATGACCCCCTACAACTTCACAAACTCACAATTCACAAACTTTACCTCTTCTTTATAATATGTATTAGTATAGATAACATTTAATTTGGAAATAAAAAAAAAAACAGAAACAAACTGTTGAATATCTATTATTTAATCATCTCGTGTCACGGTGTTTGTAGTCGCACTCCTCCGAAACGGCTTGACCGATTTTAATGTTTTTTTTTTGTGTATAGGTATGAGAATAGGTCGTAAAGTATTTTTCCCCCTCTACCCACATCCCCCAATTTTTAATCACGATTTTAGTATTTTTGTATGGACAACACTACATAAATACGACGAACTCGAGCGAAGCGAGGGTGAGTCGCTGTAAAACATAAAGCCAAAGAGTTTTTTTGTAGATTGAATTCGGGCGTAGCCGCTTTTCGCTGATTCGGTTCTGCTAGTAATATAGTAAAAGCCGGTTCTGCTAGTAAAAATAATATAAATAATAAAATCATCAGTTCGTTTTTGAAACTTGCACTTTGTACAGCTTGATTTATTATTATCAATATTTTTATCACGCTGAACAGTACCTTTCCGGTTTATATGCATAATATGTTACACTAATTGTAAGCTTACGATTAAAATGTGATGAAAAAATTGTTATTCAAAGATAATTAGGTAACAATTTTAGTTTTTATATTAGAAGGAAAAACATAGGAAACATTTTTATTGTTTTAATGCCTACAAGTAAATATAAATAGCATTATTTCGAGGTTATTTATTACGTAAGGCCTGGAAAGTTGTTTTGTAGTTCAAGGTCAACAACATGGCGAGGTTTCGTCAAAAATATCTCATATTCCAAAAAAAAAACACAAAGATGCAAAAATCATGCGCGTGTTTTTAAAAAATGTTGATTATTTTCTTTTTAAGTAGTAATATTTTAGCTATGTAAAACTAATGTAATTTACGACAGAGGTCGAGATAAGCCTTAATTATTTTATCCTCATATGGAAATCATGTAAATAAAAAAACAGAAACTAAATATTTACAAAAGACTCATTTGAAGGTTGAATATTTTGAGGCACTAACAACAAGAACACCTTGAATTTATTTTTACCTTTTCTTTTAATTTCAACTCCTCCGTAATAAAGTTTTAAATGTCTTTGGAAATACTCTTAGTGATTTTATAGGACTTCTATATTACAACATTTTGTATAGATTTAAATTACACAGTTATTTTAACTTTATGAAGTTATACTTTTTTTGGCACGTTTGGGAAATATTATGAGAGTAAAATTTTTACGATAAGCTTGCACACCGACAGCCAAAAACAGAAACAAACAGACAGTTGTGACATACGAGATGAAATCTTTAACTATTTTTTTTCTGTTGCGCTAAAGAAGTATAACTTCTTACGTGCCTACATGACACACACACACGTTTTTTCAATTTATATAATAAGCGTAATATATGGTATAAATTCTTAAGTGATTTTATTAGTCACCGCAGTAAATAAACTCAAAACTACTGTAAGTTTCTAATATTAAACATAAATATTCTTTAATGTCAAGTATAACTCCATTCGTTTAAAGCATACCTATAGCATAGTTTCGAAATATGTCTTTGTTGTTGGACGAAACGTTACGCCATCTCTGACTCAGGAATAAGACGGACATAAAAAAAAGTGAAAGTTGTATTTAGAGATCTACTTTTACCTTTTTAAAATAAAAAATAATCAACTTGATAGTAGGTGTTATTTTCCTAATCTTCAGTCAAAATTTACTAGGGATTTTATTTAAAGCTTTTAATAATTTATATGTTTTAAATATCTAAATATTTAGAATCAATGAAATATTAATGTGGTGATGAAATATTAACAATTAATGTATATATGCATAAAACATACAGAGAAACTAATCTAAAAACTGATTAATATATGATTAGCATGACCTACATTGGACATCATTGCAGTGGTCGCTGATAATATACACATTTTGACATTTTTTATAATTAGTCCAATTGTAAGCCAAAATTTTGAAGGGTTGTTAAATATTTGTCTTTTTTTTTGTCTACATATTTGTTTTTTTCTTGATCTACATATTTATTTTCATATTTAGTAAGTACTGCTTTAATAAATAAAGTAGTACATTTATACCAGTCAAAATTCTCAGTTTACTTTAACGTAACCAGGTGCTGACCTATTCATATTTCTCAAATATCGTCTCATAAAATTTTATTATTAATAACCAGTGCATTTAGTTAAGAGAGCATTTTGGTATTGCTTATGTAAATCACTTCGTCGTAATAATTTAAATTATGCATTTTAATCATATCTAAGTTCATTATACCTATATATCCATTTTAGTGATCGAGAAGTTTAGTTTCCTCTGTGCTAAAACAACGTTAGGATTATTTATACTACAGTATGGTTTTAAATCTCATTGTATGCAAATTACCATGTCAACATATAATTCATGACTTCATTAATTAAAATAATTAATTCTAAAACTCATTAAAAATCCATAATTGTTTTATTTCATGAAATTCTCGTAATATGTACGTTATGTTGCGAGAATTTTACGTAACAAAACAGTTGTTCTTTCACTTCAAATTGATATCAGCGATTTTTGTTATCACTGTTATTTTCTTCAGATATTATTGTTATATATATATATATATATGAATGTTTAAATCATCATTTACCTATCTTCAAAGTTATCTCGGAATGTTTAAGATACAAAATTTTAGTTTTTATGTTTAGTTATGTTTTTGGGCACGGAATAATAAAAATAGACCTTTCACTTAGAAAATTCACAATTGCATATATTCGTTCTGATACCTACATATATCCATGATTTATGTACTACTTTACAAGCAGTGCTATAAGAACATGGAAGTATTCAAATGACTTTAGACTTGACTTGTTTATTAATTAAATTACCATATTTAGTACCTCAATTTTGTGATTTATTCAATTACGTAATGTTTATCATATTATATTCGAATAATTAATATTAAATGGAGTCATTTGAAACATTGTTGAAGAAAAATGATTTGATATATTTTGTATTATATTTTACCTTAAAACTAAAAATAAACTCTGAAACTATTTGCCATTGCATTTTAGTATTATGGGAACACCATATATTATTATGGGTCATTATTATGGGAACACCATACATTATAATAGAATTATATTTATTCTGCATTAGGCATACAATCATGTCAACGTTGTCTATAAACTCCTTAGCAATGACATTGACAGAGTAAATTGTGTCAACCGTGAATGCCTAAATGTCATAAATTATGTTAAAATGTATTCCTTTTGAAGGAATTTTTGGCAAGTGTCAGACATTAAACAATATTAATACGTACCAG
Source organism: Brenthis ino (assembly GCA_921882275.1). NCBI lineage: Eukaryota > Metazoa > Arthropoda > Insecta > Lepidoptera > Nymphalidae > Brenthis > Brenthis ino. Next base: position 17,236,423 of record OV170234.1, read on the forward strand.
TTATTATGAATATAAAACAATAAACATAAAAAAACCTGTTTGATATTAGGTAAATAGCTACGTTTTATAATATTTTTTATAAATATTTTCTAAATGGTGTTGTTTTGAACTGAATCTTTTAAATTAGGATATTCTCATGTTCTCTGATTCATTCAACCATTAGGAGTTTTTTATAAGTGTGAGTTTGTTAACCATAAGACTTTTGGTTACAATGTTTATAGTATTTGTTGTTAGAAAAGACTTACAGCTACGTCTGATTTATATATTATCTTATAAATAATATATTTAAAAGTAAAAAATACAAAAAGATTAAAATACAATATTTCATTTCACTTTCAATATGACCTTGACCTAATTGCATTTAAAAATCAAACTATCTTTTTAATATAATAGTATTATTATTATAATAGTATATTGTATAGTTTGTTAAGGTTATAGAAACTAATACTTTATTATTAATTTTAGAGAACACAGAGAACGGAGGGAACAAGAACAACAACAACAGCGAGAAATGCTGGAAAAGCAACAGAAAGAAAAGGAAAGAGAACGGTTAGAAAGAGAACGTGAAAGGGAAAAACAAGAAAGGGAAGAAAAAGAAAGGAGAGATCAAGAAAATGCTGCTTCGAAACTAGTGTCCAGGCATTTCGAGGAATCTCTTAGACTAGCAAATCAAAAGGTTTATATTTCTCATTTATTCTCATTAGTATTTACAAAACTACGACTTATTATCCTATACTACTGTATAGTTTTATTTGACCTTACAATAATGGTGTTTTATTTCTTTTATAGCGTGAACGCAGTATGTCGTGGTCGCTGTTAAATAGTCTAGCACCGAACAGAGGTGCGGCTGCACCGGAACACGATCGGTTACGGACCTCTGAGCGCGCGTACTACTCGCCGCCGGCGCACCCGCCTGACCGTCTCCCACAGCCCGATTATGCAACGCACGCGCAGCACAACCCCCACGCACCCCACGCGCCGCACACACAGCATCCCTCGCGCCATTCTTTAGCCAAATCCGATAAACACCCCGTCCTTCCTAAAGGCGAACCAAATTTTGCCCCGTACAACTATCCAAACTATAGGTACGATAAACTCAAAGATCAACTCCTACCGGCGCCCCCTCCTCTTGTTCCTGAAAAAAATTCTGTGATAGTTAAGCACGATGCCAAACAAATACACTTAGAGCAGAAGCATCCTTATCCTAGTAAGCCGAGAAGCGAACCATCCCCACACTATCTTCCATCGCGGCCATATCGGACGGGGCTCTCTCCTCACGCCCCGCCTCATCCACACCCCGCGTTGCAAACGTCCCCTCACGCGGCGTTACCGGCTCAAGACAAAAATCGAAGACTGTATCAGCCTCAACCGCAAAGGTCGCCAGCTGCTTATTACCAAGCTGCGCCTGCGAAACCAAAGGTTTCTAGTCCGGCTCCACCACACATTTATGGAAAGCCAAGCAGCAATTCCCCTGGACCTGCACCTGCACAACATTTCGCAGTAGCAGTAGAACCTCCACTTCAACTCACAAAAGCTGAGCCACCTCCGGTACCATATCCTCCGCCGTCTGCGTATTCCCCGGCGCCGCGCACGCGACCGCCGCCCGTTGCACATTCGCGGACCCCTGAACCTAGGCCACCTCCACGGGCACATGGTGATCTCACAAATTCATCATCTCCATGTCAAACTCAACCTTTGGATCTTGGTGTTGCGAGAGAAGACCCCGATCGTCTCTCACCCAGAAGACGGTGTCCATTCGACCCCGCGGATTCGGAATCCAAGCGCCGACGACTAGAGAGTCCCGCGCCGGAACCTTTAATAGCGGCAGCTGCTAGTGTTGGTCGAACGCCGTTAGGATCGGAACCGGCTCCACAAGCTCCGGGTCCCCCTTGCGATGTGCGCGTTCCATCAGCGGATGGTAGTATTGAAACCCCAGAAAAAGCGGCCGGAGCTTCTCCCGCGCCGCAAATTACGCCGTCAGCTAGTCCTGCGCCTGCGACACCAGTCCCCCCAGTAGCTTCAACACCGCCCATTGCCCCACCGACGACGTCGTCTCCTCCCCACACTCCTCCAGTTACAACAGTAGCTGATAGCGACACACCTGCCAAAATTGCATCTCCGAGCCCGAGGGATGGATCAGCGCCTGTACGGCATTTGGGCAAAAAAGCTTGGCTACAAAGACATGAAACTGCGCCCATCGGCGAAGGAGATTGTTCAGGTGGTGGCGGAACTTGTATAACCTTACCGATGACTATCACTCGTATGTCGGAACCAGATGATTCAAGTTCAAACATAGTTGTACCGGTTGCGGCAAAGTCAATCCAGCGAGGTGCACGAAAAACGTCAAAACCACGAAAACCAAAGGAAGTGAACGGTCGTGTAGACGACGCAGAGGAGGACAGTTCGAGTTCAGAGCGCGAGTCTACATCGCCACCGAAAAGAAAGCCGCCAAAAGCGAAACGGAAAAAAGGGACGGTAAAAAAAGCGAGCGATGAGCCTAAAAAAAAGAAAGCATCAGAAAGTGGCAGTGAGAGTGATAAAGAAAGTGATGATAAGGACTCTGATTCAGGTGGCAGTGGTAGTGGTAGTGGGAGCACGTCCAGTAAACGTGGTGGTGGCCGAGCTAGGGGTCGTAGGTCGAGGGGTGGAGGTCGTGGAGGTCGCCGACGAGAAGATCCCCCACGTAGAACACCATCGGCCGCCCGGACTAAGTCAACATCTGAATCGTTTCTACAAAACGGGCCATGTTTTGAAGTGGCTCCGAGATTAGCGAAATGCCGCGAATGTCGGTGGTCTCCCGCACAAAGGGACAAGGACATGCCGAATATATTTTGCCGTTTTTACGCTTTCCGAAGACTGAAGTATGCCAAGAATAGGCAATTAGCTATAGCCGGCTTCTCGGACCCTTATAAGGATGCTGAGGAGGTAAGCAAACCTTTGTTTCATTTAATTGAATGATGACTATAAAGTATAAAGAACTATGACGAATTATTTTATTATTTATATACTAAATAGACATATTGTTTTTTTTATAGGAGGATAAAAAATTATGGCTGTCGTCATCTGCCGGTGCAGCCGAATTAGACATCGAAATGAGTTGTTTCCTATTAAGAGAAATCGGGGATCAGTTCTGTGAACTGCTACAGCAAGAGAAAGAGGCAGAATCACACCATATAAATGAAGGTACTTTTCGATAATATTAGTCTTTTTCAAAGAAGTAATTTTTTGAAGTTTTATTTTTAAATTATATTTCAAGTTTATTGGGTATATTAAACATAAAAATACTAAAAAATTTTTTATTAATTAATCTATTTATTAAAAAGTTAGTTATCACGTTCTGATTTTTTGTCGTGTAAAAAAAGTATATTTTATTCAATGTACATTTCCCACGATAATAAAATAAACATGGGAATAATAAAATTCTTTATATTAAAATGAATAATATTATCGTGTATTATTATAATATTATATATAATAAAAATTAAAATAACGGAAGACTACACAAACAATAAACATAGAACTAATTTTATTCATTCCGTTTAGTTTTACTAAAATTAAAAAAAAGTGTGAGTTTTTATATTTCCCTCCGAGTTCATTAATAATTATCTAATTTTAATTTATTGTTGTAGATAAAACGATAGCATGGAAGCGAGTAGTGCAAGGAGTTCGCGAGATTTGCGATGTTTGTGAGACCACGCTATTTAATTTCCATTGGACGTGCGGGAAGTGCGGGTTCGTTGTATGCCTCGACTGTTATAAGGTGAGTTTAGTTTATATTAAGAGTACTTTTATCTAAAAAATATTTTAACAATAAAACTTTCAATATGTAGATAAATTTTAATTACCTACTCATAAACAAACAAACATTATATGTTGTGACGTATATTACAAAGAAAAATAATAAATTTAAACTTCATATAAGAAATGCTCATAGTACCTACATATTGACTGAAGATAGTAAACTAAATTATTGACAACCGTAAACATCAGCCACAGGATAGTAATAGCTATTTCCGTGCCACAAAACCATTACATAGGATGCACTTGTTATTGGTTGGTTTATTTAACGAACAATCACATCTTCTCTTCAAAATAGTTAATTAAGGCAAAAGTTATTTTTTTACACTGTGCTTAATAATTACGAGGAATTGTCAAAAAAATATAAAAAATAATACAAGCCTCACAACCAATGCTGTTTATATTTTTTTTGCTGTTTATATTTATATTATACTAGCAATAGATATAAAACAAAATCAAATCTATCCCTCGGGAACCGTATATTTTTCCGGGATGAAAAGTAGCCTATGTGTTATTCCAAACTAATCTATCTCTGCCAAATTTAATCCAGATCCGTTAAGCCGTTCTGGCGTGAAAGGTAATAAACATACTCGCAAACTTTTACATTTACAATATTTATACAGATTTACTATCAGGTATTTTGGTATTTCTAATATATAGAATCTGTTGTACATACAAATATTTTAATAATACATATTTCATTTTAAACAGTCAAGAACGTCCGGTGAATCGGGCAACTCCCCGACCGAGAGCAATAGTTCCGCTAATACCTCTACCAACGGTGAAAGAGATTCATTTGGGTAAGTTTGTTATATTTTAAATCACTAGTTTTTTCATGTGATAGAATATATGTACAAAAATACAAAAATAAATAGTTTATTCCATTCAACAACAAGTATATAAATATAAATATGTCGGGACATTAACACACGTCACCATCTAGTTCCATGGTAAGCTACGAGGTCTGTGTTATGGATACTAGATAGTTGATACACTACACTTATATAACTTTTAAATACGGACACATTATAAATATAAACACCCATGGCTAGAGTACAAACATTCATGCTCATCACACAAATGAATGCCCCCAGCGGGACTCGAACCCGCGACCGCCGGCACAGCAAGTAGGGTCACTACAAACTGAGCCAAACGTGTCGTCAATATGGATAGTAACAATGTAGAAAATCCTCTTTTAAGTAAAAATGCGCGTGCCCAGAGGATTTCGCTCTTCCATAAATAGTACGTTTCAGCTTAATTAGTTGAGATGAAACAATCTAATGATACAGTTATCTCCATTCAGGGCTTTGCTTAAATGTATTGAGACATTACGGCGTGAAGGAGGAAACAAATTTTATTTATATTCTTGGTATTTATATATAGAAAAAACAAGTATAATTTGCGATAAGGTTGTTATTATTGTTTAATAAACATTTTCCTCTAAACTCCGTGTATAATGACTGTACAACTCAATAACAAAAAATATTATGAGCTCATAATGAGGTAAACATTGGTTTTACGTATTTATTTATATGCCTATTTTAAATGGGGATACAGTATTTATAATAACAAGATAGGGAGATGTATGTATACAATTACGTTAATAGGCTAAGATGTTAAAAGAAGTACTTTAAAAGGTACTTTTAGTAATATTTCTTATTAAGTTTATATATAATCTCTTATTTCCGTATACATCTCAAATGAAAATGGATTGTTATTTTCTGTACGAATTACAATTACGAATAGAATTTATGGTAATTTTATATTCATGGACAAAATATTTTTTACCGACACCTCCAACAAATATTGTTATATTTTAGCCAATGCATACAAAAACTTAACAAATTATATACTAAAATCTTCCTCGAGAACTACTCTATGCATTGGTGAAAACAGCATTAAAATCCGTTGCGTAGTTTTAATGATATAAGCATACATAGGGACAGACAGCGGGAAGCTTTGTTTTATACTATGTAATGACTAATATAATCCACATCTCTTCCAGATGGCTAACATGTACGTCAGGGGGTGCTCATCCTGCCCGTAGACTGTTACTGACCCAAATAGCAGCCGGGGGCGCTCTCACCGCTGCGGCCGCGAGGGCTCATAGGGCTCGTGCGGCATTCGCCCTCCCGCCCTGTGCCTGCGGACACAGTACAGACGCCCCGGAGCCCATGAAGACCGCTGCAAGGCAACTCTTACAACGGGCTTTGCAAAAGGTAAAGCTACTTCTTGAACGGCTTTTTCTGTACTTAGACAGCAATACCAATAAAGCTATGGGATTTAGATTGTTAGAGAATTTAAAGGACTTAGTTTATTTTATGTGGTATATTATTGTTCGGTTCAAAGGTTGCTCTACCGAACACCTAAGCAATAATTCTTAGTAGGTATGTTATAAATACGTAGAAACACGTCTAAAAAAGGTAGCACATGTTCGGACAGCAATCAAACCGGCTGCATTCATTATCATCAATTATCAGTATAGCATATAATTAAATCAATAAACTTTATAAGACTGTATTTAATTTTGCGATCGCTTAGTGGTAGGTCGCGTCCCCTACATTTATAGTTTATTTTATGTGGTAGATTATGTTGTTTTGGTTTTTGCTGAGAGTTATATCGAAATATCATTTCTAACGTGGTTTTCTACTTGTTAAAATGAGGAGAAAAAAACGTGAGGATATTTGCGAGGTTCTGGAAAACCTAACTATTCGTTGCAAGTGTTTTAAAGTTTGCTAACATGCTTTGGCCTAGCTGTACACTAAGCCTACTTGATTACCTTCATACTCACACATTCAAGATACCCAGATGGTACCCGTGCCCTGCTATGGGACTTAAAAAGGGTTGAGTTAGTATATTAATATATTCTTTACTGCACAAACAAGTAGATAATGCAAAAAAAATAATACACGAAAGTGACGTGGACAAAGGAGAACTTATCTCTATAAGAGATCTCTTCCAGTCAACCCACAAATGTGGGAAATAGTGTTAAATAGCGCATATAAATAGTATATTATACCATTTATAGAGAATATCAACAAAGCAAATACAATCTTTATTTAAAAAAAATACCTTAACCGTCTTTATGTCGTATGTATCTCATATACTATTATAAACTAGCGACTCATCCTCGCTTCGCTCGGGTTCGTCTCTAGGTACCTTTTAATCGTTAGTATTGAATAGATGGACTATATTATGTATTAGTATTCAAGTAGTTTATAATATTAATTTTAAGGTTGTGTTCATAATATTATAAAGTAGTGGTAATGAAAAGAAAAATGAGATTTTTACGTTTTTTGCGTGAAATTGTTCCATTTTTTCTCTTCATAAGAACCTTTCTCGGACATCAATGAATATTTGACAAAAAAAAATAGCCGAATTGGGCCATCCGATCTCGAGTTTTGCGCTTAGCAACACATTTTGCCCATTCATTTATTATTATACAGAATTAGACAAAAATATTTATAATTGATTTTCTTTTATAGAATATCAAAAAAGAAGACGTCAAAGAAGAAAACGCTTCTACCAATGGCTCTTCACCAGTGAAATCAGAGAATGGCAAAACTGGTTCAATAGTTAGCTGGTTATCAGATATACCTATAAAGGCGGAAACGAAAGAAGACAAGTCTGACACAAGTTCATCAGAGTCAGAAGAGGGCAGCAATTTTTCAACGCTTCGCGAGCTATTAATACGGCCGGCGCCAGAAGGCGAGGTTCCACCCAAGAAGAAGCAAAAGAAGAACAAAAGTGACATCCTCGATGACGTCATATCCAGTGTTGTAGATGAAAAGAAAGATGGCGAGACTAAACCCTTCGCGTTATCAAATGTGGTTAAGAGATACGACCGAGGGCGCGGCAGAGAGGAGTTGCCCATACGGATAATGACCTTGACTGAATCTAAGGTGTTATACCCAGATGTTCCTCACGCATGGCTCTGTGACGGCAAGTTATTGCACCTCACCGATCCTGTGCATCCCGGAAACTATAAACCTTTCCAGGTAATTATATTTTATGTTTCTTTTTTATAGTATACATTCAATTTACTTTTTGTCGTTTGAGAGTTTTTAATGGTGCGATAGCTGTAGTTTCAAATAGTTCTATTTAAGAACTTAATAATCATTAGAACTTAATAATAATGTGTAATGCAGTAAATCTTATTCATAAATTTGGTAGGAATTATGATCAGTCAGGTCTATAAATATTTAATACAAATCATTTTTTTTCTTCAAATCAAATCATGCATTAATTTCATGTTAAGATTTTCATAGCTTTTAATGAAACAAATGATCATATGTTGCTCATTATTACAGGACCAATGGAAACGTGGGCAACCAGTTTTAGTATCAGACGTGTCGAGTCTACTCGACAAGGACCTGTGGACGCCGGAGAGCTTTTCGCGCGACTTCGGCGACGCGCGCGTCGACCTCGTGAACTGCGCGTCCGGCCTCGTCGTGCCCAACCAGCCCGCGCGCAAGTTCTGGGACGGCTTCGAGCTGGCGGCCAAGCGCCTGCGCGACGAGCGTGGCGCGCCCATGGTGCTCAAGCTGAAGGACTGGCCCCCCGGCGAGGACTTCGCCGAGCTGCTGCCCGCGCGCTTCGACGACCTCATGCGCGCGCTCCCGCTGGCCGAGTACACCTCGCGCCACGGCCGCCTCAACCTGGCCGCGCGCCTGCCCGACTGCTTCGTGCGCCCCGACCTCGGGCCCAAGATGTACACGGCGTACGGCGGCGCGGGCGGCACCACCAACCTGCACCTGGACGTGAGCGACGCGGTCAACGTGCTCGTGCACGCCAGCGCGCCCGCCGACGCGCCCGAGCGCGCCCGCGAGGCCGCGCGCGCCGCCGACGAGGCCGGCGTGGACGTGCTGTCGCGCAAGCGCGCGCGCCTCGCGCCGCCCGCCGCGCTCTGGCACATCTACGCGGCGCGCGACGCGGACAAGATCCGCGACTTCCTGGTGAAGGCGGAGCTGGACCGCGGCGCCCGCCCGCGCGCGCACCACGACCCCGTGCACGACCAGACCTGGTACCTGGACGCGGCGCTGCGCCGCCGCCTGTACGCCGACTACGGCGTGGAGGGCTACGCCGTGCTGCAGTGCGCGGGCGACGCCGTGTTCGTGCCGGCGGGCGCGCCGCACCAGGTGCGCAACCTGCTGGACTGCGTCAAGGTGGCCGAGGACTTCGTGTCGCCCGAGAACGTGTCGCGCTGCTTCGAGCTGGCGCAGCAGTTCCGCCGCCTGTCGCGCCAGCACGCCAACAAGGAGGACAAGCTGCAGATCAAGAACATCGTGTACCACGCGGTCAAGGACTCGCTGTGCTGCCTCGAGGACGCGCTCGCCGCCGACTGAGCTCTCGCGTCTCTCGCCCATTTGATCTCAAATTCGAACGTAACATTATTCGCTAAGTTCCGCATTTAACGTAAGGTTGGGAGTGTGATACGCGCTGTGCGCTGTGCGCCGAGTGTGAGTGGGAGCGAGTCGTCCGACGGACGCGTTGTGCAATGTTAGTTAGTCCGGTGATGACTTGGCGTGGATTGTTTTATGTTCCTTAATCGAAATACAAACTTTTCAAGTTTAATGTAGCTATAGTGTATGTAATGTGTAAATTTTTAATTCGAATTCCATCGAGTACATGTAAGAAGTTTTTACTTTTAAGTTATTGTATTGATATAACGTATTCGCTCGAAGCATTGTACATTAAACGCGGCGTGTAGATAAGTTTCTCCTATATTAGATTTGTCGATTCAGTTGGTATGTCATGAGAAAGAAAGTTTAAACAATGTGACAATTTTAATTTGTCCTTATTGCTGTACTAGGCGAAAACGAGTTTTTTTTGTACTGTGTATATTATGTATGGTTATAAGTTGGAATAAAGAAAGATGTTTATATTAAAAGTGGTTTTTATTGTTCCTTTAATAAAATCCTTGAAATTACACGAGAATAGCTTCTTTTTGCTCGCTCAAAATATAAGAATCTTAATAATATGTTTTTCTATAAGTTAAATAATAAAGTATGAAATAATTTGATACACAACTACATGAATTAAAACAATTGAAATACTTTAAGATAAAAAAATATAGATATTATTTATAATTTTACAGCAAAGTAATTTTGAAACTATCACTTAAAAACACATGTGGTGCCATTTAAAATAAGTAAATATAATGAATACGAATTTCTATTTGTAAAATAAAATTATTACGTTTATGTATTTATATGACGAGTACTATATAAATATTGTAAAGCTAAAGGGATTACTTGAATGCGCTAATCATTCAACATATAAACTACGCGACCGAACTTTGGGCAAAAGCTATTATTAATAGAAATAATAATCTATACATATAATAAAATTGTAACTAAGCCAACTCTGTACATTAAATTTTTTTGGAAAATCTTATTGAAATAGACATTATTATCGATACAGAGGCCGAATCTATAGTTTTTAGAATTTTCGTCCTAAAAACCTAAGGATTTGGTCATCTGAACGCGGGCGGAGCCGCGGGCAATGATAATATATATATATATATATATATATATATATATATATATATATATATATATATATATATATATATATATATATATATATATAATAAAAGTTTAAGCATTGTATGATAACGTCAAATCAAAGTAAATACGTTATTATTATATAAAATGTTTTCCGTTACGTTTGTATTTGAGTACACGCATATAGGCATACAGTTGTTACTATTGATCTATTTTTTTTTAGAAAAAGTAAAGAATGTTTAATTTTTATATATTAAATATTTTACTTTACGATCGACGACCGATTGTAACGCCATCTGTTATAAACAATGATAATAATTCGAAATATTTTTGTACTGGTTTTGCTATTCCACAATAGATGGCGCTTTTTAATTAAAAAATAATTTGTCAAAAAAAATAAAAAAATATATGCATTATATATACAAATAAAAAACCTGAAATGTTATGTAGTAAATTAAGTTATAAAAACGAAATAGAAATTTTAATTTTATTACTATACAAATTACCAAATTTTAACATTTGTTTACGGAAGATATTCTGCGTGATTTTTACTGATACGTTTCCTACGTTGAATGCAATATAATGTGTATTGTATTATGTAAACATACATATACTTTTCGGTGCTACTTCGATATTTATAAAATGATATGTAGAAGCTATCTGTAACTGATACGACTTTAATATAAAAAAAAAATTACGGTTGAAATGGTTGAAAATGATATCTCCTACCAACCTCTCATCTTAATTCTTCACGTTAATTATGTCAATCACCCGACATCAAATCAATTTGAATTTATTTAATTTTATTAATCGCTTGTGAGACTGATCTTAATTATTACATACCTACATGTAAATGAAACATTTCTAAGAATATGTTTTTTGATATAATATGAAATTGAAATCTGTTCAATGATACAAATAAATAAACATATTGGGATATTAACACACATCACCATTTAATTCCATGGTAAGTTAAGCTTGTGTTATGGATACCAGATAGTTGTATATATACATATTACATGTATCGTATACAGATAATTATTATTTGAGTATTTAGTTTATTCAGGAAAAAAAATACGGACAAGTGCGAGTAGGACTCGCCCACCGATGGTTCCATACAAATCTGTTGAACTTTAATTTTCATTTTTTAATTACTAGGTATATGAATCTTACAATGCAAGATGTACTTAGTACTCAGAAAATAGTAATTTTTGAGAATTATGATTGACAAACATACTCATATTACCTAAACATAAAACAGATAAATCGTAAAGCTAAATTATTATTTTTTTAATATTCTTGTCAGTCTGACGATTGTCACGGAAACACGGCTCGATGGATTTTAATGTCGATGATGGTGCAGTTAGAAATAAAACATGTCTCAATATCAAGTCCATTATGGCTTTTTATCCAGTTATGTAATCTCTGTAATAAAACTGTCTTTTTTAATTATTATTTAAAAATTGATCGCAGCTTTTTAGTTTATTGACCACAAAATGTGCGAGAGGAATAATAATATGAAGATTTTATTTATTAGCAATACTGCAAATACCGACGCAATTTGTCTATATATCTTTACATAAATTATATTAAACGACATTACAATCGTAGATACAATGATTTTTTAAGTTTATATGGTCCATCCATTTTCAGTTTATTCTCCATCCTTCATCATCTTTTTTAATTGCTCATAGCTCTAGGATGGCTAATGCATTTTAATTACTCTTTATTATTATTATTTAAAATCTTAAATTTGCCATTTCCCGCGTTGGATGAATCTATACAAAACAGGACTTATGTCTTAAATGGTTATTGACTAAATAGAAATACATAAAGGTGGAGTCACAAGGCAGTATGTAGCAAAAAATAAACTAGATATATATTTTCAAACAGACGCCATTCGAATCAACGTCGGCTTATTGACCTCTAGATAAAACAATCGAGATTATTCCTTATCCTTTCCACTGCTGGTCATTTAGACGCTGGGTTTGATATAATTGAAATAAAATCATTAATGTATACCTAACATTGGGTAATACATGAACAAGGTGTTAGTGTTGTACGTGTGTAGTGCTCACTCGCAAAGGTATAAAGAGAGACAGAGGCACTCTAAACCAGTTGATATTTAACAAGCGAAGTGTGCAGATTTGTGTTAAAAATGAGAACAGCAATATTCGTTTTGTTTGGTAAGCTTTCAGAGTTTATAGTGCATGCACTTGAGAATCATAATAACATAATATTTATTTGTAGACTAGCGATGATAACCCATCCTTTATTATAATGTAATGAACTGGTAAATTCCACCATAATAAATCTCGGTTGTGATTTATTCAATCTGTTGGTATAGATTAATTATTAGGATGACTATAAGAATATAGTGTTTATATTATATATTTTAAATTGCATTTTTATAATTCGGCAAATACATTTTGCCGGAAATTGGTCGATATTTTGTTAATATTTTTGAATTATTATTCAAAAATTTATGATGTAAGGTTTTTTTAATTTTTTCACTTTTTTGTATAGATTTTGCTTAGTATCATCAATGTTAACTTTTTTACAGTAAGATTATTATAAGAAAATATTGTCCTCTTTAGGGGACCAATATCTTCACCTTAAATTAATTAACTAACAAATTAAAAATATACTTTATTTGTCACTACCCACTACCACCACAATTATACACTATATATATTATATCATATATTGTTTATTTCACAAAAATGAGATAAAATACCTACAACTGATAAATGGATCCATGACCATACAGAATACCTATAACATAAAAGGTTTTTAGAGAAAGTTTTTAGATTATACCTACATATACTACTTCCTAATATAACGAACCAGTTTTTTTACCTACTTTCATCTCTAGTAGAGTGCATCATATACATATGTATACTAGCGACTCATCCTCGCTCCGCTCGGGTTCGTCTCTAATTACGTTTTAACGTTTAGTATAGATTTCTCAGAAATGAGATATTTTCCCGTAGTAAAAAGTATCCTATATGTTGACCCGGATAACCGGCTATCATCATACTAAATTTCATCAAAATCTCTCCAGTGGTTAATTAATAATTAATAATTTTCCGTGATGCGGTAACAGACAGACACACAGGCACAGAAAAAAATTCTAAAAACTATAGATTCTGCCTCTGTATCGATAATGTCTATTTCAATAAGATTTCCCAAAAAATATTTAATGTACAGATTCGGCTTATTTACAATTTTATTATATGTATAGATTACTATTGACTTACCCTCGCTTCGCTCTGGTGCGTCCCTTTAAATGCATAGTTATTGCGAGTGTATCTTAGGAGAAAGACTTATGCTATTGCAAATTTTTCTTATTGTTTTGATGTATCTCTTAAGGTTTAGTCAGCGTTAGACAAACTAAGAACCACTCGATAGAAACAGATATTGTGTTTTCCCGTGGAAATAAAAAAAAATCTTTAGTAAAATGTATCCTAAATGTTAACCCGAGTAATAAGTTATCACTACACAAAGTTTTGTCAAAATTGATCCAGTAGTTTTTGGGTCAAATTCGAACACACAAACAGATATACAGACAGACAAAAATTTTATAACTATTGTTTTAGGGTCTATATTCTGTAGAAACATAATACGTTAAAGTCATTGTTTTTAACTCAGACCAATAAAAAAGTTTTACTGGTCTGAGGTTTTTAACAAGTATTTCATGTACAGATTTGGCTAAGTTACTTTTTTAATTATATGTATAGATTAAGAAGATTATTTAGAGCTTTCTTGTCTTGCTTTTATCTTAAGGCGCTCTTTTCCCGAATTTAGGATATTTTGAACCATTATAAAACCACGAATATAATACATAAATAGTTCTAAAATTCATACATATGTTATTACTTATTAAATCATCCGCATTCGATTCCTCTACAAACTTACTATACATATACTTTGTGGAGGAAATCAGGCAAAATTATATTCTATTCTTAAGATATCTACATTTACCGCATAGATATGTGTATAAAGATCTTATTGGCCTTGTATATAAGCTAGGTTTCTAGGCATTGTGCGTTTTAACTATAACATAAGGACTTAGGACGTGACATCATGCGTAATTGACTAAATAGCTGATAACGGACCGAAATGATGTTCCTTCCTGCGTTTATCTGATAAACATTTTATGACCCTAATGGTCTTTGTTAAGGTCAGAGATGTCTTGTAGTCATAAAAAAATTATGATCAATTTATACACCGGATTAATCTGGATCTAAGATTTATCTGAAGTATAAATAGATTATTATTATTGGTTTTTTGAAGGAAGATTGAGATGAAAAAGATTCAACATATTAAACATTATAATTATTAAGTTTTCTGTTATTACATTGTAGTACCTGGGCTACCGAGCTCCGCTCGGAGTTTTTGGCCTAAAGTACAATTAAAAAAAAAACTAAAAACTTAAAAAAAACAAAAACCTTGTATGCGACCGAGATTCGAACCTGGACACCTGTGATTGATGAGCTTGCACCTGGGCCGCGATGCTTACATCAGAGTGTGCAAATTACCGACCATATTTTGCGTGGAATAATGCAAAAGAAAACTACATGAAAACTCGAAAACACGCGTTTTCTCAGACATAAGACTAATCTAGATCGATTTATCGCCCCCGAAACCCACTGTATACTAAATTTCATGAAAATCGTTGGAGCCGTTTCCATAATTCAGATTATAATAATGTGTATTTATATATATATACAAGAATTGCTCGTTTAAATATATTAGATAATATATCCACATTAAAATATCGTAATGCAAAATCTCATTCATAAATTCAAATAAGAAATTTACAAACACACAGCGACAACGCGGTTCTGTATTGTTGTTACATAAAATAAAACCGTAGGTGTTATCGGCGACAGGTACCTCTTTCCATTGTCTGCTCGTTTGTCACTGAGCTCTATATAAAAAAAAAACTAGCGACCCACCCTCGCTCCTTTCGGGTTTGTCCCTACTTACGTTTTAACGTTTAGTATCGATTTCTCAGAGGTGCTATATTTTTCCGCAATAAAAAGTATTCTATATGTTGACATGGATAACCAGTTACCATCATACCAAATTTCATCAAAATCCCTCCAGCGGTTTTTCCGTGATGCGGTAACAGACAGACAGACAGACAGAAATTCTAAAAACTATGGATTCGGCCTCTGTATCGATAATAATGTCTATTTCAATAAGATTTTCCAAAAAATATTTAATGTACAGAATCGGCTTAGTTACAATATTATTATATGTATAGACATAGTTTCGCAATTTTTGTTTTAACCTTTTTTATTACTTAACTTACAGTGGCGATGATCGTGGTTGTGTCGTGTCGTCCAGAGAAACCTGACTTAAAGCAACTAAAAGCCGAGGGAGCTCGCAAGAAGGCATGCTTGCACGACTGTACCAGTGCTAAGTTTGAGCCAGTCTGCGCGGGCAAACAGGGAGAAAAACCTAAATCCTTTGGCAACGAATGTGTCATGAACAACTACAACTGTGAAAATAAAGAGAGTAAGTATATATAAATGTACATTTAAATAATCTATATAAATATCATTTGTACTCGTAATACAAAACTACTCGGTTTAATTCTATGGCATTTGTATACTTTGATTAGTGACAGCGTTATATAAGGCTGTTTTGGTCAGTTGGACATTATGTGGAAACGTACATATTTGTTAATAGAATCATGGCAGCCTAGCAGGTAAAAAGTTAACAATGAATTTGATTTATAGCGTACATTGTGTAAATATCTATTGAAAATCGTAAAATTTGTGTTGCAATTATTGTATCAAGATTTGCAAAAGTACAGGTACATATAATGCATTAAAATATGTGGGAAGAAGAATTTTAAATAAAAAGTGAAATTTTTAATTAAAATTCTGTTTTTCAGCAATTTATAATAATGTCTTGACCACTTTTGGTATATTTTAATACCGTTTCTAAATATAGTTCTTAATATAGTTCTTAATATAGTTTCTAAATATAGTTTCTAAATATAGTTCTTAATATAGTACTTATCTATATCACAGATCATATAATACTATACTAGCTTAAATTAAAGTGCAATTAAAGTTGAAAAAAATATACAATTTTATTAGTTTAATAATCCTTTGAATATTATAAAAGCCGAATATAATAATGTCATAATAAAATGGACGTATATGTTAAAGATGACTTTGAAAAATTGTGTAATTCCCCGTATATGTACATTCAACAACGCAATAGTGCAAATCAAATCACCCCGAGATCACTAGTGTGCGACGTGATGTCGATGTAAGTGCGAATCCAGCGCTTTGTTTGGCCTGCGCCTGCGCATTGGCGCTTGGCTGGTTTGTGATTCATACCTTTCATCATCCTGTTATGAAGGTTTATTGTACGTGCATAAATTATGATAGTATTTTTTAAACTCTCAACGCAGTTTATATAAGGAAAACGATGAAGGCTAAATAAATAACACAAAAAAGGACTTCTGTCGTAGAAAAGTATTATATTATAAGAATAATAATAGAATACAAAACAAAAATTAAATATGCGATTTAATTTGTATACTAAAATATTTTCTGTTATTTTTCAGCTCTTCAGAAGATAAGCAAAGGCGAATGTCCCGGATCTGATGGAATTCGTCTCTCTTAAGCTGCACGAGAGATACTGCACATATTACATATTATTGAAATTTACCAAAATTTTTAAACTTTAGGCCAACACTCTTTACAGCCCAAAATATACTGAATATACAAATGCATAAAAATGGGCATTTATTTGTTGTTTCATCATAGTAATAAACGCTTTGGCTGATCTCAATGGTTTTATTATCATAATACTTTTGGATCCCATTTCATAAAAATAGTTACTCTTAAGTTTTTTAGAAATACTTTTTTGAATTGGATTTGTATTTTTGAACAGTTTTGTGATTTTATAATCTTAAGCTAAAAATGCTCTTATGAGTTTTTTTAGAGATTAAGAATTTTTTAAAGGATTTTTTTTTTAATATTTCATCCATCTAAATTCAGCGGAGAAAGCTGTGCGTTGTCTATCAGTCAATCAAACGATTTGTCATTCATATGGATGTTGTCAATCAAATAAGTATGCATATGTATTACTAGCGACTCACCCTCGCTCCGCTCAGGTTCGTACCTTGGTACTTTTTAACAATTAGTATAGATTTCTCAGAGATGAAATATTTTCCTAAGGGAAAAAGTATCTAATATATTGATCCGGGTAACCAGCTATCATGAGATCAAAATCTGTGATGTGATGCGTTCCCAGAAAGACAGACAGACAAAAAATTTAAAAACTATAGATTCGGCCTCTGCATCGATAATAATGACTATTTCAATTAGATTTTCCAAACAATATTTAATGTACAGATTCGTCTCAGAATTTTATTATATTATGCAGAGATGATGGTCCGTTACTAGAAAGTAAATTACAAAAAATAAGACATTAACTACAAGTTCAATAAAAATCATTCCTTTCAGGCCTTTCAGGGTATCTTCCTTACTAATACTACTAGTATAGTATTATACGAGTATGATCTATTCTTATACTGTACTATGAGTATATCTATCCCTTACCAGACAGGGTGAGAGGATACCTAAAATAATTTAAAATACCACTCTTTACATTACGCTTAAAGGTAGCATAAATGTGCCTCCAGAATATAAGCCATCTAGATTCAGAATTACACTCAAATTCGTTTAGCCGTTAAAGTATCAATAGGTAACAAGTACATGAATTTACATAACAAAGTATTAATAATTTTTTCACGATGGCGGGCCGATATGTATGTATCATTATAATAAAAATCTTTATTTCGGAACACTTTTCCAAACAATTTGAGGAGCAGGTAAAATTATATTGAAAATATTATGAATTATTATGAAAAAAAAAATTCTCATTAAAGAGAAAATTACGTGGTAATTATTATAATAACAAAAATGACTACAACTCTTAAAACTCCTAGAACCTTATAACAGCATTTTATAGTTAGGCAGATCTAAAGATACTATAAAAACGTTTTTCATCTTTCCAAGTTGTTGTCTTCTATGGTCAGCGTTAGTACAGATGAAATAATAATATAATAATAGATATCCCAATTCAAACAAATTGAATGCAATTCCAAGCCACTACAGAAAAAAGAAACTGGGCGGCCCTAATTCGATCGGTAGATTGCGCTTAGCTAAAATAAAGCTGCTGCGCAACTGTAATGAAAAAAGAGAAGAGTCCACTATAGGATATACATGATGATGATGTTCTCCTAGCCGATTCCGGCTACGGCGGCCAATCTCATTGTGACTAGCCAACTGCGCAGGAGATATTATAGTGCACAAGTGTACGCGCAAACACAAGTGCACTCTCTATTCCTGTCACTCTCATACTCCGGTGGGACGACCACTTGACACGACCAGTGAGAGTTAAGGCGCAGGACCGACGGCTTTACGTGCTCTCCGAGGTACGGGGGTGAAACACCGCCAACTGCCCAACTCCGGGCTGTTACTGAGGCTTATTATACAGAAAGACACAATAGCTAAACTTGGCTTATTATATGTATAGAATAACAAAAGACGATAACCACGCTAGCTGTCATGGTACAGGGTACTTGTGATTTGTGACTAAATATAGTTTAAAAAGTAAAAAAAGGCACTAAATTCACAACATTTAATGAATTTACATAAAATGTTGACAATATCAGATATGTGACGATTTGTACTTTGTACAATAAATAATATTACGCTTACATACTTTAGTTACCATAATACTATACAATTGAAGAAAAATATAATTTATAACCGAAATGATAACTGACATGAAAATCTTAAATTTAATTTATAAAGAATAACTCAAATCACTTTCCACTTATTGCAATTTTTGAGAATTTTAATTTAAAAATATAAAAGTATTTTACATTAATATAATATAGGAAGTGGATGTTTTTTTTGGTAAACAAATAATAATGAGTCTTAAATAGAAAAAGGTCACGAAAACGTTCTTAATATATTTCTAAAAAGAGTAGTAAAAATATTTGGTAGCTATATAAGGTAGATTTATTATATTCTATACGGCAGGTCAACACTCTCCGAGGCTTGTTATAGCGTAATCTGAAATGAGAAAGAAGTAATTTAAAACATTATATATTCTTGGATCTTTCCTTAAACTACACTGGCGTGCAAAAAATCGGGCCACCTAGAGAAAATGGACAAACTTAAGATATGATATTTTTTTATAAATTTTGTTATTATATATGGGTAGCTGTATACCCTAGGTACCTAAATCAATAATCGTTGAATAATTTAAATAAAAATTATTGCTCGAAAATAGAGGAAAATCAAATTTAATGATTTTTCGCGAGTTTGGTATAAAAATGTAAGCCGCAAATTAATGGGAAAATTAAAAGATTTCGATTGGTTTTATGATTTTTAATAATACGTATTACCGCCTCTATTTTTAATTACAGCTTTTAATCGGTTTTTCAGAGATTTGACACACTTTTTTAGATAATCTTGTGTAATAGACTCCCATTCTTCCAATAAGGCGCTTTTTAATTCTTGAATGTTGCTCGGGACTACTACGCGACTTCTAAGTTTTCTTTTGAGATGGTCCCATACATGCTCTATCGGATTGAGGTCAGGGCTTCGCGGTGGCCAGGCAATAGTAGACACTCCGACCTCTTGAAGATACTGCCTTACTGATGTAGCAGTGTGTGGGCGAGCATTATCTTGTAGAAGCAGAAAATCTTCTCCAATGAACCCAGTAAAAGGCATCACATGATCTTCTAAAACCTCCGTTATATACCTAGCGGCTGTAAGGGATCCATTTTCTATGAATATAAGCTCAGTTTTCGCTTCGTAACGGAATCCTGCCCAAAACATAACTGAGCCCCCTCCATATGACACTGTTTCCCGCATAGTGCATGGTGCATATCTTTCACCTGGTCGCCGGTAAACAAAATTACGGCCGTCGGCACCATGCAAACACATTCTGCTTTCGTCAGTAATAAGAACCTTCTTCCACTGCTCCAAATTCCAATTCACGTGATCTCGGGCAAAAAGTAATCTTGCAATTCGATGTGCAGGGGTGAGTTTGGGGCCAGTTGCGGACTTGCGTGGCGTCAGGGAAGCGGCTCTAAGTTGGCGCCTTACTGTCCACTCGCTAACATTAACACCTCTCACTTCTCTCAGGAGATTTCGAATGTCAACCCCTGTGCGATGACGATTTCTTAGAGCTGATGACACAATAAATCGATCATTACGCTCTGATGTGGCTCTTCGTCGGCCGGAACAATGTCGTCGTACAAAGCCACCAGTCTGTATGTAACGTTTGTACACTCTCTAGACCGTAGAACGGCTCACAGAAAAAGCTTGAGCCACTTGACGTTGACTTTGTCCAGTTTCAAGCAAAGTCACAATTCGAGATGATTCAGCCTCGGTCAGGTCCATCTTGCAGTATTTTTAATAATCGCAGATCAAAGTAGAAGTGCCTTGTTCAATAATTGGAACTCAACTAAGCTTCTAAAATAACAAAAAACAGTATTTGTGGCTTCAATCCATATTATGCAAATATTCACTAATTATTGCTAATAGACTATAATTAAGCGCACAAGTGCATTTCCAGGAATTTTATGACTTTTTTGAAGGAAACAAAGGCGTCTAATCTCCTTAATTACATTTGCGGTATTTTTTTTCACCAAACAATTGTCAACAAAAAATTATGCTTAAAATTAAGGGTGGCCTGATTTTTTTGCACGCCAGTGTATAATTTTTTCGCTCCTTGTGCGAAACAAATTAATTCGCAATTGGAAATTTGTTTTGTACAATTAAATATTATGGTCTATACAATCCTCATCAAGTGTTTCAAAATAGAAAATAATATATTATGTATGTACTTGGAAAACGAATAAATTAATATTTATTGTCATTTAGGTGACTACTTATCGATATAATAGCAATTAACTTATAAATAACAGGCACAACTCCATAACCTTTTCTAATAATAGAAGAAGCAGAACCATTTAGATAGCTATTTAAAGAACGCCGCTAAAATGATTTGCATCGGAAATACACCAGGGACTATTATTGGAATCGAATGATTTATATTTGATATCTCTGTTTATTCCTTGGACTTTCCTTAATATAGCATTCGAAGTCGTAATTAGAACAGATGGCTCGTAAATTGAAAGATAGCAAATATTATTCGGCTAACAGTAAGATTTATAAATGATATTATAAATAAATGTACAGTAGTAGCAATAACTCAGATTATATATATTATGTGCTTTGTAAGTATTATGTACATATTTTTATGTACTTATTGTGCCAAAGGCTACGAGTTCGATTTCCACATGAAGCTTTATTGTAAGTACCTTTTTAAATTGAGACTTAATACGTTACAGTAATACATCAAAATTATGTAAATTTAATAAAAACTTTATTCGTTCTTCTTGTCAAGATTCATCCCGAGATGATACAGGTAGGTATGTATAAAAGAAACCTAGGGTATTAAGCACCTTATATGAAGCAAAGGGTTAAGAAACTTTTTGTTTAGTCCCTAATTAGAGCCAAGACATCCTCATTGGTTCGGATATTCGTTCGTCTTATTAATATTTTTAACCCCCTGTTAAGTATGAATCTAAAACTCAGATCATCGTCCATTTCTCTTAAGTCGAAAAAATTTTGGTCCCACCACATCCATGAGGATGTCATCCACTATTCTTTTATAACTTCCTGTAGCTTTTCTGATATGACGAATCGGTTCTGTAGTTTTCTTTCGAAGCTTTTGCAGCCAGCTGGGTCGGCGTTGGATTCGAAAATCGGAATTATATTCAAATTATAAGTCAACTTACAAGTGCTTTCACGGCACGACACAGCTTCAAGCTCGCACAACGTAGCAAAGGTTCTAGCAGTCCCGGTCGCATCGAAGGCGCACACAGGCCCTGCGGGGGGCGACGCACAGTGTCCGGCGCAGAGTGGTGGCGGCACACCTTCCCTCACTCGAGCACGGATCAACTCAGATGGGATTCGCATTTCTATGCCTTCCTCCGCTACCTCATTTGTATTTCCGATGTGCGCCGGTCGGAGGAATGGTAGACGTGCTGGCTGGGCTTCGTACAAAACTGAAATAAATAAATTTTATTATATCAGATATTTTAAACTAAGGAACGTATATTAAAATCAATCAGTGCATTTTGTAACGGCAATCTTCTGAAGTAATTCATGGTACTTTTTTGTTTAAATACATATATAGGTTTATAATTATATTCAACTTATTGAGTAAGAATTACGTGTGAGGGCACTGATCATATTCTCTTTAATTGTCCCAAACTGAAATATTCTCTATATGATATAATCCCTCCTCAAATTCACCGCCCAGTTAACACCAAATGTTTATTAGCCCTTGTATTTAGTCCATTTATTAAAAAACTAGTTAAATTTATAGTAGATAATAAAATTAAATTATAATATAGTTCTCATTATGTATATATTTTTTCATTCTCAATCAATGTGTGTATTACGTAATTATTTTTCTATTGTTATAGGTTACTCTTGTAGACCGATCATTCATTTATAGTTTTAATTCCACAATAAAGTTACCAAATTTCAAAATTACCGCTCAATCTCATTTGTGTCTTCCTCACAAAACGTGACACTGGCAGAATGGATTGCGTCTGTTAACGCAACTATAACTTTTAGACAAAGAAATACAAAGCGATAATTATTCCCGCTCCTAATTCTGCTACAAAAAATAGATTTTTAAGGATTATATTCCATTATCACTCCTTAAAAAGAAGAAAAGGGTTAACGTCATAGAAGGACTTATAAACGATATGGTAACTCTTTTGATAGGGTTAATTCTATAAGAGGGTTATTATTACAAATTATTAAAATCTTCCATTTGCTAGAAGGTGGGTTACACGATTTTTCTAAAATAATTTTGATTGAGTACCCATTTTATAAGGCTTAACTCCGAACCCAGCTTTTGTAGTCCATAGTACTACCCACTAAAACTAACCCTCTCCAGTCTTAATGGGACGCCGTAGGATCGCTTTCGCAGTCAACTACGACGCCCCTACAGCAGGCCTGTCGAAGCAGACCACAACAACCAAAGGGTTGCCCCCTTAGTCCACTCTGCTAACAGAGAAGTATTAGGGGTGAGAGGGGAGTACCTAGACCTATCATAAGGCAAAAATATTATTGTTCCTTTGTATATGCACTGCAAATCAATATTTGTAGTAATTTCGCTACTTAACTCGACTTTGTTTATTAAAATTATGTAAGCTATATTCTGATAACTGGAATTTTACTTAACGATGCATATGCCTATAATTGTTTGACCCATTTGTTGCTGTTTTATTCCATTGTTTTGAGGAGCCATATGCGAGTTCGTGTCACCCTTTTAATCTTATCAGTTTTGTTTATTTCTTCTATACTTTTCCTGTGATCTCATCGAATATGGATAATTTTCAAAACATTGCTATCACTTAGTGTAAATAAGTGTAAATAATGATAACAGTGATTTGAATGCACACCCCGATGGTATTTTTTATAATAGAATTATAAAAAAATATAGAAAAAAATTGTGAAATTTTTGCTTTATATAAAATTTAGTTTAGTCAACAATTATTGTTTCTATTTATTCCATAAGGATAATAGCTGTTTTAAATGAAATCGCTGTATTAAAGTTTATGTATATCAATTCGATTAATTGAAACTTGTATGTGACATTCTTCTTCGAGTGATGCACGATATAATAATTTCATCATTTCTTTACATACCTACGTATGTTTTTTTTTCTTTTTTTTTCTTTCTTTCTTCTTTTTTTATAAATATAAATATTATTCCTTTATTATTATTTGAATAAGATCATATAAATTTAAATACATATTATATACAAAACATTTATACGTTATACCTAATTATATAAAGTGGATACTGTAGGCTTCTGAAATAGCATTTGATTTGTTGACAAGAATCCCATTCCTTACTCGGCACACCTAATAGTTGGTAAGAAAAATTCGCCATGTATGAAACGAGCTTGTTACGGGGGTTTTAACCAATTTTAATCTGTGGCTCTATATTATTTATTATATATATTATTTTACACATAAAGCACATGGTGTTGCCGAAAACTGCGCGCTTAATTTTGACTCGCTTTTTCCTATTTTTTGTTATGTTTTATAAGTGTAATCTATTTAAATTTAAACATTTGTTGCACAAAAAATTACAAGTTTTTGTACGACTACATCTTAAACAAAGCCAATTTTTTTATATTTATCAACTTCCAGCATACAACCTTGAATATATTAAAAATGTGTACACTTAATACAAGCAACTTTATATATCTAATACCTAAGTTTTTTAGCATTTGTATATTGACATAATTACAGGCTATATAGACAAATCTATTTTTTATCAGTATCATTTACAAATAGTGGTAGTTCTCCAAATCTTTTCAACCCTATCGTTTCTTCAACTGACTCAACTCAGGAACTTGATATCGTACATATTCCCACGGTTTCTATTATTATATCTAGTATATGTAAAAGATGTCTATTCTACATTTAAGTGAAAATGAAAAATACACAGTTGTATTGTTATTTGTTATCGCTGTTTTAACTTAACTTTATTTTGTGATTAAGTATTCGACTTTTGTTTTTATTAGTCGTAGATTAATTGATCAATTGTTATGTGCTTTCAGTTGTACATTCAAAATGTCTTGAATTGTTGTTTGGGACATAGCTGGATTGTACATAATCAAAAATCAATTTCCGAATCTAAATTAAAATTATTCTATATAGGTAGTTTAGAAATACACTTATTGTTTGTCAAAAGTTCTCAGAAAACTCAGCGGGACTATTAGTTATATCTTAAATACACTTTTTATATAAAATTATAGGATAAACTGGCTTCAACAAGCGTTATTTAACATTTTTTTGTAAATCTCGTTATAAAAGCTTTTTGATCGTTTTCTGGGATCCTTGTTGTCAAAACGTGGTGTGGAGAATTACTGTGGTCTGTGTGCTATGTAATCGAGTAATACATATATTACAATTTCGTTAATTGTTTTTGGTATTACCTAAATGCAGGTAATGTGTGTCACACTTCGTGGGAAAACCGTTGGTATTTTTGCGATGAGAAAACAGTCAATATTATAATTTCATTAAATTATTTCGTAAAGATACTCTAGGCTAGGGCTTAGATCAGCGGTTCTCAAATGGTGGTCCGCGGAACCCTGGGTTTCCGTGAAAGGATCACAGGGGTTCTCAGTCCGAGAGTTAAATAAAACGTTGTTAGATATGAAGTCTAAGTAATTATAAGTAGTTATTAACATTTTTCATTTATTATTTGGTCTTTCAAGCTAAACAAGAAAGTATTCTAACCACAACACAAACAGTTTAGTTATTATCAAAATAGGGACCTATTCAAAAAGTTATGATCAATTAGGGTTCCGTAGCCAAACGAAAATTGGGAACCTCTGACGTAGGTAATTCAAAATTGGTTGAGACGTATATTGATAGGATATTATTGCTGTGCCCCCAACACGAGTTCACCTTGTCGTGGTGGGGGGGCTCAGTAGTGCCCGGCAATACAGCCGGGAGCGAAGCCAAGAAACGCACAGGGAGGTGGCCCACTTTGGTGGGCGGTGGGACTTGCCCCTTTTCGGTGGGCGGTGTACCATGCGGGTTGCTCCTGGTACTTCTCTGATAGCAGAGTTGACCTTGGAGCAACCCCATGGTTGTTGTGGTCTGCTTCGGCAGAGCTGCCGTAGGGGCGGGCTCAGTAGTGCCCGGCAATCCAACCGGGCGCGAAGCTAAGAAACGCTCAGGGAGGGTGCCCACTTCGGTGGGCGGTGGGAGGTGGCCCTCTTCGAGGGGGCGGTGTACCATGCGGGTTGCTCCTGGTACTTCTCTGATAGCAGAGTGGACTGTGGAGCAACCCCATGGTTGTGGTGGTCTGCTTCGGCAGACCTGCCGTCGGGGCGTCGTAGTTGAATGCGTAAGCGATCCTGCGACGCCCCATTAAGACGGGGGAAGGTTTTGTTGGGTTTTAGTGGGTAGTACTGGCTGTTTTACGCCGGTGAGTCCCACACGTCGTGCGTAAATGCATTTCCCAACGTTAAAAAAAAAAAAAAAAAAAAAAAGGGGCGTCGTAGTAGAATGCGTAAGCGATCCTGCGACGTCCCATTAAGACGGGGGAAGGTTTTGTTGGATTTTAGTGGGTAGTACTGGCTTTGCCGGTGAGTCCCACACCTCGTGCGTAAATGCATTTCCCAACGTTAAAAAAACATAGGATATTATTGCTGTACGTAGATACGAACGAGTACCTAGTGTAATTACAAGTTAGAGGATCTCTTTCATTTTGACACTCGCGAAATATTGTAATTCATAAATATGTAATTACTTAAAAAAAATCTTAGTTTTAACCTTATTTTAAAAATTCTTGTTCATATGCTATTATAAGAAACTAGCGACTCACCCTCGCTTCGCTCGGGTTCGTCCCTAGGTTGATTCGCCATACAAAATTTCATCCCCATTTTCACCCCTTAAAGGATGATTTCTGGGATAAAAAGTATCCTATGTCCTTTCCAGGGTCTCAAACTATCTTCTTCTAAATTTCATTTAAATCGGTTCGTAGATCTAGAGATTACCCCCTACAATATCACAAACTCACAATTCACAAACTTTACCTCTTTATAATATTATAGTATATTAGTATAGAAGATAATCCAAATGTAAGGCCTGATATAATAAATATTCAAATATAGGCAAATAAGCATTATTTTCGAGAAGCTTGTAACTTTAGAATTATTCGCATGACTCAGTTGTAAACAGCCTAGTTGGTGATAACCCGAGGATCAAGTCGCCAGTCAGTCTGGGTGTTAGCGCAGATGTTCAACGCTTTGTTTGTTTCTACTACGACTAATTAGCAAACTTATGTGCGTATATATGTCATTTGACTATAGATCTTAAAGCGGACTTACGTATTACGATCTATCTTCTCATGAAAATGCTATATATCATACATAGTCAATAATGTATTTTGTTCTTTCAAAATAAAAATCATAAGCGCTTTTTGCCTTATTTTTTGCCTTTAATAAGCTATGTGAAAATCTTTGCTTAATTAGCGGGTTTGATTTAAAAAATGGAGACGCACAACGCAGGTGTCAACGCTTTATAGTAGGCGGTCATGTATAAAACTATTTAAAAAAAACTAAAGTTCGACTACCTGTAATATACCTGTAGGAATAAATTTACACTAAGAAAGATTCTTTAAATTCAGCCCCTAAAGTGATGCATAAAGATGAAAAGTTGCATGTAGAAATAATGGTTTTTTAGTTAAACCTAATTAAAAGTTGGCATTAAAGTTGTAATTAATGTTTGACATATTTTAAGATAAGAAATTCAGTAATTGCTTCCGAATGGCGCGAAAGTGTGACTGATAACAAAATTAGGTATGTACTTACTTCCTGAAGCAAACACAAATTGATATTAAGTAATAAGTATGCTGTATGACTACACCGAGAGTCTGTTGTTTTACGCACAAAACGTGACGTGGACATCGCCAATCTATGTATATTGTATATGCGTCGTGGTCGCAATTGGCCCTCATAGGGAAAAGTACTTGAATTTACTAGAATAATGCATTCTAATATTATAAATGTTAGAGTTTTGTGAGAATGGATGGATGGATAAATGGGTGGATGTATATATGGATGTTTGTTACTCTTTCACGCCAGAACGGCTGCACGGGTCTGAATGAAATGCAGCGCAGAGATAGATTATAGTCTGGAGTAGCACATAGGTTACTTTTAATCCCGCAAAAATATACGGTTCCCGTGGGATAGATTGGTTTTTGTCTAAGGATGAACCCGAAATTAGTCGCTAGTTGCTTATACTTCTATAGTAACCTAAGTACAAGGATCAAATATTTGGCGACTAATTATTATGAGACTATAAAGTTCCTAATATAAGTAGGTATCATTTTCTTTAACATGATTTTGATAATAAATCAAATGCGTAGTAACGTATTTAAGGCGCATTTTTTATTGTGATGCCCAACTTAATTGTCGATAGCTAAAGCTATTACGACTTCATCTTTTAATATTGAAGTTTTTATTGATACTTAGGTATATTTAGGTATATATGTATGAATTGAAGAAATACTATTATTAATAAAGCTCACTTATATTTTAGAAGCGAATGAACTTACATGTTATGATGAGTATTATGCAGAAAAATACCCTCCAGTTTAACATTTCCACCTAATTGTATCCAGGAATGATTCACGCGTGCGCACTCACTGTTTTTAGTTATCGATACAACAAATTGACTTAAGCTTACAAATTATAATCGTCTACTAGAAATCCGTTTAGGGATGTGGATGGGCAGCAACTTATCTGTCTACTGCATCAGAGTGGGAGCATGCTCCAGTACGAGCGGAAGGGGGGAGTCGCGATAACCTTTGCTACTGTCGGAGGACGCGATAAAGCCGCGCCTTTCGAATGAGACCAGGCGTTCTTTCGCATAATAAATGTAAATAAATAATTTTCTTAATTACACTCATATCTAAAATTATTGTAAACAATACTTTTTTTCAAATAAACAATTTTAGCACGATGTCTTGAACACAAACAAAATAAATTTCGGTATCATTAACATAAATATTAGCCGATAGATGAAGCGCATATGTTGATATGTATAACAATTTTATAACAATACGACCTATTTGTAATAGAAAGCAAATTAATGCTTTTAATATTTTGTAGTATCACGAATCACAGTAGTAGGTAGGTACCACTGAGGTGCTGGAGTATTTTCATTCTAAAATAATAATTAAGTATGATATTCTGCTTATGGTATGTAGTTGTTGGCAAACATAATACAAATGTAAAATAACATACTATATACATTTTATTCCTAAAAGACTTTATTTTTTCATTAAAATGTTTATTCTCGAGCTCTCTACGTGAAAACTTAGTCACTCAGTTTTGGACAGTCAGGGAGCGAGATTTTTTTTTTAAATGCCTGTTACCTTGGCGTATATCTTAATAAAAAAGCGAAAAATAAAATTGAATTGATATGGGTACTGTAACCAAGAAACGTGTTTTAATATTCTTTTAGTTTTTTCTTTTTTGTAAAAATGGTGATATACAAGCATTCAGGTTTGTGTGAATATAAAGCTTATTATAATCTTTAGTCTAATGTAAAATAATAAAATATAACCAAGATGAGTCGGATTCGGACTAGGAATTTCAACCACTATCAGACACATAAATATTTATAAATACGGATTTGAGTGTTTGGTAGTGTTTAGTTTATATTCTGGACTAACAAACAATAGTCCTTTAAAGAACATTGTACTACACGAGAGGATTTATATTACTGAGTCCTTGACCGCGGCTTCGTCTGCATGTAAAGTAAAAAGTATCTTATGTTAGCCCAGGAAATATTCCGTATATGCCAGGTTTCATTCAAATCCGTGTGAGTAACATACATAGCACTATGTTAGAGAATAGGTAAAGTTTAAGATACGAAAATTTGTGATTCTCGAGTCAATAAAAAAGTATTTTTTATTGATCTGAGTCTCTAGTATTGTATGTACATTTTCTATTTAAATTAGACATACTAAGTGTCAATTACTGGTATCCGTGACATCTGGATCAGTCATTATTCACCAGGATTTTCCTAACCAAGTCATTTTACCTTGAAATTGATTTAAAATAGTCATTTTACACGGTTAAGTCCGCAAAATTTCTTCCTATTTAAAATGTAGGTATGAGTGGACAGTTAGTCACCACATAGTACTATTAAATATTTATTAGTAATAAATGTTACAGATGTCAAAACAATTATAGTATACAGTAACACATTTATATGAATTATTTATGTAAGACTTTGTGAGTTCTAAACGGGATGTAGTTTTTATGAATAACAACAATTTCTTTGTACCTACCTTTTTTTTATTCCATTCATGATCATAATGATTGTGGGCGTATTAATCTATACATATAATAAAATTGTAACAAAGCCGAATCTGTACATTAAATATTTTTTGGAAAATCTTTCTGAAATAGACATTATTATCGATACAGAGGCCGAATCTATAGTTTTTAGAATTTTTGTCTGTCTGTCTGTCTGTCCGTCCGTTACCGCATCACGGAAAAACCACAAGAGAGATTTTGATGAAATTTGGTATGGTGATAGCTGGTTATCCGGGTCAACATATAAGATGCTTTTTACCGCGGGAAAATATCTCATTTCTGAGAAAAAATACAAAAATTATAATGTAAGAGTATACTAATATGTAAAACCTAAGAATTTGGTTTTCGGTCACCTGGACGCGGGCGAAGCCGCGGGCAATGCTAGTATTTAATATTTCATTTTGGCGTGGATGCAGTTAGGAACCGAGCAATACAATCAATAGTGACTAATGCGTTAACTGGAAAAGCAAGGTTTGGCAAAAATAAAACTAGGGTAAAAAAAATTAGTGCGGGTAAAAAAAAAACATGAAATATCAGACAAAATTAGAACCAAAGTATAAAGGCCTTATCTTATCACTACTTAGAGATCTATATGTTTAGTAATACATTATTAGATATTTTTTTAATAGAAAGTAACACATCAGACTACTTTATCCTTTTAAAAAAATGCTAGTTTTATGAGATAAACTTATCTTACTGTGGAATGTATAGTTTGTTTGAAATTAAGCCCCAATAGTTGTTTATTAAGGGTTCAGTATGACTAAGCGGTTTAAAAAGCTATAGGAAATCCGTTGTGTGGTACTTATTCTGTTTGACAGTTGATACTTGATACGTGGTGTACGCTTACAAAACCATCAACTATAAAATCCATTTGTTTCTTTGCAATCACTTGGTATTTTAATAATACGAGTACTGTTTGCATTAATTTAATTGTAACAGAACATTTTGTTAAAGTCATTTTACCAATCTATAATTGTGTATCGCCCACAAAGGATGAACTCAATGATGAGATTTTAGAGAGAATTATTTTTCTTTTAAACCAATCGAGGGGCGTATCAAAATACAGGTTCTTAAGAGAAATTAACAAAAATATATACAACTATAAAAGTAATTTAGGATAAGAAATTGTTAAATAAAATTAAAAATGTCTAACTGACAAAAACTAAAAAGTTGTAAATAAAAACTTTCTAACTAACTAAAAATCCGACTGCGGAAAAATCAATTTTAAAAAAGATGAGGACAGGACATGTTGGCTTGTGAAAGAATACAGTATTATGCAGTCGGAGACATATGTACATGTAATTTTAAATTAGTTTTATAATACTTTCTTAGATTTATCTTAATATTTCTTTA
The DNA here is from genome assembly GCA_921882275.1 of Brenthis ino. Classification (NCBI taxonomy): domain Eukaryota; kingdom Metazoa; phylum Arthropoda; class Insecta; order Lepidoptera; family Nymphalidae; genus Brenthis; species Brenthis ino. The sequence continues at coordinate 17,268,072 of OV170234.1, forward strand.
GTTCAAACTTATTACGAGTATTTACCATCCTAGGTACAGAAACCACAGTCCACAAGTACTAGATAAGTACTAATAACCATTAACTTCGCATTAAAATACACTACAATGTTTTTACAATTTTCAATCTTCTATACTACAATGCAGAGTCAGGTTTTTTATTTATCTAATTAAGTGAAGTATGTTAATAAATAATAATATCTGACTTATGATTAAAATAAGTGTCTTTTTCCAATCGTTGGGGGAAATTGTTTAGGAGATTGATCTTTGGGAATTTACATGTTATCATTATATAAAGCCTACGTACGTATGTTTACCTAATTTAGTGATGTGCTTGCATAATACATCGCTCGATATCTATTCTAATATTATAAAGACGAAAAATTTGTTTTTTTTTTGTTTGTTTGTCTGTATCGCATACGCTCCGAAACTACTGAAACGATTTAGATAAAATTTGGTAAGAAGATATTTTGAGACCCCGGGAAGGACATAGGATAGTTTTTATTCCGAAATCATCCCATAAGGGGGTGAAAGTTTGTATGGGGAAGCAACCTAAGGACGAACCCGAGCGAAGTAAGGGTGAGTCGCTAGTATTATATAAAGTTATATATTTTCTGTAGAAAATATTTATTACTTATCAATTATAACCACGAATTTATTAGTAACTTTGTTTTTTTAAAAGTCATCCTTATCGTTCCTAAAATATATTTTTAATAAAATTTATTTTATTGATTTCGTAGAGTATTTCAGCAAAGTAAACACGAAAAGAACATAATAATGATTAAAGAAAATAATAAGGTAATAATTTTAAAAAATTGCGTGGGACTTATGGTTATAAATGATGTTGCTATTAACCAAATAAAGTATCGATTAAAATGACCACGACACTACGCACTGGCTAAAAGGTCGCAGTGAAGTCAACTTATAAACAAAATGCGAACGGGTTGTCTGCAGTAACAAGTCAGACGCGGTGCAAACGTGCCTTATATTTTTTTATATATAAATTTTGTATTTCGCAAATTAAAATGGAAAAGCTGTGTCTTTTTGTAATTTTAGGTAAGTAATAACTGTAATTTTTTTAATGTTGTTTTTACGTGTGTATGTATGTACATATTTATATATTAATACTATAACATTTTAAGTTAAATTTTATTTAATTATCCACCACTATTCCGAAAACTAAATACAATTAAAATCTTTGTATCACACCAGTTACTAGTATTTTTAAAATGAAGATATGTATTTCGTCTGACAATTTACTATTTAATTTTTCTCACGTCATTTAAGTTCAAGATTAATTTATTGGTATAAAACTTAATCATAAAAAGTTAGATCAATGTATTAAAGTATGCAATATAATGTATATTTAATTAAAAAAAAATCCATATACAATATATAAATGTAGCTCGTACATTTTATTTCTTAAGTGTACTATTAAAATTTAATTCTATACTGAAAGAAATACTTATGTTTTAAATGATGTATAAGTGTATCTAATACAAATCTAATTTACAACGAATAAGATCAATGAGGTCGAAAAATAACAATTGAATCATATTCATAAAACATTTTTTATACTTATTACTTTTTAAGAATAAACAATTATACTAAAGTAATATGAACAAATAACAGTAGAATTTTATTCTGTTTTCTATTTCAGCAATTATTAGTACTGAGGCTTTAGGTATGAGCTACAGAAATAGGCGACAAGCTGAGGATGCAGAAGAAGATTTAGAAGATAGATATGGAGGGATGTTCCCTGGCGGTTTCTTTCCTCAGCGGCCATGGCGTCCAAACCGTAACCCAAACCCTAATCCTATCCCTAACCAGAATCCTAATCAGGATCAAAGAACAACAACATCAACAACAACACCCAGTACAAATCCCGCCGTGTAAGTATCCATACTAATATTACAAGCGTGAACCCACAACAAATCAAGATTTAATTCCTCTACGACCGCAGACACGCCGGCGTGTCAGTTAAGCATAGATTTGTTAGAAAATTTAATTAATTTCTTAGAAATTTACCTGGAGGTGATATAATACAAATAATCTACCTATTCCATACTAAACGTTAAAAAGTACCTAGGGACGAACCCGAGCGAAGCAAGGGCGAGTCGCTAGTTCTTTATATTTACATATACATAATATGTCTTCATTTGCTCAGCAGACGATGAAGGACAGTTCAGACGGTAAATGTAAGCTCGACCGGTCCGAGAGGCTAAACAAGTTTATATCATAAAACGACATTTTTAATAGATGGGATTCCCGCGTTTGCTTTACCATAAATCATATTTATTTAGTTTTTACGATGCGCTAATTTACTCTTATTGCTTTATTTTCATTATATATTTATTATGTTGCTATTTTAGATTCACCTTGACGGCGGAGTTACGACAGTGTCGCGGAAGATGCCCAACAACATCTGAGTACAACCCAGTGTGTGGAACAAACATGCAAACTTATGATAATCCTAGTAGATTATACTGTGACCAGGCGTGTGGCGTCAGTGAGTATACTTTTTGTGTTCTTTGTAAAATTTATTTTATACATAATTTTAAATCCTTAAAATGCTTTATGAATATTTTTTCTCAATGTTTAACGAGTTATTATTTACCGTAATTTATATGAAGTTTTTGCCACTATTGCGAAGAGTCAGTAAGTAAATAAATTGTTTTTCTTTGGTTAATATTCCTTTATAATAATAAAAATGGGTAAATTGAGGAATTCATCTAGAACTTATAATTATGTAGAAAAAACAGTTTACATGCGACCTCCAACATATTAATCAGATCGTTAATAACGTCTTTTAATAAAATAAAAACTAAATTGTAGCTCTGTAATATTATTGGCTTGCATTTATGATTGAAGATGGGAGAGAGTGTTGACTCCTGACATACAGGTTTAATCTAGTTAAGGAGTCACAGGTTTCAAGAGGCTTATGTAATAACAAACAATTGTGTCAATAAAGATACTAGTATATTCTATTCTATATTCTATTGTCCAATGTTTTCTGCCGTCAATATAAAACCTGTTGCAATTTTAAAGAGGTCTATTTAAAATAAATTATTCTATGTCATGTTAAGATTAATGAATGAAACAAGGAAAATCAAAAGAGCTTATTAATTAACATTTGAAAATTATAATAAATAACGAGTTTAAATTATTGTTTATTATAATTGTATAAATTTAATGTGTAATTTGAAAAAAAATATATATTAAACTTATCAAACTTATTTGGATTCTGTAAATTTATTTTATTAATAATTTCCTGGAAAATAGATTATATTAAAAAATGTGACTAATAGAATAAACGTACGTTCTATTTTCTTAATGTAAATATCTTATCGAGTTGTTTCGCCAGCTTTTAACTTGTTTTACTTTTTCATTTCAGACGTGAGTCAGCTCAGATCATCGCGCTGTCCTGCCAGTATCGTTCCCAGTTAGAATTATTTTAATTTTAAGTTAACAATTAATATGACTGAATAAATACAGTACTATTACATATTTTTTTCATTTATTTAGATATAAATATTATAATATAAACTTTTTTAATAAATAGTTTAAATGTATATCTTCTGTAAAGTAATAGCCCCTTAAATGTATAACGTTTAGTATAGATTTCTCAGAGATGAGATATTTTCGTGCAGTAAAAAGTATAACATATGTTCATCCTGATAACCAGCTATCATTATACAAAATTTCATCAAAATCTGTCCAGTGGTTTTCTCGTGATGGCTTTCCAGACAGACTGACAAAAATTCAAAAAACTATAGATTCGGCCTCTGTATCCATAATATTGTAATATTGAGAATGACTATTTCAATAAGATTTTCCAACAAATATTTAATGTACATTCGACCAAAATTTTGTTATGTATGTATAGAAGAGATGACTACTTTTTGGGAAATATATATTTAGTCATACGCGTTGCGAGCGGACTGATTTAGGTGAACGTACGCTTAATACATATTTTTTTGTATAAAGTTGCCATTATCAAGAATAATAAAGAATTTTAGAAATGAGTCATAATATGTCTGTGCCGTTAAGTAGCTTCACCTTACTAAAATGAATAGTATTATAAAAAATATGAGTAAGCTTAAAGGAGTCTAACAATGAAATAATCAATAATAGAAATTTTGCGAACCGATGGCGCTTGATTGAGTTGCGGCAATTTTATTATACTGTTCGGAAATAAAAATGTTGATAGCTAAGGTTATATATTATGTCTCATACATCAAACTGAGGAACTTTAAATCTGAATCTGAAAATCTTGCAATTTGCTGATAAATGTTGTAATGTTATAAGTTGGTTAATTAGTAGTATTCATCAGTTTTTCTTAAAAAAATCGAAAACTATTCAGTTTAGAGCAAAAATTGTCATATATAAAAATAATCTACAATAACTTGTGAACAAAAATGGTTCCGTGCATAAGCTTGCTAAAGTGAACTCCTTAACAATAGCATTTGTTAGAATTTTCCACCTGGTCTCTTTGTTCTGTAATTTTTTCTTGACTTTATGATTCTTTCTGTAACTTTTATGTACCGATGGATATCTATTTTTAAAATGATCGGCAGGATAAGTGGCATAGGGATTATTACAGAAAATTTGCAAGTTATTCAAAGAATTAAAATAAAAAATCCAAAAGTTTTGGAGCTAAAATTAAAAAATGCTTGAAGATTGTTTTTGTTTTACTGGTTATAATTAACAAGGATGTGCATCAGGAAGAAATAAAAAAAAATATGATGAAATACATTGTTATTTTTTTAAATTAACTTTTAAAGTCGTAAACCCCTCTTTAACTATAACACTACTTAAGTTATAATACTTTCTTAGATTTACGCGAATATTTGACATTTTAAATAAAACTATCTTTTCGGATTTTGTCGCGGATTTATTTGCATTTTTGTTTCCCGACGTTTCGAATGCTTTACAGCATCCATGGTCACGGGAGAGACTGAGGTGCTACATGTCTTGGAGGTATAGTTGTTACAGACAGCCTACCCACAATTATCAAAAAAAATTTGTATTAATATTCGTATAAATAAATCCGCGACAAAATCCGAAAAGATACTTTTATTTAAAACTACTTAAGTTACTTACTATACACTTTGGCATAAGCACTTTGGGGTTCGTTTGATAGCTAAAGTCCTGTACCTACTATAAACCTATAACGGGATCGGGAAGTATTACCAATAACTCTGTATAGTCTATTCTGTACTTAATTGTCGTGAAAACGTACGTATCGTTAAGTTAAACTTAGGGACGAAGAGCGAAGCGAAGGTGAGTCGCTAGTGTTCTAAGAAATTGAAAAACAAAAAAAAATAACTACAAAAAGTTCGCGATAGCATATATCTATCTATTAAGATGGACTCGCAATAACCATTTCCATGGTTCTCAAATTAGATCTAAAATAATACTTTGTATAAGACAACTTGAGCACTTAATTTACACCAAAACTGGCCTTTACGCCATTTAAATTATATGAATACCTTATATTAGAAGATCACAGAATTAAAATATCTCGCTAAACGGATACGAGTATCTTACGACGCGCGAGGACAGCGGGGGTAGTGGGGGAAGAGGGTGAGGAGGGGGCCCTAGCATGTCAACGCCGTTGATCGCAATAGTTTCGTGTTTTCTTTAAGTAGATACTTATTTTAAAATTGATTGTTTTAAATAGATTTTTGTAATTATAAAACGTACCTTTGTTTGAGTGTGTTTTTTTTTGTTTTCGGAGGTAATTATTATTATTTATTTGTTTTGTTTTATACAAATGTATTACGGACATTTTCACATGTAGAGACGCACCCGAGTGAAGCGAGGGTAAGTCGCTAGGCTAGTGTTATTATATAAACACAAAATGTATGTTTGTTGGTTTGCTTTTCTATCACGAAACCATGTAACAATTGATCGATCTGATTTTGTCTAGAGATGTGTAGATATAAAAGAATTATATATAATATTATGTATACATATTTTTATGTAAAGATTTTGATATTCTTACTCAACGAAAAATTTGTGACAAAATTCGTTGGCGTTAAAGAGATATTCGAGATAGAGCGGCACTGCGGAATTCAAAACAAATATTTTATTATATTTGTTTTTTTCATCGATCAAAATGACCTCACTGAATGAGCGCTCATTTGAAAATTTGAGCGCGCTTTATATTTAAGGTTCAATTTACATTGTTGTATATTTATTTCAACTAGAATAATTACCCTTAACACAATTAGTGACCATTTTGAAAGAACTTTTGCTTTTGATTGTATTTCTAGTACTTTTTGATCGATGGTTTTTCTGAACTAATCTCTTATTTCTCATACTAGGTCATGTCAATGCCTAGCTACGAAGTCGAAAGCATAATCTGGTAAAGATATGAAACTGTTATATCCCCTCTCCAATTTTATGGTTTTAAGTTGACCTCGTCAATTGATTTTTATGTACATATAGTCACTTATTGTGAATCAGTACTGTGCTATATAAGTGAGGTATAAAATCTGTAAGCCTTCGTAAGGTATGACATCGATGGGTTTTTCTACGGTGATTCGAGCAGACATAAGTAAGTAGGTACACATCGGTTAAAAGAGACATTTGAAATATAATCTCCTTGTGATACCTTCTTGACACAGGTCTTTTGTAATATACAATTTACTAATAAGTGCTTTCCGATACGGAATATTCTTACGATGAGGATATACTCGTACATGTCATTGCTACGTAAGTATGTTTTTAATATCCTAAGTATAGTTTTAAACGCAATTATTTTATAGAATCACTTCCGCTTAAGGATATTATTACCTATTGTTTTTTAGTAATTTTTTTTATTTATTTTTTTAAATCTAATAATACTATGTTTGTATGTATATATGTTTATATAATATTTGTAATATTATGTAAATAGATAATTTCAAAAATATCCCTTGAATTGAAATTTGAAACAATCACAAAATTACAATTTTAAATTTAAAATGAAAAAAAAATTGAAGCCTAAAATTTACTATGTATATATACTCTAAGAACCCGATCTATGTGGTGGACCCCTCACTCTTTTTCCAGACGAAATATATTTTTAAACCATTAAACATACCTATTAACAAACACGACCCAGCGGGGTTGTCACCAAAATTTTGCTCCAGGATATTTTTAATTAAAAAAACCTATACACGGGAGATGTTTTGGCATAACAAACCTATATCATTAAATTTGTAATAAAATTATCTACATTTTGATACTTGTCACAGAGATCTTGTTTGTACTTTAAAAAAACACCAATTAAAAAATGTTTTATTAAAAATAGCCTGGAGCAAATTTTTAGTGACAACCCCCTTTTTTAACGTTGGGAAATACATTTAGGCACGAAGTGTGGGACTCACCGACAAAGCCTGTACTACCCAACGGAACCTCTCCCGTCTTAATGGACCGTCGCAGGATCGCTTACGCATTCAACCACGACGCCCCGATGGCAGGTTTGCCAAAGCAGACCACAACAGCCGTGGGGTTACTCCACGGTCCACTCTGCTATCAGAGAAGTACCAGGAGCAACCCGCATAGCGCACCGTCCACCGAGGTGGGCCGCCTACCAGTGAATTTCTTGGCTTCGCGCCCGGCTGGATTGAAGGTCACTACGGACCCCTCCCCGCCCCTCCCCTCACCACGATCCAGTGAACTGACGTTAGAGTGACAAGCCCCCTGGGTCGTGTTTCTTAATACGTTTTATTTAAAAAAAAAATGTAATTCATCTGGAAAAAAATTGAGAGGTCAACCACATAGACTGGGGCCTTCTAATAATAAAAAAATGAACAACAATAATTTGTTTTCAGTTATTTTAAGTTTCAATCAGCGAAGTGTTTTTTGCCGACATTTAGTTTATGATAACACCAGGGGCACTGAAGAAAAGTATAAATTACTTAGAGATAAGAAGGATGTCCATAATCCTAATTTTTGGCATCATCTTACGGGCAATGATAGAGAACAAAACAATCGTGATTATGATCGAATAATATTTCCCGACTACGAGGAATCTTCGGATGGGTACGTTTTGATTTCTCACTCATTATGAATAACTAAAAAAAAAATATGTCAGAAGAAAATATATACAAAAGATCAAATATAAAAAAGAGAGAGATAGAGGTAGTGCTTAACAGGATTTACATAAATACAAAAAATACTATTTGACACTTAACATTTCCCAGCAGGCATTCCACACATAAAGCCCTGGATATGGAAACTTGCGTATTTTCGTGCAAATTAAACCCAAATTCTGACCATGTATGTGGTACTGACGGTAAGACGTACGATAATATGGATCATCTACTATGTGCTGCAAAGTGTGGAGTAGGTAATGAGAGAATATTATCTTTATTATTATGTAAGATTTGATTATAGCTCCTTCAAATAATTAAAAAAATCAGATCAAGTAAATTAGTTTTGTTAGCAACTTAGCACACATATTTTCGATTTGATTGTGAATTAAGCTATTATTACATGGATTCTATATATTTTATATTTTTAGGTGTACGTTTACGTCACTTATCTTCATGTCTTCAAAGGACGGGGCTAAAGTCACTAATCGAGACTAATAATATAAATGCATGTATGTCCTCATGTCCAACGACATCAGAGTATAATCCTGTCTGTGGCACTAATAATAAAACCTATACAAATCTGGGAAAACTACATTGTGATCAAGTATGCGGAGTTAGTAAGTTGACAACTTGTGTTATAGTCTAATACTCTTGCAGATAACAATAACAATATTAAAATCATTACTTACTATTATTATAAATGCTAAAGTATGTCTGTTGGCCCCAACAACAAAAAGGTGATTTGATGTGATTATCCATAGACAATGATTACGTGTCGGAATACCAATGGATTTAGTATGTAGAAAGGGATGTCGATTTCCTCTGCACTCAGAATTTTCTTACCAGTCTTTACACATTTGATTTAAGATTTTAGGCTAAAGTAACGGTAGTATTCTTTATATAAAAGGCAGTGATAGCCCAGTGGTAACGCGCTCGCTTGGGAAACCAAGTAAAGCGGGTTCAAATCCCGGGTCTCGCACCTCTGATATTTTCATGTGCAATTCATTTCGAACATGATTACCGCTTGCCTTACGGTGAAGATAAACATCGCGAGGAAACCTGCATGTCTAAGAGAACCTAGAAAATTTTCGAAAAACATGTGAAGTCCGCCAACCGGCACTTGGCCAGCGTGGTGGACTATGGCCTGATCCCCCTCGTATTGAAGGGAGGCCCGTGCCCAGTAGTAGGACGTTAAGAAGGGCTGAATACATACATTCTTTATATAAATTACCTTCATGATTTCTTGGTCAATCCCGTAATTAACTTATTGTAAAATCTTTACTTATTTCATTCAAATAAAAGTTGAGATGGAAGTAAATTTATAAGAAACCGAATGTACGAGTATATTGTGTACTAGTAAATAATGGTATATTGTCTAGTTTGTTGCAGTGGTTCAACTGATTGCTAAAATAAAAGATTCCGACGAATTGAGAACCTCCTCCTTTTCGGAAGTCAGTTACAAAAGTATTTTATACATCTTCCATAAGATGCATGTTAATTACTTTCTGCAAAGAAAGATAAATTGAAATCATGCGAAGGAATCTTATGCATTTATCAATCGTTTCCCAGTTCTCTGGTACACAAGTGTAAATGTATGGAACATCAGTATCAAATAATATGTTATCCCACATATTATATTATAAATACTTTTTACTTTTTATCTAGTGTATGTTAGCAAGAAATATATATTTTAGATGTCCAATTAAAGTACCGTTTCGCATGTCCACCGACAACAACAGCGAATCCTTCAATTTCTACTGGATCACCTTTACCTGCTACAAATAGCGATATAGGTGTTTGTATAAATTCTTGTCCAACGACTTCAGAATATAATCCAGTATGTGGATCCGATGGGAAAAAGTATTATAATATTGGAAAGTTAGAATGCGCCAAATATTGTGGAATTGGTAAGTTATTTTATATGATACTTTCTTAGATTTATGCAAATATTTGAGAAAGTCCCTATTAATCCAGTTACTGGAAGACTAATATGTTTATTTGTCCAGATTCAATTTTTAAACTCAAGTAGTTTTACGTTTTTGAAAAATTTGAAATTTGAATTGATTAAATAAATTAATCTATATTAGAATATTATACAGAGGTAAATTTAAGTTTGTGAGTTTGTGAGATTGTGAATTTGTGACGTTGTAGGGGGTAATCTCTGGATCTACTGAACCGATTTAGATGAAATTTGGTAAGAAGATAGTTGGTGACCCTGAAAAGGACATAGGATACTTACCGCGGGTGATATCATAGTGTACGAGTATAGTGTGTGTACAAACAGTAAAGGTCTCTATAGTTACCACCGATTTAGAGTAGTCTAAGTCCGTGGTATTTGCCCTTCATTTCTTTACAGCATAGAAGCCATAGAATTAAAGACTTTAAGTACCCATCGAGATATGTGGGTGGGTAAAGTTTCTAGTGTACACACAGCCAACTTTCCAAATTTCAGCTGCTGCTGAGATTTTGTTGTTTTTGTTGTTGTTGTCTTATTCTCTATTAGCTTAAATCTGTTATAGAATATAACCTAAATATAAATATTTGGATATTATTTTATGGACATTCAAAAGGTTCAAAATAAATAAAATTGGTGCAATTAAAGCAAAAATTATGTTCTCTGAATTTCAGATGTAACCATGCTCAGAAGATCCGCTTGTTCAACTTCTAAAATAGACAGGTCCACGATTTAGAACCAATATGAGACGATATGATTAATTATTATTACATTCCACAACAAAGAAAAAGTACCCTATTCCATTATATGTAACAAAGTACTCGTAACATAATTTATAGAAATATTTATTAACCAAAAATAACTTGTGGAAAGTGAAAGACAAAGAAATTATCTACTACATTTTATGTATATCTAGCCATAAATACTGTTACGATTAAAAATAAACAAAATATTACATTTGAATTTCGAATCTATCATTTTTATATGATTATTAATTGTGTTTTCTCATTTTCGTGCCAATACATTGTAAGATGTTTGTGATATTAAAATGGAGTGAGGTGATAAAGAGAATCGAATCGCTGTGATTGCATTACATAAAGTAGGTATGGAGCCAAATACAATGTTTAAAACTCTCCATACGCTTGGTATTAGTCAAATATTTGTGTACCGGGCTATTGATAGGTACAATGAAATCTCCACTGTTTGTGACTGAAAAAGATCTGGCCGTCCACGTAATGTTCGTATGAAAAATTCGATCAAAGCAGTATGGGAAAGAATTCTAAGAAATCCTGTCCGAAAGCAAAAGATTTTATCTCGGAAGATGAAGATAGCACCTAGAACCATGCCGCGTATTTTAAAAGTCGACTCAGGACTCGTAGCCTATAAGACGCACTGGTCATTTCTTAACTGATAATTTAAAAAAGAATAGGGTGGTAAAATCGAAAAAACTACTTAAACGGTACGCAAAGGGAGGTCACAGAAAAATTTTGCTTACGGTTGAGAATTTTTTTACAATATATTAACAAACAAAATGACCGTATTTATGCTTGAACCTCTAAAAAAGCTTCCCAATTAATCAACAGAGTACAGCGTGGCATTATCCGACTTCAGTGATGGTTTGGTGGGGTGTTAGCTATGAAGGAGTGACTGAGCCATATTTTTGTGAAAAAGGTATCAAAACATCAGCACAAGTGTATCAAGATACCATTCTTGAGAAGGTAGTTAGGGAGCAAAACCATGTTCAATAACCAAGAATGGTCCTTTCAGCAAGACTCGGCGCCGGGTCATAAAGCTCGATTCACGCAATTGGCTTGCTCTAAATGCCATGATAATTTAGAGTCCCTAAATCAATCCATACGATTGGCAGTAAAGAATTTTCCCATGGAAAGAGTGCGTGTTTCTATTGATAACTAGCCTCAACGTTTTAAAGAACTGTATTGCAGCTAATGCAGACCATTTCGAATAAGCTTTATATATTTTAATGGTTTTATATTAATGTGTTAAACTAACACACTGTAATAGTAATAAATGTTACTAGCAATAGAAAAAATGTCTTTTTCTTTGTAACATATTTATTTATTTATTTTATATTTAGGACAAGACTATGTATATTGTATCTAGTATTTTGATCGTTTTTTGAAAAGTAAATAAAAAATACAACCTAGTACTAGTAGTGAGTTTCTTTATAATTAGAATTTTTCATTTTCATCGGATGGACGGATGAATGGACTGACGGACGGACGGACTGACGGACGGACGGACAGACAGACGGACAGATAGACAGACATTTTCTTTTTTAATTGTGGTTTTCTTATAAATATCCTATATAATTTCTTATGCATTTAGTAAAAAGCTGTTATTTTGATTTTAAAAACAGACATTTTAATTTTATTTATCTATATAGATTATAATATATTTACTTGAGGAAAACCTTATTGAAAATTTACTTATACTTAATATTTATTTTGCTAAGCATGTAATTACGAATAAATGAGAAAGAGAGAGACCCTCGGCGTAGGCGCTTGTTATCGGTATGGTTGTTATAGTAGGCTATCAATTTTATACTATCTATCATCCATTGGCGAAATACAACCGCCACAAAAAATTAAAAAAATAACTAAGAATAGAAACTTTAAAGATAAAGCGCGTGCGTGCGTCCGCGTTGCGTGCGTGTGTGCGTGTGTTAATTTATGTATGTATGTTTGTTTGATCCTATGTTCCCTTGTAATTTTAAACGGTTCTTTTCGTCCGAATCGATCGAGTGGGGTATCATAATACAGGTTTTTTTAAAGACGATTACAAAGACATATATTATGTACACAACAAACAGTTCACTAACGCGCTAACTCTCTTTCACTTTAATCTATCTTTGCCATGGTAACCATTGTTATTGTCTGACAAATGATATATAATATTATATTCTTTCCTTCTTTTCTTTCCATTGCGGCCACTTTTACATAGGTGAGAGGTATTTTATCATGCACAGAAAAAAATATTGCTTTAATTTTATATACAAATGATGAATATACGCCATGAACGTATAAATGTAACAAAAACATTTTTAATGATTCGCAACCACTTTTGCGGCCACTTTTACATAGGCAGACGTAGTTTATCAGATACAGAAAAAAAATAGCTTTAATTTGATATATAAATGATGAACATACGCGATGAACGTATAAACGTCCCAAAATATGACCCGCTTAGACCTGGCTGCCAAATGCGCAACGGCAGCTATCATTTCTCAAGATCTCTACGTATAGTTCTATGAAGTGGAGTATAATTCATTGTAATAACAAATGCATCGTTTTTGTTCCAAAAAGTCGACTTTTATTTAGTTAATTAAACATACTAGCGGGCACATTTGAATACGCACCCCTGTCAAAACTTATTGTCCCTTTTATTATTGTATATAAAAAATTGATTTCGATTAAATACGCTATGAACGTAGCAATCTCGCAGCGGGATCTTAGTCCATAAATGTAATTGTAAATTAATTTTATTACTTTGCATAACTTCAAATGAATGTAAATCCCTTCTAGTAAATTAATACTAGGTAAAACAAAAAAAAACCTACTTTTTGGATTATAGGCATAAGTAATAAATCGACAAAATCTTTAAAATCATAATAATAATTATTAACTGTTTTTTAAGCTTTATAAATTAAGCTGTCTAGCATTTTCTCAGATCCTCAAACTTAGTATTTACAATCCTAGGTGCAAAAATCACAAGTACTAATAGTAGATAAGTATTTATAACCACTGAGTTAATAAGTGAAGTATGTTAATAACTAATAAATAAGTAATAATTGATCTATAATTAAAATAAATGTTTTCCCGATCGTCGGGGAATTTGGGATCTTTGGGAATTTACACGTTATTATTAATTATACAAAGCGTTACACGTACATTTACCTAATTCAGTGATGTACGTGTATAAATCGATATTTATATTAAGTACTATATTTTCTATAGCAAAATCTTATTACTTTTAAATTAAAATCAGGAATTAATTAGTTACTTTGTTTTTGAAAAAGTCATCCTTATCGTTTACGAAATATGTTTTAAATGATTATTTATTTTATTTATTTCGTAGAGTATTTCAGCAAAGTAAACACTAAAAGAGCATAATAATGAGGAAAATAATAAGGTTATCATTTTTTAAAATGGCTTAGGACGCCCTGCTATAAACGATGTTGCTATTAACCAAATAAAATATCGATTAAAATGTCCACGACACTACGCACTGGCTAAAAGGTCGCAGTGAAGTTACTTATAAACAAAGTGCAAACGGTTTATCAGCATTAACAAGTCAGACGCGGTGCATACGTGCCTTATATTTCTTTTTATATATACATTTTGTAATTCTCAAATAAAAATGGAAAAGCTTTGTCTTCTCGTAATTTTGGGTAAGTAATAACTGTAATATTTTTTAATTTTATTTTTAAGTTTGTATGTATTTATATATCAAAATTATATCATTTGAAGTCAAATTTTATTTAAATAATTATCAACCTCTATCCCGAAAACTAAATACAATTAAAATATTTGAATCAGATCAGTTACTAGTAGTAGGGGAGCCCAAGAGGGGATTTTTGGAGTTACTCAAGCGCGGCAGATTAACATAAGGGGGTTAAAATTGGTAATTAAAATCGTACATAAACTTTATAGTCGATTTTTGCCTCTTCAGCTTGTGGCAGATTATTGAATTGCACACTTTTCAGGATGTAATTAGCTCACCACACCTTAATCTGACGGTTTTAAATATTTCTACCTTATCAAAATATTTTTTAAATATTGGCTGCTCTACACGCGTGCCCTTATATAGATGACATATATACTGGTGGAGATGCTCAACAGAGTGCAAGTCCCCCCTTATGTTAATCTGCCGCGCTTGAGTAACTCCAAAAATCCCCTCTTGGGCTCCCCTACTATAGTATTTTTAAAAAAGAAAATATTTCTGACAATTCAATATTTAATTTTTTCCACGTCATCTAAGTTATAACAATAACTTAATCATAAATGCTAGGTCAATATATTATAGTATATAATGAATATATAATTAAAAAAATATAATCAATGATGATGTTCTCCTGGCCGATTCCGGCCACGGCGGCCAATCTCATTGAGACTAGCCAACTGCGCAGGAGATATTATAGTGCACAAGTGTACGCGCAGACACAACGTGCACTCTCTATTCCTATCACTCTCATACTCTGGTGGGACGACCACTCGACACGACCAGTGAGAGTTAAGGCGCAGGACCGACGGCTTTACGTGCTCTCCGAGGCACGGGGGTGAAACACCGCCAACTTCCCAACTCCGGGCTGTCACTGAGGCTTACTATACAGAAAGACTCAATAACTAAACTTGGCCCGACCCGGGACTCGAACCCAGGACCTTCGAGTGTGCAGCCGTACATGCTAGCCACTACACCACCGAGGCAGTATACGATATTATTTCTTTAGTGTACTTCTACATAAAAAATATTTCTATAATGAGCGGAATACTTATGTATATCTAGAATCATATCAATATAATAAAAATCTAATTTACAACGAGTAAGATGAGGTCAAAAAATAATAATTCAGTCATATTCATAAAACATTTCTTATTTCACTTTTTAAGAATGAATAATTATACTCAAATATGTGTAATATGAACAATTTAATTTTATTCTGTTTTCTATTTCAGCAATTATTAGTACTGAGGCTTTAGGTATGAGCTACAGAAATAGGCGACAAGCTGAGGATGTAGAAGAAGATTTAGAAGATAGATATGGATGGATGTTTCCTAGTGGTCGCTTGCCTCAGCGACTATGGCGCCCAAATCCCAACCGAAACCCTAACCCTTCCCCTAATCAGAATCCAAATCAGGATCAAACAACAACACCCAGTACTAATCCCACTGTGTTAGTATTCTTTATATTTATATGTCTTCATTTGCTTAGCACAGTCGATGAAGGACAGTTCAGGCGGTTTATATTAAGGCTTTCAGTCTCATTATATTTACGAGTCCCAGAAAAAAATCGGGATACGGTGTGGTCGCGAAATTCCCGAGAAAAACGAGACTTTCGAGACTATTTGAAAAATAGGTTTCATACTCATAGGCTAGGCAGTTAGGCAATTTATATACGAGGTATTTTAATAAAGTATTTTATTTATCATACTGGTACATACTCAAATACATACAAGTAAAATTAACAATTATTTATGAGTTTTTTTTTATTTTTACAGTGAGCATATAAAAACGAAGAGTATTTAATGTACTTTCAGACAGAGAGGATCTGATTTTATTACAAAATAATCTAACGCGGAGTGCGTTAGAAAAATCGATAAAAAATTTCTTTGTATGAAGTTTATAATTTCCCTGAAGTATCATTGATGTATTTGTTTTCTTTAAATCTTGTGATTGTTTATTTCGTTGTTTGACTATTTTAAAAATGCCTTCTTCGTTTTCAGTGTTCTGCTTCTGTTGTTGATATATCAGTGCGTCCTCTGACGACGGTTTAGCAATGGCTACAGACTATAGTTCATTTTGCAGCTCTTTTTACAATCATATACTCGATTTTATAAAATTCTCCTTATTTTATATAATAAATAGATATATTAGCAAATGGTTTAAGTATTTCCCTTTGTTGTCTTGTCCTAAGTTTCACTTTACAAATGCTGCCACGTAATCAGAATAAAAAAATACTGGTGGTTTAGTAGAATTTTGAGTAATGGTAATTATTTGACTAAAGTCTC
This sequence comes from Brenthis ino, assembly GCA_921882275.1. Taxonomy (NCBI): domain Eukaryota; kingdom Metazoa; phylum Arthropoda; class Insecta; order Lepidoptera; family Nymphalidae; genus Brenthis; species Brenthis ino. Next base: position 17,284,855 of record OV170234.1, read on the forward strand.
AAAAGTCTCGTTATTACCGAGACAGGAGGTAGTTGTATCGAGTTTCGAAAATTCGAAAAAGCTCGAAATTTTCGTGATCCGAGACAGAGAGAAAGCCCTAGTTTATATCTTAATCCGACATTTTTTAACAGATGGTATTCCCGCGTTTGCTTAATATAAATGATATTTGTTTACTCTTTACGTTGCACTAATGTACTCTTCTTGTTTTATTTTATTTTATATTTATAGTTAATGAAGTAATTCACTGTTTTATTATTATGGTGCTATTAGATTCACCTTGACGCCGGAGTTACGACAGTGTCGCGGAAGATGCCCAACAACATCTGAGTACAACCCAGTGTGTGGAACAAACATGCAAACTTATGATAATCCTAGTAGATTATACTGTGACCAGGCGTGTGGCGTCAGTGAGTATACTTTTTGTGTTCTCTTCCTTTGGATTATACAAAAATTATTTTATGCATAATTATAAATCCTCAAAATGCTTTATGAATATTTTTCCTCAATGTTTAGCGAATTATTATTTACCGTAATTGTAATGAAATTTTTGCTACTGTTACGAAGAGTCAATAAGTAAATAAATTGTTTTCCTTTCGTTAAGATTCCTTTATTATACATGGGAAAATCGAGGGAAGTCATCTAGACCTTTATTTATGTAAAAAAAACAGATCACATGTGACCTCGAACATATTAATCAGATCGTTCATGAGGCCTATTTTAGAATAAATTATCGAAGTGTCTATTCGTCCTTTAATAGGATGAATAAAAAATAATTATTCGTCCTTATTAAAATATATAAATTATAAGGATGGGCAAATAGATTAATAAATAAGTTAGTCGAATTAGTAGCTCGGTTTAGCTCGGTAGGTTAAGGTAATTTTTTGTTTTTTTTTTGCATACAGAAAGTCCTGCACCTAAAAATATTTTTTAACATTAAAAACTCTTAAACTTACAATCGTTGGGATTTAAAAAAATAAGTTGCCAACTCTGTGGGTCGAGGTTATTTTTTTTGCATATAGAAACTCCTGCACCTAAAAATCACTTTTTACACATAAAAATTCTAAAATTTAAAAATCTTTGGCATTTAAAGGAATGTGAGTGCGTTTTTAGCTCTTATAGAAACTCCTGCACCTAATCGGACTAATAGCAGCATCCTCCTCTATGTATTATATAATATCCATACTAATATTATAAATGTGAAAATGTGTTTGTGTGTTTGTTTGTTTGGCGTGATTTTTTGTGTGGAGATAGTTGGAGGGCTGGAGAGTGACATAGGCTACTTTTTATCCCACGAGAAAACACGTTATAATACAATCCAAAAAATATTTATTATCAGATTTACTTGAAACTTGGTATACATACTCTTCAATAAAATTAAATAAATACGTGTCTTAGCATTTATCAAAATTCATGTTATAAGGGGATAAAATAGGGGATGAAAGTTGTATGTTGTTGTATTTAGCGCGAGCGAAGCAGCGGGTTCTACTAGTACATTATAAAATGATTCGTTCTATTAAAGTACGAATAATTATTTTTATTCGTCCTTATTTTACGAATACAACAGCCATTAATTAGAAAATTTATTTAACTTGTTTGGATTCTGTAAATTTATTTTATTAGTGATTTCCTGGAAACTACATTATATTAAAAAATATGACTAATAGAATTAACGTAGTTTTTTCTTCATAATTTAAATATCTTTGTTTCTCCTGCTTTAATTTGTTTTACTTTTTTATTTCAGCCGTGAGTCAGCTGAGATCATCGCGCTGTCCTGCCAGTAACATTCCTAATTAGAATGATTTTATTTTACGTTAACAATTAATGTGACTGAATAAATACAGTACTATTACACTTTTTTTCATTTATTTAAATATTATAATGTAAACTGTTTCAATAAATAATTTAAATATATATCTTCTGTAAAGTAATGGCACAGTACAAGTGTACAGTGGTAATATAGTTATGTAAGGGTACCCAACAATAAAATAACAAATTATAATTAACATCACATTAACAGTAAAAGCGACATAATAATATCAACATATTGTGAATATTTAAGAAGCAATAAATTATTTAGAACATTTAAACTAGGATAGAGACATTTGTAGGATTAAATACCACTATAATAGGTACTCGGATTAATAAAAAAATTACGTAATCTAAGGAAAATATCTCTTAAGATATTTTCTCACTATTTTCAATAAGCTAGTTACTATGTTGAATCTACTTTTAGCATCGACTTAATTCTTACAAGTTAGAAACATAGGAGTACTATACATATTCAAAACTCGAATGAAAGAGACTAAACCTTATTTTTACCCGAATGTGGCAAAGCTCAAAGGAGAGTTATGTGTTTGACCTATGTATGTATGTCCGATTCTATGTTCCCTCGTAATAATTAAACGGCTTAACCGATTATGATGATTTATATGTCGTTCGATTCGTATTGATAACGCGAGTGACCCTAGGCGCCAATTTGTGTGTCTTGAAAAAAAGTTTTCGTACGAAATAATATCTTATTAATATCATTTGAGTGGGGTATCAAAATACAGATTGTTAAGAGGTGATTATAAAAATATATACAACTTAAATATGTTTAAAAGTAATTAAGGATCAGAAATTGTTAAATAAAATTAAAAATGTCTAACTGCATAAAACTAAAAAGCTGTAAATAAAAAAATATTTACAAAAGTAAAAAACCCGAGTGCATAAAAAGCGAACTAAAAAGAGAAGAACCAGTTGACGAAGGAATATAGTATTATGTTGTTGGAGACATACAATTTGCGGTGCAATTTTATACACCTTTGCTACCTGTACCTGCAATAGCCACCATGATCCAAGCTTCATAGTCGGTGATTATTCTTACCTGTATTAGGGACTTTTCAGCTTTTATCAAATAACGAAGGTTTGATCGTAGTGGGATATTGCTCTATTATTATTTAAGAATAAGTTAGATTTTTAAACCACTCTTTTATTTAAGTTGTAAGAAAGAACAGTTGGCGAGCTATAATCTTCCAAGTCGTAAACATTGTAGGTACCTATCCTTTAAACATCTTTCTACGATGATTGCTTTTTGAGAATTTATATATTTTCGGTCTCACGCTTCGTTATTTTAAAACAGCTGCAAAATTTACTTAATTTTATTTATAGTATACCTATGTGAAAAATACTATAAACTATAATTAAATGCCCTTATTAATATGGATATTGTGGTTTATTATTTAATGCGCTTTTATTTTACTTTTACACTAATAAATTAGGTACGTAGGTACATAAAACATAACACAAATTTAATTTTATTAAGTTGGTGATTTTTGTGACATACATAAGTTACTTTTTGTACCACAAAAGCAGTATAGATGACGGCAAGAAAGGTAAATTCGGCTACCCAAGTCGTGTGAGCTAACCCCGTCGCGTCGACCTCTTCGACCGGACTGATTTAGGTAAACGTACGCTTACGGCTTAATGCTCTCCTTTTGAAGTGAATCTCCTCAATAATTTACAATCAGATTTCGCCCTGATTATGGGCTTACTCTATTACTCTAGTAAAGACTACTTGTTCAAAGATGAATAAATAAAAACATGCAATATTAACGTTACTGGATTTTAGTTACACTCAGCGCTGGATTTAAACTAGGGGCTAGTACTCAGGACGGCAAATTTTTAGGCGTGGCAAGATTCGAAGGGCGGAAAAAAAATTCTTCACGTTATCGAATACCTATGCTTTTTTTATTTTGCAAAAAATTACAAATAAAAACGATTAACTAGTAGGTACATTTTTCGAAAAGTAAAAGAATAATTGATATCATTTATAAATTATTTTTTTGCATATTTCAAAAAAATAATAATTAAAAAAATTTAAAACTCCAATTTTTTTCGAAATTTCGATAATAGGGCACCATTTTTTACAGTGCCCAGGAGCGGCGCTAAGGTTAAATCTGGCACTGGTTACACTTTTAATTTTATTGATCTTGTCATTTTGCTTTACGTTCCTTTACATTCTCTTAACTTTTCGATAATGCATTGTGTAACGAGTGATTTATTTATATGTCATACATGGGAGTCTGATCAGGAGCAAATAAAAAATAGTTAAAACAAAATTTATTAGATCATTAGATAGTGTTTTATGTATAGATTTTGTGCATATTTATTGAAAATTTATAAAAGAAAAAATAAAACTCAATAATGTGTAATCAAGTTTTAAAAATACTTTTAGTAAAAGGAAAATTAAATAACCCGTTCTTAAATCTAATGGATTTATATTTTATATCATTAATGTCCGGCAATCCATCCAGCTCAAGGGATGTACTCATCATGTGCTGCATCATCTGTTTGCTGCTGGTACTCCTCTAATAGGAGAGTGGACCATGAAAGCAAGCCCCTGGTTGTCATGGATTACCTCGGTGCCTATCGATGCCTTCAGGCGTCGTGGTTCCCTGTCGCGACGTGTATCTTGCGACGTACCATTAAGATTAATTAAATTTGACCCGACCTGGAACTCGAACCCAGGACAGCAATACATACATGCTTAGCCACTGGACCACCGAAGCAGTCAAAGTGGAGACCTTATTATAGTGAATGGAGAATAGGAAATCCTCAAATGCACAGTTTAAAAACTAAAACTCGTTAATTAGGTTTTTTTTTACAATTAGGTACTTTACTTAAACTATACCTATATAGGTATAATAAATCTAATTAGGTTATGGGAATTATGTATAGCTAAATGAATTATATATGCTTTTTGGTTTACTTTATATATCAGAGTGTATCTAATTTCCAGTCTATAAAATAGACAATAGTCATTTTATTTTTCCTAATTAGTATATTTTTCATTGATACATATGAGCCTTTATATATCAATGATATTTTTACAATTTTACATTTTCTTAAATCACGTGGACTCACAGTAAGTTTTATATTTTCTATTTTAAATACAGAATTAGGAGTCTATTTGATATATGGTATTAGTGAAACTGGGGTTTTAGTTTTTCAACATTTATTGTTATTATGTTCACATTCTGTATTAATATGCAGTAGAAACCGTAAGCCTTTGCTTCTTTATAATGTACTTCTTTTTAAATTACAAAATACAACAAAAGCTTGCGCAGCTTAATGGAAATTAAGCTTGGAGCTAGAGAGAATGGAGCTTAAATAAATTATGTCTTTGAAAATACTGACTGTTGAAAAGCTAGCCGGATCTAAAGACTATCTATGTCTGAGGAACTCCCCAGGCTGATCACACTCGGCTGACTTCAACTGGTCCATTTTCACAATGTTGCTGGCTATTTCTTATCCCAATAGCTTCGTCCATAATTAAACAATTAAAAGTATTCCAAAAAAATCCTCGAACCGATATTATTATATCAACTAAAGTGTAGTTATTATTAAATTAGTTAATAGTCTTCAAGGAGCATCCGTCAAATCACAAAAAATAAAAACAAAACTTAAAAAAAGGCAAGGATAAAAAGTATGTGGTGTGCGTACGTATGTATACTCATATAAAAAAAACATCCGCAACTTGGAGGAACATCCTACTATCGGCTACCTCTAGTTAATGTGTACTAAGTTTAAAATACATAATTGTAATTGGTTAGGGGGAAACCACTAACAATATTTATTACAGTTATTTATATACATTAGAATTTTACATTCATTTACGAGTTAGTTATTGCATAGTAAAATATCACGTAGCTATTATTATGTTACCACGCTTACTTAATCTAAATATATAAATGCAAAATGTGTTTGTTGGTTTATCTTTCTCTCACAAAACAACGTAACAATTGATCGATCTGTTTTTGTCTAGAGTTGTGTAAATATAAAAGAATTATATTATATATGTACATTGTACATATTTTTATGTAAACATTTATATTATTTTGACATTTTGATCAACGAAAAATACATAGAGGTTATATTCAGTTGGCGTTAAAGAGATGTTCGAGATAGAGCAACACTGCTAAAATGAAAACAAATATTTTATTATATTTATGTTATGTTTAACTAATCTCTTATTTCCCATACTAGTAGGTCTTGCCAATGTCAGCAGCACTAACTTAAGCTGAGATAAATACGCATACGAAGTCGAAAGCATAATCTGGTAAAGATATGAAACTGTAATATCACCTCTTCAATTTTATGGCTTTAACTTGACTTTGCCAATTGATTTCTATTGATAGACAATTGTGAATCAATACAGTGCTATATAAGTCAGGTATAAAATCTGTAAGCCTTCGTAAGGTATGACATAGACGGGTTTTTCTAAGGTGATTCGAGCAGACATAAGTAAGTAGGTCCACATCGGTTAAAAGAGGCATTTGAAATATAATCTCCTTGTGATACCTTCTTGACACAGGTCTTTTACAATATACAATTTAGTAATAAGTGCTTTCCGATAAGGAATATTCTTACGATGAGGATATATTCGTACGTATCATTGCTATGTAAGTATTTTTTTAATATCTTAAGTATAGTTTTAAACGCAATTATATATAATTAGCGATTCACCCTCGCTTCGCTTGGGTTCATCCCTTTCGTTACGTTTTAACGTTTAGTATAGATATCTCATAGATGAGATATTTTCCCGCAGTAAAAAGTATCAGTAGTAAGTATATGTTGACCCGAATAACCAGCTATGATCATACAAAATTTCATCAAAATCTCTCCAGTGGTTTTCTCGTGATGCGGTCACAGACAGACAGACAGACAGACAGACAGACAGACAGACAGACAGACAGACAAAAACCTCATTATATATATTATATATACCAAATAATATTATGTTTACCAAAAATATTATTTGTATATATATGATAAAATATCACATTTGTAATATTATGTAAATAGTAAATACATATAGATAATTTTATTATTTCATAAATATTTCTTAATTGAAATTTTAAATTTAAATTGAATAAAAAATTTGAATCCATAAGGACATATAAATGTATATATAAAAATATACAAGCTTGTAAGTTGGTCCGCATTATACAATATACTTATACAAACATGCTACTGCGGTAGCTTATAATTATTCAAAATCGGTTGCAATAAACAGTTTGTTTTCAGTTATTTTAAGTTTCAATCAGCGAAGTGTTTTTTGCCGACATGTAGTTTATGATAACACCAGGGGCACTGAAGAAAAGTATAAATTACTTAGAGATAAGAAGGATGTACATAATCCTAATGTTTGGCATCATATTACGAGCAATGATAGAGAACAAAACAATCGTGATCATAATCGAATAATATTTCCCGACTACGAGGAATCTTCGGATGGGTACGTTTTGATTTCTCACTCATTATGAATAACTAAAAAAATACTGTCAGATAAAATATATTTTATGTTTTTGGACACTAAGACACAGCACCATCTAGTTCCATGGTAAGTTACGAGGCTTGTGTTATAGACACCAGATAGTTGATACACTACACATATATAACTTGAAATACATACGTATTATAAATATCAACAACGAGTACAAACATTCGTGCTCATCACACAAATAAATGCCCCCAGCGGAACTCGAACCCGCGACCGCTGGCACAGCAAGTAGGATAACTACAAACTTAGCCAAACGTGTCGTCGAATAATTCCCCGTCCCTTTCAATCTTCATATTTATGTTACTCCTCCATCTATGTAGCATTACCCGCGGCCCCGCCCACATTCAGATGACCAAAAACCAAATTCTTAGGTTTTACATATTTGTATACTCTTACATTGCAGTTTTTGTATTTTTTCTCAGAAATGAGATATTTTCCCGCAGTAAAAAGTATCCTATATGTTGACACGGATAACCAGCTATCATCGTACCAAATTTCATTAAAATCTGTCTGTCCAGCGGTTTACTCGGGATGCGGTAACAGACAGACAAACAGACAGACAGACAAAAATTCTAAAAACTATAAATTCAGACTCTGTATCGATAATAATGTCTATTTCAATTGTTTTGCCAAAAAATATTTAATGTACAGATTCGACTTAGTTACAATTTTATTATATGTACGAGTGTAGACAAAGGTAGCGCTTACAAGACTTACGTAAATACAAAAAATACTATTTGACACTTAACATTTCCCAGCAGGCATTCCATATATAAGCCCCTGGATATGGAAACTTGCGTACTGTCGTGCAAATTAAACCCAAATTCTGACCATGTATGTGGCACTGACGGTAAGACGTACGACAATATGGATCATCTACTATGTGCTGCAAAGTGTGGAGTAGGTAATGAATGAATATTATCTTCTTAAATATTAATTATCTTTTTTCCGTAATTAAATTACACTACACTGAGGTAAAAGACAATATAATTGAAAGTTTGTTGTGTTATGTAAGATTTGATTATAGCTCCTTTAAATGAATTAAAAATTCAGATTTTGATTTTCGATTCTATTTTAATTTAAACTAGTTTTACATGGATAAAATATATAGATATTTTATATTTCCAGATGTACGTTTAAGTCACATATCCTCATGTCTTGGAAGGACGGGGCGAAAGCCAACAATTGAGACTAATAATATAGATGCATGTATGTCCTTGTGTCCAACGACATCAGAGTATAATCCTGTCTGTGGCACTAATAACAAAACTTACCCAAATCCGGGAAAACTACAATGTGCTCAAGAATGCGGAGTTGGTAAGTTGACAACTTGTGTTATAGTCTAATACTCTTGCAGATCACAATAGCAATATTAAAATCAGTACTTACTACTATTATAAATGCTAAAGTATGTCTGTTGGTCTATCCAACAACAAAAAGGTGATTTGATGTGATTGGCCATAGACAATGATTAATGACCAAGAAGGCCAATCCCGTAAAGTCGACTTAATTTATTGTAAAATCTTTATTTATTTCATTTAAATAATAGTTGAGGTAGAAGTTCTTGCCTTAATAACTTATTTATTTACAGAAAAATACTTTTCAATTCTTCCTTAATTTACTTATTACGGGTGAATGATATCAGTAGGCGGTGTACCATGCGGGTTGCTCCTGGTACTTTTCTGACAGCAGAGTGAACTGTGGAGTAACCCGATGGTTATTCTGGTCTACTTCGGCAGACCTACGGTCGGGGCGTCGTAGTTGAGTGGGTAAGCGATCCTGCGACGCCCCATTAAGACGGGGGAAGGGTTTGTTGGATTTTAGTGGGTAGTACTGGCTTTTCGAGCCGCTGAGTCCCACATAACTGTCTACAGGTGGTATGCGTAAATGCCTTACCTAACATTAAAAAAAGGGTAATTCGGGAAGACCAAACGTTTATACAAATTTCTTAAAGCATAAAAATATTATTTCATGGAAGGTTAATATGATCCATGACACGTGATCTATAGAAAAAGGATTTTTACATGATTACAACTTTTTGAATCAAATATGACAATGATAACATATGTAAATACAATTGAACAGTAAAATTAAATTAAAGTACGAGTATATTGTGTTAACTAATAATAATAATGTTTATTGCAAAGGTATAAACCCAATTTATAGTATACCCATAATAATAATAAATAAAACCAATAGTTCTTACTAGTAAATAATGGTATATTATCTTAGTTTGTAGCAATGGTTTCAACTTATTGTTTAAAAAGTATTTTATACATTTTGCATGTCAATTCTTTTCTGCAAAGGATGCTAAACTGACATCATGCAAACGAGTCTTGTGCGTTTGTTCATTATTTAACTTAAAATTGCGTTAAAACCGGTTAACTATCAATTGTTTACAAGTTCTCTGGTACACATATATATATATATATATATATATATATATATATATATATATATATATATATATATATATATTTTTATATATTGGTGTATATATATATATATATATATTTATATATATATATATATTAACGTTTAGTACAAATTTGACTTGAGATGAGATATTTTCCTGCAGTAAAAAGTATCCTATATGTTGACCCGGATAACCTCCAGCGATAAAAAACTATCATCATATCAATATTTCATCAAAATCTGTTCAGTGGTTTTCCCGTGATGCGGTCACAGACTGTGTCGATAACAATGACTAATTCAATAAGATTTTCTAAAAAAACACAGACTCACACTCACTGTACAGATTCGACTCAGAATGTTATTATATGTAGGTACTATGTATAGATACTATGTATAGATAGATCTCAACTCAACAAAACTTTTAGTGTATGTAATTAAAAAATATATATTTTTAGATGTCCAATTAAAATACCATTTCACATGTCCTAAGACACCGACAACAACAGCGAATCCTTCAGTTTCTACTGGATCACCTTTACCTACTACGAATAGCGATATAGGTGTTTGTATAAATTCTTGTCCAACGACATCAGAATATAATCCAGTATGTGGATCCGATGGGAAAACGTATTATAATATTGGAAAGTTAGAATGCGCCAAATATTGTGGAATTGGTAAGTTATTTTATATAGAGTCATGCGAATATTTGACATTATAATTTTTTTAATTAATTTATAAGGTACTTTAGTGTCATATTTTCTTCAAAATTCTTGTGGGTAGCGATGTCTGTAATAACTATGATTTTTGTGACGTCAAAAACACGTCTTTAACGTGACCATGTCTGCTGAAAAGCATTCGAAACGTTTTGAAATTTGATAAAACGTTTTATTATATAACTTAGAATAATATGGTATTTCACGTTTTTACAATACAGATTCTTATTGTAACTTTTTATATAATCATGTAAGTAAGAATATTATGTATATTTTTAGACGTCCAATTAAGATACCACTTCGCATGTCGTAAGACTCCGGCGACAATGGCAAATGGCGCAGGTTCTACTGGTCCACATCTGCCAAGTCAATTGATACGAATGCACAACCTATTATAATATTCGAAAGTTAAAATGCGTCCAATATTGTGGGAAGGGTAAATTTATTTATGTTATTTTTTATCTTATTGATTGAAAAATATATTAAGTAGTTAGTATAAATTAAATTGCTCTGTAAGCCTATATTATAATATAATATGGCAGCCTATATTTTATAAAGGCTAGCGTAGATAGCTAACCGGGGGTGATAGTGCATAGTGTGTGTACAAGAATTAGAGATCTTTATATTTACCGCCGATTTAGAGTAGTCTAAATCTGAGGTATTTAGTATTTACCCTTCATTCTTCACAGCATAGAAGGCACAGAAGTATAGACTTTACGTTCCCTTCGAGTATGTGGTTCTGTAAAGTTTATAGTGTTGGACACACAGCCAACTTTCCAAATCTCAGCTGCTTGCTTGTTATTTAAATATTTATGAGTCATAAAATACGTAAATATTTGCTGAAAACGAACTGTACTACATTTATCTCGATAATTTATATGCACAATTTAGGTTAAAGCGAAACTTGAACCATGAAGCTAATCAAATGTCTTATTCTCTATTAGCTTAAATCTATTATAGAATATTACCTTAATTATAATATTACCTTAATAACATTTGGATGCTTTTTTTGGCCATTCCAAAGGCTCAAAATAAGGAAATTGGTACAATTAAAGTCAATATGTTTATATATTATGTTCTCTGAATTTCAGACGTAACCATGCTCAGAAGATCAGCTTGTTAAACTTCTAAAATAGACAGTACCCACGATCCCGAACCAATATGAGACGATATGATTAATAATAATTTACATTCCACAACAAAGAGAAAAATCCTATTCTATTATAAGTAACAAAGTAACATAATTTATAGAAATATTAAATAACCAAAAATAACTTATGAAAAGTGAAAGACAAAGAAATGATGCACTACATTTTGTGTGTATATGTACGTAGTTTATATTAAAGAAGTTTGTGTTTATTCTGGACTGTACAAAAAATATGATGTATAGTATCTCATTAGCATGCATAACCATAACTGCATAACATTAGAAATTTCTACCAATTGGTATCAACTGACTGTTTGCTACACGGTATCTGAATATTCCATAACAATTTTCCAATTTTAGAAATAATCCAAATGAATTAATAATCATATGCACTCCATTATAGTTTTCATTTACATTATCTTGAATTATTAAATTGGTGTTGTCTTTTTTATTCATTTTCAAAGAACAATTACTGCTATGCAGTACACACTACGCTTATGAGAATAAAAATATTAACTTTGTTCTTTGTTCTATCACATCACATTATATGTCCCTACATTATTATCCGCACAACCAATTTCCATTACATACCCTAACAAATATAATTAAATGTTCAAAAGGTACTTAAGTTAATGAAATGTTTTATTTAGAATTTTTAGCATTTGCTCGTGGCTTTACGTATTAGAATTTTATGAATAAAAATATTTCACTATAATTAATCCTTGCAGTTTTGTATGCATATCAATAAAAGTTTATATTTAAAATTTCTCTTTAACCCTTTCTTTTACTCTATGTACATACGTATAGAGGTACATAGACAGGACAAAGATTCTGCAAATAATTTCAATTCTTAATGAAAAATGATAATGACAGTATCCCTCTGCTATTCGGGGACAATTTATTGACCTAGATAAATTGTAAGTAATATGACCTAATAATTAAGTATAATATCTACAGGCGGAAATCAGGTTAGAACTAAGAAATGGTTTAGCACTTCGGTTAGTACAATAATACTTTTGTAGTAAAAAAGAGTAAATAATTAAAAACTAGTTTATTATTTAACTTTGTTTATCATTTACTTAATCATATTGGTCTATACGTATGCTTCTCAAGTAGGATACCCTGATGCAATAAAGTATGTTTGTACTGTATTCAGTAAAATGAGAAATTAAAAACTAAAAAATAACATCACCTTAAGTACATAAAAAATTAAGAAACGACAAAACAGGGGGTTTTCGTTTAAGATAGTACCTACTACTTACTAGATATTTACCAGTTAACCAGCTGACACAAGGCAAATAAAAATGAACAATCCATTTAGAAATGACTACCTATAAAGTATTTAGTATAATTATACTTTAAGGTTATAAATCAATTTGTAATGTATTCATACTTAAGTGAATTGAATTTGAATTGCATTTGCCTCTTATCTTTGCTTTTTTTTTAATCACACTAATATTATAAAAAGGTAAAGCCTGGGAAGGACATAGAATATTTTTAATTCAGCAATCACTCCCTTAAGGGGGTGAAAATGGGGATGAAAGTTTATATCGACAATCTACCTACGGACGAACCCGAGCGAGGCGAGGGTGAGTCGCTAGTTTCATATGTTATTGGTGTACAAGATTCAGTAAATTATAGAATGTTGAATGATGCTATTTTCTACTATCCTAGAATAATATTTCCGTTCTTTTAATACAAACTCATTAAGATACAACAACATTTCAAAAAATAATTATTACTTAGTTAATAACTTACTTGAATGATTATTCTTAATGTGAAACTCTAATAATACTCATATTGTAGCTATACTCACTTAATTTAACAATGTTATTGATTACTTTAAGGACATCATTATATTGTAAACTTATAAATGTAGTTGTTTAAACGCTTCACTTCTTTCAACTCTATATCATTGAAAGGTTTAGAATTCTGAGTAAATATCAATATGGCTTGGTATAATTTTAAAGCCATCACCTTACTTGCTATTACGTACACAGTACATTTTGTAATATCGAACACATTTCGTAAGCAATCTTCTTTTTCGTTTATAATAAAATTCTGAGTTACTTATTTATTACATTTTATATTTTTACCAAACAGACGGGTTTGATAGACTCTGTAAAGATGGGTCACCACAATGTCTAAAGTAATGCCTTCAGTCTATTTTGCCGAAATTTATAAACGGTTTCCCTGAGCCAGGGATTACTGCTTTGGATCCTTTTATGGTCATTAATCTCACTTTTGTTCTGCCTGGCGATATAAAGATCGATATTATCCATCGAGTTTATACAAAAGGCCATCAGAAGTGTATTATTGATTCATTCAGGTATTTTTAATTTATGTTATTTTCTTTTGTAAAAGTAAGTTTTTATGTTTATTTTAGAGGATTTCCATACTAACTGGCTTTGTTTTGTTTAGAACCTATTTTGATTAAAACTTTTATGAAATGTTCATTAGCTTAATATTTAAAAGTAATTTGAGCAAAAAATATAGAAATGCCGGGCAAAAAATTTTTTCGAAATTCATCCTTTAAGTTGGTAAAATGGAGGATGAAAGTTTGTGTGAAACTACCTTTTTAGAGATTTTTATGTAGTTTTAGCGCGAGCGAAGCCGCGGGTTCTACTAGTATTTATATATTTTCAAAATAATATATCAATAAAATTATTATTACAATTATCTTCGGAACCTTGCCTAAAGGGACTCCTTTTAATAATATTTTTTAGTTATTATATTATGTATATATACTTAAGGTTTTTTTTTTAGTTTAATGTAATTTATCTTATTTATACTTTTAAGACATGTCATGTTATATTTATTTTAGTAGAAATATTTAAATCTATTTTCATTATTAGTGTTGTAAGACTTCCTTACTGTTTAATCCTTATAATAAATGAGAAAATTATAAGCTATATGTATAAATGATAATTAAGTACAAACTCACTTTGCCTTAAAATGTGTGATTTGCTTTGATTTTTTTATTTTTACATACTTGTTTGTGGCCGTTATTTTTTTTTACAAGTACGGCATGAAATGTACTACATCGTACGAATATAAGTTGCCAGAACAGAAACTTGAAATAGTACTCATACATATGCTCAATTCAACAACATAAATAATACTAAAGTTTGAAAAGCGCATGACTTTCCAATAAAACTATTATAATTTTATAATAGACTAGTATTGGCCGCGGGTCCGCCCGCGTTCAGATTACCAAAAACGAAATTCTTAGGTTTTACATATTAGTATACTCTTAGATTGCAGTTTTTGTATAGTTTCTCAGAAATAAGATATTTTACCGCGGTAAAAAGTATCCTATATGTTGACCCGGATAACCAGCTATCACCACACCAAATTTCATGAAAATCCCTCCAGTGGTTTTTCCGTGATGCGGTAACAGACAGACAGGCAGACAGACAGACAGGCAGACAAAAATTGTAAAAACTATAGATTCGGCCTCTGTGTCGATAATAATGTTTATTTCAATAAGATTTATTCCAAAAAATATTTAATGTATAGATTCGGTTTAGTTACAATTTTAATACATGTATAGATTTTTTCCAATACATGTTTGACGTGATTCTTTAAATTGACATAACGTTTTTATTTGTGAACCGATTGAAGTAAAACAAATACTAAATGTTAAATGAAGCTTACTACAATACATTAGTGAAAATCGTACCCACATCGGTTAAGCTGTTTCTAAAATCAGCGCGCACAAACGCACAAACAAACAGACAAAAATTCTAAAAATCATTCTTTAATAGTTTTTCTTAAATATCTTCCATGTACACTTTTATTATATGTACACTTTTATTATACGTATAGTTTTTTTCTAAATTTAATCTTTTTAACTACTACACATAGCTAAATATCTATCGATTTAGCCCGAAATCGATAAGTACTTAGGTTCTCGACGACCCTGCCACTTTTGATCCATCAATCATGTTACACCGTATGAGATCAGGAACTAAGATTAGGAGTTTATAAGTATAACTAATAGCTAAGTAAACTAACTAAAACGCAAACAATAATACTTCGTTTTTTTGTGATGCTGTTGTACTCGTAAAAATCCATTTGCACACATTATTATTTGTAAAATTTTATTCTATTGGTAAAAATATATTAACTCCGTAGGCATATTAGCTTTATCTCTTTGAGATACGTTTTAAAAATATTAGTAGTAAAAAGGTAAAAATTAAACGACCATTAAAATATAAAAACATTTATTGTTATTTAATTTGAACTTTGAGAACATATTACTATTTTTAAGTTATTTATTATTATTTATTCTAAGTTTATTTGCGACAATATAAGCAAGCAAATTATAAAAATTGTATCTTAATTTTATCAAATACTTATAAGACAGTAATGTACATACAAATGTGATTAATAAATAAGATATAGGAGCGTAAGGTAGTGACTTTTACAAGAAGTGAGATACTTGTATAATGACTATAATATAGGTTGTTGATACACTCATAAATTTTAGTAATAACTTTATATCGATCGAAAACATATCATAAACGGATACTTTCAACGGCCAAACTTCAATTAACTCTACAAAAGCTTTTGTCTGCAGTCTCATAGTTTTCGGTAATTCATAATCCATAACAATTTCATTTATTAGAATTTTTGTAGTATTGCACTTTATATTCATAGCTTCACAAATGTTAAACAGAAAAAATATCATAATTATCTCGAAGGTACTTTGGATGGCAATAGTTATTAATTGAGAACTTTCACACTTACGAAAATAGTATATAGACGACCATATCATTATAATGAGGTATATGAATGAAGATAAGAGAGACATGAAAATTTGAAAGTTAAAAATTTCATTCAACAAGTTTTTCATTTCACCGATGTCGTTATAAGCGGAAGCTAAGTGGCTAATTTTGTTATTAGTATTAGATATATGACCTATATAGTTGACGCTCGTTATAAGATCCACATTTTTACTATGTCTACATGAATAAGAGTGGCCCGGCTTTTTTAAATTTACAAATGCTGCTAAATATTTGTTAAGGATATCCAACCTATCTAGTAACATTTTTACAAAAGAATAAAGTGCAAACGACTCCAACTGGCGCTCGAAGTCTGATAGCATCTCTACTATGATACGAATCATAGAATTATTTTCTTCCATAATGTAGGGTACACAACAGGAGAAATATATCAGGAAAAAAAGAACCATAGAAAGTATCAAATGTTGTCGAGATGTTTTGTAGAACTCTATGTTATTAGAGATGTGAAGTGTGTCGTCTATCTTTGCAAGTAATTTAATGAGGCATATATTTTTTCCACTAAATTGCAAAAATATTATCGTTAACATAACGTTGTGTGTAATCATCAAAAAAACTGATATATTTTCAGTAAAAGATATTAATAATTCTGCATCAAATCCACTTTGACGATACTCATGTATAAACAGAAACGTATTTGATAGCACAATAAGGAAAGTAATTATAAATCTATAAATTTTAAAAGGCGTAGTTGTAGGTTTCAATTGCCCATCCAAAAAGCGGTACCTGAAAAGTCCACATCCACTTTCCAATTTCGTTAAAGGGCTTATTGTTTTCAGGATCTTGTCTACTCCATTCTTTCTACTAACCCTTTGTTGCATTTTCCTCTCTATTTATAGCAGATTCAATATTTAAAAATATTATTTAACGATTTTAATTTATTTATTTAATTCATTTAATATTATTTATTCAATTCATAGACAACGTTGATAAAACTATAAGAATGTTATATTCTTGCGTTCCAGAATACGAGTCTCTATCTACGAGCTACTATTTTTTGTAATGATGTAATGGTGAGGTCTGCATAATGTATAAGAAAGTAATTAATTATCATACCTATCTAATAAATATTACATTTATTTAGTTAAAGTAATGTTACCTATACATATAACAAAACTGTAAATTTATGTTTGTATATTAAGTATATTGGCAGTGGTGGCCCAGTGGTAACGTGCTCGCTTGGGAAACCGAGTGAAGCGAGTTCAATCCCGGGTCTTAACGGTGAACGAAAACATCGTGAGGAAACCCGCAAGTCTGAGAGAACCTATCAAGTTTTCAAAAGACATGTGAAGTCCGCCAACCCGCACTTGGCCAGCGTGGACTATGGCCTGATTCCCCCTCGTACTGAAGGGAGGCCTGTGCCCAGCAGTAGGACGTTAAAAAGGGCTGAATACATACAATACATTAAGTATATGGACGCTCGCGTAGTCGCCTCGGGACTAAGAAATTATGAACATTATATAACACGTAAATAGGTGTTCTGTGTACATTGTGGCTTGTTTATATTTCAAGCTTATTTTATTTATATTTTTTAAATAATTCAGGATATATTGAGTAACTTATCTTGAGTAACTTCGTTTTATTCTTTACTATTCCTTAAGTTGAAATAAAAGTAAACAAATGAACGCACACACGCACGCACGCGCACACACACACATGTACGCATATATATATATATATATATATATATATATATATATATCTATATATATATATATATTTATTTGATAATCTCTTTTTTTGACGTTGGTTAAAAAGAGACTTCCGCCAATTTATATCGTCAAAGATAAAATCAAATTTTCGGTCTTAGAGCCTAAACAATAAACATATTATGTACTATGTAGTTACATAATTATCACACAGATATGTAAAAGGGAAAATTATAGAATAATACAAAGTTGTATTTTTTTTAATTATAATGCGAATCGAATCAAATGGAATACTTGTGATTTAATTCATATTGTTGAAAAAACTTTTTAACAAAAAAATAAAAACCGACTTCAAACAAAAGCACTAAAAAGTAAAAAATAACTGATTGGTAGTTTTCATTTACTATACATACCTAATCAAATATTTTCGAAGTCGGTGTGCTTTGCTTTGTATGGGCTGGCACCGATTTCGAAAATATTTGATTAGGTATGTATTTAATAGGTAGGCTTTAATTACTTAGCCAAAGCACACCGACTTCGAAAATATTTGATTAGGTATGTATAGTAAATGAAAACTACCAATCAGTTATTTTTTACTTTTTAGTGCTTTTGTTTGAAGTCGGTTTTTATTTTTTTGTTAAAAAGTTTTTATTTTTCCCTTTTTAGTGTAGACAGTAGTAGAAAAGTAATGATTCTAACGTGTTAGGCTTGTCAAATCAAACAAAATAAGCCCAAACTCAAAGTATCTACTATTAGCCGTTGAAGAGTTCCACCTATCCACCTTCTGGCCTTGGCATCAGATCAGGTCAACAACACCGAACCACTGTACTATCAACGGAAATAGAAATACTTGCAAAGTTTCAAGTCAATATGACAATTAGAAGTAGGTTAAATTCATCATTTGTTGTTTTTCCACCCTTAGGGGTGGTATTTTTTTTTGAAATTTAAATGGGACCAATCTGGAAGTATACCCTTTCAAACGACACAAAAATTGTCCAAATCGGTTAATAAATGACGGAGTTCTGAGGTAACAAACATAAAAAAAAAAAAAAAAAACATACAGTCGAATTGAGAACCTCCTCCTTTTTGAAGTCGGTTGAAAAATTAACTATTTGCTTTTGAGCAAACTAAAACTCATCAAACTGTTATCATAATGACTACAAAAACAGACTATAAGAAGTGTGATACTTGTATTATAACAATGGCATAAGTAGCCGATACACCAACAAATGTCACCAATAATTTTATATCTGTACACAACATTTCATATGCAAATAACTGTAAAGGCCATGCTTTGACAACTTCCATAAAGGATTTTGCTTGAACCCTAATTGACTTTGGTAAATCGTAGTTCATAATGAGCTCATTAATCAATCTTCTAGTTTCATTTCTTTTTAACAACATTACTTCACAAAAGTAGCACATTACCGCTACACGCAAAAAATCTTCACAACATTCCATTATTTCCCCGTATATGGATATCGTTATTATACTATGTATAAATGTACGAGTATATAATAAACTCCATATTGTTATAATAATAAAAACAAATGTGTATACAAGAGTGAAAAATATTTGAAAATTAAACACTTCATTAATTAATTGACTTGCTTCGGAAATAGCATTATAAGCAGCAGCTAATGTTGCTAATTTGTTATTTTTAAATGTAAGTGAACCTATGAAAAAAAAATCATTGGCATCCTGAATGTTGACTTGGCTTTTATTTTCTTTTGCTTTTATAAACTTCGTTAAATATTTATTAACAATATCTAATCTATCTACTAAGCTTTTTACATATGTACAAAAAACAAATACTTCTAAGTGGCATAAAAAATCCATAACTGTTTTCCATATTTCGTGCGGTATGTACGCATCATTTTTCGTAAAATCATGTACACAAGTAAAAGAATACATTAATAAAAATATAATAAGTGCAATTTTCAGATGTGTTCCGTTCTTCTCATGGAAACTTCTATTTCTGGATATATTCAAATAGCAATCAATTTTTTCGAACATTTTCATTAATTTAACATTCTTGTCATCATTTACAGCAATTATCAATGTTAAAGTATGTTGTATTAATATTAGCAAAACGGGTACTTCTTCTGCTAGTTCCATCGTTCTATCAAGTCCAGTAGGGTCCTCAAATATTATGGAATAAGTTAAGTGTAACACATATGATAAAACAATGAAAAATATCATAAAAATGGTATATATCTTCATTAAAATATTTAAATGAACCACTTTCCCCTTCACTACACGATATCTGAATATCCCATACAAGTTTTCCATAAAAATCATTGGATTAATGGAATCAGTGAACATGTTAATTTTTCCATTAACATTCGCTTTTAATTTAAGTTTTTTTAAAATAATACTTTTAACGAACATGACAATGTTTGTCTAAACATATATTGTGATACCAATGTACTGTCAATATTTAAATAAAGTTGATATTTCAAAAAATGTACAGTGAGGATATCCATTACATTAATGAATCTGTACTTAGTCGAATTCCAACACGGGATATGATAATAGCACTTAAATAAATGAATTTAGTAATAATTGTGTAGATATGTGGAATGTACATTGTACATAGTACATATATGTGTATATATAAAGTAAGAAACTAACTGGCTGACTGATTCACTTACTGTTCAATCAACGCACAGCTGAAACCGCTGGGTCTAGAAGCATGAAATTTTGCTCAAATGTTTCTTAAATGACGTAAGTGTGCACTAAGAAGGGATTTTTGGAAATTCATCCCCTAAGGGTTCAAAATAGGGCATAATAGTTTGTATGATTTAGATGATGATTTAAATGTTATAAATGTAAAAATGTATATATGAGCACTTGCTTAGAGAAAAAAGTTCTCAGGATCACTTTTTTATGATAATTCATTCTTTAAGGGGGTAAAATAGGGTATGAAAGTTTCTATTAAACTAGATATTAATGATATTCAATTCAATTATACACATAAACACGTGTAACACACATTTGTGTAATTCATCCTGTAAGGGGGTAAAAATGGGTGGTAAAGTTGGTAAGAAAAACCGCCATTTTTATTGTTAAAATTAAGTATTCAAGAAAAAAAATAAGTAATACGTGTTATCAATCAGATTATTAGAAATTCGTCCACTGAGAGGGTAAAAATATTATTAGGGTCGGTTGACTTAGCCAAAAGCATTTATTAATTTAAAAAGGTTTTTTTTAATAATAAATGTTGGTATATAGATTTGACGACTTTTTAGATTTTTTTGTCGTCGGGAATTTTTTATTGAAGGGGTACTTCCTTCAAAAAGTGGTTTACTGGATATCTTCGCCTTATGGGATCCGATTTCAATGGATATTTTTAACACTTTCAGTTTTTTTAGCTTCACCTGTCTATCTATCGATCTATGTAACGGAATCATGAACGCGATTTTCACCCACTTTAAAACTTCAGATTAAACTGAAACTTTGCACATTTAACAAGGACCGATGACAATAGAATAATTTATATTTTTTTCGAAATTCATCTCCTAAGGGTTTCATTATTACATACGTGTCGAATTGATAATCTCTTTTTTTGAAGTCGGTTGAAAAGAAACGTCCGCCAATTTATATCGTCAAAGCTCAGCCAGGTTGCTTGTAAGCTGGCGAATAAATTTTCGGTCTTAGAGCCTAAACAATAAACATATGTAGTTACATATATCGCACAGATATCTAAAACGGAAAATTATGGAATAAAACGACTGTACATTTTTTTTAAATTATAATATGAATCGAACCAAATGGAATACTTATGAGTTAATTCATATTGTTGAAAAAATTAACTATTTGCTTTTGAGCAAACTAAAACTCATCAAACTGTTATCATAATGACTACAAAAACGGACTATAAGAAGTGTGATACTTGTATTATAACAATAGCATAAGTAGCCGATACACCAACAAATGTCACCAATAATTTTATATCTGTACACAACATTTCATATGCAAATAACTGTAAAGGCCATGCTTTGACAACTTCCATAAAGGATTTTGCTTGAACCCTAATTCTCTTTGGTAAATCATAGTTCATAATGAGCTTATTAATTAATCTTCTAGTTTCATTTCTTTTTAACAACATTACTTCACAATAGTAGCACATTAGCATTACAGGCAAAAATTCTTCACAACATTCTATTACGTTGTTGTATATGGACATGGTTGTATTACTATGTGTAAATGTATATAATGAACTCCATATAGTTATAATAATAAAAACAAATGTGTATACAAGAGTGAAAAATATTTGAAAATTAAACACTTCATTAATTAATTGACTTGCTTCGGAAATAGCATTATAAGCAGCAGCTAATGTTGCTACTTTGTTATTTTTAAATGTAAGTGAACCTATGAAAAAAAAATCATTGGCATCTTGAAAGTTGGCTTGGCTTTTACTTCCTTTTGCTTTTATAAACTTCGTTAAATATTTATTAACAATATCTAATCTATCTACTAAGCTTTTTACATATGTACAAAAAACAAATACTTCTAAGTGGCATAAAAAATCCATAACTGTTTGCCATATTTCGTACGGTATGTACACATCGTCTTTCGTAAAATCATGTACACAAGTAAAAGAATACATTAATAAAAATATAATAAGTGCAATTTTCAGGTGTGTTCCGTTCTTCTCATGGAAACTTCTATTTCTGGATATATTCAAATAGCAATCAATTTTTTCGAATATTTTCATTAATTTAACATTCTTGTCATCATTTACAGCAATTATCAATGTTAAAGTATGTTGTATTAATATTAGCAAAACGGGTACTTCTTCTGCTAGTTCCATCGTTCTATCAAGTCCAATAGGGTCCTCAAATATTATGGAATAAGTTAAGTGTAACACATATGATAAAACAAAGAACAATATCATAAAAATTGTATATATCTTCATTAAAATATTTAAATGCACCACTTTCCCCTTCACTACACGATATCTGAATATCCCATACAAGTTTTCCATAAAAATTATTGGATTAATTGAATCAGTAAACATATTAATTTTTCCATTATCATTCGCTTTTATTTTAAGTTTTTTTAAAATAATACATTTAACAAACATGACAGTGTTTGTCTAAGTATATGTGTATTGTGATACCAATGTACTGTCAATATTTAAATAAAGTTGATATTTCAAAAAATATACAATGAGGATATCCATTACATTAATGAATCTGTACTTAAGTCGAATTCAAACACGGGATATGATAATAGCACTTAAATAAATGCTTTTAGTAATAATTGAGTAGATATATATATATATAGGATGTATACATTGTACATTATATATGCATATAATATAATGTTAAATTAGGACAGTGTGTTTTTTATCTATACATTTCCCTTTTGAGAAATTAACTTTAATCGTTTTGTCAACGCAAATAATAAATTCTTTAATAGTGTTTTTTAATAAATTAATTACTTCTTTAGAATTTCCCCACTTAGGTACTATTTAATTTTTCACACCGACTTCAAAAATGAGGAAGTTCTCAATTAGGCTGTATTTTTTTATGTTTGTTACCTCAGAACTCCGTCATTTATTTACTGATTTGGTCAATTTTTGTTCTGTTTGAAAGTGTATATACTTCAAGATTGATCCCATTTAAATAAAAAAAAAATACTACCCCTAAGGCTGGAAATATTGCTAATAAAAATTTAACGTACTTCTAATGGTCATATTGACTTCAAACTTTGCAAGTGTTTCTATTGCAGTGATTCTGTATCGTCGACCTGATCTGATGGTAAGGCCAGAAGATGGATAGGTGGAACTTTTCTACGGCTAATAGTTGATACTTTGAGTTTGGGATTATTTGTTTTTTTTGACAAACCCAATACGTTAGAATTGGATTTCGAGTCCTGATTTTTAGTGTTAGTAATAAAAGCGAATTTTGGCATCAAACTAACTTAAACAGCTTAAATGAATATGTATTTTATTAAAAGACTTTCTTTTTACTTTGCTACTTACTATGTCGTGTCTACACAGAAAATGGAAAAATAAAAATTAAAAAAAAACCGACTTAAAAATCACTAAAAAGTAAAAAAAATGTTATTTTATAGTAATTGGTAGTTTTCATTTACTATAGATACATATTAATCAGATATTTTAACGTCATTGCCAGCCGATACAAATGAAAGCATACCGATTTAAAAAAGTTTTTATTAATTAGATCTTTTTTATTATTAGTTATAAAAATATTATCTATACGTCTTACATATACATAATTGTACTGCTTCGGTGGTGTAGTGGCTAGCATCTACGGCTGCACGCTCGGAGGTCCTGGGTTCGAGTCCCGGGTCGGACCAAGTTTAGTTATGGAGTCTTTCTGTATAGTAAGTCTCAGTAACAGCCCGGAGTTGGGAAGTTGGCGGTGTTTCACCCCCGTGCCTCGGAGAGCACGTAAAGCCATCGGTCCTGCGCCTTAACTCTCACTGGTCGTGTCGAGCAGCCGTCCCACCGGAGTATGAGAGTGACAGGAATAGAGAGTGCACTTGTGTCTGCGCGTACACTTGTGCACTAAATATCTCTTGCGCAGTTGGCTAGTCTCAATGAGATTTTTAAATAAAACTATCTTTTCGGATTATTTCGCGGATTTATTTTGATTTTTGGTTCCCGACGTTTCGAATGCTTTACAGCATCCATGGTCACGGGAGAGACTGAGGTGTTACATGTCTTAAAGATATAGTTGTTACAGACAGCCTACCCACAATTAACAAAATGAAAATTGCACCAATTACATTACAATATTTTTAACTTTAAACATTTTTTATAATTTTAATTATAATTGAATATGGAAAATTATTTATTTAATTTTTGCTATTAATTTTATAATTATTACAATTTTAAAAATATTAATTAGTAATCTATATTTAGGGTTGCCATTATTATATTTATAACCATAAATAAAAAATATAAAAATATAGTATTAATTATTAAAGCCATATAATTGTTCTATGTGTAATTTAAAAAGTTAAAATTAATTACGGATAATCATTTTAATTTAGTTTGCTATTATTTAAAAACAACTTACTAAGCAACACTATTAATATATACTTTTACAAATGAAAAATATTAATCTGATAAGCTGTCATTTTGATCTACACAGTATGAACTTACTACATCTGCCTGTCTGTTATGTTTATATTTATTATTTGATTTTATTATATTAATAACAGGATCCCATGACGATGGTAGTACCCAGCCATCTTCCCTATTGAAATTTGGATGTTTTTTAATTTCTATGGCTTCTCGAATCATTCTAGGGCGATATCGGTTTTCTTTCGCCAGGATTTGAGGTCTATCGAAACGAATATAATGGCTTGGGCGGTCCTGGCTATGTTTGCAGACAGCAGATGTTGTATTGCGACGGTGCTTCACATCAGCTATGTGTTCTTTGACCCGGGTTCTAATGGATCGTTTTGTTTGTCCAATGTAAGAGAGCCCACAATCACAATCAAGCTTGTAGACTCCTGCATCTTGTAGAGGGATGTGGCACTTGACAGGTGGTAAGAACTGACTAATTTTCTTTGGCGGCTTGAAGTAAGTTTTAATTGAAGCTCGCTTTAGAATGTAGCCAATCTTGTCAGTGACTCCTTTCATGTATGGCAAGACTGCAGGGACGCGCTCGACTGTGGCTGGTTTCACTCGGTCACTGTGACGCAGGCGCGGCACTTGCAGCTTGTTGTCACGCAGAACTTGCTTGACATGTTGCAGTTCTCCGGCCAGGTGTTGCTCGTCACAGATCCCGCGCGCTCTCTGAAACAGAGATTTTCCCACGGTAGCTAACTGTGAAGGATGGTGGTGAGATTCACCGTTGATTGTGATTGTGGGCTCTCTTACATTGGACAAACAAAACGATCCATTAGAACCCGGGTCAAAGAACACATAGCTGATGTGAAGCACCGTCGCAATACAACATCTGCTGTCTGCAAACATAGCCAGGACCGCCCAAGCCATTATATTCGTTTCGATAGACCTCAAATCCTGGCGAAAGAAAACCGATATCGCCCTAGAATGATTCGAGAAGCCATAGAAATTAAAAAACATCCAAATTTCAATAGGGAAGATGGCTGGGTACTACCATCGTCATGGGATCCTGTTATTAATATAATAAAATCAAATAATAAATATAAACATAACAGACAGGCAGATGTAGTAAGTTCATACTGTGTAGATCAAAATGACAGCTTATCAGATTAATATTTTTCATTTGTAAAAGTATATATTAATAGTGTTGCTTAGTAAGTTGTTTTTAAATAATAGCAAACTAAATTAAAATGATTATCCGTAATTAATTTTAACTTTTTAAATTACACATAGAACAATTATATGGCTTTAATAATTAATACTATATTTTTATATTTTTTATTTATGGTTATAAATATAATAATGGCAACCCTAAATATAGATTACTAATTAATATTTTTAAAATTGTAATAATTATAAAATTAATAGCAAAAATTAAATAAATAATTTTCCATATTCAATTATAATTAAAATTATAAAAAATGTTTAAAGTTAAAAATATTGTAATGTAATTGGTGCAATTTTCATTTTGTTAATTGTGGGTAGGCTGTCTGTAACAACTATATCTTTAAGACATGTAACACCTCAGTCTCTCCCGTGACCATGGATGCTGTAAAGCATTCGAAACGTCGGGAACCAAAAATCAAAATAAATCCGCGAAATAATCCGAAAAGATAGTTTTATTTAAAAATGTCAAACATTCGCGTAAATCTAAGAAAGTATTAGTCTCAATGAGATTGGCCGCCGTGGCCGGAATCGGCTAGAACATCATCATCACATAATTATATTGATTAATTAGTCACTTGTACATATCTTCATGTTATACATATAAGTAATAAGGGCAAGTGATGAAATGGAAGCGATTTATTTATTTATTTAAACACTTTATTGCACAGTAGAATGATACATACAAAAAAAGAAATATAATTAAACAGATGTGCAAAGGCGGCATTATCATTCATAACCGATCTCTTACAGGGAACCGATAGAGAAGGAATAAAAAATATAAGAAATTATTCTAATAAGAATGTAGTTTACTAATATCTAATAATCAAAACTTTCCATTTAAATGGAACTGCAAATGATACTTAGAAAGCACAAGACATTATATACCCAACTATTTCTCTAATGTAAAAGTAAAAACATATGATAATAATTGAATAACTACAGCAAACATATCATTTAATTTGGAATTGCAAATAACAGTACTTTTAAGACTGTTAATGTTAAATAGCTTTCAAGCTGTCAAGAGGTCTCAGCTGAGCTTGGACTTGCGCCTGCTGTATCGACCGCCTTCGCAATAGGGATGTCAATCCTTAATATCGAGGTGTTTTACAATAAATTACAAAAATCTAATATTTAATCTAAAGGGGAAGTAATAAAAGGTAGATTAAGTTTTTGTTGTGTGATTCTGTGTAATATGTACCTAAATCGTTTATTTTTACGACGATATAGTATATACCATATAAAATAATATTTTTGTCACATTATCAATTTTATTTTTAATTGTCTTTACGTAGTATAAAAGGAAGTCGCTTTCGCTGTCTGTTCGCTTAGATCTTTTAAAGTACTCAACGGATTTTAATGCAGTTTTCAGCAGTAGATTGAGTGATTCAAGAGGAATGTTTATATGTATATAGTACATGCATATTATAGTACAGAAAAGCCGAGAAATTCCAAGATTTGTATTTCATACTGACCGTTAAAACGTACCTAGGGATGAACCCCAGCAAAGCGAGGGTGAGTCGCTCGCTAGTTGTTACTGAAATGAAATGATGATATTAATTTTTTTCTCAACTGATGATGGCATTAGGAATTGTTATGTATATCATAAGTAAAATCTATTTTAAAGTAGATTTTGCAATATGTATATATATACATATTAATTAAAATTTTAACGAACAAAAAAATAAATACTAGAATGTATCAATCAAGATCAGTAGTTGTAATATTGAAATTGTAACGCACTATTTTTCAGCTAGCAAAATAATAAACTGATTCTGCATCAGTGTGAATAGACGGTGAATTCTTTTGTAGAGCTAGTAAAGAATTTCTGATTGTTTTAACTTTTAAGAGTCGCATGTGAATTAGTTATTCACTGTCATACATTAAGAATGGGGTAGTTGATACATCCATTCTATTGACATGTACTTTTTATGAGCCTTCAAAACGCTATTCCGGTTCCCCCATAGATTTTAAATGGTAATAGCAACCTGTGACGTCACTTGACCAACTCAAATCAGTAATTGACTTCAAAAGAACTTTTAAACTAATTTACAATTACTTGAAAATTAAAACTGGTTTTCAGGGATAGAATACATTACTTTTTAAGAGATGTTGTGTCTTAAAGGTTTTTTTATTGGTTCCTATGGTTTTTGTGTCTTAGAGTTAGAGTAGAGTTACTTATTGCTTAATGGTCTCAACTTCCTACCCAAAAAGCAATGAAAATAATCAAAATTTTCATCGATCGTAGCAGGTCTAATCCCTAGTCCCTGATAGACCTGTGTAAGCGAACACAACGGCGCGGCACCGTTCGCGCGAAGGACGCGTGGCGGCTGGCGGCCACGCGCCGCGTTTAAACGCCAATAGTCACCAAACATGGGTCAGATCGCTGGCGCTGAAGTAACGCCTGAAGATGACGATGAAGAACCCCGCATACATGTCAATCCTACTGAAAATTCATTGGTAAGCACTTAAATAGGAATATATTATTGAGCTAGGTTTTATGTCACAAACCTGCAGCAGTGTTAAGTAATCTTTTTATTTAAGCTTTGTGTAAGCTTGCAACAATAAATTATGAAAAAATATAAGGGAATAACCTAATATTTTTAATATTAATTAAAATACTTTACATACATAATATATGTGTAGGCGTTTAACGCCTACAAATAAATAATTGCAACTTTTTATAAATGTGATTTGTCACCTATATTATAATACACTAATAACTATGGATAACTGTACATCTGTTAAAATTCTTTTATTTTATATTAGATTTTTTATATATTACAAATGATAAATGTAGCAAAATGATACATATATAAAACATTTATACGTACGTATGTACGTATATAACATTAAATGTAATTGTATTCTTATAGTAGTTAACCAACAATTATATTTAGCTAGTCAAATGGAAGAAAATACAAAATAAGAATTACTTTTTATAAAATAACTAGCATTGCCCGCGGCTCCGCCCGCGTTCAGATGACCGAAAACCAAATTCTTAGGTTTTACATATTAGTATACTCTTACATTGCAGTTTTTGTATTTTTTCTCAGAAATGCGATATTTTTCCGCGGTAAAAATCCCTCCAGTGGTTTTTCCGTGATGCGGTAACAGACAGACAGACAGACAAAAATTCTAAAAACTATAGATTCAGCCTCTGTATCGATAATAATGTCTATTTCAATAAGATTTTCCAAAAAATATTTAATGTACAGATTTGACTTAGTTACAATTTTATTATATGTATAGATGTTACAATTTAAAATATATTTCTCTTGCGTGAAGATTGAAGCGATAACATTTTCGATAAATCTAATTAATAAAAACTCCTGGCGTCAGGCTTATAATTTTTTATGTATAATATTTTATCCCACATTGGGATTCCCAATGGTTTGATGTAATTAATAAAATTATAAAACTACTCAATAATAACATATTTTTAACGATATGTACATGTATATTTTTCAGTCAGTTTTGCTTGCTATTAGGTGACAAGCATTTATGAAATATCTATTAAATTTTAAATATTTTATTTTAGCATTAAATTATTACAATTTTACAATTCTTTTACCGAACGTCTTAAGTCTACGAATATTACCAAATTAAAATAATATAATAATTAAAATAAATATAAAAGATTATATATGAATTAGCAGACCGTAATGGGGAAAATTTCTTGAAAAGAGGGTGCAATATGTATGATTATTATAAGTATTTACTTTCAGTCTGAGGTGAAACAATTTATTAT
Source organism: Brenthis ino (assembly GCA_921882275.1). NCBI lineage: Eukaryota > Metazoa > Arthropoda > Insecta > Lepidoptera > Nymphalidae > Brenthis > Brenthis ino. Next base: position 17,314,937 of record OV170234.1, read on the forward strand.
GATATCTATTTTGTACCTGGCTTTTGCTTCTATTATGTTCGCGTCTTACCTATGCAATGTTGATGTTACTTGAACATTAGACCAGCTTACGGAAGAGTTGAGAAGGAGACGTGCATCCTGCGCTGGTTCTGACTGACTGATGGATCAACACACAGTCTAATCCCCTGGTCGTAGAGACGTGAAATTTTGAGGACTCAGGACGTATTTCTTATATGACGTAGGCATCCGATAAGAAAGGATTTTTCAAATTTCATCCCTTAAGTGGGTAAAATAGGAGATTTAAGATTGTATGAAACTCTGTCATTCTTAATGTGAAATACACAGAAAGTGGTGTTTAGCTTTAAGATAAAAAATAAGAAATATACGTACCTATTGAACTGTTTTTTTTTGAAATTTATCCCTTAAAGGGGTAAAAAAGGGTAATAAAGTTTATATGGACAAAGAATTATTTATAATCAAGCGAATCACATGACACTTGATATTAATACTCTACAATACAATTACATAAATACGTGTTTCAGCATTTTTCGAAATTTAATCCCATAAGGGGGTAAAATGGGGGATGAAAGTTTGTATGAAACTCTGTAATTAATATGTAAAAAAAAAACAAAAAATAAAAAAAAAACACTTGTAAACGATAAATGATTTAAGAGTTTTATAATCACTTCCTACAATATGACGTCCACATAGCCTTACGTATAAAGATTGTGACTTTGCCAATTTTAACACCACCAGGTAAATTTTTAAGAAATTAATTAAATTTCTAAGAAATCTATTGTAAAATGTAACGCCGGCGTGTCCGCGGTCGTGGAGGGATTAATCATCTTATTGCTTTAGCCCACAATTTCTTCAGTTTTTGTCTTTTAAAAGCGGTCTAATATAAGAGATATAATTAATTGCTTAACTTCAGACTGAATGTAAATAGGCCATACGTGTGGCGCTCTCCTTTTGAGAAATCTTCCCCATTGTAGCCTGTAGGGCTGTAGACTGTAGTGACATTTAAATTTTAAGTTACTTTTTACAACGGGATATCTAATTCTCAAGGGAAATTGGAATATATTATGAACGTTATAATACACCTAACTTATAGATACCTACGAAAGAATTGCTATGGATTTCTTCGGAGATTGTGGGAGGGCTTTGAGTAAATACCTAAGTAAGCTTCTTTTTAACGCGGGAATATATTTATAAATATTTATACAGTTTACACTGTGAGAGACTTATTTTATATTATAAAGCAAAAGGCCGACTCAAGTAAAGCGAGGGTGAATTATTATGTATTATCCATAATTTCAAGAAATGTAAATACAATATTCGCGGGCTTGACTCATTCCTACGCACTTGGCGCAAAGTACATATTATTATTATCAGTTTGCTGTTTGACAGTTGTCGGACTGACGGCACAACGAGTGGTTATAGGTTTAAGCGTGATGCGTATAGCTCGCGTGTAAAACGAAACGTATCGCAGATCTCGTAAGCGTACTGTCAACCTTGCTATGCTAAACAAAATAATATTAAATTTTACGGTAAACCTAAATGATTAATTCCAGTGTACCTTACAAAGAATTAATAAATAAAAATAAGTCATTTCTTTAATACCATAGAAAATTGTTTATTCTTGCTTGAAGGTTACCGTTATGGGGTGGCATAATTGATGTTTGTGCTGTCAGAACTGAATTTAAAACAATAAAATAAGTGTTAGATGTACAGATGTTTGTAATTTGAAGAGTGACTTAGATATTAATCGTCTTGATTTTATCGGTTTGCTGCAGTGCAGTAGTTTTCTTTCTGTCACTTAGTGTGGACTTAAATCGAAAATGTCTAAAGTGTCTCTCAACAATATTCCTTCAAATCCTCGTATCAATCGTTTGCGAACATTTTCAAGGGTAAGATTATTCATGTATTTCTTTTGTTTTAACTGTCATATGATAACTAAATTATTTTCTCAAACTTTAAGCCTTAAGGTTAGGCCATAAGATTTTTTGTTTCTAAATGTACCTATTTTAAATATGGAATTAAATTAGGTATTTACATAAATATAAAATGGGTATAATTATGATTATATACATAAATAAAATATCCTAGACGTTATATTATTGTAATGCTATATTGTTTATTTTTAACAAACAAGGATACTGAAACTGTTTTGTTTTCTAGAACATCATTATTAGTCATGTACATAAATTTTAATACCAATAAAACTTATAATTAATATGTAGGTAAACACTCCAGAACTACTGATTAACTAACATAAACTATCTACCTATTAGAAAATATTAATTGTACATTTAAATTATGAATAAATTTTAACCATCTAATTATAATAATCTCTACCTACTTAAAGTAAGCTGCCTGATTTATCTTTGAAAATGACTAAGCTTAGCTGCATTTTAATGTATAGGATGCTTCTCCTGGAGATGAAAGTGTTTTTATAAAGGGAACTGATAGGGAGTCTAAATATATAAAAAATAGTTTAAGAAAACGAAGGATACATCAACTTTGGAAGGTTAAATTGGCCCCATACTTTTCTGCTCTATTAATCAATGATTCGGCTAATTTTTTTATTTACACACGGAAACATTATAAATTGTTGGTAGAATACATAATATGAGTGCCAGTAATTGCAATAAATTGTTTTGTGGTCACTCATTTATCAATGGAAAATTGTATGGCATATGCAATGTTTATTTTTATAAACGAACCTAAACAAGTTAGTTATCAAATACAATGGCAAGAGTTATATTGGCTTTCATCACACATTTATATTAAATTGTTATTTATTAATTAGAATATTTCCTGTGAATTATTAACAATATATCGAAGCAGCATTAATTTTCTCTATTGTTTTCCATTATTTTATCATGACTTATACAGTGGGCGTTATATGGGAAGTGTTGGTTCAAATAAAAGTCGATGCAATCACAGTTGTATTTCAAATTAACAATAATCACTTTGTACATAGTTACACAGCACTTCACTACACAACCATATAGCAAGCACTTCACTTCACTATTACCACGTATAGACAATACGGAACGCAAGACAGTTTCTACTAGTGTTCACTGTGCGACCGACCAAGCGTAACTCAGCCGAGCCCGGTCGAATGTCACAACGTAGACTCTGTCGAGCCCTAAAAGGTGGCGCTCGCGTTCCGATTAGTTGTGATTATGACTCGTCTCCGACACGGCCATCCTGCATGCACACGCCCTCGTGTGTTAGCCGTGTGTTAGCCTGCAACCAAATAATCAACGAAAATACTTGCTCGACTCGGTCAATCCTGACCAGATAAAACTTAACTTTGAATCTAAATCATCTTTATTCTAACGAAAAACTTTAACGCTAACACCTTTGTTTTTTTTTTTAAACTCCAAGTCACTATTTATCTCTAATCTAACTAATAACGTCATTCATCTAGAGCCATGTACCAACATCTTTCAACACTTCAATCAAACTAATTTTCAAATTTACTAGCACCTCTGTAAACCACTCTTAGGCCACGGCCTTACAAGCCAACCAGCAATAACAATTGCTCCACAATCCAGGTGCATCCACTACGGGATCACCGTATGTATCATCCTCTCGATGACTACACACTATGGTCATAACAGACCCCGACCTCCGCCAGAACTAAACGCACATCACACACCCACGGTCTATTTAGTTTGAGCTTCCTCAAAAGACCGACTTTTACTAGGCTATGACTACGTAATAGTTACTAGTACGGTCGACACATCCACTACAGGATCACCGTATCACCCTCTCGGTGACTACACACTATGGTCATAACAGACCCCGACCTCCGCCAGAACTAAACGCACATCACACACCCACGGTCTATTTAGTTTGAGCTTCCTCAAAAGACCGACTTTTACTAGGCTATGACTACGTAATAGTTACTAGTACGGTCGACACCTCCACTACAGGATCACCGTATCACCCTCTCGGTGACTACACACTATGGTCATAACAGACCCCGACCTCCGCCAGAACTAAACGCACATCACACACCCACGGTCTATTTAGTTTGAGCTTCCTCAAAAGACCGACTTTTACCAGGCTATGACTACGTAATAGTTACTAGTACGGTCGACACAACTACGGCCGTCAGAATGCTTACATCGGTTTCCATCGACTTCATTAAAACATTTGCATGGCATGATGATCATTATTTACATCAACCTCTATTGGTACATGACCTACTAGAATTTTTGTGTAAAGAATTTATAGCCGTCATGTTAATAGGAAACCTTCCAATATCTCATGTTCTATCATGATACTAGTTTGTAACGAATAATTAGGCAAACATAAAATTTCAAAAGATTTCAAGAGAATGACCGTTAATCGTTACAAAACAAATTTTACTCTATGCAGAATATTCTGTTTTGATCAATACAAGAAATTGCAAGGACAAAATCGTTAACCACACAATTTGACTGCTAAATGTTATCTTACTAACGAATATTCAGCACCACGATTATAACAAAAGCAATACAGATTACCTCTATGCCATTGAGCATTCGAAGATGGTTGTACAACACATACATCCACGCGTCGTTCCGTTCGTGTTGCACCCATATTGCTGCCGTCCACTTGACTGGCACTACTTATGCACCGGAGCGTGATGTGACCAGGCTTGCCACATTTGAAGCACACCAGAGACTTCACTGCAGGCTGCAATGCCGTTGCTGTCATCGAAGGTCGTTCCACACTGTCATTTACCTTGCTTCTACACTCTGACCGCTTATGACTCACTTTTCTGCACTTATAACATTTTAACATTAGCTTGGCTCGTTTAGCATCAGGCACTTTTGAAAAATCATCAGATAAACTAGCTTTGCGTTTCAAATGTGAGAAAGCGTGCAATCCCTGCTGCAGTCGATCTCGCGAAGCAATTTTCATAGTAAAGGCCAATCGTTGTAATTTCGAATTAAACTGACATAAGTGAGCAAGGACAGTCGCAATTGCTATCTGATTCTTGCTAGAGTCTTTCCAACGATTATTCAGTGACGTCATCAGGCGATTTGCGTACGTAACGAGTTACTTTTTTCATTTGGTTTGTCACTGTTAAAATTAATTAGCATACCAGCCAATGTCTCGGTGGAAATAAATCTCGCCTTGAAAATCACCTTGAACTCTTCCTATGTTATTCTCTGGTATACAAATTGTGATAGCCACGTCGACCCTTATCCTTTTAATTTCTTACTGACTGTTAAAATAAGCTAGCCGCCGTATGGAGGGTATTCGGCAAAACACAAATCTACAGTCGCAAATCAAGATCTTGCGTCCGTATCCATATTGTCAGGGTCAAACTCGCGTAACTTGACGTTCTTCTTCATCTGAGGCATTTGCAAGGCCTCGATAAGAGATCACATAATGACATTTTGTTGTTCAAACATTGCACGTCATTGTTCACGCAGAGTTAGTTCTTTTTGCAATTAAACCAACACTGATCCCGCTTCTGATATCGAAGCAACATTAATTTTCTCTATTGTTTTCCATTATTTTATCATGACTTATACAGTGGGCGTTATATGGGAAGTGTTGGTTCAAATAAAAGTCGATGCAATCACAGTTGTATTTCAAATTAACAATAATCACTTTGTACATAGTTACACAGCACTTCACTACACAACCATATAGCAAGCACTTCACTTCACTATTACCACGTATAGACAATACGGAACGCAAGACAGTTTCTACTAGTGTTCACTGTGCGACCGACCAAGCGTAACTCAGCCGAGCCCGGTCGAATGTCACAACGTAGACTCTGTCGAGCCCTAAAAGGTGGCGCTCGCGTTCCGATTAGTTGTGATTATGACTCGTCTCCGACAAATAAAATAGTAAGAATGATTCTTTATTCACATAATATTATTGTTAGCATTACATTAATTAGGTATTCTTTAGAATGCATTACTGATGTATGTACGTAACACCCTAGTTACAGCGGAGGGAAGTTGTATGGAAATAAAAGATTTTATTAAATATTTGAATGCCTATTTCTTGATAGCATAGGGAAGAGATAGATATTATTTATTTAATAACAAAAAAGGACATGAATAGAGTAGAAAAGTTTAAGTTTTATTATTTTTATTATTTCATTTGCATGCTATACTCAATAATGCATACATATATAATGGCTTATTAATAAAATGATTTATTATGTTAGCAAAAATTCAATGAATTTAAAATAATTTCTATAGGTTCGCTTTTCCAAATTATTTAAAGATGGCTTTTTAATCCCCAATGCCCCCCAACCCCCAAAAGAGGAGTGTTATAAGTTTGACGTGTCTGTCTGTGCGTCTGTATGTCTGTTTGTGGCATCATAGCTCTCGAACGGATGAAGCGATTTCAATTTAGTTTTTTTGTATTAAAGGTGACTTATTATGTGCGAGTGCTCTTAGACATGTTTGATGAAAATCAGTTGAGTCGTTTAAAAGTTGTGGGGGGTGAAAGTAGGGTAGGATAACCAAATGTCTGCAAATATACTCGAGTGGGGTCTCAAATGAAAGCACACTGAAGAGAATATTGATGACTTAATCGAGAGTGTCCTCAGCTTCGTTAGATGAGAAAATTAGTGGTGGAAAAATTGGGACATGGAAATCTGATTGTCAAGTGAGAGTATCAATTACTACATCTCAGTCTTTGCAATTCTGCTAAAGATGATTTTTCGTGTGGGTTATTAAGTAAATAGTTTTCTTTGGTCGAGCTCACAAATTGCTACACCATCCAAGGTTTTTACTAACAAAATCTACATCATAGTAAGTATGTACCTATGAAAAGTATTAAATAAAAAATTAAATAAAAAATTTAAAAAGCCCCCGACACAAAAACCTAAGTTCCCCAACGCCAATTATTTTTAGAATTATTATTACACACTTAGGTACTTTAAGATTGAGTTTTATTTATTATTTTTACTTTTTAAAGGGAACTTAGATTTTTGTGTTGGGGTTTTTTTGAATTTTTAATTTAATTTTTTATTTTCCTCTTTCCTTTATCTGAAAAATTTAGAAAGAGACTAGTCTTTGCTTTGATTTGTGTAATCTTTAGCACCAGATAACCTCAATATAATATATGTATGTACATACAGGATAGTGATACTTTGATTAGAATCCATGAAAAATTATAAAAAAAAACTACTACTTCTTTTGATATTTGATTTAAAGTGACATTGTATGTAAAACAAGTTTTTGCCTAGTGAACCTTTCAAAAATGTCTATTAAATTAAGTTTTGCAAACCATGCACACTAATGAAAGTTTGCTTTCATACTTTAAAATAACAGTTCCAACAGTCTAAAGAAGCTAAGAAACTTTTCGAGAACAATATATTGGTTTTTATTGTTTTAATGCATTATCATATAATTTGCAGGTCTTAAAATATATTAAGGCTAGCGACTCACTCTAGCTACACTCGGGTTCCCAATACAAATTTTCATCCCCATTTTCACCCCCTTAAGAGATGATTTCAGAGATAAAAAGTATCCTATGTCCTCCACAGGGTCTCAAACTATCTTCTTAACAAATTTCATCTAAATCGGTTCAGTAGATCCAGAGATTACCCCCTACAAACTTACAAACTTTACCTCTTTATAATATTATTATATAAGAGAAATTGAGAAAAAGAAAGACATCTAAATTGAAAGTAATTTATCAGTATTGCTAAATTATAATTTTTTGTCATGATAGGTATTGCTTTTTTTTCTTTTTTGGTTGTTTAAGTAACTAATTATAATAGTGTCTTTATTTTTTAATAATTTATAGTACCTTCTATTAATTTTTCACTTTTAAATATGTACTCCATGTAACTGTTTATGAATGTTGTGGTTGCCTATAAGTATGATGACAGTTGGATTTAGACCTTTTTACAATTGTGTATTTTTTTAAGTTACTGTATATTATGTTGTTTATATCATGAGGCAGTGGTAGCCCAGTGGTAACACTCTCGCTTGGGAAACCAAGTGAAGCGTGTTCAAATCCCGGGCCTTGCACCTCTGATATTTTCATGTGCGAATCATTTCCAACATGATTACCACTTGTCTTAACAGTGATGGAAAATATTGTGAGGAAACCTGCATGTCTGAGAAAACCTAGCAAGTTTTAAAAGACATGTGAAGTCCGTCTACCCGCACTCCGCCAGCGTGGTGGACTATGGCCTGGTTTCCCTTGTACCGATGGGAGGCCCGTGCCCAGCAGTGGGACGTTGAAAAGTGTTGAATACAATATCATGTTGGTGATCTTTATTAAATAAATAAAATAAATCAGCATACTGTTAAATCAGTATGGCTTATTTTGTCTTGACTTGCCTATAACTAATGTATAATCATTTAGAATATATCCTTATTAGATAAATTATCACAGCAGATGGATCAGATCTTTGGTCTTGCTCCATCTTATGTATACACTTTTTTATTTCCGATTTTATATTCGCCATACATAGATTATATACAAGTGATATCGACTGGTCTGCATAGTTTCCATGTTATGACTGCAAATTTTAAGTTGACCCAATGTATGCTGCTTTTATAAATGATATTAATACAAAACAATATTATAGGTATACAATTGTATTAAAATGCATTTAGGCACGAGGTGTGGTACTCATCGACAAAGCCAGTACTACGCATTAAAACCCAACGGAAACTTCTTCGCCGTAATGGGGGCGTCGCAGGATCGCTTACGCACTCAACCACGACGGCAGGAGTGCCGAAGCAGACCACAATAACCATGGGGTTGCTCCACAGTCCAGTCTGCTGTCAGTGGAGTACCAGAAGCAATTCCAAGGTGGGCCGCCTCTTCGTGCATTTCTTGGTTTCGCGCCCGGCTGTATTGCCGGACACTACTGAGCCACCCACCACGACAAGGTGAACGCACGATGAAGGGGCTGCTTTAGTCCCCTGATGGACATAGGCCTCTCCTATAGCACGTCATTGAGCACAATCTTCACATATATACAGTAGTTTAAGACAGTTATACTAATAGTCTCCCAATAAAATGGTTTTTCCATACGGTTAGAACCCTAAAAGTAAATACACTTAAAATTGTACAAGAAAAATTAAAATTAATATTTTTTTATTACATCTTATCTGAAATGAAATTCTAGGAGGTGTTGCAAATAATAAGATAAATAGATAAAGATAAATTGCGTTATCCCATTATTTGTATAGCGCTTTGAAATTATCACTATAATATTATGTGAAGTGAAATCGTCGATTGTTTGTATTTAAACCCATAAGAAACTATTTATCTTTAATTAGGAATTACAAAATTTAACTACACTACAGCAATAAACTAAAAAAACTTTACAATAATAAAAAACCCGACTCTGTAAAAAGTGAACTAAAAAGATGAAAACCAGTTGACGAAGGAACATAGTATTATGCTGTCGGAAACATACTTACATATTATGTACATGTTTTATAATAGCTGCGTGTGTGTGTCCCCGACTGCATAATACCAATGTTTAAAAAAAATAGACTGTGATAATACTATGTTCCATTGTCAACTGGTTTTAATTTTTTAGTTCGTTTTTTATGCAGTCGGTTTTTTTATTTTTGTAAATAGATTTTTGATTGTTGTTTTTTAGCATTTCTCATTCTAAATTACATTTAAACATACACATTGTACAGTCTACAACATAGAGGTTACGCACGACGGCTATTAATAATAATTGTCATAGGTTTTTGATTTTTTTTATTTAAAGTTTTTTCATGTCACAAATTTTCGTCGTGAGTTTTTTTTTAATTTTTTATGTTTTTTATACTTAATACAATATATTATATGTTGATAAGTATTATATAGTAGTAATGTTATAGTAATTTTAAATAGTTTTGTACAAGCATTAGTGCGCTTTTTCCAAGAGTAGGTCAATAACATAAATTGGTTAATTACAGTTAAGTGGTTAATTAAGTACTTGTTTAGTACTTTTATGTTAATTGAGCTACAACATTACAGGCCAACATCATTCCTATGTACAAACAATAGCCAACACGCATTACTAAGTGTCAACCTACTTGACAATTTTTTTTTATTTTAAAAATATTATCTAAATAAACTAGTTTTAAATGTATTTCAGCCGATCTTAATCACGCTATAAATTCAACGTATCTACCTACATAGGCGTACATTATAAAGTTTATAATATCTATTTTCTCTTATCCTATATTTTCTAGTGTATCTATGACGGTTTATAGATTATAGTATGTAGCTATTATAAGAAAGAACAATCTTATTTATTTTTGTTGAATTAATGTAATTAATTACTTTAAATGCTTTAGATTCCTACGCGGCAATGTATTTTAAAATTAAACAAAAGGCACAAATATTTGCGAGTAATAATTGATTATATTGTTATAATATCTGTACATTCTTACAATCAAAACATCAACAATTCAAGTATCTTCTTACAATATATCCCGGATAGAAACGGTGATCAATTGTGTAACTTTGGGCTAGTTGCCAGAACGAAGACTGCAAATGTGCAGGAGTAATTCAATTTGAATATGTATTCGGACAAACTATTTATCAACTAGACATGTTCCTTGATTTCGCTTTAGCACTAACAACTTCAAGCATGTCCTTAAAGTAACTTTTTATAACTCACGGGACGTACTTGATTTGGATGTAAAAAAATAGCCTATGACACTGGTGCATAATTATCTTACAAAATGACTAAGCAGGGCCGGATTTAGAAGGATGGGGGCTTTGAGGCAATCAAGGAGTAGAAGCTCTTAAGAATACATAAAAAAGTGAAGTTTTGGTTCTCTCTCTCTCAATGAAGACGAAAAAATCATATGCAAATTTTAATATCGGTGTGGAAAACAGAAAATATGTTTAAAAAATATAATATTATATTAGTTTTATATAAATAAATCCAATTCTCTCGTTAATGGCTAAATGTTATGTTACCATCTCAAAAGGTAAAGGTAGGATGACTTTTAACTTTCCAAATTTTGAACTTACAAGCATAGCACCTAGTATGTTTGGGAGGTTCCTTCCCCTAAATTCGGTCCTGTTTCTAAAGAAATACGTCAAAGGAAAAACATATTTCATATTTATAAGTATTAGATGTTCTCCATAAAGTCGTGTAGATTATATAAAAGTTTCACGGGAGAACCGATGCTCTCGGTAGGTGGATTGTAAACATAGATAAATTTGATATATTTTATCAACTAACAAACAAACTGCCCAAAAAGAAATTGATTTACCGATTACGTTGATCGCTGATAACTATTGAATCTCAATGTCAAATGATTATACTTTTATATTACTAAAACTGTATTAAGACATAAATCAATCATTTTCGTAGTTTACAATGAGTCCGCTACGATTCGGATTCGGAGGAGCGGGATGACTAGATAATATTCTTTCTTATATTCTATCTTGAGTGAGAAGTATAGAGTGATAGATGCTCAACGTATTTAAGCGCCAATACAGTTTTTAATTCACTTTAATAGTATAAATGAATTAAACAACCAATCGAAAAATGAAATTCGTTAACTGAAAAAATAGGTACTTCTAAGCTTCCTGACAAAAAAACCTACAAAAATACTGAGCTATTTTTGAGATAAAGCAAGTACCTGAGCTACCGAGCTTCGCTCGGAGTTTTTAGCCTAACATGCCATTTTCTTTTTTTTTAAACTAAAAACTTGAATAAATATTAAAAAAAAAGAAAAGTAGAAACTTTGTATGTGACCGAGATTCGAACCTGGACACCTGTGATTGTTGATCTTGCACCTTGGCCGCTTGACCATACGATGCTTATGCCCGAGAGTGCAAATTACCGACCATATTTTGCGTGGAATAATGCAAAAGAAAACTGCATGAAAACTCGAAAACACGCGTTTTCGCAAAAAAAATACCGTGAAAATTTTCACCAATCGTGTTTTCAAATTTGGCAATTCAAGATAAAAGTCCGAAGTATCTTTTTTCTAAATATCAAATTTATAACTTTCACAGATTCTGAGATAAATAACGATGTCTAGATACAAAAATGCTATAGCCACACTCTTAAGTAGTAGTAGTTGTTATCTTCAAAGATATGACATAAGATTTAAAGTTTAGGTTTGCTACCGAGATCAGTGTGTGAGATATAAGTTACCTCAATTATTCTTTATCAATTTGTAATAAACTTCTGAGTAATAAATATAACTTTATTTTTTGTTACTTTAAAAATAAGAATGAAGAAAAAAATATTAAAATAACATTACATAATTTAAGTGCACACAGTTGCTAATGATAATATTTTTCTAAACTGTAATCATAACCCTTAAGATAAACCGCTAAGTACCTAGTTGATAATTATCTTCTTGTACTAATATCGTATTTGAGTTGAATCATTACAAGTTTGCGTTTTGCGACAGCAGTGCACCTTGATTTTAAAGCTAAAATATTCGCAGTGTTATACCTAGCCGATAAACGTTGCTCTTTATAACTTATCAAGACTCGTCGATTATGATATATTTTATCAAATTATTATTTATAATTCGATAATACTGTTATCATTGTTAGTTCATTTAACAACTAACGAGTGAAGTGTACTTTTTATAAAATCTTTGTTTTATTACTTCATATTCCGGTGTAAATTAAAATGGTATGTATTCTCATTATATGTGATAAATAATATAACAAAAAGCTTGTAGGATAATTGATTCAATTATTTTATTAAAGCACAAAAATTAACTTATTTCTAAGTCTTGCATAAGACACGTACACATTGACATTATTGGAATATTTCTTGAAACGTTAGTTTATTATAAGTATTATAAATAACTTGTATTTGCGTGTGGCTCCGCTCTCAGTGTAAGTACGTCCATAAAAAGTAGTCTGTGTTAATCCCGCGATTTATGTCATATCCTTTAACTCAAATCTTTTAAGCTGTTACATCGCGAAAAAAAGTCAAACACACAAACTTTCGCATTTTTAATATTAATGTACTATATTTTTATTAATCGAAGAAATATATAGTAAAATTATATACACTATCATAAATCATAAAATATTTAATACTAGCGACTCACCCTCGTTTCGCTCGGGTTCGTCCCTAGGTTGTTTCCCCATGTAAACTTCATCCCCATTTTCATCCCCTTAATGGATTATTTCCGGAATAAAAAGTATCCTATGGGAAGGACTTCCCAGGGTCTCAAACTATCTTCTTACCAAATTTCATATAAATCGGTTCAGTAGATCCAGATATTACTCCCTACAACGTCACTAACTCACAAACTTTACCTCTATAATATTAGTATACATAGATAAATGATCAACTCTTATTCTTTATTGCTACATTTATAACTGGGAATGTTTTTCAATTGGACAACCCTATGCATTTGACATATTAACGTCTGTAAATGCGGCATTTAAAACCAATTTTGAGGTTTCTAGGTCAGAAGAATTAGGTAAATACAAATGGTAACTAAAAGCTACCTTCCAAGTTCCATTACGTAACAGTCAATAACATCCTTAGAAGCATTAGTTCAGTGGAAGGAAGTGGGTGACGGACGGCGGTACTAATCAATTAAAGGCAATTTACATCACGTGCATTTAGTATGTTTCAAGAAGAGATCACATTCATCATTATTGTATGTAGAACGGATGTGTTGTTATACTTGAATAATGAATAGTAACACTAGTTCTAGAGAACTAGTTGCAAAGCATTATTTTAAAATATAATGGTAGAATTATTTATGTATTTGGCATTACATTAAATAGAAACAAAAAGTAGTTTTAACTTTTGAAGTGAAAATTCTTTAGAATCGTTGTTTAGGAGGTTAGGATTAAGCCGGTGAGAGAATGAGATAGAATACATTATACAGGCAGTGAAAAATTATGAAAATAATACTGAATAATGTGTAATGGAATATATAAAATGTAGTCTATATTCAATACGTTCTCTCCTAGATTACATTTCGTTTTCGAAAATTATACTTCAACCGTGTGTTATTTTAATTGCATACACATAAACTTTTTAATTCTTTTTTTATTTTTAGTATTATAGGTAACATACATACATAAAACAACATTAATCAATAGCATTCTTTATAGGGTTTATAGTTATTTAATACTCAGAGTATTAGTACTTTCAGAAGTAAGGTTTAAAATGTCAAAATAGTTTTTCTTATACTTATTTAAAATTGTATCATAATTAGGTACATCTATAAAATGTAATCATTCAATTATTTCTGAGATGTAAGGTAAAATTTTTAATCAACTTCACAACAGAAAAATGCATCTGTTAGACAAAATGCCAACTAAAGTTAGTTATGCCTGCCATGTTTTTACGTAGTAACCATGTTTAGGACCATTTTATAAGCGAAGGCTTTATTTAAACAATTACGAGAAAATTGTTAAAAACCCGGTTTTCTTTGGTTATTTGGAATAACAATTATTAGTCGTAATCTCTTTTTAGGTGCAATTATTTACTGTACAAACTTACTTATAATTTTATAGATCGATGTAAATAAAGTTTCTTTGTCTTCATATTCCAAGGTTCAAAGTATTTTAATGTTTGCTTTAGTATGACGTGTTGGTGCCAAGGGTTCGTTTAACCTGCCAACATATCGTTCTTTGTTTCTTTATACAAATTTTTACCCCGTCATGCCTAAAAACACACACATATAATATACTAGCATTGCTCGCGGCTCCGCCAAGGTTCAGATGACCAAAAACCAAATTCTTAGGTTTTACATATTAGTATACTCTTACATTGTAGTTTTGTATTTTTCTCTCAAAAAATTAGATATTTTCCTGCGGTAAAAATTATCATATATGTTGACCCGGATAACCAGCTATCACCATACCAAATTTCATCAAAATCCCTCCAGTGGTTTTTTGTGATGCGGTCACAGACAGAGACAAAAAATCTAAAAACTATAGATTCGGCCTCTGTATCGATAATAATGTTTATTTCAATAAGATTATCCGAAACATATTTAATGTACTGGTTCGGCTTAGTTACAATGTTGTTATATCTATAGATTAGGCAGATGTAAGGAAATAATGTTATTACTAAATTTAAAAAAAACTTTATATGATGCATTCCTAACTGGCGCCACAAATTAGCTCTGTGAGCTGGAGCAGAGTCTTGTTGAAATATCCATGAATGATTACCAAAGTGCTGTTGACTCCAAGGAATAACCACAGATTCAAGAATGTCTCGTCGGTAATTTCCTTGGTTAAATTTTATACCATTTTCTACAAAAACGAGGGGAGTTTTGCCAGTGGCGCAAATTGCACCCCAAACCATAATTGATTTTGCGTTTACGAGTAGAAGACCAGATCCTGTCATTTTGGTGATTATGGGCTTGTTCTATCGAAAACAATTTTTCGTCGGAGAATACGATATTTTTCCAATTTGAATGCGCTTTTCTGAGTTGGTATCAATTGGAGATCATATTTCACTATACGCTGCACGGTGGAGTGACTTATCCCCAAGTCTCGCGACATTTTTCCTAGCAGTTCGAACAGTCCGCTTGCGTCCTCTCCCAGGACGGTCTCCGATGTGGCCGAGCCCAACATAACGTTTAATTGCTGAAGAATAGCTGACGACTAACACCAAGAATGTTATCTCACACTGCATTTTTAAAATATTATTTTTTTAATTTTGTCAACGTTATTTTGGACCACGGTGTATAATTAATTCTATAACTACCAGAAGACTCCATAGTATGCATTCTGCAACTGCAACGTTCCAAAGTGTGTACGATATGAAATATTCAAACGTTTGAATGAAGGTTAGCGCTGCTTCCTATAACTGAGTTTTCCGTCTTAATTGGAATGAAATAAGGCCTTTGTTATAGTGCTATGCGTTTATTCCTTTCATGTAAGAATTCGAATACTTCATACCTAATAGCGGTTTTGACATTTATTTTTCTTTGGTCAATGTTGTGGTTTTAATCCACATTCTTAGAGGAATGCCTTTGTATGAATTCCTTGGTTACTATGAATTCACGTATATGATAATATCGAGTTTCCTCGTGCTAAGCGTAGGTGAGCACGGTACGTGATACTAAGAAAATAAATCAGTATAACAGGTGTGCGATGTAAACAAAAACAAGGTCGGAAACTTGGTTCTTTTTATAATAAAATCTCTATATACATAAAAATTATAAAGTACAAAGTCAAATTATAATCACAGCATTAATTATAGTAATTTATTTATTATACATACATATTACATATAAATTTAATTTTGGACTACTATTATAAATGCAAATTAGTACATATGTATGTGTTGTAAATTCAAATAGTTATTTATGTATTTGTTTTTTTTTTTCACGCTAAAACAGCTGGATGGATTTGGATGTTTAGTATATAAATAGACTAAGATCTGGTGTAATAACTAACACATAGGCCATTGTTAGGCACCTAGGTACCATACCCGAGCGAAACGAGGGTAATGTCGCTAGTTCCAATGTATAGAAATAGAACTTCCGATGGCTAGAATATACCATCAACTAAACTATAATAAAATGTTAGTGTGGACTGATAGACCTATTTTTATATAAATCACCGGTGTTACAGTTAACAATGAATTTCTTACGATCATTATAGTTTTCTTTGATATTTAACTACATAAGTCCATATACATAATTAATGTTTAATAATTAATAGTTAGATATAGATATTATCTTGTCTATACAAAGATTCCAAAGCGTTGATAATTTTATCAAATTAATTCCTGAGGAATTAATTGCAGTGTTTTTTATACAATCCCTTTATTGACGTCTTATCAGCATATTCATTTTATAATTTGTTACTAAGCCAGTATTTATTTTTGGCTATTTTATT
Organism: Brenthis ino; assembly: GCA_921882275.1. NCBI lineage: Eukaryota > Metazoa > Arthropoda > Insecta > Lepidoptera > Nymphalidae > Brenthis > Brenthis ino. Next base: position 17,331,719 of record OV170234.1, read on the forward strand.
ATCTTACTTGCTGTTGCCCGCGGCTACGCTCGTGTAGTTTATTTATTCCTCTGATCCTGAAGTTCGTAGCCTGATGTTCGAATACCTATATATTACATATAAGTTATAACCACTTAAAACAAATAGGCTATAAGATAGTATTTTCAAATCCTACTGGTAGTTCTAAGAGTTAGAGTGTTCAAACAAGAAATGAAACAATCTCTTCGGCCTTATTATATAGGTAAGTAATAAGTATAGATTACTTTTATCTGGCACTAGAAGTTTCACTTATTCTGTGTCTAATACTAGTATGTACTTATCTTAGGTTATATACTTTTATATTTACATACAGTATTTACTATTTTATGTAAAAGATTTGAATTAGGATCTAAAAAGTAACGAAATATTTTCATTCATTGTAACATACATTTAAATCTACAAACATTATCATTTATAAACGATTAAACTTGTTGACTCTAAAATTTGTAAATTTACAAAATTTTCCTCCTAAATGACTCACTCTGTAACAAAAAGGACCTCCGTGTTTATATCAATGACGATACTTTTATCATTATTCGGTTCATTATTAAAAAAAAATGAATTTTTATTAAAAATTTACATACAAACCCATAAAACAGCACAATTGGTTTGACGGTAGGTACTAACAATGCATTATGCAGGTCACATAATATACTCGTATAATAACCATACAATAATTAGCTAATAGACTAATATCGCATATATATTTTTTTCACAGCTAAATTTTTCTAAGTTATAACTACACTTATAAATATATCGTAATAATTATTAAGCTATTACTCTTTTCGATACAAGAAATACTTTATACTAATACATTTTAATAACACAACGTTTATATTTACAACTAGCGACTCACCCTAGCTTCGCTCGGGTTCGTCCCTAAGTTGATTCCCTATACAAACGTTCATCCCCATTTTCACCCCCTTAAGGGATGAGGAAGTATCCTATGTCCCCTTACCCCCTACGACGTCACAAACTCACAAACTTTACCTCTAATATTAGTATAGATAAAGCTACAAATAATAACCCTCTGCCAGCATGCAATCTACGTGCACCGCCGCACAAAGAACTGATACATTAGTATCATAAACAACAGCTATCCTAGCACATTCAGGACAATCGTTACTATTGGAGATAACATTTGTATTACAGACGCAGCTGTTATTTACATTTACGCTGTATCGTTGTTCTAGCACTCCGCAACTACATAGATACATTCAATGTTTAGTTATAACTTATAATTGATATAAAGAGAATCTGCTCAAATGTTTAGTATATGTATATAATATCTAATTAAGTAAGTCCTTTAGCTTATTTCTCGATAGCTTGACGCAAACAATTACCACGAGATTGATCAATGCGTCCCATGTGTAAATTTGTTTGTGATTCACTTATGGTAGTAGGTAGTGACTAACTGTCCTTGGTTCAACCATGAACAGATCATTCTTCGATGTAGTTACATTAAATGCAAAAAATACTTCGCCCGCTTTTTTTTCTATTTTTCCACAACCAATAAACAAGATTCTAGTTTAATATAAGAGCCTTTGGATCTGCAATCTACATTGAAACTAAAGTTTGCTTTGTTATTAATTAATTTATTAAATGAATATCCGTCAGTAGACTGATTCATTTATATGATTAACTAGCATTGCCCGCGTTCAGATGACCAAAAACCAAATTCTTAGGTTTTACATATTAGTATTATACTCTTACATTGCAGTTTTTGTATTTTTTCTCAGAAATGAGATATTTTCCCGCGGTAAAAAGTATTCTATATGTTGATCCGGATAACCAGCTATCACCATACCAAATTTCATCAAAATCCCTCCAGTGGTTTTTTCCGTGATGCGGTAACAGACAGACATTCTAAAAACTATAGATTCGGCCTCTGTATCGATAAAACTATCTATTTCAATAAGATTTTCCAAAAAATATTTAGTGTACAGATTCGGCTTAGTTACAATTTTATCATATGTATAGATTTCATAAAAAAATTTTACTAAAGTCCTCCAGACTTAACACAAACAGTAAAATTATCAATATGCACACAAAACGTAATTAATTATCATACATACCACGTGCTCAACGTGACCTTAAAAACTAGTATCCGCACCTCACGCTGTCTTTGACAATGACCGCGTAGATAGATTGATCTTATGATGAAGTCATTTTATAATACTCGTGTTACATAACACAAGCGTTCCTAGAAACTGATTAAACAATAACTTTGTACATAAAATGAAAATATTAATGTGTGCAGTCATATTATTACTAACGTTTAGTACAGATTTCTCAGAGATGAGATATTTTCTCGCAGTAAAAGGTATCCTATATGTTGACCCAGATGACCATCTAATCTTACCAAATTTCATCAAAGTCTTTCCCGTGGTTTTCTCGTGATGCGTTCCCGACAGACAGGCAGACAAAAATTTTAAAAAGTATAAATTCGGCCTTTGTATCGATAATAATGACTATTTCAATAAGATTTTCCAAATATTAAATGTACAGATTCGACTCAGATTAATCATTATATGTATATAAATTATGTACATATTACTACATAATATGAGTATGCTATTATTATTTAGAATATTATTACGGAATTTGATATAATTTCCAGAAGAACTTGTTTGTTTTAGATAGGCACATTTCTAAAAAAATACCTTAACCTTCGCTAATGATTGATTACCTATTGTCGTATTATGGAACAACCATTAAAATATTTACCCGACTAAACATTACATTATAAGTTTTTAAACATAACATTTTATAAAATTCCTTATTATTATTATATACGGAAAATTACGTTTGTTTCAGACTGAAAGTGAAGCTTCCTGTGAAGAAGCAGCGCGCTTAACCGCAGAAGGTGCAGACGCAGATGACGATGACGCCTACGAGTATGAACTGCCACCTCCACCCGATGGTGGCTATGGCTGGGTGGTGGTGTTCGCCTCTTTTATGTGTAATCTGATAGTGGACGGCATAGCTTATACCTTCGGTATATTTTTACCAGAATTGGTTACGTATTTTGGAGAAGGCAAAGGAACTGTTGCCTGGGTTGGAAGTTTGCTGTCAGGAGTATATCTAGCAGCTGGTAAGACTTATTATTTATTACATACAATTAAAATATTTAAAAAATCTAAAATAGACACAACTTTAATTAAATGTATGTAGTGACTTGTCAAATCAAGATTTTACTACTAGCCATTAAAGAATTTTACCAAACAGCACTGACAGAATTCTAAGATCAGCTGGATGATATCAAATTATTATATTATCATCTGGATTTGAAGTAGGTAAGTGCGTAAAATATTTAAAATCTCTACAAATAAAATACTACACACAATACTACAAATAAAAATCAAAGATTTTATTACAAAGCTAATTATTTAGATAGAAAATAAGTTGTAACTAAAGGTACAAAAGCTCGTTAATGAAAATCCATCCACATGGGGCGATTAAAGCACCATCGGTTCGCAAAATAGCTTTTTTGCTCTACAATTTTAAAGAGTTTTATAAAAGCTCTAATAGTTTGTATTTTTACCATCTAAACAATAAATAAAATTCTATTCTTATCATTCAATTTGATTCGCGCACACACCAATATCAATTTTTAATACTATAACACCAAGGTTAATCTTTATTATAATACATCTAAAGAAAATTTGGTACAGCTCTTGTGAATTAACTTACATCACATCACACACCTGCGAAATAACTCGTGAATATAACATATATCTAAATTAAAGATATAGGTTCTTTCAACCTTGTTTTCATCAACAATTTTGACAATGTTTTTATCAGAGTTTAAAATGTAATTTAAGGGAATAACCAAAGTGCTTTTTTTTGTAATGTTATTAGTAAGTTAAAATCCAATAAATATCTTTTCCATGTCCATAATGATGATGATGATATTCATGATTCCGGCTACATGTTTCCTGTGAATTCTGGTCACGTTGTCCACTACACAACTGCATTCATACGTTCAATGCATTATGTCGATTTATTGATACCTATGTTGTTAATATACTCTACAACAGTAAACTAATATTTTGTTCTTAGAATTTTATGATGTGTAGCTACAATTATCTACTTTACAATAACGGCTAATACTTAGCTTAAAAAACTTCATTTATCTACATTTAATTTTTTTTTAAATTGATAAACTGATAAAACTACTAGATACTTCTTGTACTGGGTGCACTGTAACAAGTTTTATCTAAAAGATATCATTGAAATCTTCTATCATGTAACCTCTAACATAATCTTCCAAATATTTTTAATGTTAAAACAAATTACTACATACTAGCAACGAAGCCTCGGTCCGCTCGGGTTCGTCCCTAGGAACGTTTTAATGGTTAGTATAGATTTCTCATAGATGAAATATTTTTCCGCAGGAAAAAGTATCCTATATGTGTGTATAACCCGTATATATAAATAAAATAGTACCCGGGTAACCAGCTATTTATACAGATTTTGATGATATTTGGTGTGATGATATATAAAATTTCATCAAAATCTGTGCAGTGGTTTTCTCGTGATTCGTTCCCAGACAGACAGACAGACACAAATTCTAAAAACTATGGATTCAGCCTCTGTATCGATAATAATGTATATTGCAATAAGATTTTCCAAAAAATATTTAATGTACAGATTCGGCTTAGTTACAATTTTATTATATGTATAGATGTATTATCTATACTACTGTTTGAGATTTATTTCTACGTTTTCTTGCTTATTGATACCTATATGTTTATCAATATTACATCGCAATTACTATGATAAGCGAAGTTGTAATAACATTTAGCTAATGTCTATTTATCATATGCTCAAATCAGATAAAAGTGTGTATATGGAATTTAATCTCCATATAGGCATGTATTATCAACTGTAAATGGCCAATGTCTGATAAGACTCCTAACAATAATTTTTTTATGAAAAACTATATCGACACAAGAAAACCATATTGCTGATAATTAATGGCATTATATACACATAATCTAATAAAAACCTAATTTACAGACTAAAAAAAGATATATTTTTTTTTATCAAGATTCGATTTGATAAAGAAGTGATAGTAGGGAGGTTTTATATTTTAATGAAGATTTTAACGAATTCTGTTTTCCATGTCATGCATCCACGTATTTTTTTAAGATACGTAGTTATAAGAAATCTGCTACATTAGGTATACGAGTACTTGTTTGAATTTAACTTATTACTTAAATTTTAATACAAAATATAAACACTCATTTTAACTATAATAAATAATAATCATTAAATTTTTGTTCAGTTTTCATAGAGTAACTTAATTTTTTTTTTGCATGATTGCTTTGTTTGCAACTTTGAATTCCGAGCTGTTTTCACTTTTATCAAAAAACAACAGATACTCGATACGTGCTGTATGGTTTAGTTCTTTTCACTATTATTTTTTTAATAAATAAGGTTATACTTCTAGAGCTGCTTCCATATAAATTAAAAAACAATCCATTTTAGTAATTTTGAAGTCGATGTAAGTTTTTTAACTACCGCGTGTAACTTTAGGTGATTTTTGTATTGTAATATATTGCTTATTGTGGAGCAATATTCTTATCACTATGATAACTATCTGTTACGATTTATCTTTAAAACTGATATTGACCTCATTTCAAATGTAATCACTAATCGTTTATCGCAATTTACCAGCTCTATTATTTGATCTTTTTTGAATTCGGTTAAAATTTAAAACAATGACTTGTTAAATTTTTACAAGTACAAGTAACTTGTATTTACATAATAATAAATTAGTCATTGGTGGTATAAATATTATACTTAGGTAATCATTCTACATACATATTGAATAAATTAATATTTGAAATATGATAAGCTTATATTAGAACCATTAGGCATGTTATCATTTAATTATTATGCTCTCTGGCAAAATTATAACCTAAATAAAGGTTAGTTCACTCTCAGTTTCGATAACTATTATTGATATTATGACATTTGTTTATACTTGTCAGTTCTTTCCAGTCATATCGTTTCATTATTTCACGGTCTCTATCGAATTCGCAACGCATGTTTATGTATTTATTGTTAAGAGCATTTTTTCTTAGTTACTTTATATTATAATTCGTAGATCTTATTTCTTTAGTATTTTCTTTCTTTGTTTTCCTTCTCTTTTCCCACAAATTGTATGTCTAAAGTCTAGAATGGAAATAGGGTAAAGCTATTATTAGCTATGCTATTATGTATTTATATAAATAACTACCAGAACTTGCGGCTTCGCTCGCGCTAAAACTACAGAAAAATCTCTTAAAAAGTAGTTTCATACAAACTTTCATCCCCTATTTTACCCCCTTATAGAATGAATTTCGAAAAATGCTAAAACACGTATTTATTTAATTTTAAGAACAATAATACAAAGTTTTAAGTAATTCTGATCATAAATATTTTTTTTCGATTGTATTATAACGTGTATTCCCGTGGGAATTAGATAATCTCCCGCGGTAAAAAGTAGCCTATGTCACTCTCCAGCCCTCCAACTATCTTCACACAAAAAATCACGCCAATCCGTCACTCCGTTTAGACGTGAAAGACGGACAAACAAACAAAGAAACAAACAAACAAACAAACAAACAGACAAACAAATACACTTTCACATTTATAATATTAGTATGGATAGTCGCAAAAATTTACAGATTAACTCTTCGTAACGAAGTATTTTACTACAAACTCTTGCCACACTAGGGATTGTATCTGTATTCTTTAGTCTGATCAAGCAAGCCTTAGGCAAATTGCATATTAGATATACTTAGCACACAATTGTTGTCCATTAAAATTAGCTTTAGTAGGAACCTAATCATTTTAAGTTCATGCAACATTTTTTTCCAGCATTGACCTTCATAAAACCTTCTTAGATATTAATCGTCTGTCGACGCCAGCTCATCCCCCTTTACTCAATTCACACTCAACGAGAATTGATTACATATTGGCAATTTTTCTTTGCCGCGAACTCTTTAAGTGGCATTTGACCTATATTTAAGGCTATTTATGTTATATTAATTTAATCCACTAAATGTTTTTATATATCGCGTTTTCTGTGTTGTTACTGTTGTTAGTGCCTAAACATTTCCACTAAAAATATTATGTTTAAATATGTAGATATCTATTGAATATTCTAATCGCATATACCTTTAAGCAAAATACACGAATAAAAGCAATGCAGTTTAAATCTAATTATAGTTAAATGTATTATTTATACAAAATCGACAATAGGTATTTTTAATGACGTATATTTAAATAAAATTCTGGAATATTTTAATGTATAAATATAAAATATAAAAAAAACACCATTTTATTACGATAACATCCCAGTCCTACTTTATAATATAAGAGAGAAGAAAAATACTTGTAATATGACTAATACAAATATTGGCTCACAGCATAAATTGCAATATTTAACCGCTGCAATCCTGTGGTCAAATAATTAATTAATCTATAGTTATAATTATAACAAAATAATAATATTTACTTGTTGTTGTGTATTTAACCATTTGAATTTTATTTTGACTCCTGCTTCAAGTAGATTTTGCGATTTACATATAAAAAGAGTGCAAGATAAATAAGGAGTATTTATAGTAATTATGTACAGATTACTTTGGTTGTATTTTAAAATAATTTATATTAATCGATATGAACGTATAAGATACAATATTATTAGGTAGTTAATGGATATGAATATAAAATGAATGCCTTGAACTGCATTGCTAGTATTTAAACGCGTACAAGTGTAATCTGACAAGTTGATAATTTAGGTTTTAGAACAAGGCGGACTAGAGTTAACGACTATGGTTTAATAGGCATCTAAATAAATTATTGTAGGCTAATAGTTTTGTCAATAAAAATTGTAGGACAACATACTACAGGCCAGTGTTAACTACTTGCATGTTTAAAAAAATATCGAATTACTTTCATTTAGGTATACCTGACTAACAAAAAATCTAACTATACAATACCTAAGTGTTAAGAGCTTATACAGACGTAAAATATTGATATGTAAATTGTGAATATAACATACTATGCGGTATTTTACATCTAAAGTTATATAATTATATTTATGACTAGCGACTCACCCTCGCTCCGCTCGGGTTCGTCCCTACTTAGGTTTTAACTTTTAGTATAGATTTCTCGGAGATGATTCCCGCAGTAAAAAGTATCCAATATGTTGACCCAGATAGCCAGCTATATATGCTTTTCATCAAAATCCCTCCAGTGGTTTTTCCGTGATGCGGTGACAGACAGACAAGACAGACAGACAAAAATTTTAAAAACTATAGGTTCGGCTTCTATGTCGATAATAATGTCTATTTCAATAAGATTTTCCAAAAAATATTTTATGTACTGATTCGGCCCAGTTAGAATTTTATTATGTATCTACAGATAATGATAACCCAAAAATACCTAAGAAGCTATTAAACTACTTTGATTTCATTATCACATACATTAGGTAATACTTGGCATTCATCTTGACATGTACTCGTAGTACTTAGTTAACGCTATGGACATACGGATGATGTTTGCCTTGGTGTAATCTTACGAGCCATATACAATAATGCATGCCATCTAAGATTACAAAATATACATATTTACTGCTGTAATAAACTTTGCCGATACGTACATAATACGTATTACGTAAGATTTTGGCGAGATACCATAAAAGCATAACGACTGGTGTCAATATGAAAATAATCTACAACATAAACAAATTTGTATATTATGACTTATAAACATATAAACGACACGAATACGTATTATTAAATTAAGCGTATTTTTAACCCCCGATGCAAAAAATGGGAGCTATAAGTTTAATGTGTGTATCTGTGTGTCTGTGTATTTGTCTCTGGCATTGTAACGCCCAAACGGATGAACTGATTTTATTTAGTTTTTTTTGTTTGAAAGATGACTTGATCGAAAGTATTCTCAGCTTATAAATCCAGAAAAACCGTTTCAATCTTTCAGCTCTTTTCCAGACAATAAAAGGATATAAACAAATTCCACAAATCTAATCGATGCAATAACTTAGTACTCGTATACCGTCACTTTATTGACATTAAAATGATATGGTAATTTATGATTCCAGGTGACATGGAATCTGCAATTTAATCAACTCTCTACTAAAATACTGCAAAGGCCTTTGAAATGATCTCAATAAATAGGTTATCGTGTTGGGTTTTTTTTTATTTTTAATTTACGAGTTATAATAAATAAATATGCCGGAGGAAGGCTTCCTTATCTAATACGTATAAATTATTTGGTACAATTTTATTTTGCTCGAAGCAATCGTCACTAAAATTTACTGTAAAATAGAATTTGGCATAATATAAGTTTTTTTTGTGAGCAAAGCTGTGACTGATTTTTATTATTTTTATATGTAAGATAAGCATAGTTATAGTCTCAAAATGCATATTTGGTTATTTATAGCCCTCGCATATACCTATTGCAAATGATATTTTCAAGTGAATCTATCTATTTTATGTATACTACTAAGAAAAAATACTATACTACTAAGAAAAAATACTACTATAGGTACTACTAAGAAAAAATAATACTTACATTAACACTTATCATTTAAGTCATGTCGTTCTCGAAATACATACATACATTATATTAAAAAATAAAACAAAAAGGTTTTTTGGGCGTGAGATTTATAAGATGTTGAAATATAATTTGAATTAAATATTTAGGTACAAGTACAATTTCTCCATATTTCAGGTCCTGTGGTATCCGCACTATGTAACAAATACGGCTGCCGAGCGGTATGCATCGCCGGTTCGTTAGTTGCATCGGCAGCTTTTGTGCTTTCCACCTTCAGTAAAAGCGTCACTATGATGATGATTACGTATGGGCTTATTGGAGGTAAGTTTTAAACACTTTTAAATGTACGTTATTATTATTACGTTATCTATTATAAAATTATATTATGTAATATTAAAATAGCAATTCTTGTAATATACAATAAAACGGCTCTAAAGATTTAGATCAAATTTTGTTTTTAGATAAGTTTGTTTTTTAGAGTAATCTATATAGGTGTCTTTTCTGAAAAAACTCAATTTGTATATCTCTTCCGAAAAAACACGATTTTTCAAAGCAAAGCTCGATTGCACAAGTACTAGTAACTGATCACCGAAAGAATCAGCTCATAGTTAAAAAAAACTACCTAAATTTGAAGACTAAGAAATATAAGAGATCCTTCATAATTGTCATACAAAGCATTGAAAATGGTTTGATGGAGTCAAGTATATTTATTGTACCTATTGCTATCATATAACTGCAAGTACCGCTAAAGGTTTTAATGCACTTATATTTCAATGCCGTTGTTTAATCGGACTTGTGTACAAAAGTACCTACTAGATTCATTTTCGTCTCTCCAACAAATCTAAGTAGTTAATTTTGGGATCTGCAAGTAATAAATTTTTTTTTAGTATTTACGTCATACATGAGATTGATATAATTTATTTTTAAAGAATAGTTTTACCCATTACTTTTAATTTCGAATAATACGCTTAATTATTCAGTACCTACTAAAATTTAAATTCAAAAGATATGACAATTTATTAGGAAGGCAGATATTTGTTTTGTTATGAATTTATCCATTTTTAACTAAATTAAAGCTAGTCTACAGTTATATTATATACATTATGTAATGTTACTACCATACTCATAAACGCTTCTCAACTTTAGGTAATTACTAAGTAACGTTTTTTGCCAGATTTTCTGCCAAAAATCGTTATAATTAAGGGGGTCAATCTAGCTATCCTCCTTTACATAAAATGTCAATTATAGATACTTTTAAATTTATATAATCCAAATTTTCTCATGTAAATATTACATAACATTTATTTGCAAGGATTCAACGCAACCTTGTTGGTAAAGACAGATTTGTAAAAAAACTACTGCGTAGGTAGAGAGAAACAATGTCGCCTCACTAAGAGCAATTTCGTCAAAGCAATTAGAATCCATTAGAGGTCTTCATAAACTTTCCATACCAAATTTATAGTTCTGCTATGAATAATTTAGGGTAGGAATAAAATTATTTATTGAATGTTCACATCCGACATGCCATAAATGTAATATTATGACTTTTGTGTAACGTGTAATAGAAAATATAAACACAGAAGATCAAAACATCAAATCAAAGAGTGATCTATACTATATTATAAAGAGCTAAAGTTTGTGAGTTTGTGAGGTTGTAGTGGGTAACCTCTGGATCTTCTAAACCGATTTAGATGCTTGGTAAGAAGATAGCTTGAGACCCTGGGAAAGACATCGGCTATTTTTTATCCAGGAAATCATCCCTTAAGGAGGTGAAAATGGGGATGAAATTTGTATGGGGAATCAACCTAGGGATGAACCCGAGCGAAGTGAGGGTGAGTCGCTAGTAAAAGAATAAGATGGATCCACAAAAAGTTCTTGAAACACCTTTGATGAAAGTATTTGACCAATTGGAATGAAAATCTTTTATAACTTTATAAATAACAGAAAGGTCACATATACTTTTCACGTGAAAATAGAATTTGCCGTTTGTCGCTTCAATAAATTCTAAAATGCGGACAGAATTTGTAAACGATTGGATATACAACAGAAATAGACGAAGGGCTTGGAGCAAACGTGATCGTCTATATACATTATACATACACAGACTCTAGTTGCCAATGGCCTTGGAACATTGGCATACATATGTATGTATATACATTTAGCAACCTTTCTAAATAAATCTCATGGATTCTTTGTTAATTTTCTTCTATTTGTTTTATATTTTAAAATTAACAAGTGAAATGTTTTATTCAATTTTTCCCGTTCTTTTAATTTACTGAACGCTTGTTAATGACTGTGACACATTTTCCATTACTACCAATAAAGTACCTACCTGATCATTATTATTTTAAAATCCGTAGAGGTAAATCTTAAAAAGCAAATGATACAATTAAATACATACAACAAAGTTTAATCAGAACGTTTTAAATGTTCTTTGTTCTGAATTTGCTGAAATTGGTGGCAACAAACCGTATGTGAAAATTGGACGGTTGCCAGCCGAGCGGTAAACAAAGCAGTATGAGTACTGCCCGAGTACGACTTTTCATTAGCCCTTTGAGAATTAGTGACGAGTAAAAGCGGGTTTTCCAATTCGACCCTAGAAATGTGAATTATGAATGTCTCACTTTGCATGCAATTGGGTACTTTGGCTTTCCCAGATTGCAACTTCTAATACGTTAACTGGAATTTCTCATAAAAATCGATTCACAGCGCCAGCTTCGACCTTCATGTCTCGCATTGAAATTTTATTCTGAGAATGTTTATTGCCAGCAGAGTATTAATATTAGTAGCCTAATTCAAGAGCTATGGTGTCTTTTATAGTTTTGGTTATGTAAGGCATCTCCAAGTTTTATAAATAATTCACGCTGTCAAATATTTGTACAGTATCAATTTTTCTATGTACTCATTTGATTCAAGGTCATAAATTTGGCCTGGTGCCATAGATCCTAGACGATCCGGCGCCTTGTCCGACATGGTGCCATAAGTACCTATCGTAAGAGATGATAATCCAAATAGGACGACTATTAAAATATTTTCATAGCCAAAATTATTTGAATTCAATAACAATAATTACATCATTTATACATAAAATGACTTTATAACTTTAGAACTTTTTAGAATCATATTGTCTGAGGTATTATCTTCTGAACTCTTTAAAGTAAAATCTGAAATATTTTAATAAGGGAACTGCGGATAACGAGTATTTAGAATAGTTAGTTGAAAACAAAATTATATAACACTAGCAATTCACCTTTGCTTCGCTCGGATTCATCCTTAACTTGCTTCCCAATACAAATTTTCATCCCCATTTTCACCCCTTCAGGAATGATTTCCGGGATAAAAAGTATCCTATGTCCTTCCCAGGGTCTCAAATCTTCTTACCAAAATTCATATAAATCGGTTCAATAGATCCAGAGATTACCCCCTACAACGTCACAAACTCACAATCTCACAAACTTCACCTCTTTATAATATTAGTATAGATAAGTTAAATATTTTTAATTGACTTAATTTCAGAATACTAATCGGAATGTTTTTAATTCGGCACTTTATAATATGCACATACAATACAATATACGTACAAAATTATTTTATATAGGTTACGTTTTTGTATCAGAGAGTTATCTATTAATCCGCATGTTAATGAAACATGACAGAGTTAAACACTTCACACGTTAGGTATATTTGAAATGTTAAATGTATACGTATATTATGATATTGGACTGAATATTTTATATTATTTTGTTTCTTCAATTTAAAAGATGTATACTTATATTAACAGTAAAAGTAACAAACGAAATGCTAGAAATATTTGGTATAATTGTTATAAAGTAGATCGTGATTTTAAAATCTTGCCGAATTAAAATAAGACGACATTTTACATTTACAGGTTGTTAGCGTCAATTATCACAAATCGAAGTATGAAATGCACGTCCAAGTTTATTTATTTCAAATTTAGGTATAGCATTAATAACTATGTGGGTAAATCGATTCTATATGGCTTATTATTTAATTGTATGTACCATCGTCAATTTGTTAAATGAGATTTTATTTCTTACAATATCAATTTATTAATTTCGTCAATGAAGACCTATACGTTATGCGACTGTTGCGAAAACAAATCACTTAGGGAAGAAATTCGAAGGTTCCTCCTATAAAATGTTTCTTTGTTTGAACTTCGGCAAAATTTTATTTACTCGTACTTCATAATTATTTTTAAGTTTCTGTGATATGTTTTTAGGTCATCTGTTGTTTTTTATAAAAAATCAAGAATGTTTTGATTATAATTTACCAAAAAAATTGTTGTACACACAATTATTTCCTAAAAATATTTCTTAAAATAAAAGTACGTGTGAACTTAGTTTTCATGATATGTTTATGAATTGTTTCCCGGAAAGTGACGCATATTAATTTTATGCTGATGACCCCCTTGCAACACTCCGAGTCCTTTGTTTGGTTTCAATGCGATTTGTGGGCCGCAAATACTGAGTCACACGTTATCATACTCCAGATATTGGTATATACACAAATGGATCTGTTTTATTAGAATAACAAATGTTAAACAAAACAAATTTTAAATTATGCTTAGTGAAGTGAAAATGTATCTTAATAATTTTAATAAATAATATACGAGTACTTGAGTAGACCTATTATTTAATTAGGTATATGTATACTTGGTTTGATTTAAAATCCTACATTCAAAAAAATATTCAATTGGAATGCTGATGGCTGATTATAATAAAAACCAATTACTCTATAATTTCGGCTCTGAAGCAATCTGATTGATGCCAAGGTCGTGAAATTCAAAAGACGTAATGGTAATAGGCCTCTTAGTTTATTGCCTCAAACTCGAGCATTGGGATCGAAATGATTGAGCAAATAACTAGTGTCAAATATTGCGGTAGTCAATTGGACGGTATGTTTTGATTGTTAGGATTTTAACCGGTTTAAAGCTATTGTAAGGTTTAAATTCCTTGCGTTGAATAGAGATTGCTCTTTTTAAAAAGTAGTAATACTTCACTTATATAACACAATATATTACTTTTATTAATATAAAACACATAAAATATTGATTACTTTACAATTCATACTCGTTTTGAGAATTTTTTCATGCATCATTCTTTATATTATAATATAAATTATGCAGGATCCTACAATTTATTGATCAATTATTTATAATTTACACAATATCCTCATTCTCAATGCTATACCCTTGACGAGGTGACGCGCATTTAATACATATGTAGAAGTTAGAAGAGTACTAATTTATAACCTTTACAGTCTTCATCGGGCTTAAATTTGATACTTTCTATAAAATACAAATGAATGAATAATACTTGTATATGTTATACATGTATACGGAATAGAACGGAACGCTCTTATCAAACCCTTCGACTCCATAAAGTTATATCCTATTTTAGTTTATAATAATACCGAATAGGTTTAACAGAAATACATAAAAATGACAATATATTTGATAACATACAATTTTTTTGTGGAATTAAATATGTTTTTTTACAAAAGCACAATTTTATTTCAGGTATGGGTTTCGGAATGATCTACTTGCCGTCCGTGGTAGCTGTAGGGTACTACTTCGAAACCCGTCGGTCCCTAGCCACGGGTATCGCAGTATGTGGCTCTGGTGTCGGTACATTCAGTTTCGCCCCTCTAGCCGCTATACTGTTGAACGAATTCGGTACATGGCAGAATGCAAATCTTCTTCTTGCTGGATTAATTTTAAACTGTGCTGTCTTCGGAGCGTTAATGAGACCGCTGGTGTATCCCAAAGTACGTATGAATATTTTGTAAAGATTTATTTGTAAATAATGTTAAAATAGTTAGTTACTTAAAGTACTATTATTTGGAGTACATACTCAGTAATACTTTATAAATAATATATATTCTGCCGTCATAAAAAAGAATGCCGCAAGTAAGTCAAAGTTGATTACAAGATATTTGAAATTTTGTGTTACTACTACATCAAAATTACTACTAGTTTTGACGTAGTAACGATGAAAATGGTTATCGTATCTCCGGATTCATAAAACTTAGAGACATGATGACTATCGAGTAGCATTTTTTTGCTGATTTTGAATCTGCATAAAAGCCATTTTGACCAAATCGTTAGTTACGACCTTCTTTGCTATGACGGTAGTATTATATAAACAAGTATACATTTAAGTATTTTTAATGGCACTTATTGTTTTTATGTCATTAATGGTTAAAATATTGTATTAAAATAAAAACCAGTTATTCCATATGGTACGATAAGCAATAACATATAGATTTTATAAATAAACAACATTACCCGTTCACGCGCGTAATTGGTTAAAAATAGTCATGAGTGTATGCACGTGGCAAAATGTGAATGTGAATACTATGAGACTAGTGGATATTAAATGGGATTACTGCACGTGCTTGTTTCTAAGAGCTACTAATTGCTAGAACTAAAAAGTGTTTTCCAAGAACATTATTTTCAATAACATTTTACTTGATAACTGTCCAAAAACCTAGTTTTGTCATATCAGTCTATGCCAAATTATGAAATCGTATAATAATATATTATGTAGGTATCTATTATAAGTGCAGTTATATGCTACAAGATGATTGATAGATGTCATTGCAATCATAATAATTAACGTTCCATTCATTCATATACTAAATGTAAGATATATTTTAATGCTTCGAAGTTATATGTAACTGGCAACTATCTTCACTTTTAAAGTATGTTTTGTTCTGGAACCATTAATATAAGCCAATTATAATGTTGCATGGTTCAAAATTATTAAAGAAGGTAATTTGCTAAATTCAGAAAACTAATGTTTTTTTTTTCTTTATTTATTGTTCTTTATTCTCTTCCAATATTGGGTTAGGTTCTTAATTCAAATCACTGCACACTCAGTATGACAGGTGACTAAAAATAGGAGTTTCAATTTAGATTACGTTCAATGTTGCACCCGATTCAATGTGCATTTCAGCTGCTCTAATTATCTGTTTAGTGTTTGTTTATCTTGTATTCTATAAAATAGGATAAACGGATTAGTAGGTATATAATACAGAAATAGATATTTAAATCTCTTTAAATATACTAGTGATAGCCCCGTGGTTGAAAATTAACCATAATTTATTCAGTTTGATCAACATTAAGGTTCTTTTTTCAAAGTTATATAGATAGCCTATAAAATCCAAAAGTATTTTCAAACGGGCCCATAGATTCATAGATTTGCACGTACAGACAAACAAACTTTTCATGCTTATAATATATAAGTGCCTACTCGTTATCTAACATCATGCCACATTTTTAGCAGTCAAGGCGGATCGCGGATAAAAGAAAGTCAATAAATTTTTGGCTTTTTGCACTCCTTCTCTATATAAACTTTAACTATGCCTAAGCTTAAACTCTGTAGGTGCAATTTGCTTAAAAAGGGGTTCAACGTTTTCTCTTCACGTATTAGTATATAGATTTCTAACTATTCTTATTTAAGATATTATTAATTATTATACGTATTAGTAATAAATAAATAAGTATACTATATAGTCCATAACAACTTGAAGGAGAGACATGGCAGTAATTTTTATTCTCATATAAAAAAAGCTTTAAAGTCTTTAAACTTAGATTTATCTAAAGGTATGTAATATGAACCTTTAGAACTATAGGTAGTTCTACGTAGTTAATATAAATCTAATCTTTCTTACTATAGAAATGCGATATATATATATATATATATATATATATATATATATATATATATATATATATATATATATATATTATAATCTGGAATACTTACTTCTTATCCCGGAAAATGTATGGTTCCTTTGGGATATATGTGTTTTTGTTTCTCTCTAGGGATTAATCTGAGCGAAGTGAGGGTGAGATGCTAGTATATAATTAAATCATCAAATTTTTACATATACATATTTTTTCTTATTAAATAGACATCGGGAGAAAAGCCATTGCTTCAGCGTATGGCTGAAGAGAAAAGGTTGCAAATGGAAAGAGGTTCAATAGGAGGTTCATACTTTGTGGTGCAACTACCTGATGGTACTATGGAGAAAAGAATGAAGGTACTTATAGTTACTTAACGTAAATTAATACATAACCTAAAAATAATATACGTATAAGATTTATACATCTAAAATATCGAAAAAGTAGTTTTAACATTAATTTCAAACTGGTGTTATTTTTGAATAAGAACTCATTATTTTCTAACATCTTCTATTTCAGGCACCCTTAAATATAGATCCTGGAGTACATTCATCTCTTAATTTGGAGGCTTTAGCCCGTGTACCAACAATCCCCAACATGCCAGGAGTACCCACCGTCCCCACATTACCCACCATTACTGAAGCCAGAATAGACGAGAATGGAGAAAAGAAAAAGGTAACGTATTCTTTTTTAGCTTTTTTAGAATAATTCATTTAATTTGAAATTACACGCTTCAAAAAATCATAGATAGATATAAAAAGGTCATTGAAATTAGGTATACTAAAATTTTGACTCTACAATCCAATACAATTCGTATAGATTGTTGGGCTGTGAGCAGATTAAATAGCGACTACTTCCGGCTTAATCTAACTTGTCTGGATAAAATCGCTGTTTAGTTTGTGTAAAATGCTTAAAAAAAACTGGCGTAAAATGCACTGACGATAAAATAAAAACTCGAACTGGTACTGTCATAGTAAAAAGATCCAAATTATGGTAATTCTCCTTATCTAAAAAGAATGTTGTAATACATCGTAGATGAGTTCCTAGTATTTTACTTATTTGCTTAACTTTGATAATACATTCTAGTACATCGTGTAGTAAACATGCAGAAGTAGGCTAGGCCAATTTAAAGATATTTTAGTAAATAACTCCCTACACCCTTTAACTAGACAAAAAATGAGAGATTTTTTTATATAAATACTTATTGTAAAATACTTTCCCTCTGTTTAACAGATGAGTGAAGGGCCATCTTCGAATCTAAAAAAAATGTTGTTACGTAATAGTTTAAACTGCTTTTGTTAATTCCGAAAGCATCTACAAGTGAAATAAACCATCTCTGATACATTTTGTTACAATTCCAGCGCGAAAATGGTTCAGCGAATGCACAAGCGCAACAAATATCTCGCAACGTATCTTCCCCGGCCTTCAGCGCACAAGCACCCGGTCTGCCCAAGAACGGATCGGTCCCATTCTTCGACCGCCAACGAAAACACAGTTCAGCAGATAGGTCAGAAAAATTAGAAAAATCGGAAAAGTCCGAAAAGACTGATAAGAGTAACGATAGGTATTTGCTGTTTTCATTTTGGGTGGTGGATTTGTCTATCTGCTATCATATTGGGCTAAAAATGGCGATGACGCTGAAATGGGAATAATAAGGGTCGCTTTTGTGCACAAATTTTTGGATCTATGTATGTAGGTAGAGGTTAAAGGTTTGGGATTGATAAGGATAGGGTCATTTTTATAGAAAAGACTTTCTATAATGTGTTTCTGAATGTTTGTGTGCAGTATTGTATTATATTACATATATACAGTATTTATTAATTTTTGGGGTTTTAATGTTTTGGGTACTTATAAATTATTATATGCTATCGTTTTAACTAGTCAAATGGCCTTTAAAGTAAGCAAATGAGTCTAAAAATTGGTGAAGATGTACAGATATTTGAATACATGGGTGATTGCTCTCACGATGTATAAGAGAAGTACCGAGAGCAACAGGCAGAAATATATTTTATTGTATATATACTGACTTCCGCACTAACTGACCGCGACTAAACAAAATGGACGCGAAAAACTAGACATATAGACACCACCACCTTCAAGCTAATATTGGAAATACAAAAGTTTATGAACGAGTGAATGAAACATATATTGGGTGTATGTGTTCAGAGTGTGTTTGTTACTTTTTCATGCTGTATTGGTTAGATTAAACAAACAATGTACAAAGAGACAGCCTGGAAGGTTGCTGTCCTTTGTAAAAAATGGCGGGAACGGCTAGTTTTTTTTCAGAAGTCGAAATAATACTGTTACCTAAGTAGTTTTATAAATTTTATACATTAATTTAAATACACTATCATTTTCTGACAATTCTTTTGCAACTACCAACAAGCTACAATTGATATTTCTATTTATATACGGATGCTTCTTCGGCGACTTCGAATGTAGTGGTAAGCCAAAATAACGTCTTCAACGTCGTTAAACGGCATTGTCACAAATGGTAGAAAACAATGACATAGTTAAATGTTAAAAGTACGCCAGGCTGCATAAGATGTATGACGTATTTTGAAGTATTTTAAGCCCAAGAAGTTACGCCTCCGTGGACAATAGGCCTTAGCGTCATACACTGGTGTTATATTTACATATTTATCTATGTATATGAGTTTTATGTTATATAATTTGGCTTTTGGGTTTGTGGATTTTTACTTACAATTATTTATTATAGGTACGTTTTAACGGGTAGTATGAAATACAAATCTTTGAATTTCTTGGGTTGTCTGTACTATAATATGCATCTATTATAAATAATATGTTGGGAGATTAACACACATCACCATCTAATTCCATGGTAAGCTACAAGGCTGGTGTTATGGATACCAGAAGGTTCATACATTACACATATATAACTTTAAATACATACATATTATAAATATAAATACCCATTACTGGAGTACAAACATTCGTGCTCATCACACAAATGAAAGCCTCCAGCAGGATTCGACCCCAACGCCAAACGTGTCGTCAATTTAAATTATACATATAAACCTTCCTCTTGAATAACTATCTATTGCTAAAAACTGCATTAAAATCCGTTCATTAGTTTAAAAGATCTAAGCGAACAAACAGGGGAAGCGACTTCATTTTATACTATGTAAAGATATTTACTTGACTCATTTATTATAATATAACTATTTTACTTTTTATGGATTATGAAACTAAAATAATGTGTTTATGGATCTATTTACTATAGTCTGTATGTTTGTATTCAGCCCTTTTTAACGTCCCACTGCAGGGCACGGGCCTCCCTTCAGTACGAGGGGGATCAGGCCATAGTCCACCACGCTGGCCAAGTGCGGGTTGGCGGACTTCACATGTCTTTCGAAAACTTGCTAGGTTCTCTCAGACATGTAGGTTTCCTCACGATGTTTTCCTTCACCGTTACTATAGTCTATATATAGATAATTGGTTGGTATTTATTTTAAACTGGGAGGGAGGTCGCCTCTTGATTTCCGCGCATGGTTATTTAATATTTATGTTGTGATTTTTCCTGACGGGTTGTAATAAAAAAAAAATTGGCATTATTTGAAGCTTCTCCATTATTATTTGAATTGGTAGTTAATAATTTTTCTGGTGCTATTTGTAACTTTTTGTTTATGTTTTCAGATTTAAGCCGTCCTTAGCTGCTATCAAGGCTTCGTCCAAAGCTTCAATCAGCAGTCATCGTAATGATGTAAGTAATAAAATAATTTATTTTTAATGTCCGTTGTCATTTATTTAAAAATAGACACTTTAATTTTTATCAAAATAAGCAGGCATATGCAAGATATACATATTAATAATATATTATGTTATAAATAAAACCATCTCTTTGTGTCCCGGGTCTTTTCCGTGACCATGATTGCTGTAACGCATTCGAAACCATAAATCAAAATAAATCCGCGAATTAATCCGAAAAGATAGTTTTATTTAAAATGTCAAACATTCGCGTAAATCTAAGAAAGTATTATATTATAATTAATTATGTCATATTAATATCAATAAATAGTTTAAATAACCACGAAACTTGTTTCAAAGTTTATTTAGTGTCATTAACCCAATATGCATTCGCAACACTTGTTATGTGTTGTTTTTATACGATGAAATTAATTGTGTACTTTAAACATATCATTATGTAGTACATTATATTTGTTAGTTTCGTGGAATGAATGTATGAATTTATTGTGAGAATTACACATGAAACTGCTAATGAAATTTTATTTAAATTACACTTTAAAAACTTTTTATCAAAATTAAATTATTTTACAAAAACTTACATTGTTATTTATATATAGTAAAAAAAATAATGGTAAAATATTGGTTATTTTTGTAATGTTTACAAAAATCTAAATCAAAAAATCTATCATTGAAAGAGTACATGTACTTATTAATCATTTTCCTTAAATTTTGCCAATAATAGTATATATGCGAATGTAAAAAAATATTTATTGGTTTGGAATTATACTCATCCTTTAAACAAGGTGATATTTTTTGCCATTGAAGTACTTCTGCGCTGTTTATTTTGTAATGTACATTCTTTATAAATATATTATATATTAAATTATTATTGTGTATAAATTGACAGATTGATGCAGAAAGTGGAGTATATAACTCAAAGCTATCAGTCGCTGCGGCTCGAGAACCTTCTAGAATAGTACGACCACTATCCAGAAAAGACATCTTCTATTCCGGATCTGTTATAAACCTTCCCCAATATCAGAGTCAGAAATCATTGCAAGGCTATAGGAACTCGGTGTTGAGTCTCCCTCAGAGCAGACAAGCTGGCGAAATTGAAAGAACTGAACGTAAGTATAATCCCATCAAAAACATAACATGTAAAAAATGCAAGTCTCGCAACGTAGTTCTTCTACTGTAAAAATCTGTGTTTCTAATGTAAAACCAAGTCGGTTAATTTATTCAGTACATAAATTTGGAAGCATCTATCCAACAATGTTGTCGTAATTTGTTACCTAATTATGTAGTTAAATACCAACATTATTAATGCGGTAATAGAATCTGACTGTTACGACTGTACTTTTTTTTGCTCGACTTAGCTGGGTCGCTGCTGTGCCTCCATATAATGTATTCAATCGTAAAATTAATTATTTTAGGTAGATTGAAAATGAATATATGTATGCATTTGGATTTTTTACTCAGTCCTACTAATATTATAAACGCGTATATTTGTGAAGATAGATGGATGGATGTTTGTTACTCTTTCACGCAAAAACTTCTGAATGGATTTTTCTGAAACCTTACACTATACCACATGTAGCTACATTATATACTGTATAGGTTTTTTAAAATCTATACAGCAGCTTTTGCGGTTGCAATTTGTAATAAAAAAATAAATTGTATATAATATTTTTACTTACAATTTCCAGATTCAAAAAACCATAATTAATGATTCTATTTACGTTAATAGTAAGACGTCCTTAGGTACGTTTTGATTTTTTTGAGCGTAACCCTAGTTTTTTTTTCTAAAATAAAAAAGTCTAAGTTCCTTATTATACATAACATCAGTTATCTGCCAGCGAAAGTCCCGTTAAAATCAGTTCAGCCGTTTCTGAGATAAGTCGGAAGAAACAGAAAGACAGACAAGCTAAAAACAGACACTTCAATTTTATTTATATGTATGTATAGATTGCTGTAAACTGTGAAGCATTCGAAATGTACTGTTGATATCGCAGAGTACGAGCTATGCCCGTGCCTGTCGCTGCCGAGCTCGTTCAAGTCGGCGCTGGCGTCGATGCTGGACGTGAGCCTGCTGCGCGACCCCGCCTTCATGCTCATCGGCGTGTCCAACGTGTTCGGCATGGCCGGCCTCTACGTGCCCTTCGTCTACATCGTGGACGCGGCGCACCTCGCGGTCAGTACGCGCCTATACAATAAAATAATAACAAATAAATATATTGGGTTGTCATCCATAATACCAGATATATACACTTTCAATATATATACATATTATAAATATAAACACCCATGATTTTAGTACAAACGTTCGTGCTTATCACACAAATGATTTCCCCTAGTGGCATTCGAACCCGCGACCGCTACAGCTGTACAGCACGTAGGGTCACTCCAAATTAAACATAACGTGTCGTCTAGAAAGTTTTAGAGCGGTAACTACTAAATATCTTTAGACTAAGGAATAATATTGACAGTGTCTAACTAAACATGAAGTAAAACAATAATGTTTTAAAATAGTATTCAAATGACAATTTGTATACTGAGTGTTAAGTAAATAACGCAACTAGCGACTCACCCTCGCTCCCCTCCGACTCGTTCCTACTTACGTTTTAACGTTTTTCAGATGTGAGATATTTTCCCGCAGTAAAAAGTGTCCTATATGTTGACCCGGATAACCAGCTATCATCATACCAATATTCATCGAAATACCTCCAGTGGTTTTTTCGTGATGCGGTCACAGACAGATTGACAAAATTTCTAAAAATTAGATTCGGCCTCTGTATCGATAATAATTACTATTTCAATAAGATTTTCTAAATAATTTTTAATGTCAACATTTAGCTTAGTTAGAATTTTATTATATGTATAGATTAATATAAGTAGCTCACAGATTTTATTATGATAAAGAAAAAAATTAAATAAGTAGGTATTTAATAATATTAATCTATCTCTTTTTTAAGGGGAAGATAGATGGATGACTAATGCTTAAAAATATAAAAAAATAAAATATTGTTTTTGTCATTCATATCTTATTGTTTAAAATTATATTTTAATTTATCTAATACGCTGGTCAATTAAATAAATAATTTTTCCCTTATTCTTTAAAAAAAAACAAACAATCTGAATAATAACAAAATCGAGAATAGAATAGTAGCACAATTATACCAAATCACAACTGTTTTTGATTTTGACATATTTTATTTTTGGTGATTTTTTCTTGTATTTTTATGATTTCTTTTTGATTTGATTGAATTGATTAGATTTGATTTCTCAAAGATGGCTTCTTTGAGAAATCATGACCTTAGTTTAAATAAAATGAGTTAGTACATTCAATACAGTACCCAATGGCTTATTCTAATATTAGAGCTTTATTATTTTACATAGTAAAATACCATATTAAATGACTAACCCCATCAACCCAATAACAATTGCAGGGCGTCGAGCAATCCCAAGCGTCGTTCCTACTCTCCATCATCGGCATCACGAACACGATAGGGCGTATCGCGTGCGGGTGGGTCGCAGACTTCCCTTGGATGGATTCGTTACTGCTCAACAACGTGTGCCTCGTCATTGCTACGGTAAAATAACAATAAATAAAAAAAATTTTAAAGTGCGTATATGAATATGTACACGCGAAGAAGTAAAACTTCTGTATGTTATCGGTACTCTTTATGAAATTCAATTTATGTTTTAAATAATTAGGATAGGTGAGATACTAAAAATATCGCATATTAGGCATATTACAATCACATATTTATAGAATATCACTTAAGGAAAGAATATAATATTATATATAGTTTGTCAAACAATAACAATTGTTACCATGGCAACAAACGTACGTACATTTTTTCGTAACGCATTATATTTCCTCGTAACGCATTCACCAGCTAACCCGCAAGTCAAGCGTGCGTAAAGAAGTTTTACTTCAAAAAACATGTGTGTGTACTTATGTACGCACCTAAGAAGTTATATTTTTTTAGCGTAACAGAACAAAAATAGGTAAAGATTTCATCCCGTACGTCACAATTCTCTGTTTGTAAAAGGAATGCAGCTAACTTCATCATGTCGCTTTTTGGTTGGTGTGCGTGTGCATCGTAAAAGTTTTAATCTCACATTTTTTTCCAAACGCGCCAAAAGAAGTATAACTACGATAATAATAAGTATAATTAAAAAATACCAGTATCCAATTATAATGCCTCGATTGTCTAGCAAGTAAGACTTAAATCATGAAATGCAGCCATTTTATGATATGGTCAAACATATCATGAAATGGACAATTTTTAAAGTGCTTTATTTATATAAATAAAAAAAAGCAAATTAATTAAATTTAAGAATTTGACATTTATTTATATTTTTATTTACGAAATATTTTTTTTATTATATTTGCATATATTTCCAACAGATTGCTGTAGCGCTCACACCTTTCTGCAGTTCTTACGCGTCATTCGTTGCCGTCGCCATTGCCTTTGGTATTGCTATCTGTAAGTTTTTTTTATTTACCATTTAAATTTTTCACTAAATGACTTTACTCTACATATTTGTTTCATTTATTACGACCGATTACCGATTACGAGAAGAGACTCATCTTGTCAACAATTTTTTTCCAATTGTATGTTAAGTACGTCGACTTAACGTAGCTAGTATGTTAATTCAGTATTCTTTGATTTACGACAATATTTGACATTTTAAATAAAACTATCTTTTCGGACCATTCTCTCCCGTGACCATGATTGCTGTAAAGTATTCGAAACGTTGGGAACCAAATATCAAAATGAATCCGCGAAAAAATCCGAAAAGATAGTTTTATTTAAAAAGACAACAGTAGCTCATAATATGTTTCTCCAAGTCACAGTTATATATTTACTAAATTTCATCTACATCTGTCTAGCTGTTTTAGCATGCAGTAATAACAAACATACATACGTACGAGTACACTGTACACATACAGGCTCGCATTTACAATTGAGGTTTCGATATAGGTAATTTTAACACCATTTTGTCCTTCCTACTTCTGAGGAAGCCAAGATGGTATGCAATTTTGTTAGGATCCGGTTTATGTAACTATGTAGATTAAGATATATTAAGATATGTTATATGGCTGGCATAATTTTTAAATAAAAGCCTTTAAAATAAATAGAAATAATAATAATAATAGTGGTACGATTAATAAAATTATAATACGCACAGCTGGTTACATCTCGCTGACATCTATTATCCTGGTGGATCTCCTCGGGCTGGACAAGTTGACTAACGCGTTCGGCCTCCTCATACTGTTCCGTGGCGCGGCCGCTATAATTGGATCTCCGCTGGCCGGCGCAGTGTATGACGCGACAAAGAACTACGACGCGTCCTTCTATATGGCGGCCGCGTTCTTCCTCGCTTCCACACTTACGTCTTTCGCCGCGCCGATGTTTAGACGGTGAGTTGTAGATGTTTTCTAGAAGCTTCCAACGCCTCACGTTAGCAGTCTGTAATTTTGGTTCCTAATAAAAAAAATCGAAAGTAATTGATTTTAAATGGCACTTCATGTGAAGCGGACAACGAAAAATAAGTGAGGTCTGAAATTCGTTCATATTAGGCATATTTGTACTTCTATGGGATATGAACATGTAGACATAATATTTTTTTTATTTGAGATTTAGTTGCCATCTTATGGGATTATAAAGAATTGAACAGATTGACAGAAGGTTTTTTTGGATTCTTTTTTCATATTGAAGTAATTAATTAGTAATAAAATAATATATATAGTCTTTCGTATAGAAAATTTAATGTTATTTTTTATTGTTTAATCTAGTTCCAAATTTAAATTATTTTTCTATTGTTAAACTGGAATTAAATATTTCAAATTAAAATTTTAATAACTTCGATTATTTTAATGACATATTACATATAAATTTTACCATAAAAATTACAGAATGGGATTTTAATTAGTTTAGAAGATAAATCAAGTAGAGTACGTACATGTCGCACTAAGCGAGGTATCTAGCGCTTGTTAAAGCCGGCTGGTTGATGTGAAGACACATCAAAACGTTATTATATTTCAATAATACTGATTATGTATTATGTCCTACCTATTTGTGCCATTATGAGGTTACTTAATATCTGAATTTAAAATAAAGTGCATTATTTTAAATAAAAATATGTGTAGAAAGTAAGATCAAAATAAAACATTATTATCGTGATATTTTCCCATATTGTGACAATGAAATACGAAAAATTACGCCATTTTTTAGTTATAAAAAGAATTAAATCTTTAATTTTAATTTTTGTTACTTAATTATTCAAAGAGAAATCATAATTAAAATTGAAGTCGAGAATTTTTTTTAGTGCGTGTAACCTTTACGCGCCTTTGAAATAAAACTTCTATGGCGCTGTGGCAGATACCGCAAGTAAATTAGAAAATCAAAATATAATTTATATATACATATGTATATATTTTTAAATTATTAATAATAAATTTGACTCTTACTTTCGCGACACTAATTTTTCCAATGTATTGTCTTACCCCTAAGTCACCCTAAAAGAAGTTTTACTTCAAAAATTGCTGTTGATTTGCTTATGCGCGCACACCGACAGCCAATAAGCTGCACGATGAAGTTAGCTTAATTCCTTTTACAAACAGTGAGTTGTGACATACGGGATGAAATCTTGAGCTATTTTTGTTCTGTTATGCCAAAGAAGTATAACTTCTTACGTGCGTACATAAGACGCACACACGTTTTTTCAAATATAAAAATATATCGTTTATAGCAAAGAAGAAGAGATCCATCAACCAATAGACGTACTGACCCCCATCGACGAGGACCTCGAGGAGGACGACCCGGACGACACGCCCATCACCATGGGCGCGCGCCTCGCGTCGCCGCCCGCCATCACGCGCACCGCCGCCTCGCCCTCCGACCCGCCGTCGCCGCCCTCGCCGCCCGAGCCGCCCGAGCTCTCGCAGCGGGAGAGCGTGCTGTGAGGGGGAAGCCCTTCATAGAGCAGAGGGGGGCGCCCCGCGCACGCTCTTTACCGAAACAACTACTTGAGTAACTCCCTCTCTCTCTATGCTCTTAAACAATTCTTAGTGTAATATAGCCTTCGATCAACAGTAGTATTGTTGATCGAAGAATATTACCGTTATACAACTCTTATTTTATTTTAAAATAAAATAAAAAACTCTTAGTGAAATAGTTGTTGATTTTGGGGGTTTCTCTCTGCTCTTGTTTAACGTCTCGCACTCGCATACGTTTTACAATTTTTAATGAAACAGCGAGTTGAGGGGTTGCCTCTCTCGGCCCTTATTTTATCACTCGCATCCGCCATACGATAAATCTTGCTACCTCTAATATCTATATAACTGGACAAAATATTTCATTTCTAACCATTAGAGCACAGCTGGTAGGTACTTATGTTATAATTTAATAGGTATTTTTTTATTTATAATTGAATTTTTCCGATATTTTAATAGTTATTCTGCTATTCTGGGTGAAGACAAATCTAACAAAAAAAAGATCATAAAAATCGGTCCAGCCGTTCACGAATTATAAGTGTTGTAACAAATCCGACTTTGTTTTATATATAGATATATGTTTAGATAGATAGATATGTATAGATACTAGATAGATATACTTCTGTTTTACGCCATATTGATCTTTTGGTCCAGTTGTATAGATTAGCGAATTTTATCAGTTGAGAGAGGACACCATTTTACCCTCTTTTCCCCTCACACTAGCCTCCGCCGCCCGACGAGCTCTCACAGGTTAGAGCGGTTGGCTATTTTAACACCAAACAACAAAATAACTATTAATTATCATAATATTCCGTTAAATAGTCAACCGCGTAGAATTTCCTTTGAAAACAACGTGTAAATGCGATGTATTTTTTAAATATCAATATTTATTTATTATTTGGAGAATTTTAAATCTATAAAGTAACAAAGATGTTTTTTAACTGATTTATGTCTACGAAAGTGTATTATAACGAACAATACAATTATTTATTGAGCGATCAAAAACTTGGAAGCGAATACCAGCCTGCTTAGTCTTCGTATAGCTAAATTCACTATTAATAATTATTATTATAGCTACGAACATTTTTGTATATTATATTTTCTCATTTATATTTTACATATATATAAAGATATTTTACGTATTATGTAAAGCAATATTGTCATATATAATATTTAATCATAAATCCATTTGAAGTTCTATTGTAATTTTTCTCTACACAATCAATACAATCAAAAATAGATCTTAAGTTGAAGCTAATAGGGTTCTTATTTCAATTGAATAGGTTTACAAAATTTTAAGTACATCTGTGTATGGTCTACTCTAGGCTGGTAATAAGCTTAGAATAAATAAAAAAATAATTGCTCTTAAATATTTCCTCAACTAAAAGGCATTAAAATGAGTTTTAAGTTATATTTTAAATCAATATGATAATTATAAAATTGTACATAATGTTATAAAATATAAAAAAAATATAATATAATACTGTCTTATATTTACGCAAATATTTGAAATAAAAGTTTTATTTAAAATAATAATAATAATTTAATTTATTGCTGTAGTCCTCCAAATATAAATTTATTTTCTTTAAAGAATCCTCATTTTAATGCCTATTAGCCTGAGATGCTGTGAACGGTTATTTATATAAATGTACATTATTCAATCATAATTGTATATAGTTAGGGTGCAAATAAAAAATAATAATTTTTCGATATTGTTTCAAAATAAAGTAAGTTCGATCTCATATTGAGGACAATTGCTATATTTCAAATGTCAAGAAAAGATGTTTAATAGTTGTCTGTTGGTATCTCATAGTTGTTTGGAAGTATATTTATGACATTTTATATTTGCTTTATTTTGAAATTAGAACTTCAAAACCAAAAAGCTAATTCACGTAATCGTGTTCGATAATTTAAAGTATTATTTTTTAAATGATTTGCTTTTAAGTATTATATATTGCTGTGTAACAAAGTAAGATATAAGTCCTAAATGTTATTAGAACTGTGAATTGAATCAAATTAATATATTGATGAGTTATGTTTCAAATCGATATGGAATCGATTAATCGATAAAGTGTGTATAATAGTACTTTATGAAATATTAATTTTTAACACATTATCATGGTTTTAATGTTTTTTTTTTAAGTTTTCAATTAATGAACTAAACTAATATTAAAGCACCGGGTTTTCGCTCACGTAAATATTGTAAACGATTAATATTAAAGTAATGACGTCAGTAATTTAAAAGAGTATTAAAATGGCCATTTTTTATTTTTAACCCAATTGTGCCATAATATTATTTTATACATCAACTTTTTTTATTACTGGCGATTTTTATAAGATCTTCAATTTAGTGCGACTTAAAGAAATGAAAACAACATTATAAATAGCAATTAATCGTTAATTCGATTTAATATTGATATTGAATTATTTTAATTAGTGTGTCTCCATTTAAAAAAACAGTAAAAAGTAAAAAAAGTAGACTTAATAACTTATAGATAGATGGGACTTAATAATTTATAGATATCAGCAGCAATAGTACTTATAGGCCGTACTTAGATAAGCAATTTGATTTTAGTCTAAGATCCGAAGAAGTGTTCAGCGGAAAAGTGGTTAAATGTTACAAAATATTTTTTTTTTATTAATTGTGGCCTTGATCATACATCATCAGGTAACTTCTCTTATATTTATGTATTATGTTTAATACAAAATAGTTTGCATGCGGTAACCAGATGGGTGAAAGATAATTTTACTTCGGATCTTATACTATTTTGATATTCTAAATTTCTTCCCGGTTTATTTAAATTCGACAATAATATGGTAATTTATTAATTATATTTGTTGTATTATGTAGTTATTGTGATGAATCGATAGAATTTTCAGTATATAATGAAAGGGATTGTAAATATAGTGTGCATTACTACTGTAAATAAACACTAGAAAAGATTAGATAGAATAAAAAAGTTTTAAAATAATAGAGTTGCATTCTGAAATCTTACTAATAGAAAAAAAAAACAAAATATAAGAGCTATTCTTATATCATTTTTATTTCTTTTTTATCAATTTTTCTAAATCTGAATGGTAGCAATTTTTCCAATCTTAATGTCTAGTACTTAGATTCGTGAAAATGGAAATTGAAGTGGAAGCTAATGGAATTATTCATTCATTAAATTCATCGTGAGCGAAAATTAAACAAAAAATAACAATTTTCGTGCTGTTTTTTTTTAATATATTTAAAATAAGTGTAATGAACTATCGAGCTTGGCTTACTAAAGGGAGAACAAGTGACAATTTCTTATTCACTCCCTAAATGCATACTTTTGATATTGTTTCTGAAAAGGACTGCTATTACTAGAGCTTAACAGTCGTTTTACAGACACAATCGTCTGTTTAAATAATTTAATTAAATGCATTGTCAATATCTACAAGTTGCAATTGAACGCTATATATTATATTCTATTGCGCCAATTCTAATATATTTTATTATGAAGTCTAAGATCTGAAGTTAGATCGTACTACACCCATCTGCTTACCGGATGGAAAGTATTTTGAATTAAGTAATATACATTTATAAACATGTATATCGCAGATGGGTTACCTACTGTCATATGATCGAAGGGTCCATTTTACTAAAAATAATGTTATAATTTCTGTTTTTTTTTTGTTTCGCTTGCTTTTCATTGTATTAACGTTATACTATATTTCTTCCTATAAAACACCAAATTCAAAACACTTAGTCTGGCAAGTGAATGGGTGAAGAAGTTCTTACTTCAGATCTTCTATTATAAGGTATACATAACGTCCTTAATGTCTTGATCGACTCTAAGATAGGATTTTCCAATTGATCGTGTGCCATCGCTAAGAACAATATGTAAATATAATACATGTAATATAGTGAGGAACGCAACGCAGTCAATTTCCACTATCCAATCGATACCAAATGTTTCAACGTTTTAATATAAATAGCGTGGCTTACGTATGTATGTATGTATATATTATAATTTATAACTGTTTTCTGAAATATAGCTTTATTAATTTTATGCTATGAGTCTTAAAGTAGTAACTTAGTGAGATATAAAAAATATTACAAAATTTCCCAAAATTTTATGGAATCCGAATTTTAGCTTGGTGCTTATTAGAATTAAATATAGTTATTTTATTGTCCTTTTGCAAAAAAAAATGCATTTTTACAATAAGTATGTATGTAACATATAATATATATTCGCAAATGCAGAAAAAGAGGCTTATTAAGGTTTCTAATGAAAGTGATGTATTACTTATTGATAAAGCTATATTTCAATAAACAATAAACGTCACATAATTTATACTGCGTATAAGAATATTCACAAGAATCTATAATTAAATATAAATGATAGATTTTACATTTTTGGTACTAATGATGAATCTTATACCCAGCATAAATAATTTATATATATACTGTAAAAGATATTTTTGTGTCAATATATTGCATAATTTAGCCATTAAGTACTTAGCGTTAGAAAGAACTAGGCACTAGATATTATAATTAACAAATTATGTGATAAAAATGCAAAAAAACGAAGAAATATTTCTTTTATAACAGCCTGTAATATTGTATAATGATATGTAATGATTTAAATAAGTTTTAACGTGAACTGCTATAAGTAAATGTAAATTGTGTGAAATATTTGAAGGTTATTAAGTAACGTTAACTGTTGTTATAGCTTTATGTAAAAAACCAAAAGTGTTAATTTGTTTTTAAGAATCAGAACTATTTAGGTGGTGATAAGGTCGAAGATATGTGTTAGAGGTGAGCGATTGTGAACGATTATGACGTAATAACGGTCTTTGCTATGTATAGTGTATAAATATTTACCCGTTGTTTTCTTTTCATATCTCACTGGGTATTTATATTAAATTTAGATCAATTTATCGTATAATTTATTTTGTTTACCGTATATAAATAACTTGTAAATTAAATGAGAATTTGTGGTCTAATTAAAATGTTATCTGTATGATGAGTTGCTAAAAAAATAAACCAACTACCGATTAGGTCAGAAAAATACTTTTGTAAAACTGATTCAAGTACACGTGTTACTTTTAAAGTAAATATCCTAGTCCTTTTGTACCCGTTGTGCTTAGATGAGATAACATTTTACAATAAATAACTAAATAAATTCTCTATGAACATAATTTTATACATACAAAAGTGATTATGATTTCTTTAGCCCCTGCGCTCGTTAAAAACTGTGTTGCAGGAGCCAAGTATCGTTGTTCAATTGTTTAAGTTAATAGTTAAAATGCTAATAATATATGGGATTGACATGATTTTCTTAAAACGATTAAACTTGTCATTTCAATACAATTTTTAGATATGTATTAGCGATTTTTTTTTGTTTTATAGCAACAAAAATATTAATAGTGTTGTAAAAATTATAATCGTTCACTCGTGACCCTTAGGCACTTGTTAGAATGTAATGAAATCAATGATTGTAAATTATTTTAAAACTGGACTTGAAGTCTTTAGTTTACAAACACCAAACGTAATTATTGTAATTAATGTAAATATGAAGAATGGGATATTAATTCATTTCCACTAGCGTAGCGCTAGTGCTTTTGGCTCAATATGAAATGGTATAAATTATTATAATGTATGTATTAAATTCAGTATTGGCTCAAAGTATTGTTTTAACGCGTTCTAAGCTGCTTACATACAAATCGTTAATCATTTTAAATAAGAATTATTTCAATATTATTTCAGAAATTTCCAACTACAATGTTGTAACGTTCAACTTATAGAAAGTAAAAATAATTTTAGCACAAATAATTTTAACCTATATTGGGAATATTTGTCGTTTTTAAATTCGTATGTAAGCAACTTAGTTCATCTCGCTTGTAACCGATAGCTGCTTCGCAAACCGTACACGACCGAGCTGTTGTTGTTGATGATGTCCACCGAATGTTTTGTAAATAACAGATTCATTAAATGATAATGATGAATTAAGTGGTTTTATTTTACTATACTTAATATCACTATTATAATGCAAACGAAAGTAACTCTGTTTGTTTGTATATTACGTTTTCACGCCTAAACTGCTGCACCAATTTTAATGAGTTTTGGTATAGAGATAGTCTATGGGACCTTAGAGATAAACATAGACTTTTTGTCGCGTAAATAAAACTTGAAAGGGGTGGTATAGGGGTTAAAAGTTTGTATGGGGTATCAACTTACTACTCACGATAACTATTTTTTTTATGTGTTTAAAACGTGCCAATAATTTTTTTTAATACTGGGATTTCTACATGATTTTTAGTACATGGATACTAGGTATAGCATATACTTAAAGAAAAGTATTACCTTATACTAAACAACTTATGCAACTACATATTTAAACAGTCAGTGTTAAAACATTTTTCATTTTAAAATTTGGAAAGTGGTAATCAATGTTGTAAAAAATAATGCATATTTTTTATCTACATTTCAAGTATACATATATTAGTCTTAACTGATATTAAAATTAAAAAACGTATGTTCAAAAGTTTCATATCAGATTATAATAATGAGCTATAGGCAAAGTAGAAAAGAGGTGGAAACAATCTGTTTTGTAAATTATAAAAACCTAATAGTGTAAAAATCTTACCTGACAGGCATAGGTATACGTATAAAAAAAGTAGAGGAAATGAACGTGATAAAACTTTTACATTCAGTTTAGTCTACTTTTTCCATTATATAAAAGCAAAAAAGCTTAAACCGACTTGAAAGCTCTAAAAAATGTAATAAGTGAACGGAGTATTTAATTTTCAATAGATAGGTAACTTAATCAGATAGGTAAATAATGTTATTAATAACTTATGTGTTACTGTATTTTATTAATAGCTAAACAATTTTAGTTTTTGTAATATCACTTTATATAAAATATAAAAAATATATAATATTCAATCTTTCCGTGAGTAAAATAGGAAACAGTCCATTCCGTTATCACTCATAACTTATAGACGTCATATTCAGCACCCCGAGAAACATTAAAATGAAACATACGTTTCTTGTGAAACACGTGATGAACGTGATTATTACCATTTTGCGTTTGCATTTTAAAGATATTTTCTGATTATTCAGGCCTTTTTTAATGTCAGTCTGCTGAGGTCGGGTGCCCCTTTGTTGCGAGAGGAGATCCCTCTCTCAATGAAGTTCACACCGCTGGCCAAGGTGCAGATTGGCGGAAAACTAGGTAGATTTTCTTAGATATGCAGCTTTCCTCGCGATTCAATGTTATCTTTCACTACAACGAGAGTGGTATCTAATCATGTTGAAAATGACTATAACAGGAATATATCAGAGATGTGAGGCCCTTGATTTGAACGCATAATTTGTTGTCCCAACAAGCTTTATATCGTTTGTAAATAGAAAACAAACGATATTTCTTATACTTTGCAAATAAAAAGTATTACCTACACATCAATTAAGTTTTAGGAAACTAATTGTAATATTAAGTGAAACTAATAAGATAAAAACTAAAACCTTAGTCTTAAATCCGACTTCCGAGTATGTGTGTAGGTAACTATAACAGTCGAGAGCCTCTTTCCCGCGTTTTACTTATCTTGCGAGTTTGCCCCGTCTAAGCAACTATAGAGGCTGTGCTAAGTGTCAAAGGAGTTTTAAAGATTAAATTTGTTTGCATTATTATGTCTTGATCCTTCGAGTCGGTGTCCAGTTTAGACAAAATAATGTATTGCAAAAAATATTTTACAAACCACAAGACCATGCAGATTATTTTAATCTTTTCGGTTATTTTTTTATCAAAATCTAAATATCTTATAAGTTAGATTTAACATATTACCCAGCTGCTTAAATACCAATACTAACCCGCCACAAGCAATTATAAATATTAGGATATATAATCAACATTACAAACACCTATAGAAAATCAATTATTCAAATATTAGGAATCTTAGGTACTTTGTAATGTTGCCATATGAGTAAAGTAGTTATGGATATGGTCAATTAAATAATTATTGATTTCTTGACGAATTGCAAGAGCTTAATTATAGCTCCATACATAGCAGGGTTATTAAGAATCCATCTGGTTTATGGCGCCGTAGTGACACATTGGAAAACTGCGCCCAATTAACTTTCACGTGATCTTTTTATAACCACGTCTGAGCTTCGCCTTTTTGCTATATGACTATACTCATAAGTATCTAAGCATACAAGCCTTGCTGTAGAAGCGATTATATGTTTGTTAGTTAATGCTTTGGTATTCACGCACCAAGGAAAAATTTTAAATGGTTAGAAATATGAACTTATAGATGTAGGTTAGTGAAGTTATTAAAAATTGCAAAATAATATTTATGGACCTGAGCAAGTATTAGGTCATTAGCGTGCACGTACATTGCGTTTTTCTTTAGTTTTTACTTTTGGGTAGATATTGTAAATATAGTAGATAAAATTAGCTATTATGTCTATATATGTACCTATTTGTGTACCCACATACTTACGTACGTGTCTCATTTAAGATGATTTTTATATATATTTAACTTTAATGTTTTGTTTTTCATTTGCATTCTGGTGCAATAATCTTTTATAATGCAGGTGTAGACCTTCCCCAGAATAATAATATTTTTATGACTGCGAGCTAGAACATTGTTACTTTGAAGGAAACGTTTTTATATCAATACCAATAAAAGGTCACATTTAATTACAATTTAGTGTAAATTGTATTTGGTTTTATTGCATTATTATTTTAATTTGTTTCAAATTTTATTAATTGGTTTTGTAATACAAACATTTGTCTTTGAAAATAATTAAATTACTTATTTACACTTACGAAAGTTATTTATAGTGTCCTCCCGACCGATTTCGGCCACGGCGGCCAATCTCATTGAGACTAGCAACTCATAGTCCGGTGGGATGACTACTCGACACGACCAGTGAGAGTTAAGACGCAGGTCCGACGGCATAAAGTTAACGTGCTCTCTGAGGCACGGGGGTAAACCACCGCCAATTTCCCAACTCCGGGCTGTTACTGAGGCTTACTAAACTTGGCCTAGTCCGGAACTCGAACCCAGGACCTCCGGATGTGCAGCCGCACATGCTGCACTACAGTTATTTAATACTAGATTAACGATATATAACAAGAATATATTTCTATAATTAGAGACAGATAAAAGTAGTCAGCTATGTGTCAAGTGAATTGAAAGTATTGTTTCTCTTTTCTATTCAAGTTAGCTGTACCTATTATACGTTTAAATAATTAAGTAACAAACTAGTAGGTGTTTAAATAAAACTTTAAAAACATTTTTATGATTTTCATTGTAATAATGTCTATTTAAATAAATTTCAAGAAGAATTTAGTTTTTTTTTTTAACTATGATATATGTACAGAATTTTTTTACCCTTTTTTGTTACCCTTCTATGCTCAAGGTCAATCTAGATCAAGTGAAGCGCAAATCGACATTTTCTCTCCGTACAGCCAACAGCCTGCGTACAGTTTTTGAAATAAAAATGAAAATTATCATTTCATCTTATTATTTTAACATAGGTTAGTTTTTAATTAGTTCATTGCGTACTAAAAATATTGTTGAATATACGTAAGTGTTGTGAGAAACGTCGTCACGGACCTGGTGGAAAAGGCGAGAAGTTTAATTTTTGTCATACTCTTTGGATGAAAATTCTTTTAGCCATAGAGTTATTTATTCGACAAATTAGTTCATGCGAGTGAGTGTCACCATTAATCCATTAATGGTATCTGTTTATTGTATCTTAGCCAATTTTGCGACATAGCTCTTTGACGCCGCCTGACAGGTCTGGACGGGTCGGGTCATAAGGTCCTTGCTCTATCATTCATTAAAATTACTTTCCTATTCAAGTTGTTATTTATTATTGTAGTTGTCGTTCTAAATAATAAATAAATGAAATTACAAATAATTATTCTTAACTACCTCAAAGCAATAAAAAAACTGTTTAATTGGTCTGATTTTTACACTTATACATCTATACAGATAAATAAAATTGAAGTGTCTGTTTGTAATGTTAAAATATTAGCTTTTTACTATATAACCGTAAACCGTGAATAAATATGAAATTATTTACGGTAGACACTAGATACTTATATATGAAAAACACAATTTTTAAATTTCTTATCTGTCTGTCTGTTTGTTCTGGGTAATCTCCGAAACGGCTGGACCGATTTTGACGGGATTTCACTGGCAGATAGCTGATGTTATAAGGAGTATGTAACTTAGGCTACTTTTATTTTTAAAAAAGAATTAGGATTCCGCTCAAATAAATTAAAGCGTACCTAGAGAAGCGATGGTAAGTCCTAGTAATAAATATATATTTTAAGTTATTTTTATTACCTAACTATACATTTTTGTTATTATCTTAAACCCTTATGTTAAGTTATTTAAATTACTTCACGTCTAAACGATGAATGTATTATGTAGTAGTAGTTCCTCAGTTTTAATTATATGCATCTACTATCTTGTAAGTTCTAAGGACTGCTTATTCATGAATTGACTAGTGGATAGTGAGATTTTTCCGGTTTTATTACCTTGTACACTGAATTCTTTATGATTCAGGTAACTTTGATTTAAAGCAAACAAAAAATGTAACCCACTTATTGAAACTGCGTTTTTGGTAGGTGCTGAATGTAAGTATGTACATAGTTCTTTTAAAATATTTATCGAAAATATAAGTCAAAGACATTTTAATGTAAGTTGTAATCTGGACCCGTCAACTTAACTATTGGTTATATAATATATTTTTTTCAAGGTATAAAAATACAGAAATACAGCAAACCTCAAAAGCGGGTGTTTTTGGTTTTTATCGTATATTATATACGTAATTAGAATAATAACTCACTTTAAAAACAGTCCAATATAAAATTATAAATAATTTATATTCTATCACTAGCAGCCGGCTTCGGCTTTGCTGGACTGCCTTTTTAATATTTACCTGAAAAGTACAATACAGATCTTCAATTTTTCTGTTTCTTTTATTAAGAGTACTTATATAAACTATTTAGGTTGCAGCAATAGTTGAATAAGCAGTAGTTTGGATAACAAGCTATTTTACAAGTAATTAAACTTGTTAAATAAAACAACTGAAATTGTCAACAATTTTACTAATATTCTTTAGTACTTCAAATGTACCAATATCATTGTAACATATAATTATCTATACTTATATTATAAAAAGAAAAAAAGTATTTTTGTATATATACCTATGTGTATATTCTAATATATAGTTTACCTATTCATACTAACCGTTAAAACGTATTCAGGGACGAACCCGAGCGAAGCGAGGTTGGGTCACTAGTTATCTATGAAACCTATCAATTTCTTATAATAATATAAGCTATTAACTTCCTACCACATCATGATCTATGGCTACAATTGACCGAAGGGAATTGGCGTTATGTCTGCTGTAACAGGTTAATTTATTACGTCAGTAGTTCAACACTTTCAATTATGTCTAGCAAGCTTTAAGGACTGCTTATTCATGAATTGTGTAGTATGTAGGTAGTGAGATATTTCCGGTTCTATCACCTTGTACATTGAATTCTTATATAAAGCAAATAACAAATTGGTATCCAATACCTAAGTAACAAATGTGATCGATTATATCGCATTATAAAATATTTAATGGACTATTTTTGAAAATATAAATAACAATTTTAGTACGATATTTTAATCTTAATTTATATGTCTTTATAAGTACACTAAACACAAAGCATAATTAACATAAACCTTTTCTTTATAAAATATAATGGGATTAATAGCTTACTTACAAACCAAAAAATAAATAAAATTTAAAGTCTGTCTTGTTTTCATTTAGTCATAACGTTGAAATACACTTTAATTGACTAGATATGTAGGAGTATAATATTTACATTAAAAAACCATTCGGACTACCAACAACTGTCTAGTGTAGCCGTCCAGTAATGCAGCAAAAAGATATTACAACTGAGTCAGAGTTGTTGTACTCATGACACGATTGACCTGATCTAATAAGATTTTCTCAAGTATTTTAAAGGATTTCTAAAAATTAATGATGACTTTGTCCCTCCGACCGATTTCGGTCACGGTGGCCAATCTCACTTAGACTAAGTATACCTGTAACTATCAAATTCTGACGGGACGATAATTCGACACAACCGGTGAAAGATCTGGACCGGCTTTACGTGCTCTCCAAGGCACGGAGGTAAAACTCCGCTGACTTCTTAACTCCAGGCCTTCCTGTTACTTCCTTAACAGAAAGACTCAATAACTAAACTTGGCTCGACCCAGGACTCGAAACCAGCACATACGCAGCCGTACGGAGGTCATGTACATCGCCGAAAGTGAGAAATTATTACCACCTCAAATATCAATGGCCTTTATTGAAAATCAACAATTGTTAACTTCAATAATTTTATATACCTAAAATTTTTTTATCTTAATATAAATGTTCATTTCTGTTATAATTTTGGCCCACGCATAAGCATTTAGCAATACTCATATGAAATCCACGCATTAACAAAACTTTTCTAAATTTTCTGTTTTATATGCCACACAAAACACTCTTCATTTTGTATAGATAAATATCATGACTAAATCCATTCATAGATAGATGGGTAAGTCATTCATATAGTTCAACCTACAAATATCTGTTTATCTTTTCCTCTTATTATTATCTTTATCTTATCTTATCCTATTGGTACCCCTTGGGCGGTTCCTCCGTTAAAATGTAACAAGCACAGACACAGACATACTTACTAATATACTTTTAAGGAATCTTGATAACGAATGACAATAAAAATTACCTAATACCTATATAATTTCTTTACAAAGTAATAAAAATAGGATATAATATTTATATTTCGATTCTCGTATACGTATGTGGAAATTTTAATGAAATACTTAAAACAATTAGATACCTATGTGTAAGTATATTGTACTTATTAATTATGTATATTATGATAGTGTATCTAATAGTGTTATTAGTACTTGTTTATATAACATAGAGTTGCCTACTACAAATTCTCTATGTGTACATAAACAGTTATCCGCATATGCACGAGGTCACTAGTGATGTACGCCAGTTTTCCACTTATCGATAGTCAGTGGCTACGTGCAAGGTCATTGACCGCATAGTCTGGTGCAACTGCCGCTAAAATTACATCAGCCGGCCTTGTCCGACACGGAACAATGGCTGTGTTGTGCTGTAACGCCTCGCTTCAGACAGAGTCGGGTAAAACAATCACTGGATCTAGCAAATAGTTTATTTTGTAAGAAACGAAATAAAAGTTTTTGTTGGCAATTATCTGCTAGACTTATCTTAGGGTTCGCTTCCTTATTTACATTTAGTTTGCAATTACCAGACACATGTGAACTCTATTTTAAATGGGATTGTATATAACACAGCACTCAAACTATAAATATTAAACTAAAATTGAGCTTATCAAATTGCAATAATTAAAATAGAGCTTAGATAAACTTAGGTTTTTGTACACAGCGGTACTACCTTGCACTATATAGGCACTGGCTTATATCTTGTTATTCTGTCTTATATTTGAAACAAAATATTTACAGAATATGTGTTCTTAAAAAATAAAAACTAGCTAAAAATAAAATTTAGGACCCATAGAAACAAGTTTATTTTAGTATTTTTGTTTTAGCGCTACCGTAAAAACAATAGCATATAGTTATTCATAACATACTACGTACTCGTAGAGTCGTAAGTAACCTTTCAAAATGTGAATTGAACTCACGATAAAACTTTTTTACTTATAAATTCTATTTATTAATATTATGTTATTTTATTAGTGTATCCTTCTTTATTAGTAACTTAAATATAGGTATTGTGTGGCAGCAGTTAGTTGAAACTTTCTTCACGTGACGCCCAAATAAACGGCCCGGTCGATGTACTAACAAAACAATTGAAATCTGTACTTTTTTCAGTTTATTTTATAGATTTAAACCTCTTTATTATTTCATTAGAAGCGCAATCATAATGGCAACATATACATTATACATAGTTAATACGTCCTTTGAATAAATTTTAAGAGCTTGATACATTTCTTAGATCTGCGCGAATATTTGACATTTTAAATGAAACTATCTAATATAAATTTTATCGACGTTTCTAATGCCTTGCAGTACATATTGTGGTGGTGGAATTTACTATATTGATACGATCAAAAAAGTTTATTTATTATTTCTATTTTTTTAAATTAGAGATAAAATATCTTCCTTGTAATAACATTCCAGTTCCAGTAACAATAAAATAATTTTATATATATTAAGTAAAATCGTCAATTAATATATTATATTTTTTCCTATGCTACCAACAAAATTTTAAATAATTTTAGTATTATTATTTAATCACTTTATTCAAGTTGTTTAAAAAAGTCTACCTTAAAATAAAGATAAAATTATAAAAAATGAACCGGGTAAAATGACGCCATACATAAAAATCCAACAGGCGCAGTGGCTTAACTAGTAGCTGACATAGACAAATGCACATAATAAGAGACGTACGTGGATGTCCATAGTTTATCGTAAGAGATTCTCACTAACAACATGGAATTGAGAAGCTGGATATGTAGTTGTAACATATTGCTCAAAAAAAATGCAAGCCGCCTGTCCTGTACCATAATTTCTCCTCGATTATTTTGGATTGCAGCTCCAAATTTAATTCATGTATAGAAAAATCGAGAATGAACCTGCATTGTAGACATACACGTGTGTGTATTATAACAAAGAAAATATTATAATAATATCCCAATAAGATATGTATAATGTATATAGAGCGTAAAAAGAGTCTGTAAATAACCCGCTATACGAATGGATTGCGTCTGTTAACGCAACTATAAGCCATTATAAAAAAAAACCCGCTATAGGTGAAATTCTTATAGAAGACCTAATTTTCAAGCATATATTATGTAATTCCGACACATTTAACGTAAATAATCAACAAATATACACATACTCTACGTAAATAAGTTTGTCTAAATTTCCTACGAAAACTAATCGTTCCTAGTAAATCTACAAATTAATTAATTCTAAGTTAGCTTCGATAAAAATACCGTAACTAATACCTGGAAAATACCAATTTGAAATAATATGCTATCAACACACATAAAAAACCAATCTTAAATAAAAAAACACAACTCAATTATATCACGAAATTACATCAATTCACGTTTTTCCCCTTTTGCTAAAACACTTTTGAACAATATTTTTTTAAGTTAGTAAATCTAATGACATGTCTGAGTAAAGTAAAATATTTTTAAAGATTTTAAATACCCATTAATATTTAGGATTCCATACCGCAAAATAGAAAACCGGAACGGAGAATCACTCTTGTCTATGTCTATTTTCTCCGAGTGTAAGTTGGAAAAGAAAGGTGCATAATATATATATATGTAGAATTAAGTAGCAATGTATAACTTAACTAATTAAATATAAATTTTAATGTTTAATTTTTTGGTTATACAAGAAAATTAAAATAAGGCTTCATTCATACTTTCCAGGAAAAATCGACAACCCTACCACTTTATGCTCGTATCAAATTTCATAATATACGGAACTCTCCTTAACGCGTATCTGACTCGCAACGTTATTTTTATTATTTACAAAAAAGTCATTCCGGTTATTACCCGACATATCTTTTATTTTTCGCTATAAGAACAGATACAGCCTAAAGCTTTTGATTATGTTTTTATTATATATTAGGGATTTCTTTTAGTGTTGGGTAAAGCCATTGAAACGTAGGTAATTAAACTCGCGACCTCAGACACAACAGACAGTACCATACTGGTGCATCATACATGATGGCGATAAATAAAATGTATGAAATGTTACATGGTCATAAGGCATTTTTAGTTATTAAAAATAACATATTAAACAGCTGAAGATGCATTCCTTATAAGAGACATAAATAGAATAAAACACACGTGACACGGCGCCAAGACAGCGCGTGTAACGATACTAAGTGCACGAGCAGCATAAGTTTACTGCAGAACTTATTACATCACACGCCCTACATTGATTATCTCGTGTGAATCTTCACATGAAAGCGGACGTATATTCAGCAATGTAATAAATGCATATATGCATTATCTTACATCGTGTACTTAGTTTGTATGATGTAATAATGCACAGACTTGCACCAGACAAATTCTTGTAACTGAAACGTATAAAATACCTTTTATCTAACGTAAAAATTTAACTTGGTTATAAGTTATAAAACTGAAGGCTTAAATGTTTTTTCAATGATTAGATTTATATAATTTTTGGTTGTCGCCAACATACTCGTAAGTCAAAGCCCGTATCCATCAAATTTAATAGGCTTAGATAATTTAAATAATTTTGAGCAATTAATGTCAATGTATATTAACAATATTTTAAG
The DNA here is from genome assembly GCA_921882275.1 of Brenthis ino. Taxonomy (NCBI): domain Eukaryota; kingdom Metazoa; phylum Arthropoda; class Insecta; order Lepidoptera; family Nymphalidae; genus Brenthis; species Brenthis ino. The sequence goes on from OV170234.1 coordinate 17,376,101, forward strand.
TTAACAAAAACGGCATTGGAACATATTAACAGAACAGCATCTTTAGGCACGACGAGCAATATGAAAAAAAAATACATTTTCAACCGAATATTTTCCTGTCTCTGGGTTGCTTCATTTCCATTTACGAACAGAATTAGGTTAATTTGAATAGAATTATTTATCATTATATAAAAAAAATATTCTCAGTTGTGTAGAGTAAGTGCTCGCATATATTTATTTATTAGTGTCATTATCAATCTATGAAGATGATCTAGTTTCCTACAATCGGAAGAATTAACGTTAGAGTGAGCAAGGCGGTCAAGGTGTCGACCAATGAGTCCAGAGGCCGGATTCAATTAAAATAATTACTTACATTTCTTAAGATGTTCTCGATTACAAACATTAGTATTAACAGTTAATTATCTATAAAAACAAACCAAAATAATTGCTCAATAATAGTATACTGAAGAAGCTAATGATTCAAATTTGTTTTGGCACAGCAATATTTTTCACCATGTATATAAATTTTTATTTTATTTCATTTTTAATTTTTATAAAGTTAGTTGTAAGTAATTAACTTAAAAATTTTGAACACACTAAGGAAGTGTGTTTTTTACGTAGTAAAGCCAATTAGATAAAACGACTTACTTTTAAATTGGCGGAGACATTTTTTTGCTATATTGAAATACATTAGACTTTAACCAAATAATTTCCTTTATATTGTTATAAATCGAATACCTTGATTTTGAAAAACAACAAAAATTACTTAGCTACTGTTAGCCTGCTGATAACGATCAAAATCTAAATTCTAATTAAATTGTAAAATAAGCTCAGGTATTGAATATATGTAAAATAAGTTAATATAACTTCTTTTTTTTATACAAACAAGTAAAATTAATACTTTAACTTTATTTAAAAGTATATATTATAATTATTAGCACACAAAAATATACCAAATATAATTGAGTTAAATAGCGCACTAATGACATACGCATTTAATTAAAATGTATCTAACTGAAAATGTGTAGGTACAATTATTTCCATACATGTTTGTGATAATTTATAGAATTTAAAATTAAACAAATCGTGATTGCGGTCGTACACTTTCCGTTACCGATATATATGTACTTACGATAATATTGTGATACTGACACAAGACAATGTTTGCTTTCTCTATATAGGTACTTACTTTTAGAATTACTTATTTCCTTTCTGAATTAAGATTTCATATTTATAATAAAGTGTTTGTTTGACATTAAAACGATCCATATCTCCATTCTAAATTTCACTCAAATCTCTCGAAACGTTACAGCTCGATAAGGTAATAAACATAAGTTTATTAAAAATCTATTATCTATTCCACGGCAGGCAATTCTTACCTCTTCTCCATTAATCTTGCTATAATTAATATATCCACCGTATTTATTACTAGCGACTCACCCTCGCTTCAATCTGGTTTGCCCCTAGCTTGATTCCCTATACAAATTTTACATCCCCATTTTCACCTCTTTAAAGGATGATTACTGGGATAAAAAGTATCCTATGTCCTTCCCAGGGTCTCAAACTATCTTCTTACTAAATTTCACGTCACAAACTCACAAACTCACAATTCACAAACTTTACCTCTTTATAATATTAAGTATAGATTTTTGCTTGCATGCTTTATGTATCCTGTTCAGATTCCTCTTTAATATTTATTCTATGGTTCCAAAGCTTAGCGGGTGCAGAGGTAGAAACAAGAATGTTTTGGTAGATGTTTAAGCTTTAGCATCGTACAAATAACTAATATTTGAGTCTACGATACCCTTAAGACATCACACAGATTATAAGATTAAATATATCTTTCTTTTAACTAAATTCTATTTTCTACAGTTTAGCTACATAATAATATAACCGTTTACATTTTGCGGTGAGTTTGTACTTTTTATAATACGGTCAGTTTAAAAAATGCTGCATTACCCTCCTCATTCTCTTTTAATTGGATTTCAATATAGGGTTTCTTATCCTTTTGCGCTCTGACCAGATTAAATCTTGTATATAAACTAGAGCTACTCGGAATCGAACAGGAACTAATTGTTTCATCTAGGAAAATTATAATTGTTAGTTTAATTTATGGCCTTACAAAAAAATAACAGTCCATATACATATGTCGCTAAGTTTTTAATTTATAAAATTAGGAGCAGGAAATTTTATATATAAAATAATATTTTTTGGGGGTGAGCAAGTCACTTTTACTTGAATCTTGGTATTAATTTCGAATTCGACACATATGAGCATAAATCTATAGGATTTAACCCCTTAGTAAAGAAAGAAATTGATCCAAAAATGGTATCATTTTTGTCGAAACTCGACAAATCGTTTTAGTGGAAAAAATGTTAACAGATTTGAACATGGATGGATGCAGTAGATTGAACATTTTAGTTACATTGAATGGATGGTCATTGAATGGTGAGTCCATTCAACTTGTAGTTTAAAAATATAAGCTACTCTTTAGAATAGCTTATATTTTTAGACTCAGATATAAGACTAAGACTACGACTAAGACTAAGATATTTAGGGATAAATCCCTTTATATCATAATGATGGTTCACATTGAATATTATTTATATAGCAAGAAAATACAGCGGGATGCGCAAAGTGTATGTATGAAGGGTCTGGCTGAAGCGAGGGCATATCTACTGCAGTACATAGTAGTATAAATTACAAAGAAAAATACACTGCAAACGATATCATCATCCATGCCCATGCTGCCCATTTTTCAAATTACTTGGGGTCGTCGCAGTACGTCTTCTATACTGCTGATCGGTTTTGGCAAGTTTTACGACCAGCCGCCTGCATGATATCAACCCTCTTTGGGAATGCTGTTGCTTAACCGCCGTCGCGCAGAACACCCAAGGTACCAGCACAGGATCGTCTTCTACGACATTTACAATATTTTATCTTGCAATTTGTTTTTTTACTTGTCGTGAAGTTTCGAAATCCAATTTAGAGTTACTTTTGATAAATAAAACAGCAAATGATAATATGCAGATTAATCAATATTATCTACTAAACAGATGTTTAAAACAAATACGTTTCTTCCTAATTGAATAAAGTTCAAGGTAAAGTTATATAATAAGTTGACACACAAAAACGTGTATTTACTAATAAAATAACATACCCATGAATCACCTCGTTCTTTAACATGCTTTTACCAAAATATTTTAATAATGGCTTTAAGGAAATACGTCTAGCTGGTCTAGGCAGAAGCCGTTACAAAGAACGCAGATTCAACCCTCGCACGAGACAGATATTTATATCAATGAAATCAAAATATACTTTATTCAAATAGACTTTTACGAGCACTTTTGAATTGTCAATTTTAAATTTAAAATAAATATCATCCGTGAGGAATCTACAACTGACTCAGTGGTCCTTGAATTTTCAACATTACTTAAATTAAAGATTAATTGTAAAAACCACTTACCAGGTACAATAACATTATCCAACCTCAAGTAAATCAGTTATTGAAATACCGTTTTAAGCATGAGGAAAATACTGATGAAGTTCTACTGCGTCGCTAATATTTTGTTAACAAATTCTGACTAATCGTTTTTATCTATCATTTCTATTCTCAATGCATATATTATCTTATTTAAACAGGATTCAAAAAGTACTTTTAAAGTTTAGCATTTAAGAGGTGTCTATTGCCTTATTTATGTAGAGTAAAAAATCTTTTAATTTTTTATGTATTTTTTTTAATTTAAATCATGTATTAATAGTAAAAAGCTACACATACAATTTAAATAGTTTTTATAAGAGACATATGGTTTATTAATCAATAGGTACTCGTAAGTTCGATGTTATTAAACGAGTTAAAAGCTTGACTCTTACCTGAAATAAAGCTTGTATATTTTAAGAACAGTTTTAAGACGTTAGTGTACATGTTGTTAAAACAATAGCCCCTAACTATTTCCTCGGTTTCCAGAGGTTATAATTTTTGGAAGGAAAAAAATAAGAAACACGTGAATGTGAATACCAATTAAATCAAATGTGCCTTGACATTGTTTTAGTGCCACGCTCTTAGTTCCGCTTGAATGAAAAGAATTCGTATAAGGAAAAATTTTGTTATCAAAATGTACGAGTAACTCATGTATACCTAATAAATTAAATTACAAAGTACGTATCTGTACAATTACAATTTTAATTTAGTGGCATATATGAATATGATCATGTTTTATGATCTTAACTTGACTTAGAAAAGAAAATAACCGCACGAATTTAAGATTAATGAATGAAAATAAAATTAAAATTAAGCCTATAGTAGTATAGATATTTATAGCTATTGCACCCAATTAATTGTTATTAATTATGAAATATTATTAAGATTTTTAATCAGGGATGTCCTTTAAGCAATATTCAAGCAAACTCTCATAATTTAATTCAGCATGGTTGTGCAAAAGGTAAAAATATCATTAACATTTAAGTAGTTTACATTAATTTACATGTAATCGTTGTATTAGGAATAGCAGTTGTAGCAATAGCAGGATATTATTCAATTAGCCAATCAAAGAAGTTATTTCCCTAAGGATAACAATTTTAAGCTCTACTGAACATGGTGCGCTAGATTTTCTTTGTATAAATTTGTAATACAACGCGTTGTGATATATCATATATATAATTTTACAATGTATGTATTACGTAGGTACATATAACACACATAATATCTTTGTATAAGTGACTTCAACTTTAACACAATATTACATTTTAACGTTTAATTCCATTATCAAATGGTTAAAATATCCTTTTTTAATGCTAATTAACTAATTTTTTTTAAATTAAATAACCTTTTTTAATGCTAATTAACTAATTGACTGAATGGTAGACAAATAAGCTGATAGATTTTTTATTGTTTCTAATTTTTTGAATGGATTTGAAACTTTTGCAAGTATTGATTTGTGTAATCCGAATGATAATACAGTAATTTGATACAAATGTGAACTAAGTTCTATAAGGCGGAGCTTTGTAATGGAAAGGGGGATTCAATGGCTACACGTCAACTCTTCGAGTATTACCTACATTTGAGGTGATTATAAAAGTTTTATTTAAAAAAACACATAATAAATTTGTAAGTTAGCCGAATCTGTACATTAAATATTTTTTGGAAAATCTTATTGAAATAGACATTATTATCGATACAGAGGCCGAATCTATAGTTCTTAGAATTTTTGTCTGTCTGTCTGTTACCGCATCACGGAAAAACCACTGGAGGGATTTTGATGAAATTTTGTATGATGATAGCTGGTTATCCGAGTCAACATATAGGATACTTTTTATTGCGGGAAAATATGTCATCTTTGAGAAATGTATACTAAACCTTAAAACGTAAGTACCCGAGCGTAGCGAGAGTGAGTTGCTAGTCTATTTATCATAATTAGAATTACTTACATCGTTTATATTGTAGTTTTTAGACAAAAAATCAGATTTTTGGGTTGTGACCATTAAAAAGTGTTAAAACTTTCCACTTATTAATTTTATTCAATAGTTGTTTTTATACTTACAATGTGCTTATGCAAACAGTTTAATCTTTTTCTTCCAAATTATTTATGTAGGTATGTATGTATATTAATATATTTGTATGTATTTAATGTACATATATATAAGTTACAGTTCAAATATTCTTAATTTAAATGAATCAACAATTTAGTTTTATTAGGTATATTAACTTTTTGATACGTTATCTGCACAAGAAAAATTCAAGGTTTTCGTGTCAGGTGATAATAGCGCTACTTAAATAAAAGCTTTACCTATCAATCTTCTAAGGTTTTATTTTCTCTCTATATTAATGAATATTTTTCAGTTCTTATAACGTTATGTATGTATAGTAGATGCCAATAAATTGTAAATAATTACAAGGACATAATGAATTTACATGTACAATTTTCTTTTATAACATATTCTATATGTTATAAGTTTTTTGCAAATCCCATGGCTATATAATAATGCCCATAGCATACTGATCGCGGGTAGTCACGAGTTGCGACCTTAGTGCATGCGTGATGAGGACAGTGCGCGATACTGTGGGAATGTCGTCAATTTTCACATAATTGCTTTCACCTTTGGACGCAGACCTGTGCAAAATGGGATAAGGATAAATGAATATTTTTTATTTTATCATCCTGTCTCAGAGGCCACTGTAGTATTTCTACAAAAGTAAAAAAGAATATATACGTACTCAATTATACATAAGCACAAACAAACATAAACTTTTTTTATTTTTATTTTATAACTAGCATTGCATCTCTCCATCCGCACGCGTTTGGATGACGAAAAGCCAAATTCTTAGGTTTTACATATTAGTATACTCTTACTTCGCAATTTTTGTATTTCTTTTCAGAAATGAGATTTCCCGTAGTAAAAAGTATCCTATGTTGACCCGGATAACCAGCTATCACCATACCAAATTTCATCAAAATCCCTCCAGGGGTTTTTCTGTGATACGGTAACAGATAGACAGAAAGACAGACGGACAGACAGAGAGACAAAAAATCTAAAAACTATAGATTCAGCCTCTGTATCGATAATAATGTTTATTTCAATAAAATTTTCCAAAAAATATATAATCTACCGATTCGTCTTAGTTACAATTTTATTATATGTATAGATAACAACTCTCCGTATCGTAAGGAACCAGCTCCAGAAAGTATTTTTCTTCTTTAGGAACTAATTTTCTTTTTCATGTAATTTGTAAAAATTTGATTATTGCAATAAAACAGTTTTTAAAGGCTTAAAATATATTTGATCAAATACAATACACATAATTAGGTAGACAAAAATATTTATTTATAATTTTATTATTTCATGTTACAAACATAATAAAATATCTAATACTAAGTAATTATCTTAGCTTTAATTTATGTAGCACAACACTGTACAAGCATAGTGTCAATATTCACAGAAAAATATAGAGGTTGAAGAGGAGCTTTTGTTACTATAGGTATTCTGTGTGACCATCCTCAAGGTAAATTTACTGAAGCGTTAATATAATAATATTACAAAAAAGATACTCTAAGCAAGAAATAAATAAGATAAATTATATTATTAAAATAAATAGGTACTTGTTATTTGTGTTTCATGCTAATTAAAACTAATTAGGTACCTAATCATAAAATCAATTGTTGTAATTTAATCTTATTCGTATTATAAAATTTTAAGAAATAGGTAAACAAAATTATGTCGCCTACGCCTTTAGCATAGCTGTGTTAATATAGGCATATTATCTTCTAACTGCCTCGGTGGTGTAGTGGCTAGCATGTACAGCTGCACACCCAGAGGTCATGGGTTCGAGTCCCGTTCGGTCGGGCCAAGTTTAGTTATTGAGTATTTCTGTATAGTAAGTCTCAGTAACAGCCCGGAGTAGGGAAGTTGGCGGTGTTTCACCCCCGTGCCTCGGAGAGCACGTAAAGCCGTCATATCTCCTGCGCAGTTGGCTAGTCTCAATGAGATTGGCCGTCGTGGCCGGCATCGGTCAGGAGAACATCATTATCTTCTATATGTTTAAAGAAACTTATATTCTAACAAAAAAAATTATGAAATGATATTTTAACACATACCTCATGATAGGAGGCTTAAAAATACTGACATTAAGTAATAAAATGTTGATACCTGAAAGTAAAAATTAAAGTAACAAAAATTACATTATATTATTGGCGAAACTCTGAGAAACGACTCTATTTATCATATAGCTGTAGTTTATGTTACATTATATATGTTATAAATTACTTCATTATACATGCGTTGCGCTGATCATGCAAAAATCATTCGTCCTGTGCGGCGCGACGAGTGATATACAATTATGTATATACCTATACTCAAATGGACACAAAACTCAGTAAAAGTCGAAATATGTACATTGTACATATCGATAGCATAGGAAGCCAGCCACTGTGTACGTATATCAGCAACATATAAAGAAAAGAAGCTATGAGCTACGATCTTTGCATATCTACCTTTGGTTTCTTTCACATGCCCGGTGGGGGAGGTGGGTAAACTAATTTATTAAATTAAATACTTGAACTTCAAAGGTCCTTGAGCTTATGATACAGATGTAAATCATATTTATAAATAATATATAGTACCAAAATCCAAACGGATTATTCATTAATGTTATTGTACAATTATACAAATCTTCTTATGAGAATTCCATTTTAAAATTTACATATAAATTATACGGGGAAGTACAAGAAGTACGCACCGTTAGCGATCCTTGGCCCCAGTCTGATCACTCTCATGAGAGGGATACATTGATAAATGAATCTGTTGTATGATTTTACATTATCCCTTTAAATACGATATCAACCTTTTTTTGCTTATTTGATATGTATATACACAGATGGTCAAATTAAGGACTACTTTTTGCAATAAAATTTTCAAATGGAAGAAGAATAAGAAGGTTTTACTACTTACAACTTTTTTTACTGTTGCATATTGTATCCGAGTTAATAACACGAATATTTAACATTTTAAAACCATATATTTTTGAGATGTAGGTATCTCAATTGTTCTTTTTTAATACATAAAATATAATCTTTTATAAGCCATATATAATCAAAACATATCAGCGCGATTCAACTAGAACACTGTTCAAATGCATCCACGTTTGTCCAAAAGTACCCCTATCTAAAATTGAAATATGTATAGTATAAATACATTATATTCATTAAGACACATTTGGAATGAAGTTACTTATAGGCCAATATGTGTATATATGACGTAATCTTCATATTTATTTTCCTCCTGCTATGCTGGATATAAACTCGCGACCTCCGACTAAGGTGCCTAGTTATCTACTCACTCCATTCTCCATCATAAATTAATATTATTATTATTAAAACATTGATTGTTATAACTTAAGAATGAGGAATAAGATAAGGCTATGTAATTACATATATATTAAAGTTAAAAACAAAGTTTTGAAAAGAATTTGTCAGTCATCGTGTAGGTATGTATGTAGGTGTACTACACGTGTATTTCTCGTCTGTTTTTATATTACGTGATAACATTGTTTGCTCTATTTTGATATATAAATATGTCAGCAATATGACATAGATATTAAATAGGTAAGTATTTGTTGCAGTAGATAACGCCCCGAAAATGTTGACTTGCTGCATGTTTTATTTGTTATATATGCTCGAGTGATTGTGCTGTTCGCTTGTTATATATAACAAAATGATATATGTACGTAGTAACAACAATATAATAATAGCAATTATAACTATTAACAATGATGATGATGATGATGATGATGATGTTCTCCTAGCCGATTCCGGCCACGGCGGCCAATCTCAATGAGACTAGCCAACTGCGCAGGAGATATTATAGTGCTCAAGTGTACGCGCAGACACAAGTGCACTCTCTATTCCTATCACTCTCATACTCCGGTGGGACGACCACTCGACACAACCGGTGAGAGTTAAGGCGCAGGACCGACGGCTTTACGTGCTCTCCGAGGCACGGGGGTGAAACACCGCCAACTTCCCAACTCCGGGCTGTTACTGAGACTTACTATACAGGAAGACTCAATAACTAAACTTGGCCCGACCCGGGACTCGAACCCAGGACCTCCGGGTGTACAGCCGTACATGCTAGCCACTACACCACCGAGGCAGTTGCTATTAACAATACTATAAATATGTTATTACAATAATAAATAAGAATATAATATGATCACTCTTCTGGTAATTTGGATCAGGGATCAGCTGACCTGCTACGCGCAGGGTCGTTTGATTGATGACGGAAATCAAGCAATCTATAATAACAATATCCGTACTCGGAATATCATAAAATATTAGGTAGTACTATTTAATAGTAGATACTGAAAATATTTGGTCGAGTTAAAATTCTTAGAAGTAATCAAGGAAGTAAAAACCTAAAATGTAAGCTCCAAGTTCTAACCTATCATAAATTACAAATTTTATTGATGTAGTTAATATATAATGAAAGATTATTTAGTGAATGTTAAATTAATAATTGCGCAATTGAAAAGACTTTATAGCTTGTTCTCCGTCTTGGTTCGGAAATGCCGAAGGTAGTAAGTAAATAAGAAGGTAGTAAGATAATTAATTGACTTAAATAAACAGTGATACTCTTAAACTGTTAAAATAATAAATAAATAAAATAAATAAGGAAAAAAATGAAAAGAAAATGTTTGTGGTATAAAATTTTGCGTAAATATGGTTATACGAGTATATTAACTTACGATGGACTCAAAATATCTTCTTAAATAACAAATACAAGGCAGGACACTAAAATTAATAATTAGCTTAAAGTTTAGATTACCAACGAGTAAAAAACGTCGACGAACGACAAAAAGTTTATTTCGGTTTCTCAGCTTTTATTAATATTTTAATTTAAAATTACATTGTAATGGTTTCAAAACTCTAGGTTTCAGACAAAAAAATTTTTAATTATTTTGAGGAGTATACTCTACTAAGTAGGTACCGAAAGCGCGTTAATAAATACAATTTGAAAGCGAAGTAATCTGATGAAACTGGCTATTCATTAACCACAATGTATAGTAGGTATATAGCTCCGTGAGAAAGATATTTTACTAAGAATAGACTAACTTTTGCGCGGCTAAATAAAGAAAAAAAACCTTTTCCATTTGAGCACTATTAGTACCTTGTACATATGTGTGTGATGGATTTATTAGGAGTCTACAAATGGGAAAAGTACTTGCAATTTATTGATCTAACCATTGGTCATTAATGCGCGCCGACATTCGTTTGAAATCGACCATATTACAGTTACTAATGTCACTCAAATACGCTCATTCTACCGAACAGTAATTTTGACGTCTAGCTTTTAGTTATTGGCAGGATAAATAGATACCACTAAAAACATTTTCATGTAAAAAGTCTCCAAGACGAGACATATGGTTCGCACTTTCAAAAAGTTATGAGATCTCGTGTAGAGCTAAGCTTCTAACTCTACACGCTCTAACTTTATAAGCCCCTAACTTCACAAGCCCTACAGCTTATCCAAAAAACGTGGCTTAACTGTATCGTTACTACAAGAACTATTGTACAGCAGAAAAGTGAAGTGAATAAAATTTTCACCTTACACCCATGTGACGGTAGCGAAAGCGGCAGATGTAGGTACCCTACTATTAACAATAACTCTAAAATTAAAAATTTGAAAACCCCCTAATAGCCCCATGACCTATACATTGAGGTCATTTTATTGAACCTAAACGTCTATTTCAATATCTCTGCAATACTTCAGTAAAGAGTTGAGATTTTGCACATTCCAGGTGACACTGCAGCATCAGGTCTAGATTACCATATCATTGCAATGTCGATTGGATCTGTGGAAGTTGTTCATATCCTTTTACCGTCTAGAAAAAATTGATAGCCTACAAACGGCTGAATTACTTAATTTAGAGCTAAGATACTTTTGAGCAAGTCATCTTTCATACAAAAGTAATAAAATTAAAATCGGTTCATTCATTTGGGCGCTACGACGCCACAGACAGATACATAGATACACACGTTAAACTTATAAATCCCCTCTTTTGCGCCGGGGGTTAAGAATACACCATATTTTATCAAGCAGATATTCATACATTTTGTTAAAGTTAATTTATCAATTAATTTATTTGAAACGTAAGGATAAAGTTAGCTACTAACTGCACAAGATTAACTAAAAAAAAATAACTTGATAAACTCTATATTATTTATTATTATTTTATCCCATTATAATTATATTCATATGTAAATTAACGCAATTAGAGAAAGTATGTATGTAGCCATTGACATAAGATCTAATCTCATTCAGCAAAAAGTATTTTGTTATAAAAAACTTGTCATGTTTGAAGGTCTTAACATCAAATCAGTCAAGTGCAATCTAAGTTAGTGGGTTATTTCTAAAATATATACGATATACATATTACATATGTGGAGGATTAATCGTCCTGGGTATATAGTAAGTAAAACGAGTAGTATGTATACTTACTACTACATTGTATATTTTTCAGTCATAGTCATCATCATAGAGATCATTTATTATACTATTCAATTTTGATTTATATTATATATAAAAGCATTCATTAGTAAAAAAATAAAATCTACTTTTAAAATGTATGTATTTAACTAGCGACTCACCCTCGCTTCGCTCGAGTTCGTCCCTACGTACGTTTTAACGGCTACTATAAAATACAAATCTTTGAATTTCTCGTCTTTTTGTACTGTAATATGCATGTACTATACATATAAAATTTCCTCTTGAAAAACTCTATCTATTGCTGAAAACGGCATTAAAATCCGTTTAGTAGTTTAAATATCTAAGCAAACAGACAGCGGAAGCGACTTCATTTTATACTATGTAAAGATTTACATATTGTATCCAAATTTACATTTGTGATACGTACTTTACATTCTATACATTTTAATGAGTTATTTACATATTATATAAAACACCTTTTATTTCATTAAAACAAGAAGGTACATTGAATTTTCATGTCAATAGTCAACTTTATTTTCGTTCTTTTCATAATCACCATTTTTTGGCTTTATTTAATTATTCTATTATAATGTTAATTATATCTTATTATGAACATTTTTTAATAAATTTCCATTAGTACATATCTACTTTTTTTTTTGTTAACGAAAATAATTCCTATATTAACAGTGATTATGTAAGATAATGTGCTTTTGTATCAAACAATACTAAAACCGCTGCCTGACTGACCCTCTACATAAACAATACGTTGAAATCGAAACAGAAATATTTTTTATCTAGTTAACTACAGCGTGCTTTAAACATGGTCGTCGTATTCCGGCGCCGCTCAGTACACTCGTAACCGGCGACGGAGGCACGCGCTACCACTTCCAAAAAAACTTATGGCAATAACAAATAAACTTAGCAAACTAATCGATTAGTGTAATAAGTGTTTACAACCCTCATGGCCGCATGTCCGGAGCATTAACGTGTCAAAAAGGATCCAAAAAGCGCGGGAGTGAAACGGACGCTTTCGCGTGTATGCTAATAAGCCGGCATTACGGAGCACACGGAATTTGACTCGGTGAAGAATTACAAGATTGGCGGATTTGGCACCAAATACGTGCTACCATCTAGTGCATTGCGGGTGAGTGACATTTGAAGGCATCTAGTCACAGTTTTATTTTTAAACTCGAGAAGGCACGGGGTGCGCAGACGCAACTATTTTTGGTACACGAGACGTCCACACCTATTATATATTCTAAATTTCAGTCTCGTATTTCAAAAATTAACAATACGTTATATAATATTTTGATTATTGTTAAGGTGTATCTTGCAATTTTTCTAAATATTTTTTTAAGTGCTTATCGAGGCCAAGTCATTAAATGCCAGAAACGTTTTAAGTATTTTAATATGTTACATGTAACAAAAATAGTTAAACTGAAAATATCAATTATGTTTGTATATTAAGAATCAGGGCCGACACGAGGAATGAAATGCGATTAACTGTAATATATTACTGCAACATTTAAATTGGAAATACATATATGTATCTAGAATCGAATAGAATCTACAGTATCAGTAATACTCGTAAATAATTCATAAATTCGTACTAAAGTTGGGACTTGGTAGAGTGCTATTAAAATTTTTATCACGCTCGCTAAACATGGCTCTATCTTGTCGTTCAATATTAGTTTTTGTAGAGAAAAAAAACGTTAAGTGAATATTCCATAAGAACACTAGATTTAATGACCAGAATTCAAGTAGATGCTTAAATATCATTATTAATAGTTTATATTAATTAGCATGCAAGTAATAAAAATGTATGCTAATTAAAATGTTAATTCTCAATGCTTTGATATATAGAAGCTTAAGACGTAAAAGTTCACACACGTGTTATTTAATTATTTACTTATCATTACAAAAAACTACTATAATGTTATTAAAACTACTTAGACCTCAAAAGCTTACTTTGACAAATCTGTTGTCGAATTTACAAAGTATCTAAACAAAATAAAAACATAGGTACTTGAAGCTATAGTAATTACAATAAACGAACATTACTTTTTAATTGTTAGTTACAAGAAGAAATTTTTTTGTTGCTCCCACTCTTTTAAAAATAATATAGATAAAAAATTGAATATATATCGAGTTTGATTCCCGCACGGGACCAATATGTTGTTCACCATACATATTTTCCCGATTTCATTAAAATAAAGAACACTGCTTGCAACAAAAAAATGTTTGTCTTCAGACGATTGTTATTGATTTGATTGTGTGAGGATAAATAATATAATACCATAAATAAACAAGTATCAATAATCACTAAATCATTTATTGTGAGTACATGAGCCTTGAGACAAAAAAAACTTGTTTCCAGTGTCTGTTGACTAAACATGTCATGTACGCGACCTTTCGCTTTTTATAATCGCATTAAACTTTTCGTAAAAACAGGAATTAATTATTCCCATTATACTAATCGCAAACTGTTATAAATTATTATTTTAGTAATATATTTATGTGAATGGTAAGAAAACCAGCAATTAAAAAAGCAAATTGTTAATATGGAAAAAAATATTGCAATAGCGTTAAGGCCTAAAAAATCCTTAACATTTATTGCAATTTTTATACATTTAAAATTAAAAACTATTAAATAAATAAATGGCTCATAGAAAGGAGAGATGAAATGAAGTTATAGCCTTCAGCAGGTACGTGTTAAAACGCAGATATACATAGTTCATTAAATTCAGACCGTTTATATCCTAAGTAGTAGGTAAAACAAAGTTAAACTTAAATTACGAAAGATTTAGCCATAGCTTGCTGATATCACTGAAGACCCAGTAACGATATCTTATATCGTTTGAATAGTAATTGGAAGTAGATCGAGAAATTATTGTGATTTTAAATACTTTAAAAAATTAAGTTTGATGAAAATGTGCGCAAAAGTCAATCAGATATAAATATCTATTGAAGTTTTACTAGGAAGGTATACGAGAATAGTATACCTTAGCTTTCAAGTATTATGAATATAACGAAGCTTTAGGTGTTAATGTTTCGTTTTAGACCAAAATTTGGTAATCATCGAGTGATGATCTATTTGTATGAAAATGAAACTTGAGTTTTGAGGAAAAAAAGTTCTAATTTTTATGTAACTATTGCTTACATTTAAGAAAAACTTATTCACAGTATATATGCAAATAAAATTACTACTGACCATTACAATTATTTTTACTATTAGCTTAAATCGAAAAATATCTTATAAAAATTCCTAATCGGTACATGCACATCAACTTAGCAAATATACAAATCGATAAACCCACATCATACGCGTTTTACACTATAAAGCTTAGTGTACATGTACATTACACGTCTGTAAAAATGTTTGCAATAGAGCTTTATAATTTTAAGCAAATCAAATTTATGTAAGCATTATATGTTTCTGTTCCGTGCGTAAATTGAATCTAATTTATTACTAACTAGTGACTTACCCTTGCTTTGCTCGAGTGCGTGCGTCTCTAGGTTTGTTTTAAATAAATATGAATAGTTATTGCGAGTGTACCTTAGGAGAAAGACTTATGCTATTGCGGAATTTTCTGTAGGTTTTCTGTAGGCCTTATTAAGACCTACAATTTTTTAAGTACATTTTTTTAATGTATATCATAAGGTTTAGCCAGTGTTATGATGACAGACATGTAAATTCCTGAAAACGACTCTGTAGAAAAAGTTATTGAGTTTTCCCGTGGGATTGAAAGATTTTCTTATACTAAAACAGACATACAGACAAACGGAGTTTTTTTTAATAACTATTGTTTTGGTTTTAATATAGAGTACGAAATACGTTACAATTACAGTTTTCAAAAAATATTTCATGTACAGATTTCGCTAAGTTACTGTTTTAATATATGTATAAATAAGGCTCGTGCGTACTTAGCAATGTTTGTATGTAAATAGTGTATAGTAATGGTATTTTGTTGTAGAATTATAATAGTGCGATTAGTTATTTATAGTAGACTGTAATAGAAAGGAATGTGAACGTATTCACAATAATTATTCTTTTTAAACTTTTGACTTACACGTCCCACTAACTACTCGAAAATGAGATTGTCAATAACTTCTAACTATAACACTAGTTCACTAAACGCACTTATTATTATCATTTTAATGTGAATTACTTTATAGGTCAGAATTCTACAAATCAATCATTAGAAATAAATAAGATTAGTGCAAAAAGAAATTGATTTAACTAATAAATTTAAATATAGTATAGTATTTTATTATATAAATGTACAATAAAACAAATATATACCTACATTAATTTAAACGAAAGTGTGTGTGCAGACGTCTGTCTGGCACTTGTATACCGCCCTAAGGCTAATGATCGGAGAATTGACGCATTTGAGTATAGTAAGTTGTCCATTAGTCATGGAATGATAGGTTGCACATATTAAATGGTTATGGGATCCCTTATTTTAAATACGTGAACTTTTTTCCCTTTATTGGCGTATCTGCTGTTTAAGTTTTACCGCTTGACGAATGTCAAGGCTTACTCACTCTTTTTTTTATTGTTGGGAAATGCATTTACTCTGTATACATGTATGTATCTACTCGGTATATATGTAGGTGGTTATGTGGGACTCACCTGCCACAAAAGCCAGTACTACCAACTAAATCCAACAAGACCTCCCCCGTCTTAATTGGGCGTCGCAGGATTGCTTACGCACTCGACCACGACGCTTCAACGGCAGGTATGCCGAAGTAGATCACACAACCAAGGGCTCCCTCTTACCACAGATCATATAATACTATACTAGCTCTTACTTACTTCTTTTGGTCCACTCTGCGGTTAGAGAAGTACTAGGTACACCGTCCACCGTTCTTCCCGTATGTCTCTTGGCTTGACGCTCGGCTAGATTGCTGGACGCTGCCAAATAAGAAAATAATCATTAGATGCTAGAACTTTATATTACGAGTACTATAAGTATTTAAATACAATACAATATTTTTTTAATTAGAAATGAAATGCATCTTATACATAATTATAAAATATTTATTTGTACACACTTATACGTATATACATTTTTGGACGATTTGGTTTGTTCTCACACATTTGAAAAATGGGAATTCAAAAACAGAATAAAAAATTGTTTTTTCTCGGAAGTAACGACCCTTGGCGCAGCGTGGGATTAAAAAGTTTTCGGCGCCTTTGATTCAAAGAAACCTTGGTTCCCATTTGGCGCCAACATTGTAAGGGTGTGAATGGACCATTCATTCTAATCATAAAGAATATTGTTAATGGGTGTCAGTATTGAGAAAATTTTAGTTGCAGTTTGTATCTATTTCTAACGCCACGTTTTTTTATTTCTGATCTTACATTTATCACACATTCCCATATAACAGATATATGTAATTTATATTAAAATTAATATCTTATAATATGGTAATGTAATCTATTATCTAATAATAATCAAACTAGTCATGTAAATTTGTTGGCAATGAATTAAAAAAATAGTGGTAGGTATAATTTCCGCTTCGCGATTTGATCTTTACAATGTCACGCGATAAAACAAGTTTGATGACATATGATATCTGCGAAAAGGCACAATGTATATATTATTTATTATATTTATAATTAAAAGATTCAAAGATCGTGCGAAGAACTCTGATCATTAATCTTTATTAATGTAGTACATGTCCTAAAAGTATTTCTTTTTTCATTAAAAAAGTGGGTTTATCTCATGGAATTGAAAGTTATTTTGTGATTGGAAAAGGAAAATATATAAAAAACAAAAATTATTAAAATAAATAAAGTAAATACAGTATATAATACTTTCTTAGATTTACACAAATATTTGACATTTTAAATATCTTTTCGGATTATTTCGCGGATTTATTTTGATTTTTTGTTCCCAACGCGACACTTCCAATGCTTTAAAGGGAGAGTATTTTTTTTATTTTATTGGTCATCCATAATGATGATATGATGTCAAAATATTAAAATTAATTATCTAATAAAAAATATCTAATTTAATTTTATTTCAATTTATTTTAATTATTTTTTATATTTATATTTATCTTTTATTTACATTTCTATTATCTTATAAAAAAATAGCTGTTTGCCTCTGTCTGTTTCTGCGCTTACTTCTTCTAAACCACACGATAGATTTTGATATTTATGATACCAATAGGATGAACGATAAACGAGGAATAATTTTATACAAGATGTACTATGACGATGTTTTGTCAAAAAAACCTGTTTTTGTACGCTTACATGGCTGACGCTCGCTAAACCAATAACAGATACATTAAAACAATGTAATTAAAAAGGTCCACAGAAAAGTCTTAAATAGCATTAATTGTATCTCCTAAGGTACACTTATAATAACAAAATTAATCTGTAATCTTTATCTAAAACGTACCTAGACCTGTTATTATTTAAAACAAAGGTATAACTAGTTTGAATTTATAAAATGAAAATAGTTATAATATTTTGCAGGCCGAAAGTTAAAAATTTAGTGCTCGAGATGTCTTATTTAAATGTCAAATAAGCAATGGAAAATTTTGTCTCAATTTCAAGAACTGGCTTTAGTACAAAACAATAATTTAATTTTATGAGGTACATTTAAAAGTTTATAAAATAAAAGTTTTATATTGATAAATTTACCTAAAACTTGATGTATATAATCACTATATATATTTTAAATTTTAAAAGTTTAGTTTTGATAAGAATAAAAATTACTAGCTAAAACTCTAATTATAATTTGGCTTTTAAGCTCTAATTTCTATAGTTATTAAAAGTTTAGGAACAAAATCTAACAATGCTATCGAAAGGCTATCTTTCTTTACTCAAAGTATAATATATAACGTGGCCTGCCAAGTACGACAGCACGTAAACTTAAATGCTCATAATTTTATACAAGCTTTGAGCGCATGGAAAGTCGCTTCGGCCACATTCCGCACCATTCTGCTATTTATAAATAAATGTAGTAGCAGTCACAACGCAATTCTAGTATAACTTATTCAATATTTTAGTTGCAGTTTGTATCTACATATTTCTAACGCCACGTTTTTTATTTCTCATCTTACTATCTCTATTTATCACACATTCCCGCGTAACAGATAGAATTTATATTAAAATTAATATCTTATAATATGATAATGTCAGCATCTATTATTTTATAATCAGAAGTTATCACTATTAAATTAACTTCCTAGAAAAATAATTAATTTGTAACAGAACGACAGCAATGTTTATATCCATAGTTAAGATTGTCCATACTATAATTTGTTGTTATACTATACATGTTATTCATAGTAAATTAACATAAAATTATTGCACAACGTTGCTCAATTTCGATTTTAAAGTAAAAGTTAAACAGCTTCTACGTTTCAATACTTAATATACATTATACATACATACTCGAAATATATGAAAATTAAAAAAATATCCTGCCTTCGTTAGTCTTCTATACGTTCGCGTTTCAGTTGAAACTTTACTGCTATTAACATTAATTGCGCAAAAACTCAATACACTTGTATTAAAAAATTGAAAATTACTTTGAAAACAAGAGTATATGTAGGTAGGTACATATATGAAGGACACGCAGGGCTTAATCATTGTAGTTTGAGTTGACTTAGGATCAGTTTGAATTTTGTTAGCTATTTCAGATATATTATTTAATGTGCAAGATTAAGATATATATCAATTAAAAATTCTTTAAATAATATGATAACTCATGATTATTAACATTGTACCTAAACCTTTGACGACATGTTTGGCTCAGTTTGTAGTGACCCTACTTGCTGTGCCAGCAGTCGCGGGTTCGAGCCCCGCTGGGGGCATTCATTTGTGTGATGAGCACGAATGTTTGTACTCCATGGTCATGGATATAATATGTATGTATGTGTATTGATTCAACTATCTGGTATCCATAACACAAGCCTCCTAGCTTATCATGGAACTAGATAGCGCTATGTCTTAATGTCCCAACCTAAAATGAAATAAGCGCGGATAACTTGTTTAAAATATTACGTTTACGACGACATTGTGACGAAGACAATACGTCGTAGCCGGACCTTTAGGATGTCTTACATCCGTACATTATCTTTTTCTTTTTTATTATCCTAATAGTCTTATTCTATTATTTACTTTACTTCTTTCTAACATATGTTACAATAATTACAATTAGATATTATATCACCTTTACCAGGTATATTCTACTTATGGGGAAGCTTAAAACTCTACACGTGCGTTTAATTCTATTAAATACGCAACTACTGAATAATATAAATATTTATTTACATACTAAATATAAAGATGGTAATTTAATTCCTCTTGATATGATTATTACTTTGCTTTGTATCTAGTTATAATAAATTTTAGTTTAATAAAGCAATCTATGTTTAGAAAAATTAACGTTAAGGCACCATCGCTATGACTTGCACAATACGTAACAAATGCCTGATTTATAAAACCTGAACTTGCTATACTAGTGTTTAAATGACATAGAACTTGAAAATTTACATAACACAGCTTTACGTGATATAAACATAATATTTTTCGCATAATTGACACAGTTACATTTTTGCCATCGTTCTAGTGGTTTGTTTCATTGTGTACTTATGTGTGAACCTTCTAAGTAAGATTATTCTTATATCGAAAGATTTTTCCCTTTAATTAAATTGCGTTTGTTCATTACTGTGTTAATAGTTTTAGATTAATCATTCCAAAAAAATTTTTTCACTTGAAACATTTCTCTATGATTCTCCAGCCGAGTTATTAAAAATAATTTGTTATTAAAATACATAATAGAAAACACGAAAAATAATTTAATTACAAAAAATATAGAGAGCAATCATTTTCAAAAATGTTATTTTGAGTAACATTTTTATTCGTCAAAGCATAAGCATTTATTTATACGGTCACGTATCAAATTGGACCTAGAGTTTGAAGATTATTAAATTCTACACCTATAGCTAAATAATTTAAACCTCTATTTCATCTATTGTAAGAAATTGATAAACTTTCTGAGAGTTCATATTATTTCAGACGTGAACAAGTCAATATCGAGTTGTTTATAGCCAAGTTCAGAGTTCAAGTGCTATCGTAAGTAAATGGCGTCAGAAAAGAAGACGACCACGCCTCGAAATAGACAACTGAAATCTTCAAATAAAAACAAATTGCAACGATGAATTTCTTATCCCAAAGCCGATACCCGTTAAAAAGTATTAAAAGCTGCCCTATAATATCACTGCCAGATAAACAGGTTTATATATCGAGATCTAATTCAAAATTTGAAGGGTTTAGCCAAGAATTTAAGGGTACGTATTTATTATATTAAAAATTCCTATCACTGATATATTAAGTAGGTACTAAGAGAGCTTTTAACTTAAACACTATTTTAAAACCATCTATGATAATCAAATAAATTATGTATAAAAAATGTATAATATAAGAACAATACCTAACATATGAAAATCAAAATCAAATTATTAGTAAAATACCTACTGTAACAGCCCTCATAGGAGTTATTTGTATTAGCAGTAAGTTTTATGCAACACGTTGGTATTCGAAGTTATACTTCTTTCTTTATTAGTAATAACTAAACGTCAGAACGTCAAATCTTTAATGTTTTAGAATATTTTGAAACTTGAAATTATAAATTAAAGTTAACGAAGTTTTTAAACATGCTTTCCTCCATTCTCGTTGAAAATGTCAAGTACATATTGTGTGATATTCTGTATGTTTCACGTGTGGATATTACATATTTGTTGCTAACAGATATGTTACAAATTAAAACCACTAACACAACAATTTCGAACCATTATCAATGCATTATTGGGTCATGCCGGCAATAAGTTATGTTAAAGTAATAATCAATTCTTCAATCAATCAACAAGATGACGAATGCTAACTTATATCGATATCATTCGTAATAAATTATAGTTAAACAATATTAACAATTTTTGGGTTTAAGTAACAATCTTCCAACTCCTCTATGGACACTTTTTTCAATTAAGTTAACATAATGTACAGGTTTTATGGTTTGTCTAAAAAGTCGTATATACAATACATACGCGTCGCTTTTCGAAATATGATTAAGTAAGGGATAAAAAGTCTATTTAGTAATCAATATACTATGTATCAATTGAGTATTTGCAATTGTTTAGTATCTGAATAAGCGTGGTTTTATTTATCTTTATATTACCTAGCATAAAATGGAATCGCTTCCACTGTCTGTTCACTTCGATCTTTAAAACTATTCAACGGATTTTAATGCAGTTTGCAGCAATCGATAGAGTGATTCAAGAGTCAAGGTTTATATGTATCATACATGCATATTATAGTACAGAAATGCCGAGAAATTCCAAGATTTGTATTTCATACTAACCGTTAAAACGTACATAGTTGCTAAATTTGCTGTACATATTTCTTATTTTAATCAATACTTTTTTAATGAGGCAAATAAAATCATTAAATGTATCCGTAAATTAATTTATCTTTCTATCAATTACTATCAGAATTAATTCAGAATAGATTTTAGTATTCGTTATCCAGAATATGTCTAGGTATATATATTTTTCTTTTAATTTGTAACAGCAAAAGAAATATTTAACAGGAATTCTGCAACATAGCTATAACATGCACTTCGTTTCGCGGCGTTCATTTAGTAATTGATTTACACTAAAGAAGTTTTCATGAAAGTAATGTCAACAATGTCCGCGTGTAACGGGCGAGGTCAGTAACGCCAATTGCCACGTTATTAATGTTATTTAATAAGAGTAAAAAGTATCTTATATGTATTGTAAAAATTTTATCCAAACAATGTTCATCGTGTCTTTTCCAATTTACGCGAAATTGGAGAAATAAAATGCTCAACTAAAACTCTTAAAAATCATATATTTATACATACTTCATATAAAAATACTAAATAACATTAATTAATCTCAGATAGCTCGTGGGAGTTAAATTAGTCGTCTTGTTTTTTGTTAATTGGAGAATTTTATTTGCACAAAAATAATATTAATATAGATGCATATAGAGAAAATTAAAACTCAATAAAAATAACAAAATATGTGTACTATAATTAAATATTATATTATCCTAACATATTACGTAGTAGGTATAGCGGTGAAATGGTGCAAAACAGTCCCCGAGACTTTAGTGTGACTTTAGTTACACAGTTGATTTTCAGTGACCTCCGGTACATGGCGTCAATGTCAGTTTGTATTGTAACAATGTTAGGTAAATTTTTTCTCATGTACTATAGTATTACTATACCATTTACTTCATATTTTAATGTCCTATTATTATAGTAAATACTAATTGAATGGCATTTTGATTTTGCCATTAAAAAAATATATTACAATAAGTGATCCCTCTGTTCTCATAAATCATTACAATAATAATTAATAAACTGTTATTATCATTTCAAAGAACTATAATTGTTTTTATGCTAATGGTATTTATTATTTTCTTCATTTTAATCTCCCTTATGTTTTTGACCTTATGATGATTAATAGCAGCGTTTTACCTACCAATAAAACGCATATTAATTTACTTACCTTATTCGAAGCTTACGTATTGAGATAGGCATTACCGTTTCCGCCGTTTATATATCTATCCTTGTCTATCCGTCTACTGTCTCGCTCTCTATCGCACCACCTGGCAGGAGAGTGGGGATCGGTGTGAACGATTCCCACTCTTAAAATTATTTCCTCATTGAGTCGAGATACACCAGGCAGTTATTCAAAGTTAAGCTTCGAATAAGGTAAGTAAATTAATATGCGTTTTATTGGTAGGTAAAACGCTGCTATTAATTTGACTTGACCGTTATTCGAAGCTTACGTATTGAGACTTGTTTGTTATCGCCTGGTGGTGCAAGCGTAAGAGACGGACGCCAATGTGATGAAATAAACTCTGCTGTATGTAACTGAAACACTGAGATGAGATTTATACTAAGACCAAAATAAACACTTAATGCAGTGCTTTTCCAAAGTCCTTTTACAAATAAAAAATAAATTATGTTGTAGATAACACAACTCAACAAGGTATTAATACAACATGGGAGACATCTCCCTGGCCGATTACGGCCTCGGTCGCCAATGTTTCAGAAACCATCTGCCCTCGAGATGTTATGGTTTAAAAGTGTGTTCACTTAACATGACCAAGTTTATTCTTACTTACACTCTCCCAGTCCAGTGATCAGGCCCGAAGCCGAGACCCTAGACCGTTAGACCTTCAGAAAAACTAATATCTAACATTACTATGCGCGACCCGATACTCGAACAACAATTTTAATAACTAACATTAACAATTAATGCGTTTTAAAATTCCAATTTTAGTTAATAATAAATTAATAAATTCTTCTGAAAACACACACATTAGTTGACTTTCAATTCCTCTTCATTATTAATAAATAGTGCGCCCCATTTTATACCATTTCTTTAATAACTCTGAAGCCCATTGGTATGGGAAACCAACTCTTTACGTATATAAAAAATAAATAAATCAAATGTAACAACGCTTAAGACTTGATAATGGCTTTGGAAGTGCCTATATTTATAGATAGACAGATACCTCAAGAGATGAGATGATAACTATGGTAGGGAAAGGTCGACTTCGCACGATACTAACATATGTTGTAGGTAAATAACAATAATAATAGGCTAGTAATAATACTAGGCTGAGATCTAGTTTCCTTTAAAGAAAGCTCAGCTAAACGAGTCTATGTTTCGTCAAAGTGACTCGCATTCAAATTAAACATTCTAATAATATTATTTAATTTTAGAATAATAATTTCTTAGATTTACACGAATATTTGACAATCCGAAAAGATAAATATTTAATTTAGAATAATTACAACGCCTAACGTAAATCCTTTCCATAAGTGTGCCAAAAATACCATAACGGAAATATACTGTTAAAAATGTTCGCATACACATTGGTGTAAAATTTATGATTTTTTAACAATGACTTACGTATACGCATATGTGTACGTTTAACCTCGACGATAAATTTATGATTTACGTAGAAGAAGCTACGTATGATGTACACAGATGCACATCACAGGATATTTCCACATATGACAATAAATTGAGAACACTTCTTAGGCACGAGTACTATTATATAAATTTTAAAACAATGTCACTTATAAAACCAAGACTCATCAAATATACGCCATAACTTTTATATAGTAGAAGTCCGTCATTTGGTAAAATCCATAACCAAGCAATGGACATTAAATTATCTTGTTAGTGGCTACGAAAACGTGTCACTTAAGCAAAGATTACTTGCCAATGTCACGCAAAATTAAGGATAATTTTTATAATGTATTACGTACCTCCTCAATTTGTGCCTTTATTTCATATTTTTCAGAACTACCCTAGCTGTCAGACTGGGGTTTCATAATAATATGTCAAAAACTTACAATTTTAGCGATGATCATAATACGTCATTTCCGTTGTAGTTTATAAATGTGATCCAAAATTAAGGATAAAATTTCACTATAATGTGCTACATTTCAAGCCTTCCTTGAGAAAATGTCATTTTCTTAATATATTAGTAGTAGTATTTGCCAATGTTATATTTTAAGTTATATTCCATGCTTAACGTTGAGTCTTATCGTTCTTGGAACTTTCAATACCCTTATTATTATTGAAAATTCTCAACGCCGTAGCTTACCAACATGTAATGTTTGTATGATTTCTTAGGCTTTTTAAGGCTTAATTTGCAACAAAGACGACCTGTCGTTACAAGCACAGCAGGAACGCCTAAAATATCAATGCCCCTGATGCCCCGAGTGGGAATATCAGTTTAATATGAAATACATTACGTTACATTTAATCAACGTAATTCAGAAAGGCCCGTAACGTATGCACTTCGTAAAGGTACACTGTTGTTTCTTCTAATAATTTGCCTTGGCCAAAACCAATTGGATTCGGCTGTTCGACCACTGGAATAGAATATTATACTTTTTAACGTGTTCAGCAAGTCTTAATGACTCGCTGCTGGGCACAGGCCTCCCTTCATAAGAGGGGGATCAGGCCATTGGCCACTACCCTTGCCCAGTGCGGGTTAGAAATTTGATAAATGGATATACGATATCCATATGTTCAAAAAAATAATAATAATATGTATAATATTTCTTATAATGCTCAAAAGCCAACTCATTCACAGGTTTGGAGTTTATATATTACATACATATCTAAATTTATATCTTTTAAATCCGACTTGTATCTTCATAAAAGTGAACCAATCTTATTGAGACGATGCCTTCCCATACAATTATACGCTCAGTAATATAACGATTGTCCTAATTCAGTGAATTTAACCAAACTATATCATGTAAGTGACCATTCAACGCATAGCTTAAATTTTATGCTATACATATCAAACTCCAATTGAGATCAAAACTGCACATTAAGCTCACTGCTATTTTCTCCTGATGTTTCACTGTTTCATTGTCATTTGGACAAGAATCAACAATCTGTAGAGATTGATTTGTGAAACAAGTATATTGTCAATCCCGCGAGGATTTATATTCATATTAAGTTCACTGCCATTTTCTCTTGAAGAAAATTAATATGTGACTCACATTTGGACACAAATCAAAAATCTGTAGAGATTGTTTTATGGAACAAGTATATCGTCAATCCCGCGAGGATTTATATTCATATTAAACTCACTGCCATTTTCTCTTGGAGAAAATTAATATGTGACTCACACTCTGACAAGAATCAAAAAATCTGTAGAGATTGTTTTGTGGAACAAGTATATTGTCAATCCCGCGAGGATTTATATTCATATTAAGCTCACTGAACGGGGCTTACATTCAACATTTGTGATTATGATATTAATATCACAGCTAGATGAAAATCTCAGCGTTAGGGTCTCCATAGATCCTCCTCCAATGTGCTTATATGCTTATCTTGTCGTGGTGGAGGGATCATTAACGTCCGGCAATCCTGCGACGCCCCTTTAAGACCGGGTAGGTTCGGTTTGATTTTAGTGGGTAATACAGGCTTTGCAGATGAGTCTCACATAACCACCTGTATGTATTTGCATGTAGGTAGTATGCGTGTAAATGTATAACGGTCACCTTTGATACTCCTTAGGTACCCACATAACTAATAACCCTGCGAGGGTTAACCATTTTACGTACTCCTGCGGGGAGACGTTTTATTTATAAAATACAGCTCATAGGACCTCTTCAAGGCAATTAAGATTTGTATTTAGTCAAATAACAATATACACATGTACCATGGCAGTGTTATGAAAAATAATTAATGTCCTTATGTTGTCTCATGTTGATACTAGTGTTGACATCTTAACTGCATTTTTGCTCTGAACTGAAATAAAGCTTATAAACTATCGTATTGTCTGCTGAAAATGAATATGAAAATAAAATATATGAAATTGTCAACTACACCAGTAGGCTCTTCCTTTTTCCGAAAGCATTTTCACACTTCATTTCACGTACTTACATATATACTACAACTGTAATAACTTTATTTGTTTACAGTGCTGAAATGATTTCTCAATTCCAATAGATATTCCATTACTCTATGTCAATGTCAATTATCCATGAACCACAAGAATATGTAGGTATATAACTTACATAGTTATATAAAAATGACATTTAAATATGTATTTAATTTCAAGACTCACTTTAAAAATGTACTTGTTTATACCCTCAAATTGCTTACGCCATTTGAACAATGTATAATTATTGCATACTCACGCGAACTGTACGGCTATTGTTTCGTTATATTTCTGTCGGAACATGCTCCAAATGCGAGTTACTGGCATCATCGGATGTCTCCACATGCCCTTTTCGTGTTGCTCCCTCTCTTTTGCAACACTGCATATTTTATGTAAAAGTTACCTATATATTAATATGTGTCCTGCGCTTCGCCGCTTTATGTTCCTTAAATAGGCCAAATGTTGGCTTCACCTAACAATGATAAACCCCTATATTCTAAAAGTAAACAGTTAGTAAGCAAAGCACTGCAAGGTAACTGATTAAAATGTAGGAATTATACCATTGTATAATCTATGTAGTCAATAGTAAAACAAGATTTATAAGCTAAATTGAATTACGTAGTGCCAATATACTTTACCATGGTGTTAATTTATAATAATTTGAATTATCATGGCATGAAATAGGCAGGGAGATCATGATGGTATTAATTTAAAAATTGCAGTTAATGTAAAAACATTTTTAAACATTTTAACAGTTATTTAACATAACATGCATTAAATTTCTAATTCTCAAATACTATTAAGTATTTGTTACTCGTTTTATTTTGTGCTAAACAAATGTCTAGAAAAATGATGATAATAAATAAGGTAAATGTACTTACATGGTGTGAATCGTTACCTTTTAAAATTTTTGTTGGCGATTACCTCAAAAACTTACATAGAAACTTCTTCCTATAATGCTACGAGTTACTTGTATAGTCGGTGCGAGCCCAAGCCAGCACGACTGCACTCGGCGGAAAACAAAACGCCAATGAGGAAATAATTTTAAGAGTGGGAATCGTTCACACCGATCCCCACTCTCCTGCCAGGTGGTGCGATAGAGAGCGAGACAGTAGACGGATAGACAAGGATAGATATATAAACGGCGGAAACGGTAATGCCTATCTCAATACGTAAGCTTCGAATAACGGTCAAGTCAAATTAATAGAAATACAGTAAACATCCGACGTGATTACAAATAATGAATAATGAATAAACAAACGGTAGAAACAGTGATTTATCTTAAGGAATTTATTCCATAACCAGCCAGTTATGAAATCTATCTACTTAAAGATAATATATTACAACTTTCTATTCACGATAACAGTAACGATACTAAAGCAACATATAAAATAAAAATACCTTCTTACGCACATTTAAATTTTCAAGTCTCGCTGATCAATAATAATAAAATGAATTACCTAAGTATTTTATAACAAAACCTAAAATGTATCTCTATTACATAATATGATCATTTAAAAAGTTCTCTGATATGAAAAATCTGGTGAGCGGTGTTAGCACTCAGTTCCATTTACGAGTATATGGATTTATAGCTCCAGTTGAGTTTTATAAATCTATAGACAACGACTCTTAGAGCATTCACCATGGCCGTTCAGATAGCCGTGGCCTTAGGATTATGTTTAATGTTTTAAATACAATATAGATATTATTATCTTTTTAAATAAAAGCTCTTTAATACTTATTTCGATTACATTTATTTCAAGGCGAATTGAGTTCTTTAACTGGTAATGACGATTTCATCATTACTTTTTACACAAAAGCTTATCAAACAAACTTATTAATACAAATATATTTTTTTTTAATTTTTAACAATAATAATGTTCTATATCTTCCGATTATTTAGTTGAGTCCATATTAAAACAGTTCAAGGTCTTGCTAAGTGTTATTTATTTCAAATCTAAAGCAATTGAATGTTTTAGATTCACTGTATTGTTGATTATTGCGCAAATGCGTAAGAAGCAAACTCGGTTATCTAGTAGCACTTATTAACTGCGTCAATAACTTATGTGACATTGAAATAAAATTGCAATATAGGTTACAACTTACATACCATATTGGTTTTTACACATATTTTACATTACAATTATAAAATGTGATTTGTTTATTATTACGAATATTTTCTTATTTATAGGCTTTATAAAACGTGTATTATAAATAATTATTTAAGTATTCATTAATACTTTCTTAGATTTACGCGAATGTTTGACATTATTAAATAAAACTATCTTTTCGGATTATTTCGCGGATTTATTTTGATTTTTGGTTCCCGACGTTTCGAATGCTTTACAGCATCCATGGTCACGGGAGAGACTGGAGAGTTTTATTTAATAAGTATTCATTAGTTAAAATCTTTCTTTAATTTAAAAGTTCACAGACTTAATTAAAGATATACGTGATTTTATTAAAGTGATTAGCGTTTGTCTGCTACTGCCGATTTTATTTATGTAATTATAAGTTGCCCCTAAGAGTGATTTTAGATAGCCTTCTTCAATAAGTAGGTTATTCGAGTAAAAAGAATTTTTCAAACTGTAGGTATGCCATTTATAGAGATAAGCGCGTTCAAACAAACAGAAAAACAAACAAACTTGGCGGTTTCGTATATTATATTTACATATTTACTTCTTGAATTCTACGGTACTAGATATAAGATCAATATAAATTATAAATATTATTTATAAAATAAACTTAATAATATTTTATATAGTAAAAGCTTTCCGAGATAACTTTTAGGGTAACCACTGTTTAGTTTGATACGATATCTACAAATTTATCATTTTGCTTATCTGAAGCTAACGCAATCGTACCAGCCTACAACATTATGGCTGTCAAATTTTATTGTCCTGCTGTAAAATAATTAGATTTGTTTTTATGTTTATTATTTTCTAATAAATAGGTAGGTAATATTAAACTTTTGCATCAAACGAAATTTATCCCTAAAATATGGAGGGAGATAATCAATATTTGAAAAATATTTGAATAATATGTTTATTATTTCTGGTGTACCTAATACATGGCATATTTATTTTGCATCTGTATTATATATATTATAACACAAACTTCCATAGAATATATGCAGAACGCATTTTATAATTATTTATCTTTTTATTTATAGTTTATACATATAATAAAATTGTAACTAAGCCGAATTTGTACATTAAATATTTTGTGGAAAATCTTATTGAAATAGACATTATTATCGATACAGAGACCGAATCTATAATTTTTAGAATTTTTGTCTGTCTGTCTGTATGTTATGTCTGTCTGTTACAGCATCACAGAAAAACCACTGGAGGGATTTTGATAAAATTTTGTATGATGATAGTTAGTTATCCGGGTCAACATATAGGATACGTTTTACCGCGGGAAAATAACTCATTTCTGAGAAAAAAATACAAAAACTGCATTGTAAGAGTATTATACTAATACATATGTAAAACCTAAGAATTTGCTTTTTGATCATCTAAACGCAGGCGGAGCCGTGGGCAATGCTATTAAAATGATAAATTTCTTGATTTTGACCTTATCAATTATTATAATAATAATTAGAAAGGTAGAAAAGCCGCAAGGAAAAAAATATTATAATACTAGTAATTCTTAGAAAAATACCAACTGTAGCTGTTTATAGTAAAAAAGTGTTAGAAGCAGTAACAAAGATTGAGACGTTAACGAAACATTACTTTTAACTCTACCTTGAAGAATATAAATAGGAAAAGTAAGCAACCGCCCAATTATCTTTAAAATACATCGCATAGTTGTTTTTTTATAATATAACATAATTTGTAGGCATTATTCCTTTAATAAATACAATATAATTTTTATTAATAAGGCAATGTTAGTACATCTGTGCGAGGTCACTAGCTAGATTACGCTCTTATATGTTATCGCTCTCAAACAACAACATTCATGATTTACACTTGAATCTGCGGGTCGCATGATCGACGACCCATTTGTTGCTTAGGTACAATAATGCCTTTTAAAATAAAAATATATAAATAATATAAACAAAATTAAATTGCAGTGATATTATTTAAACAAAAACATTTAGATATTTGGTTACCTACAAAAAGTGAAATATTTATGTATTTAAATGTCAACATTAACACATTAGAGGACCAGTTAATTAACAGCCGTTTAAAAATACATTTGTATAGATCAGGCCCCATATATTTTGGTGATTTTGAAAGGTACAAACTAAAATAAAGGGCGAAAAACCACGAAATAACATGCTGTTACTTTTCACGGGACTTATACGACATGCATAAAATAGTCTATTTAAAAGACGATTTTAGGATAATTAAGTAAAAAACAAACATATCAGACATAATTTGTGTAGGATGTAGATAATAGACATATGTAACTGCCATAATTATTCCCAAGAAGGGTTGATGTCAGGCATGCGGTCGGTCGTAAAACTTTTGCTAATCCTTATCAGCAGTATTACAGAAGATGTACTGCGCCGACCCCAAGTGATTGGGAAATGGGCAGGGAGAAGAAGAAGAAGTAACTGCCATAATAAGACTATAAACTAACATTGCTTCCTTGTTGTCTATAAGTAATAGGTATAGATACACCTTTATTAAAAATAAATTACGTTTGATAGATGCTTTTAGTAAATAGGTATATCAAAAAGTGCACACTTTAAAAGTGCAATGCACTAAATAATCCACTAAAAAACACAAACATAGCTATGAAATTATTTCACAATTTTCAGTCATTCAAAAATAAAGAAACATTTATATAGGTAATATCGACATAAGCCTTATTCTATATCTTATCAAAGAGTCTGGTCTTAGGCAGTTTTGTTCGCTTTTCAATTATAATGAACTACTTATTTGTCCATGAAAAAACTTTACTACTAACGTCACCACGTGACGCGACTTAATGAATACATTGTGATCTTAGATTTTTGTTTGAACAACTGCCATTGTATTACGTTTTTGTCTTTTATAAGATAATAACTTTTAAGCAATTATTCGAATTACATAGAATAGTAACACTTAATTTTTATTATTAAATTATATATATTTTATTAATAAATTTAAATTTAATAATAGATACATAGTAAGTAGATGAGATATTTGATAACTATTTGAAATTTTCTGAAAAACATGATAAGCATTGAAAAACTCGATGTTTTTACATAGAGCTGAAGTACATTTCAAGTAAAAATATTTCTATAGTTCTCAAAACTAAAAAAGATTTAGACGTGAATTAATAAAATAAATTCCCATTAAAAATATCACAAACTGTTAAAAGCCTTCTAGAAATTAACATTAAATACTGCGCATTAGATGAATTATTATTACTCTAAGACATTGAACTCTATTATCATTTAAAATACGTACCTATTCATTATCATTTACACAAAATTAAGTATATTATATTATTTATTATATTAAGTATATGAAACATTATAAAAGTTATATTAATTTGTTGATAGCATATCCATTATAGGAAAATATTTTAATAGTATATAAGAATATTATATACAGCACATTATTTTCAATTTTCCTTATAGTTTGTCCATAAAAAGTAATATTTTACAAACATATTTCGAGCTATTAACACCTCATAACATAATATGTTTGCATATTTCTATATATTATATAAGATTCGTTTTTTATACATTTATAATTTAGATAAATATAAATTTGTAATTCTGATCGTAGAATTCACCATGGTGCAGCGAGTAGCTACAGACGAGCGTCCATTCGAATCGCCCTCGTCTGAAGAGAGCGGCTTGGGCCGAAGCGACTCTCCCAGCGATGATTCGGAGCCAGAAGCAGCATTGGTAAGTACTGCTAAATGCTATTATAACATAACTTTTTTTTAAATAATGGCTATGAACGTATCTGGCATGAGACACAACGTTAATAATTAAAACAGATAAGAAAAACTGTCAATTAAATGTCAAAAAAAATTAATTGCGACCAACCATTGAGAAAAGTCATCCAATGAGGCTTAGCAATATGCCTCCGCTATTTTTATATAATATGCTATGCCAATAGCATCTTATAAGCCGTATATAAATACAATTATAATTTTAATAGTTAGCTATCACATTTGTGTAGTTGTATCGGGATTTGAAAAAGTGCAATCAAGAAAATCTGGAGGCAAAAAAGCTGTTAGAATGCAAACAGATGCAATAGAAACAAAATCGGAATGTATAGAGGCCTGTAGCTGTGAATTTAAATAACACTACTTTAACAAATTCTAAGCAAGACACAAACATAATGATGAGTTAGAATTTATAAACTTACAAAAAACAAAATAAAAAATCAAAGATAAAATCTGTGATACATTTTCTTATTTAGTATTGACTACAATGAAAACTTCGGAAAATAATTTGAAAAGAAAAAGAAGATTACGTAAAATTGCAGAAAGAGTGATCAATGCTTTCCTGTTAGCTACAATTTCAATAGCGTTTACCGAAATTACTCTGACCTTAATTCTTCTTATTCTATAAAATTCAATTTTTGAAATGGCTTTGTATAACTTCTGGCGAAAAAGAAAACAGATCTTTAAGCGAGCTTTTTCATTTACAACTGAAGTCTTCTTGTGGTTCGCACTTATATTTGGTACTTATTTTCTCATAACATTCTAGAACTAACAACTCAGGAGCTACAACAAGTGTTTTTATGTTTTAATACGAGAAGCCAAACAAAACATCACAATAAAGAAAAATTAATAAGTTATTATGCTTCGAAAATAACTGTTTATATCATGTTGATTTGATCAAAGTAATTTAATAAAGAAATAATCCTACATTTTTTATTTTCTTTAAATGTTTTCCAGAAAGATGTGACATAAATAATACTCTACTTATTACGTAATATAGGTTATTTATTAGGTAATACGAGTTGATTGGTTAATACAAGTTGATATTTGGCACAGCGTAGAGTCAATATATACGCTGTCGATGTCAATAGCCCTTACAAGGAAAGCATATTTTCTTTAATAAAAAATATAATATCAAACATAATTTACGAAGATTAACTATATTTTTTACTGACATTTGCCGTACTGTGTTGCATTTTCAAGGTAAAAAGTAAGGAGATTTCCCATCCTATGATTGTGTACAATAGCTTTTTAGTTTTTATTATAAATGGAGTGGAAGCAAATAAAATTTTTAGTCAATATAAGTAATACTGCTGTAAAATAATAAATAAAGGGAAATATGTTCATACATAAGTAACTATATTATATAATTTTTTTTTCTTACTGGCTTAGAGTTGCCTTAACCGATGCAATACATTCTGCCAGTGTCACGTTTTGTGAGGAAGACACGAATGAGATTGAGCGGTAATTTTGAAATTTAGCAGGTTTAATGTGGATTCAAAATATAATTATTATTATTTGAGCGAATAATATAACTCAATATTGTTATGAAATATTTGACGTTTAAAGTTAAACACACTTTCGAGAAACACCATTATGAACACTTTCATAATTAATCTATGATTGTTAATAAAAATGTAATGTCAAGTTCAATAATTTCAATGGAATTCTTGAACTCATTACTCGATCAACTTTCAAAAACCACTTATTTAAAAAAATGTATTTAACATAATATATACAATTATCGTACACTATTTTATTTGTTGTAGGTATAGGATTTAAAATTATTTTATAATTTTTTACAAGCAATTTAACATAATATAATAATCTTAATTTTCCGATCGCATCTGACATGTTTTGAGCCATTAACAAAGAATTGAATTTAAAATCGATTAATATACTTAAAATAGTTTTTGTATGATATATAAGTTTTTTGTTTGATGTTGTATCAATCTAATCAAAAATGTATATTTTTTTAATTATTTGTTTTCTTTAGGTGGTTCCTCCAGACGGTGGTTGGGGCTGGGTAGTTGTAGCAGCGTCATTTATGTGTAATTTCGTCGTTGATGGTATTATTTTCTCAGGAGGAATGCTACTGACGCCGATACAAAAGGAATTCAACGTAAGTATCTTATTTTTCACTTTAAATATTTATATATGTATGTCCTAGCTAACAATGAAATAAAAAAGTTTTATGATTTATTTTTTATTTCATAGTATTTTTTTATATTATATAACTATGCGATAAACATTTACAAGTTGTAATTAAACTAATTTAAAAAATCTAATAACAATTTTTATATAAATCTAAAACTTGTTATAGTCGCAAAAACATTAATTCGTCTCGAAGCAATCGCACGTATTTTGCACACATGTACGACCACGCCCGCGCCGCGCGCGTCACAACCGTGCCCCCGACTTTAAACAATAAATAACTCACTCAATTTATTTACGACTTATACAACTTACAATACAAAAATGTCTTTAATAATAATGTGAAAATAAAAATCTGTTAAAAACAGACGTTTTTAGTTATTTTTTTATAAGGACTCAGTTTCACAGACAGTCGAAAGACATGCATGCATGCTTGAGTGATGTCATTGACGTCATAAGTTGAAATTTTTATCATTATATTTATTGATGGACAAACATAGATTTATCTTTAAAAATAATGTCGTATAGAAGCCACCATAAAAATACACCAAACCAATCTCTCCAATTCAATATAATATTTTAAATTGAATTATCTATGTAATGCTAATAAACCGATTAGAGAGAATGTTCTATATTTACTTACTATTAAAGTTACTAACATTAAATTTTACGTATAAAATATATATTATAAAATATGCTTATCAGAATAATAAGGAAAACCCGTCTCATCGACCAAATCCCAAAGCTATTCAAACCGGCAGAAAGGTCAACGGTTGAAAATTTTTGTTATTTTGTGACTAGCACTGCCCGTGGCTCTGCTCGTGTGGCAAGCGTTGGCAGGAATAAAAAGTTTATCTCGGTCCGTACTCCCTATGGATAGCAATCTACGTTCTTGCCAAATTTCACCGGTCAACATTTTAGATACTTTTTATCCCGGATAATTAGAGAGTAGTAAACTATAGTAACTTATAAAGCTTAGTACACACCAACTTATGCACCTAATTTAGTAAAATTTGGCATGGCGATACCTTATATTGCCAGTCAAACAATAGGCTACTTTTTATCCCGGAAAAATATACGGTTCCCGAGGGATAGATATGTTTTTGTTTTTCGCTAGTGAGCCGTTAGTTTATAATATAAGTAGGAGAATAATGAAAAAATAATCGTGGCAATTGTCCAAGGCTGAAGCAAAAAGTGGGTCATAATGGGAATGACTGCTCATTATCGAACGTTTGTAAATTGAATGATGGCAAATGCGTATGACTTTAGGTCTCGGTCATTGGTTCACTTTCGGATTGTTAAATTGAATCTAAAAATGAAACCCTATAAGCATGTGAAAATTATATTTCTTTTCTGTTATGTTATAACGTAAACTCCAGCTTTATTTATAATATGTATCACATATATGTACAGCAGCTTTTACATATTATATATGTCTAGGTATTTTTCTTTACATAATACATTTATATATAAGTGGTATTGAATGCTGATTCCATTAAAAAATAATATTATCAAAATAGATATTTATGTGTAACAGTGCTTCCAATAATAACACTACAATTTTAACCTACTACAAACCTACAGTTAAAATGTAACGTAAATTACTTAATCGATTCAACCCCGTTCAGATCTAATTGAATGAGACTAAAAAGGTTTTAAATAAGTCGAAGTAATTTTGATTACCGACCGTCACAACAATGACTAGTATTACCATAATGTTAAGGCCAAGGCCTCGACGCCGGCGTTATAAATTATGGACTCATTCATGTTTTGCGTTTGATATTTGGTAGCGTAATAGCGTAAGCATTATAGCTTTAACTTTATTGTACGTATCTCTAATACTTTGTTTTAATTATTGGTCGCATTTTAATTCAATAACCTTATATGTTATAATTAATTAATTACATGCTTTAGATTTTATGGATTAATTATATTTTATTAATTATCAAGATAAAACGAAAATCTTTTTGTCTGTTAATAATTTTAAACTATCATTATAGATTTATAAATAATAACTACATATGTGCGCTTAAGACAAAATTACTTTCGGATATCAATGAATGAATGAAATGCGGAAATTCTTTAGTGTATGTACTTAAGAATATTTTTTTTATTGAGAAATATTTATATCAACATATAACACAATATTATTATATGTTTTCCTTAAATATTCACATAAGATTAAGTTATATATTTTAAAAATATTTTAAATTAAAGCTTACCAAATAGTTAACTAAGTATACTAAACAAAAAGTAAATATAGAAAATATTTTTACCGCTACGGTTATATAAAGTCATATGTGAAATTGCATATACATAAAACATTTATGGAAGTTGTAAAGATTTACCTGTTACAAAAATCCAAGCATTGACGTCAAAATGCGGCGGGGCCACTTAATTATACAATTTACGCCACAGCGCCGCTTAATGCGTGGAAATATCCCGCGACGACGGACTTAGGGTTGCCCCTGACATGTAATAAGAAATGAAAGTAAATGTAAATGTATTGTAACGCATTCATAAGTTTAACTTTTCCATTAACATACATTCACTTAATAAATAAGATGTATCTAATTAGTGTATTAGAATTATTTACAAACTTCCCATTTATTTGACCTAGGTAAAATGAAATGAAAAAAAAAATCAATCAATCAAAACGTTTTGTATTTTTTCTTAGTAATAAAAATCAATTTGCTATTTACGAATTTCTATGACGCTTATAGATAATAATGTTGGAAAAGTACGATTAGATACTTTTGAGTGTCACGTTTGCTTTAACGTAAAGCTTTCGATTGGCGAAAGTGCAGTTACCCGGGTACATTAAACACAGAACAAAGTAACAAACCATGTGAGGGCAACGTACCGCCGGCCTCGAGACGCCATTCTTGCATTTTTGATCTGTATAGGTATAAGAGAATTCGTATGTATAACACCAGTTAATGATTAATGTAACGCGGGGTTTTTACAAACAACGGTGATCGCGGGGTATCGTGTCGGAACATGTACGATCCTGTAGGGCCGTGTTTCGTACGATCATATAGTTTAGGCGCCCGCGCCCCCCCGTCTCCCGCGAACGCGTGAGCGACGGCGTGGCTCGACCAGGCAGAGAGCCGCGAGCGCCGAACGAGTAAACATCTGTATCATAACGATCCTCCACGACTCTCATTTTCGCGCAGTTGTAAGATTTTATGTAATTTTTTGTGTAACTTCTATAACCATAAGTTTTCTTGTCAAACCTCAAGTGAAATAAATATATTTTAATAGACTGTTGTATACCTATTAAACTGGCGCCCATACTAGTGGCTCGAACTTTTAAACTTATATACTAGTGCGTGAAGATGCCTATGACGAGGAGAGGGGAAACGCTTCGGCAGCAGCGAGGGGATGATGCCGCAGAGGGAGAGGAGAGCACCATCGAGCACGGCCACGTGGACGGAGCTGCGCGAGCCGGCTCGATACAGCAACCAGCACCCCAGCTCCCCGAACACTTCCTATCCGCGCTGATGGAAACGATCACGCGTGCGCAAGTGGAAGCAAATAGAAGCCTTATCAATTCTCTGATGACGTCCAGCAGTGAATTTAGGGCCTCCACCCCAGTCGTGGCCTCTCAAACAAATAATATGAACAGCGGGAGTGGTACTGCTGCCAGCGTCGCGAGTGTCGACGCAAATTTTACTAAGTGCACAGCGCGGTTCAACGGGTCGTCCCAGGACGCCGAGGTATTAGAAGCGTTCCTGGATGCCGTCGAGATATTTAAGGAGTGTGCGGCCGTGAGTGACGAGCTCGCACTCCGCGGATTGCCGATGTTGCTGGAGGGTGAAGCGGCAGTATGGTGGCGCGGCGTTAAGGCGTCGGTGACTACATGGGCGGACGCGGTCGCCCGCCTACGCGCGGCGTATGGCGTGGCGCAGCCCGCGCATCAGATCCTACGGCAGATCTTCGCGACGGAGCAGCAAGAAGTAGAACGCGCTGAGTCGTTTTTGTGTAAAGTGCGAGCGTTAATTGCAAAGTTACCGTATAAGCTCGATGAAATAGTGCAAGTTGATATTTGTTACGGGTTATTACACCGACGTATTGTTAAAAGAGTTTCCCGCGATAATGTTCGTAATTTAGATGACTTAATGTATAAAACGAGGATCGCGGAGGATATGTATAAAACTCTTAAGGTAAATAAGGATAACAATAATAGTAATAATTGTAAAAACGCGATTTCACGAACATCAGTCACTACTACCGGTCGCGATCTCACTCGATCGAGTTTTGATAGTACGAACGCGATCACTCCGCATAGTAATAAAAACAATAGGCCCCGATGTAGTTATTGTAAATTATTTGGGCATATTAGTGAAGAATGTCGCAATCGTGAGAAGGTTATTAACAATAATAATAATGATAAACGTTTGTATAGCGATAGCACGCGTATGGGTATACGTTGTTATGGTTGTGGCAAGGAAGGTGTCGTGAGGTCGAAATGTGATATTTGTGTGAAAACTTTAACGAATTCGGATGGTAAAACTTCGTTCAATAATTTGGATGTAGATTTTAATAATCACGATAATTGCGTTAATAATAATAATAGTAGTATAAGTAATACAAGTGCGTCATGTATTAAGTTAACTAACGTGAGTACGCGTGAATCGTATCCTATGGTTAATATATCCATTATGGGTCGTACCGGAGTGGCGATAGTTGATACGGGCGCTACGCATAGTATTGCGAGTCCTTTATTATATAAAATTTTAGTAGACTTGGGAGTACACTTTAGTAAAGTTAAACGATTTGTACACCTGGCTGACGGTACACAAGGATGGAGAGACTTGTTGACGGCCGAGGTAGGTATAGATATCGAAGGCCATAGTGTAATGTGTCAATTACTAGTGTTGCCAGGTTGTGACACTAGAACACTTCTAGGTATAGATTTCTTGTCTCGGGCCGGAATGGTAATAAATGTTGCCCATCGCACTTGGACATTTATGGATAGTCCCGGACAGTGCTTTAATTTTATTTATTCGTACACACTTGACCCTGCAGGTACAGATTTATTGCACGCCGCATCTGATGAGCTGATGTTGCGCGCAGACGAAGGATCTAAGTTAACCCAGGAGCAACAGAATAGAGAATCTGTTAGGTTTTTAGGACACGTTATTGTACCAGGCGGAATCCAGGTGGATCCAGATAAGACGGCGGCTATTGATAATATGCCCGCCCCTCAGAACGTTAAACACTTAAAATGTTTCTTACAAACGGTGAGTTGGTATCGCCGCTTTATTAATAATTATGCTGAGATCGCGAGACCTCTTACAACACTCCTGAAGAAATCAAGTGCCTGGCGATGGGACGCCGAGCATCAGGAGGCGTTTGAGTGGATAAAGCGTCTCCTCGTATCCGCTCCCATTCTGCGTCAGGCGGATGAGTCGAAGCCATTCGTTCTCTGCACTGACAGTAGCGCTTACTGCCTTGGGGCTGTTTTAATGCAGGGGGAGGGACACGATGAGAGACCGATCGAGTACGCAAGTCGTCTTCTCACTAGTGCAGAGAAGAATTATTCCACGACGGAGCGAGAGGCACTCGCCGTCGTGTGGGCGTTAGGTAAGTTCCGCGGCTACGTAGATACTGCGAAGGTAACGGTTAGGACGGACCACCAGCCTTTGCGATGGCTAATGAGTCAGAGGTCACCTAGTGGTCGGCTGGCTAGGTGGGCCCTAACATTGCGAGAGTTCGACCTCAACATCCAATACACACCGGGACGCTCGAACGTGGTTGCAGATACGCTTTCGCGACCAGTTTGTGCTGAGAACCAAGGTGAGTGCGAATTATGTATGACAGTCGTTGACTTACCAAAGAGGAGTAGTGGTGATATCCGTAGCAATCAACTGTTAGACCAGAGATTCGCAAAATCATTGAGGACATGGAGTCTGACGAACCTTCTAGGGGGAGGCCATGGGTCCGATCGTGGGTACACTATTTCCGATGGTATACTTCATAGATATAGTTTAGAGTCAGACGATGGAGAAGAATGCTGTATTGTTGTGCCCGAACACGAACGCAGGCAAGTGATGGCTGAACTCCACGACGCGCCTACGGCAGGACATTTCGGCGTGGAGCGCACTTTAGGCCGTGTTCGCACTAGATATTATTGTACAGGTATGTGCATGTTCAGTACTAACTATATAAAGGGGGCTGCTGACCAGAGACGGCGATCGCCGCCAGAGTATAAGGTAGGCGATATGGTGCTACTTAAAACGCAGGGGCCGAACGATGCAGGACGTGGACAGACAGCGAAGTTTATCCCACGCCGGGACGGCCCATACACGATAGGCAAGGTAGTTAGTTCTACTACGTACGGGTTAGAGAACGTACAGACCGGAAGAGATATAGGGAAATATCACGTTTCGCACCTCACGCCATTTACCGGCCAGATAGAGCCTCCCGTTAGGGAAAAACGTAAACGTGGTAGGCCGCGTAGATACCTAGACTAGCCCAACTGTGAGGACACTTAGTTAGGCTAGAGGGGGAGAGTGTAACGCGGGGTTTTTACAAACAACGGTGATCGCGGGGTATCGTGTCGGAACATGTACGATCCTGTAGGGCCGTGTTTCGTACGATCATATAGTTTAGGCGCCCGCGCCCCCCCGTCTCCCGCGAACGCGTGAGCGACGGCGTGGCTCGACCAGGCAGAGAGCCGCGAGCGCCGAACGAGTAAACATCTGTATCATAACGATCCTCCACGACTCTCATTTTCGCGCAGTTGTAAGATTTTATGTAATTTTTTGTGTAACTTCTATAACCATAAGTTTTCTTGTCAAACCTCAAGTGAAATAAATATATTTTAATAGACTGTTGTATACCTATTAAATTAACCAATTTTATTTAGGAACAATAATATTTATTTCTTCTAAGTGTTAAATTACTGTTATAAAAGTCAAAATAAGTTACAATTCAATACAGTATAAAGAATATTACCACAGACATGTTACATCTTTCTTTTAAATGTGGATAATAAATATGCATGTACATACGTAAACGATTAATACGT
Source organism: Brenthis ino (assembly GCA_921882275.1). Lineage (NCBI taxonomy): Eukaryota > Metazoa > Arthropoda > Insecta > Lepidoptera > Nymphalidae > Brenthis > Brenthis ino. The sequence continues at coordinate 17,418,625 of OV170234.1, forward strand.
AATATCTTATAGGTATAGTTTAACTAATTCTTATTTCTTACTATATAAAAGCTCCGTTACTCGTAGACAAATGACATAAGGGGAGTGCACATAAGTGCATTCGGTGTTTACATATTACATAATTTAGATTTTAGATAGATCTGTAAATTGTTGTAAATGATTCATTTAGATTTTTTTATTTCTATCAATAGTAACCGAGCTATGCGCTTCTGAAGTTTTAATCAGTGCACTGTGCACACTGAGTATCAGACTTGCACTTGGCGGAATTTTTCTCACTTGGCAAGTTATTTCAAGTAAATTGATGTCGCGACAACAATGATCATTTTATCATTGAAAATGTCGAATATTATATTGAATATTGTTGCAACTGTAATACTTTTATAAACATACTAATAATAATAATAAGAACAAGATAATATTTGTACGCAGGTGCCATAAGGTCAAATGAAGTTGACTGCGTTGACCGGCTGATAAATAGTTATATTGAACGAAATAAATGCAATCACATTGTTGGTCTACGAATACTATATGGCTTGGATATTTGCCAAGTCGTTAACAAAAAATGTTTCAGAGAAACACCGTGTGGGACGATCGTTTCGCAACACATAGGTACTATTTCTGTAATTCATTGGTGGCAAGCAAAATAAATATGTAATTGATAATGAAAGCTCAACCAATAAAAATTTTGAAATCACTGTTAAATATGCGATTGTATAATTTTCGTTTGTCTTTTAGAACATTCGTAATGATGTTTTAATATTATTCAAGAAAATCTAAACTATCTTAAACATAAACAGATAAACAATCTGAAGGCGTCACAGCCACAATAAACAAGACTGCAATAATTGTAAACATATTTGTTTTGAAATAAAAGAGCATTAATAATGCAAAAGTAGGTCTACGTTGTATGATAATTTTATAAGATTAATGGTAAATGAATATACAACATTTTTAGCTTCAACGTAAACACATTATATCCTTATGCTTCCTTAAGTTTTATTATTTGAAACCGTCGTTAGTAAATACTTAAGTCTTAATGTGGCAAAACCACAGACATTACAACCAAATTGTCTGTGGGCAAAAGTACTGTCTAACTAATTGTCCACATCCTGTTAATCGATTGTATTATTAGAACTTAGAAGAGAAACAGTAACTTTTTACTTTTACAACATTTGCCATTTCTTTTTTAAATTTTATGGTAAGATAACAACTATTAATTCTTTTTGTACTTTTATTCGTATACAATACTATATATATATAATCTGAATCTCGGAAACGGCTCCAACGATTTTTATGAAATTTAGAGCACAGAGGGTTTCGGGGGCGATAAATTGATCTAGATTAGTCTTATCTCTGAGAAAACGCGTGTTTTAGAGTTTTCATGCTGTTTTCTTTAGTATTATTCCACGCAAAATATGTAATATTTTTTGTTGTTTTTTTTTTGTATTTATTCAAGTTTTTAGTTTTTTTTTTAAAAATTGAGCCATACATGCTATGTATATATGTATATTTCGAATTTCACTCCAATCTGTGGAGCCATTATAATATGATTCAAAATAAATATGGAATAAGAAAAAAATGCATTTATAATATTAATGTGATTTGAGCAAAAACCATAGATCCAGATTGAGTGAGTTTATATTAGGGCACAAAAATTATGAATTTAGTTTCGGTTCATAAAGACAGAATAAGGCAATAAGTAAACAGCATCCCGATTCCCGTATCGAATACTTGCATAAATGATCGTCAAAATAAAATGTATTATATTAATATGAAGCCAATAACTAAATATATCAGAACTTTTAAGATTGCTTATGTACAATCGATTCAACAAAATACTAGACTTGTAAGTATAAAGACAATGCAAATTAGTAATAATAAAAATAATTATTTATTATAAGAAACACTAATAAAAAAAGATGGCAACTAGGAGGGCCCTGTACTTAGTTTAAATTCAAACGCTGCTATGCATTGTCTCTCCGATTTTGATTGTCAGCAAACACACCGCCACATGCATATAATAAAAGCCTAGTTGTAATGCAGCCATTACCTAAGGTCATGCCGTTATACCAATAGCTATCCGTTAGCTGCAGCCAGCGTGCATCATTGCTAAAGTAAATATTATAGAAACGGGATTTTTATATTCGATTATCGTATATGTTTAATTTAATTAATCATTTTTAATTTATTTAATCATGTTTAATACAGTTTATCATTGCTCTTAATTCTACATTTTTAAGACTCTACATTTTATATCACGGTTTTTTATTCGAAATATTGTATGTATTATCTATAAATGTTTTCCGCAAATAAACGGTTACCAAATGGGTCTTACTATAAATATACAAAGGGGAGTAAAATAAACTTTCTTGTGGACAAAGCGGTAGATACAAATCGTGAGGTAATGAAACTTGAGTTTGTCTAGACGACGAGTTTATTATTACGGTATATGTTATTACTTAAGGACTTACAATATTTTGTACGTAAGTCTCTCGAAAATTGTTTGATAAATAATCATAATTAATATATCTATACAGCCCATTTTTTTGTTCGTAATAATTACAAATACAAATTATTTGTAATTACTTTTTATAGTTTCGTGAATCGTAATATATTTGAGCAGGGGCTGACGGAGAATGTAGTTGACTCACTAGTTACTGACACAGACGTGAATAGGGTGGCTTCACTGCGCCCTATTTTATACATATTATATTTTCAATGTTAGTTATAGTAAATTAAACAACCTGTCACAAAATATATTAGAATTCGATCTATCTTAAACCATCTTCTATCAAATATCAATACACCGTTTCGAAAATTTTACGTTTACTTCTAATGAATATGTAAATTGATTGCTACTATCATTTGAATAATATATAAAAAATGCAACACATATACAGCCTGTCAGTAGCCTCTGTCACTGTCATTAACAAGGCCAATGGGTCAGTAAGAGAGTATCGAAAACGGAAATATGTTTTTATATGGGAAGTTATTACACTTCCACGTTGCACGATTCTGTCGTAGATGCAAAACATATTATAATATTACATGTCACTACTTCCTTGTTGTGAATTAAATTTATCATTCCGTTCTACTAGCGTAAGAAAATATGTATACATATACGTATATTTTATAGTTTTTGTGTTTCAATTATTGTAAATTAATATCTACCTCTTTTTGATTTACTTACTTTCAAAAACACCTCCAGGTAAATTTCTACGAAATTAATTAAATTTCTAAGAAATCTATTGTTAACTATAACGCCGGCATGTCTGCGGTTGTTGTTTATTATTATAAAATTTGTTGTTGTTGTTAAATATTATATACGAGTAGGTTTATAACATCAGTGTACACGACACCGACAGATGTTCATTTTATTTTAAATAACCTTTGTATACGGTAAAACGTGATGGTAACGTCTATAAACATAAATTAAGTTAATTAGGTATGTTCTTGTAATATATAATATTGGCTTTACTGCGTACGGTGATAATAATACTAAAGTTAATTAATACGTTACAAAATGTGAACATGTGCAACATGCTATTTCTTAACACAATAATACAGTTCAGTACGGATGTGGTTTCTAAGAGGAAGTTATATTGATAAAACAATTTGAACTATAATTAAGTAAAATATAACAAGGACATTTTTGTGTTCATAAAACATATTTCCATATTAAAATACGTAAATAAAGCGTGGGCAACGCATATTTATATTACTACATTTTTTTTTCGTACAATTTATTTTTAAGTCTACATGTTTATTTTATTTATTTTTGTATTTAAAAGTTAATATTAAATAAAGTAATATTTTTAATCTTTTTATTTATTTTATACAGGCCAGTAGCGGACAAGTGGCACCAGTAAATTCATTACTAGCTGGATTTTACCTCTTGGCTGGTCCCTTCGTTTCAGCGTTAGCCAACAAGTGAGTAACAAATTAATCTTATATTATGTATACTTAGGTACCTACTACCTTTTTACTTTTTATTTAAGAATCAGTAATTCCTTCCGGTATAAGTTGAAAACTTACAGCGTATTATTGCATTGTTTTGTTTTCTAAATATTTATAGAGTTTCTTAAAAAAACTTTACAGCTTTCACATAAATTAAAATACTAGCAACTTAACCTCACTTCGCTCGGGATCATTCCTAGGTACGTTTTAACGGTTAGTATGGAATAACATATAAAAAATAATATGTTTTCCGTCGCATAGGATAATCTCCCGCGGTAAATTGCCTATGTCATTCTCCAGCCCTCCAACTATCTCCACACAAAAAATGACTCCAAACACTCTGTTTCTGCGAGAAAAAGGGATAAACAAACAAAGTCAAACTGTAGGTATATCGTAGAAAGAGAAAGCGTCCAATTTACAGATATATTGAAATATGAAGTTTATATTAATTTTAAGGGTGCGTTCATAATTATTATGAAGTAAAGAAAGAGGAAAATATGTTTTTTTATGTTTTTTCGTGAAATTTTTCCAATTTTTCTCTTCGTAAGAACCTTCCTCGGACTTAAACGAATATTTGAAAAAAATATTAGCCGAATTGGTCCAGCCGTTCTCGAGTCTTGCGCTTTTATCCATTCATTGCTCATTTAACCATTCATTTTTATTTATAAGAAGATAAATTTCTTTATAAATATTTTAACGACAATATAATTTGATGTCAAAGCTCTTCCTAAGGAAATCGGACAATACACATATTATTATTTGATCAGTTATTGTAATGTAACAAAATGAAAATGAACATATAATTCTCCTTTCAGATATGGTTTCCGGGCGGTAACAATCGTTGGCAGTTTAATATCCAGCGCCGCATTCGCTCTCTCCTATTTCGCTACAAGTGTCGAGTATCTTTATCTCGTTTATGGAGTCGTGGGAGGTATGTTTCAGTTTTATCTCTTAAATAAATGTACATGTTTTCCTTTTTTGTATATTTCTATTAAAAATCCAAGTATTTATAAAACCCCGCTACCAATTATACTCGTGTGATGTCTTTTTAAATAAGTCTTTTCCTGCTACCGCCCTAATGACATAAGGCAAATTAAATAATTCCCCTTTCATGAGGAAAAAATACATTATACGTCAATTGCAATTTTTTTAATTTAATTCCATGTAATTTTTTTACTATAATATATATAAAACCTAATTACTGTGGTTTTATAAGGACAACAAAATTAATAAATATAAGGAAAAATGTTAAATTCTTCGTAGTATTTATTTATATACCTAACTCTTGAAAATAAAATAGACACTTTTAAATAAAACTAGTTTTACGATTATTTCGCTGAATCATTTTGATTTTTGGTTCCCAATATTTCGGATGCTTTTCAGCAATCTTTCTCGCAGGACAAAACTAAAGTTTTCTACGTCCCAAAAGTTATTATATAGTTATTGCAAACAGTGTCAGTTAAAAACTCACAAATTGAGACATTAATTTTGAAGAAAAACTAAATGGCACCAAAGTACCTTACTATTTCAATAACTAATATTGAACTCGTTGTTCGGCTCGGTAGAAAACTGCTTTGGTTATCCAGTAGGTGCAGATCGGAGGTCCTGGGTTTGAGTCCCGAGTTAGGCCAAGTTCAGTCATTGAGTCTTTCTGTTAAGAAATATATACTCAGTAACTACCCTAAGTTTTAAAGTTGGAGGTGTTTCACCAGTGCCAAAAAGAGCACGTAAAGCCGTTGGTCCTACGCCAGATTTCTCACCGCCAGTCTCGAATTGTAGTCCCTTTGGAATTTGAGAGTGACAGGAATAGAGAGTGAAAGTTGAGTCAACGTGTGCAGTACATGTGCGTTATAATATCTCCTGTGCAGTTGACAAGTCTGAGTGAGATAGGCCGCCGTGGCCCAAAATCTGTCAAGATGACTATAATATAATAAGAAATTCTTTCAGGTATAGGATTCTGTATGATCTATATGCCGGCGGTTCTCACGGTGGGCTTTTACTTCGAGCGGTGGCGCGCTCTAGCGACCGGCCTCGCTCTGTGCGGGTCGGGCGTCGGGACGTTCGTGTTTGCACCACTAACTAACATACTGATCAAGCGCGTGGGATGGAGGGTTACACTAGTTATACATGCAGGTTGGTTTCGCTTACATTTATTTTTTAAATACATAAAACTTCTTTAGGTACAATTTCTTTACACATCAGGGGTAAGTAAATACATAAGATAAATGTGTGTCGCAGAAGTGAGAGTCAATTTTTTTTTTATAATTAAAGAAAATATATGATATTTTTACAATAAGTATTGTATATTATTTATAAAAATATATATTTATTATTAATAATTTTATAATAAGTAATTATTACTTTTAAAAATGAATATTTATTACTAATAATTTTAAAAAAAATAATATATTCATATTTTGATTTGTTTTAATGTAATTGCGGTATCTGCCACAGCGCCAAAGAAGTTTCACTTCTACCGCGCGTTAAGATAACACGCAATTATTTTTTTAAAGAGCCATTGGTGTAACACAGTTTTTCTACAAGAGGGTAAAGTCCCCCGCCCACTAAGCGATATATGGCTTTACGTATTATACTTTGATTTACCTTATTGTCTTACGTGATTTTTTGGTTTAGTAACGACATCAAATTGCCATTTGAATATTAATAAAATTTTATAAATGAATTGTCAGGTTCGTTGAACAAGTAATACGTTGCAGAAGGTAATTAAAATTGGTTGAGATGAGTGAAATGAGACTCTTAAAATTGTTTTCCATCGAGTGAAGTAATTAAAATTGTGTTTTGAATTTATCATAATACTAGATAATGGTTTTAACAATAATAATATATACATATATTTCTTGCTTAAAAAGTGTAGGAACTATTATAAACATCATAAACTAAAAATGTAGAGTTCGAAAAGCAAATTTGCGAACTTATGTTCCCGTATATTAAACGGTAAATCTAACTTGTATTTAGTACCTTGTAGTTATTATCACGATCAACATTTAAATATATAGTTATATGCATAGAATATAAGTACATAAAATTGTCTCTTTTGGATATATGTGCATTTTGTACTTGTGAAAAATTATTCTCATCAAAATGTCATTATAATTAAAATATTACCTAAAACAAATAATAATAAGTAATGAAATAAAAAATAACATATCTATTATTTTTCAGGTTTCGTCCTGCTGTGCATTATATTCGGAGCTATGTTCAGACCAATAAACCCAGTCCGTGTGACCTTAGCGGACGAACAAGAGGAAGACACTACTCGTAGACATGAGGAAGCAGTGGAGAAACTAAACTCCATGCTTAAACTCCACAATAAACTTGACTCCGGTATATCAATGCCTCCAGAAATGAGATTCACAAATAAAGTCAGTCCACATACTTGGATGGGAGTGGCAAATAACACTAGATATCCAACTGCAGAGGAAATTTTCAAAGGATCAAATTCACATTTAACCAGACGATCCTCTGCGACTGCTTCTACTTTAAAAAATCAGAATAAACCATTCCATTTCATCGCAACACCCGTCGCTGAGAACGATGAACAAGAAGATTCTAACAGTAATAACGCAGAACCTCTGATTGCAGAATCAGTTAAAGTTGTTACCAATAACAACAGACGTTCTAATGTAGATTTAGTAGCGAGACCCTTCTATAGGGACGACATTTTCTTTGGAGGCAGTTTGGCTAGATTACCCCAATATACATCTAGAACGTCGTTGGGATACCATTTACACGTAACACACGTGCCAACCCAGGAAGAGAAACGTGAAGAAATTTCTGGAAAATGCAAGTTATGCCCCGAAGCAGTGAAACGCGCTTTAGCAACCATGTTGGACGTCAGTTTGTTCAGATCACCTACATTTGTTATATTGGCAATTAGCGGTTTCTTCACAATGCTCGGATTTTTCGTGCCGTTCATGTACGTGAAGGAAAGGGCGGAATTGAATGGTGTTAGTGAATCCAGTAGTTTGATGTTAGTGTCAGCGATAGCAGTGACGAATATAGTCGGTCGTATCGCGTGTGGTTTAGTGTCGTCTATGCCTAAAGTATCGCCCTTATGGTTAAATAACATAGCGTTATCTGCGGGAGGAATAGCAACGATAATGAGTGGACTCTCCTACCATGATGTGTTCCAGTTCTCGTATTGCGGAGTATTTGGATTGGCTATTGGTGAGTTTGCTCTTTGTTTTTATTGTAAATGTTCTTTCATCATATTTTGCTACAAAGCGACATGTATCTATTGTAAATGGCTTTATAGATAAGGGGCCATTCATTAATATCGTAAGGACAATTTTGGCCATATTTGACTCCCCCTACCCCCATGTTAGATTACATAAGATTTCTCGAACTACTGTGTATAGATAACTGCTCTGCTCCCTTGGGTAGTAGCATGATAATAATATATATCCTATATCAAATCGGATTATTAGTTCCTGAAATTAGCGCGTTCGAACAAACAAACTCTACCTCTTTATAATATTAGTAGAGATTTTTATATGGTATAATGGTTTATATGATATAGATCACATTATTTACCAGTACCTGTGTGAGCTTCGCTCGGTGTTTTTGGCCAAAAGTACAATTTTCTTTTTAATTTGGCTTAAAAACAAAGAAAAAATAAAAACTTGTATAGATACAAAAAAAATACAAAAGTAAAAACTTTGTATCCGACCGGGATTCGAATTCGGACACCTGTGATTATCAATCTTGGGCTTTGGACCACGGTACATATACCCGAGTGTGCGAAATTGCGACCATATTTTGCGTGGAATAACCCGAAAGGAAACCGCATTAAAACTCGAAAACACGCGTTTCCCCAGACATAAGACTTATCTAGATCGAGTTTTCGTCCCCGAAAACCCCCACACTCAAAATTTCAGCGAAACTGATAGAGCCGTTTCTATAAATCTTATATCTTATATTATATATATAAAAGAAAGTCGTGTTAGTTACACTATTTATAAGCCCGTTCGACGGCTGGACCAATTTTTATGATATTTGAATTTTTGGATTTCTCTCATTCCGGAATAGGTAAATACCTAAGTATTAACCTATTCCGGAAAACTACTAATACTTTCTTAGATTTACGCGATTATTTGACATTTTAAATAAAACGTCGGGAACCAAAAATCAAAATAAATTCGCGAAAAAATCCGAAAAAATAGTTTTATTTAAAATATTAAAAAAAAAAACAAGTTAAAAATATATCATATTTTATTTTCAGCTTGTTTCGCATCCCTTCGATCTATTCTTGTCGTGGAATACATCGGTTTGGAGCAACTCACGAATTGCTTTGGACTTTTCTTACTTTTCCAAGGCTTTGGCGCTTTATTGGGTTCGCCTATTGCTGGTAAGTAAACAAATTGTGTAAGTTTTAAAATGTTAAATCTCTAACAATTACTTATTTGTTTTCTTATTATTTTACATATTTTGCTGTTTGCTCTTGTTTTTATCATATATTGTGATCTCTATTGTATTTATTGTTACGTCTAAGAAAAACTTTAACTATAAATTAGACGAAATAATATAGAATTTTTCTTTTTATTTTTTTATGTACAACTGATTAGTTACTTCAAAAGTATTAATTAATTTTGTTTTTGTCCCAAAAAAATATATCTCAACGTTTTTATCTTTTTCAGGTGCCCTTATGGATTTAACCAAGAGCTACGATATTTCCTTCTACGTGTCAGGCGGTTTCCTTCTCTTGTCAGCTCTTATGTGTTACCCGGTAGATTTTATAAGTCGATGGGAAAAATCTAGAAATAAATTGGCTGCGTCACCTAATGTGTAAATACATTATTAATATGTAAAACTATATTTTACGAAGATAAGGTGATAACTTCGATTAACTTTTACAATCTGACGTTTGTCAGAAGAATTGTCTTAAATTGTATGTTATGGTCTATGGTCCGTTTTAGGACGCTTGCATTGGTTTATTTAATCTGTTATCTTTTCACGTGACACTGCCGTGTACTTTCCACTTTTATTATACCCTAAATACTTTACATGAGATTTCTCTGTACTATAATAATTATTATTGGGATATACATATTTTTTTCCATAGGAAATTTACATCCTATGGATTTTAGATGCGTAGATTTATAATGAAATACATTAATCTGTACTTATTATTGTACATTTATAACAGAAATGTAGGTATATCGTAGCGAATCAAATGCTCTCTGAGTTTATATACAAATACGTGAGTATATTTTTATACATGAATATTGTACTTAAAACATCACATACTTGCCATACTTGTTACACACATGTGTAGTCATTGTAAATATTTTCAATATAGGTAAATATCGATTTCATGATATGAACACAATATGTTCTTTTAACTGTACAATCATTAATTACTCGTATTTGCAGTGAAATTGGCGAAACTGTAGCGTAAAATTACAGGGTTTAATTTTGAGTTGAATATGCATTTAAAATAGATTTAGTTATATTTGAAGTACAAAGACTCGAAATATAAATATTGAACATACATATTTTAGTAAGAACACATAAGTGTATAAATTGCACTTATTTGATCATTTTTATCCTATTTTAAAGTCATGCATCAATGAAATATTCACGTGGGAAGGGATATAACGATACAATACATTTGACGATAGCCGGAACTTTACGAAATTGAACGACGTTTACACTCGCATTATTCTATAACATGTGTTACAATTTGTGAATAAGCTCGTTCTTTATAAATAACTTGTGCAATACATTGTAGGTACTATGGTTTGAAACTGATATTTTTGTCGTAAAAATAATTAAAAAATATTTTTATATAACTTTTTAATGATATTTTAATCATTTAAAAATATTATAATTGTAAACTCACATTAAATAAATATTTTAAACATTGTAAAATTACAAAATTTACTGTTTTTTTTTTAATAAACTATATAGGTGTAAACGTAACTGTGGGATTATTTGTTGAAACACTTTTCATATTAAAATACAATACAACTCAATTGTAACGTCGTTTCCGTCATTGTGTGGTGCTACGTAAGGTTGCGGCCACATCTGCGCATCGATGACGAAATTTTATCTCAAAATGTGTATTAAATTTCGCCACGAACAGATGTGAACCTACCATTATATCAAACGAGAGTGTACCCTAAACATACCTGAAGTAGAGGTACGTATTTTAAGGCTATTGTTATTATTATATGCATGTGTGCAAAATGAGTGATTTTATTATATTACGTAATTTGTAGGTTAGTTGTTATCAATGTTTGTGCCTTATTGTATGAAATGATACTTACTTTATATTTTAGATACCTAAATTTAGGTTTTGTCAACCAAAACCGATGTAAGATGATAAAGTTCCAAATACCCATTATACATTATATTTATGTTAGTTTATCCTTTATTGTAATCAAGTTTAGATTAAGGAATACGACTGTGGCTGTGGTCTTTATGTAATATGTACGATAAGAAATCATAGTCATGGCCGTAAGCTGTAGTTTTAAACTATTTCTATGTCAACATTTGCCATATAAAATATATGCAAAAAAAAATCTCAATCTTATATATGTATTTCTAATTTAAGTTAAATCAAACCTTAAAAATTATAGTTGAACTTTTTTTTAATTATTCAATATTTGCTTATATTTCACAAACTAAAGTAGACCGCATCCAGTACACTTAAGCTTTATTCAAACCATTCTGGTCAATTTTGATCCTCTTTTGAGTTTTATTTGTATATATGAAAATTATTTTGGTGAATTCGTTGATATAGAACTTAGAATAACCTACACAATAAAATACATTTTTTTATTATGACTATGGTTTTTAGACTTAAAATTATTGAACCTGTGAACAAATATATGCCACAGTGCCAAGATTAGATGTAAGCCTGCTTGCTTTATTTTACAAGATTTGTTTTAGAAATATAATCCAAGCAGGTGTAATCTTTTTAATTATAAAGTTTATTACGTCCGCAGCAAATTCGTATTAAATATAATACTTTTGTTGTTAATTTCTGTATTTTTATTTCATATCTAAAAATATCTTCCTTTATTTAAAAAAAGTTATTAATTATTAAAGAGCGTCGAATTGATAACCTCCTTTCGCCCTTTTGAACTCTATACAAAATTCTTAAATATAAAGATATAAAAATAAATCAGCCCTCTTTGTGGGCCTCCGCCGTACAGTGTCAACTATTCCAATTATGTATCTATACCTACTAATATTATAAAGAGGTAAAGTTTGTGAATTATGAGTTTGTGAGTTTGTGACGTTTTAGGGGGCAATCTCTGGACCTACTGAACCGATTTTGATGAAATATGGTAAGAAGATAGTTTGAAACCCTGGGATGGACATAGTATACTTTTATCCCATAAATCATCCCTTAAGGGGGTGAAAATGGGGTGTGTTTCTCGGCTTCGCGCCCGGCTGGATTGCTGTACGCTAATGACCACTTCCCTGAAACTTAACGAAAGCTTACGCATCTAAAGGCGCACCACATGATTACCCTCGTGCTCAACCACGTCTCAAGAATTGGCGCCCGAACGAAAAGCAGACTGCTTCCCAACCATGCACCCGTTTAGTTCGCCTGACTTTGAGATTTGTGGTAACTTCATACCATCTGCAACATTCCACTCCACTTTGCTATCAGAAAAGCACCAGGAACAACACTCGTGGGACAGCTCTCAACGCTCATAGAGATTGGTCGCCTGCCTCCCATGAGTGCCTTTTAATTCTTAAGCGAGAAAATTCGTGAGTACGAGAACTTTTGATTTATGATCGCATTATTTTATTTTCCTTTATCTAAAGCATAGATAACATAACTGATATTACTATACTAAAACATATACCCCCATCTCTTACGAAGAATATGGACAGAGATAATTCGGGCTATTTTTGTTTGCTTGAAAATAAATAATAAATAATACGTAGATGTCGTTGATCCGCAAATTTTGCTTCAGGGGAACTAGCTTATTTTATAAATATTTGAAAACTAAAATTTTAGTTTAGTTTGTTAATTACTAGCGACTCACCCTCGCTTCGCTTGGGATCATCCCTATGTACGTTTTAACTTTTAAACTTTTCGATTTTCCAGCTGTTTTTAGGTTTTCCTTAATTTTTACTTAAACTACCCCGACAGTTGACACATATTCAACAAACCAAAAAAAGAATTATTCAAATCGGTCGAGCCGTTTTTGAGTTTTAGCGAAACTAACGAACGGCAATTGATTTTTATATAATATACCTATTATTCCTGTATTAAAAGTTTATACAACTCATATAGTAAAATAAAAGCGCCATCTGTGAATATGCAGTATAAAATAAACCCATTACATTATTGCTGATTTTTAAATAATTTGTAATATTACCAAAATTTCGTTTTCGAGCACACTATTTCGTTTTCTTTCTCTTTAAATATTTTTTAAGCCATACATCTTTCTACTATGTATTTATTATCGTTTGTTAGGTAATTTTACACAAACTTCAATATAAACGGATACTCATAATATAATGCCACCTATTGACTTTTTATTTATTTGAAATAATTTTTCTTTAATTCTAATGAGACACCATAACCGAAATACCATTATATAACCTGTTTAAAAATAATTTACAAATCAAACATTGTATTCAGCCCTTTTTAACGTCCCACTGCTGGGCACGGGCCTCTCTTACATACGAGGGGGATCAGGCCATAGTCCACCACGCTGGCTAAGTGCAGGTTGGCGGACTTCACATGTCTCTCGAAAACTTGCTAGGTTCTCTCAGACATGCACGTTTCCTCACGATGTTTTCCTTCACCGTAAGGCAAGTGGTAATTATGTTGGAAATGATTCGCACATGAAAATATCAGAGGTGCGAGACCCGGGATTTGAACCCGCTTCACTCGGTTTGCCAAGCGAGCGCGTTACCACTGGGCTACCACTGTCTCTTATCAAATATTATTTTAGATTAATAACAAATCGATAGATGTAATGCCAACTATTGAGGACCCCATGGTTGTACATACCGATTGTTTTGTTTGGAATTAATCCAAATAAATTTCAATAGATGGCGTTATATGTATCAATTTTTTATTACTTCTGGTAATGTATCATAAAAAAGTAAAAATAATTTCGTTAGTAGATGGCGTATATATCTATCGATAGGTTATTGCGCGAGATTTTATCAGGAACAAAGAATTAATGATTTTTGTTTCATTCAACAGTTAATAATAGATGTCGTTGATCCGCAAGTAGTTAAACTGTTTTATGTTAATATGTAAAACCAACATAAGATAAATATTGTAAAATTGATTCTGTATATTATTAAACAAATTTCAGTGACTTTAACAATTTTTTACCGAGATAAACAACTCATTTAAATAAAAGTGCCATCTATGAATATGCACCATAAAACCATTACTTATAATATTTTTTAATTGTTCATTTTTCAATAATCAAAAAAATAAGCAAATTTGATTTACGAGCACACAAATTTTATTACGTTTTACTTCACTTAAAATATTTTTTAAAACGATCTTATACCTTTTTGAGATATTACCTTTGTTAATTTTACACAAACATATAATGCCATCTATTGACATTTAATTAAACTAATTTCTTTTCGTGATGAGATCCCAAGGCTTGGGGGCCAACATAACAAAAAAAGAATTATTCAAATCGGTTTAGCAGTTTTTGAGTTTTAGCGAGACTAATGAATGGCAAATGATTTTTATATCTATATAATATATTATAATAAAATTCTAAGTCAAATATGTACATTATAAATATTTTTTGGTTAATCTTATTGAAATAGTCATTATTATTTATACAGAAGCCGAATCTATAGTTTTTAGAATTTTTGTCAGTCTCGGCACGCATCACGAGAAAACCACCAGACAGATTTTGATGAAATTTGATATCTAGTTATACGGGTCAAACTATAAGACCAGTATAGTATTATATGATCTGTGATATAAGATACTTTTTACTGCAGGAAAATATCACAGGGACGAACTCAAGCAGAGCAAAGGTGACTGGCTAATATTTATTTATTTATTTATTTATCATTGGGAAACATACAGCGTATAGTTAATAAGATTTAGTTAAACACTTCTAAACAGTAGGTTTTTAAGTTCCTCGAAATTTATTTTGTTATTGTTTCTTTACACTAAAAACACTTATATATTATTTTTTAACGCCATGTAGTTAAATTTTAATTATATATAGTTCAATTTAGAGTAGAAGTTCACTTTAATAGTCACTTTTAAATACTTTTCAACAATTTTTGATTAGCGCATATGATTTACGTATACACTGCGCCGGGGCGCACACGCTAATATAGTATATAGATAAAACTTTAGAAACAATATAATTTTACTTTGTAGGGTTTCATTCAACATTAACATGTATAAATAATATTACATACTAGCGACTCACCCTCGCTTGGCTCGGGTTTGCCCCTAGCTTACTTCCACATACAAACTTTCATCCCTATTCTCACCCTCTTAAGGGATAATTTCCGAGATAAACACTATTTCACTAACTCACTTTTCATAAGATTTCAAAAAAATCTTAACTTAGTAAAAAAAAATTCCCTTAATTATCTTCTATACAAAACTGGTCCTGACAATATCAAACACAAAAACAAAGAATTATCCAATCTGGTGCAGTCGATCAGAAGTTATGCACATACATACATTTCGGTGATTCATTTTTATTTATATAGATTATGAGCCCAATTGAGGGAAGAGAAATAAAACAAATATTGGAGCAAACCAGATGTTATATTTGCAACATATTATTTACAATACATAAATTTTAAGAGTTGGAGTTGGGTCCACGACGACGGCCGAAGGTCTGGACAACATTGACAAATCTGAAACAATTTTAAATGACATTTTACATAAGTACATAATTAACATTAAAATAACAATGCAATAAACTACTATAGAAGTAACAACATCATCATTAGGTATATGTTTGTTAATATTCTGTCAAAATAGATTTATTTACCATGATATAATTAAGTAGTCTATATGTTTTTCCATTTGTACATATTTCTACATATATTTTAAGTCATTTAAGTGCCTCTTTACATCAATCGAAAAATCACTAGATACACAATCAGCGACAAAAGATGTCCTCACCGAATGAGTGCTTATTTGAACATGCTTTTAGTTTAAAAAATTTTGTGATAACAACTTTAAGTATTGCATTTGAGGTTTAATTTCCATTGTTGTATAAATATACAAATATTTATATTATAAACAGCAGAACCCGCTGCTTCGCTTGAGCTAAAACTATAATAAAATATCTAAAAAGGTACTTTCAAACAAAGTTTCATCCCCTATTTTACCACCTTATACAATGAATTTCGAAAAATGCGAAAGCATGTATGTATTTAATTTTATTAAAGAGCATTAATACAAAGTTTCAAGTAAATATGATCATAAATATTTTTTTGGATTGTATTATAACATGTTTTGCCGTGGGAATGAGATCATCTCCCGTGGTAAAAAGTAGCCTATGTCATTCTCCAGCCCTTCAAATATCTCGACACAAAAAAATCACGCCAATCCTACTCTTCATTTCAACGTGAAAGAAGGATAAAGAAACACACTTCCACATTTTTAATATTAGTAAGGATATATTATTTGAAATAAATTTCAACTAAAATAATTACCTAAACACAATTTGTGACAGTTTTAAGAGAACTTATATGGGATTGTGTATCTAGAACTTTTTTGATTGATGCCTCTTTATGATATTAATGCAAACTGTCATTTATTACAAGCTTTTTTTATTTATTTGATTTTATAGATTATAGAAATATTTTCAAAACATGTAATTTGGTAAAAGTTCCTTATAAAAACTATAAATTCACCTTCTGTTGTATTGGATCCTACGCTTGGCACGGCCAGTCTTCTTCTTTTTCTTTTGTTGTTTTTCAACCTTAGGTGTCTGCCCCTTTACCTTACCTGAAAATCAGATACAACTTGATCAATTTTTATAAAAAACTTCATTAGATTCTTAATAAAAATTTGACCATAGTCATAGTTAGGAAAGACATGGAAAACAACAATGTTGCCCCAAGGATGACCCAGGAGAGACGTGTTTGGAAAAAAATGATTAGGAGAGCCAACCCTAAATAAAGATGGGCCGAAAGGCCAGAAGAAGACGAAAAGTCGTAAAATTTTAATGTTTATTTTTAATAATATAAACTATATAAGATTATTTCTTTTATATATTTACATAAATTTATACTGATAAATAATATTTTCTTTCTAAAACTGAGTTCTAACTTTAAATTTCTAAATTTCTCTAGAAAATTAAGCAAACTTGTAATGATAATAACTTACCAGCACGAGCCAGGGAACCGTGCACTTTACCACCAAGCAATGGCACTGTTAGATCCAATTCTGTGGAAGTCAATTCAGATACTAGGAGACCATCATCGAGAGGAGACCCACATGCTGATAAAGTGATCTCTTCATTTCCAATGTCAGACAGGGCACAGATGCGCTCCTACAATAAGTGTTTTATAGAATGATAAAGTAATTAATATTCTGATAAGAGAAGCATAATAAGTGCCTATTTACTATCAATAAGTATTTTTACGACTTCAGAAGATTATTACATAAATCTTGGCTATAATTATTTAAATAATACCAAACAATGAACTTCATTAATTAAATACCAAAAGTAAAATTCAAACAAATACCTCATTAGAGGTTATGTTGCGGGGCAATAACATGAAATTTTTTGACAAGAATAAAAATGTTCTAAGTAATGAAAAATTTACCTTAATCTGAGCAATGGACTCTTCTCCATTGACATCAAGAATGTGGGTAGACTGTCCTCTGATGTGCAACTGCATCTTGAGGTTTCTGAAAGAATACCATGAACATCTTATTACGGCGTGGCCTTACTTCATTGATGAATAATTACATTTCGTAGAGTATACAGATAAATTAATAACACAATATCATGGTTTTACCAATAAAAGTCAATTTAAACAGTATTTGGTTAAATCAAATACATATACTCAATTGAATTATTTAAAAAAACAAAATTAAACTAACCTATCAGCTATGTCTGACAATCGAAAGAAACAATCATGGCCGAACAGGAACCGGATATCTCGAATTACTCGGATAAGCGTATAAGTTTTTTCTATTATTTATAATATCTATAAAATAGCATTACGCTTAAAAACCCTTAATATTTTTTTTTATTTTATATTAAATTATTATAGTTATAAAAATGTTAACAAAAATTAAAAAATAATTTTTAAATTATTCCGCTTTTTTTTATATAATTACATGTTTTATTGTATTGGAGATGAGCACTTTGGCGCACAAACACGAACAAAACAAAAAAACACTCACAAATTTTCTGCTACAAAATTTGTTGGTCACACCAAAGCAGTACTTTTCAAAGTGCTCGATTGTGCGTAGCGATGCTGTAGTTGAAAAATTCGCTTTAGTTCTAATATTAGTATACTGGAGAAGAAAACTGTCAATTAGTTACGCGTAGAAGGCGCCATTGTTACGTTTGTAACAAACATTTAAAAAACGAAAGCTGTGAAACATTATATTTGTCGTTTTTTTCGCGTTTTCATGTAAAGTTCAAAATCAACAGGCGATAATTGATAAATTAGAACTTTTATTGTTTCTGTTAAATCGAACTTCTAGACTATATATTACTTTACATAGTAGTCTAGAAACTACCACTAGAAAAATTTCCCGTTTTCCTGAGGAAGATTAATGAAAACTTTTGGGCAGAGGGCGCTGTGTGTTTATCACCTGTCAAAAGGTGTAAACTTAGAGTATACATAAGCTATAGAGCGCGCTCTAGCAAGTATGAACTGTAAGCACGGGTATGAACACGGGCAGTCTCAAAATGTCAAGGGCGACGCTATTAGTCACGAAAAGTCAATCGCGCTGACTGTTTCTCTCATCGGTATTTACTTGAATGTTGTAATCATGGTGAAATGTGCAGTTTCAAGCTGTAAAACTGATTCACGTAAGCAAACTAAAAGAAACAAAGATATTTCTTTTCATTGGTAAATACTATTTTAATCAGAAAACGCTGATTTTAACAAAATTACACATGCGTAAGCGGGTGTTGCGGGAGGCGTGCGGGCGGCTCGACACGTGCTTCCGCGCCCCCCGCTTCTTACGTACCCTCGTTCAACAAGCTAGAGCTAGTGTTGCACCACGTTGTACTACTCGAATATTTTGTATAAATTAAGAATATTATAAATTATGTTCATTTGTATTTGTAAAAAATAAAACCTTTAAATTTTAATGGCACCAAAGTACCTTACAATATTACTTAATTTTAATTTTAAACATTTTTATAATTTTAATAAGTTTTATAATTGCATGGAATATTAGAAAACTTTATTAATTTGTCAAGATGACTAATTTAGTGTTGTCATTATTATATTTATAAACATAAAAAAAAGAATTATTCAAGCCACATTATTGTTCTATGTGAAATTAAAAATATTTAAAATTTTAAAATTAATTAAAAATAATAATTACATTACGAATTTAAACGCGTGAATTCACCTTTAATTCCTGTAATTTTGAGTTTAAGTCCCGTAGTGTAATTATTATCTAATTATGGAACGTAAAAAGTTAAAAAGAATAATATATAATTTTAATTCAGTTTACTATTATTTAAAAATCTAAATATTAAGCAACACTATTACTGCATAGATTTACAAATGAAAGATATTAATTTGAAATACTATAATTTTAGATAATAAAGTCCATATGTGCGTGAATAAATGGTTATGTTAAATAGTTTATGTTAATGTACTGCTTTTTTAATTAAATTCTAAAAGTTTTACTAGGTGCATCACTATTTAACCGCTTCATCTACAAGTATGTATTGATAGGTGTGTATAGAACACCTGCTTACGTTTCGCTTAATGGACAATGAGGTGAATGAGCGATACGCGCGCTATATAGCATAAGCATACTCTGAGCTGCTATCAATATAAATGTATTTTTCATTATGTTGCAATTCAATGCTACCTAAAATTACTTACTATTTTTCATGAGAAGAAAAACAAGACACTAAATGAGTAATGTTATTATCATCAAAAAATCATATAAAAAGTTAACATCGAATTCAATGCTCTTTACATTTAGTTAGTTTAGTGAGCTAGTCGCCCGCGTGTGCAACATAGTTTTAAAAAAGATTTATTTCCAAATTCCAATTTCTTTAGTTTAAACTTTAAATTATATTCAAATTCCTGAACGTAGCCAATGTAATGTTGGTTATCCTGTCATTACACATATGTGCTCGTGATTGGTTATACAAAAGCGGTTGAAATTGACGAGTTGTGGTCCGATATAATGATTTTATCACATTTTATGAATAATATTTTGTGAAAGAATGATCAATTGGTCACTCGTTTCTGCGATATGAAATGGCCAAATAAAGTATTTACTGTAATATTTGTTATTGACCATGTTGACGAAACCAATTCGACAATTTCTGTTTATCCTCGTACATTTGGTAGTGACGATACTTGTTGCTGTCCAGAATGCATATCGCCGATACAGTGTTAAAAAGTCTAACTTACCTAAAGAACAAGTGACCAAAAGAGACATTCTTACTTTATTGGAAAATGTGTCTAATATGAAAAACAAGCTAAAGCATTTAGTGGTGTTGGCAGACAGCAATGTTCATACTATGAATGACTTGGCTCAGCTGGTCATTTGGAGTCTTGTTATTGGAGTACCATATATTAGTTTTCATGATATTACAGGTAAATATGAATTGTCTTGTTGTTCTGTTGAACAATTTGTAATTTACAAAAAATATTTTATTTTTGATAAAATGAAGCTATATTAAGTAAATTCATAACTAAAATAAATTCATATTGTTTTTTTTATAGGTAATTTAAAGAAAAGAGAAGAAGAATTATTTTTAGAAATAGAGAAAAACAAAAAAGGCATTCCAGGATGTATTAAATGGGCCAATAAACCTGATCTTAATGGTTATACAAATGGTATACAGTCCAACACAATCTTTGTAAATATATTTTCTTCTAATGATGGAAGGCCAAGAATATCAGAATGTATAAAACTCATAGCCAAAGGGGAACTTAAATGCGAGAAGAATTCTGAAGAGTTTACTGTGCAAGAGTTTGGTGATACTCTTCAACAAATAAATCCAGCAGTGCCAGATCCTGATTTGGTTTTGTACACTGGAACTTTATGTTGTACATTTGGTTTTTTACCTTGGCAAATAAGGCTCACAGAATTTGTACAGCTTTCTGTTGATAGTAATTTAAATATAAACAACTATTTAGGTGCTTTATATAAATATAATAAATGTGATCAGAGGTTTGGAAAATAAAATACCAAACCCTAGGCCTAAGTCATAGTAAATAATAATTTATATTGTGATTCATGAGGTGATTGATTTATAATGAAATAGAGCTTTTAAATTGTTATCATGATTAGTATAAAGACTATCATTCAATACTTTCTTGTCATGCATTCGAACTTCTGGTATGGTTTAATTTTTAAAATTCACCATTTTTTATTGCAGTGATGTGAAAGTAATCAAATTATGTCTCATGCAAGGAAACTATTTATTGTACAATATGAACATAATTGTAGATAGTTACATATTTGTAAAAATGAATATAAGTTATATGCTGATATATTTATTGCTTTAATTACATCCTGACCGCTTATTATGAATGATAAATTATCTTTATAGTTAAATATTTTCTCCTAACTTTATTGAACACTGAAATAATTAAATTCAGTATTCAGTGTAACTACACTACATTATTATGTACTTAACATACATGTGTAGAGGTAATAAAATGAAATAATATTTGTCAGTAATAAAATTTATTGGAATTATTACATACTAATGCAAATTAAATATACACTAAGTATTTACATCTGAAGCAATCTATCAGCCACAGGAACCTGTAAGGAAAATAAAAAGAGTAATATATCACAGTCTTTGTCACTCAGTCAAATAAGAATGCTCAATTTCACAATACTTATTGTAACACATGTATTTGACATATTTTTATAAAATTATAATAATATTAAATGTTAATATATTTTATAAGAATAGTATTACATTTTGGATGTATCAAGTTAAGCATTCTTAGTCAACAACTTCTATATAAATAGGGTGTGAGTTGAGATCCGATTTATTTTAACTTGTTTAAGGTAGCAATATGAAAGCATGTACGAACTAGAGGTCGATCACACGACAATTAGAAAATTTAAACTGTCTTCTTCACTGAAACACGATGACTACGATAAAATATACTGGAAGTTGAATAATTGAATATTATATCGACAAGGGTTGATGTTTGAGGTACACACAACTATTGAAAAATAATGAAAACATACCACCTGTGCGATTTGTAACCTGCTGTTCATCGGCGATGGCGGGAGTAGCTCTCGTGCCGGTCGTCCCTAGAGCGTTCATACCTATCGTATCTATCGTGTTTATCGTATTTGTCGTGTTCGCGCGTCGACCTATCGTAAGAAGACCTATCCCTATCGCGCGATCGCTTACGCCTACGAGATCTGTCTTCGGAGCGATCTCTACTTTTCCGTCGCCCGGAACGCGATTCGTAACTAATTGAACGGGAACGTTTCGAACGCCTCCTCGGCCGGTCGTCGTCCGAGTCGTCCCTATACTTGTCTTTGTGCGAGTACTCGCGGCTCCTGGACTTATGTTTGTCGTAGTATTCGTCCCGTTTCTTGGACTTGGTCTTTTCCGGTTTCTCGTACTCCTCTTGGTGCTTTGATCTGGAATAATGTTTGTCGGTCGGTTTGTATTTTTCCTTTTTGTGTTTCTTAGATTTCTTTTGTGATTCACTCGAGCTCGAGCTCTTGCGTTTGCGTTTTTTAGGTCGACTGTTCTCGACTTTTACAACTTCGGGTTCGCTCTCTGAAGACGATTTGCTTTGGCTGGATGACGAATCGTCTTCGGAGTCGCTTGAACTCGAATTTGTACTTTCTTTACTAGGTTTGTTAGATTTTTGGGGGCTTGGAGTATTATCATGCTTATTAGATTTCTTTGAATTCTCTTCCTGGATGGTATCTAGTTTTTTACCGTCAACTTTATCTGTTATTTTATTATTTAGTCTTTTATCTTTAGATGGTCGATGTTCGATTTTTTTCTCTGGTGTTTCACTCTCGACTGGCGGAGGCGTTGCCGACGATCCTAAATAATTAAAGGCAAGTAAATCATCGATAAACTTTTACGTATCGTTTCAAAATTTATTTAAACTTCAATAGTTGCTAAACAACAAAAAGGTTTTCTGAGAAAAGTATGTTAAGATTTAAATTTATAGATAAATAGTCCATTATGCTAAATACATTCACTTATCAAAATCAATAGATATGAAAATATAAATAAAATGATAGTTTAAAAATATATATTTTATAACTCACGTGATCTCCGTGGCCGCTCTGGCGTAATATTTGCCGGAGTGGCGACAACTTCTTCACTCTCTTTCAACTCTGCCTTTCGAACCTCTGCTTCAATCTCCCGCGATGTTCGTTCGAATTCTAACCTCTTGCGCTTTATAATTTCCTGGTGAGCAAATATTTTTAATTACACATTTTATTTATTAAATTTCATTATAAATGTTGAAAGTCATTTGTATTCAGCGTTATTATCATTAACGTCCCACTGCTGGGCACGGGTCTTCCTTCAGTACGAGGGGGATCAGGCCATAGTCTACCACGCTGGCCAAGTGCGGGTTGGCGGACTTCACATGTCTTTCGAAAACTTGCTAGGTTTTCTCAGACATGCAGGTTTCCTCACGATGTTTTCCTTCACCGTAAGACAAGTGGTAATCATGTTAGAAATTATTCGCACATGAAGATATCGAAGGTTCGAAACCCGGGATTTGAACCCGCTTCACTCGGTTTCCCAAGCGAGCGGGTTACTTACATACGTTACTGGGCTACCACTACCTTTGAAAGTCATTTATTTACCTAATATTGTAAAAACGCAACTGCCTCGGTGGTGTAGTGGCTAGCATGTACGGCTGCACACCCGGAGGTCCTGGGTTCGAGTCCCGGGTCGGGCCAAGTTTAATTATTGAGTCTTCCTAGTAAGTCTCAGTAACAGCCCGGAGTTGGGAAGTTGGCGGTGTTTCACCCCCGTGCCTCGGAGAGCACGTAAAGCCGTCGGTCCTGCGCCTTAACTCTCACTGGTCGTGTCGAGCACTCGTCCCACCGGAGTATGGGAGTGATAGGAATAGAGAGTGCACTTGTGTCTGCGCGTCATCATTGTAAAAACGAAAGACGACGCACCCGAGCGAATTGAAGGTAAGTCGAATCTATACTTGAACACATAAATACAGACGAACATGGAACCTCCTCCTTTTTGGAAATCGGTTATAGCCCATTTTACGCGAAAAATTGAAAATAAACGAGTTGTTCAATAAACAAAAATTCACCTCCTCTTTTCGGGTATAAATCGAAAAATATCGATCCTAAAAAAATGATGATAACCAAAATTGTAGGAAATTTAATTTCAAACGACTTTTGTAATAACTATTTTTCGTGTAAAATTGAAAATAAACGAGTTATTTAATAAATAACAATCAACCCTTAAATTCAAGATGGCGGATGACGCAACGGGAAATCTAAATTTAGCCTTCCAGAGACCAGACTTGATTGAGATAAGATTGTCTTATATTTGTATTATTTAAGTTAGGTAATATTTTTAGAGATGAAATAAATTTTAAAATCATTTTGTATATTATTACAAATTCTGTTCATTTAATTACTAATTAAGTATATTTGTAATTTTCTTTTTTGAAGTAAGTTCTATTTTAATTACTGAGAATTCTTTTAAGAATTAAGACCTTCGTAAATAATTTCGTCAAGTTTTTTATAACAGTTATACATATAATTATTAATTATATTCATATCTACATACTATTTTTATTCAAGAATTGAATTTATTTAAGATACCTATCTACTTTAAATATTTCATTTTTAAATCATGAACCGTCTTGAGAATTAAATTGCATTTTGATTAAGTGCCAGATATTGTTGAAAATTTTATCAGATTTTCTGGATCAAATACTATCAAATCTATAAAATCGCATTATTCTTATTTTAATCACAATTAAAAGTTACGACCGTAGGTTGCAGAAATACCTTTTAGCTTATATTGAATTTATTGGAAATCGAATGACATAAAATACATTTCTGAGTACCGAATGCGTATTTTATAGCACTTTACAGTAGTTGTTTAATGCAAAGAAAATGCAATAGACGAACTTTTCGGCCTAGTTATATTGAGTCAATACTCAAAATATTAAGTACCCAGTATAAGATATCATAGTCCAGTCAAATAAGGTCTGAAATCAAAATGTTGGCGGCACTCTATACTTGATATGATGATGATGTTCTCCTAGCCGATTCCGGCCACGGCGGCCAATCTCATTAAGACTATCCAACTACGCAGGAGATATTATAGTGCACAAGTGTACGCGCAGACACAACGTGCACTCCCTATTCCTGTCACTCTCATACTCCGGTGGGACGACTGCTCGACACGACCAGTGAGAGTGTCGGCGCAGGACCGACGGCTTTACGTGCTCTCCGAGGCACGGGGGTGAAACACCGCCAACTTCCCAACTCCGGGCTGTTACTGAGACTTACTATACAGAAAGACTCAATAACTAAATTTGACCCGACCCGGGACTCGAACCCAGGACCTCCGAGTGTGTAGCCGTACATACCAGCCACTACACCACCGAGGCAGTTCATTATACATTATACTTGATATAATGTAGTTTTAAATTATCAAAAATCTCAAAATTTACCAAGAAGCATCTTTTAAGGGGTACCTACTAAAAATACCGAAATATTAAGTAAATCTAAAATATATTTTTTTTGAAACCGTCCGATTTGGCGTGGAATGCCCCATATATTTTTTAATAATAAAAAAATCTATATCTCCAAAATTAAAGATTAGATTTTTTTAAGCAATTTAAAAAATAAAAATAACATTCGCATATTTGTCTACTACCTACGATTTTTTAAAATAGAGGGTAACATTTAAAAGTTGACGCCTACGATCATTCACATTTCACTTTCATTTCACTTTCACATTCACGCGTGAGGAGTCACAGACTAGAGCCGAGGTCTGTGCTCCTACACCTATCGACTAATTCATTGTATATGTCGTAGAAACATGAATGTAACGAAAAAACAAACATTTACATTTCTTAGATTTACGCGAATATTTGACATTAAAAGTATATCCTATTGGATTATGTCGCGGATTTATTTTGATTTCTGGTTTCCGAAGTTTCATAAATTATTGCTTAATATTTTAAATTTAAATAATAACAATCTAAATTAATATTTTAACTTTTTTTAATTATATACAAAACACTAATAGTGTTTCATTTTATATTATCTTAACAGTTTACGTTCAATTTAACTGTAACGGCTAACGGTTGCTTTAAAACGATAACTTACGCGAATGATTTTTCTTAGCATTAGAATAGAAAAGTTTTACTCTCTTCTTTTAAAGGAATACTAAATAAGTAGAAGATAAAATTCGATCACGTATAAATATTTATAAACCCTATATTAATTGATATAATCCCATTATTATAATATTATAAATGTGATGTTTGGATGGACGTTTGTTACACAATCACGCTAGTACGGCTGAACAGATCTGGATGAAATTTGGCACAGAGAGATATTATAGTCTGGAATAGCACATGGTTACTTTTTATCCCGGAAAGATTACGTTTCCCGTGGGATAATTTGTTTTTATTTTTCACTAGGGACGAACCCAAAGCGAAGCGAAGGTGAGTGGCTAGTATTATACATATAAATGAAAGTTCATAAAGATGTCAGGATGTTGGTTATTTAACCACGTTTAGTAGTTGATCGAATTGTGATTGAATTTGGCATAAAAATAGATTATATCTTAACACATACAATAATTCCTATACAGATTATATATTCACGTTATGCTCTAAATTTAACATTAGAGGGTGCTAGCCCGAAAAATGTGTTTAAAACACTCAAAAATACTCATTTAAACATCTGTATATATAACACAATCTTTCGGTTTTTGTTGTGGTTTTATTTTGGGTTTTTGCTTCTGACATTTCGAATGCTTGCAACATGGTCACGGAAGAGACTAAAAGGAGAATGCCCACCGTAGTATGGACTTTAGTTTCGCTTTCAAAAATTTTGTGCCATGATGATATTTACCACATTTTGTAGGTTCCTTAGTGTACATTTAATTTAAAAAAACGCTGCATCTCTAGCTCGACGGGTAATATGAAAAAAAAGTCACAACAAAAGTGGTTTTCTACCCTTCTTCATTCATTTTGTTTTTTATTTACATTTGAAGTTTTAACTATCTGTAAATGTTTTATTATGATCTGAATGCAAGTAAGTGAATGCTTTAGTTTACTCTAGATTATAAGAAAATAGAAAGAAAACAACAAAAAGCACTGACACAATAACAAACGAACTTATAAGGACGAAAGTAGGTTCGTCAGTAAAATGAAACAGATTCACATTTGACTTATTTGTCATCTTTCAAGTGAATGTCGCATTGTTGCCAGTTGTAGATCGATTAATCGATTCTGATTGACAAAACACTAAAACAGGATACTTTCAGATAGATTAATCAAATAAACTCATATTATTATCAAATAAAAATTGATTTTCTTTATTATTTAACATGTTATTATGAACTGCCAATTCGATATTTTAATAAAATAAATATAAATGTATCGATTATACTTTGGTGAGTCGATACGCTCGTACGAAAATGGCAATACTGAGAATTCAAATGTCAATAACAAAAAATATTTGGGAATTGCAAGTAAAACGGAAATGAATAAATTACTGCTTAATATGTGGATTTTTATCCGTCGAAGTTATGGCTAAGTATTTTACAATGGCTAGTGAAAATTAAAAACTTAGTTTTTAATATTAATTTGGTTTAGGCACAACGACGTGGAAAGAGGAAACCACGTATGGGCATTCCCCTTTTACGTGTAAGACAAAATGATACAATAATGATGAAAGAAAAGAGATCAAAGTACCTTATAATGCTTGTAATTTTAATGTTAAAAATAATTTTAACATTAAACGCGAATCGTTTAAAGTGTCTTCTTTACTTCTGTAATATAATTACCTGAAGTTGTTGATCGGAGACGTCGTTTGGTTCGTCCTCGTTGCTATCATCGCTGCTCTCGTACGCGCCGAGTCCTGCACATACATACATAGATAATATGGCGTTTAAAACTTATTTATTTTATTAGTATTACATAAATAAACTATTACATAATACTTGCTTATTATGTAACAGCAAAATTTATTTGCTAGTGTAATTTTGTAATTTAATTTCAAAAAATGTCTACAATAATTTATTACGTATCAAACTTGGCGTTTGAAATAATATATTTTAATTCTAAAGTAATATTGTAATTAAAATATAAAATATTCATAAAATGACAACATAGGTACTACTAATTCAGCAGGTACATGCATAAATTATGTACAAGGTAATAATATTTAGTGGGTTTTTTTTATAAAAATATATATGAATATACGTCATATTCAAGCAACTACATATACAATGTATATTTAATAAATAACTCTTTGTTTTCGACAACAATCAGGAAGTTAGATCAGAATCATCCGACACATTATTTATTGCTCAATAAAATAATATCAGACTTACATAATTTCCTTAATAATGTATTAAAACTCTTACACTTTATAAAATTAATTATTATTATATATTTAATCTTACCGATCGTATTCCATTAACCAGTTAATTTCCAATATTAATCAATAACGACATCGCTGAAATAAAGTCTCGTATACTCACAAAGTGTTTTTAAAAGAAACACTATTTGTTCAATTATATTTTTTTATTTCTTATTAATTCAACATTTTTTTAAATGAAATAATGTCGATATTAAAATGTGTCGATGGTAATAATGGTGAGAATAAAATTTATGATACGTTAATATTTGTTTTAGAAAATATCTATTCTAATATTATAAAGAGGAAAAATTTGATTTTTTTTGTTTGTTTGTTTGTTTATATCGAATAGGCTCTAAAACTACTGAACCGAGTTAGAGTTTGAGTTTTTATCCCGGAAATCATCCCTTAAGGGAATGAAATGGGGGTGAAAGTTTGTATGTCTAAGTTGCGTCCCACCTAGGGACGAACCCGAGCGAAGCAAGATTTTATCGAAAACAATCAATATATAAATCAAATAATAAAAGATAATATAGTGTTATTTCTTTTAAAAATTTTGATTGATTTTATTTTTATTATCTTATCTCTATTGCACAGAGAGTATAGTATGGAACAAATTTTACGATCGAAATAACATTTGCTTATCTTTATAAATTGTTTATCTTTCATACGTTTATATACATACATTGTTGTATCGTTACAAAAATGTTTAATGACAAAACCTTAACACATAACGCAACACAAAGCTACTGAATAGATTTTAATGAAACTTAACAATATAGCTCATATATGAGGATAACATATAGGCTACTTTTTATTCCAGAAAAATGTACGGTTCCCGCGGGATAGATTTGTTTTTATTTTTCTAGAGGCGAACCCGAGCGAAGGTGAGCCGCTGCCCGCTAGTAATTATAAATCATAATTTGATATCATGTTATACTGTTTTTGTGATGTGCACATTTATTGTATACGCCTAATATCTGGATTTTTAATATACTTATCTCAATTAATTTTAATAACGAGTAGGTAATATTAAAGAGGATATCAAAACAAAAAACATTATTTAATTCAACAAAAAGTCATATTATGCATTTGCATAACGTCAGGGAAATAACGATATACGTACGAACTTTACTTTTTTATGATGAAATATTGCTATAATTATTCATCATAAGTCAGGACGTTGTAGCTTGTAATATTAAGAGTTTAGTTCCCGACGCAAAAAACAAAATATTAATAGGTACATTTAATGAAGTTAAAATGCCAAGAGAGATATTTATAGATAGATATTTATTTTTGCTTTTCAGTTTAAGTTGTAAAGGTTCTCTAATTATTAACTTCCTCAGTCAGAGAGTACATATTATTATAGTAAATTTTTGTACCACATTACAATATATAGATGATAACAAAAATATTGTTGCTTTTGCGTTGTTTTAAGAATAAAAAGGGTTTAAAGTCGTGTAATTGAGTGTGAAATAATCGTTAAGTAATATAGATAGTACATACATACGTCATTGTACCTAATTACCGGGCAGTCATAACGTGACTGCGTGACAACGAGTCGAGTGCATTTGTAGTAAATTTTGGGCAATAATATTACCGTTTATCAAAATTAAAATCTTTCCAGCATTGTGAAAGAACAAGGTTACAATTTATCAAAAAACAAAATTTATTAGGCAATGGTTTTGAGTCCGTTGACGTCTTAACCTTAGCGCCGCCCCTGGGCATAGTAAAAAAATGCCAAATTTTGCATCAAATAGGTAAAGTTTCAATAATATAATAAATGATTTCAATTAATTAATATAATAAATGATTTCAATTTTTCGAAAAATGTACAACTTATATTTTTTAATTATTTTTTTTTTCGAACATAAAAAAAGCATTTTTGATAACGCGAAGAAAAAATTTTTTCCTACCCTCCGAATTTTACCACCCCTGAAAATTTGCCGCCCTGGGCAATAGCCCCAAATGCCCCTAGTGTAAATCTAGCGCTGATGCTAGTATTTATTGGTGATTCAAATAATAATAATGACTTATATTTTGTATCAAATATTTGCATTATAATTCTTCAATTTGCTACTGTTTGTTGACCAAAATAAATAAAAAGATGTTTGGGTTAAATTAGAATAGCATTGAATAATATAGCAGAATACAGCGCGTCAAATTTCACCACGAGAAGAATTATAAGAAATACAAGGATGAAATTTATTGAATAATATATTTTCAATATCCTTATACATATTATTGTAGTATGGAAACAAAAAGAATTAACGTTCAAGTTTTCATAGACCAAAGAGTCAAAGGGATGAGTGAAATAGACAGAGATATAGGGTTAACGAACGCGACAAAACTGTAATACATATGTAATAACATTTAAACCTTGTTGTTTAGTATATATTTATAGGTAGTACTTAGCTTCTACTCTATGTACGTGAAGTTCACATCTTAGAAGACATCATTTGTCTTATTGTAAACCCTAGAATATATATATTTAGGGTTTTTATAAACGTCAATTCAGCTCTTTTTAACGTCCCACTGCTGGGCACGGGCCTCCCTTCAGTACGAGGGGGATCAGGCCATAGTCCACCACGCTGGCCAAGTGCGGGCGGACTTCACATGTCTTTCGAAAACTTGCCAGGTTCTCTCAGACACCGTAAGACAAACGGTAACCACGTTGAAAATGATTCGCACATGAAAACATCAGAGGTGCAAGACCCGGGATTTGAACCCGCTTCACTCGGCTTCCCAAGCGAGCGCGTTACCACTAGGCTACCATTTGTATATCAGTTTAAACTTTAATAACATAAAAAAAAGAGAGAAAGAGGCAGCACTCACCGAGTCCGCTGGCGATGGACGCGAGCGCCTTGGACCTGCTCGCCTTCAACGCGTTGATTCGCGACGCTTTTACCATATAAATAAAAGCAAGATTATAATCAGTTTCTTATATATTTTTGTGTGTCGTGAAATCTGAAACGAAACTCGATTAGCCATTATTTGTGACAGTCGTCGCTGCTACGTTAAATGATACCTTGTGCGCTGTTATACCGCGCCAGCTCTTCTTGGCTCACCGTTTGGATCTCGTGGTCCGTCACTTCCAGCAGGATCTCTGTTAGCGACCGCCGTACTGCTATCATCTGTATTAACGAAGAAATGACGATTTAAATAAATATGTTGGAACATGAACACACAGCACCATCTAGTCCTACGGTCCATCTAGTCCTATGGTAAGCTACGAGCTAACTTTAAATACATACATATTATAAATATAAACACCCACGCCTGGAATACAAATATTCGTGCTCATTGCTCAAATGAATGCCTACAGCGGGACTCGAACCCGAACCGCTGGCGCAGCAATTAGGGTCACTACAAACTGAGCCAAACGTGTCGTCTAAACAAAAGAAAAGAAAATGAATTAACCGAAAAAGAATTTTACATAAGCAAAGCAGACATAAATCAACTGCATATAATTTTTATTCTGTAGCTTTGTGTGTGACAACAGGGGTTGTCAAGGCAAGGGCCTTTGAGAGGATTTTCGTTTAAATGGGTGTACTGTATGGATTTTATTACAAATACAAAACGAATCGAACATGTCCGAGTCTGACTCATACGTCGAGGGTTCCGTAGCAGGTATACATCCATAGAAGTTACAATATTTACGACATTAGAATGTAGCGCTGCAACTATCAATGTGACACATTGACTAAAAGGCACTGAGAAACATCTATTTAAATTTTTATTCACCTCTTAGTTACATGTATTGAGTGCCATCCATATTTTTTTATTTTTTTGTAATTTGACTAGAGTCTAGAGAATTGTCTAGCAGATTACATAAGATACATTTTCAGTATATATGTAAATATACCTACTAAATTTCTGCAATGTAGGTCTAATAGTCTTCGAGTAAAAAAGGCAGGGACTTACGGACATGGATAGGAACCAAAAAACACATCTTCTATGATATTAAAGATCAATAAGAAAAAACCCTACACTTTTACAATATCAAAACTGCCTTTATAATATAAAGAAGGCCCTAACTAACAATTTGGTCAAAAATGACTTAAACCCAGTATTGGAATCAGCAAAAAAAGGCTACTTGATAGTCTTACTCATAAAGCTCTAAATCTTACGATTCCGGAAATATCATAATCATTTTCATCGTAACTCAAAACCAGTAGTAATTTTGACGTAGTAGTAAGATAAATCTTCAAATATCTCTACATCAACTTTGACGAAGTTGCGGCCATCTTTTTTATGACGGCAGAATAAGTTTAAATATATAATACATTCCTGCACTTATTCCTTAGAGAGAAGATAATATCTTTAGAGGAGGCCTTTGTCGGAAGACAAGCTTGCAATAGGGGAATGATGTTTGCCGATCATAAAACTTATACATATTTTAAGATTAGTAGTAAAATACGAATTTGTTTATGGCATGTAG
Organism: Brenthis ino; assembly: GCA_921882275.1. Classification (NCBI taxonomy): domain Eukaryota; kingdom Metazoa; phylum Arthropoda; class Insecta; order Lepidoptera; family Nymphalidae; genus Brenthis; species Brenthis ino. The sequence goes on from OV170234.1 coordinate 17,451,780, forward strand.
TACTTTAAAGTGTTATTAGTTAATTTAAAACTTTGTGCAGTAATAAAGGCTTATTTTATTTTTATTTTATTATATTCCTGCACTGACCACTTCTTGCATAATCTCGTCACGCGTCTTCTTGAGCAGCGGCGACGCGTCCCCCTCCGCCGCCTCCGCGCCCGACTGCGAGCCCTCGGAGTCCGAGTCCTGGGACAAATACACAACACACACACACATAATAATTCTGCCTCTAATACTTTCCTAGATTTACGCGAATATTTGACATTATAAATAAAACTATCTTTTCGGATTCTCTCGTGAATTTATTTTGATTTTTGTTTCCCGACGTTTCGAATGCTTTACAGCAATCATGGTCATGGGGAGACTAAGGGACAAATTAAATTGTGGGCAAATTAGTGGGTAGGCTGTCTGTAACAACTATATAATGCCTTCGAAACTTCTAACACCTTAGTCTCCCCGTTAAAAAATATTAAAATAGTTAAAATTAAAGAGTACGTGTATGAATGTACACGCGTACACGCGCAAGAAGTAAAACTTCTGTAGGTTATCTATCGGTACTTTGTATGAAATTCAATTAATGTTTTAAATATGGTATGGTATGGTATGGTATGTTCGGGCTGTTTTCCGCAACTCGACGACTATGCGCCTATTTTGCGTGTAATGTTTTAAATAATTAGGATAGGTGAGATACTAAAAATATACGCATTTTAGGCATAACACAATTATATATTAATAGAATAGAATAAGAAAAGAATATAATATTATATATCATATTTTGTCAGACAATAACAACTGTTACCATGGCAACAAACATACATAAATTTTTCGTAACGCATTCACCACCTAACCCCCAAGTAAAGCGTGCGTAAAGAAGTTTTACTTCAAAAATAAGAACTAAATATGCTTGAACTATTGATCTAGCATTATGATGATGATTATGATATTATATCTGTAGGCGATTTTTATATTATATTTTTTTAAATTTGCACTTACAAATTTGCTCTTCGCAGGCAGCATCGGTTGCCCGCCCGCCTCAGCTCTTAACCTCTCCAACTCTTCTTCCTCTAACCTCTTCTTCTCTAACTCCGCCTCTTCTCGTGCCTTCTTCTCTTGTTCCCGCTCTATTGCTTTCTGCTTTTCTCGTTCCATTTTCTCTAAACCTGTAATGATAAAATAGGTATTACAATTTCCATAGATTTTTAATTTTTTTAGGGTTTCGTATCGAACGGTCGAAACTAAACCCAAACAATAAACTAGCAAAAACTAAAAATATACGGAACTCTCCAAGAAGCATGTTGTTTTTGTTGTATTGTAAACTCAATATAACATACAAGAAACACATTTTGTGTAATTATAGTATAGGCCTTAAAGTGGCCAAGTGTGATTTAGACCTACTATAAAACTATTATTTTAAACCAATATACATTCGTAGACAATCGATAAATAGGAACAAAACATGTTATATGTATGATTGAATTAAAATAAACTGAAAGTTGTTGTGTTGTTCTTACCTTCTCGAATCCACGCAGGTAGTTGCCGTCTCTTGGCGGCGTCTATAGTCGACGTCGCCATTGGAGTGGGCATTACTATAGGTTCTATGACTGGCGGGATCATTGGGGGTTTTTCTCTGGAACAAGCCATGCTTAAATAAAACGTAACATTAATATTTTATTAAGTTTTCATATCTGGAAACAATACATATACAAACGGTAATAATACTACTTATTAGTACAATTTTATCTATCTATATAAATAAAAATGAATCACCGAAATGTATGTATATACACGCATAACTTCCGATCGACTGCAAAAATTAGAAAATTCTTTTTTTTTGTGTTTGTTGTTGTCAGGACAAGTTTTGTATAGAAGAAAATTAAAAGAAAATATATTTTTTTACTAAAATAAGTTTTTTTAAATCTCATGATATGAAAAGTGAGTAAATGAAATAATTTTTATCCCGGAAATAAGGGGGTGACAATGGGGATGAAAGTTTGTATGGGGAAGCAAGCTAAGGACGAACCCGAGCGAAGCGTAGTTTATGGGCGAAGAAAAGACAGAATTAATTTCGGATACCTAGCTTGGTTTTACAATAGGGGTTTTTATATTACGTTGTCGTTATTAGAATTTATTTTAAAGTAACGATTACTCCTCGTTTAGCTTACGCTTCTGCTTCCACTTACAACCTATGGGAATCATTTTATTTGCAATAAAAGAGAATTTTTGGTCTATAAACTATGTCTATCCAAAAAATTATGAATGGACTAACCACTCTTCTCGATTTAGCGACTTCTTTCTATCTTTGAAAGCGATGTGCAAGCAATATAAATATAAACAAGTTATATTTTCTATTAACGACTAACCCTCGCTTCGCCCTGGTACTAGGTACGTATTAATTTTTTTGAGCGGAACCCTAATTCTTTTAAAAAGTAGCTTAAGTTACTCCTTATAACATCAGTTATCTGCCAGTGAAAATCAGGTCAAAATTAGTCCAGCCGTATCGGAGATTAGCCGTAACAAACAAACAAACAAAAAATTGTATTTTTCTTATAAGTACCGATATAATTTCATATGCATTTAGTAAAAAGCTGTTATTTTGACATTACAAACAGACACTTCAATTTTATTTATCTATATAGATTATTATTATCGACAAATCCAAAAATATTATTTGAACAACGTAAATCTAAATACAAAAGCGCGTGTAGCCTTAATCTGTATGTAACGTACGTACTATAAGTCGACATTAAGCGATATTTATATTGGCATTCGTTTAGATCGTTCATAATAACAATTTCACAGTGTCGACAAAGACCTGTCTGTCGTGCGGAGGCTTCATTGCTTCAATTAGCATACATAATATAATGGAGTTAATTTTACAGCTCGGAACTCTGACGTTATTTGTAGTGTCTTACGTTATTTAAAAACAATTTTTTTTCTATCTTATTCTAAAAAGTAAAAAAAAATACTGCCTAAAATTTCGACAAAACACATAATATTACGGTTTCTCCTTCCCTCAGTAAAGCAAATAATTTATGTTGTTTCTGAATATCTATAAATGTCAAATCCATACCTATAAATTTTATAGTTTTAAGTTTTTATATTAAAAGCATTATGGCACTGAATCACTATTGTGTTAATTTAATCACACATCAAACCGATTGTATTGAATAAAGATCATAAAATAATACAAAACATGAAGTAAAACCGTTCTCTAAAATTGGTTCACTAAATAGTTCAAATTAATTATATAATGCAGATGTACATATAATAACTAATAAGGTATTTACCTTTGTGATCTACTCCTGGTAGGTTTGCCATCTCTATTCTTGCTCTTGGAGCGCCTCTCGCGACTGCGGCCGCTCCTATCGTTTTCCGCTTGGGGAGCTGTCCAATACCCGTGTTGGAAGGTGGGGCCTGACACCGTTCCCGTAGAATATCTGGAATTATTATACTAACTTTATATACTCTGCATTGATTCTATTTGTTAAGGTTTCGTAGCCAAAAGATAAAAACGGAACCCATTTTTTTTTCTCATATATTATATTTCTATTATAACGGAGAAGTTTCCTGATGTTGATAATACCATATTTAACGCAATGAAATTATAATATAAATCAAAACTAATAAATCAGCCTTTTTTTTTTAAATCTATAAATCAATCATTTATGATTGAGAAATTAATTCGGTGGTTCAGGTCGTGTGCGTCACGAAATTGTTTTTACAAGCGCAACTTTAAAGTTTCATAAACTTTTTCGTTTGCTGGGATATTTTAATAATTCTTTCATATTTTTGTTATTATAATGAAGCAGAATGGTAAACATTTTATTTTACTTTTAACATAATAAAAATATTATGTTGTATGTTACGGAACCCTTGGTATGCGAGTCAAACTTGTACTTTCCCAATTTCTTATGGACACCACTTATATTCGACATAGTAAGTCCTACAATAAAGACGAATCAAATGATATTATATCACATCTTAAAATATGTCAAACCGGTTAGGTTACACATAGCTGGTTTAAAATATAGACAAATACATAGACTTTACTCATTAACAATGACAAAGACATTACCCACATTCGGCAGTGGGGTTACAGTTATTCTGGGGAACGGTAGTGAAATAAATCATAATGTTTGTAAATATGTAAACATACCTACAATATACAATTAACCCCTCCACGACCGCGGACAGTTAACAATAGATTTCTCAGTTTAATTAATTTCTTAGAAATTTACCTGGAGGTGATATTATACCTATATTAATTTTTGTAAAACTGACTGAACAAACTTTTAGTCAATCATTTATTATTAATTATTACCATAATAATGGACATTAACCTGCAATTCATTTCTAGTAGTTTTTTTTCAAATCTTATAAATATTACTGTGAAGTTTCACCAAAATCCGTTCAGTAGTTTTTGCGTGAACGAGTAAAAAACATCAATCCATCCACTCTCACAAACTTTCGCGTTTATAATATTACTAGCAGAACCCGCGGCTTAGCTCACGCTAAAACTACAAAAAAAAAACTAAAAACCTAGGTTTCATAGAAAGTTTCATCCCTTTTTTTACCCCCTTATAGGATAAATTTCGAAAAATGCTAAAACACGTATTTATTTATTTGTATTGAAGAGCATTTATACCGAATTTCAAGTAATTCTGATGAAAAATAAATTTTTGGATTGTATTATGACGTGTTTTCCCGTGGGAATGAGATGATCTCCCGGGATAAAAAGTATGAAAAGTCTATAGCACTCTCCAGCTCTCCAACTATCTTCACACCAAAAATTACGCTAATCCGTCATTCCGTTTCGACGTGAAAGACAACCAAACAAACACACTAACAAACACACTGACCTTTATAATATTAGTATGGATGCAATAGGATTAACAAACAAGGGTCATACAATTTAATTTAGTTTCTAGTGCATAGGAAATTTTGCAGATTCACCATCTAGCAGACAAAGTGCAGTATCAAAGTCTCTTAAGTGTAGATTGAACAAGCCATCACTAATTGGGGATACTTGAGCCATCGTGTTAAGCAGACTTTTGTTTCAGTTAAGTATTGAACTATTCAAAATACATATATAGTAATTAAAGTAGCATTGTTTCAGTATACACATATTTTAGACAGCTAATGTTTGAAAAGCATCTTCAATTAAGATATTCATAACTGTGGCAAATAAACATTAAAGTATCTAATAAAATACTATTTTTTTAAATGTATAAAAAGCATTACTATATTATTATAATGAAGCAGAAGGGTAACTATTATATTTTACTTTTAACGTAAATAAATATGATACATGCAACTTATACATATTTATTTTATTTCACTGCATTTCATTATAGTAGTACCCAAGCAAAAATCTAACATCCAGCTTTCTGCATGACATGTGCCTAGTGCACTATTAAGTAATGTGATTGATGACATAAAGCATGTATATTTTCAAAGAATTTGCTTTATCTACTTTATGTGAAAAACTTTAATCTTATTTGGTGTCATGTAATAAGATTAAACGGTTTATTGAAATGCTGAACAAATTATGTATGTATACATTATTATGTTACAGTCAGAACTATTTCTTAGTCAAAATTACTTTTGACTAACGAGTTTCATCAAAAGTAGTTTTAACTGCAGGCCTTGGTCAATAGCAGTTTTGATTATCATATCATATGGTAAAAACTATTTATATAAACCACTAGAACTTTTAGAAAAAAAAATGCCTGCAGTCAAAACTACTTTTGACCAACCTCTTTAAACAAAAGCAGTTTGGACTAAAAAATGGTTTTGATTGTAACATAATTATGTATGTATGTATATATTTTCTGAATATACTCCACAGTATCTATATAAAAGTTACATTTTAATTTATATAATAAGCAAGCAAAGCTAGATTAAATGCAGTGAATCTAAAATTCATACAATTAGGCCTGTGAAACTAACATTAAAAATAAAGAATACATTATCTATACTATATCATTGTATATTATGTATCTGTAAATAAAATTGAAGTGTCTGTTTGTAATGTTAAAATAACAGCTTTTTACTAAATGCAAATGTAATTATATAGTACTTGTAAGAAAAACTCAATTTTTAAATTTTTGTCTGTCTGTTTGTTCCAGCTAATCTCCAAAATGGTTGGACCGATTTTAACGGATCTTTCATTGGCAGATAGCTGATGTTATAAGGAACTTAAAATACTTTTATTCTAGAAAAAGTATTAAAATGTACCTACACACAGAAACGATGCAAGGGTAAGTCACTAGTCTATACAGATAAATAAGATTGAAGTGTCTAATTCAATTAAAGTGTTAGAGAATTATAAAGTTGTTAGTTCTTAATACTTCAAAAGCAATGAACGCTCAAAAACAACAAAAAAGAAATGATCAAACACTCAACTTTCTGTAGTTCATTTTTTTGTTGTAATCATTTTCAACTTTTATACTTACCATTTTCAAACTAGGTCAAAGCATACTTATGTTAAACTGTATATGAATTGATATGAGGGGTATTGTATTCAGAACAGAGCAGAGTATTTTATATAAGCTGCAGAACAAAAGGCACTCGACAATCTCTATAACATTTATTGTGGCATTTTAAGACAGGATTTAATATATTGTATCTATCAAACTTTTTTTTAAAAACCTGCTCATATGGTAACTACGCATTGAATGTTCTTTTCTTTTTAATATATTATAGAATATGATTATGGTTATGATTCTAATAAATGCACAATTTATCCTCACTTTGTTCAGGTGCATCCCTATGTGCCTAACAGTAATATGTTGCGCCAGGTCATACTCTGTTTGTATACCAAAATTTGATCCAAGCAAGCAAGCACCATTATACATGCTGCCATGCATATAAACATACACATATAAAGCAGTAGTCCTATTATAAGATTAAATTGGAATACAAATATCACAAAAAATATAGACTATGTATTACAAAAACTCACCCAGGTAAAGGAGCAGTTCCTTCTGGTACAGGGTATCCATCCATAATCGGTGCCATAGCAATTGCTGGATCTCCACCCAACTTTGGATCCACGGGGCCTGCCCCTGGCCAGCCCCATCCTTCAGTAAAATATTCACAATTAACATTGTTTTTACTTTTTATAAAAAAAAAACAACCAAAAACAGTGTTATTGTATCAAGATATTTTGGTAAGAATTTTCTTTTGTTAATTGTATGGCTTTACAAGCTCTTACTATACTGATAAATAAGTAGGTACATATAAGCTTTTAGGCAATATTTATGAATTACTTAGATAGTGCCAGAAAAATATATTTTTAACAAGTCTGAGTAAAAATTATAAAATTAATGACTTTCATACCCCATTGGTTCCAAGAGCCTCCCCAAGTATTTGGTGATGCACTCCAATCTGGATCAGGAGTGACAGGTGCTTCACAATTAGCGTCCGGGTTTTCTACTTCCATGGGCGCTTCGCCCTCTTCTACGTCGGGCTTCGCTGGTGGTCCAGTGACAACAGCAGCTTCTTTCATGGCAATCCATTGTTGTGCTAGCGCAGCCCAATCTACTTGACTAGAATCTATATTTTGATATGCAGTGGGGTTTAAGGCCCATTGTGTGGGATATGCAGCATTTGCGGCATCTTTCCCAGAAAACATTGTTTAAAATTTCTAGTTATTTACATGCACTTTTATAATTTATTTATGATTGACGATTCTATTTACATTAAATATTTGTAAAAAGAACTGTTGAATACAACATAATCACAGAAAAAATGTTTAAAGCAATCTATATTCTTTAACCACACTCTTCAATACAGAGCTTTTTTTATTTTTAGTGCATAGATTAAAAATAATAAGACAGTTTGATTCTATAGATAAAAAAGTTATAGACTATATATGACGAAAATTTTATGTGGAAAAGTAAATAACAAAAATAAATTACTTTATCTTTATGAAATGTTACATTTATAATATAATTTTTAATCATAAATATTAACAAAATATCTGAAAAAAACCACTGAGGTTTTAGTTAAACTAAATATGTAGTTCAGCTACTCAACACTAGATGGCAGCGTAACTAAGAGTTAGTAATTCAGTTCTTTTGAATAGTGAAAAATATTTTTATAAAGTTTCTGTTTTAATGTTATTATACTCTACAGAATATACATATAAGTCTCTGATTACTTCGATTCGCATCTATCTGTGTGTCTGTTTATATCCGTTGATATGGGTTTCATTAGGAAAATACTTCATCAGTAGAGATCAGCATAAATATGGAAATTTATATATTCTAATTTACAAAAACTTTTTAAGCAAATAAGCACTACATAATGGGTTACAATCTAGTTTGCAGTCTTTTTATAAAAATGTCTGGTATTACTAGTAAGTAGTTATTAAATAAAACTATATTTTCGGAGATACTCTCCCGTGACGATGATTGCTGTAAAGCATTCGAAACGTCGGGAACCAAAAATCCAAATAAATCCGCGAAAAAATCCGAAAATATGGTTTTATTTAAAATGTCAAATATTCGCGTAAATCTAAGAAAGTATTAAGTAATTATTAATCAGACTAAAAGAACAAGAGTGTCTAAATATTATTTATCTGTGTCGTAGGCCGTTTACGTGACGTAGACTACTTTTTATATCGAAAAGAAAAAAGCTTCAGCAGAATAAAAAAATAACATGATGGGTGATTGTAATGAAAACTTTACTAGAAATGGATATCGTTGGGTAACGATGACAACACCTTAACACGTGCACCAACTTACGGGCGGAGGTTAGTTTATAATAGTATGGTAATTAATAACGGAATAAAATGGAGTTTAGAGTTTATTTTAAAATTTTTATGGGGTTGGATTTGACTGTATGCCTAAGCTGCACTAGAATGAAATGAAGAAGACACAGAGCAGCTTTCATATGGCATTATAAGTATATTAAAATCAAATACGCAGAGACGTAGTCAGTAGACATCCTGATTAGTCCAATTAAAAAATAATAATATAATTATAATGTATGCCGACTGATTTAGTTAGTCGTCTAGTAATATATAATAGATTTAATTATTTTAATTTAGTGTTCTCTCATTTAAAGTCTTGATATTTATTACTAACTAGCATTGCCCGCGGCTCCGCCCGCGTTCAGATGACCAAACCCAAATTGTTAGGTTTTATATATTAATATACTCTTACAATGCAGTTTTTGTATTTTTTCTCAGAAATGAGATATTTTCCCGCGGTAAAAAATATTCTGTATGTTGACCCGGATAACCAGCTATCACCATACCAAATTTCATCAAAATCCCTCCAGTGGTTTTTCTGTGATGCGGTCACAAACAGACAGACAAAAATTCTAAAAACTATAGATTCGGCTTCTGTATCGATAATAATGTTTCTTTCAATAAGATTTTCCAAAAAACATTTAATGTACAGATTCGGCTTAGTTACAATTTTATTATATGTATAGATCATTCTTTAAATTTATATATCTATATCACTGATTACATAACTTCAGGTGAAAAACTTCGTAGTTTCAGATTTTAAAGTTTGCTATTCGATGTAGATTGTAAAGCAAGTCTTAAAAACAAACAATCGTTATACCTTTCAATATTTATTTCATATAATGCACACATATACAAAAATAAAACAGATCTCTTATTTAAAATATTAATTTATTATCCAGTTCTCACACCATTGCAGTCATTCGCAAGCATAAATTTATTCTCTCCATAGCATTCACACTCCTCTTATATTAATTTAGACAGCTTTATCACATCTTTAAAGTGACGAACATTGTAAACTTAACCTATCACTATGAACACGTACACAACAAAAGTCTTTTTATAAACACTAAATTTAACTTAAAGCTAATAATGGTTCTTCAGGATCATGTTTTAAATTAAGGTATTTGGAATTGCTCTTTTTCCACTGTTCTTTTTTATGTAGAGACTTTTGTTTTGTCATTTCCAATTTCACTTTAGCTTTCGATTGTTTCTTTGGCGAGCTCAATTCGTCGAGCTGTTCTAATGTTTCAATTATGTTTTTAGGTTTGCTTGCTACGTTTCTCGTTTCTTCACTGATTTCATCAAGAGTGCCGTTTTTGTTTGCATACACTACAACATAATGAGAGTAGGCCGTATTCGAAGGTGCGTTTATGTCGGCGAAATCTCTGAAATTAGCAAACTGGTCTTGATTGTAATTGGGGCGTGGGTTGGCAATGTAACCGACGTTCAGGGATGGTCTTCCATGGCCGTTGTTATAGTAAGAATCATAATTATCGCCATATTCTCCATCTTCTTCGTTTTGTGCGAAGAAAGTCCCTCCTCTAATAATACCAAAATTTCCAGATCCCAAAACGCTAGAGCTTGCATCTACTAACGGCTCTGAGGCGGGAGCGCTTTGTTTTCCAAAGCCTTCGTAAGGTTTGTAGCCGCCGAAAAGAGGATAATTTAATAACGATCTGTATGAGCTAGGCCGTTGACTGTAGGCTCTTTCTTGACTATCGAAGTCTATTCGGAAATTATTAGACTGTCGTGGTTCAAACAGATTAGCGAATGATGGAAAGAATGTTTGCGAGTCACCAATAACTTCAATGGAGTGATCGGTTTGATCAGCGGCTCCTGTAGTGTCGCCGGCTGCGCGATGGAGACTAGGTGGTGCTGCCACTGCTTCTGATATGATTTCTGACGATTCTGCTTTAAGGTCTGTGTCATCTGGAAAAACGAAAGAAGATTGATATAGGTGATCACCATAAATATTGTTTTGAAAAAAAGAAACGAGTAATCAATTGAAATATATTATTGATATAATTTTGTATCAAAAATATGTATTATATTCTTAAATAATTTTTTAGAGTTAGATAGAATAATACATTTAATTTATATGATTTCAAAGAAAAAGGTTTGAAATCGTAGTGTAGGTACTACCCACAATACGATTTTATTGCATTTTCGTCAAGTTAATTATGCAGTAGGCAACATTACGTTAATTATACTTGTAAATGAAATTTTACAGTTCGTAGGCGTATAAGTGATGTGAAGCATGAATAACATTGGAATTGTCTTTTAATGACAGGCATATACCGATTATATGTATGCATACATATGTATGTATGTATGTGTTTGGTACTTATAGGTTTCAAGTGCGAGTGAACTAAGAAGTCGTATCAAGTACGTTCTTCCTGTTCGAATAAGTAATGTTATGTGAGGTAATAGAGGAAAGCTAACGTGAGATAATTTCCGTGTTTGTTTTGTTTGGAAATACTGTCAAGTCTTGATTTTGTGGTTTCTACAAAGTATATAGTTGCAATATTATAAATGTTGAAAATAACGTTGCTTGTGGTATATTTTTAGTAACGATACGTAGACTGGAGACCAACTTTTTTAAGCTTAAAAAAGAAAATGTCTTCTTTGGTAATTAAGCAAATAAATATTGCACATTACATTATAAATATGTATTCGATTTTTTAAAATCTAAACAAGTATTCATAGAAATTACTAAACATCTGAAGCTACGATTTCTAACTTCTAATTTCTTGCTAAATGTGAAATATGAGTAAATTTGTTATAACACAATTAAATACGACTAGAACCATGTCTGAGGGGTTTCAAAGTTATTTAAAGTTATTTTTTTTCTTAAGAATGTTATAATTATTCATACTATTACGTGATTTGGTTACATATGTACATAAGTACATTTGTCGTACTTTCCGGCCGACTGGCGAGACGATTTGTGGAGAAAACGAACATTATGTCACATAAGTGAAATGCACTCGATATATTACCTATAATGATTTCTTGATTACTATACCTTAGCCGTATGACCGAGTTTTGCCTTAGTAGGTCGTTTTAGTGATTACCTTTAATGATAAGTACTACCTATTTTTTCTAATTTTATTTTACATTATTAATTGTCAACATTTTAAGTTTTATCACAAATGTTCTAGTGTTTACTAAAATGTCTAAGGCTTTGTTAATAGCTGCAAAAGTTTATTGGCTTGAAACTACGCCAAAAGTCTCTAATCAGTAGGTGACACTGTTGTGAGGAAGGTTTCATCGCCACTTACATAAAAAGCTATAAGTTATGTGACAATATATTTCGATAAAATTCATTGGATGTCTTTCTAACCCGAGTCACCTTCGACCTACTATCATAATCACTTAAATATTTACATTTTTCTTTAAAAACGACTTAATTTCGACATGGTGTCGTAGGTCAGGAGAAAGCTTAGGTTAGCTTGGAATGAAGATTGGTCTAACGTATTTCAAATACGTGACCACACTGTACAATTATAAAATTTTGATCACGTATTCAAGGAATCACTGTTATGGCTAATTGGCTGATGTAATATACTGAATATTTTGTATTTTAAATGTTATTTCAAGGAAATTTTATATTACAGAATCTTTTTGACCAAATAGTTCGAATTTGTTTATATACAATAAATTTATTCAAAATTAGACGATAACATCTAATAAGACTCAATTGCGCAAATACTAAATTATTCTCTTATTAAAGGAATTTGCATCATCTAAGAACTACCAATCCGCCAATCCCTCTGTCTTTGCAGAATAATATACAATTACGCTGCAAAGTATGACGTACAGCTTACAGAGCAAAGGTCGGATAACTTTAATGAGGGAGATTCAATCATACGTTCTACGATTTAAAAGTTTTTCGATTTATCATTATTCAATAATGTTACAAATATATTTTTCTTAATATTATTTTATTGAAAATTGAAAAATATAAATTGGGATTTAAATAAATTTTGTTTTGATTAGTAGACTAAGTGCATAAAATTAACAGAGTCGCTATTGTTTATAGATTGTTTCATATTATATTGTCGTCTTTATTCTATAAATCAAAGTTCTTCCCATCTCTTTATTTATACACAAAACATATTAACAAATTTGACTACAGTTTTCACGTACATTACTTTGTTTAATTATGAATCATTGAAAAATAATTGAACAGACTTTAATGGGATGTTTTTATTATATTTATAAGTATGTTTTGAAATAATGGTGTAAAATACAACAAAAATGAAAGCGGTTTTTCTAAAAAAGTCTAAGTGGGACATCTGTAACAAAAATATTTTTGTTACTTGTTTTGAACTAGTTAAGTGAGGGAAAACTAGGTTTAGATCATAAATTGCAGAATTATGTTGTTATGGCAGTAGAAATGAGTTACAAAGATTGTATACATGATGATTATGAAATTTATGTAAAATATTTTTTTAAAATTAACAGATGTTATTATAAAAACAGTTAAATAAGCCTAATAATAGAGTAATAATAAAAAATACGAATTGTTATTTTTATATAATAAGAGATTTTATAAAAAGCTTAGATTTATTAGTATGAGTAATATTCGAATATTTAATATCTCCACATAATTATTATATGTAGTAGAAGGCAGTTATTTTCTAAGTAATCGCTTCCTCCTTAAGAATTGCACTGTTTTCCTGACAGCCTCGGGCTAACAACAGGTATTGTGCTCAATACAAGTAAATTATTATCTTGTATCCGCTACCTCGTCGGACTAAATACGGGTTGTATTTAAATATCTTTCAAAAGTACCATTAAAATTTACTCAGGTTAATTGTTTTTGGAAAATAATATATTTTATGTAACAATTAAGTTTTTGACGCGTAATTTATTAATGGCGTTACATGATTTTCGATTAAAAATAAATGGCACAAGTTCTTTAACGTATATGAATTTGTGAGTAAATCGAGCTATTAAAATATAAATGACTAAGAGAAGGCGCCCTAAGTATTATGTTAATTTTTACCTGTTTTAAGGATAATAATTTTTATGCACTATGTTTTAAATGAAACCATTTTTAAATTATTTTAGCAGATTTGTTTAGATTTCGTTCCCCAAGTTTCGAATGATTTACAGCAAACATGGTTGAGGGAGAGGCCGAAATATACATATTATGTACTTAGTTTTATTTAAAATCTCACATATCCATGTAAATTTAATGAAAAAATTATAATATTGGCCACACGTTCAGCTATCAATCTTTATCTACTTTATAGGTATATTTGGCAAGTAACTATTACTTAATAGCCCATCTGCAAAAATAGCCTACTGACGAAATCTGGAGCGTGTCATCGATTGCGTAGAGATGTCAGCGTAATGGCACGTAATGTTTCCGACATACGAGTACGTTATTCAGTACAGACGAAGCTTTCGCCACCTCATAAAGCTTAGGATAGATAGTTTAGAAAGCTTCTTTATAATTTTTAATAGATACTAGGTATGTTAAAGTAATTTTATTTTATTCCCAATCGATCTTTTTTTATTATATGCAATTTTTTTTAACGTTCCATCGCTGGGCACGGGCTTCTTTTCAATACAAGGGCGATCAGGCCCCAGTCCACCACGCTGGTCAAATTCGGGTTAGCGGACTTCACATGTCTTTCTAAAATTTGCAATATTCTTTCAGACATGCAGGTTACTTTACGATGGTTTCCTCCAACGTAAGACAAGTGGTAATCAATGGAAATTTATTATAAGTAAAATTTCCCATTGCGAAGTTTTTTAATATTTTACAATTATCATGTGCAATGTACAGCAATGTTACTAGGAATAAAAAGATGTACCTACCTATAAATGATAAATAAGAGTATTTTCTCGTATAATTATGTAATTGGGAATGAAAAAGCTTTGCTTATCTCGTACGAAGTTATTGTCACTGATGACATATTTAGTAATAGGTAAAAAAAACTAGAGTAAAAAGTAGAACTATTATTTTATTTTAAAATCATATTTTTATATATAGATAGGGTAGACTATAAATCCGCTGAACCGATTTAGATGAAGTTTAGTATGAAGATAGTTTGAGACCCTGGGAAGGACACAGAATAGTCTTTATCTCGGAAATCTTCACTTAAGGGCGTGAAAAGGGGGATGAAAGGTTAAATCAGAAATCAATCATTTCTCAAGTAAGGAATATAAAACTCATCATGCCTATGTATGTATATATATGTACATTATATATTGTCTAATAATATAAGTAAATATAATCATACTATATAGTCTATCTTTCCATACTAATCGTTAAAACGTATCTTGTAAACGCAAGTTTTATATAAATGGCTAAATATTATTGTTTGTGACAAAATTTTACCTTACTGTAGTCTCGATTTTTATGATCTATTTTAGGCTGGTTATTTATATTTTTTTTGAGCGGAACTCTAATTCTTTTTCTAAAATAAAAGTAGCCTATGTTACTCACTATAACATCAGTTATCTTCCAGTGAAAGTCCCGTCAAAATCAGTCCAGCCATTTTAGAGATTATCCGGAACAAATAGACAGACAGACAGACACAAAAATTTAAAAAAATGAATTTTTACCTTATGTACCGTATATAACTTCATATGCATTTAGTAAAACGCTGTTATTTTGACATTACAAACAGACACTTCAATTTTATTTATCTGTATAGATGTATAGATTATGTCTGTACTAGCGACTTACCCTCGCTTCGTTCGTGTGCGTCGCTGGGAAAGTTTTTAATTGATACATATAAATAGTTATTAGCCAGCGTTAGCTATGTAAATATAAATTTTTTTCGTGAATTTTCCGATCTTTTAATAGTTATTCTGCTATTCGGGGTGGAGATAAATAAATCCAACAAATCAAAGATCATAAAAATCGGTAAAGTCGTTCTTGAGTTATAAATGGTGTAACTAACCCGACTCTGTTTTATACATATATGATATAACTTATATAAGATGCAGTTACAGTAATTCTTCAATGTCTTTCATTGCAAATGATAGGAGACCCGGAAAATAATTAAGATGTAAAAGGGATTTTTTAATTAACGACATTCATAACTTGCATTGTTCTATAATCTAAGATCTACTGAACATACCTATTACTCAAAAGAATACGTTTAAATTATAATGTGTCCCTGTCAGTTAAGATTAATATTGAACATAATTTGTGTTCTTGCTTCAATATGAAATTACGAAAAACATTTTCTTGTAAAAGACATTTAAATTTTTCTGAAATTAAAATAAAGTTTTATTAGAACTGAATTAAAACTGAAAACACTAGCTAGCGTGAATGGCATCCCTAAGACATATATATTTTTCATAAGCACTAGAATATTACAAACAATAATCATAGATCATCATCAATCTTAAAATACCTTAATCATAAATAGGTTTTTACTAGTATTAAGTAGGCTAATCTTAATTGTTCTTAATATTTTTCATTAATATTACTAAATGAAATTTATGAATAAACAAAATTTTGTATCAATTATCTACATCTTAGATAAGTACGCATATAGTACATAAAGCTAGTATTACGCAGCTTACCACGTCACTAAACTCGCTTACATAATACGTAATTGAGGCACTGGTATTATCTATGTATGGGTACAATCTCGGTTTTTATTACCAACTCGATTAGGGACGCGCGCGAGAGTTATTACGGCATTTTGACTTTTGTATTTAGACGACTATTGTGGTTTTTATTAGCGGCTACATAAAAGAAGAAGAACCTTTACTGATTTTTTTTTTTATGAATAGCCCTCTTATTTTCATTATTTCATTGTTACTAGCGACTCACTCTAGCTTCGCTCGGGTTCGTTCCGTTAGGTACGTTTTAACGGTTAGTATGAAATACAAATCTTTGAATTTCTCGGCTTTTCTGTACACATTCCTCTTGAATCACTCTATCTATTACTGAAAACTGCATTAAAATCCGTTGATTCGTTTGAAAGATCTAAGCGAACGGACAGCGGAAGCGACTTCATTTTATACTATGTAAAGATTACTAATAACTTATTACTTACTCGACTCTATTGAACTTATTAAAATCAAAAGTTTTTACTTTAATGTACAAGGAAGTACTCCAATTATAAATATCGTAGACGATAGATCGTAGACCAAATTCAATAGTTACGATCGATTAATTGCTATATTATTAATTTCGACGTAGGAAATAACAGCTAATGCTTACTGGAAGTCATTAATAATGTCATTATACCACATTGTCATAATTAATTACCAGAATGCCGGTAAGTTTATTTTTTGTTGTAATATACTTTTGTCCATATTAAAGCAAAATGTTTATTCAGTCTTTTAATAAAATGAGTTAGCATGATTAGTGGTAATAAATACACGGAAAATAGTAACTACGTAAAGTAAACATAAGTAAGAAGGTATAAAAAATTACCATTTTAAAATATATGAACTATCCCTGGATGGATACATTAGTTATGCAACTCGATTTTAAACTCAATTTTTTGACGTACGATGTTTAAAATAATAGTATAATAATACATAACGATGACCTTACATAAATTTCAAAAAAACTCTTTTATTTTTCTAGTACGAGCTCAGTTGGTTTTTCTTTGATATGTCATAAGGGTAAAATAAACAGTCGGCAGTTTACATTTTGACCAAGAAAAATATTAAAGATAATATTTTAAAGTCAAATATGCATTTTAAATTACTATAATCATATTTATTTAAATCTATGTGATTTGTCAATTCTTTATTCCTGAACATGACTATATAATGGATTCTAAATCATGCAAGGTTAATGTAGGCACGACAATAAAGATTTAACACTACATACGCTTTTAGAACCTAATGCTTGGACTCCAATGATAGGTCCATAGGGTCTTCAGTATAGTTAAGCCGCATTTCTATTAAACGCTTGTCAACACTCAACAGGATTGTAAGCTCTGTCACACGGTTGACAATTAATAAGACTCTTCGCTGTGACATAAGTTTTATAAAGAATAATTAATTGTTCTAATTTGTTATCTCATTATACTCGTTTGTTGAGCAGGAAATGCTGCATATTATGCAACGGTGTGTACACAAGGTATACCTATTTACTTACATGTTTGTACGTGTAAGAAAGTTATACTTGTATCTAGACTGGATGGATCAGCCAAAATTATTAATGTT
The DNA here is from genome assembly GCA_921882275.1 of Brenthis ino. NCBI lineage: Eukaryota > Metazoa > Arthropoda > Insecta > Lepidoptera > Nymphalidae > Brenthis > Brenthis ino. The sequence continues at coordinate 17,469,700 of OV170234.1, forward strand.
AATTTATATTCACCTCAGCATGCCAATTTAAATATTTTTTCAATAAATCTTCTTGATTTATGAATGCGAGTAAAACGCTGAACCCTTTTAATTGGATTTTTTTTGACGAAAGCTTTAATATTATCAAAACTCAGAATCGCCATAGTTTTTTAGTTCATTTGTTTGTTCGTTTATGTATAGCGACAAAATAGGTTCTTTGAAAATGTGAAACTACTGGATCGCGTTTTTCTCATTAAACTCGCATAAAAACTTATTTTATTATTGTATAACAATATATACTGAGAATACGATCATATTGTGTAAATAAATGTAGCAATATATCTTTCTTATTGACACAATGACTATTATGTACAAATTACTTAATGTATACATCAGAAAAGTCACATATTGCCCACGTACTTTATTATGATTTTAAACGTGTTCACAAGATGTTTCCATATTTCGTCACTGAGTGAACTAGCTCTCACTCGCATTGTATAGAACGTTTCCTATTCACACTACACAGGTGGACACTGCATTATTCATCAAACGTAGTCAATTGTGAAATAAAGCTTACCGAACATGTGTTATATTTTGCTCTTCGCACCATATTGTTACAATAAAGAATTTTTAGTAGGTTAATGTTTTAAGAATTACACAAATATTCTGCAGTGTAATTGTTAATAAATTAACAAATATTAACCATTTATTATGATAACTATGAGTGAGCTTGTTTTGCTATAGTATCAATGGCATTGACGCTTATATAATTTAAGAAGCCATGCCAAATAACTTAACATAACTTAACCTTTATGTATGGTGAAATATGACAGCGAAAATGACAAGAGAGAGTAGGCGTAATTTTAAATGTTTTTTGTTAGATTGTCAATTTATTTTTAGCTACAAAATTTTAATTTAGAATAATAAAATTTCATTTGTTTTCATCCCTTTAGAGTCGTGTTTCTTTATTTCCCAATTCTCAAATATATCGTTGTTACGTATGGTTTAAAAATATTTCTATCGCTGTTATATCTATTGAGCATCATTAAAAATAAGCATTAGTATTAAAAATCATTGACAAAGTATTGAATAATTTAGTGTAAAAAAATAATAAGGTTTGTTATTTCCATGTACATAAAAGTACACCAACGTTGTTAAAAGTATTTAGTCTAATACTGACATATTAATAACTAGGAAATGACACATAAAAAACGTGATCACCTCTACATCGTGACATACTCGCATTCAGCCAGTAATGGAATCAACACTAGAAATAGACGACTCTCCTGTATTGAATTATCCACATACCACTATTCTATGTAGTTCTATCCTTGAAACTGACCGCATATTTGTTTCCGTGACACCGCGCTGTAGAAAATCAGCTATCTCGTTTCAATTACTATTACGCTATCTCTATATAATTTTATAATATAATAAACTTTAATGGCTTTTGCCATAGAATGTTATGTCATTGAATAAATTATTTTAACGTACATCCATACTAATATTATAAATGTGAAAGTGTGTTTGTTTATTTGTTTGTTTGTCTTTCTTTCACGTCAAACCGCTTGATGGATTGGCGTGATTTTTTGTGTGGAGATAGTTGGAGAGCTGGGGAGTGACATAGGCTACTTTTTACCGATTATCTTTTTTCCACCGGAAAACACGTAATAATACAATCTAAAAAAAAAATTATAATCAGAATTACTTGAAACTTGGTGGTTGGCTCTTCAATACAATTAATTAAATACGTGTTTTAGCATTTTTTGGAATTCATCTCATAGAGGGGTAAAATAGCGGATGGAAGTTTGTAAGAAACCTTCCATTTTAGAGTTTTTTTTGTAGTTTTAGTGCGAGCGAAGCCGCGGGTTCAGCTAGTATTTATATGTTTTAAAGAGTGTTTATATGACAATTATTATACTATTTTTCATCTCTACTTCGTCGTTTATTTTGTAATCATTTAACTAAATTAACTTTTTTTCAGTTAAAAAATGGCAAAGAATTCTTATTTATACGAAAATTTGAATTAGTGCTTGTCTTTTGCTCGTTAAAATATGGGTTTATTGTCTAGGTCCTAAATCAAGTTTAATCTTAAAACTAGTTTGGAATACAAAACGGCCTTAGAATTCTTGCTGACCTATAATTATATTACACATTTTGTTTGAAACTCTCGTGGTAATAAATATGAATAAAATACTTTTATATATATTGATATTAAAAAATATTGAACATTTTTTATGTCATTATTCTGGAATCTATCAAGTGAATTACTAAAAGTATGTACAAAGAAAATCTATTATTGCATAGCTATTCTTAATTAAAATAAATATATATACAAAAACAGTAATACTGATATTTTTTTACGTTTTCTGTCAATCATATTAATTTTAACAATATATTTTATGTTTAATATCATGTCGATGTATCTAAGTATAAAAAGTAAACATACGAAATATGGATAAATAACCACTTACGGAAGGTTCATAGGAAGTTCATTTCTCTCACGCGTTTCACACAATGATACGATCTAATTAACGATTGTAACGGTTATTGTTTTCACACAATTGCATTTAAGTGAGTTCGTATCAGAAAGCAACGAGACAATTTGGATATTTATAAATAAAAAACATTGACAATAGCGCCGTCCGCGTCTTTGCATATAATACGTAATTCACTGAAAATATATAATGTATTTAAATTTAATTATTTCTTAGACTTTCATTCGTGTCCTACATATCTGTTATATTATATATATTCAGTCCTTTTATCCGCCTCTAGAAAAACAAAAACGAATCTATCCCTCGGGAACCGTATACTTTTCCGTTATAAAAAGTAGCCTATGTGTTATTCCAGACTATAGTCTATCTCTGTGCCAAATTTCACCTAGATCCGTTCAGCCGTTCTGGCGTGAAAGAGTAACAAACATCCATACATACTTACAAACTTTCACATTTAACTATATATATACACAGATTAAAATATATTATATATATATATATACAGATTTAAATAAATTAGTACTTTCATCTTACAAATGGTATATTAGCTACTGTAAAAGGAATAAACTGAGCAAATTTATGTTTGCGATTATTGTTTACCAGTACATAAGTTTAACAATTAACATTCTACATTGAATTTACACATAAATAATATTAGAAAACTTGTATCAGGAAGAAGACAACGTATGTATTTCTAGTTTTTATTGTTATTTCATTGTGGTTCTAAGATATTAAATATTACTAGCGGACCCGACAGACGTTGTCCTGTCTACACGTCTTTAATTTGAAAATTTCAAACTTTTTTTAATAATTTTTTTGATGAAAATTATTATTCAAATTGTGAATCTAAACCATTCCCAGATCCCCTTGAACACACACAAAAAATTTCATTAAAATCGGTCCAGTCGTTTGAGAGAAGTTCAGTGACATACACACTCACACAAGAATTATATATATAAAGATAAGCTTTTAACTTTGTAATTATTCTCACCAATACCGGGTTAAGAAAAATAATGTACCTAATTAAATTAAATGTTTACGATGAATAACAGGATGAACAGACACTTTGTGGTAAAATAATTAATTTACACTTAATAATAGCATGCAGCAATAAAAAATTATGTGTTTATATGTAAACTAAGCTTCCTTTGTCACTGAACGTGTGAAACTTTCACGATTGCATGGCATATGTAAATGATTGGTATTGTTAAAGAGGGGTGTGGCACGTGTCTGTCAATTTTGAAAGTCATACTAAAAATTGTAGGTTTTAAATATACAACTTTGACGATAGTCTAAGGCAGTGGAAACGTCTTTGGGAAACACTGTATTTATATCCGAGATCTCTATTATAAGTGAACATTCTATTTTGGAAATTCTCAGAAAAAGTGTAGCGGTTTTTCGAATTGTAAAAAATTGTTGAGCTTGACTTTGCTTTGCTGTAATTCCTGAACTATTTATCTGATCAAACAATGTTTTTTATACAAGCTGTGGGAAATTTTGTGTTCTATAATTTTTGTAATGACCATTTATAACCTACATGACGCTGGAGAGAAGATATTTTCGAAAAAGTGGTTTTTGGTACGAATTTTCCAATATGGCGGCGCGAGCGGCGGCCGCTTAAGGTCGCAAATTTGGAGTATTAATTAGGATAACAGTCTGTAACACTCTACCAAATTAGATCCCACCTTGACCTTTTATGAGTCAAAACCTACCCAGGGACTGGACTAATAGTATACAGAGCAGAAATCATCAAGCAAATTAATAATAAAAATTATTCATAACTATATAATTTATCGTATATAATTCTCGACGACAATTGCGATGATTACCTTTAATATGTGTAAAGTATTTGCCTTACAAGCTCTAATACATCCCGTATTTATAAAGGAATGAACTATGTGCATTGTGTACTTGAATCAATTATTATGGAACGATAAAATATATTTCTTACTAGTTTTTTCCCGCGTCTTCACCCCCCTGACAAGCGGGGTTCAAGCGTAGCCTATATCCGATCCTAGGATGCAATCTAACCGAAATATGTTCAGCGGTTTAAGTTTGAAAAGATAACAGATAGAATTGCTTTCACATATATAATATTAGTATGGATTTAATAGTCATCATTCTTTAATCAGTTTACACAAAGAACTTATTAGTTATTTCTCTGTGCCTATAAATCACAAATTATCACAACTTGCTCTTATACACTTCTATTACGTACACATAAGAAATTAATAGTTTTTTTGTAAACGCATGAATAATTAGGAATGCATTTGATACAAACAGACAAACGAACATTAATTTTTTTAACATTTGTTTTAATCACTGTTTAATTTTAAAGTCTCTATAATTTATCTAGATCGATTTTGTTGATGTTTTAGTACTGTCTTTTTAGACAATTTTTTAAATACATATAGAAATATAATGTTTTATGAAATAGCTATATTTATTTAAAAAAATAAATGACGACTAATACTTAAGGATTCGCTTCTTATAATATTTTTTTTATTATTTCTGTACAATGTGCTGAACCCGCTTATGAAACCAATCAAGGTAATACTTCGAAATACTTTTCAACACCAGCTTCATGCTTTGATGGACCAAATGATATCCCGATAGGCGATAATGATCGCCTTTCAAGTAGTTACTTAGACAAATTATGTTGTTAATAATAATGATTAATGTTTGTCACAGGTTATTTAGATTAAAGGATTAATAATAAGATATTTATTTTATTATTTATTATTATTCATACTCCTTATAAGAAAAATTTGCGTATTAAATAGATTATACATAAATAATTAATTACAAAAAAGAAAATTACAAATATACTTAATTATATATATACAAAACATATGTACACTTAGTTATTACTGTACAAGTCATACATAAATAATTTAATGTATATTGTATTAATATGTATGTATAAAGTATATCTACATATTATCTACATCGACTTTACAGATTTTGACACATTTTTTCATTTTTCTTTTTTTTTTGACATTTTTCTTCTCATTAAAATCATAAATATTTTCTATCTCGTATGAATACGTTTTTGGAGTTAGTGAGGTTAGCCATAGCAAGCAGACGGACAAACTAATATTTTATTAGGGTTTTTAGGCTTTGATAGTCATGAAAACATAATTAAAATAATTAAAACATGATCTGAATAATATGGTATATTTTAAAATTTTATTTATAACTATTGATATACTTAGTACATTATTTTAGAAGTTTACTAGTACAATAATACTATGAGGTATACTAAAATTAAGAAAGTAGTTTAGTAAGGTGTATTAAAATTTAGTAAGTACATAAATACTTGTACATGACAAGTTTAATATATCAGTAGGTCACTAAGAAACCGGTAGCAATATTTGCATTTGGTGATAGGAAAAAATAGCTCCAAGCAATTTTACATAATGACACGTATAAAATATATGGTTCATAAAGATATTATTTACAAACAATTCAGATATTGGTGGGATGATTTCTTTTATTTAACCCGACAAGCCAATGATAAAGATTAAGTATATAATTTGATGTTTTTTTTTGTTTTTAAGCAACATAGCAAATGTTGGAACATTAACACACAGCACCATCCAGTTCCATGGTAAGCTACGAGGCTTGAGTTATGGATACCAGATAGTTGATATATACTACACATATATAACTTTAAATACTTATAAATATCAACACCCATGACTGGAGTACAATCATTCGCGCTCATCACACAAATGAATGCCTCAGCGGGACTCAAACCCGCGACCGCTGGCACAGCAAGTAGCGTCACTACAAACTGACGCAAACGTGTCGTCATCGTCTTATCTTTATAATTTTTTTATTTTACTATAGAAGGGCTCTTTCATAATATTCTGCGATGTGAAAAGTAACAATAATATGAATTAACCATACAATATTTAATTCGTGTGAGAACGATATATTTTATGGTTACTAATGCTAATACAATGAGAATTGCTATAAAATACTTATGTATGTTATCACAGTGTATTATTATAAAATTCTGATTATAAGAATAAGATAGGCTAAGTGCGTCGCCTCGGAAATAGTATCGTGATTTTACTTATACATAGATACATATGTCTTACTTACTTACTTTTTACGTAGTAGACTCATGACGTTCAGTAAATTGTAATAATTTAATGCTGAATAAAATATTTTGATTTGATTACGTATCGTGTACTTTAAGCGCACTGTAGGTTTTCAAGGGTCGTGCTTCGAAGGAAGTGTATGTAAAATAAAAAGTTGAGTAAAGAAACAAATTATGCCATAATGCATTATTAGAAAATATTAAAACTCACCTGCAAAATTTCAAAAAAATCATAGTATTTTGACCTATTTGGCTTTTCAAAGGTAAAAAGACTGTCATTTGCTTTAAATAGCATCCCATCATTCTGTCGTTTTTGTTTGAGTTATAAAAATACTAAACGTAATTTCGAATACTAAAGACTTTTATTTACAATTAAATACGTCGCACATTTTCTAATTATACATAATATTATAATCAGAATTGTCATCCTCGTGTTCAGCGGAAAGCGCATTGACCTTCGATGAAAATATTGGATTTTAAAAGCCTTTTATGCAGTAAACACATTAAATGAGGTAATTTATTTATAGCTACTAATTTATTTTTATAACCAAGTATTTTGAAATATACGCGATGTTTAATATAAAGTAATAGGTATTATCCGCACAAATGAAGTAGGTATTAATAGTAAACACAATAAATGATCATTTATAGACACTCATTTATTTTTATAACCAAGGATTTTGAGATATTTGAGATACTAGCAGAACCCGCGCCTTCGCTCGCGCTAAAACTACAAAAAAACTCTAAAAAGGTAGGTTTCATACAAACTTACATTTTATTTTACCTCCTTAAGGGATGAATTTCGAAAAATGCTAAAACACGTATTTATTTAATTGTATTGAAGAGCATTAATATTTAATACCAAGTTTCAAGTAGTTGTGCTTATTAATATTTTTTGGTTTCTATTATAATGTATTTTCCCGTGGGAATGAGGTAATCTCCCGCGGTTAAAAGTATCTGCCTACGTCACTCTCCAGCCCTCTAACTGTCTCCACACAAAAAAATCACGCCAATCCGCCATTCAGTTTTCACGTGAATGAAGGACAAACAAACGAACATATTTTCACATTTATATTATTAGTATGGATTTTATATAAAAGTAATATTATCACAAATGAAGTAGGTATTACTAGTGGTACTAGACAATTATTGGCAATTACAGGTGTTTAAAGGTATATAGGTCTCAGAGAACTGAATGTCAAGAAGATCACGCCTCACGACAGAGGAGTTTGTTGCTGCTCACAAATTCTTAACCCGCACCACGATGGGTCAAAAAGTCGGCATCAATTTTTTGGTGATCGATTTTCGACTTCTAAACTTATTTTGGCTAAGATGTAAATGTTGTCGGTTTTGTTGAAGTAAGCAGGTAACTTATTCCCAAAATTTTAACCCAATGCATAGGTATTAGGTAATAGGTATAAGTCGAGATCTAGGTTTTGTAATTTTTTTATATTTTTATCTAGAAAAGGTTTTATTAAATGTGATTTTTATATTACATATGTATAATTTGATTTCACTCAACAGTTTTACGCTATAAAATACAATAAATTTTGTTTTAATTGCACCTATTTATATATTATTTTATTTACGTAAGTCCAATATTTATTAAATTATTACACAGATAAATAAAAAATAAGATATAGTCAATATAATAAAAGGAAATACCATGTTTTAATAAAAAAATACGATTATAAACAATATTAAGAAGTTTTTAATGATTAAATTTGCTCGAACCGAGAACTATTATAAATAAAATAATTATAAATAATTAAATATTTTTATAATTATTTGCGTAGCGGTGTGAGCCTTTATAATTTTTTATCTACGTATGCTTAGTTCTGGTTGGCTGCGTCACTAGAAGGATGCAAATAATAATTACAATTGGTTTCACCTCGAATTTTCATAACTACGTGAACATTAAAGAAGGTTATAATTATTACATGAAGACTTAGAAATCGTTTCCACATCCGATCAAGGTTTGTTCATTGTTTTTGGAGAGTTTACGAACTAACAATAGACTTTACTTAAGGAATGTTACATCAACAGAGCGTTATTCCTAAGATGATTCTTTTAAAGATTACTCTCTTGGAAAAAATGTACCAATACATAAGTACAACTCGTGTAAATAGAGAATAGGATCATAAATGGCGTCGTTTTCAATCACTTCTAGCTCGAACAAAGTAATATTTGTTTCTTTTTGTTACTTAATAAAAAGGTACACTCACACTACACTGAATCAAAATTTAAAAGAAATCACTCCACCAAAAAAGAATTTTCTGCTCTCCAAGTATTTTCTGATATAGCCTATGAATTAAAAAAATGTATGAAATTCGGTTCACATTAATTGGTAACGTAAATATCTTATAACATTCACACAAAAAATATATCCCAATTATGTGCATTTTGCTTGAAAGTAGGTAGATCAAAAACTTATACCACCATAGACGCATCACGCAAGAAACAAGATAATTAAATTAAAAATTAAAAAAATCCCGACCATCTTGGACCGATTTTCATCAAACATAGCTAAGAACCCTCCCGACTAATTCACCTTTCAAACAAAAAAACAAAATCAAAATCGGTTCATCCGTTCAGGAGCTACGATGCCACAGACAGACACACACAGGCACGTCAAACTTATAACACCCCGTCGTTTTTCTGTCGGGGGTTAAAAAATAGGTCTTTATTTTTTCATTTTTTTTTCATTTCATGACCTTTAAGATTAATTAAAAATCTATACTTTCTACTTAAAAAAATAGTATATGTTTTTAATAATATTTTACATATTTTAATCTTAAAACGTTCTATTTAAAATCTTAACTACTTTCTCTACTTCTTAAAATACACGTTAATTAAGTTACTAGACATCTGCGCAAGAGATACTATAGCATGCACTCTCGTCTCTCTATTCCTTTAAAGTCCAGTAATTTGATACGACCAGTGATAGATTAGGTACTGGACCGACGGCTTTACGAACTTCTTCACAGAAAAATCAATATAATTTTACTTGGCTCGACATGGGACTTGAACCCAGAATCGATATGCAGCTCTACATGGTAGCCAATAGAGTCGCAACTCTAGGAGACTAGACCAACGAGATAGTCATATGGGTAAAACTTTTGATCCAGATTAATTGTGTATACAGAATTTCTAAAAAAAATATACTAAAACGCCACCTATTGGATACTACGAGTAGCATGCCTGCTAATGTAGTTGGAAGCTACATTAATAATTTAAAAATTAGGCATACGTATTATTTTGTATTTCTTGTATTAATATTAATTAGTCTGGTGTTAATTTTAGGTGAAAAGGGGTGTGTGGAAAAGCTAAAACAAAACCAGAAGACCCATGCTTTAATTTTTAAGATATTTAAATAATTTGTTGTAGACCCAAATGTATATAGAATAGAACTTAAGTTAATAAGATTTTCGTGTAAAATACTGGCTACAATTACAAACTCGAGTGCGACAACCCGAATTCGAAACCTGATTTGCGCTTTTCGTCACGATTGTACTTGCAACAGTGAACAATACACGTATAAACGTGTTAAAAATGATTTGCATTTGCAATAACACGATCACTACTATGCTACTATGGACCATATATAAAGTAATTGTTTTTATGTTAATAAACTTAAATAAATACATACACGTGTACTGCTTATTCACAATTCAACTTAAAAGCTTCGGTGAGCTTCTTTAGGGGGCATAAATATGAAGGATCTTAAATGGTTTTCCTATAATTTTTCATTTCTAGTTTTAATTATAGTTTTAAATATAATTGGCAAAAGTCAAGTATTAATTACCTACATATGTATCATATCTTATAGCCTATATAAAAAAGTATAAATAGGTATATATACTGTATATTAAAATAAATGTTCGTAATAACATTGCAGTGATTGTGTCAATAGATATTGAGTAGTATAAGGTATATTGTATTAGTAGTATTAAAACATTAAAATAATGGCTTATGATTATGGTTTAAAAATACATCTAATGTGCATACAATAGTCATAATAATAATACACAAAGACCGAGAAACCAAAGAGGAGCTAGCATTTAACATTCAAATTCACAGTTCATGGTTGGTCCGGGACAATGAGATACATAATTAGATACGAATGCAAATGCTAAATTATGTTCTTCGGGTCAATTAGCTTCGTTTGTTTTGCACTGTAGGGCTACCTTTTAGTGATAATTTGTGGTAGCACTCGGGTACCGTTTTGGAACTTTAAATAATATTTTAATTTAAAAAAATAAAAACTTTTTAACAAAAAAATAAAAACCGACTTCAAACAAAAGCACTAAAAAGTAAAAAATAACTGATTGGTAGTTTTCATTTACTATACATACCTAATCAAATATTTTCGAAGTCGGTGTGCTTTGGCTAAGTAATTAAAGCCTACCTATTAAATACATACCTAATCAAATATTTTTGAAATCGGTGCCAGCCCATACAAAGCAAAGCACACCGACTTCGAAAATATTTGATTAGGTATGTATAGTAAATGAAAACTACCAATCAGTTATTTTGTACTTTTTAGTGCTTTTGTTTGAAGTCGGTTTTTATTTTTTTGTTAAAAAGTTTTTATTTTTCCCTTTTTAGTGTAGACAGTAGTAGCAAAGTAAGAATTCTAAAGTGTTAGGCTTTTCAAACCAAACAAAATAAGCCCAAACTCGAAGTATCTACTATTTATCGTTGAAGAGTTCCACCTATCCGCCTTCTGGCCTTACCATCAGATCAGGTCAACGATACCGAACCTCTGTACTATCAACGGAAATAGAAACACTTGCAAAGTTTCAAGTCAATATGACAATTAGAAGTAGGTTAAATTCATTATTAGCTATTTTTCCACCCTTAGGGGTGGTATTTTTTTTTGAAATTTAAATGGGACCAATCTGGAAGTATACCTTTTCAAACAAAAAAAAATTTGTCCAAATCGGTTAATAAATGACGAAGTTCTGAGGTAACAAACATAAAAAAAAAAAAAAATTACAGTCGAATTGAGAACCTCCTCCTTTTTGAAGTCGGTTGAAAACAGCATAACGACAGTTACACTTACACCTGCTAGTAGTTTGCGCCGTCTTGCTCGGCCTGCTTTTGTGTCAATCAAAACAGAAAAATATATTTTCACATACATATATAATACATACTCGTATATTTCCTCCCTCCTTTTTCGCCTTAATTTTAAAAACCCTTTTTTTGTCGAATATATATATTATTATGGGAATATCCGATAATATTAATTTAAATAACGATGCGGTGCGGTGTTTTTTAGGATTTCTCTTGCTGTACCAATTATAATATTATAATAGCACTTTCTTTTAACTTTTTAATAAATTCACGCTATAAAAAGTAAAAAGAGTACCTGTAGATTATATATTAATGAATTATGCAACACTTTTTAGCTAGTTATGTAGTAATCTAGGTTATACTGTTTGAACATACTGTCTTAAAATAAAAATGCGTTACTTCTTAGTCTACGAACGAACGAAAAACGTATGAATAAAATGAAGCCTCCAACATATTATAATCTATACATATAGTAATAACCCACTAACTCTGATTTATCATAAACTACTACTTACTGACTATCAGCAGTACACTGAAGATGTACTGCGCCGACCCCAAGTGATTTGGGAAATGGGCAGGGAGAAGAAGAAGACTACTTACTGACTAACTAGGCCGAATCTGTGCATTAAATATTTTTGGAAAATCTCATTAAAATAGACATTATTATTGATACAGAGGCTGTATCTATAGTTTTTAGAATTTTTGTCTGTTTATGAGTCTGTGACCGCATAATGCTGGTTATTCGGGTCAACGTACAGGATACTTGTTACTGCGGCAAAATATCTCATCTCTGAGTTTAGCGTTAAACTTAAAACATAACTAGGGACGAAACCGAGCGGAGCAAGGGTGAGTCGCTAGTACATCTATAATTTGGAATGTTTTCTAACTTTGAAAACAGTTTACAAAGGCATAATTGTTGGTAAATAAACATTTTTTTAAATTTGCAAATAAAACGGATACCTATCTCAAAATTATACAACTGTATTAAAATAAGTCTAGTTTAAAATTTAAGACTGCTTACATCTACTGTATAAATAATAATTAAATATAACTCGGCAGCTATTAGCTTGAATAAAAAAGTTATTTAGAAACATGTATACATATAATATGCAATTTTATAGACCTATCAAAAAATATCCCAGACGCTTATGTGGGCTCAAAACTTTTTTACCCTTCAGTTACGGTATGAGCGTGAACCACCAGACAGAATTGCCAGCTAATCTATACATCTCCAATAGTCTCTGAATAAAATGTCTGTGACATACGGATAGACTGATAAGCGGATTTTGCGTTTTGATTACGGAAACATAAAAAAGATCTACCTACTTATAAAATAACTAGCATTGCCCGCGGCTCCGCCCGCTTTCAGATGACCAAAAACCAAATTCTTAGGTTTTACATATTAGTATACTTTTACATTACAATTTTTGTATTTTGCTCAGAAATGAGACACTTTCCCGCGGTAAAAAGTATCTTATATATTGACCCGGATAACCAGCTATCACCATACCAAATTTCATCAAAATCTATCCAGTGGTTTTCCCGTGATGCGGTAACAGACAGACCGACAGACAAAAATTCTAAAAACTGTAGATTCGGCCTCTGTATCGAAAATAATGTCTATTTTAATAAGATTTTCCAAAAAATATTCAATGTACAGATTCGGATAATGTATAATAATATTTCTGTTTATTTTTATGATAAATCAGAGTGTGAAATAGACGATTTCTGATGTATTATTAAAATAATTAAATTATTATTAAAATAATTAAATTATTATTAAAATAATTAAATTATTTTAATAATACATCAGAAACCGTCTATTTCACACGCTACTCGCTAGTAGAGACTAGAGAGATATACTTAATGATAAACATTAAACATGATCACTGAATTAGAAAGCGTAACGTCAAGTGCAGGAGTTTTAATTGGCGCAAATTATGTTTTATAGATAACAAAGCGCACAGATAATAAATGTAAGTAAAAGCCCGCATGGCCTTGACCGCGGAGAACAATGGCGGCACAGATGCACGGTAGTGGGAATGAGAACATTTCAAAGGACACGCAAATAAACGCATCTATGTTTCTATGATGATGGGAAACATACTATACGTAGATATTCAACAGTTAAATCAATTATTGCTGATGCGAAGGTTTATTGTATTTTTTTTAACATTTTATTTTAATTAAAAATATTATTATTATTTTGAGCCTTTGATTGAAACTTTAATTTTGAATTGTACTATTTACGCCACGGATATAGGCTAGTATAATTTAAAAGAAATTTGTTTTTGTTTTATAACAAATTTTATGTCGGTTATTTATAATTCTATTAGATACTATTTACTATTATTTAATGAAACAACAGTATATAATAATTCAACTACATAACTCGTATTAATGTAATCGATCAATATCTTTGAGAGTATAACGGTAACCCATCTATAGGTACAGTTATATGCCTATCCTTCAACATTTAATGCAATATTTCCTTAGCAAACAATGAGTCAGAGTTTAGTGTGATTATTTTATTAGCGATCATTGGCACTATAGAGTTTATTGCACTCGTTTGTAAATATATGAAGTATGTTTAACACATTGACCTAAAAATTGTTATATTACAAAAAGTGATAAGTATTGGTCTACAAGATCCGTTATTTTGTAAATACATCTTAAGAGATGTTTTTTGATTGAAATTCTTTATCTTCATTTTCCTTTGTACTGTTATCTAGTTAGGTTTAAGTTACTAGAACATGACTGGCGCAATAGCAAGCACTGATTTCTGTGTCGATAGACGGGCATTCATTCTTAAGCATGAATTTCGAAAAATGCTAAAACACTTATTTATTTAATTGTATTGAAGAGCATTAATACCAAGTTTCCATTAATTCAAAGATCAAAAATAAATTTTTGGGTTATATTTTAATTTATAACGCGTTTTTCCGTGGGAATGAGATAATCTCCCGCGTTAAAAAAAGATATCACTCTCCAGCCCTTCAACTATCTCCACACAAAAAATCACGCCAAGCCGTCACTCTGTTTCGATGTGAAAGAAGAACAAACAAACACACTTTCACATTTATAATATTAGTATGGATGTACACACCTACTATTACCATAACTTTTTTATTTTTTATTTAATTACCATTATCGTATAAATATTACCCATAACTCTCTATTTCCGTAACATAACTATGTCAGTTCACACGTTAGTCGAGTTCCACGTCGGGTTCTATTTATTTAGATAATGGCTATTCTTAAGATATCTTAACCGGAAGCATTTTTTTAGCTTATGTGGCAATAAAATCTCTTTTTATGGAATTTCGTAATTGATGTAAGATTTTAATTGTTTTTAGTTGCATATGATAAATCTTGTGCTTGTTTGTGATAATTATCTAAATTGTTATGGCAATACAAAATGTACATGTTCAACCATAATGGCTTTAAATCAGTGGTGGTTTTTTAATTTAGGTTATTGTATTTTTAACCGACGCCCAAAAAGGAGGAGGTTCTCAATTCGTCGGAATCTTTTTTTTATGTATGTTCACCGATTACTCGAAGACGCCTGAACTGATTTGGAATTTTTTTTGTTTCAAAGGGTATACTTTCCAGATGGTCCCATATAAATTTTATCGAAATCAGTCGAGCGGTGTTTAAAAAAATCACCAATATATTTTTTTTTAAATAAATTGTTTAATCGAATACTTTATAAAAAAATTCTTCTTACAAATTACTTACTTAATACACCCTAAAAATGGAAAAATAAAAACTTAAAAAAAAAATTATAAACCGACTTCCAGGCACTAAAATGTACAAAATAACTAAACAGAGGTTTTCATTTAGAATAGCCAGCCTAAAATATTTTAAGATATGAATATCTAATGGGTAAATATGTATCTTACGTATTGAAATATATTAGATTTGCTTTGCATCGGCTGGCACCGACTTCGAAAATATCTGATTAGGTATCTATACTAAATGAAAATCTCCGTTTAGTTATTTTGTACATTTTAATGCCTGGAAGTCGGTTTTCATTTTTTTTAAAGTTTTTATAGAGCTTTTTACTTGGACTATTTTTGGTTACCAACAACGTATGATGGCGGCGCATGAGTTAGCTGAATATAACAAGTAGCTACATGCATTTAATGTTTCAGTAATAAAAATGTTTGTCTTTGCATATAAATGTCACTTAACACATGGACGAAGCCAGAGATTAATGGTTTATAATTTTTTAGATTACAAACAAAAATTCAAACAAAAATAATAACAGAATAAATTCTTCTATAAAATATACAAACATGATTCAATATTAGATTATTGACTAATATATTTTTGTACGGTTTTTAGGCGCACCTATCAGATTATTATAGGATCCTTAACATATGCGTATCCATCCGTCACGTCGTTAAATAAATCTCATGCATATGATAATAAACATTTTTCTTAATAAAATAAGCACTTAAGCAGCATGTCACGCTTTATTTAAATTTATGAGTATACATATAAATTTGTATATCGTAATGAACTGTAGATTTGCAGTACTTTTTCACGGAAGTTTTGTCATCTTCACAAATTAGCGTTCTTTGAATGGAAGTTTACGTTTTGCAGTGGGCAGAAGAAGAAAAATGAAAATGAAAGCATCAAAGAAATTCTTTTATAAATGTTACAAGAAACTCTTGAGAAAATATTATTTCGTTAGAAAATTAATTAAAAGGGTATCGTCTATCTTTTACTAATTAATACAACTTCCCTATTAACAATAAAAACTTTTTAATAAAAAATAAAAGCGACTTCAAAAAAAGCACTAAAAAGTAAAAAATAACTGTGGTAGTTTTTTAGTCAGTTTTTATTGTTTTGTTAAAAAGTTTTATTTCCCCTTTTTAGTGTAGACATAGTAGTAGCAAAGTAAGAAGAAAGTATTTTAATAAAATATTCGCTTAAACCGTTGAAGTTACTTTGATGCCAATTTTTATACGAAGACTTACAAAATAAAATTCGCTTTTATAATTATTAGTAACACTAAAAATTCTGGCTCTAAAATCCCATTCTAAAGTGTTAGGCTTGTCGAATCAAACAAAATAAGCCCAAACTCAAAGTATCTACTATTAGGCGTTGAAGAGTTCCACCTATCCACCTTCTGGCCTTACCATCAGATCAGGTTAACGATACCGAACCACTGCACTATCAACGGAAATAGAAACACTCGCAAAGTTTGAAGTCAATACGACAATTTAAATTTAATTTGAAGTAGCTATTTATCCATCCTTAGGGGTGGTATTTTTTTTAATTTAAATGGGACCAATCTGGAATTATACACTTTCAAATAAAACAAAAATTGTCTAAATCGGTTAATAAATGACAAAGTTCTGAGGTAACAAACATAAAAAAAAAACATACATTGAGAACCTCCTCCTTTTTGAGGAAGTCGGTTGAAAAATCGGACGAGTGCTAGTCTCACTAGTACACCGATGGTTCCATAGCATTTTGATATAACTATTTTTTATTTCTTGTAATAAAAATACGGAATTATCTAGCGGTTTACATGAGACCCCTACCTACCCTACGAAACCCTAAAAACCATCTATAAAATAATCGCTAATAATCCAAAGCTGTGGTAGCGTAATTGCTGACAAAAGTAAGCGAATGAAATGAAGTTCATACTCCGGGGCTTTGCATCTCTAGGGTTTTCATGTGTGAATCATTTGCAATATAATTACCACTCGCTTTACAGTATCGTAAGCAAATCTGCATGTCTGAGAGAACCTAACTAGTTTTCAGAAGACATATGAAGTCCTTCAGAAAACGTTAAAATGGTCACATTCGAAGTTCATTTAACTAGTATCCGTTTTATATACTTAGTGAGGACTTTTATATATATATATATATATATATATATATATATATATATATATATATATATGCTTTAGGGGTAAACTTCAAAAACCTAAAGTATTAAATTTTTATATAATTATATTCAGAGTATATTGTTTATAAAATTAAAATACACTTAGAAATTCAAGAACCACAAAATCTGTTGCTTTTAAAAGTTACGCAAGTTCAAAATAATCAGAATGTATGTAAGTAACTCAGTTATATCCGCATGTATTAGTAATTTGGTTAAAAACGCGTTATATAATCGATTTATCCTAAACAGGACTTGTTAAAAATATAGGTAGCGCTAATTATTAATTACCCGACTTCCAAAAAGGAGGAGGTTCTCAATTTGTCGGAATCTTTGTTTTTTTTTATTTAGTACTATTATGCATGTATGCAATATTAATGCTTTAAATTATACATACTACAGTTACTACTTTTTATATCAGGCGTTGCAAAATATGACCTAGGGAAGCGTTTGAGCGTACCGACGGAGCGTTTGTAGAATAAAATTAAAGCCGAGGTACCAACATTTTTGTGTATTGCATATTGTTAAATTAGTAGCAAACACTTTTTTTTAGAAAGTCTTTATTTTGTTGGAGACGGTGACAGTTATTGCATTAATATATGAATGTTAAATGAGGTTAGAGTTTATTATATTTGAATATTTGCAATAGTTACTGAAAGAAATTGCGAAAAATATATAATTAGCAGTCCGGTTTCGTAACTCTCTTGTCACGACGAGCTTCCCGCGTAAAACCGCATACTTCTCAAGAAGTAAAGCCAACCAACGCACTCGGTTAGAAACTTGATAGTGCATAATATTTTGGTTAATTCACTATGAATTATATACTTTCGAAAATTCCTTTGCTTTCATAGATCTATCAAAATAAACGCTATCTTTTTAATCCGTAACAGGGCTTACATATTAAATGTTTCTGGTACTCACTCGATATACTTAAAAACTGTTAATATGTCGTGTTTGTTGTTGTAACAACGGAATGCCAGAAGAGCTTACTTTTTATATATTTCCTTGATGTCAGTATTACATTTTATTATAGCCTTATTCATAAAGTATGGTTGAGTAAATAGTTTTTAACTATCTTATTGTATATGGAATTAATAATCCTGTATATGTATGTCACATTAATTATGTCTTATATTAATAGGTTGAATACTCGAAGTTAATGAAGATATATAGTAAATATACATTACATATTATTCAGTAAATATTTTTATTATTTTTCACTTCCTGTATAATGTATTCTATGTACTAATATTATAAACAGATAACGTTTGTGGGTTTGTGAGTTTGTGACGTTGTAGGGGGTAATCTCTGGATCTACTGAATCGATTTAGATGAAATTTGGTAAGAAGAAAGTTTGACACCCTGAGAAGGACATAGAATTTGAACTTTTTATCCCGGAAATCATCCCTTAAGGGGGTGAAAACGGTTATGAAAGTCTGTATTGGGAAGCAAGCTAAAGAAATTTCACTTTAATAAATTAAAGTGTCAGTATCATTTGAAAATGGTTATTGAAATTGAAATATATTTGTTTAACCGACCAAAAAGGAGAAGGTTCTCAATTCGTCGAAATATTTTTTTATGTATGTTCACCGATTACTCGAAGACGCCTGAACCGATTTGGAAAATTTTCTATTGTTTCGCAGGTCAATCCAGATCCGAAAATATTTTAAGATATGAATATCTAATAGCTAAATATGAATAGGTATGAACTCTAAATATAGTTAAAATATTACACATCAATTTGTTATATATTTTACGTATCGAAATAGTATATTAGATTTGCTTTGCATCGGGTGGCACCGACTTCGAATATATCTAATTAGTTATCTATTCTAAATGAAAACCCTCGTTTAGTTACTTTTTTACATTTTAATGCCTGGAAGTCGGTTTTTTTTAAGTTTTTATTTGTTATTTAAGTATTTAGAAATGCTCAATGAATTAAGCAAACTGAGTGGATTAATTGTAAGTACAATAAAAAGTGCATTTCACAACTTTATTTTTATCGTTTGTAGAAACAATGGATCTTCGAAATTGTATATATCTTTTATTTTATATAATTTTATCTTATAACAAGCATGATTCGTTGCACTTAGTTACACAATTCATTGTACTGTACAGTTAATTTTTATTATCATTTGCGCAATTAAAAAGATTACCGAGATTACCTCTTTTGTTCCTACTTTTTCTTGTAGGTACTATACATCTGTTTCTTGCGAATTTGATACATTTAATATATTTTTATATAATACTATTATTTGTTATAATAATAAAAAGAAAAAAAATCGTGTGTGTCTTATGTACACGCGTAAGAAGTTATACTTTTTTGGCGTAACAGAACAAAAATAGCTAAAGATTTCATCCTGTATGTCAAAACTCTCTGTTTGTAAGAGAAATGCAGCTAACTTCATCATGTCGCTTTATGGTTGTCGGTGTACACGATCATCGTAAAAATTTTACTCTCATAATTTTTCCAAACGTGCCAAAAGAAGTATAACTGCAAAAAAGCTTATCTTTATTCTCTTTTATATATTTAATCTTTTTATTATTAAAAAAAAAAGCAAAAAACATTATATAAAATATATAAAAGTATATTAAATGCATCATCACCTCGACCCTTTCATTAAAATTTTATGGATAGTAAATGTTCGTTTAAATTACACCGTTATTTAAAATTATTTAGGTACATTTATTTGAAACGTGACTGACAGTCTAAAGATTGAAGCACGAATATTCAATGAAGAATGAAACAACGGTTATTATTCAAATAAATACAATTTTCGTGATTTTGAAGTGAAGAAAATATCAATTACAGTGAAGAAAATAATTGCACTACCATTAAATTCATTAATGACAATATATGTCGTAGTATTTTGAACATAGCCTTAAGTTTTTAAATACAAAAATCAACTTCTCAGACATGAACCCGAGCATACTCATGAAACAAATCTATACTTAATATTATAAATGTGAAAGTGTGTTTATTTGTTTGTTTCTCCTTCTTTCACGTCTAAACAGAGTGACAGATTTGACTTGGTATTAATGCTTTTCAATATAATTAAATAAACGTATACGTGTTTAAGCATTTTTCCAAATTCATTCCATAACGGGGTAAAATAGGGCATGTAAGTTTGTATGAAACCTACCTTTTTCGAGTTTTTTTGTAGTTTAAGCGCGAGCGAAGCCGCGGGTTTTGCAAGTAATATATATTCATTACAAATGTACTATAAGAAATATATAAGACTTTCGCAATGATTACATATAAACTTACATTTATTTGTATGTATTGTATTGTGTTCTCGTCCATTAAGCCGTCCGTAAGATATTTATATATTTAAATGACAGTTACTAAGAAAGAACTCACGGTGTGTAAATGTGGACGTGGGTGTAGAGCCTGCATAGCGTTAAGGAAGGTCGCCTGTAATCTTAAATAATTTGGAGCGTTGCTAATATTATAACATTGATATTGAGATATTTATAATAATTAAAGTGACAGTCTAGTGATTGACGTAAATTTCATATTAAATATTTATCATTTGAAATCACACATAAACATACCTACCTCTTATTCATGAATAATCGTACCAATAAGATAAAAACATTATTTTAAGTGTTCTATTTTGTAGATAGTATTGTTTTATACCTACTTTAATTTTTACTTTTTTAATTTTTACGCTAGAACAAAAACGACACGACTAGCATTTTGTTAACTTTTTATTAGGCAATAGTACAATTTTTGAAGTATGACGTCGTATCTATACTATAATAAAACTGTAGAGGTCGAATGTCTGTACATAGAAAAAAATGCTAAAAACCGAGTAAGGGAATGAAAAAAATACAAATAAAACAAATCCAGTTTTTTTTTTAAATTTTTGTTTCTCTGTTTGTGTGTCTGTTTATCTGTTTGTCTGTTTGTCTGTTTGTACGGGCTAATCTCCGAATCTATAAGACCGATTTAAATGAAATTTTGCATGGTGGTACCTTATATCCCCGGGCAACATCTTAGATACTTTTCGTCCAGAAAAATTAAAGAGTTCTACTTTATATTCCGAAAAATTGAAGAGTTTCCGTGGGATAGTCAAAAAACAATAGTAACTTATACAGCTTAGTACACAAAAACTACTACTTGGATTTTAATGAAACTTTACAATAATATGGTTCATACATCATAATAACAAATATGTTACTTTTTATCCTGGAAAAATGAACGGTGCCCGTGGGATAGATCTGTTTGTGCTTTTCTAGAGGCGAACCTGAGCGAAGCGAGGGTGAGCCGCTAGTATAGAATATAAATATATAATAATAATCACTTGCCAACTTACGTGTAAGCAAGTCGTAACATATCTTGACCAGTGTAAAATTTTACGAGTTTAACTAGATAGGAGAAAAGCGGAAACGCTCTGAGCGTACAAGAAGTAGGAAGAATCAGTTGCGCGGCTGTGTGAAAAAGCAATTATAAATTATGTAAGCCAATAAAGGAGATAGTTGCGAGCCTTGAAGTGCGATCAAGATTAATGCTTTTGATATTAACAAAAGGTGAACCAGATTTATCTATTTGTTTAATTAACAAAAGATGGGTTTGCCTAAACGGATTCTAGTAAGGCGCGATTTCCGCCTATTCTTATATAACTTTGGTAAGATAAGATGAACGTTAAGTACTTTAAAAGTTTTGAAGGCTGAGAAGTCTTTTGACAATATCCAATTAGCGGGTGGAATTATTTAACAAAGAGATGTAAACGTGTTGATTTCGCATTTAATTATCGTTTAAACATTTTAAGTTTCTAACTAAACGAAATGCCTACTAATTAAAACATTGCTATAATAAATTACACAATAGTTAATAATCAATTGAAACATAATAAAACTAATGTAATATTTCGCTCATCTTTTACTTGTTGACAAATTAATGGAATTTATAAGACAAATGTTTATTACTATTATATAATCAATAAAATGAGTTTGCCGCAAACACGATCAACGAAGCCTTAAAGGCCTTAATGCAAAGATTGATAGAATTGGTCACGGTTATGTCAATGTCGCTCATTAAGCTGAGTAAACATACCTCTTATTAATAAATAATTATATATGTTAGATACAACGTGGGACGTATTGTATGCGCTGTTTATGGTTAGACCTACACAATTTTATTGATAATGAAAAGATGATTTTAACAAACCTTGAAGAGAACGATTGTGTTAAATGCTTATTTTATCATCATAATAACAGTGATACGAATCAGCTTAATATATATATATATATATATATATATATATATATATATTATAGAATATTGCTTTTAAATATTTATATATTTTGTTCTTTTCATTTTTGTTCTTTATTTACTAATTAATAACGTAATAAATACAGTAGAAAGTACTGAATATTTCATTACGTGTATATTTAAGTGACGATTTATTGCCTTTTTATAGATAAGCTCTAATTATGTTAAGAGTACACAATGTTTTAATTAATTTAATATAAATACGAGGAAATCAAGTTCGGTAATAACTAAAAACTTGTTTTTTTTTAAGCTACGTTTCGTTCTATGAGTATGACTATTATGAAAGTGCCATTACAAAGAGGCCTTAATTTTAATCACAGAGAATATGACAATTTATGAAACATGACTATTACACTTATAGCAATATCATTATTGCACATGAAGCAATCGGACCGAATGTCTTTATATGGAAGTGAAACATTTCCACATGCTGCATTACAAGTTGAGCTCAGCATGTAGTGATGTACACTTTAATATCATAAGAAACACAATCGATTTAACGGAATGACGATTTAAACTACGCAGAATATGTATTTCGGATATACCGATACGATATATCGATTATGTAACCTGCGACATCGTTTCGTGTCCAGCGCCCATTATACATTCCAAGTTTCACTTTCGCGTAAGCTACGGTTTCACTGTGGCTTTTTATTTAAATTATTATTTATGTTAGTATTTTTTTATTACTACACTGAATAATGTATTATTAGTAATAATACTTACATTTTTAATGAAGTTCATTTAGGGGACTGGGGACATATGTATTTCTTTAGTGTTTTATAAAATTGTAATAATTAATATTGTACTGGCGTTTTTTTAATATTACAAGTAGGATAATAATTTAATACATAAATGCTTATATATCTACATATGATGTGTCATTACATATGATTATGCCAATACAAATCATAAAACCAGTGGGTTCAGAAACATAACATTTTGTGGAGAAGTGTAAAGATTTTTTCAAGTTAAGTATACTTCTTTTGGAATGTTTGAAAAAAAATATGGGAGTAAAATTATATGATGCGCGCCCACACACCGTCAGTCAAAAAGCGACATGATGTAGTTAGCTGAAAGCGACGTGATGAAGTTAGCTGCATTCCTTTTACAAACAGAGAGTTGTGACATACGGGATGAAATCTTTAGCCATTTTTGTTCTGTTACGCCAAAGAAGTATAACTTCTTAGGTGCGTACATAAGTACAAACACACGTTTTTTTATTTGTAATAGGTTAAAAGTTTTTAAAGTTAAAGTACAGAAATTTGTGATTACACTTTATTTAAAAAAATATATATATATATTGCCATTATCGGTCCAAGCTACAGAAGTCGCAGTCAAGCGATCTCAAAGAAGTATCATTAAGCTAACATAAATAACATAAAAACCTATGCACTATAGGTATAAATAAATTTTCCTCAATAATTATAACTAACCGTTCCTAAAAATTAAAGTTTGTTTTGAGATTAGCGCTCTATGCTCGTAGATGAAGAAAGTGGCCGATTTGTTTTTTAAGTTTTTTTCTACTTTATAAATTGTAATAACTATAATTTTGTGGTACGTGAATATAATTAATACCAATACTCATTAATTTGTATATATTAGCAATATTTCGCTAATACATAGTTAGGTATAACTGTTGAGATGGTATGTGTTTATTTTATTAAAAACAATTGTTTACCTCTGGTAGAAATTTCAAACCACATAACGTCATGTAAATTGTTTATTGAATGTATTGACAGCAATAAGATGAAAAGGTCGCTGATGAGATGTGATTAACCTTGACCTACATACTTCAATCGTACTAAATGCCAGATCATCAAAACATTAGATTTCAATCAAATAGTGTGTTATAAATATTTAGCGAAAGCGAGTTAATTCATCTGCCTAATATTCATATAAGTGTACAAGAAAATGGATTGTATTATATTCTTATTAAGGATCATAATAGCAGCATTCATTTGTGATTTTGTTTTCTATGAGGGTGTATCGAGTGATTTACATGGTGTAAATATCATTAGAGCAAGGTCGGTGGCGTCTATTCTATAGAAGGACGCACTTACGATATTACTTAAAGTTAAATACCTTACCATTGTTATAACTTTAGGTGTATCATTATTATATTGAGATTATCTAAACAATAACAAAATGTTCAAAACAATAACAGATACAAAATGTAAATTACTCTTAAATATACCAAGGAGTATACTTTAGTACAATACCTTTACTAATTAAACAAACACCTTCAATTAAATTGATTCACAAGCAACAGGATGAGATAGTGTGAAATAGAGATTATGCAAACAAAGCGTTGCACAAGTTTTATAATATTTATTTAACTGGGTTTAATTGGTCAGGGGTCAAGCTATTATTTTGTATCGTTCCGGCATCTTTCCAAGTCAGTGTGGAGATAAAAATTGAATTACGATCTGTTTTTTGGGATCACGTCAATCTTACATAACATAAGCGATTAATCTTTACATTTTTATTGTAAAACTATCATTGCCCGCGGCTCCGCCCGCGTTCAGATGACCAAAAAACTCAGTAACAGCCCGGAGTTGGGAAGTTGGCGGTGTTTCACCCCCGTGCCTCGGAGAGCACGTAAAGCCGTCGGTCCTGCGCCTTAACTCTCACCGGTCGTGTCGAGTGGTCGTCCCACCGGAGTATGAGAGTGATAGGAATAGAGAGTGCACTTGTGTCTGCGCGTACACTTGAGCACTATAATATCTCCTGCGTAGTTGGCTAATCTCATTGAGATTCACGGAATCGGCTAGGAGAACATCATATGTTGACCCGGATATCCAGCTATCATCATACCAAATTTCATCAAAATCTGTCCAGTGGTTTTCTCGTGATGCGGTAACAGACAGACAGACAGACAAAAATTCTAAAAACTATAAATTCGGACTCTGTATCGATAATAATGTCTATTTCAATAAGATTTACCAAAAAATATTTAATGTACAGATTCGACTTAGTTACAATTTTATTATATGTATAGATAAGCATGACATGTCATGGCATTTTTTACAAAAATAAAAGGCCTATTTTATAAATGCAGTCTACAAACAAAACCACTTTTTGATCGAAGAGGTATATATAATATACCTACTCTCTAACTTTTGCTAATTATTATCAGTACATCAAGTTGTGAAATAGCTGGAATAGTTAATCTGGCATTAATTTAGAAGCCTTCTTTAATTTTTTATGATGTTGACAAATCTTATTATTTATGGATGGTAAATTTTCAACATTGAACAACTCGAAGATCAAGAGTTTTTACGATATTACATAATTAATGTATGTATTATTAATGAAAAGCATTTTCAATAAAACGAAGGTATGCTATAGCATATCTTCTTATGTATATATTAGTTATTACACATGTATGTGTAAGAATTTTTTTGCTATATTATATTATCCTAGGATTCAGTCTTATCAAACTACAAGCGAGCTGTAAGAGTAAAGTATTTATCTACAAAGGGAACAGCTAGAAAGCGAACTTTTTTAAATTGCCTCATTCTCAAATAATAGTCTTTCTTAATATTTTTCTAATGAAATAGTTTGCAAATATACGCGAGCGTTTAATATAATTACAATAATGCGCGTGCGCAATTGTTGCACGAAATGTTGCAAAGGTTGAGAGGCGTTCTCGACACGATAGCTTTGTATTATCGTATTTATATCTATCTATTTTTGTTCTATCTGAATACATAAGGAATAAACAAATATTTTGGTTGTATTCATTTAGTATTTGCTACATTATATATAAATATTTTATAATAATCTTTATGATAAATACGAGGGATATAATAATATTATTGTAATTTAATATATAGCATTTTTAAATTTTTGTAATATAGAAAGTAATAGCTAAATTAAGTTATTTAGTTTGCCCAATGTTATATTTCAATGAAATTTTATGTCACTTTATTTTAAATGAAACTTCTTTGCGGATTTTTTCGAGGTTCTATTTTTGATTTTGACCCGTCACCACCTGCGACAAAATGCAATCTGCAAAATTTGACATAAGATATACATATTTAAATTGTCAAATACTCATGAAAATTTTACTAAGTAGCATTTTGTTTTAATTAATAAAATTGTTTGTTTGGTATTTGATGAATTTTACACTTTATTTATTGAAGTGAATTTAATAATGCGAATAGACATAACCTCTGCCTCGTGTTACTGTGCTGTCGGTAATAATTATAAATGATTGAATGGCATGTTCTATAACTATATATTTTATTATAATATGTCAAGCGTAATGAGAGTTCGGTAAATCATAGTGGTTGTCGCTCTACGGTCACGATTTTCTTTGGTGTAAAATGTCTTAAATTACAGCTAGTGTCGACATACAAAAGGATAATCTATACTTATCTACTCGTAAAGCTTAGATTATGGTTAAAAATATTTGTTTAGACTCAATCATATTATATTTAAATTTACAATATTATGGTATGTTAATTTACATAAATTGAATAGTTATGACTTTACTCTGTCTTTTAATTCATGGGTTTTCAATATATAAACAATTACAAAGACCCAGGAAACGTTTTCCATATGACAATTAAATAGTATGAATATTACATATCCGTACAACCGCAAACGGCGAAAATGAAATTACTTGATGATTCGCGTTAATAATGAACGAGCCGTATGTTATGTGTAATGCTTTCATGACATTTTAATCAAGTCATGTGTTGAGTTTTTAAATATAAGGAGATAATAATAAAAATTAAATTCGTTATCTTTTAAATAAGCTATTGTGTTGGCTTATAAGGTAGTGTCAGATTAAATTCCGGCTGGTTGACAAAAAAGGTCCAAAATGAAAACGTGCCCTTATATTATTTTGGCATTATTTTATCACTTTCTCCTGTTACTTATTTGGTAAGGTATATTACATCAGATGTGACTCACACATAATTATGTCTCTCATCTTTGTTGTTTTGTATGTTCTGAACCAAACGCCATTTAGAACGCTCTTATACAAATTATCACTCTATTAGGTACTATCTATTTGGTTTATAATAGGTATAGAATGATGAATCAATATATATATATATATATAAATTTAATTTATAACTTATGCTACAATACTAATAAGAAAAAAAAAGCGTAGAGACGTCTAAGTCTAATTAGAACATAAATTATTTTCCGAAAATATTAATATTAATATATGTTTTTTTTATAGATATAGGTAATAAAAGATAAAAGGGTTAGTCTTTTCAGTTTAAGAATAATTTGTTTGTACATACATGGTCAATTGAATAATTATAGATAGGTACATGATATGTTCTGATGTGGCCTAAGCGAAGTCTATTGTTTGTTTACGTTTTATATAAGGTATCTTTATATATATAATTCTTCTGTGAGTGTGTATGTCACTGAACTTCTCTCAAACGACTGGACCGATTTTGATGAAATTTTTTGTGTGTGTTCAAGGGGATCTGGGAATGGTTTAGATTCACAATTTGAATAATAATTTTCATAAAAAAATTATTAAAAAAAGTTTGAAATTTTCAAATTAAAGACGTGTAGACAGGACAACGTCTGTCGGGCCCGCTAGTAAATATATAAAACAATAAAATTAGTATATTTATGATCCACTTAAAAGGCAAAATTCTTCGAAACTAATATCACAACCATATCATTAATGTAGAGTATTCTACTTTGCATCTTTTCGTTCTATATTCTTAAACATAAGGGCAGCCGCAGTTAAATTAAATGAATCATATCAATTATTCGCAATAGATCAATTTCTCCTGCAATTGTCAAAATGTATTGTTGGGAAATCGTAATCGACCAATTTATTGGCAACCTTGCCGACGTGTGTTAAGTGATCTTGTGAAATGCAACATAGTGCATTGTGTTGCAACTATTGTTATCCCATTCATTCGTTCCGTCGTGGTCCCTTTGATGACATTTAAGATGATTGCTGGTTTGCTGCTATTGTTGATAGTAAACATTGCAATAGACCTGTTGAATTGCTGATGTATCGCTTATTAGAGCGCGTGAAATAATTTTGTGGTCATTAATATTAAAGTTCAGCGCTTTCATACACTGCTTGATGATGACAAATTAACTTCTTTATCCATGTTCAATTCAATTTCCTTGGTTATTTATGTATTTAATTTATTTTATTCAATTGTTGTTCTATAAGACTTGACAGGAAAGTTCTAACTTTAAAAATTAATTTAGTGGTCAACCACTAAATTAATTGTATATTTGGCTCAGGCTAAGAAATAATATAGACAATGTCACAGAACTAAACATGAAGCCAAAAAATAACGTTTTAAAATACTATATGTTTGATTACTGTGATAAGTAAATAAATGTTAATAAATAAAAAAAAAATAAGCTAATATTATGCTATCTCTCTTTCAAAGAGTAATGCTTAAAAAATACAAAAGAATATAGTATTATTTTTATTATTAATATTTTATTCTCAAAATTGTATATTCACTTAAGTAATACTTATATAAAAAAATCACATGTTCTTCAAAGAAACTCTTGTCTCGTCTATATAATTCTTAAGTCTGAGATTCGAATATATTATGGAATAGTAACATTATAAAAAACATATGAAAATCAATTATTATTGTAACACTTTTAATGTTTGGAGGCATTGAACTTTCCACTACCTTTTACAGCGGACTCCATCGATAACATTGAAACACCATAATATGAAAGTCGAATTCATTGTATCTAATTGAATATTAAACTATCCTTATGTAAAGCGTGCCTACTTACATTTTATACACAATGAAACCTACTTCCAAAGGATATTTTCACGTATAAGTTTTCAAATAAATCTGAATGAATTTCGAAATAAGCATTTAAAAAACTATTTTATTATGAAATGATTATAAATTTTTATCTATCTATATATATATATATATATAAAAATGAATCCCTATTTCCCTTGATAACGCCATCACGTGTGAACGGCTGGACCGATTTAACTATTTTTTTTTGTTGTGTTTGTTATTGTCAGAAGAAGGTTCTTATGAAAGAAAAAAATTAAAAAATTGCGCGAAAAATTATAATTACTTAAAACTTATTTAAGAATTAATGATTAATAATTATTTAACAACCATATTAAAAATATGGCTAACGCTGGGTAATAACTATTTACCTATATTTAAAACGTACCTAGCGACGAACCCGAGCGAAGCGAAGGTGAGCCGCTAGTACATATAATAAAAATCGAACTGAGTCGAATCTGTACATTAAATATTTTTTGGAAAATAAACTTTAAAATGTAACTAGGGACGAACCCGAGCGGAGCGAGGGCGAGTCGCTAGTAATATATAAAATTTAAAATGAAATATCCCTTTATAATATGGATTAGTTAATATACGAAATCATTGCAGGTGAATGAATGATCTTAGCTATGATATAAAAATTTTGGCTATCTACATAACATTTTAAGAATTTAAGCCTTATATCCTTATTTAAATATAATAAAATGTTCTATTGCCTTCGTAGCAACGGCTTCATATACTTTTTTGTGTAGAGTTCAGACAGAATCATTAATTGTAGTATTAAATAATTGTAGAAATATATTATGTATGTTTTAAGTTATTTCTTCTACTGTACAGTGTGTAAATAAATAAATACAAATAAATTGGATTCTATATTTAACAAGACAATAAATATAAATAAGATTCTAAATATATATCTATTGAGTCACTCGACCATTAATCAAACAAAGAGTTTTCCTCACATAGTTATGTTTACATTTCAGGTTATTGACTTCTAATAACGAAAACATCTGATACGTAGCCTTCTATTAATAAAAAAATAGTTATTGACGCATTTATAGTTTAATAGAAAAACCCGCGGTTTCGGTCGCGCTTAGACTAGAAAACTCTCTAAAAAGGTAGGTTTCATAGAAACTTTCATCCCCTATTTTACCCCCTTATAGCATTCTATATGTAATTTCGAAAAATGCTAAAACACGTATTTATTTAACTTTATTGAAAAACATTAATACAAAGTTTCAAGTAATTCTGATCATAAATATTTTTTTGGGTTGTGTTGTAACGTGTTATCCCGTGGGAATGAGATTATCTCCCGCGGTAAAAAGTAGCCTATGTCACTCTCCAGCCCGCCAACTATGTCCACACAAAAAAATATGCTAATCCGTCACTCTGTTTGACGTGACAGAAGAACAAACAAACGAACAAACAAACAAACTTTCACATTTATAATATTAGTATGGAAGTGTGGATTATACGGTAGAGTAATTCTAATTATTATTTTCAAAATAATATAGTAAAGTAATGTCATAACGCTAATTTAAGCATAATTTATGAACAATATCAAAACTTTCAAATTTAATTTATACTTAATTAAGAAATAGTTTATTAATTGAGATTGAAAATTTAATGAATTAATTACAATCTTAATGAATGAAAACGAGCTTAGTATACTAAATACCTACTTCTTAATTATTTTTGATTCAGAAATATATATTTTATGGATATGTTACGTAGTTGTTCTAGTCTGTATCTACAAAAAAATGTTCGTAATCATTAGATTACATTTCCTTATAACAAACGTAATATCATTGATTAGCTTTAATATAAAAATATTTATTTCGCTTATGCAATACTTATAATGACGTTACGAAAATAACGTAACGATTAAATAAAGCCCGTAAGATAACTGAAAAGATTTAAAAAATATTTTCTATGGTTACCGCAAGATTATGAAATATGAAGTTTAATTATCAAATTAAGGATATTCTAATCATCATATTATTATAAATAATTAACTGTACTAAGTTTGGTACGTAAATGTGTATGATTTGGGTGTTGTACAAATATTTTAAATATTATATCCTACTAGCACAAATCACAGCTTCGCCCGCGCTAAAACTGCAAAAATTAACTCTAAACGTGTTTTCCCGTGGGAATGAGCTGATCTCCAGCGACAAAAAGTAGCTTATGTTACTCTGCAGCCCTCCAACTATCTCCACATAAAAAATCACGCCAACCAGTCACGTCAACGTGAAAGAAGGACATACAAACAAACAAACTAAAAATCACACTTTCACATTTATAATATTAATATGGATTCTATAATGTATTTTGAAACCAAATGAGACATAAGAGCTTATATCCAATAAATAAATTTAAAGTGCGCTTATTATATTGAATCAATCGATTTGACGATTTTACTGATTTATTAAGATCGTGCTGTTGCTTACTCTTGGTTTAATACGAATCTAAAATCTACGCCCTTTAGGATTTTCAATTCATCATCGGCTTTTGTCATCGGCTTCGGTCGGCCACTGACCTCATTGTTAAGATCAAAATTTCCGCAATACAATTCACAAATATAACATATCGAAGCTTTCAATTGCCCGCTCTTTCCCTATTGTGGTAGCGTCGACATAGAGGCTACTCAAGCGCATTTCTCTATATAGTACATAATTAGATTTAGATTTTTTGGGATAAAGTTTTACGTATAAATAGACCATAAAAATATGTTATTTAGTGGGGGGATTGTATTCGCGACCTGGGATGTAGACAGCGATAGTCCAATATACAACGCACTGCGCCACGCAGTGCCAACGTACCTACACAAAATACCTAATAATCGTTTCTTCAAATTGATATTGCATGAACTAATTAACGAAACAATTAGTGTTATTAGCAATTGTTACATCGATGTTACAATAATGAGTAAGAGAAATGAAGTGTCACCGATAAGAACGTGTCGTATCGTTATTTTATATTGATTTCGCAATGTAAACAAATCACCTGTTACAAGGTTATGGAGAATTTATTTATTTAGTATCATTTTATATAAAATCTGATTTTCCTTTGTACTATATATAAATATACTATATATATTATATACATACTTTATATATACTATATATATCGAACACGTTACTATAAAATGTAAGTTGTTGATCCAAATTATTTCTATGTTGTTTCCTAAATAAGATTTTTCCTTAAGTATTATGTGCTAGCTTAAGAAATGTTACTGTTTTATGTTCGTATTTATTACATATACCGACTGATGCATTCTTCAAATTATTGAGAGCTTGAACGGTTGCGAGCAATAAAACTGAGCCTGATGTAGGTACATATATGCGCCCTAAAAGGGGCTATATGAGAATTCTTTAACAACTAAAAAATCATAAAACTCGAAGTATTGTCAATATTTGTGGCAAGCTCCTGAGGGTATTGAACTGCGGCAGAGTGACTGCGTACTTTTTATATGACATGTTAAAATCATTGCGGTCCAAATCCTGAGTTGTTACTTGTTACTGTTTCCTTATATGAATCATAAGCATTTTGAAGATATCATCACTCTAATTAGACAGGACCGCTTTATTTCATTGAATTTGATCATAGATTTGTATTATTCGTCTAATAAAAGTTCGTTGATTTTTCCGAACTGCGGATATAGTTTTTGACATAAAATTGTGAATTTCTAAAATATTGATAGTGAATGAAGAATTATAAACTTAAATTTAATAAATTTAACTGTTGATCATTTATCGTACCTGTACTACCTACGTACTTGATCCGCTTCCTTTGTATTCTTAATTTATTATTGCGCTAAGTATAATTTATTTAAACATAATATTACTGACATAAATTATTAAAGCGTACTTTGTAATATCCCAATTTTAATTTTCTATTAATTATTTATTATAGCAAATAAATATTTTTTAATAAGTTTTCTTTAAAATATGATAAATGGCGAGCGAGAAATGACCGATGACATTTACGTAACTTTTAATAACAATGCAAATTCCTTAGCGAAAGCAATAAATCCATAGATTATGAAACCAAAAATGATTATTGAAGACAAAAAAGGTGAAATCGGTGGGGATATTTCAATAAAGTATTTTGGTAGAATCGGCCAATTATTATTATCAATTGCAATCCATGCATATGTACTAAAGGTTTATAATAACCTAGAAAATATTGTAAAATTTTAACGGGACGTGGTCCAAGTAGTGATTGATTTTTAAAAAATATTGTATCTAGGTATTTATCTATTATTTATTTCTATACGTACATACGTATAGAAGTTATAAACAACTAGCTATGTAGGTACATACCTACATAGTTAGTTGTTTATTATTTACACAATTCATAAGAAAATATTTAAGACTTTGTCTTTCGTCTTCTTCTTTACTCTAATCATGGTGATTCCCGTAGATGTATGAAAATGAAAAGATTTTCACTTGAGATGCGATCGATTCTATGATAAATATTTTAATGTTTACTAGTTATGCTAGAAGTAAACATTACGATAAAGATAGTAATATTTTGTAGTATATTACGATTACATATAACTAAACCGTTGTAAAAAAATAAAACAAAGTACCTATTCGTGTTCAAGCCAAAGGTCTAACTCTAATCTATTCGAGTTTATAAAATTATGCTTTACTTCGGAAGTGAGTGGTTTAGTTCTGAAATGACAATTTAAACAATGGTGTCAAAAACCGACAAGTTTTGGACATTTTAAGTTAAACCTTGGCTTCTATTGTTGAGGTTTATTAGGCAATTAGATTTGACCTTAGGGAGTTAAAATTTAACAAACGAAATTATGACTCTTTGTGTGATATTTTGGATTAAATAATAATATAAATATTTGTGGAATGCTTATGCCTTTACAGAAAATGTATAATTTAATATCAGGTAACGTTCTTAATGAATATGAAAAATTACTTGTTCCTTAATAGAATTGAGAAGAATTATTTGGTTGCTGGATTTTCTCTAGATCTCTAGTCTCATACGCAGCAAGCCTTTTAGAGTTATCGATAGAGATAATACAAAATCGTTACACTTCGTTTATAAAATTATAATATTTTTTTATTGTATTCAGATTTTTTTAACATCCCACTGCTGGGCACGGGCCTTCCTTCAGTACGAAGGGGATCAGGCCATAGCCCACCACGCTGGCCAAGTGGGGGTTGGCGGACTTTTTTTTTAACCGATGAATTTGAAGTAGGTTTGTTTTGTAAAATTTTAAAAACCTTATGATTGTATAATGTGATATTTGCTGATAATTTTGCGACTATACTCAAACATTTCAACGTAAAGCACCATTGTTATTAAACAAAATTCTCATGATACTTTATGTTGAACTGTTAGGAAACAGTTCATTTCATATTTTTTCTTCTTACAAGCAATGAAGCGTGGCGTTACAGTGGGTCATTGTCAATCTTAGCGCGGACGGTTTCATTCAAAATTACCCGTAAAACTTTATCGCAACCGTTTCGAAGTAATTACAACATTTTTTTTGCCACACACTAAGGTTTCCTTTCTTTTTTAAGGTATACCAGTTCAAGTTCATATCACGGCCCATTTAATTTCAGGCATTTGTAATGTTATGTTAGTAACTAATGCTAATTAGGTATTACTTGGTGGAAAAAATAGCTTTACTTTCTCGATAAATTCCAAAATATAATGATTAAAGCCCAATAGTATTTATTATTATTAACATACCATCGATCTTGGGAGTCCGCATTATTTCTCCTGTAGGAACAGCATACGTCGCAGAAACCAATAGAAACAAGACAGCAATCCTTGCACTAACACCCATTTTGATTTGAAATGTTTTTTTAAATATACTTTGTTTTATTATTTATAAGCGACGCAACTATTTCCCGCGTTCGGTCGGTTACATTTGCGTCGGGGCGTTCAATGCCTGCCGCGTTCTATCAGCAACTGAAGACAACGGAACCGATGGTAGACTTTCTATCAGCTGTGCGCGGACGCAGTCGAAACGCCCGCATATCACGTTGATTGCGCTTTTTGTTGTTCAATTGATATTTTTGGTATACTTATTATATGGTATACGTATACTTAGTATTATGGTATAAGTATACTTAGTATTATGGTATTTTATTAACATAAATATGAATATGATTTTGTAATTTAATTAATGTAATTTAATTCATTATATCGTTTTGATAATGTAATAAAATATCAAGTTACAGCATCTTTAATACGTGTTTTAGTTAATTTTTTAAAATAATTTCCCGCTTATATTTTTTCAATATTTACGAAAATTGTTAGGTACTTGCCTTTTAGTAACATAATTGGCATATTAAATCGATGAGTAATCATCATTATCACCAATTATTAATCTTAATTTCCACATAGTTACGATATTGTGCCACCTTTGACTGTTTGTTATGTAAATATGTTTCATTTAAATGTACAGCAGATAATTCAATCGGAATTACGTTATATTTAGCAATTTTGTTTTTTTTTGAAATTCGATGTCAAAGAGCAAAGCTTTTACACAGTCTTATTGGAAATAAAATGGAAATTTCATTTATAAATCACATTCATAATTTGGCATTTAGAAATATTTAACTTTTTTCAACATAGCGAAAAGTAAAATAATGGTTATTACTATACTGTCTCATGGTTACATCATGTGCTTCCGTCTGACTGTATGCCCGTCTGTTCTAAAGAGGTAAATTTTTTAACCAGAACATTTTGTAGTATAATTTTACAATTTACAGGTTAAATAGAAAAAAGTAAAAAAAGTAGAGGAGAGTTAATCATTTTAATTTTTTTGTTATGTTTTTGAATGTATAAAACAAGTGATTTAATATAAAGTCCTTATTAATTAAAAACAATTTTTTCTTTATTGTTTGGTTTTTTCTTTACTTATAACTTTTGCTAAATTCGAGAAAGAAACGAAGAAGGTCGCTAGACGAATTTGATTTATTGCTTTTCTTTAATTCTCAACTTTTGGGTTTTCTGATATATATTTAATACAGATAATTCTGTGTTTTTGTAGTGTTGTTTTGTGTTTTTGATGTGGAATTGATGGAGGCAATATTAAAATGTTGTTATTTTAGCATCAGAATTGGTTTTTAGATCTAATTGGAATTTGTCCTAAATAAATCTATATTCTATTGTATTTTAGCGCCGATGTTTAATCGCTACCAGTTGGTTTTTCCTGAGAGTTATATATAATATAGGGTCTGTCAAGAGCCTTGTCTTTAGGTTCCTTAAAAGCAACACGACTCCTCTGCTATACCTATAGCCCCTAAATTAAATTTCGTTTTACCATCGTCTTTAAGCCTAAATTTAGGGGGCCTTTTAACATTTAGATGACCCCTAACTCGGTGAAACAGAAACTGTTCCCTAACAGCCCCCTAACCATGCTTAGGGGATCCCTTAAACTTAGATGACGTTGGTGAAATCGGGCGTGTCTGTTTGAAATTTTTGAAATAATATCGGAGTCCTAGTAAAACGTATAATTTTAAGACTAACATGAACCTTAACGCTAAACGAGCTTCTCGATTTTTTTTTCATGCCAGCGCCAATGCATGTAGGTACAATATATGTATAATATAATACAATTGTATTATAGCTGTGCTGCTTTGTATACGTCAACAATCCTTTGATTGGTGAATGTTTGATAAATCTACTTTCAGAGCGAAAATCTCATTATCAGTGCTCTTCTACAATTTAAAAAATAAACGGACGCCGTTCGTCCGTCCTTGCGTACTTACGAAATATAGAGATTATTTCTATACTGTTACTCGTAAATAGATAGGTAACAAGGCAAAATAATAAGGCGTAAATAATAATTGCCACCAAAAACATTTTCATGTAAAATGTTGCCAAGACGAGAGAGACTATATGGCTCGTACTGTCAAAAAGTTATCAGATGTCATGTAGAGCTAAGCTTTTAACTCTACATGTCTTAACTCTTCAAGCCCGTACCTACTTCATAAACTCTACATCTTAATCAAAATATGTGTCTGGCTGTGGATTTTCGCTACCGTCATAGGCGGGCGGGCGTAAGGCGAAAAACTTATTCACTAATAAATAAATAAATATGTTCGGACATTAGCACACAGCACCATCTAATTCCATGGTAAGCTACGAGGCTTGTGCTATGAATACCAGATAGTTGATTCACTACACATATATAACTTTAAATACATACATATTATAAATATAAACACCATGACTGAAGTACAAACATTCATGCTCATAACACAAATAAATGCCCCCAGCGGGACTCGAACCCGCGACCGCTGGCACAGAAAGTAGGGTCACTACAAACTAAGCCAATCGTGTCGTCAAACTTCACTGTTCATTACTTTTCTGTTTTAAAATAGTTCTCGTAGTAACGATGTAATGTAATTTTATATTAATTATAAATAATCTTATATGTTTAAATTTTGTTCAACTATATGTATGTTCAATCAATTTATTACTAAAATTATTACTTTTAATATTTACGAATCTATGTTCCGCACTTGGTTTAAAGCTTAACGCACTGATAATAAATATAATAAATAAATTATGTGTTATTTAAAAAGACTGGAATCCAGTTATCAAAGTGAAGAAAAAAATAATAACAAAATCCTATACTATACTATATTATTAAGATAATATATCTTTTATGTTGAAATGAGTTATTAAATTTAAACATGCATCAAAAACTTAAAGAACTATGAAAGCGAAACAAATAATCAGTTTGTTAGAGCAATGTTATTACACGCATAATGCGAGATCGATTTCGTTTGATTGCACTGCTTGTGTCTAAACTATAAAAAAATGTCTGAGTTACCAATTCGTTTAGAAAATGAGACTCAGACACCAAGGACGTAGACTAAGCGTTATTAGTAGACTGTATATTGGTATTTTAAAATCAAGCACTCTTAAGACCTTGAAAGAAGAAAAAATGTTATTAACCCGATTTTCATGGTTGATTTTGTAAAATAATGGAATTAACCATGAATCCATTGTAATGTAAATAATATAATAAGGTTCTATACGAATGGCACATGGCACACTATAAGTGAAGAGCGTTTTATATAGGTACTTATTTACTTATACTTATTTTTTATATTTATACTTATATTTACACATACTTTATACTTACTATGTATATTATAGATACGAGTATATCCATATCAAAAATTAGGGAAGATGAACTTAACTAGCCATATCAAATTACCGAATATTACCGAAGCCTTTGTTAAATTATTATGTAATGTAAATATGACTCCAAAGCATCATCTATCTAGATTCTTCCTAAAGAGAATAAAATGTTCTTTTGTATGTTTGTTTGTAACGGAGAAACTAAAAATCCGTTGAACCGTTTGAGATAAAATTTGGTATGAAGATAGTTTGATGTCCTGGAAAGGGCATAGAATAGTATTTATCCCGGAAATCATCCTTTAAGAAAGTGAGAAGGTTGATGAAACTTTGTATGGGGAATCAATCATTTCTCAAGTAAGGAATATAAAACTCATCATATCTATGTATATAAAATATACCAATACATAGTCTATCTACTCCATACTAAGCGTTAAAACGTACCTAGGCACGAACTCGAGCGAAGCGAGGGTGAGTCACTAGTTCCTCGTATATTTTATTTTTGCAAACTGGTGTAAGTACTAAACGCTTCATAAAACTAACTCATAAGTTATGGTTTCATAAGGTTATATATGCACATGCTAAAAAATCATATTTTTTAGTAAATATATATTTTACTAAAAGTTATAATACTCGTAGGATTATAATATCTGTAGTACCTAAAAAGGAAAGTATTTTTAGAACGAGTAGGACAATAAAACGGTTATTCATATTGCCAGTGTATATTTCACATTAACATGAGCATTTTACAGTAAATTTTCTAATAATGAATAAAGTTGGTAAAATAATAATTAAATTGTAACTGGCTCGCGGCTGCGACGCCACGCTTGCATCACTGATTCATTGTCGACGGAAGCCGCTTGACGAAACGGCACGTGAAGTATGAAGGCTAGACGATCCGGTTCTCATTGTTTTTTGTTAATTGTTAGCGAATGTTATACATATATTATATTTATAATTTGATTGTTTATTTTTTTAAACCCAGAACTTATATTTAATTTCTATTCAGTTTTTGGTTACCAAAGTTACTTAATAAATACTGACTTCTATTATATTATAATGTAATGATAAATGATTTATTTATTTATGTGTGTATGTATGTACCATGTAATATGTAATACAATATAAAGTACGTAACAGAATGTGGACGAAAGGAAAACTTAAATTTCTTTAAGAGATTTTTTCCAGAAACCGTTCTGATGAGAGAAAATAAGTTAATTTAATGCGGTGTAAGTACAGTGTACATCGTGTACATTTACGAATATTTTTTTATTAGCATTATATTCATTTATAGTAGCGCCATCTGTTATAATTGAAGTCGTTTTAAACAAAAACATATTAACCAAGAGATGGCGTTAGTGTGCTTACACTACAGATCACATATTACACTAATAAACGAATATTTATACCTTTAAATTAAGTTTTATTTTAAATTTTTTACTCCAATAAAAATAATATGAAACTAATTTTATAATTTAAAATGTTTATAGTCTTACACAAAATGTCAAACAATAATGCTTCAAGTTGATGGTAGCGCCATCTGTTGTAAATTTTGTTGTTTTAATTAGTAAATGTATCTTAAAACAGATGGCGCTAAGAGTATCTTTAACCGCCATCTGTTATTAAATAGATAAACTAATACGAATTTACATTATACTTTATCTACTAGACACTAGATGGCAGTTTTATATTTTAAATATCACGATAATACTATATTCGTTTTTATAAAGGTTGGTCATTTTAGACCACATTCTTGTCAATAGAAAATATTCTTAAAATATATTATTTGCAATAAGCATATTATTCTTCTTCTGCCTGGCATTATTAATCCCGGCTATTGCCAGGGTCTGCCATTTGCAATAAGCATACCTATTGAGTGTGAGTATATTTAAATCTTAAAAAAATTGCCATATGTTAAATAGGGTCATATTGTTTTTTGATGTTATGAATTAATTCTAAAAGAGATAAGTTTCATTTAACAAGACCTCTTCATTAAAATGTGAAAAATTGTTAATTCTCGTACAAAGCAGGCAATTTTTTATTTATATGCGTGTTACTTTAGTCTCTGTATATTTAATTTGAACTAGTTTGTTTATTTAATTTGAAGTTGATATATTTTGATTTTCATATTTTAAACGTAAAAATATATTAACTTTAAAATCAACTTTAACAAACTTAAACTTTAACAGTTAGTAAGAAAAAATGAATTAATTTTACCATTTTCAATAAATTTTTTTATTATTTATATTATCTATTGGTTTTGGATGACAATGAAATATAAACACATAGATATTTAATATAAAATGATTTATTGCTTACGTCTGCACTTACTTTCAGTTGAAGTAACAAATTACAAATACTGTAAAGCTATGTACACAATGTCGGCGACATTCAAATGGTATCAGTTCGATAACTACAAACTAACGGCACATTTTTCATATACATCTAAATTATATAAATA
The DNA here is from genome assembly GCA_921882275.1 of Brenthis ino. Lineage (NCBI taxonomy): Eukaryota > Metazoa > Arthropoda > Insecta > Lepidoptera > Nymphalidae > Brenthis > Brenthis ino. The sequence continues at coordinate 17,510,901 of OV170234.1, forward strand.
AGCACCCTAAATAAGCTAAAAGTCTTTCTTTCCTAAAAAGGCAATAAGTGCCTGCTAGTAATACTTATTGAGATTAAGAAGAAATAAAATTTCATTTTAAAAACAGATCACAAAGCAATCGGAATAAACATCATAATTGTCAAAATAAATAAAAGTAAGATCAAAGGTATGTACACAAGTGGTGAAAAATGAAGTGAACTTAAGTACACATGCGCAGAGGAACTTATTAAATACTCTCAATAAATTAACAATTATTAACTACAGAATACTAAATATCACAGAGAAAGTACCCATTACTTAATCAACTTAAAGTTTCGTCAAACGATTAATTTAACGTCTCACGAGTTAGAGAGCAAGTAACTAACAATAAATAAGTACAAAAGCAACATACGGACACAGAATAAATATTTAAGGGATATTACGAAATACTCAGCTCATTATAGATACATTATTTTTACTGTTCTTGTTTTTCTTATTGCCTAACTTCTCCCTCATCTTTGCATGGTAAGCAGCGCATTTTCTATCGGTCTTCTTATTGAGTGGGCACCTAAATTCGTAGTACCAGTTGTTCAATAAGTTCCCATAACCTCTGAATGCTATGTAATCGTTTTTGAGGCACTGGGTGGCGTCAACTTTCTGCTTTAGTGCATCCAGCTTCATACGATTTTGGTCGAATTTTTGATAGGATATATTGACGTCTACCATGTTACACTCTATTTCTGCGGTTGTGCTTGATAGCTTATCCAATGTATTGGTAAGCAGTTTCCGACGTACAATCATATAATTTGCGAAGGGGTCATCCGATAACTCCGGTTGAACTTTCAAGAGCAGATGAAAAATTGTTTCATACTCTTTCAGCGTCTTGAAGAGTTTGGGCATCAAATACGAGAACTGTAACAAAAGAGAAACACATTAAGTTTGTATTCACTTGAACTCTTGATATTCATGTTGATAGATGGCGTGAAGATATTTAAGTTAGAATTAATATAATATTTATACATATTGTGAACAGTTCGCGACGCGGCCAATTTGTGTCGAGGCTGTATAATCTATAAGTATTTGTGATTGTATAACTATTCTCGTGACATTATTGAGGAACTATGTAGTATGTAGATAACGTACCTAAGTTTTAAAGATTATCTATATAGGATAGTTCAATAGTTTAACAAGAAAATTTATCTGTAAATGTAAAATATATGTGGTAATATGAATTGTGCTGTTCGATGAAAAATGTAAGGTCAGATTGCGTTTAATTTTTCTCAGTATTGGCCGTTAACGGTTTTACTCATTGTTTACGTTCAGTTAAGTGATAAAATGTATAGTTGAAAGAAGGATTATATGAAAACGCATCTAGATAAAATGATTTTTATGAGTCAGTATATCTTTATTTTATAGTGTAAATATCTGTTGGAGTAAAATTATGATGCAGGTGATCATATTTCAGGTTAATTTTTTTAAATTAATACATGGATATATTAATATATAACATAGAGCATGACGCAATACTAAACTATTTCTCATGATATTGATTAGGAAGTAAATTGATAACGTCAATATAAATTAATTTATTAATAATATTATTATGAAAGATTTTACCTATTGTAATTTCAATTTGAAAAATAATAAAATAAGCGAACGGCCAAATAGGTATTATCTTATTTTGTAATATTAAATGAGCAGTTCTTGTATATAATATATAATTACATCCATAATCTCGGAAACAGACTAACTCTAACGAGTTAGATCATTTTTTGTATTTAGATAACGCTTCGCTTTTTATGGTTATCTATATACCTAGGTGTCTTTGCTAAAAAACGCAATTTTTATATGTTTTCCAAAAAAACGTCGAGGGAAACTCGGTCGCCCAGGTACTTATTATTGTACACCGTGTATCGGAACATTTGACATTTATAAGTCGTAATAAGCCGTATATTTGCCGAAATATCTCTTAGGCTTACATGAAAATCAATTTGCAATAAATTTCCTATGTCGAGTATCAATTACGTAATCTTATAAAATAGGTGTTTAACCTACGACAATTTAAAAGGTCGGTTAGTTATAGTTACAATGATGATGAATAAGTTCCAAGCAAACAGATAACTAGACTAGCCGGTTTGACTTACGAGACACAACCACAATGCATTTCGATATTATAATATGTATATATATATATATATATATATATATATATATATATATATATATATGTTTATATTACTATATTAATTAATGTCCTTATATAGAGGAAGTCTTGATTAATTTTGACTAATTATAATAAACAAAGATTTAATTTTAATTTAATTAAAGATTTTTTTCATTCAAATCAACCTTATACACAATAATTGAAATTTATTACTGCATAGTTTACGTTATCAAGAAATTATGTCATGCGCTGAAATTGAGTAATGCGTTTGACTAATGGTTTCAGGAAAACAGTCTACGTTCGTGATCGTTTAATGAATAAAGTCATTGATATTCCTGGTAAGGGAAGCGCCACTGTACTAACACTTAACGTAAATCAAATCTAACTAATTCCCCTGAAATACTTCGAAATGAATCAGACTTATGAAATCGACTACTCGTGTAGCGGAACTATGACGAATTCAAACTCCAGCTGTTATTGTCTGGTTTTAAATAGCCATTTCCGCTACTTTAAAATTCTCCATGAGGCGTTACAACATCAGTATTAAATGATAAGCCTTTTTGTCCAATTTTACTATTATATACTTGTCGCGTTGAGAAAAGAAATAGGACGAGGAATTTTCAAAATAACTCATGGCAAAAGAAGATAAAATTCACTAAGTCTAACAATGGACCCTAAAATCAATCGTGAACACTTCAAGGCGTCATAAAATCAGTTCGTTTAGAGCATTACGTCCAATCCAGTGAAGTAGGAACGATAATAAAAGCGCCGGGCTCTGTGTGCAAATATGGTGGGGTATTAAAGCTGAAAACCCGACAATACGCCGTACGTTAGCCTTAAAGAGCCAAGTCTAAGCGAGGAACGTGTTGGAGACAAACGCAGCGCGCCGGAATCGTAAGTTCACATTCGTCTCACTTGGACAAATAATGTGTTTTTAACATTTCGTGTTGTTTTGTTAAATCGTAAATACTGAGTAAACACTAAAGCCTCAGAGCGATCGCTTAAGCATTTGTCACCGTGAAAGCGTCTCGAGTTAGCACCTGTGGAATGCCTTTCTCATCATTTTTCCCGACAACTTGCACGATTTTTATGTTTTTCGCACAAAAAAGTGAGTGATTTTTCACAAGACTTAAGAATATTCTGTATGAACTATGTAAATAATTTATAATTAAATATCGCGATATTATTATTTATTTAATAATATTAAATGGCAATATGGTATGTAACGAAAACAAATGGAAGGAATAACATAAACTCTACTAAGTGTCAATGTAGTAAGCAATACAAGCCCTTGATTTCTAATTAGCATGATTATTTAATTACGCTTTAAGTATGTCCACGATATGCTTTAGTAAGGCCCTCTGTTTTAACGTCTCATTTAAGCGGTATTTAATTTTTAAATTGTTCGTAAGTCAACTAAGGCCGAGCGAAGCTGAGATCACTTGAATTCTAACGCTTTCCTTTGCCCAATGTTAAATATTTGAATTTCTTAAGTGGGCATGCATTGACGAACTGTCGAAACATACACAAGAAATATTTAATATTCATTGACATGGATACTGAGCGATTCTACACTCGCGTGTTAAAAAAAATTATGTCGTCGGGGCGCGGCGGAGGGCCCTCTGGCCCCTAGTGTAAGGACACCGGACACCCAATATATACTTATTGTCTCGACTCGAGTTCGTTTTTGTGTACTAATTAGTCGGTGTTCAATATGAATACGTAATAGAAAGTCTCGCGGTCCAGATGTGTGTTCGGCAAATAATAAAAGCTTTGAGAGATCCGTTATGAAGCACTTATGGATTTTGTATTTTAAAAGCGGAGGTGGTTTGTATAAATCTCATGTTTAAAACGAACGAATTAACGCTATTAAACTTTAGACAAACAAAGTTGTTATTGTAAACACTCTTAAATAGATATTTTCACAATGGACTTTACGTAAATTAAAGTTTTATTTTGCTTTCCGTCATAGATAATATTATATTTTATATTTCTCTCAGCACGATTATGTGGAAAATAACTTTTTGAAACGCTATTTGGTCGGACTGAATGCGACTTAACCGTTCATTTAAGATCGCGTGCGCACAACGGAATCTGTCGGTGTCCATCTATGCAAATTTCCTCGAAACATTTAACTGGATCCTTGGTTTGCTTCGCTCCCACTGCGACTAAACAAAAGTCAGCGTCGTTTTATTCTTTTACATTGTTTTTTATTAATATTTACATTGCACTTGGATATTTATTTGAAATAGATTTATCTTTCCTTTCGAGATTAACATATTATAAACGTATTAATATAAATTAAACAAATTGTGTGTTAAAGCTAATAAAGCCATATCGATCAACCGAAAAACTAATAACGGTATACGAAAAATTTAAAACCAACCAATTTGCTAACAAAATGCGGCAAGAGAAATTAAGGGGTTTGTATTTTAGTTATTGCCCTTAAGTACAATGTGAAGTAAATAAACGGGGTACAAAGGCCGGCCACATGTAATTTGGTTCGATGAAACCTCATTTAAGTTGCAACAGTGAGGCCTCGAGCTTGGCTAATATACTCGGGGATTCTTTGTCTCAAATAAAGCAAAAATAAATTAAAGTAACGTAAAAACACTGAACGGGTAACAAAAAGAGTGATGGGCCGGACCACCACACCCTCGAGATGCAAAATGATCGGCTTTAGTAATTACACTGTCAGACTGTTTGAAGCAAATTTCAAATATTAAAGGCGCCTTCAAATCATAACCATTCTGAACGATAAAACATCAATCAACACGAGAGAATCTAAAACGCTATCGACACGTTTGTTATGCAGACAGAACTAATACAAAATGGTATAAAGATTGATTAAAAGGGTTTTGTGAACAAAATGAAAACTCACCTTTCGTTCGGTAATAGATTTTCCTTTTCGCGAAGTTTTGTAGTCATGGAAATGGATGTCGACGAAGTTGACTGCCGGTAGCCAGGTGGGCATTCCGTCCCTATACTCTCGCGTCTCATTAAGGACTCTTCGGTCTTGATCAAAATACCGTTTTGTGTTGCGTAATTTATGTTTTATCATTCTTGTAGCATTTCTAAATTGGTCAGAGCTTGGATTTTTTGGTCGCCTAATCGAGTCTTTGGTCATATGTGCCATGTTATCCGGTCGTCTTTGGTGCCGTCTCTTATGTTCCACCGAACGAGCCTCCGCTGGCGTTAGACACATGGCTATTAATATAATTACGGATACAGCTACCAATAGCCTTTTGGAAAAACCTGTAATAGAATAAAATAGACATCAATTATAATGAAAACATTTTGATATAAATTTTAAAAGATTTAAAAAAATATTTTATAAGGTTATTTGAATAACACGAAGGGTTTATCTAAATAATATCATATTCTAGTTTAGTGAGAAATAGTAAAAATAATTGGCTTTCCAATAATCGTAAAAGCGCTGTTATAAGAAAAATTATAATATAAATAAAGTCCGTACATTCTCCATCTCTAAACTGCTCCTTCAAATCTAGAATTGTGCTATGAACAATTTGTAGCATGATACCCAACTGAACCAGTTTTATAAGTGAAAAAAAAATCTGGCACTATTATTAAAACTTCAAAGAACGTATCAGAGCTTTTGTGCAAAAATCATACAAGTTTTCTCGTCAATTTATCGTTTTGTTGTTATTAAAGGTTTGATGTTTGCGTCGGGGCCATAAAATATATTTTATGTTCGAACAGAGAGATGCAATTCTGTAAAGCGACAGAGACCAACTTCTAAAAGAGAAACACCACCAACTTTGCAACGCAAAGCAAAGCTTTGTTCGCCTCAAGTGCTAAAATGTGGAAAGTAACCCTGATATACACTGCGTGAGTATATTTAGTTTTATTGTGCAAGTGAGAAAACAAATTCATTTTATATGACATTGTAAAAAATATATAAGTCACCAATGGAAAAATATAAGATGGAAAATTAACTAGTTCAAAGAATATTCATTATTATATATGAATTACGTTAATCAAAAACAAACAGTATTTATAACAGGAACTTGAATTACGTATGTTACGTCAAACGAGGATAAGCCGAGGTTTATGGTCAGTGAATCATTAGGTCAATCTGTGTCGTTGACAATTCAATGTATGTTAAGTAAATGCGGCCTTACGATTACAGATAAAAAAGATAGACGCGCGAAATGTTAGTAAACTGCTAAGTGAAGAGGTTTTAACGTTGGACTTTTTTATTCTGTGTCTATTGTTTGTGATTACTGATTCTATATCTCTGTCTGATGCATTGTCGAGATCAAACAATGCTTACGTGTTTTAGCACGAAACCAGGTACTGTAGGTTACGTGCGTTATTCGCTATGGGGATTTCCCAACTATTTATCGTTACACGGAATATGATCTCGTGTCAACTTAAATCCAACGTCAAAGCTAATACCTATAAATTGGATTGCAGTTGATGCTAATTAATGCAAAATTATAAATATGACAAATATAGAGCCGAAACAAATTGAAGACGTATAAAATAATTAGCAGCATCCAAAAAAGTATGTGAGGTAATCAATCGAGTTTAAAAAGGTACTCAGGCAGTATCGGATGTCATCGGATGGGTTTCAGCGAATCCCTTTGATTGAGAGCCGACGCTGGCATGTTGAACATTCCCACACGATCCGCTGGCTAGGCTATATCGAAGTCTTTCTCGATTTGTATTGTTCGATTCCAAAAACGTTCATGAAACGAATTAACGTGCCGATTTTAAGAATAACATTTGGTTAAGGCTATGTTGTGACAATCTTTATGGCATACTGTGCAATTTTTGTACAAATTTCGCGATTATGATTTTTGTTCTTTTTTATATTTAAAATCTAAAATATTATGCTAAGATTTAGGATTTTGGTATATTAATAAGCTTTTGAGAATATTTGCAGGGCTTAAAATATTTTGAAGATGCACAAAAATTTAAATTATTTTTTGTAATTTATTTTGTTTTGTGATGTTGTTTGTAAATAATATTGTAACATTATTTTCATCTACCTTCACATGTCAAACGCTTAACGTGACATCGCACCGGTACCGAACGAAGCTCTTTAACTGTTTATTAATAACATAAGACATATTTTGCACACAAATCGTTAATTTGAATTAAGCACACACCAGTTAAAAAGACATCCATGAACAACGCATTGATGTAGCTCCTTTGGGCAAGTCCATATTCATTTGGCAATGTAATTCTCAATTACCAAAATGTTTGAAAGCTTTATAGAACTTCGAAATAATTTAACACTGAAGATCGAATACACTATCACAATTTATCTTATATTTTTTAATCACAAGCTTTTTCATAGGAGTTAATTCGCACTGGGTTACGATTTACGAATACGTTAGTGTCACCGCGAGCAGCGAGTGCGAGACCGGCGCGCGAGCAGTCGACGCACGTTGAATGAACACCGAAATGAGGCACGGTACATGAAATAGCCGGTCAAACTATGCGAAAACCCTTACACGCCCGACGGAAAGCGAACTTCGACCCTATCGGAGACAGTCGTCGCAAAGCTTAATATTTAATGTATATAAAACGAATAGTATCTTTTATATCTTATTAAATTATTTGGATAAAATTAAACAAACAGAAGAATATAAATATATATACATATGGAGTATCTATTACATGTATATAAATAAAATTATTTATTTTATCATTATTTAAATATTACTCACTAATTTTCTTTTAGTTTCTTTTTATATATAGTTAAGTTTCAAAAATATCGTAGATACCATTAAGGATTAAATTTCGAGTTTAAAAAAATTATCATAGGTCACTAAGGTTATTATTATAAATTTTAATTTTCAAAACTACAAGTTTCTCTCGAATTAATTATAAAAAGTTTCACACAATATTACGTCTCTATGTCATTCGCTTTCTATATCTTGTGCAAGTAAACAATTATTCGGTTAGACCTCGCGGTGATTCATCGATGAGTCTATCCTAAAGTGACTTTTATCGGGCATTCGTCGCGATTCACGCTCATGCATAGTTACGCGCGAGCACGTGCTGACTTGTTAGACTGAAAATATGGATTTTATCAATAGTGAATAGATATAATGGCGATAATTGTCTAAAATTTCATTACACAATTGTGTAATCTTTTTCGCAACTTTTAAAATAAGTTCAAAAATATGTATAACTAGCGACGCACCTTTGTTCCGCTTGGGTTCGTCCCTAATTACGTTTTAACGTTTAGTATAGATTTCTCAGAGATGAGACACTTTACCGCTGTAAAAAGTATCCTATATGTTGACCCGGATAACCAGCTACCATGATACCAAATTTCATCAAAATCCTTCTAGCGGTTTTTCCGTGATGCGGTAACAGACAGACAGAAAGACAGACAGACAGACAAAAATTCTAAAAACTATAGATTTAGCCTCTGTATCGATAATAATGTCTATAAGATTTTCTAAAAAATATTAAATGTACAGATTCGGCTTAGTTAGAATTTTATTATATGTATAGATTACGTGTCTGAGATATAAGGAGAATATTTCCTAACATATAATAATATCAGTAATGTCTTTTGAGATTTTTATAAAACAAATATTGAGCTTGAAGGTACACAATAAAAGTAATTTTCGTTTTCTTTTTAACCATGTCTGTCTTCGTGAACGAACAGCAAACACGACGCGAAAAAGAACCCAAGGACTAAACGTAAAGGTAAACTAAGTTTAAAAAGAAAAAATATTGTATGGGAAAGACATTCGAGTCTGACACAGATAGTCGGACAGATTCACCTACGTAGAGACCACGATTAACGCAGAGTATTCTTATGCTACAGTCACACAGTGTTACGTGACTGTACCATATCTAAAATAAAATCTAACAAATCGTGTGGCTTACTGGATCTTATAAAAGCAATATATACCATATTATATTCGACTGTGGTTTGTGGTGTAAGCGTTTGAGCGAGCACCTCAAGTATTTACATTGACACGTTTTTTGTCCCGTGGTTAACAAGGCGACGCCATTGTACTCAACCGCTTATTGATAGTGTCAATAGAAGATTATTATGTTCATGATTAATTACTTGCTATTCCCGAAAGTTATACCTTTGTGCTGGTGTCATATTTGGAGGAATGAGTGTTTTTTATATCATTAATTACTTTTAACTTTTTTACATATCAAACCATAAAACGTTATGTGAAGGCGTAATGAGGTAAGAATATATGCATAACTTATAAGAAAATTAATAGTTCAACTCAGGAGTATTCTAATATCGAGAACCAATGAGTTAACTCTTACATTATTTGATAATACAATATTAGCACATTTTTCATTTTTTTTGTGGAAAGCCCAGTGTAATTAGTCGCTGATACGTCTTTTCTGGTGGGCAATTGTGTTCAGGGGATCGCACGACTAATTTACTTTTTATACTGACCCTTAAATATAGAAACGAGATAAGTAATAATGGTTAATTGGGAGACACGAATGCTTTTATTAAAAAAGTAACCGTGTGTTGAATATATAGGACCTGATTAAAGGTATAATTATATCTTTGTAGCACTTGCCGCCTCGTGATTGCTAAAGCGAGTATTTTAGATATACCTATATTATATATACTTAATTAGTATGGTAGATTATACGGTTTAGAATTGATAGTTGAGGCTGCTCATGTAAAAACTTCCGCCGATTGTTTGGAGCTGAGTCACGGATTTCCCAAATTTTCGCGAAGACACGTCATGGAAAAGCGTCTGAAAGCCTACAAAAGCGGTGTCGAGTCTCAGAATGAATTATCTATTACTCATACCGGTGGGAATAACAGTAGAGTGTTTTCTTCCGCCATAAATCAAAATAATATTTATAATCCTATTACGATGTTCAATTATTTTTTATTTGTATGTAAAGCATAATTTTATATACACATATCTATATCTATTTAATGCCAAGTTTCGACTTTCAAATCATGTTTTATATATAGTTAGAGCCACTAAAGAGTCTTTCAAATCAAACTAACCAACATAGTTTCAGCTAATTTAGCTTTACCGTATACAAAGCACAGCTTCCGCGCCGAGTTTCCTAGAGTCTTTATTATTGTTCTCGCCACAATATAAATCATAGTTGAGCCAACATACACTTTACCCTCAATGCCACAGACTATACAGCTGTCAACAAATAGCTGAGAAAATACTGAAGTGTTTCAGTAGTTTAAGAAGAATAATTGTGGGCTGTGTCCGTTTACAAAGTTTGTGGTGTGCAAGAAATTAAGGTTAAACTTGACGGTGTGGGGTTAAGCCTGTCTGTACTTAGTGCATTATGACAATGGAGATTTGTGCTTTCTAATCGTATATTACAGATGTATGTAATTATACCTACTAAGCAATAAATCTTGGATTTTTAAATATTTATAATTAAGTATGTCCAGTGCATATTTCTTACTAATAAGTCAGAGAATTAAGAAATTAGGTCATCAAGATTATATATAAGTAAAAGTGTTATCACTTCGTAATAATATGATAATATTAGATCACTATTCTGACATAATGATACGATTATTAGTTGAATTTTCCTCGATATCTGTCAGTGGATATCATACATTTTACACATATACTCGTATTACAGGTATATTAACAAATGGTTAATTAAGAAATATTTTATTTATTATAAAGGAAAACCGTAAAGGAAAATTTCTTTAATAATATTTGCTTTAGAAATGTAAGCGAGGTTTAACTTACTTTTTGTATAATATTGCATTCCTAAGGAGTATCCCCTGCAGCAGGTGCAACTTTGGCACATATTGATGTTTTTATCACAGATAATATCGATCTTTGGTATAATTGTCAGTTGTTACGTATCAATCAATCTCACTTTTCACAGTTGTAACGATAGTCACTGGCACATTGCAATTAATATAAAATAAATAACTTAATCTATGGTTTAATTTAAAAATCGAACGTATTGGCGGCTTCCGCGCTCGTTTTGCGTTCAGGCTCGTTGGCGGTTACGTTCAGTTGGCCGCGTTACGTGTAATGTGTGTCCTGAACGGATTTCCACGGCTTTTATGTAGTTGGCCGGCGCTCCCGTGATAAAGGGTGCAAAAAACCGATTGTTTGCAGGAGGGCCCGCCTTTACGTCACAGATTCGACGTCGCGCGCGATCAGGACGTAAACGAACACATGCTCTTGCGCAATACATTGTTCAAATAAATAGCATGTGTTCCCTAGCCGGATCCTGAAGCGGTGTGAAAATTAGTCGTGTCGCTAAACTATCGGTACTGTTATCTATGATGTGGATTGTTTTAATAAATTGTGTAAGTAAATAAATAAATATTTTAAATAAATAATACTTGGGTATAATATAATAAATACCAAAGTTTTGAAAGTATGTTATGTTCTAAATAACTTTTTTAATTTCAGATCATTTTGATTTCTTGTAATATTGAATACTGTAATTAAAAGTATTACCTTAGGAACATTAACTTAGGGCTTTATACTAAAATTAAAAAAAATATATATTAAGTCTCCTTTATTAGGTATATATCTATGTATATCTTATCATATGTACAATAGTAAGCTTTGAGTTATTATTTACATTATAAATATAAGAGAAGGTCGTGGTTTTCCACTGATGTTATGAAGTTAGATTGGTAAAGTATTAGTAAAATTATAACTTCGAAAATATACTCTATCTCTGTACGTTAAGAGTCTAAATGGTTATGAACATTGCACAGGTGTTATAGATTAAATGATGTGATGAAGAACTCACACGATTTTCTAAATAAACCATTGATAAAACAATAACGAGACATATTGCAGAACACGACCGATGCGAGTATTGATTATTTTTAAAAAGTTTTTGTTATTTTCATCCTTTTCTTCCGTTTACTTCAGCTAAGGTTAGATATACACATGCACATGACAACTTTACGCCACTGTAATGAAGAAATTACAGTTTAAAATAGAATTCAGCGAGCTATTCCATTTGCAATTTCAGCGGGGGTGTAGCTTAGTAAATCTTCCCGCCTCCAAGAGAGTCCGCCTCTCAATTTAATCCCGAAATAGTCCCGTATGATTGGTCGCTCAACATAAGTCATTCGCCTATTAAATGCGGCTAGCGCTTAAGCCATAAGCTGATTAAGTACTTAAAGTATAAGATATACGAGGGAGCACTTAATTTAGTTTTTGATATATTTACAATATATGATAAAATAATACTTTTTGGATAAGTTAGCTTCACCTACTACGAGGGTTCTACGAAAATGCGAATTTCTAGTGATATTAGAATAATACAAATAAAATATACATACATCAAATTTAAATATTTAGTATAAAATAATTGATATTTTGATTAATCTACTCTAGGTATATAATAATAATATTATAAAGGAGTAAAGTTTGTAAATTCGTACTGGTGTTATCTCTAAACGAATGTGGTCTGATTCTGAAAATTCTTTCATTAATAGGAAGATATATTATCGCCAAGTTAGTTAGTGTTTGCTTGTTGCTACGAGTATAAGTGATAAAGATGGGGTTAGTGTTAAAAACTTAATAATTTTAATTGAAATCATAAGAAAAGTGGCAGTTAAGTTGCTTTATTGGCAAAAATATATAACAAAAATACCCCTACGGACACATCCAAGCGAAGCGAGGATAAGTTGCTAGTCTATACTAATATATACTAATATTATAAAGAGGTGAAGTTTGTGAGTTTGTGACGTTATAATCTCTGAATCTACTGAACTGATTTAGATGAAATTTAGTAAGAAGATAGTTTGAGATCCTGGGAAGGACATACGATACTTTTTATACCGGAAATCATACCTTAAAAGGGTGAAAATGGGGATGAAACTTTGTATTGAGAAGCAAGCTAGGGACGAACCCGAGCGAAGCGAGGGTATGTCGCTAGTTAACTATATATATCTTAAAATTTATTTACACAGAATTAAGAAGTTACGGGCGCAAGAACGAATTTAATATAATGTTTTTTGAAATGTATGTTGGGGAAAGGTTTTTGATTCAGTAGAATAGAATATTTTATTGAACTGAAAACTTCTATAGGTAGGACATGTTCACGTGACATGTTAACGCTAACAATCAGAGTGCCGATAGATGAAAATCAGATAAAAGTAAACATTTTCAATTTCTAAATTTTTATTTAAGATCAAACAATTAATTGAATATCCAAAAATAACAACTGTTTGTTTATAGTTTTAAGTTTTCACTTCCGTCGGCAGCCCTTATGACTGCTTATTTTTCATTTTCCGTTTTGTTGGTTGTATAACAATTGTAACTGTTACGTAATTAGAGAAAATAACTCAATTTATAATTTTATAAGCAGCTCATTGTATTTAAAACATTACTAAGTTTAATTTCAATCTTCTCAGAATAATATAATAGGTATAGAATTCTTCTAGAATATCGTTTCGATATTAAACTTGGGTCATATTAGGCTGTCACAGAAACGTAATATACGCTTGTAAAGTAGGTAAAATAAAAAAGTTATAATAAATTATCGCAAGATTTTTTATTTTCACTTAAATGATTGACATCTTTAATGCGTCCATAATTCACATTACTCATATGATTTTGTCTATCTTTGAAAATAAGAGATTAAATTATAACATTTATAAATACATATAACATTTATAAATACAATATTGAACATATAGGGATAATAATATTAAATATCTAAGCTATTAGTCGTTATTTTTAGAAACTGGTCTAAGGGGATTTTAAATAGAATAGTATTACGTGACCTTCTATCTGCATTATGTAGTACACGTTAGATTTCAGCGAACATCATTGCACATTGTCCGGTGAAAAACCCGGGACATGCCAACTCATTGTCTATGCAAATCCGCATTTCTGCGTTAATACTGTCATATAATTTATTTGTTGAACTCATGGGCTTATTGTGATAAAAAGATATAAGTGAAACTACAGTTAGTTGAAAGCAAATTGTCATGAAATTTTTAAAACATGCTACGAAGCGTAGCACTTTAGACTCATATTTTTTTTTTAATAAAATTTTTGTGACTTGCCCATCGCTCGGGTGTCCGTAGTTGTTTAATAGTGACCTATTTCTTACTCCAGATCATAGTATATTTACATATGTGGTAAATTTCATCCAAATCTGTGCAGCCGTTTCAACCAACAGCCGTAACAAACATACACAGATACAACTTTTGCATTTACCTATAATAGTAGACCGATTATATAAAAAAAAAAGTATTTATTTTAATTAAACAGCGTTACTTCGCTATGAAATAAAAGTCGACTAAAATGTTATAATGATAAAGTAATAGTAATATAGATGTTTATTATTAATACTGTAATTCAAATATTATCACAGGCATTTGAAAGAGTTTGTATAGGTATAATGTTATGGAGTAAAAATATCCCCAAAACTCAATTCTGTGCTTAGGAATTCATTTCCATATTTGATTTACGACTCGAGGTAAGAAATTGTTAACATATGATTTAACCAAAATTCGATGACTAACCGCGTGATCTTAATCTTAGGCGTATTCGCGGAACTTTGGAGTTCTTAGGTACGCATGAAGAGGAAATGCCGTAACTGTCTCGTACAATGTGTTTAGTTAACATAAAAATAATATTTCACAAACAAATATGAACCATATCTCGTGCGCAGGAAGCATGTGAGTGGCTTATTATATTTTAAAATTAGTATTGTCGTAACTTAGCTTCGGCTGTACGTAAAGAATTAGAAGGTAAAGAAGGTCGAATGATGACTGGTAACATTAGGTCATGGCCAAAAATTAAAAGGAATGTAAATTTTATGTTATAGCAAAATTATGTTGAATTAACTATTGATTGGTGACTGTACGTACCTACATTTAAAAATTTTTTTTACAGTTTTACGAAGCAATGTAAAAATTACATATATGTAATTTTTTTTACATATATTTTAATTTTACATGTATGTAATTTTATATAGCGTCTAGTGCAAAACTCTGTGCTATATAATACATAGCTATAGTTATTTAACTTAAGAAAATATACGTGAAACAGTGATACTAAACCAAAAGTATTAATTAATTTGTATGTAAATATTTTGCAAATCATTCTATTTACGTCTTAAAGAAAACTAACGAAACCAGTCAGACCCATTATACAATTAACTTTTATGATAAATGTCTAATAAAATACCAACTAATGAAATGAGAACGAAACATTATATAACCAAAGACAAAGAGTCATTTGAATATATAAGTATATTTTTTTTGCTTATGTTTAGAGTAAATCGCGCGAGAATGAGCGATTAAGTGACCGGAAAAACTGGAAAGTCTTTAGCAAATGTAAAGAAACGAGAAAGGGTTCAGCACAAATGCTTCAAAAAACGGATCCCTTATATTATTACTTGCACGTATTTTGTGAACGAAGAGCTGAAATATATAATGTATATTTAAAGTATAATTAAATACGTTTTTTTTGGAAAATCTATACAAAGAAAGTATAAGTCAAAAGATTAAGTGTATTATTAGTGATATTAAATGAAAGGCTCGTTATAACGAATCCAAACAAATGTTGTTTAACCATAAGTGAAAAATTATAAACAAACACCACCCCTCTATCTTCCGCTTTATATCTAAAACCCTTGAGCCCATTTTTTTTTCACATAGTTTATAAAAAATAAAAAAGAATTTTAAATGCTCATGATATTAGATATACAGAACCTTCATTCAAGCAAATCCAACTTGCACTTAAACAATTTTTTTCTGTTACGATTTGAATACGGTGCAACGCTCCCACGCTTCGTTGCCGACCTTGCTTAGGCGCATCTTAATCATCAATACTGATAGAAAAGATCTATTCACAAAAGATGAATTACGAGTATATTTGAAAAATATTTATTCTCCTTCGAGCAGATTCCCGCCGTTTCGCTTGTATTTATGGAACCTATTTATATTTCCAACTTTATTATAGGCTTCTAATTACTGCACTTTGGTGTGTTGTCCAAATATTAAGTCCAGTTAAAATGTTAAGTTCAGTTTATACCTACTGTGTATAATTTAGTGCTGCTTCACTGTGTATAATTTGTATTTGATTCATGAATTATAAGGTATAGTTTTCCGACAGACGTATGTTTTGTTATATTATGGTAGATGATTAATTTTATAAGTATCTTTCCTATTAAATGTATGGGAATTTTGAATAATTAATAAGAGTCACGTGAGAAATGATTTGTTCTCATTTATTGCGATGAGTTCGTATAGGTAGATATAGCGCAACGACCGTATAGCAGGTTAAGTATTGAGAATGTGCCCCTAAAGACAAATGAAATGAATATTATATTGTTAAGTACGTTACTCATTTACATTACTATTTATGTAGTTTTTAAGTGCCTATCTTTAATGTCATTGAGTGACCTTGAAAAATGATCTGATAAAAGCAAAATTTTTAAACTTTTCGTTCTCTAAAACCACTTTGGTTATCCTGTAAAAAAGATAAACATGGTCTATTAGTCTTAGTAAGAGATATATGTATAAAAAGACAATCATTTGCTTACTTGAAGAATTACTGCTACAAAAGATAACCACTATTTATATAAATGATTATTTATTTATATAAATAATTCAACAAATCAAATGATCTCAAAAACGCAAGACTGAAAGGGACGAAACCCTGTGTAGGCTGTGCCGTGCGTATAGAACAGAAGCGGGCTTGGCATCTGTTGATATCAAAAGTCGATGGTGCATGATGCATATAAGTGCAACGTAGCATAAACATTAAATACTTTTCTAATTAAAACTTCTCATAAAGGATTCGAGCTTCTATACAGTTTATACTAAGTTGAACATTTTAATTAAAAAAAAAACATGTACGCACGTAAGAAGTTATATTTGTTTTTTAGAGCATTTAAATAAAAACTTGTTTTTTATTCGTATTTTTTTCAGTAAACATTTCCATTTGATATCCATGTCATAGGGGTGCATAAAAAATATAGCCCGCCATATTGGATTTACAATGATGTTACTTGGCTTATTTTGTTTCGCTCATCAAACTGTTCCGTCTGATGCCAATATCATAAGGGTCACTATGGAAATGATAAATCGCCATTGAATTAAAAATAGCGGTATTTAAGTAATCGTGCAGTCACAAGAACCAAACGTGTGTGCCAAATTTCAGCTCAATCGGAAGCAGGAAAGTGGGTCAAATTTAACTTTTTAACAAGATTTGATTACAGATAGACACCGGGACAGGTAAAACTAAATAAAAGCTTGCAATAATTTTTATTTTTATCGATAGAAAGCAAGTGTTGTGTATGTAGATATACCAAAATAAATATCTTGAATATAGACATCACTTCACACTATACTAAAAAGTGATTTAACGACTAACTTAACACTGTAGCCAATAACAACTAACTTCATACTGTAGTCTAAATCTGTGGCATCAGCGCGCATCAGAGTGCAAGGCCCTATTTTAGCGGACTTAAGAAAAGTACAAATCGAGGTTCTCAATTCGGGTGTGTTTCTTTTTATATTAAGTGGTATTTTCATACTCTGTGAGTCAATATTAAGAATTCTTTTCTTATCTAATTGTTCGTATTCTTAATAAATACAGTTGGTTATAAATTCAAAATACCTACCTCTAAGCGTGAAATATAAACTTTTGAGGTTATTTGAAATAAATATATGTAGGTAACTTTAAAAAAAAAATTCTTTTGTAAATAGCCAATTTTCGTAACTTATAACAATTGGTCTATTTGAACCCGTTTGATGAAATAATATTTATAATTAAGATGATATATGTAGAATAAAAACCGATAAGTCTTAAATTACATTTTAAAAAACGTATACAGTATGTGTACGAACTTTTACATTTTATTAAATAAACCGGTAGTAAAATATATTGTATGTATTGATTTAATATATTGAATATCGTTAAATATATAATAATTCCCATCAATGTGAATTTACCTTAAAAGAATAAACTAAAACGGTTTATTGTTTCATAAAATTGATATAATTTACCCATGGAAACAGAAACATTTGTAATAAAACTATTAGGGATAACCGTGTTATATAAATTAATAAATATATATTTATATTGGGACATTAACACACAGCACCATTTAGTTTTATGGTAAGCTACGAGGCTTTAGTTATGGATACCAGATAGTTGATACACTACTATAATTTTAAATATATTATAAATATAAACATACATGACTGGAGTACAAACATTCGTGCTCATCACACAAATGAAACCTGTGACCGTTGGCACAGCAAGTAGGGTCACTATAAACTGAGTCAAACATGAATAAAGTCATAGCTAAAGTTGTAATTCTATTTATTACATGGTCAGGTCATAATCCCGGTCATAAAACCGTTTAATGGTGAAGAAGTACCATACATACACACGGACTTTCGTAATTATAATAGAATTCCGATTATCACAAATATGAAAATACGAGAGTAAATTGAATCTAACATAACATTTATTTATTATTCGCATTGACGAGTATCTTCAGAACGCGACATATTTAAATTGAAGTGATTCCGCATCACAGAGATGGATTTTAGGTAAAAAATAAACATAATTAATAAAAAAAAACGGTCCTTAGTCCCTCCCAGTCACTGTAAATAATTAATTTATACGAAAGTCTTCGAATATTTTATAAAAGACCCAATGATTATATAAATCTCTCCATGAATACAGCAAAAAAGTCTAATTTCACACGACAAGAAGCTAATGACTGCTCACCTGGCCTGTATTTCCCGTTTCCTACATGTTAAGAAAATTGCGCCTCGAATTCCATCGCATCACGATATCATTGTAATGAGTGAAGATTTCCTTTTTTATATTTGATGATTATTGTTATATTACTATATATGTATTTTAACAATTTTTATAAAATTATGCAACACTAATGTGATTTTTATGTGATACGAAATTATTTTGAAAAAAATAATATTTGCGGAACAAATAAAAAAAAACTAAACGAAGAAAAGTTAGCGATTTTTTATATTGAAGTTTCACAATCAACTAGAATTTTTATCGAAAATACACTATTTAATTTGATTTAAAATTGTTAGCTTAGTATTTGTTCTGGACTTATCCTATCCGGTGTGTTGTCATACTTAGGCAGTAGGCAGCCACAAAATTTCGAGTGTCACCATATCACACTTTTTGACATCTTTAAGAGTAAGTAGTTTTCTTAATGAAGTTATAGATGTGTGTTTAACAAATTAATTTTAACACATTTACTTCAATTTCATTTATCTTTTCTAATTACATTGGCAAGTAGTCGATTTTGTCGCTCTGCAAGATTGGAGGTAAAAACTACATAATTTATTAAACGATATTTGACTTTTGCTATCGTGCTTATAGTAATAACAGCTTGTTTTTAAAATTGCAGTTTTAAATAAAAAATTGATGAAAATTGCCTAGAATTAATTACCTTATTTTTAGATACCATCTCATCCTTTAAGTTTTGTAGTCGATGACGTCGAATACATTTTGCACTATTACTCACATGTCATCTAAATATAGATGAGCTACTACTAGATTAATCATAGTAATAATTGTTATAGCAAATAACTTATTCTAAAGTATCTTGGAAAAGGTCTAACGTTTTTCCCACCGTATTATTCATTTATTTGATATTTCTCAGCTCTTGCTAGTTTAGCGTGAACAAACAAAAAAGGTAATTTTTGTAATAAGTAAATTGATTATATTTTAATTGCCGTTTGGTATTCCAAAAAATAAGTTGGCACTATTTTCTGCGGACCACTGTGGAGAAACTAGCACGCTGCCAATATTCTACCGGTCTTATCACACGAAGGTGTGGCATTAGAAATCTATACCACCTGGAGAATTAAATGATGATTAATATTAATAATTTCGCCATTTAATAATAATGTTTATTAAAATAATTTATCTAGGTTTTACATACAAATAAGTTTTTTATTATTGTGAGAAATGAAATGGATGGTTTCGATCAAGTATGGAAGTTGAAATGAAATCCTAACTACTAGAGATACCTATTAAGTATTTTTCCATATTAGTAGAATTATTCAATCATTATATTTGGGATCAATAATAATAAATGAATATATTATAGTACCTATTTGGATTTATTTCTTAAAAAATTATAAAGAACTTTCTTAGATTCTCTTACTGTGTGGGCATTACTGTTGGATTTAGATATCCAACCTTTTATAATTACCCTTTTTCTTTTAATTTCTTTACTTAATGTCAAAGTAGTCGATGTTGTTGCTACTAACGTACGGTTATGTAGTCTAATAAATAATTCAAATATTGTTTGGACGCGTTTCAAATAATTTATATTTGTTAAAATGGAGTATACTATGAAAATTGAGGTAACATTTAGTAGAAATTGCGACGAATTTCTACAGTATATGATATTTACATATGTAATTAAAGTAGTCACTATATAATCTCATCTCATCGTTTAGTCTATTTGTTAATTCAATTACATTAATTTACTACCTGGCTTAGTATTTATTTTACGTGAAACACTTCGTTTATACTTATAATGTATCTGATATCAAATATATTATTACTAATACTGTACTTTCTCCATGTAAATATTATTTTCATATAAACAATCACAAGTAACGCTCTCGTTTTCCAAAGATTTAACATTCCAATTGCTATACAAATATTACATAAAAACCTTGACCAGTTGTTACAAGTATGTATGATGGCAACATTGTTAAAAAACTTTTTTTATATAGTAAATTAATTTTCAATTTTTAATCCCTTACCCGCAAACTTGATTATTTTTGGGCATATAATAACTACTTAAATAAAAGATAACTTAATCAAGGATTTTACAATCACAGGAGATACTTCAAATTAGTTTATAAGTAGGTTTAGATAATCATAATTAATTAGTCGTGATCAGAGATAATAAATTATGATTTATTACGTGGTGACTTGGCAAATCTTGACAAAATTTGGTAAGGTAAAAAATTTACACGTACATATTTAATAGTTAAATAATGAATAATGTCTTCCCGATAGATGTCGCCCTCGGCGGCCAATCTCATTGACAATAACCCTCTAAAAATCATCCGCGCAGGAGATATTATAGTGTTGTTAATGTATGACAATCAAAATCATATGAAAATCAAAATAAAAAAAAGAAAAAGTTTGTGTTAGTTGGCGAAAGTGACTCTTGTGGAGCCGAGGCTATAAAACGCCTTTAGTGCTTGCTTAAATTTATGATGCTAGAACCCTAGTTTGCAAAAATACCTAACCCTTAGTAGAGCATGAAGCACACATAACATATTATGTATCAGTTTAAACCCCCTGCACATAGAAAATTAAAGACAATAACATCGGCCTTAAACTAACGGCCCACAGTTTAGTGGATTTCATAAGACGTAGAAGATATAATATTTTTGGCCGCTGACCAATCATAGGATTGTGCGTACTTGAACCTTTATAAAGATAATGAATTTGACTGGCGTGTCAAGAGGCTTTTATTTCTTCATAACAAGAAGTTGGGTGGTTGATGATTCAGGGGTGTTGTAGTGTGTGCGCAAGCGATCCTGCAACGCCCCTTTGCAGTGCGGCGATGGGTTCCGCTGTGGGTTTTAGTGAGTAAGAGTCTCACAGTACCTTGCCCGTTATGACGGCCGGCAGGGTCCCCATGATGGGTTTCCCCAGCGAAAACAAAAAAAAATGGGTGGTTATTGCTACAATAAAAGAAATTACTTAATTGGTTTAAATATTTTTGTGTATATTTTGCTTGATGCTGATAATATTTAAATAGGCCTATAATTTCTAGGTCAATTAAATCTATCATTACTTATAAACAAAGGTATTACTTTCCAAGGTTTCGTCAAATCGGGGAATGTACCGTTATCTGCACATTTTTTATTAGAAAAAAATATTTCTTAAAAAATATTATATAGATTACAGAAGATATGACTATCGAAATCACAGAGAAATAAATTATTTTTATTATTTATAACAACATATCGACACAGAAAATTGGTAACTCGACGACTTTTACTCGTTTAGCAAAACAAAGAGAAAATTACTAAAAAAATGATAAACGGAGAGTACACCTATACTCTCTATACTAATACTAATATATAATAAAGAGGTAAAGTTTGTGAATTGTGAGATTGTAAGTTTGTGACGTTGTAGAGGGTAATCTCTGGACCTACTGAACCGATTTAGATGAAATTTAGTAAGAAGATAGTTTGGGACCCCGGGAAGGACATAATTTTGTCCCGGAAATCATCCCTTAAGAGGGTAAAAATGGGGATAAAAGTTTGTATAGGGAAACAAGCTAGGGACGAACCCGAGCGAAGTGAGAGTGAGTCGCTAGTGTAAATTTAATAAACATAATGTAGTAATCTATAAAAATGGAAACTTCATCAAACTTATAAAAATTATTGAAACAATTACATCCGTTACCACTTACTATAATAGCAGCGAAGTATAAATAAAACAAAGATAAGATGGATATACTTGTATATATTATAATCCTGTGTTTAAAAAACATAAGTATATAGCGCTATGCTATTATAAAGGTGAATCATCTATCTATAACTACTTATAAATAATATCAAAGTATTTTAGGTAGTGTTTTATAGACATTAGATAATATAAATTGGAAATATTTATCTAATATATTCAGCCGAAACGGCTAAACCGATTTTAATGGACTTTTTATCGGTGGATAGCAAATTCGAATGATAGTAATAATTAAGCTTTTTTATGGTCGTAAAAATCGAATGAAATTGAGGGCCAATGTTAAGGATGTACGCGGAAAATTTTAAAGGACCTCGCTCCACCTCAGATTTTTTTAATGTCGGGACACACAGCATCATCTTGTTTAATATTAAGCTTCGTGGCTTATGTTATGGATACGCTAATTGGATTTCAATATTTCAATATTTATTTGTTTATTATAGAGGATTAAGACAAGATAATGTTTAACAATCGCCAACGTTAAAAAATATATAATCTATACAAATAATATAAAAACTTTTTAACAAAAAATAAAAACCGTTTTTATTTTTTGTTAATTAGTTTTTATTTTTCTATTTTAATTTGTAAGAAGAAAGTTTATTAATAACATATTCGATAAAACAATTTATTTAAAGAAAAAAATATTGTTGATTTTTATCGCGATAAAATATTTCATTTCTGAGAAAAAATGCAAAAACTGCAATGTAAGAGCATACTAATCTGTAAAATTTAAAAAATTAGTTTATGGTCTTCTGAACGCGGGCGGAGCCGCTGCTAGTATATGTATATTATAACGCAATGCTAGTATATGTATATAATATATATATACGTTCTATAATTGCCAACGTTAATATATTATAAGGAATATTCATATAAAATAGAATAGAAACGACATATCTATAAGTCTCTATTTTTATATATTTTTAGTTTTAAATTAGCCACATTGATTATACAAATCAATTTGTCCTCTACAAATAATAATGTATATGATAGTATTAAATCATAATTAAAACACAGTTAAGTCATAATACCAAATGATTCAAAAGTACAGCTTATACAGGAATCCCTTGAAGCACTCCAATACAAAGCGGTAATCATGTTCAACGTAGTAGTTTTGTGATTTAGTTATTTAGTCATTCTGGACTAATTAATACAAAAAGGACACGCAGATTCCCAAGTATGTATGTATGTATGTATGTATGTATGTTTGTATGTATGTATGTATTCAGCCCTTTTTAAAGTCCCACTGCTGGGCACGAGCCTCCCTTCAATACGAGGGGATCAGGCCATCAGGCCACGCTGGCCAAGTGCGGGTTGGCGGACTGTCTTTTGAAAACTTGCTAGTTTCTTTTAGACATGCAGGTTTTCTCAGAATGTTTTCCTTTGCCGTAAGGCAAGTGATAATCATGTTAGAAATGATTCGCACATGAAAATATCAGAGGTGCGAGACCCGGGATTTGAACCCGCTTCACTCGGTGTCCCAAGCGAGCGCGATACAACTGGGCTTTCACTACCTACTTAGAACCTACCTACAAACTTTATTAGCTATTATATTATAAATAAATAATGAAACGAAATATAATTTATTATACATTGATTATGGTGTTCTAAGCTATATTAACAGTTTTTACTTTTTATTTTATAGGTGTATCTACTAATCTGAATTAGAAACATATAGGTATAAGTTTTATTTCAATTGACTGCGTAGGACTAAATATAAAATTTGATCACCCTATTCTATGCGGCTATAAAAGAGGCGTAAGGTGCTCGTATTCTCTTATTGTAAATAATAAGATAATTCTGCTACCTTAAAACAAAAATTTAATGGAATATTACAGAATAAATTAATGTTTGATATATCCACGGATACTTAGCATTATAAAATTATTTTTATATATATTGATATATATGAATATAAACTTTATAAAGAATATTATATATATATAATGTGTACGATTCTCATTAGGTCTGTTTAAAATAGGTTCCATAAAGTCTTAACTCTAGACAGCATTGTCCCTCGTCCAGCTTGCTGTGGGCGGAGGGCGGTGTAGCCATCATTCGAATTAGTTACGCGTCGCAACTATACATAAGTCTTCGTAAGACAATGTCATTTCCATATTCATAAAATGCAGCTCTAATGCTTTAACTTTATAAATAAAAAAAATATCAGTAAGTAAAATATGTAATAGATAGATATACTTTATTATACACCACAAAAGAAATATACAAAAGAAGAATATAATATTTGAAAATATGAACATAAGAAAGAGATCTTATAGAATTTTAAACGATAATAAACTATTTAGTATACGTGAATGTAATATTTTACCTGGCAAGTATATATAGCAGAGCTAGAAGATATGACGTGGATGTTGATAGACGCTGCGTTACAAAGTAGACGCGTTATGTCTGGAATAAATAAACCCATTAACTTAACAGCTAGAACAGTGTTGGATAACATTGTTAATCGGCCACGTAAATAAGTTTAAACAAATTTCAAAGCAAGTCGAATTTGATCTCTCCTAAGGCTTTGAAGACTCAGCTGTAGTGATAAAAAAACGCTTTGTGCGATAACAGTATGATTCCTAGAACCGAGATTTAGCAACGAATTTACTTAAATATATAATTCAATAGAGCTAATTATATGGAAATAGTAAAATCAATGTTATTTTTATATAAAGAGTTTGATTAGTATATTATAAAGAATAATTTAATGTTTATACATATAAATATTTTAGTTTCTTTAAAATCTCGTAAGGCAGAGTTATGTCATTCTCATTCAGCTTTAACTTGAATACATTGTAAATTTTACTATTAGAGTAATAACATCTACACTTGCATAAATAGTTAATTAGATATAATATAAATAAGTCTCTAATCGAAGTAGATACATTGTTGAAAAACCATCATGGAAATTATAAAGGCGAAATTGTAACATGACTAAAATTTGATAATATCTAATAATTATAATTGTATAGTGATGATTCACAAGGATTATATCATTATGTAAAAATTTAAGATGTGGGTTATTGAACTCTTTCTTAAACAATACGTGATCTATTAGCAGTTACTTAATGCATCGTCTATTTTATTCCGTATAAAAACAAAGTGCATAAAAATCTCTACATAAAATTTTTGCACGATATTGCGTTATTCAAGCTTTTTATAGGCATATAAATTGGAAGATCGGTTTCATATTCTCAATTTTAGAAGATTGATAGAAAATTAAAATGTCTTTATGTATATCGTATTTATGTACTCGTACAGTTTAGGTGTGAGTACTTTAACTTCATGTTCTCTAAGTAACTAAAATTAATAGGATTCTGTTCACGATTAGTACGATATTTGTTATTCGATTACCTTTACAGTTTTGTAATATAAAACAACAACAAACTGAACTTTAGTGAGCAATAAACGTTTAGTGCTGCTTTAGCTGGGAATTGCTGTATTCAATTAAGAAATAGCACTGATATAAAAACAAAGCTGTAAGATGCAGCCATGACGAGCAAATAAACGTATTACGTCATTGTGATAACATCGTATCTAATAAAATTAAGTAGTTTAGGCTTTATTTTATGAATGATACTTATTATGAAAAGATTTTGTTTTTATTTTGAGATGAAAAACCTACAAGATGTTTTACTCTCTAGGTGATCATGGTGTCACTCTTATTTAGAAATGTATATATTGTTATTTAGAAATATTAAGAGAGGTGATAATAAATGCTTCAGTGAACAGCTGTAGCTCATGTACTTAGAATTTACAATTATTAAGAAATCCATGCTACTTTAGCACGAAATTAATCTAATTAATAATATCAATTATCTCCATTATGATTACCAATTAGTTATGGCAGAGATATAAACGATTAAACTGTCAAATCGGTGATTAATTTAATCATGCATTTTGACAATTCTTCGACCCTTGTCACCTGTATTACAATATAACCCGCTTCGTATTGTCATTGCATGCAGCCCGCCCACGAGTCTTATGGAAATCACTAGGTCACTAGGATCTACTTCACTGATGTTCTATTACGCTAGATTGTGCTTTGATTCATACAGCTTGTGGGCGAGTAGACACAAGGTCGATGTACTCTTTGCGGTACGTACATATATTTGCATATTTGTCAGACGAAAAAAATGACACGAATAGATGGATTCATGTGCGAAATGATATCAAGGCCATAGTCTGCTCTCTCCTTTACTGGGTAAGTGTAACGCCTAAAATCAACTTATGATAAATTACATATTGTAAGAGATAAGTGTCATCCATTTGAACGGTTTCCTGTGTCGGCGTGGTGAAAGTTCCTTTGTCGATTTATTGGCACGTAGGTTTTACGATAAGGATAATATATTAGATATTTAGGACATGTTAATTGCTATTTGGTCTTATTAAAAGAATGCAGAAATCTTTTATGTATTTTCATTACTTTTTAAAGCTTAAGTTATTTTAGTTAATTTCAAACTGCCTATTACTATTTCAGCTATTACAACTTAGCTTATATAGGCCAGGCATAATATAAAACAGTTTTTATTGATTTTGGCTTATGTTTCATTGCATATGAATACATTTTTACAAAAATATTCAACGAACAAACAAGATTTATTTATTACTGCATTTATTTTACTTGCTAGCTAGTCATTTATTATGAAACTGATGATGAAGGTTCATGTCAACTCATAAGACAAAATAATAATTTTCTTGATAATAGCGTATAGCTCCTGTTTGTTTCTTTACTATACTTTTCTGTAATAACATGAAATTATATTTACTCCAAAATACCTTAGACTGTAACATTAATGAGGCATACTTAGGTCTCCCGTACACTGTAATAAAGTTGAATTATCTGAAATAATTAAATTCATTAGCAAAATAAGCTCAAATAATGCCTTATATACCTACCTTACCTTATTGTCATATTTACTTAATTTGTTTCTGAATTATAGCTTAAAGTTAAAATCACATATAATTTAAATATATTTTGAGTAAGTTTTGTTCTTGGAAGTGACTATCAAATAATTAATAATAAAATCGGTAGCTTTCGGAGACTTTCTTAAGCTACATTATACACTTAATAGATAGCTAAAAAGTTGCTAAAGGGCTGAAGTGCTTTAAAGGTTGATCTATTTTATATTTCATTTTACTTAAAATATAATATCTTTAAAAAAATATCTTGTATTCCTACTTTCTGCTGCTTTATAGCAGCAGTTATTATTAATAATAATATTTGATTACGTTTGTTGTTTCTAACATGTGCTTACAGTATAATAAGTTCACTTTCGCAATCTTTGCGAATTATATTTGATCTACTTTTGTATAAGTGACTTTCCTATACCTAATGGAATCCTGTAATAGATTTTTATACCTATGTTTGGCTTAAATATTTCTCAGCAGAAAACTGCATTCCGAGCCGGTGGTAGCTTCCTAACGGACTGACTACACTGACATTTAATTTGAATTTAAAATGTAAAATTGACAATTCAAAAGAGCTTGTAAAAGTCTATTCTATTTTTCTATTCTATAATTCTATAATTCTATTCTCTATAACTTTTTCTTTTTCTTTATGTGTCTTTGAAGTAAAGACATCAGACGACCTCCTTTAAGCCACTAGGTAGAAAGAACAGCAAGAAGACATGAGTTCGGGTCGCGCTTCGGAATAATTGTCTAAATATTTGTTGCGGTCGGGGTGTAGCTTAAACCGTTCATATATACTGTGCACCATTTTTTATTAATATATAAAGGAATAATTACGAAATTAGTCCTTTTTTAGATTTGATCATTCAAGAGTTGTTAAAACAGTTTTTAGCCCCGTAGAAATATGCGATTTCCTTGAATTAAAATTGTTTCAATTTTTGAATATAAATCTACTACATAATTTTACTAGTTATTTGCGAATGAGAAATATAATCTTGAGCATATTAATTTATTCAAAAACGTCTTTGTTTTATTGTATTTAAAACACTTCTAAGAACATTAATATATTTGTACATAACACTATATATTATTTAGTGTTTGTAAGCTTTTTTTGTGTAAGTTTCATTTACAATTCAGTTAATAAAGATATGATCTCATATTTATCTGTTAGTTTATAAGGTATTTTACTCACACAAAGGGAATATAATGGCTAGGAACATAAAATCTCTGGTTGCCCATCTACGCGTAGTCCACTGTACATATCGATCATACTTTCTCGCTTACAACCTACGCGTAAGCCGTTTCGTACACTTGCATTAATTCTTTACGAAACGTGTTTACATATTTTGCATATGTATACTAATGAATATCTAAAACACACAGATATACTTCGTAAATTTGTAGTTTATTTAATTAAAAATTGTATAATATCAAATATTTATGTAATTATGTATATAAATATTATCTAAGAAGTAATTTCTAATTTTAATATTTTAATAATAATATTAAAAAAAAAACTGGATTTACAACTTTTACCAATAAATTTGAAACAAATATTATTCTTATGATCTTATTATATATATTTAAGTAATATTAACTATTAAGCCAGCAAAATTATATAATATAGGTATTTTATTAAAAATCCTTTTCCAAATATTATTTGGACGAAAAAATCTAAATACCGCACTTTTAAGACGAACACTTCTAATTGTTTTTTATCTTCTGTGTCTTTAATACGTATCCAACATTCCCAAACCATATTTTTTTAAATAAATTTGTCCCGTTAGAATTTAATTATACGTTCATAATATGATAATAAAAGAATACTAATAAGAAATCCGCACATAGTAAGCAGATTTGTTGTAATTGAATTAAGCACCGAAAAATTTTATTTGTAAAGAATTAATGCAACACTTATATCGACGATCCAATTAAAACGATCAAATAAAGCCATCTTTAGGTGTTTAACTTTTTATTAAGGTAATGGTGCTTGAATAACGTACTCATTTTACGAGAAATGAGTCAGAAAGGTCCAAATTTGGCATTAGGGCAAATGTTGAACCTAATTATAGATTAATCGATGCGGATGATTCAATTTGTATATTTCGAATTCCCACGTTTATGATTGACGCAAATTGACTTTTACTAATTAGCATAATCCAAGCAGTAATGTTAGTCACGTTTAGAAAACATTACATAACTTTTTGGTTGACTTCACGTGGTCTTTAACCGAGTCCACTAATATTTGTTTAAAATTCAATTATGTATACTTGTGTTAATAGAATTGTTGTAAAAACCGTTAAGAGAGATCTTTGTATCCGATAAAAAAACTAAATAAATAAATATGGTGGGACATTAGCACACATCGCCATCTAGTTCCATGGTAAGCTACGAGGCTTGTATTATAGATACCAGATAGTTGATACACATATATAACTTTAAATGCATACATATTATAAATATCACCATCCGTGACTGGAGTACAAACATTCGTGATCACACAAATGAATGCCTACAGCGGGACTCGAACCCGCGACCGCTGGCACAGCAAGTATAAGGTCACTATAAACTGAGCCAAATGTATGTGTTAAACTATTAATCAACAATCAAATGGAACTACTGAACTTATGTAAAGGCGTGAAATTTTGACGGCATATTCTTGTAATGGAGACGACATAGAAGAAATGACACAGCTTTTTCCGGCATTTTTAAGATGTAATTATTATTAACCCAAAAGCTTAAGAGAAGTATAAAATTAAGTAGAAGCAGGAAGGTTATGAAGCGTTTTAAGCTTAGCGGCTGCTATTATTATAAAATAGTTTGTACCTATTAAGGACTTAGACCTGGACGGATTAGTTTTTGTGAGGTGTATTATGTATCTAAATAATATTTTCTGATTTTTACACAGTTCATGAAACATCATCATATTTCCATATATTTACCCCCATAAGGTATAAATATTAGGTCGAGAATGAAAATTTAAAAGAGTAGCCCGCGTAGTTTCCCAGAACTATATACTTGTATTTGGTACTAGACAAAGTGGCAACTTGTAGGACACATACAACACTGCGACCAATCTTATGTCGCTTAGCTAACTGATTCTGATAGAAAATATTCATTTAAATATTTTATAAACGACCTTGTCGCGTGATGATGATTTTACAACGTCTTAGGAAACACTGCCCGCCCACTAAATATGAGTAAGTTATAGGTGCCAAAAATGGGGGTGGTAACGATTACTTTCAAATAGGATGAAGTATTACTAAGCATTTAAAAATGTTATATATATTAGTAAAGTTTTGTGTGTCGTATATAAGCTACTTCTATTGTGTAGCAAAGCGAATAGAGTTTTTTATAATGTATGAAACGACGATTTTTTATATTTTTTGGCTACTTTATGTAGAGATATTTTAAAGGACCGATATTAGAAGTACATTTACATATGTTTTATTGTATATAATAAATTCGCAAATATATTTTGTTGTTCTTAATTACGATTAAAATATCACATAAATCCAATATAATTAAAATAAAATTATATTGGATTTAAAATGATAAAAAATTATATTAAAAATTATTGGTAATGAAAAATAATATAATAGTCCTTACTATTGCTGTAGAGGCAAAAATGGACTATAAAGTTTATGTACGATTGTTGCCTCTTCGGCTTGTGGAAATCGGCAGATTATTGATTTGCACACTTTTCAGGATGTAATTCGCCCACTATACCTAAATATGACGGATTCAAGTATTTCGGAGGCCCCCCTTTTTTAACATTGGGACATACAACACCTCCGACGCCATAAGATGCAGGTTTATTTACAATGTTATCCTTCGCCGTAAAGTAAGTAATAATCATGTTGAAAATGATTCCACATGAGAATATCAAAAGTGCAAGATTCGGGATTTGAACTTAGTTTACCTACTTGTTTTCCCTAATAAGCGCATTACCACTATGCTACCACTGCCATACAGGTGCCTAAATATATCCTCAACTAACATTACTACTACCCTGTATACATAACTACTACTAAAGAGTTATCGTATTTTGATACTGTAATAATAGAAAACAAGCCTTACTTAATATCATAAATGTAAAAATGTGTTGACGGTCATATTGCTACTGGTTTGTCCTATGTCAAAGTAACAACGTTTTAAAGAATAGATGATATTTTTAGTTTAAGCTTAAAGACCCGAGTATTATAATATAGTATATTAATATATTGCAAAAATTACTTAAGGATAAGTAAAGGAAAGGGATTTCAATAAGTAATAAAACTTATAGATATGTAAATATCGCAACAATGAAAATGTGTGAAGTTACGAGTACGAGTATATTAAGGAAGGAAAATAAAATTTATGGCATTATTTATGAACTATTTCACACTTTTTATATATGTAAGAGATTATTTTGCGTAAATTATACTGACGTTTGTATCTAATATAGAGGTAATTATTAAATGATAAGTTGTACGGGGCTGTTTATGTTACCGTAAAAAGGATGCCCCGGTAACTAATTATGAATGCATGTTTATATTGCGCTCTTATTGGAATATAAACTACAATTGACATGTAATTATGTAAATTACATATTAACATAACCATATATACATATTATTGCAATAAAATGGTGTGCAGGATAGATATGACTTAGTAATAAAATTGTTTGGCGAGTAAATAAGTCTGTAACTTTCTCTAATTCCGATATTGGAATTTAAATTATCTAACGCACTATTTTATTTAATTATTATGTTATATTTATTACTATGTACATAAATACAATGTTACTGAGATTCTAATGAATATAAAATAACAAAGTTGGTAATGACTGAATATTTCAAATTTAATTTGTTACGAAAATAATAAAATATTTATGACATAATTCATATTTTCATTAATTATATCTTAATACTTGATAAAATACATATTAAATACATCTTAGCAACAATACACAAAATTTTATATAAATATATTTACTTATAAGATATATCAGTGATATTAATCTGGTCTTTAAGCTAATTCGCCTTGACGTACAGTCACAACAGATTTTGTATAGTTATTGCTAATGTGGTATCAACTTTAGGGACGTTATTAAACAAAAATTCTCATTTTAATTATTAAAATTATAATCACTATGCATATACAAAATGTAATATTTTTTACATGAAGAACAATTTTTTTGCGTTTAAATCACGTTATTCTTACGTAAAATGGAATAATCGTAAAAACAAAATCATCTTCTAAAGGCAATAGATTGCTCAAAAAATATATTTCACAATATAAGAAAGATTGCAAGAAAAAAATATATTATACACAATTAATTTGACACACTTATACTTATCATAACAAATACTACGTACACACCTATCTAAGTATAGAAAAGTATTTCGTTATTTTGGTTTTAAGTATCGATTTAGTGACATGGAACTGACCTTACCTTTGATTAAAGCTTGATAGTCAGCTCGTGACCACAGTGTGCAAGACCGCCGACACGTCGAGCGAATTAGAGCTATGATGCAGACATGACCTGCGCCAAGAATGTATACGATTTTATAGGAATAACTTTTTAAAAGTATAACTTAATCGAAAAATATGCGAAACTCCAAGTTTATTTTTAACTAGGAGTTTATCCTTGTCTTCTTGCTATATATTTTATTGCTTTATTACAAACCGTTTAGGCATCTCGCACCACTACACCAGTTCTCAGGTGAGCTTTTTTCGACTTCGATTAAATTTATTATGATTTCTTTCAGTAAACACATTTTTATAGTAATAAAAATAGCTTATAATACTCAGTGGTAATGTAGCTTCCTATTGGTGGAAGAATTTTCAGAATCGAATCAGTAAATCGTGATTGCCCTCTGCTTTCAAACTTACAAACTTTTACTCTTTATAATATTAGTGTAGATAATACAGCAAAAACTTTACACATAAACGAAATATAAGCTAGGATTCTGGACCAGTAAAAAAACTTATAAACTAAATAGATATACCAACATAAGAATCACATGAAAAGTATCTATCTAGTTAGTTTATCGTACTCTTAGAAGTGAAATTTGGGTGGGACCACTTTTGAAGTATAATTTATTAGGCGAAGGTTAAACATAAGTACACACCAAAGAAACTTACATTCAGACTGAGTACCTCGTGCTTTTTGAAGTTGGCCTATTAGTGTAAACAATGTAACTTAATGTTAATTAAGTTTTATCATTATTATTATAAGTAACGAGTAATTTACCTCGCTCAAGTGATTCTAACTTTTAATAAGTATCTTACTATACATCGAGAATATGTATGTATACATAATCATTGATAAGCTCGTTTTAGTAATACGTTGTTCTTAAGAACTCTATTGTCGCTCTCTATAATTATTTAATTTTGTACTAAAAATCGTTACATACACGAGATACATGATAGAAGCCATAATTCGTTATGTTATAATGTAGTCTATAGTACAAATAAAAATATTTTAAAACTAATTTCATTATTTACATGTACTTATTTATTTATTCCTTTCATATAAGGATTTGTGTGAAGGTTATAATTTAATTCTAACTTATATTTCTAAATTTATTCTTTGTTACTATTGAAGCTGAACTGAGCCAGGGCTGATATTAATTTCGCGATAAAAATGAAACGGCTTTGCATAGAGAGCCTGGTTCGTACTTGATAGTTTAGCTTATTTTGCACCAGCAGTAGCACGAATAAGGAATCTATATATGAAAAAAGTTATTGGCAAGAATAACAGTGATTTGCAATTTAACGAGACCTATTGTATTAATAATACATCTAAGCTGGCGTCTTATAAATTAACAGGATATATTATGTATATAGCATATTCTGAGAATATCATATTATAAGAACGAAAGTTTTGATACACGTTATTTTCGTCTATACCGAGATACCGATTTATAAATAACAAAAGCTTGCTGGGTACTGAGTAGAAATGGTATTACACGTTTTTCTCCTTATTATCACATATTTGATCTATATTGGAAAATTCGGTTGTTCGAAAGATGGATCATGTGTCATTATGTATTGATAAAATTAAAGATTTTGCCAGATATTTGGCAAAGAAGAACATAAAAAAAATGGAACTGTAAATTTTGCAAGATAGAAATGTAGTGTGGATATAATATTAGAAAATAATCTTAAAAGCTTCTTTAATTGCTTATATGAAACAAATGAAAATAAATTCAATTAAAACTAATATATTTAAAATAAAGTTGTATTTACAATAGTTCTTTAAGTTAAATGTCGGTCTAGACAAAAGACAAACAGCAAAGGTATATCGGTTAGTGATAACAGACAAATATTGTACTTACTCGAACAAATATGAAAATAAACTGAATATATTATGGTAAGTAGTTAAATATAATATATGTAGATATATTTAAAAATTGTTATAATGTGCGTGTAGAATAAACTACAGAAAGTATTTAATTATTTATTATATTATGAACCTATGTTAATATTTCTCATTTTATTAAAACATTTTTTCCAATTGTACACATAATAATTTGTATTATGGAAACCAAAAATCCTATTTATATTCATTGCCGTTTCCTCTATATTATGCCCGATTGTTCACACGCGAAGTGAATATTCCTGTTGAATGAAGGGAAGCTGCAGGCCTTTCCATTTGTGATGAATGGACAATAACCCGAAGCAATAATAATATATAGTTATTGCTTTTTAATATGAAATGATGTTATGTGTTAAACGTTTATCCTCTACTAGTGTTTCTATATGAATCTGAAATAATATTAGGTATCTATTTGAAGCCGAAGTTTTGTAATTTAAGTTTTTTTTGTTTTGAGGTTTAACTTATTCAAAAAAAAAAAAGAATTATTTATATAAATTTGCAAGAGAAGAAAATCTTGCATCACGCGCAAAAAGACATACAGACAGAGACAGAGAATCTTAATTGACATCGTTTAAATTATTTTATTTGATATATCTAGAAAAAAAATTAGATATATTTTACTATTGAGTTTAATATTAAATAGAAACTGTAATTTATTGATTTGCAATAAATATATCATTTAACTTATCCTTATATAGAAAACTTATACAGATCGTGCGCTTTCAATGCGAACGGGTCGCATGCTTAGTTCATACCTAAAACTGGCGATGTCTTATAAGTTTTGTCTTAACTGTCAATATTTATTACTATATTTTTTACATTTTCTTAATTTATTAATTTTTTTAAAAAGAAAAAGATATATAATTTATTTCCTAGTACGAGCTCCTAAGAACTCTTTCTGGAAATATTATGCGGTTTAAGCGAAACAGTTGTGTAAAGAGTATATTCTTATAACATATTCTTTTGCTATAAATAAACGATTATTATTATTACTTCAAAAAATATATTAAAAAGTAATTACATAGCCACTTACTTGTAGCATCGTTTACTTTAAACACTTTATTCATTTCTTTTCTACAATAATATTGATATTACCAATTCTATCTTAGTATCTTATAATATAATAATTGTTAAATTTCTATATTTAGAAGGAGTTATTGTGTTTGTGGACGGGAACTAATCGTAGCTCCAGTGTGAGAAAGTTTCGAGCGCGTGATACGACGCCTACGTGTAAAGGCAGTAGCGTAATGAGGTAAGCATAAATAAAACAGATAGTGTTTACTATGTTATAGGTGTAAGTGAATAATTTTATGTCTGGCTTAAAGTTTTTAAGTAAGAAATTGTAAAGTTTTAAATCAATACACTATTATAAAAAAAATATTTACGCACATTATTTTTGTGTTCTGTTCATAACGGACTTTGGATGGCTGTGAAATCATTAAACCTTTTGTTAAAAATAATTTACTTTTTATCCGTTTATATTATGTATGTGTTGTGTGGAATCCATTGAAAAATTGTCTCTATTGAGATGCACTGTAATCATAAGAACAAAAAAGGTAAACGTGTCTTAAATTAATGTAGGGCCCATTGACTGATTTCGGCTACTATCCTCAATGTTTATAGCTAATTATATATGTAGTTCAAAATTTTTACAAGTCGATGCGATTCGCTTTATGTTCTCTTCGATTAGCTTTACGTTCGCTTCGATTAGCTTTACGTTCTCTCCGAGGCACGGATTTCAAATATCGCCAACTTCCCGACAACGGACTGTCTACTAAGAAAAACTTATGACTCAACTAGGCCCCATCCGGGACTCGAACTTGGAATTTAGAATCTATGGATTTGCAGCCATTCATGCTAACCATTAAACCACGGTAACAGTTGCCATAAATATAATGATATTCCTTAAAAACTAAAATAAAATAATTTTGTTAACTTGAAATTAATATGAAATACGTTCTTCATATAGCTTCGTTCTAATATCCTCTTGGGAACCAGAGTATCATATTTGATACTTGAATTAAAAACTTCGTGAAAGCGTCATCTGTTATATTTTCCTAATTTTTCTTTATTTAAGCCATAGAGTAGAACTTCAATGATTTATAACTACAATTTTCGTACTTCAAAGTGCTTAAAGTTTAAGCGGGTAGGACAGTTATTTTTCAAAAATTCAAAGTTTTCGCCATGTCAACTTTACGTAAGGGTAAGTAATTATTAAATTATGGATTCCTAAGTAATTTACTATTGTTTATAAAGGTTAAGCTCTCTTCTTTGGATTTTCCGTAAGTAAATAACGTAAAATTTTATTTTAACGTGGATATCATACGATAAATTGAGCATATCAAATGTGATACTTTGGGCACTATTGGAAATAATATTAACCATTTACAATGATTTCCGGTATATCTGACGAAACAATTCTCCATGAATTATTGGACTCCAACGTCTCCGATGATGAAAAGAAGGACTCTGACGTGGACGAGGATGGCATACAGAACCAGGATATAGATAAGATTGAGGAACAGCCAAGTTTTCAGGAACCAAATAGTGATTGCGATTCCTCTGATGATGAGCCGCTTCAACTACTGCCCCGTTCAACGAGGCATGTTTCTACAGGTAGGCCAGTAATTTGGTACCATATAACTGATTTTAAAGCCATTTTTAACGCATCCACATCAGGTGCAGTGAAAATCTCTCAGAGAACAACCTGAAGCCTGATATCTAAAAAAATATTGGAATATTTTGAGTGGTACTTGAATGCTGAATTCTTTACAAACATGGATTTTTGTCCAAATGTCATGTCCTTTGTGCGCACAGAAAAATCAGTGAACTCTGCTGCTGCAGAAATTTAACGTTTTATGGGAGTAGCATGGTTACTGGACTGTTAGGTATGCCATGGATAAAACAATTCTGGCTTTTAGAAACAAGTGCGACTTAATGGCACCTGCAATGACTAAAAGACGTTATACTGAGATTCGTTCGTACTTAAAAGTCGTAAATGAAGCTGATGTTTTAGAATCTACGCAATCTAATGACTGCTTCTGGAAAATACGATCAATAGTTTTAGAGATTGAGAGAGCGTGCCGTAAAATTGTTCGCGACAAAAATGTCTCCATCGATAAGCAGATCTTACCTTACACAAAAAGATGGGTAAAAAAACAACTATTGAAAGGTAAACCAAACCCAGAAGGAATGAAACTTTATATCGCAGTGAATTCTGACGGTTTACTATTGGATTTATACCTAAAGGTCAAGTAATATCTAAAGTAAAGGTAAAGTGGAATCGGCTTTGTACCCAACACCTGAACAATTAGCAAGATAGTAGGATAGCATTTGCAGGATACCATACCAGTAGGCACTTCAATTTACATGGATTTTACCTCTTCACCACTTTGGAAATCGTAAGAGAAAGACTATGTAACGGAACGGCCATTTTAATGAAAAATAAGGTACCGAAGGTTGTATAGCTTTGACTTTTATATGTTAGGAGTGTGATGTATATTTATTATTTAGGTTTAAATTTCACTAGGTATTGTTATAAAACTTTACATCAGCATTAAATGTGAAAATTATACTGATTTAAAAAAAAACTAACATTGAAATAAAATAGTTTTTTTTCTTATGTGTCCCAAAGTATCATATTTGATACCACCTGAAAATCCTGAAATAGATATTTGTGTAACATTTAATTGATAGTTTTGCATTAGTGTAACGTCAATTAGCCCAGTAAATAGAAAAACGCTGCTTAAATTCAATAATTTATAGTTCGGGTCCCAGGAGGATATGTAATTCAGAAATGTACAACAGACATTCCTCCATGTGCTATACATACTATTCGTGACGTGAGTAGGTGATTTTTCTCAGTAACAACTTATTATTTTCTACTAATAATGACGTACATACTATAACATACAACGTTCAACTAAAACATGTAACAATTTTTTTTTTAAAGAAAATGATTGTAAGCAGTAAACCCTAATAAATAGTGTTATAAATATCAAGAATATTTACAAATTGACCCATTTGCGGCGTGTACTCACGAAACTACATATTTCTCAGTACGCACCTCCTTTATCTCACATTTGAGCGATTTGGCGTTAACGCGGACACTTTGCCATTACTTCATTGCGTCATAGACCTTACTTTGACGTATGCGTGAGGTGCGAACTCAATCTGGTCGCCTGCACCCGGTATTTTTTTGCGTTTTTTCTTAGAACAAACGACATAAGTATCGTTCTTAGAGATTATTTATCCGATTACCACTTTGAACCAGATTAACAAAAGTCAAACTATGTTTACTAATATCGAAATTTTATTAAGCACTCATTTTTTATAAACTTACATTTTATTTTTATATATATGTATTTAATTATCAGTATACGAAGAGGTATGTTTTTATTGGTTTATTTCTAATTACTATATGTTTTTCCATTATTATCCCAAATATATAATAATTAATGTATTTTAAAATGAATAATGAAAATCATCATTTTTAAGTAATGTATGTACTAGTTAACCCACTTCCAAAAAGGAGGAGGTTCTCAATTCGTCGTAATCGTTTTTTTATGTATGTGCACCAATTACTCGAAGACGCCTGAACTGATTTGGATTTTTTTTTATTTCGAAGGGTACACTGCCCAGGTGCAGGGTTAAATTTTATCGAAATCAGTGGAGTGGTTTTAAAAAAATTAACAATAAATATATTTTGAAATAAATTGCTTAGTTGAAAATGTTATTAAAAACTTTCTTCTTACAAATTATCAGCTTATTACGTCTACACTAAAATGGAAAAATAAAAACATAAAAAAAAACCAACTTCTAGGCACTAAAATGCAAAAAATAACTAGACGGGGGTTTTCGTTTAGAATAGATACCTAATCAGATATTTTCGAAGTCGGTGCCAGCCGACAATATTTTAAGATATGAATATCTAATAGGTAAATATGATTAGGCACGAACTCTAATATATTTAAAATATTATACATCAATTTGTGATATATAATATATTAGATTTGCTTTGCAATCGGCTGGCACCGACTTCCTCCTCATATTAAGAAAAACAAGTGTCAAAATTACATGAATAAATTAAAATATTTATTTAAGTATGTGACTAAACACAAAATCCACTAAAATAATATCAAGCAAATAAATAGCTAGTACGTAATTCTTTGGTTAGCAAATAAAGGCTAATCTTAATGACGTATCTAGTCAAACAACGCTATCCTCAGACTTGTGCGATTGTGTACCAAGTATTCTTATCAATTAGAAATTGAGGAAACACACTTATAGGGTTACTTTATATACAACGACTACGATACGACATACTTAATTTATAGTATATTTAATACACATATAATAATAAGTATATATAATATTGTTTATAATTATCATATTATTTCCATGAAAGAGATAATCTACGCGATTAATAATTTATATTTAATAATATTTTATTATTATGAAAATGCATTATAAAAAAAAGATTGTAGGCTATTTTTTAATTTGATAAAAATGAACTTTCAATAAGAAATATTCTCCTAATAAACAATAAAAAATATGCACGAATTTGTTATAATTATTCAAGAATGATTGATTATATTTATTCAAAAATTAACATATATGTTCATAGCTTATTTTTTATTATAACAGATAGATCAGATAGGCAGATATCATTTTGCATGAATTTTATAATAAAATAAGATGAAACTTACCTTTAAATGTTGAAGTTTTACACTTTATTACTCCATTATCCACGGAAAGTGACTTGAAGGTGAAATAGGGTAAGACCTAAGAAGATTTTTGACGACGAAATGTACTTGAAGCAGGTTAAGACAAAACAAACTAGTATAAAGAGAACTACTATATTGCAAGAAACGTTAGGGGTATATAGAAATCGAAGCACTTGGCACTTTGTTCTCTAAGATCTACCACGAAAAAGATATAGATAGCATCAAGTTATTTGTTAAGTTTAAAATCTGTAAAGTTAACGAAAATGCCAGTAATCATAAAAATTACATGGCGTCATTGTTAGCCAATTTCATCGTTGTACAGAATTAAGATTATATACTCGTATATTGTATTAATCTAGTGTTGACGTCAATTCTATCAGTCAATAGCACAGTAGTTATGTTTCTTTGTGGTCAGATTTAAAGATATCATTAGTAAACAATTACTAGCTTGTAGATATATCGCTTGTTCAACACAGTTTTATTTTTATTTACTTAAATCATTATTGCAACATAATAAATGTCTAAAATATGTTCCTATGTGTTATCATCGTATTATCTTAGCTATTTTGTCTTTTGAATATTTTTGTAAAAATATATGTACCTATTCATTTTATCGGTATTTATTTTAAAGCTGGGAAAATAATATTAGATTGACATTTGATCAAAGTATGAGTGTTGAATTTGGACTCCATTTCTTTTGAATTTCGAGTTTTTACGTCATATTGTGATGGTCAGTAGAAAATATGACGTATTGTGTAATTATGTGTATAGCTTCAGTTCCCAGTAAAAATAGGTATTATCGCAAGGGTGAGGACGTGAGAAGCATATGATAAAATTTTAAGCTTTATAGACACACATATTCTTTGAATTAACTGAAAACAAGGTAATTCCATTATTATCTTGAATGAAATTCTAATGATTTTGATGATTTTACGATAAATTTAATTTGATAACCCAATTATAGTGAGTTTTAATAATGGTAAAGCTAATGCATTAATGAAAAGCTCATTTGCTTGTTAATTAAATGAAGGATATTTGCATTATATTACTAAATGTGAAGCAAACTTTTAAATGTAATAATTGATACTAAATAAAGCTTTAGAAGGGCACCTATAAGGACGCGATATAGAAGGCAGTGGGCGTTACCTCCATGCCGCAGTCCAGGCATCGCTGAACCGAACTGACTAGAAAAAAATTGTGATTTTTTTCCAGTCAGTACAGTTCAGCGATGCTCACCAGCAGCGGTGTTGAGTGGTCAAGATCCTTATCGGTGAGGGAACGAGGAAGAAGAATAACTTTAGAAAACATAATTTAAAATTTTATGTTTTTAAATATAAATATATATCGCAATGATCATTTACCAGCGATAAATTGAAATATTGGTTAAATAGTAGTGTATAGTTAAGGGAAATTACGCAATTCTAAGTATATTTAACACTAGCGACTCACCCTCGCTTTGCTCGGGTTCCCCATACAAACTTTCATCCCCATTTTCACCCCTTAAGGGTTGGTTTCCGAAATAAAAAACTATCCTGTGTCCTTCCCAGAGTCTCAAACTATCTTCTTACAAAATTTCACCTAAATTGGTTCAGTAGATCAAGAGATTACCACCTACAACGTCACAAACTCACAAACCTCTATATAATATAATATATAATATTATATATTATAGATATTGTCCATGAATACCTGAATAGGTACTTTATGGTATTTTTTTTTAATTTAGAATCTATGTAATTACAATTAGTACCTATTACAGTTAAGAATAACAGCGCACATGTTTTGTTTTATAACCTCAATATATTTACACGGAACAAATATTAAGAACTCTTCCGTGACTTAATCTCTGAATGCCGAAGGTAATATATGGGCAATGGGCATATTATATTAAATACATTTATTTTATGCCTATTAATATAAGATAGATCTAGAATATATAGAATATATATGAAAGGATAGATAGAACACTTGAAGTAATTAATTTTAGTGTGTGCAGTATAAGGAAGTATTGGTAATTAAAAAAAATATTATTTTATAAAAATGAAGGCTTAATAAATGAGTGACACTATTGAGTAATTATAAATGTAATTTTGTGTTTAGTTCAGAATATATATTTTATATTGCTCAATTTTCCACATAGGGTAAATGTTTGCTTTAACTATATTACGAGTATATATTTATTAATCTTTATCATTTTAAAATATAAAATGAAAAGCTAGATTGCCTTATTTAGATACATACGTATAAGTGTGTATCTCCGACCACTAAGCTACGTAATACAATAAGATTTATTGCCACTTGTTTTCGCCTGTAGCTCTGCTCGCGTTATAAGTAATTAAAAAAGATAAAAGGTATCTTGATTTCGAACTTTTTCGAATTAAGTCAAATTATTGAATCTTTTAAGGCTTCAAGAACTAATAAACACACTCACAAGTCACAATATTTCGCATCTATATTAGCTTGACTAACTTTTTTCAACAGTGTTATATTAATAAATAATTTATCATCTGTATCATTATTCTGTGACCATAAATGCTACCTTTTAGCAAAAAATCATGTCGAGCGTGGTTTCATAGCTGCTTAAAAGGAGACACCAAGAAATTCATCATATTCGATATGAGCAAGTATATTTGCAACTTCGTGTACAGAAGGTAACTTTAACAATGCTCAAATATTTAGCTGTATATTTTATCAGCATAATAAATTATACTATTCAGCACGATACGTAATTGCAAGTCATTACTATTAATAGATTCCTTACA
Source organism: Brenthis ino (assembly GCA_921882275.1). Lineage (NCBI taxonomy): Eukaryota > Metazoa > Arthropoda > Insecta > Lepidoptera > Nymphalidae > Brenthis > Brenthis ino. The sequence continues at coordinate 17,554,268 of OV170234.1, forward strand.
ATAGGTGATAATGATAAGTAGTAAGAGTGGGTTTCACATTTTAGAGACAGCTTATCGATTTATACCTCTAAAGGACTTTAGTCCTATTTTGGTAAAAACAATTTCCAATTCAGACTTCTATAGCATAGATATTAGCTCTTAGGAGACCAATTTGAGAGGAAGAAAAATGGAGACTGTACTTTGTAATAAATACAAAAAATGAATAGTAAAATACACAATACAATCTTTTAAAATTGTGTATGTTCTGAATGCCTTAACTGAAGTTATTATTTGTTTTTTAAAATGATAGTTTAGTTTAATTCTTTTTTTTATATAAATGCCATAATCTATACATATAATAAAATTGTAACTAAGCCGAATCTGTACATTAAATATTTTTTGGAAAATAAACATTATTATCGATATAGAGGCTGAATCTATAGTTATTAGAATTTTTATCTGTCTGTATCTCTGCCTGTCTGTTTGTCTGTTACCGCATCACAGAAAAATCACTAGAGGGATTTTGATGAAATTTGGTATGGTGAGAGCTGGTTATCTGGGTTAACATATAGGATACTTTTTACCGCGGGAAAATGTCTCATTTCTGAAGAAAAATACAGAAACTGCAATGTAAGAGTATACTAATAATATGTAAAACCTAAGAATTTGGTATTTCGTCATCTAAACGCGGGCGGAGCCGCGGGTAATGCTAGTATGTTATATATGGAATGATGAATATATGAAAATATAAAATATTAGTTAAATTGATCGATATTCAGATCTATGTGTAAATTATAAAAACTGGGGACGTTTAAATTCGAAGTATGATTTTTATAATTATTTTATATATTTTAGATATTATGTCTATATGTTTTGTTAAAATCCTTAAGTCATTTAAATACTTTTTGGTGTAGCTAAGACACGTCAAGGCAATGTTTGACTTTTACTCAAAGGGAATGCGACACCGGACCTTTACACCACGTTCCTAAGAATATTGCACATTGACTGTAGGTACTCGTATGTGTAATATACTAGCGACTTGCTCTGACTTCTTTCGGGTGTATTCTTAAGCTAGAATAACTTAGGAAGTCAAAAAAGACAATAACAAAAAAAACTTTTCTTTTTTCACCAGGAACCTTTGCAGGAGGACAAACATACGTAGGTACATTTTTTTTTATTATGATTGTTATAGATGTGAACATATGCCCTACGATAATATACTGCCTATGATGTCATTGTTAATTTAATAATCTTGCAATATCTATTTATTACATTATTCTCTAAACTTATTGCATTATTATCTCAAGAATAAAATAGATACGATGTTATTCAAAGTTTAGTTAAGCAACAGTAACATTAACAGCAAGATGTTTGCTACTTCATATATTAACAATTTAATCTAATTCTAGATTGCCTGAATATAACATTTATTTATGGTTCTTACAAATTAGTAGTAATTTAACATGAATCCTAACAAATAATTGTATTTATAATTATTTAAATTACATACATGATACATGTGAGTATTAATAAAGTGAAATCAAAGATTTTATTTTTTTACTTTTCTAATTTTTTTTAACCGTTTATACGGGTATCATTTGTGGGGGTAGAGTTCCTTTAAAGTTCATCAATATTTCAATAAAAGATCAAAAGATAAAGCACAGCTCTTTTGCTGCGAGGTCGTACAATAATTTTATGTTTACTTATTTATTTAAATATACTAATAGATTTCATAGTTTTTGTTAACAAAACATAATTCCTAAAATTATTACTGAGATATAAAATTTGAGTCAATATTGATAGGTTTTATATCTTAAGTATTTATCCCACCTTGTTTGAAACGTCCCGAAGATTGACGGAACGATGGTATAGCTTTATTTTACATATAAGTAGGTATATACCTTCAAGAATGTCTATAGAATATACTGTTCAGTAATTTGTAATATCTGTTAACTCGCTGCTGCAAAGCCATTCATTAAAGTTGAAACTACAAGTAATTCGCTTTTATTTTGTTATTCACGTGAAGACGCTAAAATATATTAAGGATAGGTCTCTTGTTAAAATTGTAATTATTTTAACATACTTGACTTATCTAATTTATATGAAATACACTTAATTTGTATAAAACTAGCGGCTCACCCTCGCTTCGCTCGGGTTCGTCGGTAGGTACGTTTTAAATAGATATAAATAGTTATTACCCAGCGTTAGCCATATAAATTTTAATATGGTTGTTAAGTATTCTTAAATAAGTATTCTTAAATTTTATAATTTTCCGCGCAATTTTTTAAATTTTTTCTTTCATAAGAACCTTCTCTTGACAATAACAAACACAACAAAAAAAATAGTTAAATCAGTCCAGCCGTTCACGCGTGATGGTGTGACCAAGAGAAATAGGGATTCATTTTTATATATATAGATTTATCTACTTTACTTACAAAGTAGGTATCCATCTGTTGACCCGGATAACCAGCTATTATTATAGCAAATTTCAGTGGTTTTCTCGTGATGCTTTTTCAGACAGACAGGCAGGCAGAGAGACAAAATTCTAAAATCTACAGATTCGTCTTTTAATTACTATTTCAATAAGATTCTCCAAAAAATATTTAATGTACAGATTCGATTCAATTAGATTTTTATTATATGTATAGATTATACTTTACTCAAAAAGGTTACTAGAATATTCTTCTTCTATTGCATATGTTTTCTTCATGTGGAAAGTTAAAGAAAAAATATTATTATATTATTTCTATAATATTACAAATCAAATTCCAAGGTCATAATATGATGATTATGACTCAAACCAATATTAAGTAGTCCTATTAATAGAAAACCACAAGATGATGACTTATGTATACCTACGTAGTAAGTAGAACAAGGGGTAACAAAAACTAAATAAAAAACTATTTATTAAAGGTTTAAATAAATGATCATTCAAAAATGTATACCAATTCCATAATATTTTTAATAATGTCAAAAATTAACTATTGAAAAATATCTAAGGGATGGCGGAAACAAAAATCAAATTGTTTCTATGACTTTAGTATGTTTTTGAAATAGTCGACAGCAAAAACGTAATCCGAAATTCAATTTTTGACTTATTCATTTCATTCCTGTGAAATAGAATCCTTGACAATTAAAAAAAAAACGTTTTATTTTTAACTGATTTGCTTTCAAAAATGTTGCTAAAATAAAATTAAAAAGACAATTTAAAGCTTAAGAATGACGATGTGTCTGTAATTGATTTATAAGAAGTAGTGTTCGTCCAGTGGTCTAAGTTCGACTAAAATATTTTTTTATTGATAACACTAAGTTCGTTATAGGTATTAAAAAAAAACCAAAACGGTTGGTACACAGAGGAAAAAAATACCGAACTATTTTATCTTTGCCTATCTAAATATAGATAAATGATTAATGTATAATTTGTATGTTGGTTGGTATCTTATAGTTTTGATAAAGGATTTATTGGAGTACTAAAGATACGGATCTAGCTCACTTTGCGACTTAGCCTAATTTCTTTCTTCGTTAACTATATTCACCAGATCTAACTATCCCACAATATAAAACTCGATCACGTGGATCGAATTTTATATTTTAACATTAAACAAACGATGTTATAGTGCTTATTGCATAATTTTTGCAAACTGTGATACAGGTGAGAGCTAGTTGACATTTTACATAGATAACTAAAGAAACGAACGAAGAATGATATTCAATGTAACTGACTTTAGAAGTTTCTGATGATTTTGCGTAAAAATTGACTAAATTGCATGTTCATGATGATAACTAAAAAAATATGTGCAAAAAGCAGGTTATACTTATAAACTTAATGTGTAGTATTAAAAAATTCAAGAGTTCGATATTTTAAATAATAAGTGGGAATATATTTTTTATGGTACATAAATAAATTAAATATTAGGTAAGTAAGGTATCTCCAACGAGCGACTTTAATACTAACTTATGTAAAATACATACGAACTAACACGGGTAAAATGGTAATTATTACCCTCTAGGGTATTTGCATCTGGATAGTGTTAAAAGCTTAATATTTTTGTTACCAAGATGTTTCATAAGATATTGTATAATCATTATGTTACAAAGTAAAATTAAGCTCAGTATAAAAAATAGAAGAATTAAACTTTGTATGTAATGAAAATAATGTTGTTACGCAAACAGAAATTAGGTCACTGTAACATTATTTTATATAACTTTTCATATAAATGTTATAAATAGCTCAATTCACACCTTTCCGTGTCCTGAAATGTCTAAGAATACCTAATATTAAGACGTAAAGTGCCATTTGTCATATTTACTTTTATGGTTTTGTGGTTAAAAATGATTCACATTATAGTATGTATGTATGTTTTGAATTACATCTAATAATGATAGATGGTGGCAAGGGACAAATATTTCCCAGCGAATCTCTGAATCTAAACACATATTTGTCGCTATAAAAAAATCAGAGAATACCCCTCCATGCAAACTTACAAATCTTACCTCTTTATAACATTAGTTTGGGTTGTGTACTATTTCTAAAGGACTCCTACTTTTTTTCTACGCACAATTACAAATTCCGGACATCCTGCTGTCTAAAAAAACCATATCATTGGGAATCAACCATAGATAAATAGTTTAACAGTCCGTCTCAAATGCATTAATTGCGGGGAAACCCATGACTTCAGTTTGTTTTCGCTGTAACATTTTTTGTCGAATACTCAACATTGTCTATATCTAATCTAATCGAAGATATGCAAACTACATTATATTATTATATCCTATTTATTTTACGGTAATGTCCCGTTATATCTTTACATAATATGAATATGTACTTGAAAGTTAATAAAATGCAGATAAAAATACTCGTAATCTATCATTTTCTCAGTACTATCAATAAATATTTTTATAAATCGCTGCAGTTATAGAAATCATAACGTGCAATTAAATTATTGTTCTTTAAATCATAATAACGTAGAACGTTGTCATATCTATTTCATTTATTTTTTACTAGCAGAAACGCTCGAAAAGCTCGCGCTAAAACTACAAAAAAATCTTTAAAAAGGTAGTTTCATACAAACTTTCATCCCCTATTTTACTCCCTTATAGGATGAATTTCGAAAAATGCTAAAACACGTATTTATTTAACTTTATTAAAAAGCGAATATACCAAGTTTCAAGTAATTCTGACCATAAATTTTTTTTTGGGTTGTATTACGAGTATAACGCGTTTTCCCGTCGATATTCAATAATCGCCCGCGGTAAAAAGTATGTCTGCCTATGTCACTCTCCAGCCGTCCAGCTATCTCCACAAAAAAATCACGCCAATCCGTTACTCCGTTTCGATGTGAAAGAAAGACAAACAAACAAACGAACACACTTTCTCATTTATAATATTAGTATGGATGTTATCCAGAGTTGATCAACAATTCAGTTTAATACAAAAATTTTATTTTATGCACATGGGTTGCGCGCGGGTAGTCGGCGCGGGTTTGCGAAGTTTTTGTTTCCAGAATCTTATTTAAACCTACATTATTTGTCTGTCAATCCTTCTATTTATCTCTCCCACCGTCAAAAAACGATAGTTCTTATAGACTATCGATTATATGTATATCTTTTAAACTATTATATTTTAACCTTTTCATTTTATTTAGTTGTTTTCTTTGTTTCCTATACTATTTATGCATTAATAAGGTTTATAAAATTATTATGAAGTTAAAAAAAATCAATTTTCAGATTTTAATCTCCCCAAGTTATTAACAATTCTGGAATAACGAGCATTGTCGGAAATGCCTCACGCTTACTTTGCCTTAGAAGTATTTCTTTAAAACGAGCAAATACCTAGTCATTGCATATTTTATGATACGTATATTAACGTGATAAATTGAACATAAATTATAGTTAAAATGTATCCATCCAAATATACATACTTTTTAAGGGAGATTTAAAAACTATTATATCGAAGACCTCTGTAATTTATTAAAATAAAAAAATATTCGTGAAATTCAGATTCACCCAACTTAAATATCAAATGTAAACCTATAATTCTTTATACATTATTTTTAAAACAAATTAGGTTATAAAGTTCTAACAAAATATTCTTAACATTTACTTACTTACATTAGTATAAGTGCATTAATTTGTAAGATAACGCTCTAAATATTGATTAATGAATACTTTTATTGATTCGATAGGTTTGCAATACTTTCGATATTCGCTCGTTTGTGGGTTGATGACCTAACATTGCTTTACCGGATCTATTAGTCAGAAGCTAATCTGTCTTATGTATTTATGTTTCATTTACACGCTTAATTGATTTACCAATTAGGTAATTGTTGCTCAAAGGTGAGTTTATGTCAGAACAAAGAATATAGCAAATGATGTCCAAACCTATGGGTTATAAGGTATTATTACACAATATGAGGACATAAATTTATAGCTATATAAATAAAACCTCACGAAAGACTGTGTTTATTATGGAGTTAATTTGACATGTTAACAAATATAAGAGGTATGCCTCGGCGATCCAGCTATACCTATTATAGATTTAGTTTGTAGTGGCATAAATGTAAATACGTTGGGACATTAACACACAGCACCATCTAGTTCCATGGTAAGCTACGAGTCTTGAGTTATGGTTACCAGATAGTTGATACACTACACATATATAACTTTAAATACATACATATTATAAATATAAACACCCATGATTGGAGTACAAACCTCCGTCATCACACAAATGAATGCCCCAGCGGGACTCGAACCCGCGACCGCTAGCATAGAAAGTAGGGCCACTACAGCCAAACGTTTCGTCGCTATGATAACCATATTTTATGCTGTTTGGCATACTGATTCCTCAGCTAGGAGTTTTAAGTAAATCAAATATGTATACATTTTTTTTATTTTATTGTTTGTATTTTGTTCAGTTTACGTATTATGGTGTCAAATATTTGTCCATGTTTCCGTACAGGAATATTGAAAAAAATTTTAGAAGTTGTTACAGATAAGGTTTGATACCATATTTTATAGGGTATTAAGACATATACACTAACGATTAAATTCTATTACTAACTGAGTAGTGACAGCCATCTGGTTGTAGCAGGAATAAGTATAGAGCTGTCGATAATAAGGCACGCTCTATCGTAACTGCTAATAAATGGTAATTCCACACGACAAGTCAATTATTGAGTCGACACCGACATAAACACGTCGCGTTGCCGGAATTCGCTTGTTGGAAATGAAAGCTCTTTTTTCCTTAAAAATAAAATTATTGTTTCGTGATTGTATTAAATTCATAATTGAACGACCGATTATATAATAATGTTAACGAAAATATTTTACAATGTTATATGTATGTTTGTTTTATTTTTATAGAAATCAAAATTCTAAATTATATTTTATATTATGTGTTCAAATTAATTGGAAATATTATGTGAAAGTAGCTGAATTCTTAAATTCAATTAAATTGATTATATTTATTTTAATACCGATTTCAATTTTTAATTAAACACACACTAGTCATTTGTGTACATTAAATATGAAAGCTTCATGAAGTATGTAGGTATATAGGTACTATAACTTAGGCAAAAATAATATTCGTTTTAGAACAATTTTTTGCTTTCTTTGCTATCGATTTGGGTGTGTAACATTGACGAAACCAATTACGCGCTTCCTTCAACATTATCAGTACTTTTATAAGCATATATTTAAAGATAAATAACGTTAGTAAATCTGCTCACAATTAGTTCAATATCAACACGTTGTGGCGTTAATAGATATGTGATTAAGGATATTATTTAAATTGTCTGACAAATTATATGTACGTCGGGACGCGGTTTCACTCGCTCATGTCGGTTACGTTTCGACTTGCATTTCTTGTACATTTGCGGATATTGGTAATTTAAATAGTGCTCACTATTTAGTGAGAGTTGATATTACAAAGAACTAAATTAATATTTTATCTATATTTCTTTTTATCGAATAAGTCGTTTTGACATTATAGAGATTTTTAACTGTAACAGTTGATGAAAACTAATACAAGTCATTATATTGTTGTTACAGATAGTGCCTACCCACAAAATTACAAAATAATTTTAAAAATATAAAAATACCTTACAATATTTATTAATTAAATTTTAATTTTTTTATATTCATTAAGTTTTATAATTGACGATACAAGATATAATTAAATAACTAATATTTCCATATTCAATTACAATACTTATTGAAATTATATAAAAAAATACACAACTACTAAATACCTATTTATGTAATAAGAAAAAAATCTGTCGGCAATGGTTGATAATAATTTGTTCGAGGATATTTATTAATATTTAAGTGTAAAAGTGATTTTGTACAATTTTAAGTTGTTGCATAAGCTATAGCTACTCGATATTTTTCTTTTACTCGATCCTTATTTCTCGGACACGAGTTGTCAATTAGTAGTGGGTACGAAGGAAAATGTGGCCTTCGGGTAAAATTGTGTGGTACTTGTATACATAACATCCATATATATATAAAGGTATCTTTCATCAGTCGAAAATCACTGTTATTACTATCACGTAAATGTCATAATGGAATGTTTCAATTATCATCTTAAAGGTCAATGTGATATATCGTACTAGCGGTTATTAATGCCTCTTCGATCTCACTGCATACTTAACGAAACGTGCAGCTTCTAAATGAATGCCCTTAATTTGTTTTAAATAATATTTCCTGATGGAAGAAATAAAAACATTGTGATATTTTTACGTTTCTGGGCCTAATTATTTACAAAATATAATGAGAAATTTGAAAAAAAAAAACAAAATTTGTTGAATTAGTAAAGTATCAATTTTTTCAATGTTATATACATGCTAAAATTAAGTTATTATATTACATATTTATAGCAATTTTACAATTTTATGACCTTCATTAGCCCAAGTATTTGCTTGCGGCTCTACTTACGCGACAGGTAACTACGTCGATTAAAATTTTTAAAATATATGTTTTTTGCTTGAATGAGTAACACACACATTCCTTCATTTATAAATTCATTCACTCGTACATTTATTATTCATACATTCACTCACTATAAATTTTAATAATAATAGTTCGATGATTAGGATCATATCTATGTATAATCTATAAATAGTAGCGAATCGAAAATCAATGAATCAATGTCTATGTCTATGATAATTCAATGATAATGGACTGACTAATTGACTCCTCAATGATCCGTTTACCGTTTAATAACACACTTCTAATATTGTAGGCGTACTATTGTTATTTGATCATTGTGACTGAAATCCATATCTTGATCTATTTTGCATTGATACAACAAAAAGTTAATATAAGAGTACTAAAAATATGTTTTTACATATACATTTTTTAGTAACGCGCCTAAATGAAGTGAGGGCTAACTTTTAACTCTTTATAAAAAACTAGACACGGAAAATGACTTACCAGATAACCACGGCTACCACTAGATACGAGTACATGCATTACAACATTACTACTTAATTTTATTAAACTACACGTAAACATTTAATAGGAAATAAGCTTTATGTTTTATTTATATAGCTTAACTTGAGATCTATAAGATATTTAAGGCGGGACTGGAATATCAATTTAAATAAGGCTCAAACGGCACCTGTGAGTCTAGCATGGCGCTGACGTCACTCTTTATTATAATTTACAATCATTAGCACTAATCAAAGACCATGTTATAAGTTTTTGTTAAATTCAATTTGGTTTGATTAACATTCTATTACGCGTTAGTTGGCAGTTGGGACGTATTTGTAGGTTTTTCTTTCAAATGGTAAGGCATATTTTTGCCTGTGATACGAGATATTTGAACAAAATTTTAGTGTGACTTAAAGTATTTCTAAAATTAATAGTTAATACGTATATAATGTATCAATATGATTCCGTTTTTTGTTAGTATGCTAACAAACATTAAGTTCCAGTTTTTAAATGATTGGAACTTGGAACAACACTAATTGCTAGTTACGTAATGTACTTGCATACCTTTGGTTACTATTTGATTAAGTATCGATTGTGATTACTATTTAAGCTAGTTTATAATCAAGGAGATAACAAATAATATAGACTACTATACCCTTGAGTTAGTGGAAGTAACAAACTTATGAAGGAAACCTATAAAATCATATTTTTTCTTATAATTTGTGCCTTTATACAACAACTAGCGGTAGGTACGTTTTAAATAGATATAAATATTATTAGCGTTAGCCATATAATTTTTGTTTTCGTTAATTTTTCTAATGTTTTAATACATAATATCCTATTCTGGACTAAGAGAAATCCAAAAAAATCAAAGATCATAAAAATTGCTTCAGCCGTTCTTGCGTTATAAATGGTGTACCTCCCCATCAATTTTCAGCCAAATCGGTTCAGCCGTTCTTGACTTATAAATAGTGTAACTAACACGACTTTCTTTTATATATATAGATATGTAAAGTGTTTAAGGATCTTAATTGAAATGAATAAAATATTGAGAATTTAACATACATACTGTATAACATCTGGAAGGACTCATATACCTACATGTAATAAGTACGAAGACGGCAATGATATGCAAGTTGCATTGCAAGCTGACACCGACCGGTCTTGGTGCTAGCTTTATTATGACAAATACATGATTTATGCTCAATTCTCAAATGATATTTATGGGGATGTAATATATCCGACTTTTATCAGTACTTCACTCAGATATTGCAAAATCGTAATACAAATCGATCGTGTATGTAAAGTATATAATCCATACATATAATAAAATTATAACTAAGCCGAATCTGTACATTAAATATTTTTTGGAAAATCTTATTGAAATAAACATTATTATTATCGATACAGAGGCCGAATGTATAGTTTTTAGAATGTTTGTCTTTCTGACTGTCTGTCTGTCTGTTACGCATCACAGAAAAACCACTGTAGGGATTTTGATAAAATTTGGTATGGTAATAGCTGGTTATCGGGGTCAACACTTAGGATACTTTTTACCGCGGGAAAAAGTCTCGTTTCTAAGAAAAAATACCAAACTGCAATGTAAGAGTATACTAATATGTAAAACCTAAGAATTTGGTTTTTGGTCATTTGAACGCGGGCGGAGCCGCGGGCAATGCTAGTTGTACATATAGAAAAATATTTTATATTTCTATATATATTTTATATATATTTTTATCTATATATTTTTATTTGTGAAGAATTAAGATATTCAAAGCTTTAATTCAAAGTTAAAATATTGAAAAAAAATTATGTCTAAGTTTCTCAAACATCCATTTGAAATCTTCACTTCCGGTTTACTATACGTAAAAAGAAACAAATTTGTAATTCGATAAAAAAATTAAAAACTACATCCTTTTAACTTTCAAAAACGATATTTTTTAGCGCAAGAAAATGTCTCATTTCTAAGAAAAAATACCAAACTGCAATGTAAGAGTATACTAATATGTAAAACCTAAGAATTTGGTATGTGGTCATCTGAACGCGGGCGGAGCCGCGGGCAATGCTAGTTGTACATATAGAAAAATATTTTATATTTTATATTTCTATATATATATATATATATATATATATATATATATATATATATATATATACATATATATATTAAATTGAATTCTCTAGTACCTACTCTATGTACAATGTATTTCACATATATGCTTATTAAAGTACATTTTTAATCGGTCATATTATTTGTGAATCTCTATCTGTTGTATGTTAAAAGTCGGTAATATGTACATATAAAATTTATTGAGTCAATAAGACTCCTCGAGGGGCTTTAGTTCTTAAGAGGCAAAAATTAATCAGAACACAGACCAAGATTAACCGTCTTAAGTATAAGTCTAGCAGTCACTACTGCGTTAGGTCAGCTTACACCGTGTAGGTTGCATGATGCATACAAAACTTAAATGGAAATTCACACTACGCTACAAAATGTCAATTTAAAGTTTAAAGCAATAGGTCGGTTGTAAAATAAATAACAAGTTTATCCCGCGATTGATTACAATTTGCATAGTTAATAGTTAACAGTTCTATTCGTGAAGTAACAAGATAATAGAGCTTTATACAAAGTTTATCTGAGTCTATCATCATCTTCGTATGTATTTATTATTTTTTAAAGTTGTTTTGTTTGTCGGTATGCTATTTTTTTACATTTAACCAACGTTAATGGATGGGATAAATATTTTTAAACGTTATGGTTTCCACTAATGATGAAAAATAAGCATATGCGTTTAAGAAGTGTTTTTAAAATTACAATATATTTTACCAAAGAAAGTAGAAAGCGCCATCTATTAACACTGATCGTGATACTAATTCGCATGGGTCAACTAGTTAATCTATAATATTTAACAAATAGTGTTTATAATCAACCGACTTCAAAAAGGAGGAGGTTCTCAATTTGACTGTATTTTTTTTTTGTTTTTTTTTTTTTTATGTTTGTTACCTCAGAACTCCGTCATTTCTAATCCGATTTGGAAACTTTTTGTTTTGTTTGAAAGGGTATACTTCCAGATTGGTCCCATATAAATTAAAAAAAAAATACCACCCCTAAGGGTGGAAAAACAACTAATGATGAATTTAACCGACTTCTAATTGTCATATTGACTTGAAACTTTGCAAGTGTTTCTATTTCCGTTGATAGTACAGTGGTTCGGTGTTGTTGACCTGATCTGATGGCAAGGCCAGAAGGTGGATAGGTGGAACTCTTCAACGGCTAATAGTAGATACTTTGAGTTTGGGCTTATTTTGTTTGATTTGACAAGCCTAACACGTTAGAATCCTTACTTTGCTACTACAGTCTACACTAAAAAGGCAAAAATAAAAACTTTTTAACAAAAAAATAAAAACCGACTTCAAACAAAAGCACTAAAAAGTAAAAAATAACTGATTGGTAGTTTTCATTTACTATACATACCTAATCAAATATTTTTGAAATCGGTGCCAGGCCATATAAAGTAAAGCACACCGACTTCGAATATATTTGATTAGGTATGTATAGTAAATGAAAACTACCAATCAGTTATTTTTTACTTTTTAGTGCTTTTGTTTGAAGTCGGTTTTTATTTTTTTGTTAAAAAGTTTTTTACTATTTGGCTATTAATAAAATTGCATGCATATGCGAGAATGCTTAATTTTTTTTATATCTATTAATTACCAAACTAATATTTAATTTTTGTTTGAAAATAAAATTGTGTTTTTTCTACAAACCCCGGTTGGTGTCCTGGCGTTTTAAATGATAATTCTATCAGATCCCGGGTCTCCTCCTTCTCCTGTGATATTTTCATTAATTCTTACCACATTTCATTATTAACAGCCAGATCCTCCTTGTATTAAAGGAAGGTCGTTCACAACAGACGTCTAGATGACGAGGGCTGACGTAGATGCTCACCAGACACGGGTGCTTTGGGAAGTATCTGTTTTGGTTTGCGCGTAAGGAACCGTCGCCCGTATGTCACAAATATGGTGCGTCCGGGACACCTCGCACCACACTCTCGTGGAATGAGCCGCTTGGGCTCCCCAGCGCCATGCACTAATGGTGGTAGAGGGTGGATACCTCTTATTACGAATTGTGGTGGGGGCCATTCTGCGCGACGACGAAGTCCTGGTCGGCGATGGTCTCCTTCTGTGAGACCTTCATCTCACTAAAAGAGACGGTGCAGGGGCAACGCGAGGCTAACGCCTTAGCAGACCCTCTTCGTTGCCGTCGGCTGAGGGAGAGGCCGCCATCCTAGAGGAGCTACTGCGTGAGAATCTCTCGTTGACTCCCCTGTACGTCATCGAGACTGTCGGGATGCTCTATGAATCAAGGGCATCCTGATTTAAGCGAGGTGGCCCGCATGGTTTGGGCTGTCCGCAAGGGTGTTGTAGTGTGTGTGCAAGCAATCCTGTTGCTGCTGTTTTGCTGTGGGTTTTAGTGAGTAAGAATCTCATAGTACCCTGCCCGTTGATGGTAGGCAGGGTCCCCATGATAACTTTCCCTAGCGTTAACAAAAAAAGGGTATTTTTATTAGGCCGAAGTGAAGCAGGGTTAAGTCGCTAATGCTTCAATATAACTGGAATAGTTATTGTATTGCATGCAACAAGTAAAGTATATTTTCCTTTAACTCATTACTCCTTTTTTATTCTGAAATCGTTCCGTTGTACGTTAAAAAATTAATGATAAGATGACTCGTTCACCAAATCCCTACCGAACCTGACGTAAGTTTTGACCAAGACAATACATACAATAGATGGTATATCGATTTGTGGATTGTTTTGAATTTGAATATATTAGGGATCATTCTATAGATTGTAATGATTTATTGTTTTTTATTCTGTCAGTTTATGTAAACAAGATAAAAGCTTCTTTTAAGCTTTAATTGACCTTTTTATAAATACGTAAGATCTAATATACCGTAAATCACTCGTGAAGAACATTAAACTTACACCGCGTGGTGTTGAAACCATAGTGCCAAGTAGGCGAAGAATTGTAAGAGTCATAACTAGAACTTTATTCTCGCCTCGTTGATCCCAGAATTGGTTAAAGAGCTTGATTTTACCTCCATGGTTAACCATAAACATATATAGATAGTTCTACAATTGGTTTTATTATGAGATATTATTGATTATTTATAAGAGCAAATATTGTAAAATTAGGCATCGTATATTTGATGTGTCCATAGTAACGAGTATATTTAGATCGTTACATTATGTTGTTATTTCAGTTCTTAATAGATTTTATATTTAATTAAATAAATGGACTTAAATCACAATTTAATGAATTTTCTTGTGATTTTCTGAATGATAGTTACTAAAGATAATTCCTTCTTTTCTGTTCAGTTCAAACATGAAAATTAAACATCTAAAACATCAAATAATTATTAAAAATAAATATATAAATAAATATTTTATTGTTTACGATTTTTATAACAAATATATGGGACCATAGCAGCCGTAATTTGCTTCTCGCACTTAGTTTAATTTCTACGCGTGATCTGACGGGACACGATGGATGTGAATTAGATTGCATCATTGTTGACGTCACTGGCTAAGCACGCCTCGATATTCGAATTTACAGTACGATTGCGAATAGAAATTCAAATGTGCCCTTCAACTGTGAGGTAACTGAGCAAAATAAATGAGGACAAATTCACAAACTATTGTTAAAACGTTATAGTAGCGTCAATAACGCTGTATGTGACTCGTCTTAACATATATCTAAGAATCTATAGGAACATTGCAATTGTAAAAATTATCCGTAGAAATAGATAGCCTTGTTAAAAGTCTATAATATAATAAATTAAAAAATGATTATCAAGAGGTGCTACAATGAATTACAAGTAAATTCAATTCTTTTATTTCGTGGCTTCTAGGACTGCTAGTTAGGCACAACAGTGCATTGCTATCGTAAAAGCAATTTTGTCAATCTTTGAAGTCATAGCAGATTAAATTAAAAAGAAACCGTGCGTGTACTTATGTACCCACGTAAGAAGTTATACTTCTTTGGCGTAACAGAACAAAAATAGCTAAAGATTTTATCCCGTATGTCACAATTCTCTGTTTTTAAAAGGAATGATAAATTAATAAAATAAGGCATAATATAAGACATATTATAATCATATATTTATAGAATATCATTTAAGAATGTAATATTATATATCATTTGTCAGACAATACCAACGGTTACCATGGCAACAAACATCTATATATCTGCTAACTTCATCATGTTGCTTTTTGGCTGTCGGTGTGCGCGCCTATCGTAAAAATTTTACTCTAATATTTTTTCCAAACGTCCCAAAAGAAGTTTAACTTTAAAAATTACAGTTAAATAAGTAAAACAGTTTTATTACTTTGCTTCGATCAGAATATAATTAACATAATGGATAACTTTTATATGAAATTTAAAAAAGGGCCCAAAATGGAATAACTTCTGGAAAATATGTATATAAGATACTTTGTTTTATCTATTATTATAAATAAATCCCTATTATTAGGTATAAATACGATAATATAAAGCTATTGTTATTTTGTCATTAATAAGCCTAGTGATGTCACTTCATGCCATATGGTGTTTATTTCATTGTGGTGTAGATTTATCATCGCCTTTCTTGAGTGGATATCGATTTGAGAGGCCAAGAAATGAACATGAACAGGTTGAGTGCATTCCTGCAGTATAATAATTCTAGTTGTATTTAATATTTAAACAATGGTTTACAGATTTAATACCAACAATCAACTTATTTTCTTTCCAGTGACCTTAGTCCGTGCTGACTTCTTAAAATATAATAATCTGCCGCAGGAATAATTAGAGATACTCGTAAAACATGCCGTATGTAGATTATCTCTACGTATAATAAATATGTCAACAAACGTGCTACCTTTCGCATATATAATTATGTGGCATGGTTAGGATTACCAATAATAATATGAAACTTATTTTGACGTAAGAAATAATCAAATCAAACCTAGCATAATGAAGTCCTCCTGACCAATTTCGGCCATTTTCACTGAGACGAGCTTACTGCGCAGGAGATATTTTAGTGTACACGTAAACAGTCATTCTTATCATTCGGTGGATGGACAATTCAAAACGACCAGTGAGAAATCAGGCGGAGGCACACGTCAAGTTCTCAACTTCGAGCTGTTTCTGATATTAAAAAAAAACCTTTATAACTGAACTTGGCCCGACCATGGATTCAAACCCAAAACCTCCGGATCTACTTTAGCTACCTAGGTTTATATTCTAGCCACAGTTAAAAATATATCTTGTATATAATAAAAATGGAATGCTGTTCTATGGTAGAGCCTGGAAAATAAGGGGAAGAATCTGAAATTGGTTTTCTTCATAAAAATTTGTATTTTGCGTTGTTTTGTATGACCTCAAGGATATAAATAAAATTAAATCATTATAAATCTTGTCGTCTTCAATTCTATTCTGTTGAAACTTCTATTTTGTTTGATTTTGCAACGTGTGTCGCAAATAAGATTTACTTAGTAATGGTAGAGCCTAGTTAGGCTTATCTCATTCATAGCGAGCTCGTAATTAAAAGCGGGCGGGTACGCGACAATGTACCATTAATTGTGTCGAAATGATTTATGGTTAACACGTAGCGGTTGCAGAGTTGAATGTGGAATACATTTCACCCTTTTGTTTTATTCTTTATATTTTAATTTTGTTTACATTGTATTTAGCCCTTTTTAACGTCCCACTGCTAGGCACGAGCCTCCCTTTAACACGAGGGGGCATCAGGCCATAGTCCACCACGCTGGCCAAGTGCGGGTTGGCAGACTTCATATGTCTTGAAAACTTACTAGGTTCTCTCAGACATGCAGGTTTCCTCACGATGTTTTCTTTCACCGTTAAGACAAGTGGTAATCATGTTGGAAATGATTCGCACATGAAAATATCAGAGGTGCGAGACCCGGGATTTGAACCCGCTTCACTCGGTTTCCCAAGCGAACGCGTTACCACTGGGCTACCACTGCCTTACGATTGTTTATATTGCATTTATTATATACATACAAGCATGTACCTAATTGTTATTATGGATTTAATAATAAACAGAAATCTCTTCTTAGTATTTCTAGAGTCCAGTAAGTTGATAAGCAAGTTTATAGATATTAAGTAGATTAGACAGCGGGTTACTATTATTATATCAACTAGCGGCTCACCCTCGCTTCGCTCGGGTTCGCCTCTAGAAAAACATTAATAGAGATCTATTAGTTCCCACGGGAACCATTCATTTTTCCCGGATGTAGAGTAACCTGTTGTTTGACCGGCTATATAAGGTATCAGAATGTTAAATTTTACTAAATTAGGTGCATAAGTTGTATAAGTTATTATAGTTTTTAAACGAACGTTTAAGAGTAGACAAATATAAATCAGAAAGCTTCGAACTGCTAAGCTATCGGGAGATACACGTGTTATTGTGAGTCAACCATAAAAGATATGCTGTCGTGGGATATTTTTTATATAATTTTAAGGAGAACATTTCCGTCATACATGATTTCTGTGTAGCTTTAACCATTAAGATTGCACACGGGACAGAAGCTTAAAAAATAGAGTAACTTCTCCCGTTTTCCCAACATTTCCCTTCACTGCTCTGCTCCTATTGATTGTAGCGTGATGAAAAGTATACTTTAACCAGCTCAGGAGTATGAAAAATAATTGTACCAAGTTTCGTTAAAATCCGTCGAGTAGTTTTTGTTTCTATAACGGTTATACAGACAGACAAAAATTTTACTGATTGCATTTTTGGCAGATCAGTATCGATCCCTAATCACCCCCTGATAGTTATTTTGGAAATATATTTCATGTACAGAATTGACCACTCTACAGATTTATTATAAGTATAGATTACCACTTTTATAAATGCGTGGATTAAAAACATATAGATATATTTTAAAATATATCTAAATAAAATTACTAGAAAATAATAAAGCTGTTTAGTTCATGTAGTATGAAAATGAATTCATAAGGGTTACTTAATTTTATACATATAACTATAGTATTTTATTTTAATAAATAAAATAATAATTAATTTTAATAGTATTTATTTTAGTAGACATTATACAGAGAGTCTTAGTAAAAATGTTAAAGTTGGTATAGAATATAATTAAAAGTCCATACGTCTTTCTTAGTGTCTAAAATTTTTGCATCTTTAATACATAATTCATTTAACATTACATCAATTTCTGTAGCTTACTTGAGTATATACAAAATACAAAGCCTACAAAACCCAAGAAACAAATAACACGTTTGTGTCTGTAATTTTATTTATTAAACGTATTGTTGCTCTTATAACATGTTGTATGGGTTAAATCAGTGAACTTATAAAGTCATAATATTTATGATTGTGTTTATGTACTTGATATTGATATTCTGTTACTCTGTAAGCGAATATCATTACCTACATACATTGATTAAAATCTGCCAACAAACGATGTGGCCGATTCATAGATCATTTACTCCATAAGTAATTTTTATTTAATAAATTATTAAAATGTAATATACCTAAGTTGTCCTTATAGAAATACTAGTTCTATTTTAATTATCAAAATTAACACTGTTAACATAATAATTTCCGCTGTAAGTAATTATAACCATTGCCTTACTATGACCAGATTAAGGAAACTTTAATTATCGTATCTGGCAGAGTACGAAACCAATGAATATTTATTATTACAGATTGAACACTTCATTATTTTGTGCCGGACACAGATTGATATCGCCACTATTATTTTTTTATAAATCACTCGTAAATTTGTAATGAAAGAGGAAAGAAATAATTTAATCCTATGTACAGATTTTTAATTGATATTTTTTATATACATGTAATTAAGATAATTTTTACGTCAATTTGAAATCGTGTGACATAATTAGACTATTTCATTTCCGTAACTACGAATTTAATATATAAATTAAAAATTTCAATCCTAATATAAATGTTCTGTATGAAAATGCTTTATTTACACGTGTATGCCTTATTACTTGCATTTGTTCAAAATCACTTGTTGCCACTGCATTATTTCAATAGCTCTCAAAATAAGTCTTTTGTTTTAACTTATGTAAACAGATTGTGACCACGAAAGCTTCTAATTCGTGTAGGCTTTTCTTAACGGGACGCAGTTAGTGCTGTGCGCAATTGTTTGAACAAGATCTCCTTAATACTCATACTTTCTCTGCACTTGTGACTTGTGATTGTTAATTAAATTAGAAAAAAAAGATATGTTTAAACTATAGTTCATTATTCGAACAAGAGTTTTATTGTTTACTTTTTGCACTATATATAATAAAAGTCTAATATCAAAACTATTATTGATATAAAATAGCGATTATAAATATATATCATTCCTATTAAACTTGTTTTGTGTATATTCTCATAATAATATATTATACTTTATTTATAAAAAGGCTAAAAATATGTTTTATACAAGTTTTTACTATTATTTTCCAATCAGACATATTTATCTTAAAAATATTGAATATATTGATATAATAAAAAACAAACCTGGATCATTTATAACATGATATTTAGATTAAGTTCAATAAACACACTATAAAGACCACCCATTTATTCTAGCTTTATCGGGATGAACTACTGCATTCACAAATAGACGTCGTTTATTTGAAGAAATAAACTTACAATTTCATTACAAAACAAAGCTATGGATTTTCTATGAACGAAAGCGCGTGGGTCGCTATCCTACATCAGATCGGAAATAAATATATTCTGAACAATAACTTATATTTTCTTGTACATAAAATTCATTTTCTTTTGCAATAATTGTGTATTTTGTGCAGGCGATATTATTCTGTATGAAATTATACTTATAAACCTTATTGGCGTAAAGGTACTTTGTTAAACGAAATTATTAATATTATAGGGAGAACAGGTGGCAACGCTATAGTGGGTTTTGCTTCATGTAATTGCTCACTACTAGGACACCGTCACGATAGCAGAAGTAACGTCGATGACTTATGGATCTTAGAAGAAAGCTTATACTCTCTATTGCATAGCCCTTTACTAAGTATATAGTAAAATTTCTATCCTAATGTCTCCTTTCTAAGGCTGAGTAAACAATGGTAGATGAATGAAGCATAGCGATTTTAAATGCTAGGTGTGGTTGGACTTACACGTGGGATGTGCTATTGTGGCGATTTTGTTCAAAATAATTTATAATACGCGTTAAACTCTATGAACCGCGAACGGTCTGCGGTTTATGAGAGCTTAGCGCGTGCAATTTAATACTAGCGCTTTTAATGACTGAACTCTATAAGGATATGTGTTTTCAACAATGATTTAACCTGAATAATTATAATGAAAATATATTGCAATAATATTACGTTCAAAGTAAAAGTTCATGTTTTTTTAATGATGATCCCTAAAAATTAAAATTATTATATTATTAAGCCGAATCTTTTATTTTCTAGATATTATTTTTTTAAGATACTATGCAGCCTTTTAACAAAATGAATATATATTTACTAGGAGTATCCGCTGATTCGCCTGCATTCAAACTTTCGATCGCTACCAAACTTTACAGGATCACCCGCTTCAAATTTCATCAAAATCACTCCAGCCGTTTTAGAGTCCATAGTGAATATACATACACACATCAATTTTATATTTATATAGACTAATATAATCAAATAAATTTAAAATAAAATATATAAATCTAGAGCTGTTTGGAGCGGATACTGTCTACGTGTTCCGATTCCGAGTTTCCGCTTTCCTAGGAAATTCCTACGCCTTAAATACAGAAAACTGTTATAAAATGTAGCGTTTGTTCAGTTTTATAGAATTCTAGGTTACTCATATGAAGCCTATTACTTCAAAGGCGTCTTAGCTTTATACTGGAATGAATTTTCAATGCAGAGATTTCATAATTACTCTTTTAACATATTACGAAATTTTAAAGCGTCGTTCAATTCCAAAATATTTACTAATAAATTTTTACTCTATATATATTTCTTATAATGAATAAGCAAAAATACGCGTAATTCATTGAATTGTACATTACTTTACCATTTAAATGATCTCTCAAGGCTCTGCTATTGCTGTTGTTGCACTAAATATTCTGAGATCCGTGCAGATAAAGCAGTTTTCACACAGTTACGATATTAGCCACAATGAACTAATATAAAAAAATATATTAGAAAGTATTGTACTTAACACGAGTCCATTTAATGTTAATAATGTAAAATTTATAGAATCGATACGATACAAACAAGCGCCGTGAATGAACACATCAAACTTATATTAATTCACAATTAAAACCTTATTAGCAGTTGAAAGTCTATTTTCTCATTCCAATAGAAAGGCGCCTTTCTAATAATAAATAATAAAACTAATGCATTTGCTCATACGTTACCTTTTAAAGCAATAATTAATAATAAATAGGTTTTTATTGCGCCTAGATTACCTTACGACTGTTTCGTGTCGGAATGCGATATATCTTGTTATATGCCGCTTTGACACTCGTTAAGGATCAAAATTAATATGTTATGAGCATAAATATGTTGTAATTATTTCTTATTTATACGTTGCTTTTATTATACATTGTTTAAAAATAAAAAATGTGTAGGTACATGGGTTGCGTATGAATGAGAATCATTATTAATTCGTTAATAGTGTATTTTCTCATAGTGATCCGAGTCAAAGGGTTTAAATCTGTGCATCCATCTCTAAACTACGCGCTATCTCCGCACGTGTATCGCTCTGCGTTGCGCGATGATCTCTATAGCCTGTCTGCACCGCACTATTCCATATAACTTCAAATATCCACATATAATGCGATACGATCGGAATAACTATTCATTAAGGACAAGACGTTTTTATTACAGGAAGAACACGACTAAGTAATTTATCTGGTTAACAGAAAAAACTGAAATGACAACGTTATTGTGGTCGAGTCCATAAACAATGTTCGATTACTCACTCTGCGGCATAATGCGTTTTATTACGCGATGCGTGCATTAAAACGGTCGCGGGCAAGGACCACCTAGCATTTGCAACAAAGAATACAAAGGCTCACTTCGCTTATAAAATAATAAAAGCTTATAAAGAAATAAAGTTTAACTGCCAGTAACAAAATCTATCGAGATAGCTGTTGTGCGCGCTAATGTAATACTATCTGGGTAAAAATTTATGTGCACTACTTCGGTATTCTGAAGAAATATATATTCTAGAAGCAAAAATATGAAATTAATCGAGTATAAGTTGAAATAAAATGGATTTTTTTAAGGAAGTTTATGTATAAGAAATAAGATTATAAACCTTCGATTTAATCTATCATGTTATTTATCGTGTTTGCTAAGATACAAATGAAGATTTCTATAACGTTTGCCTTCTTTTGTTATAAGTTGTAACTTCTTTTATATTCCCATAAACCCATAAAATTCTGCAACAATTAGTTTCCTAGTGTTAATCAAACTGAAAAAAAAACTATTTATGTCCAGACTTAGAATTAAAAAAGTTATGTAGAGCTGAGTCTGCGTATCTAGCGGATTGGCCTAGCCTGTTTTTTTGGCAACACAAGTGACAGTATAAATGATCCAGGTTTCTTCATAATGCTGTTTAAAAAGTTATAATAATCAACTTGATTATTTTATTAACCGAAACTAAATAGAAATAATGAAGTAATGGGTAATATTTATAAGGTGTTCATATTATGAGCATTGTACTTTTATTTAAGAAAGCAGAGGATTATTGTAATGGTATTTCCACACAGCTGTTATTAATGTTATATAACATTACATAATATTTTTTAACACAAAACTTTCTTTTTTTAAATTCAGTAACATGTAAAATATTGTTAGATGTTTTCAAAGCTTCCACACTGATAAAACATATTGTAGAACATTTTCTAACATAACAACAACACTAAGTACTTCGGATTAGTTTGGTTCATATTTTGAAAAAGTTGCTATATTCTAACAAATGTTACAAATTCTTATATTTTGCTTTGAATTGTTTTGTTAGCAAAAGTTACAAATCATTTAATAATAAAAAAATAATCACTTTTGTTATAAAATGTTTTTTTTGCGATAAAATGTTCGCTAACAAATGTTTATTAACATTTTTTAACTCTTGTGTCGAAGCATCGTAATCTATACATGTAAGAAAATTGTAACTAAGCCGAATCTGTACATTATTATTTTTTTGGAAAATCTTATTAAAATAACATTATTATCGATACAGAGGCCGAATCTATAGTTTTCTGAGAAAAAATCTCATCTCATTTCTGAGAAAAAATGCAAAAACTGCAATGTAAGAGTATAGTATACTCTTACATTATATCATGTATATTATGTAAAACCTAAGAATTTGGTTTTTCGTCATCTGAACGCGAGCGGAGCCGCGGGCAATGCTAGTAGTAGTAGCTATAAAACAGAAGAGTAGGATAGAGTACTGTAATGAAATTTCAGTCAGATTTGAGTAACTAACACAAATAGCAATATATATTTCTACGCTTTTATTCAGTACGCATAATAACGAATTTAATAATGGAAACTGTGGGCGAAATTCAATAAGATTGATTCATGCTTTGTAATATAAAACGTTATATTGCTACAAATAATGTTATGTAGATGAGAAGACACTTAGCTCTATGGGGAAGCTGTGAATGGAAAGGACCACTGAATGAAACCAGTTGTATTGGTTTAAAGAGAAAGCCGTACACTACATAATCTCAATATTTTTTACAGTTCAAGTAAAGTGATGAGTTACACTTTGCGCGATTTATGAGTATATAAAATTGTTATTACATAAAGACTATTAAAAACAAACTAATTGTTTTGAAAATACAACCGAACAATTGTTTAAGTGATAAATAATATATAAGTAATTTATATATAATAAATTATTACATATAGTATGTAGGTAAGCCTTTCAACACAAGCAATATTTCAACAAGTTTACGTATCGAAGTTTAGTGCCACTATTTGCAGTTGGTTGTGGAGGCTTATGAGCTTGAATATACAGTCTATAGATAGTCTGATGTCCTATAAGATAAATCTCATGAAATTTACTGCAAAAGTTTAAAGATTATTTAGCACTAAAACTGACGACGACTGTAGAAATATTTTCTGGATGTTCGAGCCCAACCTAGAATGTTTATATTAGTCATAATAATGACCTTCCTTGTTCTAGACAGAACTATTCAGCACTAGGCATTTAAAATAACGTAAGATAGAGTCTTTCGTTCTCTCTTTACTGAGTCGTTTTCGTCTCTCCTACCAAAAAAATGTGGAAAAACTCTGTAAAATCCTTTAGTAGGTAAATAATTTGCTGCTTTTAATGAATTATTTACAAATTGCAGGTAGATTAATATGAAAACATATGTGCGTTGGCCATAAGTCAGCAGACGTGTCAACGAGATTTACCGCCATAACTTAATGCGATTGCGAAATCTTGTGTCTTCTTACTTGGCAAGTTGGCTTGTGAAACAAACTGTCGTTCGCAATATATCCGTATATACGTTTATTTGCTTAGAAATGACGCGCGTATCATCTGATACATCGCACATTTATTAGGCAAATTGCTTTTGAAGGAATTAATATTGTATTGAATGCTAAATCGCGGTGATTTATGGAGTTTCATGACTATGATTAAATTAAGCTTTTCAAAGATTATTTGTTAGCTTATAATTCATAGATGTACGTTAATAATTAAATAAGGAAACATTAAATATTTATTACTAACGGTTTTCATTTTACTTGAGCCGTACTACTCAATATATGTACGTCTTTCACTTATTTTTTCGATTTTTTTTTATATCTTATAAAACAACCTTTTTTATCAATAGAAGAAGTCCTTATATTAAATAACATATATCATGTTACTATGATTAAGGACAAACTAACGGACACGATTTTGCATTTGTAATATTAGTAAGAATTATATAAGAGCTTTGCCTTTTGTTACAACTGCTTAAGCTGTTTTACTGTTTACTTTGGTACTTTAATAGACAAACCCTCATAAATTTAAGTGTATATGATATGTTAAAAGCAAATTCTTCTAGCATTAGCAAATATATAAAAAGAGTTAAAAAGCTTAACTATTGTTTAATCTGTTGTTATTAGACATAAAAATGTACAAGCTGGCAGAAAAGACAGTTGCCACTAAAATTGAAAATATGTTTATTGAGTCGTACAAAACTTTATGCGTCAGTTGTTCAGTGGAATATAGTTCCGCGGCTATATCGGACAGTTATACTTATTTATAACTCTCCACGATTGTACTCTCGACACTTGGCTCGTAATAGACGACGCAGGGCTAACTCCATTGTATGTAAGCATAAAGCAAGAAATATCTCGTGGTTCCGTCGCTCATAAAGTTCTACGAGGACTTTATATTTTAACGTTATCGTTAGATGTGGGTATGCAATGGGCAAGTCTAATTTTGCAGATGACAACTGGCTGTTTTACAGTCTCGGTCTTAATTTATTAACGACAACTTTTTTTTATTAAGTTGCATTTCTATCATGATTTTATTCCCACAATCTTATGGCCATGAAATTTGAAAAATTATGACGATTAAATTGAGTTCTTAATGACAAATTTAGTATGGTGCTCCAAATGAGAACTCTTTGCTAAACATATTTTTTATATAGGTATGCAGTAAATGTAAAATACAGTATAGTGTCTGAGTTGTTTTGTACCCAAAAAAAGTGCACTAGATTCAGAAACAAGATAAAATAATAGCGAGAGAATACCCTCATTATATCTGTATCAATAAAATATAAAGCTAAGCCTGCAAATCTTAACAACTCAACAAAATGTTTTAGTGTTAATCGTTATCAGGTCAATCTAAATGGACTTAATGTTTGCCAAACTGAGCTAACAAGATACACTACCTTTATGCCACTAAATTAAAATCTGAAGTTCAAAAAAGAACATTATCACCGAGCCCGCCATTATGACGTCATAATTAGGGGCCCGACACACTACAACGGATGATATGAGTCAGTGGCCTACCGTGAGAAAATTGTACAATAAAAAAGTAAAAGTGCTTTCTTCGTACAGGAGCGCAAAATTTAAGTTCGATTATATCGGTGCCATATTCTCGTTTACGTGATTCATTTTGAAAGGCTTGAAATTTAAGATAATATATTGTGAATTTTCGATTAGCGCGAATGATGTAAGCGTTGACATCGTAACGGTAACATTATTATATGATGAACGTCGTGCGTGTATATTTTTTCGCAATTACTTATAAAATATAATATTGTAGCCCTATAATAAACATAATAACGCCGCTTGCGAATTTGTAAAGTTGGCGGTGAAGGTTTTGTGTAACAGCAATATTTTTTATGAAATTTTAATTTAAGTTTAATTATGTACACACAATTGACCATAACTAACTTTATTTAATACAGTATTGTCCCAGGAACACTTTATATACTGCAAAGATAGATTAAACAACTTGTGGGCCCTTATTAACTACATAGGCCCTTATATACTATGTAAGCGAATAATTATTTTGATTCATTGCTTTTTGCTACGTAATGCTTTCAATTTACATATATCGTTCAGAAATCATTCTTAAAGCACCATTTATTTCTAACATTATTAGAAATTGTGTATTTTTATTCTCATTTCTTATACTCTTATATAATGATATACATAAATAATAGTAAGTTATTAAGTAAGTTAATAT
The DNA here is from genome assembly GCA_921882275.1 of Brenthis ino. Lineage (NCBI taxonomy): Eukaryota > Metazoa > Arthropoda > Insecta > Lepidoptera > Nymphalidae > Brenthis > Brenthis ino. Next base: position 17,581,384 of record OV170234.1, read on the forward strand.
TGCCAAAATCTTAGCATTGATTCTGTTCAATAATGATCGAAGACGTTCATATTAGTATATCTGCAATATTGCATATCAATGCACGTATAACAAGTGGTGCGTCACATAACACATTTTATTGTCAAGTAACTGTTATAGCATTCAAATATCGGTAATTAACGGTAAAGGTAACGGGTCGGAGGGCAAAAGGTATGAACGAGATAAAGGACACGAACATACTTAATATGGTCTTCAATGATTAATGAAATAAAAGTTTACAAAAAAATATTAAGGCGACTTGTTTAGTTTATGTGAGCGAGAACATTGTGTTAAGTAAATTATCTTTGTAAGATGAAAGAAACAAAAGAAAAGAGAAAGAAAATTATATTAGTTTAACAAAAATACAATTAATCTAAATCTTTACTAGTAGGTATAATTTTTTAAAATAAAATATAGATACGCTTTATAATTATTGTACAAGTCATGTGTGTGAGGAAGAGAGGTAAGAAAGCTTGTGTTAATATTTTTACGCTCGACTTAATTCTTCTTTTACGTGATGCGTGAAATTTTGCTAAAGAGTTATTTATGTACATAATTTATAAAGCTAAAAGTTTTTACATGCTTAAATTCAATGATATTTTCCTTATTCAAAGTGCAAATTATGTTATCATAATGCGCTAGGACAGGTGTATGTAGAGTAGTCCCACTATTATAAATTTCTACAATAGAATAGCTTTAAATGAATAACTTAACTGCACTTATTTAGCTAAGCTAAGAGGAAGGATATTTCTTAAGCTCAAGTAATATATAATATAGAAATTCTGCATGTGACATACTCGTATATTTTCTTAGAATTATAGAAACGGTGTAATAACTGGTAATATTTTATCCTACGAATCACAAAGAATGTACAATGGTACATATATTATTTTATCTTTAATAATGATAGAATTATATTATAATCACACTCGTTTTGCTCCACTGTTAATCCAGCGTACGAAAATGTTAAAAGAAACTAATAAGTACATGTAACTTTTGAGATAAAATGTAGCATATGTAACTCTCCTGATTAAAACTTGAGTAGGTATTAAAAATCACGTTGCTGTCTAAAAGAGGAACAAAAGAACAAACATACTTTCACATGGAATAAAGAAAATTTGACATAAGAGCGGTAACTTTAAGCCATTGCTCTAGTTAAAGTACAACAATTTCAGTATGCCAATGGAATCAAGTAGATACGCAAGCTAAATACAAATAAAATATAACGGATTCAATTGCGGAACCCGGGAATCGCTGGCCAATACGGTGAACGACATATGTGGGCGGAGTCAAACGTACCAATTGTGGTAAATAGCCTCAGTTGCACTAGATGTTGTAAATGGTATTTAAAAACATCAGATGGATATATTTTCTAAGTAACCTGTTTAAAACAAAAAATGGCGATATGAATATTTAATGACATATTTTTTCGTTCCTCAACTGGAATTCTAGAGTCATAAACTAAATTTTAAAGTACTTCATGTTAGATCTGACTCTAGTTACACTAAGATTAATTAAATATCAATAATATTATCGAGGAACATTGACTTTGTTGGCATATGTATATTCTATATGGATGAATTCATGACATTTTGAGAAATAAATTAAGGCAAAATTATATATATATATATATATATATATATATATATATATAATTTTTAAATGAATGAAAATAACGTTTTGTGTCGTTAAGTAGAAGAAGAAACTAAAACATTCTATCGTTACTATAAAAATTATTCTTATAATTCAGGTAATTGACAACACTAGTGAACGGAGTATATAGTATGTATGTATTACATATACTAGTTACAAATTAAGGCTAAATATATAATAAAAATTTAATAGTCAATGCTTGTAGTTACGTTGTGGAGAAAGCTACGTACCATTAACACATATATAAGCTTAAATGCAGAAAAAATCAATTCAAAGAGTATTTACGATATTTTCGCTATCGTCATTAACTATAAAATTATTATGGACCGGTCATAACAATAATTTTCTTTTAATAATATACCGGTACATATTTTCATGTATGGGTCTTGATTATTTTATCTCATGCTTTATAATTATTTTAATATAGCTCTATAATAACTTAATCTTAAGTATTATTAAATTTTGCTTAATCTGTAATATTTTAGCATAGCATAAAACCAAAGTTCAATACGTACAATTACATACATAATTAAATTCTGAATTATAAATTATAATTTTATTAAGTTACAGTATTGTTAAAAATATAATACCGTTAGCTTTAAACGACTCTATTCCAGTTATACCTCAACATTAAAATATCCCTATATATTTTTTGCTCTATAGTAGAGTTAAAATAAATGGCAAATATTTTCTTGAATTATTTATGATCACTATGACATTAGATTTGAACCGTTTGCATCATCCGATGTTAATTAACTTTCACCACTTCACTGTCCTCTCGAGGTGATATCATGGTTCTGATTTGGACAACTTTTAAATAATCATTAAATTTAATGTGACTAATAAATAATTAATTGCTACTTTTATCACCTAGGATTATCTTTCAACTTTGCTTATAGTATGAGTAATTCTTTTAAAAACCTTGATTAGACGGCTTATTCACTTTTTCAGACTAATGAGTTTTCATCATTGACACATCGGAATATATTAAATACACTATTTAAAATGGGTCAATCTCAGTATGAGAGGTAATAGAGGCTGAAATTTGGTACAAACCTTTGTCTTGGCATTCTACATGAGCATTGTTAGTTTACATAAGGAAAGATTTTCGTTTGAAAAAATTATCTATACCTATAGGTAGTGATCGCTAAGATTAAGAGTAAAATTTAATATTTTGTAATGTGTAGTCTTTGTTAAAGTATTTGAGATAGTCGTAATGGATACTGTATTTATAATGATTTATAATACCTTGTTTGCTTTTATAAAGCAATAAGGCTCATTTATTTCATGAAAAAATGTGTGAAAACAATTTAGATATATTAATGGAAAATAATATTTAAGAAAATTAATGAACAGAATACCAAAAAATATTTTATATATTAATGTCCAACTGTTTCACGTCCATTTAAGAAGTCGTGTTATAGAAAATCAATTATGTAAAAATAATCATAAAAGCTTGGCCTTTTTTATTTTATCGTATCAATAAAGACGAAAGAAGAAAAATATGTTTATAACGAAGGATTTATTTGTAAATTATGTAGTTTACTGTTATTATAATATTTGTTATTATAATTTTATAAAAAGCCATAGATCCTTCCTTTTTTGCTTACATTTCTTTATATCAAACGCCTATAAAGGTCAAGTATGTATATAAATCCATACATATAATAAAATGTGTAACTAAGCTGAATCTGTACATTAAATATTTTTTGGAAAATCTTATTGAAACAAACATTATTATTGATACAGAGGCCGAATCTATAGTTTATAGAATTTTTGTCGGTCTGCCTGTCTTTCTGTCTGTCTATTACCGCATCACAGAAAAACTACTAGAGGGATTTTGATGAAATTGGGTATGGTGATAGCTGGTAATCCGGGTCAACATTTAACAACTTTTTACCGCGATATAGTTTTAATATCGATAATAAAAGATATAAGATATAAAGAAGTAGGTGTTGCCTTTATCTGAAAAAAAAATCTCTATGAAAATTAGTTAAATCTTATTAGATTAAAGCTACACATTAAGCACTAAACAAATAATATAAGCTGTCAAGACTTGAGATACTATACTTGTGCTGTTTCGTATTCACAACATTTATCTGAATGATCTAACAGTTTATCCTTAAGCATATCTCATTATCCAAATATGAATCCATCGGGTCCATCACAAAGCCCGTATTTCAAACGGAAAACATTCGAAGTTAAATCAGCTCTCAACAATATAAATTTTGCATTGACACACATCGGCCCAGCCATAAATTTCACACTCGTTTTGTTTTCTACCAACATTTTTATGTGGACAACTTCAAAAAATACTTCCCAAATAACTCTGAGCATAAATAAATAAAGCGGTGTGGTAGTAAATGTCAATAATATGCAAAATAATGGTTGTTAATCTCGGCTGGATTTGTGATTTGCGAGCGCGCTTACATCAAAGATCGAGCGGTGTTATTATTTGAGGAATATTTTTTGTTGTCGGAGGTTGTCGTTACACTCTTCAAGGCTATAACATATTTAAGTTCACGGGAGGTCAAATGGGTCTTATGTCATCCATCGATTTGTATCACTTACGAGTGATCTGCTTTTATAATTAATGTTAAGAATTATGGTTACTACAAAAATAGGGACGTTTAAAAAGCAAACTTAAATACATAAGTAAAGGTATAAAGGTTTAATATTTTGTTGAGCTTAGTATTTAGGTAGTGTTTGCATATATGTATAATTTATTAGCTATTTATTTACTATACATATATAGCGTATATTAAAATATGTAAATATATGTATGTATATTTAGATTATAAAACTTGTATAGGTATACTTGGTATAAGTATAATTGAATTTGTATTGTCCTATTTAGAATACTACAAATTATTTTACTAAAGGACTCCTCGACTACTTTTTTTCTTTGTGCGTAATAAAGTATTTGTCTTATATTTATCTAACTTAGTATATGAATATCGAGTTTATTAACTAACTTTCAAAGAGGAGGAGGTTCTCAATTCGTCGGTTTTTTTATGTATATTCACCGATTACTCGAAGACGTCTGAACTGATTTGGAAATATTTTTTTTATTTCAAAGAATATACTTCCCAGGTGGTCCCAGCCAACAATATTTTAAGATATGAACAGGTAAATATCATTAGTTATGAACTCTAATTATAGTTAAAATATTTTACGTGTCGAAATATATTAGATTTCTTTTATACTCATCATATATATATACATAAAAAGGAAATATGGGGAATTACTAAACTTCATTGTTTATTAAATTGTATTACGATATGATGAAACAAACTGGCGTTATGTTCAAGTGATTTCAGTTTAAGCCATAAGTGTATCAATTAACGGGTCAAAGTGATATAAAGAAAAGGAGTGTTCGCCCACGCGTGACCTATTGACATTGTTTATTATTTTTGTTATTGCTCGTTGCAAACTGTGTAAATAGTAATTAATTCCCACATACTTTCACCTCTGCGTTCTCCATCGTAGCTGCAAATTTGGTCATTGGCCCGGCAGCCTACTTTAATATAACAAGGGATAAGTTTTTAATAACAAAATAGATATTTATGTTATTTCGGTACAAAGGACGCTTCACATACTGCCAAGTACAGATGTCAAGCAGTATATAATATGTATATGTAGTCCCACGTATAATCTAACCCTTTAAGATACGTTATCACTTTTCTAAACGGTTTTCGTTTTCTTGATTGAGTATTCGCTTTGAATGAAATAAGTTTTAACAAGTTGAAATACAGATTTTATAAATACACTAAATACTAAATAGTTACTTTCCGTAACGGCTTTCCACTTAAATGGGTACAAAACATTTTTTATTACATATGAAAGGCACTATGACAATGATTAAAAAGCTTAAAAAATTTTGCATACCTTTACTTACCATATATATTATATCAAAATTTTAGTAAAACAATTTGGTTCTTACAAATTAATCATCAAAGTATACATACGGTCATAAACCTATTGAATTTTATTAAAAGCTCCAAAATTCTGTTTCTTTTTCATTTGTTACTACATATAATTAGTAAGTACCTTCCTTCGATTTAATCACAGTTAATTGATTAGGATTCAGCTGATTACCGGATTTCCTTCATAATTGATTTCCTGTCTCAATTTTATACATTAACATGTACAGAGATGTAATGGAAATTTTAATATTTTTAAGTTTGCTTAAAAGCCTATAACTGTTCTGTGATCAACTATAAGAAAAGAAAAGAAACTATAAGAGAAAGAAACTACATATTTATAGTATAAATGGCAGCAGAATTATTAAATTTATATTTATATAATACTGCGTACAGGAATGCTGATGCAAGCATCAACACTTTCGTCATAGAGCTTAATATTAAGCACAAACATTAAACTGTTGTCATTGTAAAATCTTTATCTGAAGATCTCAAGTATTTTCATAATACCAAGCTTTGAAAACACGTACATCTTCCTACGCGACGCAGACAGGATGTGCAGATATCGCCTGTAATCGCCCTAATTGATGCATTCTCTTCTCTAATTTTACCCACACCTTAGTCGAGTGGGCGGTGTTCACTATTTCCATCTCATTGAAATTTCTTTTATTATTAACAATTACAATACTTGTATAAAAGTTGACAGCTATTTTACTGACTTAAAAAGAACGAGGTACTTGTTCCAAGTGTGGTTTTGAATATTTTTTAAAAAATACCTCAAGGTTGGTCTAATATGAATTTCAAATAAAATTTCACCGCCAACAATGGAATAATTATTTTTCAAGTAATTTAAAAGTCGATATACCTTTTCAACCGACTTCAAAAAGGAGGAGGTTCTCAATTCGACTATATGTTTTTTTTCTTTTTTTTTTTATGTTTGTTACCTCAGAACTCCGTCATTTATTAACCGATTTGGACAATTTTTGTTTTGTTTGAAAGGGTATACTTCCAGATTGGTCCCATTTAAATTTCAAAAAAAATACCACCCCTTAGGGTGGAAAAACAACGAATGATGAATTTAACCTACTTCTAATTGTCATATTGACTTGAAACTTTGCAAGTATTTCTATTTCCGTTGATAGTACAGTGGTTCGGTGTTGTTGACCTGTTCTGATGGCAAGGCCAGAAGGTGGATAGGTGGAACTCTTCAACGGCTAATAGTAGATACTTTGAGTTTGGGCTTATTTTGTTTGATTTGACAAGCCTAACACGTTAGAATCCTTACTTTGCTACTACTGTCTATATTAAAAAGGGAAAAATAAAAACTTTTTAACAAAAAAATAAAAACCGACTTCAAACAAAAGCACTAAAAAGTAAAAAATAACTGATTGGTAGTTTTCATTTACTATACATACCTAATCAAATATTTTCGAAGTCGGTGTGCTTTGGCTAAGTAATTAAAGCCTACCTATTAAATACATACCTAATCAAATATTTTCGAAATCGGTGCCAGCCCATACAAAGCAAAGCACACCGACTTCGAAAATATTTGATTAGGTATGTATAGTAAATGAAAACTACCAATCAGTTATTTTTTACTTTTTAGTGCTTTTGTTTGAAGTCGGTTTTTATTTTTTTGTTAATTAGTTGACAGTACGTAATAATATTAGTCAAAATAGACTTTAAGTCTTAGTTGCGTCAAAGTAATCAATTTAGACGCAAGAGTTGTTTTAGATTCATTGGAGTATGATAGAATAACATGAAATTGTACGTACAGTATTTTTTATTATTAAGTAAAAAGGAGCTTATTTAAGAAACATTTATATTATAACCTTAAAATTACAAACGTTTCCACTCAACTAAATTATTTTCGGTTAGCATTCATAAAATTATTATATTAAATATTAGAATGGAATGGCTCTAGCTGAATACAGATAAAACTGCATTGATATAAAAGCAATTTTATATGACATTTGTTGGTATTTATTATAAGTAGACACAAAAGCTCGCTGAACTAATCGCGACGACAATCAAATAAACAAATTAGCCAACCTATTCATAAATTCTATGTAAATATTTGATACATCGAACATGCTAATTCTTTAAATATCTCTTAGAATACTTACGGGATTGGTATTTTGTGTTCATTATTATGGCATGCATATTATTAAATGTGAAACCTACATCACGATGAATAACATCACTACAATAAGTTTTTCGGCATTCTAGTCTTTAACATAACGTGTTAAGGAATAAAGATGTATGGATTTTAAATTGGCGTCGTATTGCATAAAAAGCGATCATGTTAAAAAAAATTGCCGCATTGAGGACTCGACGACACATTCAGAGACGTAAATGGAGAAATAATTGATTCTAATGATAAACAAGATGCGCAAAGTCATTTTAAACTGCATTCAATATGCGCATGCGTGCTGATGTGTGTAATGATGTCACAAAAAATGAGAACTCTTGGTTTTCCTATATTTATGTGAGGTTTGAAGACAGTTGCAGCAAAAAATTAATGTATGGTGAATACTTTAATTATGTACATTTACTCGAGTGTAGAGTTTAGCAAGAGAATTAGGTTTAAGCTGCAAATAAGTAATTTGAAGAAGATTCCATATAATCGCAAGGTGGTTGAGTCGAACTGTATCTCTAAAATATATGTTGTTTATGACTTTTGAATTGTTACCGGGTTGATGTAAACGTCGAATTAAAATACTGTTAAGAAATACTTCAAAGGCGATTATAAAAGTTTGATTTATAATCGGGTTAATTTGTTTTTTTTTTTTTATATATAAGAACATACTAAGTAATTGTTTGAGAATTAATGTTTAATTTAAAACTATATTTGCTTTTAATAGACATTGTAATTTACATTACGAAATTAAAGCTTAAACCAACTTTCGTGGTATTAATTTCATTGACAATTTTACGCTTAAACTATTTATTATCTACATTTCATAAGATATATTGATTTCACGAAACTTAAATAATTTTGAGCATGATTTTTCGAAAAAATTATGGTAGGTGACTGCACTGTGAAAAATACATGCCACACCAGCTACTGATAGTAGGTAGGTAACTTAAACATAGGTATATCACGGTTATTGAAATTAGATATATTAATATCACCATATAAGTATATGTACGACTAATATCATAATTAGGGATAAAATTTACACTGTTTTAGTATAAGAGCAGTAGAAGCTTTGAACAATTTATTTATCTGTTTAACTTTATTAATTCAACTAGCATTGCCCGCAGCTCCGCCCGCGTTCAGATGACCAAAAACCAAATCCTTAGGTTTTACATAGTAGTATACTCTTACATTGCAGTTTTTGTATTTTTTCTCAGAAATGAGATATTTTCCCGCGGCAAAAAGTATCTTATATGTTGACCCGGATAACCATACCAAATTTCATATAAATCCCTCCAGTGGTTTTTCTGTGATGCGGTAACAGACAGACAGACAGGCAGACACAAAAATTCTGAAATTAGTAATAATGTTTATTTCAATAAGATTTTCCAAAAAATACGTAATGTACAGATTCGGCTTAGTTATAATTTTACTTATTATAGATTATTATGTATAGATTATTCGTTGTAAAAGCTATTTCAAAGCTTGTTAAGGTATAACATTTCTTATAACACACATTATTATTTTTGATATACTTCGATATATGTATCTACATATGATATTATACATGTTTAGATGATAAAATAGTAACAAGTGAAATCTGTACTTGAAATATTTATTAAATGACAATGACTTTACGTATTGTGTACAGAATATAGACCCCAAAACCATAGTTATTGAAACTGGTCTTTGTTTGTGGTGTAGTTTGTCTGTATATCTGTTTGCCTGTTCATCATCTAACGGGTTCAAACTAAATGATGAGATGTAGCGATAACTTATTACTCGGGTCAACATTTAGCATACTTTTTCCTACCGGAAAAGTCTTCAGGTCTTAAAAAAACCCTACAGAAATGTCGACGATAGCATGTGTGTATCTCCTAAGGTACACTCACAATAAGTATTTATTTTTCAAATTAAAGACGTGTAGACAGGACAACGTCTGTCGGGTCCGCTAGTATGTATTTAAAAAAAGGTAGCAGGTAGGTAAGTCGCTAGTTTAAAATATTTGTTTCATAAGTTTGTTTACTTCAAAACTCCATTTGAATGTGTTCTTCTATTTTTTTCATAAGTTGCCTATTAGTGTTGTACTTATCTTAAATCTCTTAAGTTTCATTCATAAGCTGTCTATAGATGGTTATCACAACCCTTACGAAATCTGTCTAACCACAGTCGCATCATAATCAGTCTTCACAGAAATATTTAGTTATGTACTTTAAAAGGTTATTTGATGTTTTCTTAAATCTTGGTATATCTGTATTTTTGCAAGTTTTCTAATCTCAGGTATCTCTTATTGTTCTGTACATCATAATCAATAACATATTAATGTAGATATTTGAATATTCATCTAATTATCAATATCTTGAAGATTATTGACGTCTTCTAGAGTATTCGAAAGTAATTAAGTTACTTACTCAGTTATATATATATATATATATATATATATATATATAATATATATATAAATATTTATATATATATATATATATAAATATATATATATATATTTTTTTTAAAAGTACTTAAGCAGTTTATATTTGTACAAGTATTCTGAAGTTGTGATTAATTATTATACACGCTCCTTTATTAATATTATATTATAAAAGATTTTTTGAACATTGCATTAAAAAATTCTTTACGTCTTTTAAAGCAATTATGTAGTTAATGTATGTTGAAGAGCGTCGATGCTAAATGAAATATTTCGTTCACTATAGCATTAAATTGGGCGCGGCTTATAATATGCCACAATCAGTCACGTTTATTTTAATGGACCAATTATACACTTGTACTTGTTTTTTTTTACATATCCACGTCTGATTCAACATTTTTAATTCCATTTTTATTATTTTGACATTTTTAGAGCAAACATGGATTGGTTAAAGGATTTGCTCGTAAGCAATAGCTGTAGACTAAAAAAAATACATTACTGGTCAATGCTACTCGTAAATGTAAAAAATAAAAAAGTAAAGTATATATATATATATATATATATATATATTATATACATATATCATTAGTTATTTTTTTTCACCAATAAGCAAATCCTGTCGGGTTCCGTGGTTTACTCTAGTACAACCTACGGCGAAAATAGACCGAGAGTGGTCGCAGTGATATTCTATGACTGGAACAAATAAATTAAAATAATAATAATAATTAGACATGCAATTAATTTGAAATTTTTTAAATTAGTCTTTAAAAATACAACGATTATGATTAATGTAAATAAGAGAGAAGACCGATTTTCCGTAGACGTCTGCAAGTAATAGCGGACCGTGTCGGAGTCAACGTATATAAATTAGGTGCGCGCGAGCACCCACGATCAACAAAACTATACCAACGAATATCGCTATACAAATCTAAGGTTTTACAACTTCCGTTTTCGCTCAACGCCTTTTCTTAACTTCAACTATTTTTTCTAGCTTACATCTATATTTAATATTTTACGTTTGATCTAAAACTTATTTGCTTTTTGAATATAAATTATCAATTATTCCTATTATATGAATTTAAAAAAAAAGTACGACTTATAGGAATACTTTTTTATTATTATATGTAAAATAAAATAAACAAATTAAATAATTGATCTATATTTCGTAACAATAAATAAAAATTCATATCGTGAAGTCTAAAAAGCCTCGCATTCACAGACGCCGCCGCAGCACCCGCTAGGCGCCGCTCGGTTACCAAAATGTAATCTTTTTGGATTTCAACTTGTCCTTTTTTCAGTCTTTTGGGGGTCTACATGCGTTGTTTTTTAATGAATCGGTGTTAACCTTCACATGAAACGAGTAACAGGGTGCCGATTGAAGATAAACACGACGTTTGATTTCTTTTTTAAAAGTTAAAATGGTAGGAATGACAGGATATCGCGCGGTCTTTGATTGTGAGTTGATAGCAATCTTAAATGTAGCTTTGTTATAGGGTCCTTTACAAAATTTAGAAATGTTAACGCGACGTTTATCCGTCATGATTAATTTAATATAAATTTGCGAAATATTATTAGGTTAATAGCGATAATAATACAACACCCACATTAGGAGAAGATAACATAGCTTTTAACACACATTACATTTAAATTTGCGTGTAGGTTGTGTGTTTTATTTAATAAGTTGGTTACTTGAAATATTTTATTATTAATTTATAATTTCAGAAGATACACTTTTGAAAGTTTACTTTAGTTAATAATTGCCTCAAACTTTTGAGGATTACATCTATCTATACATATAATAAAATTGTAACTAAGCCGAATCTGTACATTAGATATTTTATAGAAAATCTTATTGAAATAAACATTATTATCGATACAGAGGCCGGATCTATAGTTTTTAGAATTTTTGTCGGTCTGTCTGTCTGTCTGTCTGTCTGTCTGTCTGTCTGTCTGTCTGTTACTGCATCACAGAAAAATCACTGGCGGGATTTTGATGAAATTTGGTATGGTGATAGCTGGTTATCCGGGTCAATATATACGATACTTTTTACCGCGGGAAAATATCTCATTTTTAAGAAAAAATACAAAAACTGCAATGTAAGAGTACCTATACTAATATGTAAAACCTAAGAATTTGGTTTTTGGTCATCTGAACGCGGGCGGAGCCGCGGGCAATACTAGTACATGTATATATTAATAATTATCAACTCAGCTATGACATAACTTTAACGCCATCTATGTAACAAACACGACAACTCACAACTAATAGTAATAAAATGATGTACGTTACTGTCCCTTATATTATATTTAGCAAATATATATATAAAAAATAACAATGAATAGATATAAAATAAATACTTTATAAGCCGTTACGTTATCAACCTTTAATATTTTTTATGTATTTATGAGTTTTGCTACTCACCACTAGATGGCACCTATGTTAGTGCATAAAATGTTTATGTTTAAAAAGAAAGCAAATTAAATATTAAATTATTAATTAAAATTATACAATAACTTTGTAAGAACAATTTAATTATTATTGATATTTATAAATATTCATGTTTTGCATAAAATAATATCACATTTCACCGTTACACGTTCGTATTACATTCAAAAAAATGTAAGTATTTTATTACTAATAATATAACATCATAATTAAACTTTAAATTATAATAAATGAAAAATTTAACTAGATGGTATTTGTAACAAAAGATTGGCGGTTAAAATTAATGGTTTAACTCATCGCGGTTGAAATAGACGCGGCATCTTTAATCTCTATCGAATCATAAAACATTCGTTAGGCCGTGTTATTATTTATTATAACTACACTAACACAAAGCTAGGCGCCACCGGATATAGGCGGATTTTGAATAAATTGGCGAAATAGTCGGTGCCTTTATAATATACTTGTATTTCAATATTTTTTTCGCGTTTTTCTTTTTCAGCGGTGGTCGATTCTTCGAACTTGAACACATTCATTGATAAAGTTTTATGAATTACTTACTCTATAGACGGTGTCTGGCCTTTAGTATTTCTGATTTTCCTCATATTAATAATTATTATGTTATATTCTATATACGTCTCAAATTTTTAGTCGGGGATTGATTGTTATTTACAAAATTGTTTTCGGTAGATCCATTTAGATATTTATATTATGCTAGCATTGCCCGCGACTCCGTCCGCGTTCAGATGACCAAAAACCAAATTCTTAGGTTTTACATGATATTAGTATACTCTTGCAGTTTTTGTATTTTTTCTCAAAAATGAGACATTTTCCCGCGGTAAAAAGTATCCTATATGTTGACCCAGATAACCAGCTATCATCATACCAAATTTCATTAAAATCCCTCAAGTGGTTTTTCTGTGATGCGGTAACAGACAGACAGACAGACAAAAATTCTAAAAACTATAGATTTGGCCTCTGTATCGATAATAATGTTTATTTCAATAAGATTTTCCATAAAATATTTAATGTACAGATTCGGCTTTGTTACAATTTTATTATATGTGTAGATTTAATAAAATTTAAAAGACGAATATCAGAATCTTGTTTCAACATAACATAATACATATGGTACTGCAGTCCAATTTTTAGCCCTCGACGCAAAAGAGGAGTGTTATAACTTTGTATTACTGTCATGAACACTAACACAAAGTTATAACGCTGTGTGTCTATTTGTGGCATTGTAGTACCCAAATGGATGAAACGATTTTAATTTAGTTTTTTGTAATGGTGACTTGATCGAGAGTGCTCTTAGCTACAAGTCAAGAAAATCCGATATGGTACCTTGGTCTGATGCCGCAGTGTTACCTAGAATCTGTAAGATGTAATTCAATGAAGTGGTCTCAATGAATAGGGTAATTGTGGTGTGCCTTATTAAACATTTTTAATTATGGAGCTATACCTAAATGTAATTAATACTTAATATTTTAAAGGGTGTAAGTTACATACTTCTTATTTATTATTTATGATTTTTTTTCATACTGTATACGTACGTAGAAGTCGATTTTCAGAGATTATATGTTATTAAAGTCGAATCTATATTTTATATAATTTATGTCAGTTTTACCGGTAAGTTTAATCACGCATTCTCAAGAACAGCTGCGTGTATTAGAGATTTTATTCTTGAGTAAAAATGTTTTATTAACTTAAAACATAACTAAGTTTTGAACAATCAGTTAAGATTCAAAAACACAGCTTTAGCTTTTGTTCCTACATTTTTCTCTTTTTTGTACCCTTCAGCTACTACTTATTAAATGTGGATTAAATATTAGAAACCCAGCTACTGCAGGTAGAGCTTAAGTAACGAAATAATTTAATAATATAATTTTCTAACTGTATCCTAATTACTAATTGTAATTTAAACGGGTAGACGGCACAATTTTCATTAAATCTAAAAAAAGTCCTTGTATGGACATACTTGGATTAAACATAATGCAAAAAATTGCATCTATACTAATATTATAAAGAGGAAAGGTTTGATTTTTTTGTTTATTTGTACCGAATAGGCTCCAAAACTACTAAACCGATTTAGATGAAATTTAGTAAGAAGTATCTTATATACTTCTTACTAAATTTCATCTAAATCGGTTATTATCCTTTGTCCTTCCAAGGGTCTCAAACTATCTTCCTACCAAATTTCATCTAAATCGGTTCAGTATATCCAGAGTTTACCCCCTACAACGTCACAAACTCACAAATTCACAATTCACAAACTTTACCTCTTTATAATATTAGTATAAATGTAATTGTATTAAAATAAAAGATAGCGGCAGCGTATCTTATAAAAAAATGTTTAAATTTTAAAACACTTTTCCATGTGAAATAGATGTGGTATACGTTATTTTTTAATATATTTAATTTAATTCTGTATTTTGACTGAATTCAATTCAATCCTGTATTTATTTTGGTATGTTACCGATATCTACGCCAATTACGAATCGTTTATTATAATTGTGAGATAAATTAAATCTCATGTAAATTCTAACAAGGCATTATTTTTATCTGATTTTGATGTCAGTGAGGGTCATTTTTTTTAAAAAAAGTTATTATAAAGCGACAGTAAGCAATGCTGCACTTTCTGTTGATAAGACTAAGACAATTCTACCTGCGTGGAATTTTTTCAATGATCTTCAGAGTCACTTAAGGTTTACATATTCACCATGCTACCACCATGGCTACCAGTATTTACTTATTTAAATAGAAAATATTATATATAGTAATTTTGGGCTAGGTACGGGTCTCCCCTTAATACGAGGGATATCAGGCTATAGCCCACTAAGCTGGCCAAGTACGGGTTGGCGGACTTCACATATCATAGGCAGGTTCCTTACGATATTTTGTTTCACCGTATGACGAGTTGTAATCAAGTTAAAAATGATTATTATTCTCATGCAGTATTAGAGACCTGCGATTTGAACTCGCTTCACTTGACTTTCCAAGCGAACACCTTACCACTGGGCATCCACTGGCTTAATATCATACATATAAAACCGTAAATAAAGTTATTATTTGCATTAAATTTAATATTTAGGGATGAAAGTTCTAGTTCTATTATAACATCAATAATACCTTTACCCGATTACGTGAACAGTTAATCTCACACCACCAAATCTCACAACACAAATGAAGCGCGCTAACAAAACGCCCACGCGGTCCATCAAAGCCGTAATCCACGAGATCACAAGATAATGCATTGCAAAAACTGCCAGTTTACAAAACTAACCACTTTGTTTTATAGATTACCATCTTCGTTCAATTCTCAATGGATGTAACTGTACCTACGTATTCAATAAACGGTTTCCGAATGTGTCTTCGACAAAGCGTTAATCTGTTAAAGTAGCCGACGGCGAATAATCATTTTTACAATTGTTGGACCAAACAAAGTACTGGCTGCCATTATCTGGCACACAAAGTGTTTGCTGTATGCAGCAAATTGACATTACAGGACT
The DNA here is from genome assembly GCA_921882275.1 of Brenthis ino. Classification (NCBI taxonomy): domain Eukaryota; kingdom Metazoa; phylum Arthropoda; class Insecta; order Lepidoptera; family Nymphalidae; genus Brenthis; species Brenthis ino. The sequence goes on from OV170234.1 coordinate 17,597,495, forward strand.
TGTAACGCCTTGACGCTTCTGTGTCGGACGCATAATGTGTGCAGTGATGCAAATGAAGTGTTAGATGATTCATTGATGCCTTTCTTTAATTTTTGCATTTTTGGGTTGCCACATCCGGTTAACGCTTTTAAAATTAATCTAAATTGGGTTAGGTTTTTAATTTAATTATATTATTTAGTTTTATAATTTATTACAATTATGTTGTTAAAGGAAATCAAATTATTGTATTGTGGCTTACTTTTCTCTTTTGAATTTACTAGTCTTATAATAATTGTCTAGTGCATACGATAGCTATTTTGATACAAACATCCTAACATATTTTGCAAATATCAGAAAATAATATATATGAAATTTTAATTATTATAAGAATCTGTAATTTAACGAGATGATAAGGTTCACATGACAACAGTGAGTGGCTAACACTCAAAGCGGTTCACTGTTCAGTATATAACAATAACGATATACGTCCAACATTCCGCACGCGAAGTAACACCATATCCTTGGGAATGTAGCGCTCTCCCATCGAAATATTTCAAAACTCGATCACTATCTCGACGACTACGCAGCGAGTTATTGAATAAGACGTGAAAAATGATGAGAGCAGCCCAAAGGCTCCGCCGACGATTGGTCTTCTCTTTTTTTAAGTGCATTTTCAGCCAGCAAAAAGGGATAGCAAATTTGGGGGAACAAAGGCGGTCTGATGTGACAGAAGTGTTCGATATGCCTTCGCCCGCTCGGTGAGGTCCGAGCCAGCGGGGGGTTATTCGAGCTCTGAGTTTTCGTCTCGCCCACAGCGCGATCTCTCACGGTTTTGTTGTCACGTAATTACCTAATTTATTACACTGCAACTGCAAGCTAGTGATAACTTGTCTAGCACCTGGGACACTTCACTCTGTGGGACTCCTTCAGAAGGCGGTATGTTTGCTCTCCGTGCAAGTCGCTTCCCAAAATTAAGATATTAGCGGCCACCTTTTAACGTCTCAACTCATCGGGTGGACCGAGCGGTCTGCTTTATTAGTCATTAGAAAATGTCATACTTTTTTCATGAAAAATATTTTTAATGTTAGATTTAAATTATTGTTTATTATAACTAAACATAAGTAGACACACGATAGTATAACGCATAATTTATAGTGGCAGTGTAAAAAGTGAACAATTTTACTAGGTAGGTACTTAGGAGGTCCAAAGAAGGTCGAGCTGTAAACGGACAACAAAAGTTTTTATGTTAATGACTCGTTCATTTGTAAAATTCGTCTTGCTAAAATGTAATGTTAATTAGCTCACAGGAAAGTTTTTAATGTAAATTAAATGTAGAGTTAATTTATTTTTTAAATTTAAAGATCACTTTTTCTTACATTTAAATGCCACCTATAATAGACTGTTAGGCCCATTTTCTGATCTAATATTGTCACATTCTGTCATTCCTGTCATATATTGAAGACTATTATAAGCGCAAAATTGGTATACACAACTTTATATGTACATATACCAAGAATTCAAAAACATTTGATACAAAAAACTAACATGTTAGCTTCTAAAATAGTTAAGTTGTTATTTTAAGAAAAGAAAAACTTTCAGACAGACACAATTTATAAAGATTAACGTAAATATTTACATCAAAAGAAATTTAAAGTTATACATATATCATATGTAACCCGATGACTGCACAGAATTTTACTACTTTATATAAACGTCAAAACTTACAGTGCATTTATCATGACTTTCAGTAACGTAAAAAATGACGAAAGCTATAAAGCGAAGGAAGCTGGCACAGTAATATATATTTCCATAAAAATATCGCATGGACGCATCTCGGCACAAAACAGGCTAAAACTAAATCTCGAGTTATGTCCCTCAATGATATGAGAAGCTGAGATGTGAAAGGTATACTAATGTGCAATTTCATACTTTAGTGGCTATAAAACTGAGAGGGTGTATGTGTCGTAAATAAGGATGTTTATATGAGGATAATAGATCGAATAATTGAGCGTCAACTTAGAGTAGGGATTTAAATAAAAATAGCATGAAACTTAGAAAATATAAAGCGTGTTCAAAGTATAAGACTACAGCAGCTAAAAATACCATTAATTCATACGTAAACCACGGTACCTACGAGTAATTGTTTTATTGTATTATTTAATTAAAAATTTTAGAAGAGAAAAAAGACTTCATATATACCTATATTTACCAATTACTAGAGATGCACCTACCTATAAATCCCAACTTCACTCGACCACGTGTCATTCATAGGTACATCATATACCTACGCCTACATTATGGCAATATTACACATATAATATATCCCATAAATAATTATCGTACTCTACTCATTCCTATTATATACTGGTAGTGCATTTCAAATAACTAACATAGATTTGTTTATGATTAAGATATTCCTTTTTATTAATAATAAAATTAGCCTAATAGCTTAAAAAACATATTTTTTCCTGTAGTAGGTATAGATGTTTTACGAGATACCATTTCTGTAGCCGTTTAATTCTGTGTGATACGTGCAATGGTTGAGTATATGGGGGGAAGAAGAAGCCGATTGGTTCGGTACATTGTAGCTGATTTGCTTGCCCTAATTTGTTGCATGAGAAGGGTTTCGTTAGACTAAGCGTCACAGGATTAATAAAGATAGAAGTAAACATTAAATTAATACTATGTTTAAAAAATTACATGCATATATTAACAATACAAACTTTCACTCAATAATTTTCCACATTAAAAAAATTATGTTTAGTATATATTTTGTGTATTTATTGCTTATTGTCCTTATTCGCCTATAGGCATGTGCTATAGGTTTTTTTTTAATTTTTTCTTATACTTACATAAGTATGAGAAAAAATTAAAAAAAAACCTAAAGAGATCGACAGCTTAAAGCTTAATAATTTATGTTAATTATCATTGTAAACAAACATTTTCATAATAATGGAATAACAATATAATTTCTTTACGTACGTATCGCTCTCGCACTCTAACAAAGAATCAATTTTCATTATATATTGTTATGTACCTATTGCTTATTATTCTTCTTCATTTTAAGCACATTTATAAAAAATAAGTCTAACGAGATCTGCAGTAAAGCCCAATACTTATAAATTCTCATTTCAAACAAACATTTTAATTTAAAATAAGTATATGTTGAGTCAATTGAAATAAACATTGCATATAATGTTAAAACATCGTATCGAATTTGTAAAACTCATTTAAAATATCAAAATCCAGATCATTTATGCGGCGTTCATTAAAATCATTCTAAATTTGACATAACTGGTTGAACAAACCTCAAAAGAATTTCGTCCCGTGTGTGAGCCGCAGCGCCCCCGATGATTATCGCGCGTGATAAATGGACCGTGTCAGAATTTATTCTGCTCCTAACTCCACTATTGTCTCAATGAATACTTTTTTATTGTCATAATATTATAAAGACTCTGTGCCAAGTGGCGTTAGGATTATGATGCGTTTGAATCGTCTGTTATGACTAGTGTTATTCGGTGTGATCGTAAATTGATTTTGATGGCTTTTTTATGTGCGATCGGAATCGATTTTAGATTTTTATTAGCGACTTATTTTATATTATGTTAATTTTAATATTATATTCTTATTATTTTTATATATTTGCCAAATAATAACTTTGAGGCTTACTTGTTAACAAGTTCCTTTTTCAAGTCATTAAAAAATGATGAACGTTAAGATTAATTCATAATTTATTGAAGGCACAAATTATGGCGCGTTTCTACGTGACGGTCGCTTTAAACGGGCGCGCTTTAATTTCTAACAAAAGAAGTTAAAATGACGAACATAATCTTTTTATAACTTTTATACCGTGTGAATACAAATTGAGTGTTCTGATTGTGCTATATATTACGTTTAAATTGATTTTATGATACTAAATATTTGGACAAGGGTTTTATCGGCGGAGTAATTTGATATTTTTGTCGAGAAGCGGCACCGTTTTGTGTTTTATTATTGCTCGTCTATGCGAAAAGACTGTTAAACATTTACACACTTTCAGTATGCTAAGAAATAGTGTAGCTATTTTTGATTATCATTAAAAATAATGTTAAGGTGGCTTAAATAAAAATATTTTTTCTTTTATAAACAAACTTACATGGATATATAAGAAGACAATAGTCTTTAAAAATAATATAGGAACATGTTATACAAGCTGTTTTCTTATTGCTCTGTATTTTTTATAATAAGCGACTTTATTTTAACTCTTTCTGCTTTTTGCAGATATAGTTAATTAAATATAGTATTTATAAAATAAGAAAATGACTTGTCTCTCATGTTGTCACTGGTTTGTCAACAGTTTGTCATTTTTTTTACCATTAACAACTGTAACCCCTCCTTTAGAAACCAGTCGTGTCTTTTCATCAATTGGTTTCATTATGAATCCCCATCAAATCGATATTCAGCACATGTCGACGGGACATCAATTTAATCTCGTTACAATCCGCCGCATGTAATTGCAAATGGCGGCAGCTGGTTGCGCACGCGCAGACAGGTGTGCTCACAATGGCGGATAGATTAAGGATTTCACACACATAAGGCTTAGTCAAGATAAGATTTTTGATTTTACCATATTTGTAATAGTTTAAATATGAACTTTAATAGATCAATTGTGAAGTATATGTCATCTGCCCATTAGACGCAACACTTTTGTTATAGAACATAGATTATAAAGTATAGACTATTTTTAAGCTATCTTAGTGTAGTGAGTTAGTCAACACGATAGACTGATGACTTGCCAAGGACGGACACGGACAAATGGTATGATTTTTATACTTCCCAAGCTGTATAATAACATTCCTTTGTTGATTTGTCTAAATTTAAAATTAGTTATAATCATAGTTTCTACTGAATTGATCCACAAATTTTTAAAACCACGTGTTAGTTAGTTTAGTTAAAATAATTCAAACATTAGTCTGCTTTAATTGTGTATTTTATTACTTTTGATGTAAATAAATATAATTGTTATAAATATGTATATACAAAGATTTCGGCGCGTTCTTCTGTGCACGACAATCCTTAGAAAGCAGAAGAAACGAATCAATGAAACATCCTTCAGATTCTGGCGCGGTTGTCCACTTATTTTCTTACTTGCGTTAATTAGACGTATAATTTTGGTAATTGTTATCATTAATTTTAACATTATGAGTATTTTTCTTCTATAAAAGTAGCACGTGATCGAAAACTAATGACATGTTTTAAGTATTTGGTGTATTTACGTAGTAAAGAAAAAAAATAACATTAAGAAAGAAAAACTTTTCTTTACGTAGTAATTACGTTCGTTTGCATAATACTTACGTGTTTTTTAGCGGTGAAGTGTGCTCTTACTATTAATTCCTTTAAATACATATCAGTAAGTAATCTATGAATGCATTCCAAAAATTGTAATATGAGTATATATATAGTCGTATAGTATAGTAGTATATAAACTATCATAGCCATTTTATTATTTCTGTTCTTCTTGCATACTTCCTGTACTTCCCTTACTTCCTGTAGTTAAAGCAATAATCAAGAATAATTTATTTATTCATTATATTTTATTTATGAATTAATAAAAAAACTAAATATGTAATATTTTTAATAAAACACGATTGTTAATGCTGTTAAAAGTAATTATACTAATAAATATGATATAACATTCTGTAGGTATAAGTCGTTGAAGTCTTTTGCTCTATTGGTTTTTCCTTCGCCTAGTAGAAGCTCGTGCTACGAACTTTAACTCAATTTATTTTGTCATCTTGATAAACGTTTAATAAGAACTATTGTAATAATATTTCGGCTTAATTCTTAAATTAATGGGGGGCTTTTATTGGGGTAAATATTTTTTTTAAATAATATATTACTTTATATTGTATGTTGGGTTAATTTATGTATGTAAAATAGATAGATTGATTTATTTTTATATTCAATCAGTCTATAATTTAGGTAGGTAGTTGACTAATAATTTTATCTTATGATAGAAAATTGAAGTCTTCATGTTTTACTATTTCAATATTTGTGTTAAATAAACGTATACACTTTAGATATTGTTTAATAATGATAGTTACAATTTTAAGCTTTAAGCTTATATGTTGAAGAGATTTGTCCTATTACACGTACGACTAATAGAAGTAGAAGTACCACATAAGTAACTAAATAATATGAAAACATGTTACAGCATTGCTCAGCCTACATGACACTTGCAAAAAATGTTATATAGCTACGCTAACGGAAATGCCACCAACGAGCCTCTATGGTTTGCATCAAAGAAGCCGCAGATTCCTTCACACAACACGGCTAAAGGCCGTCAAAGTCATAAATAACCTTGAAATGACCTGCTTCCAGTCAGCTCATAAAAACTTCCCTATTTGACATCTAAATTATTGCATGAGGAACCCAGCCCCAACCCCCTAGCACCAACAAATCGCCCACCGATATAGGCAGATGAACAACCGTAACAAAGAAAACAGCAAATAATGCATCAAATAAAAGAATTTTCAAAACAAACTCAAAATACTAAAGCGTTTGACACGAGCATCCGCTGCCTGCAAAAAAGGTGAACGAGCGTGACCGTGTCGAATACCAAATTGGACCTTATCATAATATTTTGAGATGCCATTTCGTCATGGCGCCGCACGCGCTTTGATCCCGCGATAGATCTCAATAGCGGTGATTAAAGGCGCCTGTGATTTTGGTTGAATGTGTTTTTTCCCCTGCTGGTGCCTTCATCGGCTATACAAAATAAACGGCACACTACTGTAAAAGAATCTACAATTATTGGGCTTTGAATGGTTACAGCGGGGGTGAAGTGGTCATAAATTGTTATTTTTTCCCTCGGTTGGATTTTGAAATCTTTTAAAAATCATAAACGACTTTTTGACAGTGGATTTATTGAAAAGGTGTCAAGGGAGGGATTGGGTCGCGTTCGGTGACCAAACTGGCTATTTACTAATTATACGCTTCGAGTCAGCGTGTATATTTTTTTCGATTGAAAAGAAAAAAGATTCCTAATTATGGTATAATCATATTTAAAATAAGTAGTGATGGGTTTAATTTAATAAAAATAAAAACATACACTTAGTGTTTTCTAGATTGAAATTGAGCACGTTATTTGATATAAAAATAAATCTCTTGGAAATGGTGATTACTTGCAAGCTTTGTTATTATTCTGATTGTGATTTAATTACACATATCGTACCTAATAATTGTCAGTAAGCGTTGAAATAACAGATAATGATATGATAGAAATATTTAAAAAAACATACTACATACATATCGAATGTGGAATGTGTTTTATATATATATGTTCTTATCTAAATGAGAATTGCTTCTTTCTTATCTTTAAATAATTATTATATATATATATATATATATATATATATATATATATATATATATATATATATATATATATATAATAATAATTATTTAAAGAAAATTCCGTAGGTATATTACTTAGTGCCATCTGAGATTGCATCTGTCTAATGCATGTTCCATTTTTTGGCATATTTTTTATATAAATTTAGGGTTCACTGAACATCTTCATTGAGTTCAAGGTGTTAATAGTAGTGCTGACGCTCATTATGAGTGGAAGGTGCTCGTAAATTCAGCTTTCAAGGCCAAGTCCAACAAAAGAACCAGCGTTCAGACCCAAAGTCGATTTTACAAGAGCCTCCAACCGCGTGTGGCCCGTACGATATCAAAACATGGATTAGCATAAATTAAAATGATTTATAATCTTCACAAATAAATTAAATTGCTAATTTTGTAGCTGTTTTATGTCTCTGTAGTAATAAAATTAATTGTGACATCTCAGTTTACGACTTTTAAAATATAATTTAGTAATGTAAGTAGGTCTTTAACTTTGTAAAGTATATCCAGTCGAGCCTCATATTTTTATATGCTTATTAACTAATAAGATTATTAAGGAAATAATAAGAACATTAAGATTTTGTTTTAGTATACTACAATAAATTATATTTTTAATATTAAGAATACAATATGTGTAAAAAATTTAACATATAATATAATTACTGGAAACACATTAAAAAAGTAAGTAATAGTAATGTAAGGAATATCCTTATTAATATGTTATTAATGATCATTCTCAATAGGTCACCACTGTCCTTATGAATGGGTGGTATCGTCGGGTGCTCTTTACAACTCGCGCTTTGTTCGGAATGTTGTAACAAAAAAGCCTTAGATACACACCAAGATAAAGCTTATATTGCGACCAAGAAACAAATATACACCCAAAAATGAGCTTTAAAGCTTGAAATATAAAGCGATTATTATGTTTTCTTTAGATAAAATTCAATGTTGTAAAGCTGGGGTATAACAAATAAAACGATTCAACACAAGATCGTTCGGGAGTTGGGTGGAGTCTGTTTTAGATGCTATATTAATTATGCCCAATTAATTCTGAAACGGTTCGTCTGACGCGTTCTCTTGCAATTCTCATTTTGATGGCCTATTTGTAGAGAATTAATTAAGTGATAACATATTAATTACAAAGTTAGTTTTTTATGAAAGACGAATTATGTATGGCTTTTTAATATATTAAATATTTATACATATTTTGATTAGTTACTTTTTTACTGAGTTGCATTTATTTAAAATAATTATTATTTAATTAAGTCTGTAATGAATAGAAATATTGATTGGATGTTGTCATTTTTAGTTAACTACAAGTTATGTCCATTGAAAACATAATTTAAATATGTACATGCAAAAAAATAATTAATTTTTGTTGCTCAATAAATATCATTTATCGTTCTTAAAAACGTCTTTAAGATTTATGAATATTACCCACACACCCTATCCTTTTCATAAACAATAGACAAAAAAGCAGACTTAGCGTAGAAAGTTAACTAGAGTGCTTACTGTCAGACTGTTTTTTTTTTATTTGACCTGAAGTACATATGCACATAATACGTACTTGAAAACCGTAAAGTTTGGACATTTGAGAATTGGACCCCTATAATGAAGGTCTATGTTAGTCATATTATGTAACAGCTAGGAAATTTTAATACAGATATTATCTAAATAAATAGGTAAAACGTTTATGAATTTATCTTAAAGTCAAATGAAGAACTTACCCTTGACCGAATTTATTATGTAATATTCCTGATGTATTTTGTTAACCAGTCGGCAGAGTGGCGCCGGCGCGAGCGCATCCGATTATGTTATTGTCAGACTGAATTCTTTTATTTGATCCGAAGTACATATTTGGAAAAGTAAAGCTTGCACACTTGACAATTCGACCCCTATAAAGCAAATTGTGAGCCTATAACAAGTTATAGGGGCCTAATACGGCATATCGTTAATTTCAAATATTTAACTGTAGACCAAGGTTAGTACCTGACTTATTCAGAAGTTTTCGGCAACCTAATTAATATTATAAATGCGGAAATATATCTCGCTGTCCGTTCGTTACATTTTCATGGTCCTAGCGCCAAACTGGTATTGATAAAATTTTGCACATAGATAGATTTTATTTATCTCAGAAGAAGGATTCCCATGGGATGGACGATAGAAGCTGCACGAAGAATCTGTTAGTACCTGCGTACTTTTTTGCAAATTACTATAACTTAGGTAAGTAGGTATATCTCGAGAAAATAAAGAATTCCCGCGGGGTATGGAATAAGTGTTTGTATAATATAAACTTACAATTTCTGGATATTATAGAATTGTTTTTAGCATTAATAGAGTCTGATGTAAACGTTGTAATTGTATCTAAATTAATAATGTAAGCTCGTATCTAAGTAGCATAATTAAATCTCTACCCTCCTGCAGCCTCCCATCCCACGAAATTCGATAGTAATGTTTAAATCATTAAATTGTCTACTACAATTACCTCTCACAAAGAAAACACATAGTTATAGTATCAGTTTACCTTCCGGCGGCGTTCACTTTCGGAACTGTTTGAATTATAATACTCTCAAATAAGTCAAGCATTAGTTTATTGTTAGTAATAATAATTAAAAAGTAACAAATAAAACCATTTATACATCTGAGAGTATTGAATTAATCAATGCAAATAAATAAAATTGAAGTGTTTGTTTGTAATGTCAAAATAACAGCTTTCTACTGAACGCTAATATTAAATTATACCTATACGGTACTTACTTAAAGCCCATTATTACGAGATCAATTTTGAAGGGACCTTCACTGGCAGATAGTTCATGTTATAAGAAGTAACTTACGCTACTTTTATTTTAGAAAAAAAATAAGGTTCCGCTCAAAAAACGTAGGTACCTAGGGACTCACACGAGCGAGGCGAGGGTAAGTCACTAGTTTATAAATAAACGAAAATCTTGTACTATATTTCTAAATTACTAATTTGAATTCAACCATCATTCATGATAACATAGTTTTGAATATAACGTTTATCTTAAAATATAAATAGTTAAGTTTTATAAATTGTATAGGAGCGACTTATAATACCAACTATGAACTTATTATTAAATATAATATTTTATATTCGATGTTAAAATTATTTTTTGATGTTCACACTATTAAAAATCATTTATTTTTTTAATCATATAATTTGAAGATGTGCGAACGACCTAAAATATCATAATAATTGGACCACCGTGTCAAGCGCAGCAAACAAAACACGAAGAAAGGATACGGCAGCCTAACAAAACAACCTATCTGTAATTTATCCCGCAAACTATAAGTAAACACTGTGGACGGTGTCATGGTGTCATAAAACACATTCACACGATAACAGATTACGGAACAATTAACGCCATCTAAACAAACTCGGACTATGGGAACAAATCCTTTGGAATTTATTTATCTTAGCCCCTCTCTTCACAATCCGTGACAAATGCTATCTACAGTTGTACTTAAGAACAAAATGCATATTATTTGTTTTAAAAAGTGACTACTAATCTTCTACAAAAAAAAACTTAATTTTTGCTTCTGTGGAAAAAGGCCTCACACCTTATTGTCTTATCTTAAGCGAGTGGTTTTAGACAAAACATATCTTTTACAAACTCAAGAAGGTGTACTGATAAAAAGAGGTATCAAGTTAAATGGAAGCCCAATTAGGGTTACTAATGTATTATCTCCGGAACAAGTTTTTTGTCCTTAATCTCTACAAAGTAGGTTATAAATAGTTTTATCGCTTGTGAATTCGACTTTATTGTTGTTAGGATGCTTTATTTTATCATCTAATTTAATTTACATACCTTTACCAGAAACACCTAAAATGATTTTATTTTTCAATATATTCATACTGATTTAATTTTATGACTTCTTTATTGTTGTATTTTGATTTTAAACATCGAATAAATCTTTCAACTTGTTTTACTCAATCATGTCAGAACGGCTGAACGGATCTGAATGAAAGGCACAGATATAGATTGTAGTCTGGGATACCACTTAAGCTTTTTATCCTGAAAAATGTACGGTTTCCGTGGGATAGATTTGTTTTTGTTTTTCTAGAGGAAGCAAGGTTGAGCCGCTAGTATTTTATATAAAAATAACTTTTTTGGCCCGTTTATATCCTAACATGTTGGGAAAGGCTGTTACATTATTTTTTCAATAGGGAAATAAGATATCCGATCAGATTTTGTACCTATCTATTACATTAAAATAGGCAACAAATTACTTAAGTCGAAAAATAAAAACCGCGCAATGTAGGGTTCCGTAGTTGCTGATTCCCCCGCGCGCAGGCCCCGTACGGCCCGGTACTTTCAAGCGCAGCCGCGCGACGCCCACTGCCATGCTTTATTCGAGCGCAAATAATAAAAATAATTTAACAAATATTATTATTAAGGATATTATGATTTTATTTTTGTACTACATGGTTGATAAACTTATAACTAACAACGTTATATAAGTAATTTTCAATGGAATTTGTACAAAATTTTTACTTCTCCAAGTACAAGTTATAAGTTGGTCGACTATTACTCGTAAACTTGTATAGCCTGCTTGGCTGTGATAGTTTTCCTTTTAACTTTAATATATATACTACTACCGAGATTTTTTTCATATACTACCACATATCCAAAAACAACTATTTAGATGGCAGGAGGGGAGAGGGGACACTTGAAAAAATGTTTTCTCAAACCCGCAATTTTTTTGATAGACCTACCCAACGACATCCCATACTATGGGATAGACGAGAAAGAAAACATCCCAGCTTTACGTATAAGGGAGGTACTCTAAAAAAATTCTTTAAACATTACATTTTATTTTATCACTATATCGGCGTGACTAATATATATATTCATGCCAAATTACAGATTCCTAGTACTCGGAGAGTCTAAGCTAAGCTGCGGGAGACGGATGGACGGACATGGCGAAACTAAGGGTTCCTTGTTGACTACGAAACCCTAAAAATCGTATCATGACCTGAGTTTGTAAAAATGCGCGGGGTATAGTTAAGACTTGAGCAAAGCGAAGGCGGGTTGCAAGACTTATGTAGTGGTGGCTATAACACGTAGGTTAACTTTGGAGGAGAGAATGAACCCGTTTTTAATTTTTGTGCTTGGCAATTTCGTTAATAACAAGCTGTTATCCCGATGTGGTTTCCCATCGGTAATATAGACAAAAGCTTAAAAGTTACTTTCTATATTTCGTATTTCGTAAATGACGAATTTCCATACAAACCATATTTTTTACAAACATTCTTTAGTGCTCACTCTAGGAATTGGATATGATTTTTTTATATGAAATAAGGTAAATAAGCTCTTGTGCAAATTTCAAAATATTTTTTTCTAAGTAGATGAGTTTAAAAAAATATTTGGGACGCAGATTGTACCAATATGCCGGCTTTACTAAAAATTAAAATTTCTCTTTAAACATGACAAAAATATTAGAGTCGTTAAATTTACAAACTTCACCTATGGATATGGTGAAAATCTTCTAAATAGCAAGTGAATATTTATACGATGACTCAGTCACGTAACTCCCCATGAATCACGACACATCATGATCATTACATCTCATACTGTTTTGCTCTCATTAACTCCGCTGCAGGTATTTTTTTGTAAATAATAGACCATTTATTTACATTAAGTTTGATAAGTTCAAGGAAATTTATTAAACTAATTTCTGCTCCCGGCTTCACATGCTTAGTATTTTCTTTTAAATTTTTATGGCGTTATTGTGTAAAGTGACATCTATTCATACACATAATAAAACTTTCTTAGATTTACGCCAATATTTGAAATTTTTAATTAATAATCTTTCCGAATTTTTCTCTACGTTTCGAATGCTTTACAGCCATCATGCTCACGGGAGAGACTAGTTTCATAGAAGTCTAAAAACGCCTTATATAGTTGTTACAGAGAGTAAACTTAAGTAGAGTGTGCCTACTCAAAGAATTACAAAATGTATTCAAAAATACAAAAAATGGCACTAAACCTTACAATATTTGTTAATTTTAAACATATTTTTTTAATAATTTTAATAAGTTAATGTATTGTTTAATAAGTTAATAATAAATAATATTAGTTAGTAATTAATATTGCTATATGCATAACCTAAAGAAAATTAAAAATATTAATTATTTGTAAACGTTGTTTATTTAAGCAATATTATTGTTTTATTTGTAATTTATAAACTTTAAATACTAATATAGCTTCCTATTATTTAAAGTTAAAACATTAGGTAACACTGTTGCTATCTTTATAGATAAAAAATATTAATCTGCATAACTTTTATTTCGATCCACACAGTATGAACTAACTACATCTAATGGTCTTCTTTTCTTGTTAGATTTTATTATGTTAAATACAGGATCCCATGATGATAGTACCCAGCCATCTTCACTATTGAAGTTCCGAAAAGATAGTTTTATTTAAAACATACACAAAAGTTAAGAAGTAATTTGATGCTAAAATAACATAATATGTATTATCTTTAACGCATTACTGAAATAAAAAGTACCACGCGTGCTAGTGCAGGACAGGATTCATTTTTGTGCTAAATTTCAACCAAACCATTATTTATTTTCGCAAATTTTTCATTGTACCTTTATAGTGTGAAATTTGCTTGCTTATTGATTTTTTATATTGATATACATAATATTAAAGTCGTAATAGCTCGTAACGGAGTTGGAGTTATAATACAGTAATCTGTGATTATTCAATATTTGACTTTATAGTACTATAGATAGAAGTGACAATCATAAAATAAGGTTGTTCAAATATTTTTTTAGCTAACTTAAATTGCTCACCTTTTTGTCCATACTTACTCGGATATTGATGATTCACTTTCATTACGCTCAAAACCTTGGCAACCTTGAATTAGTTACCTCATTATATATCTCATTAAAAATTTGTTTTACTATCCGGTAAAGCTTTAAGCTTTTTAAACATAAATAGATATCTAACAACTATTTTATTTATGAAAACTTATCTAAGTTTAAGTTAGATAAATAAGTTTTCAGCAGTAGGTACGTTTACGTCAAACATGTGCGAATATGAGTGATATCACTCAACTGAGCAGTATTTTTATATAAATATTTCAAAAACAGTAAATTAATTATAGTTTAAAAAATTAAAAAAACACTCTTTAATGATGAACCGAACTAAAAAGTAAAAAAATAATTTTTAGTATACGAATTAAGTTATTAACGAGAAAATTATTGTAATATTTTTATACTAACTCTACTTTTAGAAATCGTACCATTGGAATATTTATAGCAACTGATATCGAGCACCCCATACTGTTTTCACAATAATATGAATTTTCTCCACATTCTTGTACTAAAAAATATTTTTTACTTTTTAGTTAGGTTCATCATTAGAGCGTGTTTTTTAGTTTTTTTACACTATAATTTATTTTCCAGTTTTTAGTTTTATCTGCTATAAAAGTGTGTTTTTTTTATTATTATCCACCTTGATCCTTGTTGAATCTGCAAAGTTTCAGTTTAATCTGAAGTTTTGAAGTGGGTGAAATCGCATTCAAAGATTCCGTCACATAGGCAGATACAGGTGAAGCTAATAAAAGCGCGTTAAATACGTAACAATCGTTATTATAAAAAAGTCATGTATAGATTTCGCTTTATCACTATTTTATCATACGATTAGATATTGCTGCTGATATACTTATTGAGCTATAAGAATATTTTGACATTTTGGAACCGATATACATCATTAGAAATAGGGTAAATAACAAATATACTTTTGACTACCTGCGCATATTTTATGGTTTACTAGCGACTCACCTTGGCTTTACTCGAGTTCGTCCCTAGGTATGTTTTAAAGTGAAATTGAGTATGTTATCCTTAAGAGATAGACATATGCCATCGTGGACTTTTCTGTAGAGCTATATACCTATAAGATACACAATTCCACCATATATTATTTTGTTATATCTCATTTTTCCTACACCTCCAACAAATATCGTTATATTTTAGCCAGTGTATGCAAAAACTTAACAAATTATGCACTAAAACCTTCCTCTTGAATCACACCGCATCAAAAACCGTTGCGTAGTTTTAAAGATCTAAGCATACATAGGGACAGACAGACAGCGGGAAGCGACTTTGTTTTATACTATGTAGTGATTCTGATTTTATCGAAACAGTATACTTTTTGTCAAGGATTTAATAAAAAAGTGCTACGGTGTCCATCTTAGTATAATATAATGTATAGAAGCTGTAAGATCACACCATACCTAAATAAAAAATATACGGAAGATAATAACGTCAACAGTGACTTCTCCGCTTTTAAAGTCAGTTAAAATGTATTAGATTCTGTTTATTATAAGTGCTCACTGCTTACGTAAATTACAAAGGTTAAAGATAATATTCTATAGTACTAACAAATTAATGAATAACGATGTTGTTCATGGTCTAAGTTCTCTAGAAAATTTGCATCCAGGAATTTATTAAAATTAACGCCATTTAATTAATATATTAAATTTCCTCATTATAAAGTGTCTTTTTCCTGTTCAATATATTTTTGTATAATTATTATTTAGAATTGCATTATTACTGTGTAAAGTATTCTTATACAATGAACATATTCTCAAATGAATTGATGTTTGCTATGATTATACTATTTACGTCTCTATTATAATTATTCAGGTATAATAAAAAATAAATAATAAATAAATAATTTCAAATAAATATATTGGGAAATTCATACACAGCACCATCTAGTTCCATGGTAAGCTACGAGGCTTGTGTTATGGATACCAGATAGCTGATACAATACGTATTTATAACTTTAAATATATACATATTATAAATATAAACACCCATGACTAGAGTACAAACATTCGTGCTCATTACACAAATGAATGCCCCCAGCGGGACTCGAACCCGCGACCACTGGTTCAATAAGTAGGGTCACCACAAGCTGAGCCAAACGTGTCGTCGAGTAATAGACAATTGAATAATAGAAATAAAATAAAAAAAGCATATGTTTCTATGATATAATGTATATTGCACAAATTACCAGCATCGTATATACTCCTATTATCGGCAATGTATAGAATAACTAGACAAATTCCTATTGTAATTACTAAAACAGCTTCACGGTAATAATACTACACTAAAGGGTGGCTACCCTTATAACAAAAAGCTTACGTATAGCTTAAGGCTATATTTATTAAGGTTAGTAAAATACTTGTATAATTTTTACAATGTAAGTATTCGTTGCATTATATTAGTAGACTAGCATTGCCCGCGGCTCCGCCCGCGTTCAGATGACCAAAAACCAAATTCTCAGGTTTTATATACTCTTACAATGCAGTTTTTGTATTTTTTCTCAGAAGTGAGATACTTTCCAGCGGTAAAAAGTATTCTATATGTTGACCCGGATAACCAGCTATCACCATACGAAATTTCATCAAAATCCCTCCAGTGGTTTTTCTGTGATGCGGTAACAGACAGACAAACAGACAAAAATTCATTCAAAATTTTGGCCTCTGTATCGATAATAATGTTTGTTTCAATAAGTTTTTTCAAAAAATATTTAATGTACAGATTCGGCTGGCTTAGTTACAATTTTATTATATGTATAGATGTTGACGTCTTGGCAGACCTAAAACGTAAGGTATAATAAATTTTACACTACTAATTTTCGCATAACCAAAGACTTACTATACTCGTAGTTATTAAAAGATATCATGATTTCAATGTAAAAAAATATTACATTGCTTCAAATAAATTTAATCAAAATCAAGTTTTATCGCGATAACTATTGAAGAGTGATACTACAGACTTTCGGTTGTCAGCATACTCTTTTAACATTTAATGTTCTTATAATGCATATACAGTGACATAATTGAAGTTAGTGCAAAAATAATACACATATTATAAGTGATTTTGATGATATAAACAACTTCTTACTTCGCTTAAGCGCTAACTACGAAGCGCGTTTCCTTCAATTACTATTGGAAATAAACATGCCACGTTCCTGCGTTACTGTATGATAAATTAACAAACCAACAAACAAATTTTTGCATTAAAAACATTAGTAAGGCTGCACTAATAATATATTAAATAAACAACTTTTCGTAAAAAAAATTTGGATAATAAAATTATTATTATTATTATTAATAAAAAAATGAGGACTATATAAGTTCAAAGATTTGAAAATAGTTAATCGAAACCACTAATGACATCTCAGTTCTTACCACACACATCCGGTGACACATTTTAATTAACCTTATCTACCTACAATATTTTTACTAATATTAAAAATGCGAGAATGATACATACTAATATATCAGTTTTCCTTTTGCAGCAAGCGAAGCAACAAAGCAAAACTTCAACGTGATTTGTTACGCGCAAAGACAGTTTATTGGGCAACTTTTTATCCTAGTTACTTATATACGTGTTTGTTGTAAAAAAGTAACTAGGAAAATTATATTATAACATTAATATGCAATGCAATAAAAAAAATAGTCCACTGCACCAAATGAAATACTCCGTACAATTATTTGAGTTAGTAAACAAAAATGCTTAATAAATGAAGAATATAAACAACTTAGTGTCATTAAAATCTCAAGCAACATAAATATAATATAGCATGAGCATTATAAATATTGTTATAATAATAATCTCTAAAATATAATATTTATTGTACATCAATGGAAGAAAGTTCTCAATCGGAAGACACGGCAAGCGCCAGGACGCGACTTGCATCTTAATTTAGTTCTGACGTGAGAGATTTCAAATGATGTAACTAAGTATATTATGTATAAAGATAGTTTAATTACCTCTTTATTTGTTACTACCACTTCCTATTATCTTTTACGAGGTTTTTATTTTGTCAGTTATATTTCGTTATTATTAATACTAAATCATCCGCTTGAACCACGAAATTATATATAAAAGGTAAATAAAAGTACACTAATATATTTATGATTTATCGAGAAAACAAAGGTCAAATCCTATTCATACGCGATTAGAAGGAAAAAATCGATTGTTTTTTTTTTGGTTAATCTCTAGAAGTATGTAAATCTACTGAATAGATTGAAAAAAATATTTTATTATTAGGAAGCTACTCGTACATCATTTCTGATTAGTACAAATATATACTATATGGGCTATTTCTATCGACCTACCACGCAAGTAAAGTTACAGGTGAAGACTAGTTATTTTTCTGCCTGCTGAATGTTACCTGTAAATAGAAGCAAATTATAAAACATATTGATCTACATTATGAGTTTAGGCCAAAGGAGGGTGGAAGATACACGAGTATTTTTTTATCTAGTTGTTATTGTCCAATATGTTACAAAATTTTACTAAAGGATTATTAGTATAATAAGTAACTTGATATATTTCAACATTTAACCAAGCGAAGTGAGAAAAGTGTGTTGTTTTGATTAATGTTACCGTTAAACCTTAATTTACATTATCCCTTTGTCTAATACGGTCCTCTCAAAATTCATGCTCTTATGTTCGATGACTCAGTGCTAAAATGCGAATGCCGAGAGCGTAACGAATTAGCAGAGCTACCATACCATACATATTATGTTTATTAAGAGTAAAATTACTTTTTTACTTAGTTGTGAATCATAGGACACTACAGGTCGCATGGTGCCGTGAGAAAGGTTCCATCGGTCTCTTGAGAATGCATATGTATCCGGCGCTTGACCTAAATAAAATATGCATCTTTAAGTACCTTTATAAATTTAATTTAATTGATGAAATAAATTGAAAGAAAAAGAAAACGAAAGGGCAGATAGAGGCGTGACTTGTATTGCACACATATCTTAAATAAACGACCCATGTTAATCATTATTCTGTATAGGTATCTGTATAGATCCAACGTTAAATTAAGATGTGGCATTAATGAAACTATTTAAAATTTATTTGTATTACTTTTAACATTAAATTATTTTGCATGAAAAAATATTTTTAAAGATTTCTTCGAGAAATAAATATATACCTAGACATATCGCCATCGATCGCGACCTCCAGCGCATAGGACAGCATCTACTAATAACTATTCTCATAAGTATAAAAGTTTGCGAAATGGTTTTTTCATTCATGAATTAATGTTTTGTTCAGAAGTCTGGGTGTTTAGGTTTCAGTGACACATTTACCAGTAAACAATACTATAAAGAGCCTGCGGAAAAAACCAGTACTCCGTGAAACATTTGTAATTCATACAAATATACCTACATATAGACTGCGACCAATATATTTTATTTTACGGCCAATATTAACATTTGTTTAATTTTTGATGGGACTGGACTTATACCTCCGACGTAGATATTCTGACTACTAGGCCTGGCTGGTCCCGACGATTTACAAACAGACACTTCATTTTCATTTATCTGTATAGACCAAAAATGAATGACCAAATATGAATTAGATAAATATATTATGTACTTATAAATAACAAACATATATAAAATGTATTTTTACCGTTCTTCATAAACAGTATAATTTATATAGCCCATCTCATATATTATACACTGAGATCCCTGGACTGATTTGAGTTTTTTTTAAGGATATAGGTACCTACTATTAAGGCACTTTCACATATGATTAGAGATGATCTACTTGATGATGATGAGATGATGATGATATCTGAAGACTAACAACTCCTTGAAAAATATAAGCAATTAACTGTAATTCAAAATATTTAAAATGGTTACCGTTATTTTGCAAAATATACACCAACTATGAATTAACGCTTCGATAAAAGGTTGTATTGGTGAGTAATACACCTATTTTGTATAATAGTTATTATCAAGTTTAAACGAAATCACGACCAAAAGGGAAAAATTAATTCGGTAAAAATATAAAACATAATATTATACATATCGAGTACCTATATGCTCAAGCTGCACTGTGAACTTGTTGGCATGACGTCTTCACTTATGGTGTTCTAGGCTTCTACGACTTTCATTCAATTAAATAAATTAAAAAAATAATTAAATGTGTATTTATTTAATTTTTCAGCAATTTATTTATTAATGTTATATTAATTTGTGTTTTGTGTTTTTAATATTATTAAGTGTTTTGCTGACGTCTACTTTTTTTTAATTAATTTTATTATATTTGCATATCGATTTTGCTGAGTTTCTTTAGGCAGTTCTTATCAGGACCAAGGTATTTTTATTCCAAATTACTTGTTGGTACGTACACCTTTGACAAACAATAACTGTTTTTATGAAATTCAATCTTAATATATATAAAATTCCCGTGTCACGATGTTGGTTCGGGATGAACTCCAAAACTGCTTATCCGATCTTAACGCATCTTTTTAAATAATATGCGATTTGTTCCAATTTAGAAGATAGAATAGTTTTTATCCCAATTATTTCATTTTTTTATTGCAAAATTAATGATTCTCATATGTGTGTTCCAGCAACGCATGGCCGGGTCTGCTAATCTATACAGATAAATAAAATTGAAGTGTCTGTTTGTAATGTCAAAATAAGAGCTTCTTATTAAATGCATATACAAGTATGGATGTATACACGGTACATATACCAAAACAACATTTTTTACAATTTTTGTGTGTCTGTCTGTTTGTTCCAGCTAATCTCTAAAATGGCTGGACCGATTTTTACGGGACTTTCACTGGCAGATAGTTGATGTAATAAGGAGTAACTTAGGCTACTTTTATTTTAGAAAAAAATAGGGTCCCACGAAAAAAAATTAAAACCAATGAAAAATTTAATAATATGCGATTCAAATAGGGAAGCTGTATACATACCCTAGGGACGAACCCAAGTGAAGCGAGGGTGAGTCGCTAGTAATTAATAAAAAATATGATATGAGCTTAAGTAATCATAGATTTTATTTACTTGTTACAGTTCATTACGGTTTCAGATAACTAGATGTCTGTACTCTACTAGATTTCATTACAGTAATAATTGTTGATAACAATCAGCCGGAACAGCTACGTCATAATCAGGAGTTACCAACGGGGAAACACTGAAACTATTGTTTATTTCCATGATATTAATACTAACTTATTCTGTTTCATTTGTAATAGATAGCAATAAGTTTCCAATGGAAGATTACTGTCAGATCGTGAGTTCAAATCGAATATAACCTTTAAAATAATAATTAAATAATATAATAAAAATAAAATCTTATCAAATTCTTTATGAAGTTTTTCATAAAATAGGTAAATGGAAATTGTGACAAAGAATAATTTAGTGTTTAAATAGTTTATTAAAATTATTAAAATTTGAAAATCGTCAACAGTTTATTTTAATGAGGAAACACTTTGTTTTTGTATATATTCAATGCAGATATTTTTCTAATTCAAATATTCTTTTAAGAAAATGATGGTAACATTTGAGAAACTTTGTTTTAAAAGTGTTTAATACATGAACAACAGGCGACACTAATTAAAGGTACTTAATAATTAGAACATGTCACAATATTTAACGTTTTTTATCATAGACATATATAATTAATATAAAAACTTACACACTTGGCAACCTCTGGTTAAAGGCATGCGCCACACTTCCTGTCACAGATTTTAGAGCGCGGCCATTTTGCGGAACGGCTTATGTCGCTATGAAAACTATACATCTTAAGCTTTATTGATCTTACTAATGAAAGGTCGTTGCAAGTGTCCGAGATAATTGCCATAGTTAAACTGTCTGGCTCACTATTTGGACCATTTAAATGAATTAGAAAACGTTCACGTGTAGTTCTCATGAATATTATTTTCGTGTTCATATTGTTGATTTTGTATTTCAGCTTTAAGTACGATTTAAACTATTGATTATAATAAAACACTAAATCATTAGTTTCTTTGTGTAAGCTTTTAGAATATCACAGAACAGGTTTTAAAAAATAATTATTAATATATACCTTCTATCTATTACAATAATAACACTTAATTTAAAAACCTACATGTTTTGATTTCTAAAAATTATAAATCGCAATGTACTCTACAGAGAGAATGTCATTAGATCAGCAAAAAGTGTGGAGGCGCTGACACCAGCGGTATTTGTTTAATTGTGAGATAAGAAAATACGAGATGTAATAATTACAAAGTAAAACTAAATGACTCTCACTTCATTTAGTTTTCTCAGATAGACTCAAGTATGATAAACGCTTGTTATGCGACAACTGAGTGATGTTACCGCTGTCCGACATGAACATACCATGTGTAATCTATACTAAAAAGAGAATTGTGAAGGCTTGCTTACAGCTAGCACTAGTTTCTTCCTTCACTTAGATGGTATATATTTTTTACACTTAATTTTTTATGTCAATTTTTCTTGAATACTATCAAGTCAATCATTATTTATAATTTCTACTTAGTACATAGAGTGCATTAAAATATTTGTCATTTCTTAATTAATTTTAAATTATTTATAATATATTTAGTACTTTGACAAAGATTAGTTTTAAGGGAAAATTTATTAACGTAGTTTTTTTGTATTTCATACATTTAAAATTCAATTGTAAAACTATGCAAAAACAACATTTTTCGTAGTAAGTGAAACTGTACGAAGCTTTCACAATTTACGTTAATCTTTTTAATATTATAATATTTCAAACTTTCAAACTTAATGTTTCAATAATAATTTTTTTTTTCGTATACGAATATCTTTTAACAGCCAAAAAGATTTAATTCGGATGATAATATAAATCACAAAGAAAGTTAACGAATATCACCTTAAAGTCTTAAAATAAAATTTAAATAAATAATTATATTAAACAACACATACCAACATATATTTAACCATCTGATTGGTTAAGTAAAATATTTACTCAATGGTTTGCAATGTTTAAACCAAACAATATCTTTTGAATGATACTACGTAAGTATGTAGAGAAAAAAAACTGCAAAGTAATTTTATTATATAGTAACCTGTAAATATTTTTGAATTAATGTTAAAATATAAAATAAATTTTAATAAATATGAAATTGTGATCATATTATATTAATAATTACAATTTTCAACTAAAAATTAAATGTAAGTAACGACAATTGCATTTGTTTCTCTATTGTGACGGAGCTTATTTGAATAGTGGGCTTGTAAAGTGTACAGATAATGTCAAACAAAGCTTGTCGTTAGCCTTTTTGTGTGTGTTTGTCTGCTCGGTCACGGCAGACGTGTGGTTTTGCGCAGGTCAAGTATGATTTCAATCACGACCATATTTGCCCTTTTTAAACAGTGCGTAAGTGTCGTGGGATTTTTTCTACAGCTTTATTTTGAAGGCCGTCGTGGCTTATTTATTTAATTGACATTTTATGCTGTATCAATGTCTGATTGCGGATTCGAATTCCGCTCAGAGTAATTATTTTTTGATCATATTTTATAAGGATTTGGTTTATATGAAACACCTTTATTTTTTTTTATTATATATACTCGTAACTATATTTTAAAACTCTACGTATGGTAAATCCTATTACATTTTTGTATTGCACGTGGTTAATTAATTACTGACGTCAAAGAAAACCTTATTGCAATTCACTTCAAAATTCCTATTAAATACGTACTAAATTTAATCTTGTAGAGCAATGACTTACTCGAAATATATCCGGATCCAGAAAAAATCTCTTACGTAAATAAGACTTGTTAATCTTTATAGTCGTAGGTAAATATTATTGTTATAATAAAATACAGTTAACATTAGCTTAATAATATTATTATTTCAAGTGTACCTAAAGGGAATGCCTATAAGTAATAAAAAATATCTAATTTTTAACCCCGTATTTATAATTTACCCATATTATCTTATACAAAAGAACTACTTGTTGCCAAAATATAGCATGTTAATGGAAGAAATCGAAGGATTGATAAAAAAAGATTGTAACAAGCGACGTGTTGCGCTTGCGCATTACCATAGCTTGTTTTTTCGTCCCAGATTCGTGACACATCGTGTGTGTGCCCTGTGGTAAATAATAAATCTTTCTAATAAATAAAACAAGGGAACGTGAGCGAGATAAAAGCATGCGCGTTCGGTGCGCCCTAAACGTCATTGTGACCCGCCGTCGGATCGTTAAACGAATGTGAAAATATTTTGTGCTTTTAGGGTCCAGAGAGGGGGGTAATAAAATTTAAGTTCTTGTAATAACTAAAGCGGCCTCGAGATTCATCTCGAAGTGATTAACTTTTAAGTTAAATAGATACGAGTTCGTAATCTATACATATAATAAAAGTGTGAGTCGAATCTGTACATTAAATATTTTTGGAAAATCTTATTGAAATAGTCATTATTATCGATACAGAAGATGAATCTATAGTTTTTAGAATATTTGTTTGTCTATCTGTGACTGAATCACGAGAAAACTACTGGACAGATTTTGATGGGTGTGTTGATAACAGGTTATCGGTGTCTATATACGTTTAGTTTTTAGTGCGGGAAAATATTCTCATCTCTGAGAAATCTATGCTAACCGTTAAAAATCTACATAGGTACGGTTAAAGACATAATTACATAAAGTTATATGATTGTAGAATAAAGAAATATCTGCCACATTTCTTTATACCTCCTGGTGATAGAATACCTTTTTTGATTCATTTAAAACTACTTGATTTTACTTGTTTTTTTTTTTAAATTGCCAGGTGTAAAAACTCTTAAGTATGCTTGTTCTATGTATAAATGTATAGGTATAAATCTAGACTAGATTATGACTAATACTTTAAACTAGAACCATATCTTATTTCATCCAATTATCATATCTGCGATGTACTAAAATTGCTTTTATTTAGTTTGTAAAATAAGTGTCCATTTTATTTTACCTGCTTTAACGATAACGTACTCAAAGTTTTTTGCACATCTTCACCTCAGTACCTAACAAGCAATATAATTCCGCTACTTTTATCAAGTTATTTGTAATTTGTTTTTATATTATATTTTAAAATAAACAGTATTTCTTTAATTTAGTATTTATATAACAATAATAATGATAATATTAATGGACACTTTAAAAATTCTTAACAGACGAAAAGATGAATTACACACATTTTTTATTTCTCAAACTTTGTATTTGAATAAAATAGCAATGTAGGAGGTCAGTTAAAAGAATTTTTTATTTATATGTTTAATCTTTAAGTAAACTTAACACGTTGAGGACTCCCGGCGACAGCTTGCTGCTACTAACTTATAAAATAAATATGTCGGCTTACTTTTGATCGGAACTTTCAGAAGCTATGCATAAGAATATACGATTTTTGCCTTTAATACATCGTAATATGATCATTTATATATTAAGGTAAAAATAATGAATATTTTCGAAATTTGCAATAAAATTCTACAAACTAATTTTTTTACTTAATCATGTATTTCTCTTTATTCAAGGCTATTTAATATCAAACAATATATTCAGGTCTAACACAGTATTGATGTACGGAACCCTACTTAGTGATGGTTGTATAAGTTTTTTCAGTGTCAGCTCTAATTTGTCAGACGACAGTCACCAATGCAAATATGCGGCTCGTGAATGGGTTGTGTAAAGATATGAAATTTCCAGTCTGGAGTCATGGGAACGTATTATGAGAAGTCCTTTTTAGTTTTATGGTTAAGTTAGATTTTAACATATAGTCAATTTAAGTATGA
Organism: Brenthis ino; assembly: GCA_921882275.1. NCBI lineage: Eukaryota > Metazoa > Arthropoda > Insecta > Lepidoptera > Nymphalidae > Brenthis > Brenthis ino. The sequence goes on from OV170234.1 coordinate 17,623,458, forward strand.
GCTATATTTTACCGCGATGATGGTCTAAAATGTATGTTTTCTATACAATATTGTTGTATCATATAAAGGCGTGTTTTTATTTACTCATGATTTTGCTAAAAACATAAAATATATTATATAGTTCCATATTTAAAGTTAACGCTTTCATCAAAAATGATATTAATATAAATACAGGGAAGGTATTAATAAAGATAAATGAAATCAAAAAAAATAAATGTAATAATAATTTAATATCACAAACATAGCAATTATGTTTGCACAGTTAGATATAAATACTATTTGAACTATACAAATAATGATTAAATTATAAATACACTGGCTCTGTACTTTACAATAATATAATTAACAGCTCTATTAAAGCTAGTTATACTTCATTGGATCTCTGTAACAGTAATATAAATAGTTAACAAAGAAATGAAACTAGGATAAAATGTACAATTATAGTTAAAGCAGCCTCGACCGCTAAGTCAAAGTTGTCAAAAATGAACCAGCCATCGACACATTAACTAAATAATTTACAGGGGCGGATCCAATCATTTAAATAAGGGAGGGGTCATAAACCTGTTGAATTGGTGGGAGGGGTTAGTAGTACCCTGTTTAGGGGGAAGCCGCTATGTAGGAACAAGCGAGCAAAATAATTAAATGGGTAAATGTCATATAATGACATACTTTATTATTAAAACATAGAAATTAGAGAAAATTAATTATAAATAGAAATATTAATTTATATAACATTTCCTTGATTTATACTAAATTAAACAGGTTTAAGCACGATCCCTTTCAATCAAATCCGCCGTTTTTATAATTTACTAACATAGAAGAAGAATAGTTTTAACTAAAAATATCATTGACCGAACTTGGTGGAATGAATTATTATTAATACTAATCGTCTAATAATACCATAAAAATTGATACTAATTTGATGATTAATCGAAAAATAAATAAATTAACACCTTGACTAGGATTATCAGAAAATTTCGAATGTTAAGCTGCCTGTTAAATAAATATTAAATTCGTTGTTATTTACAAAAATATATGTATAAGGAACTTATTCATTCTAGACCGAAATGGCAATGTAATGGCAAATACATTCTCTAGTATAAACACAAACAGCCAAAAGTGCAGTTGAATTACGAGATTCGTATTAGGCCGAAAATAAGGGCAGAGACACACTCGACAAGACCTTGCTATGACACTAAATGCTTACAAAACATCACAACAAATAACTTTTACAAACAAAATTAAATACTGAGTTCACTAAAACAAGATAATTCGTAAACATACATTTTAGGTCTTGTAAAAGTGACGCCGTTACGTTAACGTAATCATAACGTTTATGTCATAAATAAAAGCACCCATAATTATTAAGTAAAAAGCCCAAATAATCGGCTAACATAACCGCGATAAAATTAAATTAGGTAACACAACCGTATTGTAGATTTAATTGTTTGGATTCATTTCGTACATTTTTTGGAAAAATTGGGCGAGATATTCCAAATAATTGAGTGTGTCTCTGTATACCAATAGAGCGAATGAGAGTTTGTCAACGTTCTTGATGTCGGGAATATCTGAAATCGGTAGCGGCTTGATCTCCAGATTGCGCGACCTCATTACTGTCTGTTGAAAAAAAAAACAGTTTAGAATATTATAATGCAAAATATTTTTTGTCTTAATTTTTTTAAGGAATATGAGATACTATTTTTGACAAATATAATATATCATAAAAAAATTGTAGCAAGTGTACTAAAATTTTCCTAGCTATTTTAAAGAAATGACAAATTTATTATAAATAAATTATACTTACATTGAACACACAGAGGACAGCTCGAACATTATGCATAGTTGTGGTAATGTTAAATTTTATGATAGCATCCGAATTGATGTCATCATTTAATGCCTCCTGAGATACAACGTACAACCCCGCGACTACCACTTGCAGTCCCTTGTACATTGGTGGTAATAACTCATCAGTTTTTTTCTGTCAACAATAAAAGATATGTTAAAATCATATATACATAACATGAAAAATATAAACTCTGGTTTTAAATAGTAAAATCCTTAGTCCTAATGTCATTTTTATTGAATCTCAGGGTCTTTGCACATTATAATAGAGATACTTAAAGGATTAATACGTTTCAAAGAACTGTTTAAATTAACGAATATTGTGAACATATTTTTGCTCAAATAAGTCTATATATATTATAATAAAATGCTAACTAAGCCGAATCTGTACATAAAATATTTTTTGGAAAATCTTATTGAAATAGACATTGTTATCGATACAGAGGCCGAATCTATAGTTTTTACAATTTTTGTCTTTTGTCTGTCTGTCCGTCTATCTGTGACCGCTTCATAAGAAAACCACTGAACAGATTTTGATGAAATTTACTGATATGATAGCTGGTTATCCGGATCAATATATACTTTTTACTAGTGACGAAGTGAGTCGCTAGTCTGTCATATATTCAATATTTTTAATATTATATTTGGATATTTGCTTTCATCGCCTTTGGGGTGCAGAGTTCAACTTAGTTTGATAGCAAAAATTATCTATATTTTAAAAGTATTATACCATTTACGACTCATACAAAAATAAGATTTTTCTTATCAAAGACATTTCTAGTGAGTTTTATCAAACAATTTTTTATATCAGTCCAAATTTGATGATTACACGTGAGATTAAACCGTCCAAATTGCAAAACCATTGTGTTCTCACGTAAACGACAGTCGGCTGACAACAATGAGTGCCACCGACGATGTCAATTCTTTGAAATCGATTGAAAAACTTATACGGATGCACGTTTTTGGCATCAGCGAATTCGCCGCCCTTCGATTATAAAACAATCAGATCGACTCTGTTAAGTAACCGTCATTATCTTAACGAGACAAGCGCTTCAGATAACAACATTGCTTTCCTTATAAACCTTTAAAATGGGCAGTCAAAAAGTATTTTATAGTGACTTAGTTTGGTAGTCTGAAGCGAAAAATTAGCTCCTTTAATTAAGATCATGATACCTATTACCCATATGTAAATAAACTCTGTAATTACTCCGAATAAAGCTTACCATCAGTTTTTCCATATATTCATCGGGCATTTCCTGATGAAGGACCTTCTCTTTGGGTAGGCCGTCTTTGGGGAACCATGTGAAGTTCCGTAGCCAGTCGTTACCACTCCAAATTTTCAATAACTCCTCGAACGTATCGAAACTATGAAGCATAGATGCCTGTAACAAAAAAGAGAAATTTAAATGAGATTTTTTTTAAATAAATTAAAAAAATAAATTTTTGAAAATATAATTTTTATTAAACTCGAGTAGGCACCTACGTAAACTGTACCCAATTTTTTTATGTAGACAACCGCCGTTTTTTTATGTATACATAGACAAGCGGCGTAGGTACTCTTAAAAATTGAAAAAAGTAATATAAACAAATATTACTTTTATTGACGCTAATTAAGTACAGTTATTTTCAAGTGATTTTAAGTAAGCATTGAACTAATTACAAAGACTGTTAAGGTATGATGAGAAGCAAAAACTATTATCAATTATATAGGTACTGAATTCGATCACTGCTGGTTCGTTTTAGTGCAGTGCCGATATCATTTAAATTAAACTGCAGTGGGTTTCCTTTTAAAGTAACACTATTTTTACGAATGTTCATTAAAATTTTTCAAAATCAATTTATCCACAGATTCTCAAAACCATAGTCTCTGCAGTATGTATGAATCAGCTTTGTCACGCTACGGGTCCCGTTGATTTCTTTGAACGATAAAAATAGACCAACTAGTTAGTACGTAGTGATGATTGACTTTCATGGAATAAGACGATTGACCGGAAGATGAGATGTGTCGTTGTTTCCTCTATTGACTCTGTTATAAATAAGACCGAAGACTAGACTCTCGCAGTGACCATCAAGATAGCAACGAAAGTACTGGTTGTTGATACATCCTTTTTAAATTTAAGGTATGTTTTATTTTTCTTTAGAATACTTTCAAGTGTTGATCACTGCTTGCACTTTGTTTGTATAACATACGATCAACTAGCAAATTTTATGGGTCAGCCAAGGTCGTGTGAAAGATGAGATTCAAACTCGAGTTTCGACTGCCTGTACTATCGACATGTCACGTAACAAAACCGTTTCGACATTAAAATTTGACATTACGTCCAGAGCATACGTGACTAATAATAATTAGTAAAATTCAAAGCTTAATGTTATTAACATAGAGTTGAAACTTTAAAATCATATTTATCAATCGACAGATGCAACATATTTGATAGAAATTGGCCGTCCCTCGGGTACAGGCTGATTTGTTTGAAATATTGTTGCTCAACACAATACTGCTAATTAAACGTTTACAAATCCTGATAAATTTCCAGTAAAATTTTTGTTGTAAAATTTTCTTATCTATGTTTCGATGTAATAAATTTAATTTAAAAATTAATTGTGTTGAAATTTATGTTTAAACATTCATGTATATGACTGTCGTTATTGAAATGCTTACAAATCGTGGAAAAAATACGAGCTTTAACAAATTATTATAATATTAATTATGACAAACATTTTTTTGCTTTTAGAATATAAAGATTGAATTCCTTGACCGAGAGTGTGAATAGGTACCTACTTGCTTGTAATAACAAAACGCAGGTGTTCGTCCGGTCTGTCATGTCTCTATCCGAAACTTCATTTAACAAACGTATAAATTCATAATATATTCCTATTAACCAATCATTTATTTAGTTAATTAATAAAAATCGAAGTTTATGGTATAAATAAAATTTATTTTAACTACTACGTAGTTGTTAGGTAGATTGAATTATTTTCAATAAGTTTTTATCACATAATGTATGATTGTATAGAGTATAATATACGTTATACCTAAAATCATAACGAGCTTCATGAAATTTTGAGCTTCAGCACTTCAGTGCAATATTTGATAATTACAAAGTTGCAGCTACAACGCTACGTATACACTGAGAAGTATAAATGTGGGTGGGCATTAAGCAAGAAATTCGATGATATAGCATCCGGACACCTAGATCGAAACATCGGAAGCTTATCAAATAAACATGCACCCATACATACGCAGCACATGATATATTTACAGCACACGTGCTCACACGCATCAACCGCCGCAGACAGCCTGTCGCCCGTGTGAACAGCGCTATCGCACTAAGTATGTACATATTGCATATAATGTCATGTATAATTCAATGTTTATATAATATCGACGATATTACGACACGATAAGCCTCGCAGATGGACATGCCTGTGACTGAGATCGAGCTATCAAGTTACATATTGTATTTTTAAAAGAGAAGAATGTGGCCACTTCTTGATGGATATCTTAATAATTTCAGAGTCAAAATATGATGCGATAATTTGACACCGGCACGGTCCAAAAGCACGAGTGTTATAGCACATTCACACGGTGGCCGGTGCGGAGTCACACAGTACCGGTAGGGTTCGTTGAATTTGTTATTGCGTTCTCGGTACAGCGCGACCAGTTATTTATAAGGAATGGGTTGACGACAGATATGATAGCACGAGTAATTTGGATACGGCGTTTTATATGTCGCACGGTTTCTTTTCTGCTACGAGTTAAATGTTTATGCTTTCTTTGTCTCATTTAATTCTAAATTTGGGGCTATTTTTCAAATGTAATATCAATATGAGTATCTGTCTTAGCCGAGTCTGAAGTCTAAGCAAGTAATTTTGAATCTAAACAAAGAGCATTTAAACGTCCTTGGTTCATATACAATGGCAGTTCAACGTGCGCAAGCTTTGTCTAAACCGCAATAAATATGATACATTAGTAACGAATGACCGACATTAAGGGGAGAGACAGAAAAAAATCATCGGGCAGGTGTGTCGCGCAATATTAATGCGCAATCAGTATTCGATACATACGCGCACCGTCCTGTACTTCGTTCCGGCTACTGTGCGTCGATAATGTCATTTTACGACGGGGAGGCAGTAGCGAGCGGACAGGACGTCGCCGTCGTTACGACCGGCGAGCCTATTACAAATGCCTCCATACCTCATACACCAACACGACACGTCACTGTTGGATGGATTTATTCGTAACTGATCTATTGTTCCATTTCCATTGAACGTTTCACACCCGAACCTTTCATATTATTATCAATTGAAATCGAAATGTATTCACTCACCGTTTCGTTCGATGTCATAATTAATTACAATAGTAGAAGGTCATCCATAAATGATTCGAGGCGCGACATCGACATCACATTATTGCTCGTTGATCGGGCCACCTTACTTCCGATTCGGAAATATTATAATCTTAGGAGTGGAATGACAGATTGTGTTATAATATTTCTAGAAACTCGGGTTTGTTTTGTCTCTGAATTTTAAGTAGTAACTACATTTGTGCCTCACGAGTGCTAGACAGAATAACTTTTATTGTTATTGTGTCTATTTTTTAATCCATACCTATTTATTACCTATTCATTTTAACATTAACGCATATTGTTTTATCCAATTCTAGTATAAAAAAAAATTACATATTTATAACATATTGATGGATATTCAAAATATGAAAGCAGTACGAAATTATAATTAAAAGGGAGGAAGCGACCATGGCCGGACGTACAGAGGCGAAACCGGCGGCGCCCGCACCGATGCAATCTCTTCCACGCCATCCGACGCGGTGAGAAAATGGCGTTAAAAACGTGCACGCGAAGAATCGTTAATGGATGAAATTTTGCAAGAAACTTTTCGGAATAAACATGTACTGTTCCTTTATTGGTGTGATGATGTTTGAGAGTTGTTGTCAATTCATGGTAACTCAGCTACTACGGAGTACAGACACTTTCATTCATAAAATGATAAAATCACATTAAGCCCTAAAGGTATGCACCGATGTCCTTAGTTTAGAGTTTTATTGGTATTGGCCGGTCGCAACGCGCGTCCGTTCATTTAGAGCGACGCGGCGGGCATAACGATGCGAACGCGAATACTACGTTGCGATTGTCTCGTTTCTGCTCCTGGATTGGGCTCATCAATGAAAGCGAACAGCAATAATTTTATATATTATGTGACACTTACGAATTTATCTTTGTACTTTGCCGTTGACTCGAATACGTTTCTCGCTTGTGATGCAACATCCTTTGCAAGTTTTGCTGAATATTGTGCTGGTTCGCTTGGTTTTGACTGGAAAAAATAATACTTAATTATAATACAAGTATAAGATTGAATCATTATTAAATTTGATAGCCTTATATTATACAATAGCCAAATGTCTGATAATTATAAATGTTTCATTTTAAAGTATTTTTTCTTAAATAATTGTTTTTTTCAAGAATTTCTAAATAGCTAGAGTTCTTTAGATGTAACTATGTAGATTGCAATAGATATATTAGAAATAATAGTAAAAATAATTTTGATATATTTTAAGGATTTGATATGCATTTGACATCAAATATGTGTCATACTGAAACTTACATTTGAATCATAATCACATGGGTTATCCCAGATCTCGTATTTCTGGGCTTCTCGGCGTTGTCTGTCCATGGTGCGTTTATGTGGCGCGGCGGTAGACTGAGGTGACAGACCGCCAACAAGCAGCACCAAGCAAACAGCTGCGCAGACGTTGACGTATCCTGTAAGTAATAAAACAATAAGAACAATGCCTTTCTACATTTCTATAACACTAACGACTTGCTCTCGCTTCATTCGGGGGTGTCCTTTGGTACCTAATAGTAGCCTGAATGTTACTCTAGGTCACAGTCTAATTTTGTACTTCCAAATCCGTCCAGACACTTCAACGTGAAGAAGTAACAAATACATATACCAACAAATTTTGCCTTTATAATAGAAGTGCGATATTGAACCTTGTAATAATATTAAATATCATTGTAATGACTTAGATAATTAATATAAATATTTGAATGTCTGGAAGATATCGATGACTTCGCATATTTTACATTAAACGAGTTCATTATATTTTTAAAAGATTATACTTTATAGAATTCTCGTTTAAAAAAAATAAACTGAGTGTTACCGCAAAACAAAACGAAAAGACTAGTGTAACTAATTTCCAATGGATTTGTCGAGTTTGTATTGTTGATGCCAACCATATTAAGTGATGAATAAATATTGAAAATAATTATTTTCTGATGCATCTATCTCATCAATGAAAATGCTAGAGCCCGTTGTTCCGTATGCGGCACGCACGATGCTGTCGATTATGGTAATCGATGAACATCCGATGAATAAATACATCGCGGCCCAGAGGTGGACAGCCTTTGCTAATTGTCCGGTGAACTTGTGTGAATCACTAATGCGGCACAATTTAACGGTGGCTGCCAACTGACCGGAAATTCCTTCCGATATCGATAAATTTTTCTAAATCAAGATCATCAATCTCAATCGATCCAATTTTAATGACAAAGTTATATATATTTTTATTCAATTATTTTACTATCGTTTTTATAACCTATAAATAAAAAGAAAATCAATTGATTAAAGAGTTTACATTTCGTTGTTACTCATTGAAGACTTCTTATTTACTCTTACTGTTTTGACTCAATGTCTGAATCACGAATGTTATGTCTCGAATGACTAATGTTACAAATCTTTATACTATTTTATACTATCGTTAGTAAAATGTTACGATCTTTTCGCGCTAACATATTTATCTGTGTTAATATTTAGCAAAACCTATTTAATTCAAAATTTTGGATTTTATAATCTTTTTAGGTGTCTTTCGTAATAAAAGTTTAAAATATTTTTTGCTATAACTACATAATACATGTTCAGTCATGCAAAACTTGGTTGGTGTCCGTGTAAAATTGTGTGCGTGTTTTTTTACTCTTGCATCTCGTTAGCCAGTTTTGTGGCGATTTGTTATTTAGCCTACGGCCAACGCGGCATCAAATAAAAGAAAATTATAGTTATATGGTGCTTTGCCGCTTATTATTTAACTAAGCCCTGTGAACTAGACCGATTATCACGCCTCTCGTACACAACTGAGGGAGACAGAACGAATGGCCATCACATTTATAAAGTGAAGCTATTCGCCTGAACAAATTTCGATTGAGGCAATATATACATCACCGCTTAACTAGCTCTGATATAGTTGTAGATATTGAATTGGTATCTAATTGACACTATAACAAGGTTGTTACGGTCGGAACACAAAAGGCGACCGCAAAGGCGGAGTCGGATAATAACGATCATGTCAAAAGGAAGGTCCGACACAGAACACGCGTTAAACACACGATCATAACATTTTATTAGTGCGCCGGTCAAAAGCAAGCAACCGCAAGACCGCCGCCGCCGTCAAAAGTTCAACCAAAAAAAAAACAACAGGTCAGCTCGTAAAAAGATGTAGAGTCACCGTGTGATACGGATATATGTATGTCCTTTAAAAATTTATTTGGTAAATCGTTACAATTTTGTATAGTAATTTCTATTCTCTCAACTTTAAAGCTTATTCAGAAACTTTACGACATTAATTAGTTAATGTCTGTATAGAATGAAATTTGAGACTGTATATAGATTTAAAAATGGTTTCGTATTATTAATAAATTACGAACTTTCAATAGTGGCTCATTTAGGGATCTGTAATTAAGAACTATAAAAAAACTATAAATGGACAAAGAGGAGACTCGATCGAATTCCTTAGCCCATTGAAGAGCTGACCGAGCGACCATAAAAACCGTAGATACCTACACGTAGGTAATACACAGGTTATAAGGGGGCATAAAAAAGTAGGGACCGCGTCGGAGGTCGGACCGACTACCCGAGAAACAAAGAATTCGTTTATTTTTTAACAGCTCGCTCGTACACAAAAGGAGGCTGCGCGGCACGAAAAACGACCCAAACGAGAGCACCTTGTTAACCTTTTTAAAAAGAAATCGCGCGCCCGCTAACTAGAATTTCGGTTCGAAAACCGAGAAAAGTTTGCACCGTTCAGTTTGGACGCGGTCGGCGCCACCGCAATCATTATGTAAATTCTGAACATAAACGCGTCAAAATTTCGCAGCGAGCACCATCTTCGCGGCTTGTTACGAAATGATACTCGTCAAATTATCGATGATTTTTGTATCTTTTGCGCAGTTCACCTTGTTATCTTTCACGATCTCATTCAGAACTTTACTTTACCCATAAATCATATTACACGTCTATTTTTTTATCACAGTATAGCAAGGGTTTAGGAAGTCTAGCCATTTAATGCATTTAATTATCTCAGTCGGTAAAATTTAGAGTCTGACAATTGGTGAGATCGTAAAATTTGAGTGCGCATAATAAGTGCGATTATAACTCGGTGAGCGTGTGGCGGCGCTTACGTTACGGTACACGGTGATACATACATACTTCATTAACTGAAAATCACTCTAAATGGTAATGTGCGGAACATCGGCGATCGACCCCGCGAAATTAACGAAACAAGCGCAAATTTTCTTCGAATTAAATATAATGACATAACCACTGATATTACATAATTTTACTGATAACTTTTTAAACGGAAGATACATAAATTGTGTATTGCTCCGAGGGATGTGTTTTTAATATTTCGTAAGAAAGAAAAAGTTAGACGCATAACTTGAAAGGAATTTTATGGCTAACAGAAACTGTCAAAGTATTTACAGTTAAAATAATATAAAAATATCAAAAAAATTTGGTAATTACTATATTATTTATAATATAGTTATTATTTTAAATAAAAAAATCTAAGAAAGTATTATAACTATATTATTAAGAATAGTTCATATATGATTTATAAAATTTTGTATTCGATTGTTAGGTATGATTACACATACTATTAATAGCTAAATCGGAATTATAATATATGTACACTTAATCTTTTCCTATATTGTGTAAGTGTTGTATTAAAGATAGTAAATATTCATAAATATGCAAGCGGCTCTTCTACTTTTTATTGCGTACGTAAATAGTTGCACGTATGCATAAGTTGGACTAAAAACTTGCGATATTCCGCAATCGCGGGACAAAACCTACGTAAGGTTTAATTTTTTCTTTAATAGCGGATGCGGAATGGGTTTTTTAAAAGAAACGATCGCGCCACCTTATTTAACCAACAAGTAAATTGCAAAATCACTAAATTCTACAGCGAGTTTTGTTGCGAAATCCATCAGTTGAACTTCCGGGAAAATATTAGAGCAATGTTTATACCCAGTTTTTTCCTATATCTAAGTATTTGCGTATTGTGCGCGATTTGATTGTTTTTTAATTGTTTGAATAACATTGTGGTCAAACAATTATTATATTACAATATATATATATATATATATTTACAAATTGCCCTTAATCTTGTATTATATGTACGTGTAACCTACTGTCCACGCTCATTACCACCTTTTGTTGATAATTGTATACAATAGAAATTAATGTTTTTTTTTTGCAAAAAAATATTATTATATAACAAAACTATAATTTTTATGATAATTAGTCTGATTATCTGTTTATTGATTATAAATCACTAATTTACATTAGGGAAGCAGGCTAACTTATTACACATTACATTGCCTAATATCAATAAAGTTAATACTAAAATTAGTATCTTTGTTTGTAAATACTTTGAAATATATAGGTATAGAACTGTAATTAAACTATGATGTATTAAAACAAACTTAAACAAATTGCGAATTGATTTCATATAAAACATGAATTGAGCATGAAAGATTTTGAAATTGGCATAATTTGCTAAATTACATACTTATTTGGCTTAGATAATGAAATTGAATTTATCGATTTATTTAAATACCGCTTCATGACGTTTTTCCATGGGTTTATTTTAGTGTTTATAGATAGACATGATCTTACGAGCACGCGTATTTTTATAGCTCAGCACAAATCATTTCATGGCCCTATATAGAGCGGCGAGAGCGATAGTATTAATTACGAAACTGTCCCCTCCGAAGCGTGGACATAACTGTACGACTCTAAAGGATAGAAACATTTAGACAGATATGTCAATCCGGTAACAGTACACTTTTTTAATTACAGTATACGTATAGTAAGAACATAAGTTCTGATGTTCATGTTTAACATTGTAGAGGTGACACTGATCCTTGTTTTTGCTTATGATAGAAGTTTTAAAGTGAGATGGCGACGTTAAGACCTCTCATAGAAATAGGTGCGTCGGGTTCGCGGTACCGGATATTTGTTTTATAAATAAGTGCTGCTATATAGCCATCTGTAGAGTTACTTTAATGAAGATAAGAATTTATTATGACATAATTTGTGTCTATGAAATAAATTTAAAAATAAAATAAAATTGATAAGTAATTAGGTTTTCTTATACCTATTATATAATATTAATATGTTATCTATGGGAGTATAAATTCATTTCCTGAAGTCCCGAAATGTTAATTTTAATAAAATTAATTTATTTTTATTGTGGCTATTTTAATTAAGAGAAATAATATAAGCAAAAAAATATAAGCTTACTGCTTCTCGCCGAACTCGCTCTGTAAGGTTGACATCTGTCCACTATATCACTATCACAGTCACTGTATTGGCTATTTGATCTAGTCCTAGAACATCCTTCACAGCCTGTTGGCCTGTGCACGGGCTGGGGGTGTTTTGCCCCTGGACATGTCACAGGTTTGCGGCAGTTGTCCGGCACTTCCATCCTGACCCTGACTATCACAGTACCGGTCTGTCTGAACATCGCGAAATATGGGATCTTAAAGTAATCCATAACCGTCGATCGCAGTTGGCATCCCCAAAACTGATGTCGCACGCGTCGTGTCGGGTGAGCGACTAAATGAATTGGTGTGACGGCGCGTAAGATAAAGCCTAGTGTACACCGAGCACGTGGTGGCGGCAGTGGGGCGCGACTTAACGAATAGCCGCAGCGCCAATGGTAGGCGGTAGCCGTAGAGGGCGGGTCCCGATCCCACCCAGCAAGCACCTGTGCACGGGGTCCGGCTGTTCCACGGCCACGAGGGTTGGGATTTTCGCAAAGTGAATTTTTTTACGCGGATCTCCTTGACACGCGTAGGAAATATCCATTCGTGCTTCCGGATGTAGTGAAATTAGTTTGAAATCTACGCATAGTCTATACTACGAAAACTTAGCTTTACTTACGTAGTTATTTGAATAATCAGATTTACGTTTATTTTATTAATAATTAATATTGAATTTCTGAAATATATAAGTATATTTTTAGTTTAATAAGTTTTTAATATTCGGAAAGATGAAAGATATTAAAAAAAATGAAGTTAGTTTCCATACAAAATCTTCCAGTTATTATATTTCAGCATTATTCTTGACTCATAGCAAAGTTAGTCATTAACATTTCAGTTGACTCAGGCGGATACACTATATAATGGAATCTTTATTTACTTTCTCTCAACATTCTGGCCCACGTTGAGATGAAATGATAATTTACTAAACATAAATTGTGTAATACTAAAATTTTTAACGATATCCTAAGACGACTTCAATGGATAAACTAATACCATTATAATTAGATTATTATTTATATAAGTATACAAACATACATTTATACTAAAAAAAATCTGTATAGGTAGGTCTGTACCTAGTATATCTACTATCAAAAGAAATCAAAACTTTCTTTCATGACTATATTATGATTTTTATTTATTTATGACACAAAAAAGTTAAAGCTTACGGTTACGAGCTAACGTAATATTTCCATCAATGAAATGTTCCATTAAAATTATGGCCATCATCTACCTATTATTATTAATCACGATCTAGTACTAGAGTATTTCTATGACGTAAATACAATGTAAAAAAATAGATTTTCAATGAGTAGCTTAAAACTTTCTGTTAGACGGGAATTCTTTCGATATAGTTAATTGTATGTCATTAGCTATTAATAACAGAATCAATAATATTATTAATTTATGCGTAGTGTATAAATTATGAATGAACGGGTAGAGCCGTTCAGCTTTGTTTACATTACGTTTTACGCTATAACAAGTTCCGGATAATTTAAAACATTTAAGGCCTTAAAGTACTTGGAAATTCTTGATAAAAAATCCTTGCGGATAGAACGGGAGATATGAATAACCATAAGGATTTCATACGTAGATACAAGGTTCTTGTAAGATATGTAGAAAATAAGTATTTTTAACTTTATGACGTACTGGGAATTTCGAAGTCAGTCCATTCACTAATAAGAGCCAAACTGCAATTATTTGTTTTTCAAACTAAAAACTATATGGGTGAGAGCCTTACGTGAAATCGTCATAACATGTCAATCCGATATATTTATATTTTGTACTAATTAAAATAACATAAACTATATCATTGTAATACTGTGCTATTACGTGTAATAAATATATTGTATCACTCATTCACACAATAAATGTTAGATAATTAATTAATGTATCGCATAACAATAAAAATCAACATATAATAATAAAATAATAAAAACTATTTATTGTACACTCAAGAAAGAATGAATAAATACAGTAAAGTGATAATATACAAGAGGCGGCCTTGTAGCTAAAATCGATATACCTATACATGAGATATAAAAATAAAGGATATACAGGTTAATTAAAAGCTTCAGTGAATGGAGAACTTTTACCCTACCACTGGACATTGCGTATTGAGTGGCATTAAATAATACGACACTCTGTCAGTGCTATACTGAAATTGGGATCAACAGTTGTATCTAAATAGTTCTAACTGGTTTTTCGGATTATTTCGCGACTTTATTTTGATTAATAATAACATAATATAGTAACATCTGAGATTTAAAAAACCTTAAGCCTCTTTCGTGAAAAAATCTGAAAACAATTTTATTTAAAAGTTCAAATATTGGCGTAAATCTAAGAAAGTACTATGTTCATCTACAAAATAAACATCGGTATTTTCAAAGTAAGTTCATTATATTGAACAGCTGAAATATTGAACCGCTGAAATATTGAACAAATAAAACATTAATTAAAACCCAAGTTATCACTCGATTCCATAATTGCTGACACATTTTTTCTTATTTTACGAGATGCTTTTTGGTAATGTAGCCGGATGGCCCATTACGTCATATTGTAGTTCTATGAACGACCGTCATAGAACACCTGTGTCGTATCAGCGGGGAGTTTCCTGTTGATAATGCGATAAACCTACGTAGGTACACTAGGTGACCTAAGTGTGAAACTTCAGACTGCTGGGCGTCTATATAATTACAAGTCATCAAATTCTTTTTGATACTGTGCAACTATTTGTTGAGATTGCAAATTCAATATTTATTTTAGGGATTACACAAAGACAGTGGAGAAACTAAAATTCATTCGATAAGAGGCATTACAACAAGCCATGTTCAGTACTAGGTAGGTACTACTACTCGTTTCTAGCAGAACCTTAAAAAGCTTTGTAAATGACCTGCCTTTGAAAGACTGCAACGTCAATAAAACCTTGACAATATTTAAAAAAAAATCAATGCCATATTGTCGATCAAACTTTTTGTGTAAGAAGAAACAAATTTTATAAACAAATAAATATCCACATTTTCCTTACTGGATTAGAATTACTTAGTTGTGTAATATCTTATCAGTATACTTAAGCGAGAATAAGCCAACGGGCTTGGGAATATAGGAATAGTACATCATAAAAGTCACAACAGTCGTCATCATTTTCCTTATCCAGAAGTTTTTAAACATCCTCAGAAAACATTGGCACTTCCATAAAAGGTAATTCCAATATGAGATTATTCTGACACACTACCGTTGTCTAAAATTACGAATGATTTATTTTTAGAGGCACTTTCATGAAAAATATCCTTAATAAATGAAATATTGTCTCATTTATAGTACTCGAATACTTAGAAATGTGAGTCCGTTTGACGTAAATATTGAGCGTATTGGTTAGTCCAGTATTGAAACTTAAGATTAATTTTATAGTTCAGTTGATTATGTATGAGTATATTATTAGAAATAGAAACATAACACTTAGGCCTTATAATATACTAGCGACTCACCCTCCCTTCGCTAGGGTTCGTACGGCTAGGTACGTTTTAATTTTTTTGAGTCGAACCCTAATACTTTTTCTATACATATAATGTATTGTATATAAATTGTAACTAAGTCGACTCTGTACATTAAATATTTTTTGGAAAATCTAATTGAAATAGACATTATTATCGATACAGAGTCCGATTCTATAGTTTTAAGAATTTTTGTCTGTCTCTCTGTCTGTCTGTCTGTTACCGCATCACGAGAAAATCACTGGACAGATTTTGATGAAATATGGTATGATGATAGCTCCGGGTCAACAAATAGGATACTTTTTACCGCGGGAAAATATCTCATTTCTGAGAAAAAATACAAAAACTGCATTGTAAGTGTATACTAATATGTAAAACCTAAGAATTTGGTTTTTGGCCATCTGAACGCGGGCGGAGCCGCGGGCAAAACTAGACTAAAATAAAAGTAGCTTGGGTTACTCCCTATAACATCAGCTATCTTCCAGTGAGAGTCCCATCAAAATCATTCCAGGCGTTTCAGAGATTATCCGGAAGGAACAGACAGACAGACAGACAAAAATTTAAATAACAAAAAAATAAAATCGGACTTTGATGTACAAATAAAAAACCGACAGAGTGCTTTGCCTTGTACCATATATATGAAATAAAATGTTATTTTAAAGATTAGTTTTTTTTTTGCAATAAGTATATCCGTTTTGCATTTAAGATTTTTAAATATTCCAAAAAAAAATACAGCTTTTTAAAATTATATCCATTTTTCTATCGATTCAAGTGTCGCTCCTATATTTGTAATGAATGACATTCTATTTATGTAGCCTAGTACTATAAACTCTGTATACGAATACTGAGAACACTCATGGCGATAACAAAGTTATTTCTAACGTCACCATATTAGAAACGGGTTAACTTCGGTGTAAAGTGACGCAAGGATCTCACAAAACGGTACCACCCCAAAATCTGCGATGTCACGATTAAAAAAGTTGAATAGGCTTCTTACACAATTGTGCATCATAATTACTTTTATTGACTATCTTTTAAGAAATATTTGGTCAGTATTTTCATGATAAGATGTACATCTATACTAATATTATAATTGTGAAAGTCTGTTTGTTTGTTTGTCCTTCTTTCACGTCGAAAAAGAGTGACAGATTGGCGTAAATTTTTTATGAAGATAGTTTTAGGGCTGGAGAGTGACATAGGCTCCTTTTTACCGCGGAAGATTACCTCATTCCCACTAGAAAACACGTGATTACAACCCAAAAAATTATTTATGATCAAAATTACTTGAAACTAATTAATTGAAACTTGATATTAATGCTCTTCAATACAATTAAATAAATACGTGTTTTAGCATTTTTCGAAATTCATCCCATAAGGGGGTAAAATAAGGGATGAAACTCTGTATGAAATCTTTTAGAGTTTTAGAGTTTTTCTTATAGTTTTAGCGCGAGCAAAGCCAAGGGTTCTGCTAGTAATATATAAATGCTTATTTATTATGGATTTATAAAAAATATATGCGCCGATAACAAAACTTAGTTTTAAATATTTGGTGAATTTGCAACTCGCCCTACTTTTTTTTATAAAATAATTTTAAAAATTAATTTTAAATTTTTTTATAAAATAATTACTCTTTAATATATAATAAATGCATTAAGAATAGAAAACATTATAAAACAAAGGATTCCTTAAATATTACATGAAATATTGATTCAAGATTACAAGATTGTTCATTGGGAGTTACCGTTATTTATCATATTGCAACGTAAGGATGATAATATTTTTTCACTTACTCATGTGTAATAGGGTGAACAATTGAACTTACTCAGTTACCATAGATTGAAATTGATTGCATCATTACATAAAATCTTTTAAATTTGAAACAAATTAAGTATTTATATATATTTTTCGTAACATTTTCCCACGCAGTAATTATACCTATATAAGAAATATAGAGAACAACACAATTAACGTAATGAGTTTGACAACAAAAAATTTACAAAAGAAATTATGAAAAAGGTACCTTAGATACTTAAAATATTATTATTTTTGATTTCAATAGTGTATAGTTAAAAAAGATTATGCAAAATATTCACTTGAAGGTAATCTGTCGATTTAAGAGGATAATTAATCAATACGAGGAAATGTGGAATATTTACTCAGAATAGATAATTAAGGCGGCTACCACAAAAGCGTAAGGTATCTAAAGGATTGCTAGTAATATAATGACCGTGGAATAACTACCACAAAACCTTGATGATGTGTTTACGTGCAGCAAAAAAGAATGTCCACCCTTCTCTGAGTATCCTCTATCAGTGCTAATTAATATCCTAATTTTTTAGATCTTTTTTTCATTGATTTTTAGACTGAATACCTAGGAATGGAGCAAATATTTCTCAAAATGATTAAAAGTTACACTGACTTCAAAATCATTTTAAGAGTTAGTTAGATGTTTGTATGTATTTTCCCCATAGACTCCAAAACGGCTGGAGTGATTGTTGTTGAGTGATTCTGTGAAGTTTAATAGGTACCGGAAGTTTAAACGTGTGCGAAGCCGCGGGTACTACTAGTAGATTATATATTCATATAAAAAGATTAGATTAGAATTATGAAAATTGATTCATAATTGGCCAAGATATCGCGTAAATATAAAATACAAACATAAAATAACATGACTATGCAAAGAAAGATGTAAGGTGTTCATGCTCTCATACAATAAGAAATAAAAGAAATGTTGACCATAAAACTATTAAGAAATCTTTTGTTGTATAGAGGACGCTACCCACTGCGTTTTAAAAGAGCGAAGGACTTAGGGGCTATTTTAGTCATGAATGACGTGAAATCAACGTGACAATAGATTTTATTGCGTGGTACACGATTTTGACTTATATTTTACTTGCTTCTACCCTGCACCTTGCTTTAACTTTATTTTATTTAAAGAAGAACCATAACAACTGCCATAGTGAAACTAGACAGCCTGTAGGAAACTGTCTAAACACCACCAGCTGTTCCAGGCATTCCAAAGCATCGGCACATACTCCAACAGGAGTATGTGCAGAAGCCCTGGAATGCCTAGATGGATGCCTTTTACTTTACTAGGGCTGCCCCCTATTCCTGTATTTATACAAAAGGAGATGCAAGCCAGCAATTACAGGGCGAAAATTCAGGGCAGGAATCACTTATTCTTCCTAAAAATGAGGATCTCTTTACAGGACTGACTCTCTCTCTCTCTAGTCATCTCTATCTCCTAGGCATCTCTAGTTCAACATTTAGTATGGTAACTGATACCATGTTACTGCAGCACTTACTTAAAAAACAATACACAGTAGAGATACCGTCAAGAGGGACTAGATCAAAGA
Organism: Brenthis ino; assembly: GCA_921882275.1. NCBI lineage: Eukaryota > Metazoa > Arthropoda > Insecta > Lepidoptera > Nymphalidae > Brenthis > Brenthis ino. The sequence goes on from OV170234.1 coordinate 17,642,763, forward strand.
CTAGTCTTCAAGAACGGATGTGTTGTCTTAGTGTATAAATATTCCCAAAAATATAATTGTATTGTATTTTAATTGTATTTTAAATGTATAATCTATATTTAAATATACCATTTTAGAATGTACAAAATCCAACCTGCGTAAGTGTTAAAAAATATCTATATTAATACGAATAGACATGGTACTCTACTAGCACCATATTCAAACATAGTCACATCAAAACTACTATAGTAATGAGTGCGGGATCGATTAAACTCTTTAGGTAATAGAAATAGTTTTAAGATGGGTCATGCAGGCATCACTTGCAACAAAAGTGCTGATGAGCTGGCAAGAGTGGGGGCTCATGGTATACGACAGGGATATGAACTCTTCTGTGTTATACCTAAAAACCTAGTTCAAAAGCCCTTGCGGTCTTAAACAGTCGTAAAGACAAGTTGAATAATACAATCAGACAAAAATCTGACTCGTGAGGATTCTGTAGCATAAAACGTCCATACTAATCCATACTAATATTATAAATGTGAAAGTGTTTGTTTGTTTGTTTGTTTGTTTGTTTGTTTGTTCGTTTGTTTTACTTTCACGTGGAAAGGGATCGACGATTGGCGTGATTTTTTGTGTGGAGATAGTTGGAGGGCTGTAGAGTGACATAGGCTACATTTTACCGCGGGAGATTATCTCATTCCCATGGGAAAACACTAATATAACCCAAGAAAATATTTATGATCAGAATTACTTAAAACTTGGTATTAATGCTCTTTAGTACAATTAAATAAATAATAATTAATTAATTATTAAAAATATGCATAATTTAATGATCACTAGGATTTCTCAGTCCTACTCTCGGATACTGTCTCCAGCACGGTCGTTGTCAAAATAAAGCTTCTCGTGAAGTTTTAGCTTGTTATTAATTATTAAAAAAAACCGTTGGGGACTGTAGACAATAATAGTAACAAAATTGATAAGTTTTTCAAAACTAATACATTTGGTGTAAAGCGTGTCTGGCTTTTAAAATGATAATTATTATACGTAGAGTAGAGCAAATAAAAAAAATCCGGACAAGTGCGAGTCGGACTCGCCCACCAAGGGTTAAATACTAATTTGTAGGAAATCTGTAACTTTAATTTTCAATTTTTTTATTTTTTGGAATTTCTCATTTATTTGTGTTGTAAGACCAAATTTCGTGATTCTAGGTCAACGGGAACTGCAATATAGATTTGCGACCCAAAACCTATAGGGTACTTCCCGTTGACCTAGAATCATTAATTTCGGTTAAAAGCTTACAGCACAAATAAACGAAAATATCCGAAAAATAAAAAAAGTTGAAAATTAAGGTAATTTTGGTACTTACAAGTTTTCGCGAAAATCTAAACTTGCCCATATCTTTTTATCGTGCTGACTAAGGACCTTTTTTTATATACACCTAATAGGGACTATATTAGACCTCAGTATCTGGTATAAATTTCAACTTCAATTTTTCGGACAGACAGACAGACGGACAGACGGACAAGAGAGTGATCTTATAACGGTTCCTTTTTTACCTTTTGAGGTACGTAACCTTAAAAAATGGAGCTGGATTCCACTTACTAGGTTGTACAGATTGAGCTTTTTATTTTACGCATAATTCGCATATAAAGCGAATTTTATAATTACTGGTTGTAGACTTTAATCGACACGTGCAAGCAAAACTGCTAAAAATAGCTTGCTATTAGATCAAATATAATGTGTCAATGTGTATATTTTATTACCTTACAATTTACATTACTTATGATACTTATTAGTACCTGATACTATCATATAACTTAATAACATACTTGTAGTAAAGAACTAAACTGTTGTAACATATAATGTTTGTTTTTTCGATAGCAGGGTTTTTACCCGGATTAACACAGTGACTGTAATTAAAATATCTCGTCTAATGTTGCTTCTATCGGTAGCCGGTCAGTCATAAAAAATTTAGACGGATTAATATTAGGGCTTGCACTCCCTTCTATAAAACGGTTAGATAGATTTAGTAATAAATTTTGTTATAAGTATAATAATACATTATCAGAATAATATTAAAAAAGAATTATTCAAAAAACTATTACTTAATCTAACTACTTGATTTGATTTGACAAACTTTTATATGTATTAAGTAGTTTTTTTAATTATTATTTACGCTACCACTTACATCTGAATTTGGATATACCTAAACGAAAGAAAATACAGAGTACGCATGTGTTATTTTAGAATAATTCAAATCTTTACTTTTTTACTAAATTACGTAGGTACATGAATTTTGTAATTTATATCAAAATTTTATTTTAATCAAATATTAAAAGTAATAATTGATTAATGACAGAAATGATTTAAAACATGTTATAAATATTTAAAAAATATAGTAACTAAAAAAAATATTTTGTAAAATTTAATAGTTAATTTGAAATAGCTATCAGTAGTAGGTAGGTAGATAGCCAAGGTACTCTGTAGTACGTTTATAAATTTAAATAATTAATTATGCATTTATTAAAAAGTGGCATTATTAAAAATGATAGTAAACATTGAATATATTTCTTTTGGTTCTTTTAAATTACATTGCACTTAATGAATATATAATATTGAGAAGTTAAAAAAAATTACGATTACCATTCACCATAAATTTTACATAATTGTCATACGAAAACCTCGAACATATCTAGCTATGAAATATACAAATATAATTAATTAATAATATAAAACTCCTAAATTAGCCAAATTTAAAAATTCAATGCAGCTTCCTAAATTAGAAACTTGCTTTAGCACTTTGTTTTGTCACAAGATATATAATCCATAAAAGTTTCTTTAAATTAGCAAATTGTTTATTGGCCATTAGAACAGAACTTCTGTAAGAGAGCGGCCTCTTTACCGGGACGTTCTTGTTTTGTTTACCGTTAACAGATGAACATTTAAAACAATTATTCTCAAGTTAACTTTCACTAGGTTATATATGACGCAATAAATTGATGCTTTGTCCAGCATCAGGCCCATTTTGTAGAGTTTATGTAGAACTTTTGTTTTTACTTTAACGGTAGTGGAGTCGGAACCGCTCCGAGGAGGTCCATAAAGCTTCGCCACAAAAACTTGCGTGCGACTGCCTTGAAAATTTCACAGTTGCATTGTCATTGTTAGTGTACCGTCGGCTTTATAAATGTACACAATGTTGCCCCTTGGTATGAACACAATCAGATTTTTAACAAGTGGGCACCGCGAAATTTCATTTAGAAACGTTGTCAATAGACGTATCATTGGATATTTGTGTTTGATAAATTGTGCGTCAACAATACGCCCCTTTCCGGTGGAGTGCGCGTTAAAGCGAAGAATTCATGTACAATTGAGTTGTCAAAATTTGCTATTTAATATTGTTTCGGTATTAAGTTATATTTTAGTTATTTAATTTTAGGAGACTATTACATACTACCTAAGTAATTACATATGTTATGGGAAGGTTGAAGAACACAATATTTAATAATCTATAGATTCTTCTATATAAAATAGAAAACTTTAAAGATAAAAGACAATCGCTCTATGATGGACCATGATGAAATAAAATGAAACTTAACTTTATTCTAATAGATTTATACAAGCATTCTTGAATCGTTATTTTAATTAAAAGATAAGTCGGTAGTATAGTAAGTTCGTAGGAAACTCGGTAGGCAGTTTTGCTGAGAAGAGCCTTCGAGAGACTCAACAGTTATTTTCTTTTAAAACCAAGTTATAGTATTTTTAACCGACTTCCAAAAAGGAGGAGGTTCTCAATTCGTCGTCGTACTTTTTTTTTTATTTCAAAGGGTATAATACTTCCATATAAATTTTATCGAAGCGGTTTCTTTTAAAATCAACAAATAATTTTTTTTTTAATAAATTGCTTAATCAAATATCTTATTGAAAACTGTCTTCTAACAAATTACCTGCTTATTACGTCTACATTAAAAATGGACAAATAAAAACTTAAAAAAAAAACCAACTTCCAGGCACTAAAATGTAAAAAATAACTAAACGGGGTTTTCATTTAGAATAGATACCTAATCAGATATTTTCGAAGTCAGTGCCGCGGACAAAAACAAGTACTATATAAATCTAAGTTAAATATATAATATAATCATATAAAAAAAAAACATATTTACATGATAATTTACATGCATGATAAGTAATGTCCTCGTTACTAAAGCCTATTCATGTTTCTCGAACAACATTTATTACTAGCGACTCACCCTCGCTTCGCTCGGTTTCGTCACTAGGTTGATTCCCCATACAAACTTTACTCCCCCTTTAGGGATGATTTCCGGAATAAAAAGTATCTTGTGTCCTTCCCAGGGTCTCAAACTATCTTCTTACCAAATTTCATCTTATCGGTTCAGCAGATCCAGAGATTACCCCCTACAACCTCCCAAATTCACAAACTTTACGTCTTTATAATATTAGTATAGATTATTTCAGCGACACAATATTGCTTTAGTCACTTAACCATATTTTAAACATTTTTTCTTTTTAACTATATATATAATCTACTTCGTTTATATAAAGATAACTAAGTAATATAATCTACGTGTTAAATTAAATTTAGCAGAATTTAAACGTTCCTCCAGGGTTTTTATATGTTACAAAACAACAAAAATACTAGCCTATATACTATACACTACATATGATATCAAAGTCTAATATCGAAATTCCCTATGTTATTGACGTAAATAAAACATATATTTTCATTATTATCATAATGATAATAAGTAATTTTTTTACGCTTCGATAAATATTACGCATGAACACAGTTCATTTTTCAATGAACGGGTTTTCAATGTAAACTTTACCCGACGGTGAGTCAGACGCTAATGTCCACCTCTCAATGGAAGAATACAACGTAATGTGACGTATATCAATTCCATAATACCACGGCGTTCGTCATACACTAATAGCTTATTAAACAAGTTGACCGGTAATGTGTTGTACGTGAGACTTAAGCGAGTAATGTACGAGTTACACTCATATTAATTCATGGAAAAAGACAACGTCTTAATGAAAGATGACATAAAATTAATTATTAGTGTTTCTTTCATTAAAATATAGAAAATAATAAAAAAAATCATTATTATGTTATGTAATTTTCTGTGTCTTGATGAAGACAATATTTAATGATAAAAATATATTAAACAAATTGAATTAGTAAACTTATATAGCCATACATAAAAACGTATGTATATAGTAGTGAAATATAAAAAATTTAAACGGAAAGGACTGTTACAGATAGCAAATTAAATGTGTGGTTATTACATTAATGATACTGATAAAAAAGAAAACAATATTAACCGAGACTGTAGTTACATAAGTATAATTACGTGTGGCATTACAGGGGAACGTGGTCTAGAGACTGAATAGAACCTTAATGAAAACATACGGTATTGTAAACTGTACCACGTAAATTATAAGTTTCATATTCTTGTAATCTAATAGGTACATAAAAATGAAAAATATGAAGTATAATTATATACCTATATACAAATATGTTTACACAATTTATCATAAAGTTTAACGAAAATGACACCTATTAAATACATAAGTAGTATTTAAATACAAATATTTTAGAGAATCCATTCTTAGATATTTAGTTCCAGTTCAGTAACATAATTGTAAGAGAACCATGTAAAATACCCCCGTGTACTCTTTAAATATTATCATTATAAGAAAAAAGTTGTCTATAATCGGCGATACTCGGCAACTAGATTAGCCGATGATAATAAGTTGTCATCAAGATGACTCTCTCATATATACACGGACATGATCATTCAGCAACTATGTTGCCAGAGGACTAGTGTTTAGAGCCTAATTAGACATGTTTGCTTGCTAAATAGCTTTTTCCTTCATATAATACATAAGAAGTGTATTTTGTATATTTTGCTTTGGTAAAGACAATTATTGCCAAAATTTTGCTTTTGAACACAAATTTATTATCGTATTGATACATAAGTGTTTTTATATTAATTTTTTCTAAAACATAAAAAGAAATGTTAAATAGAATAACTGAATTTATAAAATTAAAAAATTAAACGTGTCAAATATAAGTAAACAAAAATCTTATTTAAATAATTAATACCTATCAACAATAAAAGCCATAAATAACGTTACAGACATATTTTATTTATCGGCAGGTCGTACAATATTGTTAATTTCCTAAACATAACACTCAAAAATAATATTTTTTCATAGATTTTATTAAAGAGTCACTTTGAAAGGGTATCATCCAGGTATGTACGAAACAGACATAAACGTAGAGCTATTAAACAAGATATAACAGCATAATTTCGTTTGATTTGACATGCCGAAACAATTTAATCATTATCTCTGTCGGAAAATTAGTTACATTATATTGCAAAGGATATCAATTTTAAAAGTTATGGGAATAGAGTTAAAATCTGTTTGTTGGCAAAAAGGGTTATAGGCCGTACAGGTTAGGGAAAGATATGGCGGAGGAATTGGCGGTATTCGCCAACGACCACAGCGTTGCGGCATTGCAAGCCGTATAGCCTACGGACTGGGTGGGCAGACCGCGGCGGTTGGCCCTCTTGGCTTTTCTTGTTTCCCATTTTTGAATTTAAAATTTCGAACTGTGCAAAATCGTTACACGTTCGGAAACCGCTTCGCTAACATACACGCAAATGAGACAAACTACCATCGGTCAATCGCTTTACGATCACGCGATTGTTAACTGTTCTAAATTGTATTTAAATTATAAAAAACTTTTTTTTAAACTTCGCCTGTCTGTCTATAGATAATATAATAATTAAATCACTACGGTTAATTAGCAAGAAAATATAAAGAGAACGGTGTACAATTAAAACATTACTGCTTCGTAAAATTATGTCGTAATTAGCTGGACAATAATTAAAATCGAAGGTCATTATCGTTGTAAAAACTTGAGAGCAAAGCGATCGACTTTTTGCCGCGAATCCAGATTTCTCCAAATACAAAGAAGAGAAAAGCTACAGATATGTTAAAGGCTCAACAGCAAAGGTAGGTATGCCTATATTTAAAAAAAATAAGGCCCTTTTCTGTAATAGTCATACATCATAATAAGAGATTTTAATTAATTATAATATTACGTTTTAGACAAAATCCTACATTTTTGAATTCAATTGCTTACCTTATGGTACAATTTCAATAACTTTACAGTCTAAGTTATTAAATAACTTTTCGAAATTCTTTTATAAAATTAAGTAAATTAAAAAAAAGAAAAACAGAATACACCCTCCATTCAAGTACTTATCTGTGATGAAGTAAATTGCTGTGTGAAAATTCTTATCGAAAGATGCTTAACATGTACGCAGTTCAATCACAATTATTGTAACGGTTGTCAAGCAGGAAAATATTGTGACCTGTCCTCAATCATTAATAACATTTTTTATGAATCGACCACCGACGGAAACGGAAAAATTGAAAACAAAATTCAGAAAAAAAATCGTTTTCTAATTCAATATGTCTAGTAATCATTAATAAAAATATGACATAATCTTTACCTGAAAACTGTCTATATATATTCCTTTTCTTCTTTGCGACCATTCGTTTAACATTTTGACAACCTTAACGATATGTGTCTTACACGCCTTAGAACTATGAAATGTACTTTAGCAGCTAATAATTTGCAAATCATGATATGACACCATTTACCGTAAAAATATATAATCCCCTCAAAAATAGATACACGAAAAATATTCCAAAAACTAAATCGAAAGTTCACATTTACAGAATGTCCTGTGAAATCTATCAACATAAGTGTCAAAAAAATTATAGACAATATTTATCACAGATTATAATTTATTGAATTTGATGACGAGTTTAATATTATGTTTTTTTATGTCGTGCAATTTATTATAGAGTTTTTATATAAAATTATTTTTATAAATGTAGCTATTTAAAGAAAATCCACTAAAAAAAACTGAATCACCATTAAAAAATAAGCTAAAGCAAGACTTAGGTAAACTTAGGGATCCTCCTTAAAGATTTTTTTCACATAATGTCAAGAACATCATTTATGTACTTGTACTGTAATTTAAGTTGATATGTAAAATAAAATTATAGAAAATGCCTTACCTTAACAGCTGACGATGCAGGAGAAACTGGACCTGAAACAGCAAACACTTCTTTAAATACAAAGCAATTAAGGAATAAAGGATTATTACATCTAAAGGGAGATTGCTTTAAGCACAGACAAACAATTTAATATTATTGAATTTTGCATCCAAACCGATGATTAGGCTGCATTTAATAATTTAGTATTTATGTTTGATGTTTAAGCCTGGGGCTGGTAGCAATTCGTGCCCTAGATATTTTTGAAGGCTGTCGGTACCACTTTAAATAGGTCTTTTTATAACTACTTAAGTCAAACGATTTTCAGTTTTTTTTTCATTTAACCTTATAATATTAAGGATGCAAATTGCCTGGTAAGTCATGGTAAGGTGGGCCACAAAAAACGGTTAGTATTGCAAATTACAACCTGTCATATCACTGACAAGATCATGACGAATCCATGAGAAGGTCAATACAATAACTACTAAATTTTATTTCTAAACAATCCTTTAATGATACCCACAGTAAATATATGGTAAGTATATAACAATACTTCTTTAATCTTTATATACAAAATTATTTTTTAAAGTTATACTTCTTTCGGTACGTTTGGAAAAAATTATGAGATAAAAATTTTAACTATACGCGCGCACACGACAGCCAAAAAGCGGCATAATGAAGTTAGGCGAAAGGGACACGACGAAGTTAGGTGCATTCCTTTTACAAACAGAGAGTTGTGACATACGGGATGAAATCTTTACCCATTTCTGTTCTGTTTTGCCAAAGAAGTATGACTTCTTACGTGCGTGAACACACAAAGTTTTTGAAGTTTAAACTTCTATAAGCAGGTTTCTATGGGGAGTAAATTCATATAAGTAAATTTTCTTAAATAGCTTATCTAAACCTAGCATGCAAGAGAAAATCCACGATATACGAAATTAAGAGAGCTTAAAAGCTACACATTAATATGTTCATTTCATGAATTTATTACATTTTCAGTATCCCGCAACTATTGATTTAAGTCCGATCGAAATTATAAAACAGTAATTTTGGTCTGTTTTAAGCAATAATTGCAAGAGAAAAATTGATATATTTTATAACAAAATAAATTTAGAGGATTTGTGTTTATCCCTATGACTAAACCAATCTTCAAACGTATTCGTATATAGTTTTTTATTATCTTTTTACAATTGCTTAGAATTTCAGCGTAAATGAAAATGTGAATAAAGTAAACGAGTTTGAAGTTTCCGCTTGTCTACGAATTTCAAGTTATAAGGAAAGATTGGTGAAGAACATTTAAATGTAGGAAAAATTCTACTATTATGTATACCCTTACTAATATAATGATTGTGCCTATTTGTGTATTCCTGTGAAAGCTGCTGGACCAATATCGATATCAGTACAGAGATAACTATTGTTGTAATAAAAAAAAGGATTACAAAATCTAAAAGAAACAGATTAAGTGAATAAACTGATCCTAAAATCTTATAATATGTATTATGTGGCATAGATTTTGGGTGAATTAAGCTGAAATTTTATATGAGTCTTATATCATAAGACTTGTATAAAATTTCTAATGGTATGCATAAACTACAGTCTGCCTCATCATAAAATATGTATGTACAAAATATCTATGTAAATATATAATTTGGTATAACAATAGTTATACTCTAAATGTTTAATCAGTTCTAAGTTATTATTATAATTAGAATGAATCTCGGAAAACAGAAGAGATTTCCGCACGAGATAGCAATGAAGGTGTGAAAATTCTCTATCATTGTTCGTGACTTATTTCATTTTCAGTAGTTTCTGAGCTTAGAGGACATAAATATCACTTTTACAATAATGTATGGAAATCTGCACGATTTGTTGACATTTATGATTCAACAAACAAACAAGCAAACAAACAAACTCTTCATCTTTAAAATATGTATTAGTATATATGTATTCAGCCCTCTTTAACGTCCCACTACTGGGCACGGGCCTCCCTTTAATACGAGGGGGATCAGGCAATAGTCCACCACGCTGGCCAAGTGCGGGTTGGCGGACTTCACATGTCTTTCAAAAACTTGCTAGGTTCTCTCAGACATGCAAGTTTCCTCGCGATATTTTTCCTTCACCGTAAGGCAAGTGGTAATCATGTTAGAAATGATTCGGACATGAAAATATCACAGGTGCGAGACCCGGGATTTGAACCCGCTTCACTCGATTTCCCAAGCAAGCGCGTTACCACTGGGCTACCACTGCTTAGTATATATAGATTAAGTTAATACAGTTAAAGTTACTAGGACATAAACTTTATTTATCTTCTTTCTATAAAGCTAACCATAATGTTGTTGTGTCGTTATTTTTATTTTACAGAAATAATGAATGTATAATGTGGAAAATAAAAAAAGAATTAAATTATACTAAGACTAGGAGTAGGTATCTTATTTAATATAATAGAATTCTAAAATAAAGATCGGTAGTATGCTCTACCGCTTACATAATATATACCTACTCTATATACAGCTCAAAACCAGTTATTAAGTTCGAACTGACACCGGACAAGGCTTGACCATGACCTAACATACTAAACTGAAAGTATTAGATAACGGTTGTTTTACTATCCGTTTTCCTTACGTGTAAGATTGATTTATTGAATGATAGTAGGGTAAAATTAATCTTTTTTTCAGAGATAAGATGTTTTACAATACTAAAAAGTATTCTAAACGTTGACCCAGACAACCAGTTATCATAATAACAAATTTCATCAAAATCCAGTGGTTTTCTCGTCAGACACACAGATAAAAATTCTAAAAACTATAGATTCGTCCTCTGTAATAAGATTTTTCAGAAAATATTTATTGTACAGATTCGACTCAGAATTTTATTATAATATGTGTCGATATAATGGTTTTTGCCACCGGCTCTGTTTTGTACATCGATAAAGTAGCCTACATTTTGTTACTCAGGAAGAGAAAAGCTATTTATTAGCAAAATTACAGTAGCTTTGAGATTTTTCCCTATACCTATACAAGCAAACAAAATAACCTTAGCTCTGTATGGAAGTGCTTAATAATATGGTACAAGTTATACTAACCGCATGTACAGAGTATAAATGTACATAAATACGAAGAACTTTTCCGTTCTCTAAAGTAAAATGAAAATTATCTTAGTCCTATGACTACTTTTATCTACTACTAGCATTGCCCGCGGCTCCGCTCGCGTTAAGATAACCAAAAACTAAATTCTTAGGTTTTACATATTACGAGTAGTATAACTTTTACAAGGAATGCAGTTTTTGTATTTTTTCTCAGAAATGAGATATTTTCCCAAGGTAAAAAGTATCCTATATGTTGACCCGGATAATCAGCTATCATCATACCAGATTTCATCAAAATCTGTCCAGTGGTTTTCTCGTGATGCGATAACAGACAGACAGACAAAAATTCTAAAAACTATAGATTTGGACTCTGTATCGATAATAATGTCTATTTCAATTAGATTTTCCAAAAAAAAAATTAATGTACAGGTTCAGCTTAGTTAGAATTTTATTATATGTATAGATAACAGATATCATAACAAGTGTGTTTATCGGTAAGTAGAGCTAAACATAACAATGTCGAGAAATATTTCTATTTTATCTAGGTATTGTTTCATTGATTGGACACCCACACGTAAGTTGAGCTCTTAAAATAACGATATGAACCAGGATTTCCGTTCTCTCGCTTCTAAGCAACAAAGAGCACAGAAAACAATTTATGCGTGAATCCGGGATTGTTCACGTTTATTGTTTACGGGCAATGGATTTAAAAAAAAAACTGTATCAAGTGCCAAACCTTATTTTTTGATTGATTCTGCACATATTTTTAAACTATTTTGCCTTTCAATTCAAACATTAATTGGTAAAAATTAAATTAGTTAACATTCATTACATTCAATGTAGTGAAAGTGGCATTTCTCACCGTTTTATGACTCAAATTGAACATGTTGTGAAGTTGGTTTTTTCTAATTCTAGAGCACATTGTATAATTAAATTGCAGAAATGTCTGGCTAGGTATGTACTTACGTTTTTAAAAAGCCATTTTTTGCCAGAATTATTATTTATTTGCATTTGCAATTCATTTGTAAGGCACCTTTGAAATATTTGAAATATTATACATTAAAATATAGCGTTTATTTATAAATTATAATATATAAGTGGTTCAACATTAAGAATAATATCACCCAAAAAAATAAAGCCTTCTCTTTGTATAAGGAAAAGTTGGTCCTAATATTTTTATAAGGAAATATAATTTATTAAGTAGTTTCCTCAAATATTACTATGATATTTTGATATCAATTGAGGCAACGTAGTCGTAGGTCAAGATTTAGAATACGTAAGTTTAATTTAGAGTGCAAAAGATATATTACATCTACAATTTAATATAATTAAAATAAAAAATAATAATCGCAATTTTTAAATGTCATGTTACTACTGTGCATTTTAACAATGATTTCAGTAGCAGCATTAATTATTATTATTCAATATTTTACCTACTAGCGACGCACCCTCGCTTCGCTCGGGTTCGTCCCTAGCTTGCTTCCCAATACAAACTTTCATCACCATTTTCATCCTCTTAAGGGATGATTTCCGGGATAAAAAGTATCCTATGTCTTTTTCAGAGTATCAAACTATCTTTTTACTAAATTTCATCTAAATCAGTTCAGTAGATCCAGAGATTACCTCCTACAACGTCACAAACTCACTCTTTCTAATATTAGTATAGGTATACCAAAAGAGAAAAACTATAAATTATAAAGTTTAAAGTACTTAATTTTATTTTTATAGTTATTTGGTAGTTAATTTATCTAAAATATCTTGGGATACTGTACAAAGTTGAAAATTATATAAAGGAAAAATGCACTTAACGTGCGTGAAATAATAAATGTTACACAACATTGACACCTACGCTCGTACTTGTGAGCGATTACATGAACAGGTTGGGAAAACAAGTGTTAATCTAGTTTTTTGACTCCCAACCCTAAAAATAAGTTCCGTGCCAAGAACCTGGTTACGGAACTTGTCTGGAGAGTCAGTCTGCACGGCCATTTTGCTTGTCGCTTCCTATTCCGGCTATTGTTGAGCGTCCTGTCACAAATATGCATGCGCGTACGCACACGCATACAAATTACTAGCTTTTACCCGCGACTTCACGTGAATTTTTCATTTACGCACTTAGATAGCAATATATATAATTAGCAATATATCTTTTAACGCACTTTCCTTAAGGAATAAACAAATATTTTGGGTATCTCTAATGTATGATTATAATCAAACAAAAGGACACATATTTTATCTATAAAACCCTACACAAATGGAAAACATTTAACAAATATAAATAAAATGTGTGACGAAACAATACAACTTATGAAAGAAGGATATAATACAATTAACAATAAGTTATTTGTATTATATCCTTCTTCCATGAGTTCAATGTTCTTCAATTAAAATTTATCAATAAAGAGAAATACGTGTAACAATAACATAGATGCGTTAGAAGTTTATGTGTATAGGTACAGCTATTGATAGCACACAACCACGTCCATACATATAGCATCTAAAGTGTCGTGTACACAGTACAGTCACGAACACACTCGTAAAACTATCAATGAATATGACGTATTGCTGAATGAATGAAGACCTTGAGAGAGGTTGTTTTGCGACTCTAGGTTGTCGGTAGAACGTTGAACTTGAAAATAATAAGAATGTATATTATCTGTATTTCTAATAAACAAAATCAAGTGAAATTACATACTAATGATTGGTTATGACAAAATATATTAAACGTGCCGTGACTCACGCAAATAAACACTATGGCAATGGCACAAGCGCTACATTCATCATAGTGCGTAACCTAGAAAATATTTAGAGGACAAAGATTGGCTCACATATTCAAATGGTATTTTTGCAAGTCAGATTCGATTTCATAAACACTTACGTATAAGAAATAATTGTGTAATATAAATTTCTGTAGAAATATAGGGATTCTGTACGGTGTACATTTATATTATTATTTTTTAATTTATAGGCTACAACCATCTCTACTGTATAGAGAAAAAGAAATTTTAATAATTGTCTCATTTATATTTAACTTAATAGCAAATAACAATAATGCTAAAATAACATTAAGAGCTTTATCAGTTTTTGACTATTTGGTAAATTAGTTTTTGAATATTGTTATAATTTTAGTACATATAAAGTTTAAACATTTCTTCAAATTTTTTTTTTAAGTCTACATCTATTTTTCAAGTGGTTTTCTTGGTCATATGTATATATTTAGACATATTTTCGCAAACAAGTATATTACATTATTAAAGGATAACATTTTCAAACTATAAAGCTTAGTAATTGATATTATCATAATTTTAAGATAACACAATAATATTTGAGAGATTGGGGATATTAATATTTTATATACAATTTTTTATTGTTTAAGTCTTTATAATAAAACTAAATAAAAATTTGAGATTTATTGTATATATTTGGCCCAGTGGTAGCCGTAATATTTATATACGTCATATAAATATTACGGCTACCACTGGGCCAAATATTGAAAATTTAAATATAATCTGTGTAATAATTATTAATTACATATTTATAACTCCTTAAAATGATTTTGACATACGCATAAACGTATTGAAACTTATTGCCTAGCCATTAACGAAATGATCGGAAATGACGCAAATCACAATCAGATTCCGCTTGGTTCCGGCATGCAAATCCGCATGGCTCACCGTATTTTTGTTTGCGAAGTTGCTACAACAGGGGTTTGCCCACAGAACAATTATATACTCCTAACAGAGGGTTTGCCATGTAGTGCCGTATAGTTTGGGTAGTACGAGTTGATTAAATATAAAATTCATAATTAGACACGTTATTTTTAAACTATGTATATTATTTAAAAAAAAACTATCTTTTCGGATTTTTCGCGAATTTATTTTGATTTTTGGTTCCCGACGTTTCGAATGCTTTACAGGAATCAGGGTCACGGGAGGGACTGAAATAAAATCAATTGTAAATCTAAGAAAGTATTAAGTATATTATTTTAAATTCATTAGAACATTTTTAGTATTTAGATTTAGATAGATACATATATCTATATGAGAAGTACCAATGCAAATATAATGTGTTTTTGATTTTTTACGGAAATACTATAGTAATAATTATCTGCTGGTAACAATCAAACTCTAGGTTTTAAAATATCATGACTAAGTATTGCCTTTTTATTACCAATGACCTGCACTAATGAATGAAACTCTCGAAACGACATCACGTCTGAATTTCTTGAAAATATTCCTCTTATGTCCGTTCACGTACGTTCATTGGTATATCGATAATAATCGAAACCAAAATGACGCTGACAAAATAAATCCAATTGTAATCTTTTATTAAAGGCAAATTTATACACTTGATATTATTATACTAGGAGTATTTTCTACACAAATTTTATAAAGAAAAAAGTATAATTTTGGATTATAAGTTTGGATGAGGGACGGTATCTATGAAACTACTAATCTGATTCTGAAATATTCCTATAACTTTAATAGAAATCGGAAAAAATGTAGATATTGAGTTGTTTTATCTGCGTTCGCGTTTTTTTGCATTTTTAGTTGGTTCGTTTTTTTCTTACTTTGCTACATAATATAATAATAGCAACACTAAATAACAATAGTAATTAATAAAGTTTTTTTAAAAATTGTAATATTTATAATAATACCAGCAAAAATTAAATAAATATATTGCTATATTTAATTATAATATTTATTAAAAAAAATGTTTAGAAATAAAAGTCAACAAATATTGTAAGGTACTTTATTGCCATTTTTTGAATTCTTAAAATCATTTTTGTAAAAGAGTGGGTAGGCACTGTGTGTAACAAGTATGTATTTGAGACGTCTATAACCTTAGTATCTCCCGTGACCATGATTGCTGTAAAGCATTCGAAACGTCGGAAACCAAAAATCAAAATAAATCCGCGACAAAATCCGAAAAGATAGTTTTATTTAAAATGTCAAATATTCGCGTAAATCTAAGAAAGTATTAAGTATTTATATTGTTATCCCTTGAAAACGTGTTTAATTTTCCCATAATAAAATTAAATATTACTTACTCAAATAACCTTACGAAATTTGAGTAATATATATGAAATGTCATTTGATGTCCCCAAAATCTAAATGAGATCGGCATCTCTGAGTCACAGATTTTATAATAATGTTTGTTTAACCGGCTATATGAATTTGAAGGTCGCTTTCACATAATTGTGATTCACTTCCAGATGCCATTGATAGGTAACGGTATTTTTTTTTAAATAATTTTTGTCCACAAAATTACAATTTGAAATAGGAATTTCCACTTTAGTATTTGTCACCAGATGATGTTTTCTTAAATCACGAATTCTTCTAAACGTAAAGTTCTATTACGTTACTACTTGCTTAAGTAGAAGAATCAAATTCTTAACTTGATTTAAAATAATAATTTATTTTTTTTAACATGAAAAAATAACACTTTTCTATGGAATGGCGATAAGATCGAGTAGATATACTTTTTAATAATAAGAAAACAAGAAAGATATTTTGAATTGACACAAATAACAAGTCTCAAATCAATCTTTCAAATACCAAATAGTTCAAAAACAAACAATTACAGACAGACAAAAATAATAAATTACTAATTTCTTATTTGTACATATTTATATTTATCGATGTATAGATATTTGAAATGGCATAAACTTGACAAAATAGCTTTTACTTGCACTACTTAATAAAATCTATATTGTTTTAACATACATACACATTAAACCTAAAACATCTTTATATCAGACATAAAAAACGGTCAACATCACTATGATGTGCAAAAGGGTGAAAAATCATTAATGTTCATAGTTAAAAAAAATACTACACAATACTACTACTTACTACATAATTATTTAATGACTAACGACACACCCTCGCTTTGCTCGGGTTCGTCCCTAGCTTGATTCCCCATACAAATTTTCATCCCCATTTTCACCCCCTTACGGGACGATTTCCGGAATTAAAAGTATTCTATGTCCGTCTCAAATTATCTTCTTCCCAAATTTCATCTTAATCGGTTCAGTAGATCCAATGATTACCCCCTACAACGTCACAAACTCACAAACTTTACCTCTTTATAATATTAGTATAGATGATTTAAAGAAGTAGTAACAACGGTTGGACAAAAGCGTTCAAATTTTGATAACCTATTTCTCCACTAACACAGATACCCGCTAAGAAAAGATTTTTTAATTCAAAAGTTAAAACGGTATAGTAAGGTTTAAAGAAATAGTATTTTTTTTACAAATTAATATTTTTTAGTAAAAATAATGAAAAACAAATATACTGGCACTTTTTAAAAGAAACCTCTTCCATGAAACAAGTTTAAACATTGAGCCGAGCGTGGTCAGGGTAGGCTGTTAGTATTAGATATAGTATTTGTCATGTAATTTGCCTTAAAATATATAAAATTAAAGATTAATTGTTAATAAATAATACGTTGACAATAATATATACAACTCTTACCTTAAACAAAAACGGAATAGGGTATGAATTTACTCAAAAATGTTATTTCCACCAACTGCCTGCTTATTCAACTATATATGTTCTTATATAGCTATCTTATATACAAACTACTACTACCTTATGTACTATATACTTAATAATTACATGACCACCTCTATGACTTCACACTTATTGTTCGTTCACGCGCAATTTAATCTAAGGCAACATAGTTAGTTTTCTTTTATTTATCAACTTAATACTATAAAAAAGCTTTTCTTTACAAACACAATTATAGTAAAAAACAAACCAGAAATTCAAGATATTTGCAATAAATATTTTGGTTTCATATACGAGTAGTGCCTACCCTCTCTTCAGCGTAATGACGTGAATAACGTTTTGAGAGACATCTTTACTTATTAGGTATTGTAAATGCAATGCGATAGGAATACGACATAATTTGAATGAAGGTATGTAAAATTATTTTAGATTGCAGTACTACATAGATAGATAAATTAATATTTATTATTGGCATTCGATGTTGGACAGTTATAATTCTCACTCTGAAAATAAATGCACTGATTTATGAAACAAAAATATATGATTATTTATATTATTTTGTACTATGTGTTCTCTGTAATTTCTTTTTAATGAAATAATATTAAAGTTTATTATTTGCAAAAAATGTTGTTTTTATTTAAATTTAAAATTAAATAAATCTGATGTAATAAAATCTATAAATCAAATGTAATCAAATAAAAAAATACGATATTTAAAATCTAATACTTGACATTTTCGTAAAACACTCAATAAAATTTTCGTCAGGTAAAATTTGTTAAAAGCACTTTGAAACTATATATTTTGCAAGATCAATCTCCAGATTTTTACAATGTTTTCCCTCAAAACCTTATTCATATTAACATTTTGAATATAAAATTAGTCAAATTGGACCAGCCATTCTCATACGATGCGCTTACCGACGAGCAGCATTTCATTTTTATTTATGTAAATTTTGGCATTTAATCTAAGGTAACCATGAAATCTCAAATTTCATGGTAGCCCAGTCAAGAACTAGATGAATGGCTGACTTATTCAACATGAGTCAAGCAGTCAGTGAGGTGGAAACGGTACATCCGTTCAAACTTAAGTATGGAAAAACCTGCGACTGAAATCATATGAAAAGTAATGACGTCTATAGCGTTATCTATAATGGATTTGTAAAGTATAATCGCCTTTATTTATTGCCTAAGCCTAGATTACGGGAACTAAAAATATTATTTGAATATTAGGTCTCAAAAATGTTTAATGATTGACCATTTTCATTTTTTAAAAACGTGAAATGTAACATATTTACGAAGCCATAATCTTATTAATTTTCTTATTAATTATTATTAGTTTTCTTTATTGTTTGTTAAAAATCAGAACCTGCATCGCTTTATCTAAACGAACCCAGACTATTGCTTAATCGAACGTTCAACTCAATGGTAATCAAACCCGCTAATTCCGACGTAATAAGCAGTCTCACATGTGTGATATTGAGCCAAGGGCCTATATATGTGGTATATAATACGAGTATATAACTTGTAATTTTTCACTCTAAATACTTATACTTAGAAATTATCTTAAAGCAATCGTCGTTTATACATCAACATCTTTGAAAATATCAGATAGGTAATATAACTAAAAAATATTTGGTTAGATTGTATTGTGTACTGTATAACTTGTGTGTCTTTTTAATATGGTAAAAAATTATACACATTTTCCTTCCGATAATAATAAGCACTTAGTCATTCAAGTGTAATATTATAATGGAAAAATAGAAAATATTCATATATTATTCCGCTGCAAATTTATAAAAAAAAGTGTTTAATTTATTCATTGTTTATGAGTAATATGTTGAGAGGTACATCCGTAATATCAAACAATTCCATTTGTATGGAAACATTCAGTTTTCGTTGTGAACGGAAAATCCGATTTTGAAATGCTAATGGAACAATGTGAATGTGGAAAATTGTTATAAAAAATTGGAGGTCGTCATTGTATCCGCTACAAAGGTTCTATACTTTTTCCAGTGCGGAAATTTTCTGAAACCACCAGGATCTTGCATATGACTCAAGGAGATTACACACAATGTTATGTATATATTATTTTGTAACTCGGTGGAAGTTTCATGTTCTTAAATACTATATATTTATAATATGTATGTATGTATGTGTAGTGTATCAAGTATTTGGTATCCATAATACAAGCCTCAGAGCCTACCGTGGAATGCAGATGGTGATGTATGTAAATGTCCCAGCATATTTACATATTTATTATTTACTATATTTAATGTCACACTTCACTGATTTATTTTATCTTACAATCATAATTTTATCTCATTAATTTAATTTTAATATCAGATGAAAATAATCAGCTCGCAGTATTTGAACCTGCTACCTGAGGTGACAAAGCTACTGTGTACGAGCAGTGTTAATTACAATAAAAACAAATATTAATAGAAACATAAACACGATTGAAGGAAGCGCAGAAATTGCAAAGGAAACACGTTTATTATACGAGCTAAGTATTATCCTCGACGCGATAGGGCGATGACCTTTTTCCGTCATTATGTCATTAATGCCTATTAATATAGAGGTAACTAATTAACTTCAATTAAAAAAATAACCGCAATATTTTCACTCTATTTTTTCAATAACCTATTTACACAGAATTGTATCACGGATTTACATTTTATTTCCAATCAAAGCCAATATAATAGTTCAATCGTGATTATATCAAACCACAGATAAGATTTGGTAAAATCCCAGTCTTAATATCTGAGAAGCATTGCAGCGTCTAACGTCATTGTTCGCTGAGTGAAGTCACTAATTACGACAGCGACCCACGCTCTCCCACATCCGCATTTAAACCTAGATCTCCATTTTCTAGCAAAAATAAAAAAAATATCAAAGTTAAATTAATTAGAAATAACATGTTAATTTGTTATGTTTATATAAAAACAAATAATTACATAATGATTGACATATAACTATTTTATAATCGCGTTTCCTCGCTATGACCTTGGTGCGACGTGTCGTGCACGTAACGAGACGTCACTATGACGTCAAGCCGCAACGTCACCTTTCACAGAAACGACACACCTTTACAACGAAAACGTTTTCTTATGATTGGGATTTTTGATATTATGAATGAGACTTAAAAAAATATTCCATATCCTTCACGTATGTGATTTTTAATTTAAAGTATTTAACTAAATTTGTTTTAAAATTTTGCCTCTACGCTGACATTATTACATTTTATTTTCATAAAGCTGTATATAGAAATGTTTATGTTTATAACTCTAGAATTATAAGATAATATTTTTTAATTAGGTACCTACCTAATAACACTGCGTTACACGATTTTGGTACCCTCTTAACTGTTAGCTGAAATGGATAGGTGATGAGTCATAGATTAAATGTTCCAAACATATGTAGTATCATCACGTCTAGTTTTCGAGGTACATGTCAATTATTTTTTCTACTATCCTCACTTTAGGCGTAAAAGAAACGGTTACCGTTTTCTATTTATTGTACTTTTTTATTTTTTTTGTTTTGTTTACTAATGGTTTTTATTCGATAACGTCGACATCTTTGGACATATTTATTTGAAAATCCAACATGAATACTGGACTAAGTGGTCGTCGCAACTGCCTAAATGCACCAAATAAGTTTTGTTACGTTTGCGGACAGTATATTGTTAAATCACAAACAAAAAATGTTCCTAAAAAAGTGAGAAGTACATATTTACTCTATTTTGGACGAACTATTAATCAAGGTAAACCATGGATACTAATTTTTTTTTGTGTTTCATGCTATGTAACTTTCATATCATGGTTAAATGGGAACAATAAGTCAATATTATCTGCCGTGCCAGCTTTATGGCGTGAAAACATAAAACTTGGTTTGATGAAAATGTTTGTCAAGGCTATAAATAAAGAGGGTGATGGCTTTTTATATTTAAAGACAGTATTTTCAAAGTTAAGTAATGCCAAACTGAAAGGAGGAATATTTGTGAGACCACAAATACACACATTGATGAAAAACCCAAATTTTGACAAAAAGCTTACTAACAAGGAACTTGATGCCAGGTTAACGCTGAAAGCAGTTATAAAAGGGTTTTAAGGAACCACAAAGCCGAAAATGTGTAGTTGACAACATATTAAAAGCATACGAAGAGTTAGGTTGCAGAATATCATTAAAATCACTTTCTTAGTTCTCACATTTCTTTCTTTCCATCTAATCTTGGTGCGGTCAGTGATGAGCAGGGTGAGAGGTTCCACCAGGAGGTAAAGAAGCTTAAAGAACGATTTCAAGGCCGTTGAGACACAACTATGCTAGGGGATTACTGTTGGCGTTTAAAACGAGAAGATCAATCAAAGCACAAAAGAAAAAGTTAAAATTTTACGATATTTTGTGTTAAAATTTTATAAGATGATTTTTTTGAGTTTTTTTTACCTAAATGATAAAATTAAACTTGATTAATGTAAAAATATCTGGTTGATTTTATTAGATTTCTTTAAAATATGTTTTGTCCTTTTAATTTTTAATATAATTTGGCACATGATGGATGAAAAATGAGACGTGATGAAAAGAAAATTTGTATGTATGTTCTTTAAACGATAATGTATAAATAAGAAAATATGACATTTCAAAGCGGGTACTAATTTTTCTTTTCATTTGTAACGCAGTGTAATCAATAATAATATACTGAAACAATCAATCATCGATACTTATATATCTACTATAAAATCATATTCTAAAACTAGCGACTCATTCTCGCTCCGCTCGGGTTCGTCCCTTGTCACTATGTTTTAACGGTTAGTATAGATTTCTCAGAGATGAGATATTTTCCCGCAGTAAAAAGTATCCTAAATGTTGACCCGGGTAAGCCATCATCATGCTACAATATTCATCAAAATCTGTGCAGTGGTTTTCTCGTGATGCGTTCCCAGACAGACAGACAAAAATTCTAAAAACTATAGATTCGGCCTCTGTATCGATTATAATGACTATTTCAATAACATTTCCAAAAATATATTTAATGTACAGATTCGACTTAGAATTTTATTATATGTATAGATATTATATTATTATGTTTTTTAACATACTTAATTGTCATAAAGTTATAATTATGTACGTAATTAATATTTATTTTCGGAAATCGTTACGGCAGATTGCCAAATTTTTATATTTGGTACAAACTACAAAGTTCAGCATTGATTAAATTTCATTTTAATGTCGGCTTAACATGACTAAAGTGATTGTATTTGCTTTTTAAACTTTATAAATTATGTATAAGATATTAGTATTATGACATATACATGCTAGCAGCGACATCTAGTATCAAGTTTTAAAAACAAAATTTAAACTAGATCGCTACATCTATGAGTGAGTAGCGTAAGCTAGTTATAAATAAGGAAACTAATAAAGAATATGATAACTTTTTATAAATAATTTTCATTCAAATAATTAAAAAAATACATTTTGGTTTTCTTTAACTTGATGACAATTTAAAAATATTAACAAAAATATCTATTAATAGTAACGAGTTACTAGCGACATCTATGGACAAGTAGCAAAGTATAGATTGAAAGGAAAATTTATTAATATTTTTTTTATACTTTAGATTTAGTAAACAAAAGCTATATACTTTTGAAACCTTTAATTTAGTATATATTGTTACTAAAAGCCTTTATATTTACTTTATATATACTACTTACACATATGTACATATATTTTTAGTTTTCAACATTTTAAAAATCAAATAATAACATGTTCGTATGTTTATAAAATAAAGATATAATATTATAATGTGATTGATTTCAAATTGACAGAAGAAATATTAAACAATTCAATATAAAATATTTTTTTATTATCGTGTTTATTGCAGCAATTAAAACATCGTAAGCAATAGAAAATTATTTTTTATGAATCTTACTTAAATTCACTTAAAATAAAATGAAAATATCAGATAATTTTATATTTTTAATTAAATCGGAAAAATCAGACACAAAGTTTCAAATAGATATGTACAATGTACATATATATTATTTTCAGCTTATTGCCGTCCACTGCTGGACGAAAGCCTCCTCCATAGAACGCCATTAATCCGATCTTGGGCAGTCCGCATCCATCCCGTACTTGCCACCTCTATCAAATCGTCGTTTCACCTTGCCGTAGGGCGTCCTAAGCGTGGTTTCTACTCTAACACGTGTCGGCTCCATCGGCCATCAATACGCCTGGAAACATGACCAGCTAATTTCGGATTCTATCTGCCAGAGAAACCTCAAGCACTGCGCGTTTCATCGCTCGCTGAGCAACCTTAAACTTGTGCATCAGTCCTACGGTGAGTGTCTACATTTCGACTTCGTAAGCTATTACAGGCAGGACGTACTGATTAAAGACCCTGGTCTTAAGGGGCTATGGATCGACGATTAAAAAATATGACGCGACCTCCCGAATGCCGACCACCCCAAACGTATTCTACTGTTAGCCTCCTTCTCGAAGCCTATATATTAGGTATTACTTAATATTAGTTAGCACTCCTTTATCCCAAAGAGACTAGAGCAAATGTATCAACATTGTCAAACTAAAATATTTACAAATAACGCAATCATAAGCCTGTTATGTTAGTTTGCTCACGATTTTCTTGATATATTATCTGAGCTAAGTAATTATTATTTGAACATGGTCACGATATATTTACCTGTGGCGCCGTTTTACATTTGCTTCTTATTTTTTTTATACTAACATATGTACATAGAAGAAAACTTGTTTTTGGGTGAACAAACGACCTTTTAAAGAAATAAATATTAAAATCGAGTTCTTTCTGTATTTCTTTAAACTGAAATATTTACTACTATAATATAAGCAAAATTAAATAAATCTGTTTATTTATTTAAAATAAATAATTAAAAGTAGGTTTTTCATGTCAATATTAGGTACGAAGAGAATAATAACTTATAAGTTGGGTTTTAAAAATGTGTAAGGTAAGGATTATCAAATAATCTTACCAAAATTTTGTGTAATTAAATGCTAATTTGGATGTTTCAGTGTTTTAATATGTGCGTTAGTACCGCGATATATATTCTTATTCGACTGCCTCGGTGGTGTTGTGGCTAGCATGTACGGCTGCACACCCGGAGGTCCTGGGTTCGAGTCCCGGGTCGGGCCAAGTTTAGTTATTGAGACTTTCTGTATAGTAAGTCTCAGTAACAGCCCGGAGTTGGGAAGTTGGCGGTGTTTCACCCCCGTGCCTCGGAGAGCACGTAAAACCGTCGGTCCTGCGCCTGAGAGTGATAGGAATAGAGAGTGCACTTGTGTCTGCGCGTACACTTGAGCACTATAATATCTCCTGCGCAGTTGGTTAATCTCAATGAGATTGGCCGCCGTAGCCGGAATCGGCTAGGAGAACATCATATATACTTATATATAAATCACATATAAATATCCTAACGGTATTGTGAACATATAACTTTGTGAGATGTATAATTTTAAGGAAGAATGTTTGTGACTCGACTCAAATATTTGATAAAATTTTCAAAGTTCAAAAATTTATAAAGATAAAATAATACATAAAAGGCGAAGAAGCAGGAAGACGCTAGTATAAGAATATTTTCATTATATAATAATGATTGACATTTGATAGGCACTCTTGTTATCACGCAGATTAAAACTGCGCATTACGTGTCATAATCATTAATATTTTATGCATGTTATACTACTCTAGCTCAAGGAATGAAACATACTCAAACTAATAAATCTAGATAGGTACAAAATTGCTCTACATAAATATTACTAACATTATTTCCTTACTAAAAAAATGTGAGTGATTATTGGTTATATTTTTATTAGACCAATCGGTATTCGTTTATTTTGAAGAGAAAAAAATATATTGAAAACTTGATGTTAGCAGGTATATAAGGAATAGAAATTCGTAAAATGCTCCCGATTAGATTTTTACTAGACTTTTGTGGAAAACATTTTTCGATAGAACGTCACAGTAAGTCGGAAATGAAAAAAAAAACTATTTGACAACGCTTTGCGTGGGCATTTTACGAATTTCTATTCCTTATATACCTGCTAACATTTTGAAATAATAAAACTATAGGTTTTCAATATTTGTTCCCAAACCGGATTCCCATTGGACGATAAAGCAACATACCAACAATTAATCCTATTATATTTTACTCAATCACGCCTTAACGGCTGAACGGATCTGGATGAAATTTGGCACAGAGATAGATTATAGTCTGGAATAACACATAGGATACTTTTTACACCGGAAAAAATGTACGTTTCCCGTGGGATAGATTTGTTTTTGTTCTTCTTCTAATATTATATTGAACAAATAACGTTATAAATACGACACCTTGTTAATCCTTCTCGCTGAAACGGCTGAATGGATTTGGATGAAATTTAGCACACAGATAGATTTATACCTATACTAGCACATAGACTACTGTTACTATCATTATGTTAGTAATAAATTTTCCACCAATCCGCACTTGGCCAGCGTGGTGGACTATGGCCTAATCCCCCTCGTATTGAAGGGAGGCCCGTGCCCAGCAGTGGGACGTTAAAAAGGGCTGAATACAATACAATACAAAATTTTTCAAAAAGTAGCAACAGCTGTATTAAAAAAGTATAACTTATAGAAGTTTAAGTGAATACGGTATTTCTCGTGACTGAAACACAACGTGATGAATGTGATTATAAAGATGGGTATTACCAACAATAACAATAGGTAATATCTCACAAAGATATAGATTACATTAATTGTAAACAAATTCAAATAATAATTGTAAATCAATTTTATAAAACACGTTTTAGCAAAAAAAAAAGATGTTAAAAGAAATAATAATAGTAACTTTGATTGATGATTGATGAATCTTTTTATGTAATTGACGTTAATTGATTCTACAATTGTTTGTAGATATAAGGCATATTTTTTAATCGAATACCTTCTATTTATAGGGGAAGACAAATGTGTAAAAAAACGTTTTAATTGCGCAACATATCGCTTAAAAATACGTACGTATTATCTTACTATCTTATTGTAAGAATAAATATGGCTATATTTTTTTTGTACTTAGATTTCTATAGTTGCGATGAAGTTTTATATGGCCTCACTAGCAAAATTAGCAGTCTTTGACTCTACATGAGTCAAATACTGCTGATTGTGCTTAAGTTTTACTTTATATACTTATTTTACCAATTAAGAATAATCAATCAGCGGATGTGTTTTACGTAAGTAGTAGGTATTTCTCAATAAATATAATCCTCTTCCTCAATATACATACATTATTTTAATTGAACTGGCAGTTACAAAGATTAGAGTGTTCAAACAAACATAAAATATTACTAAAATTCGATTTGTATACATAGATTTGTCTTAACTTTATTCTTTACTAGCAGAACCCGCGGCTTCGCTCGCGCTAAAACTACGAAAATCTCTAAAAAGGTAGGTTTGATACAAACTTTCATCACCTATTATTTTACCCTCTTATGGGATAAATTTAGAAAAATGCTTAAAAACATTTTTTTTAATTGTACTGAAGATCATAAATACTAAGTTTCAAGTCATTCTGATCATAAATATTTTTTGGGGTGTATTAATCGTTTTTCTCGTGGGAGTGAGATGATCTCCCGCGATAAAAAGTAGGCCATGTCAATCTCCAGCCCTCCAACTATCTTCACACATCAAAAAAATCACGCTAATCCGTCACTCCGTTGCGACGAGAAAGAAGAACAAACAAACAAACAAACAAACAAACAAACAAACAAACAAACAAACAAAGACACTTTCACATTTATAATATTAATACGGATAGTCCATAATATATGATAAAATACATATTAAAATAAATTATGAATTATGAATAACGCCCACACACAAACATTGTAGATTTTTTGTAGATTAATTGGATACAATTAAAAATTTAAACATTTAAAACTTTCATATAAATAAATTGCAGCTCAGTTATTACAACGTATAAGGCGAGCCTAAAATAGAGTATTGTGCGTAATCCGTTCAAGGTAAGCTGAAATTGGTGGAACTATTGAATGTAAATAGATGTGTACAAATTTTATTAAAATTACAATAAAATAATGATGATAATACTCATTATTTAATATTTTATTAAATATAGGATTTATCTTCTATACATACAATATTAAATATGTATTGGAAATTTTTATTGAAATAGACATTATTATGGATACAGAAGCTGAATCTATAATTTTTAGAATTTTTGTCTGTCTGTCTGACTGTGACGGCATCACGGAATACCACTAGGAAGTGAAATTTGGTATGATAATAGCTAGTTATCAGGGTCATATATAGGATACTTTTTACCGGGGAAAAATATGTCATCTTTGAGAAATCTATACTAACCGTTAAAACGTAAGTACCTAGGGACTAAACTGAGCAGAGCGAGGGAAAGTCGCTAGTTCAATATATAAAATATGTAACGAAACAAATGTATATATCTATGATTGAATATAAAAAAGACCAAATTATTATAATATATTATAATTATACATTTATCGACTAATCCACCGATAGTCCCTAAGTAGGCCGTAGGTACTCCACGGCTTAATGACCAGTTGTCCGACTATAGCAAAGCCAAAAGGAGAGTTATGGTTATTGATGTCCTTGTATTCGTCGTATCTTCTTTTGTCTTCGTCTATTCGTCATATAAGGTGTCGTTGGAAAGGACGTACTTTTCCGTTGAACGTAGGCTAAATTATGACATCAGAAAATATTTATAACAAAATAAAGTGATAATATATAATGTTGCCTAATGAAAGCTTTCATTGAATAAGTACATTCCGAAATAAGCAAACTATTGTTTTGATAAAATGTCACCTACAATCACCCAAAAATTCCAGTCGGAGTACTATTATTTGTACATATATTGACTGCCTCGGTGGTGTAGTGGCTAGCATGTACGGCTGCACACCCGGAGGTCCTGGGTTTGAGTCCCGGGTCAGGCCAAGTTTAGTTATTGAGACTTTCTGTATAGTAAGTCTCAGTAACAGCCCGGAGTTGGGAAGTTGGCGGTGTTTCACCCCCGTGCCTCGGAGAGCACGTAAAGCCGTCGGTCCTGCGCCTTAACGATCACCGGTCGTTTCGAGTGGTCGTCCCACCGGAGTATGAGAGTGATAGGAATAGAGAGTGCACTTGTGTCTACGCGTACACTTGAGCACTATAATATCGCCTGCGCAGTTGGCTAATCTCAATGAGATTGGCCGCCGTAGCCGGAATCGGCTAGGAGAACATCATCATTTGTACATATATATATATATATATATATATATATATGTAATGCTATGCATTACCGTGCTATTACTTCGTGAAGTGATTCATTATTATTTACATTTTCATTGAATTATTTTAGAATGTTTCCAACTTGTCTAGGTTTTTAGTTTTAATGACCAAAAATCTAAATAGCTTATGGAAGCTTTATGGTCTTTAATATTTTTTTATCAAATTCACATACTAACTCAGAATTCACACTTAAATAATAATTAACAGAGATTTAGTATTATAGTGCTAGTGGATTTTATAAAGGTAAATAGTTTAAAAAGGATTATTTCAATTGGACCTGTTTTGAATATAAAATATTTATTTATATAAAATATTATTTAGAAATGGGGTTAAAGGTATAATCAATAAAAGTAAGTACATATGGAAAATATATCCCGTATCCATCACTAATTGTTTCTGAAAATTCCTCAACACGCGATCTATGGACTGGGTCACTATACTTCGTGCTATATCGAGAATAAAGGACATTGACACTCGGTCGTTCGAATATAGCTAAACTTTTTCATAGGAATTATGTTTATTCACCTTTCATTTAAAATCTTCTTTATATTATTTCTTTCAATTTTTTTTAAACTACTGATATAAATACGAAAGTTTTTCTCTATATATGTCTGTATTTGTATTACAGGGTGAAACTGAAGTATTGACTATGACCAGAAGACACTGTAGTATCATAGGTTTACTGTTCGGCCCCTAGGGACGTATCAAAACGAAGCGAAAAACAAACAAAAAAATATTTCAAAATAAAAAGA
This sequence comes from Brenthis ino, assembly GCA_921882275.1. NCBI lineage: Eukaryota > Metazoa > Arthropoda > Insecta > Lepidoptera > Nymphalidae > Brenthis > Brenthis ino. Next base: position 17,672,504 of record OV170234.1, read on the forward strand.
AACTTAAAATAAATACACACGTATAGTATATATAATATAATTTATTTTAAATCATAAATCATACAATGCGCCAATCAAAACTGTATGAAGAACAATAAAATAAGACAACTAGGCGAGCCAAGGGCTTTTGAGTATCGTTATATACATATGTATGTAATGTCGAAGTTTAATATTTTTTAACAAAAAAATATTTATTTTCTAAATTACTCCATTTTCCTCCACTGCATTTCAAGGCCGAAAAACACGAAAAACGTATTGAACAAAAAATTTCAACATGTTTAGGGGCCTACAACTTTTGTAGAAAACATTTTTCTCTGAAATAAATATTTATCGCAATAAACTTGAAAAACATTACACATAAAATCGATATTCATAGATTTGACCTTTAAAATAAAATTTGCTAGTTTTGAATACCATGCACGTTATCAGCGGCTCGAAATCCATATGCATAATATAGTTCAGATTAATCTGAGGTATGGGCTATCCGAAAGCTTATCCGATGAAATACTAGATTTGCTTAAGGCTACATTGGAAAAAAACCAAGATAATGTTACTAAGCTTTCTTAGTAAAAATGAAAGAACTCTTAGAGTCCCTTAACTAGTTTCAGTGATAACACTTTCATACAAAATTCATACAATAAAGTAAACGGGTGCCGGAGCGAAGCGAGTTTTTTTGTTATTCAAAGTCAATAATTTATGTAAGTATCTATTTTAAGATATGAACTCAACAAAAATAGTACAACAGTGACTAGTTCATTATTGGCGCGACTGGATAAATTAAAATCAATTAAAAATTATATAAATTTTAATTTTCTTTGTCCAAGTATATATACTCGTATCTACATCTGAGATAAATTGTGAAATCTCATAACTGTACAACACTATTGCTAAATTACTGATTTTTCTTACCTGGCATGTGACTTACTTATATATTAATTGATTGATGGTTTAAATTCAAATACAGCTATATGGATTTTTTAAGTTCAATTTATTATCTTTTTATTTTAAAGCCCTATTATTTATTTAGTTATTGTTAAATAACGAAAAATAATTAACGTAATAAAAATAATAAACAGAACAGGAAATCTGAAGTATAATAGCAATTAAAAATTAATTAAATAATAATTCAAACGAGTTTCATCATTTTTAATAGCAGTAAATTTTTGTTCAATAAAACAAATGTCGATAAATATATTATAATAATATTATATTGTGTATATATTTAAGAAAAGAATTAACATCACAATATAATCAGGGAATGCATAGATTAAATAATCTTGTAAATTACTTTTTAGTATACTTACTACATATACAAAAACTTTGTAAGTCGTTATATTTTCCATATCATATTTAAAACACTAGTTAGGTACTTCCAATAAAAATATTTGAAAATTAACGATATAAGATATGCGTATAAGCTGAAAGTTGCGACATGTAAATGGTAGGCAGTCGCATTTCTCTTGAAAGGTATGTACATTATAAAGTCGCTTCAATATAGAGTCCCTAAATTTAAAGCCAGATACAATACGCTTGTTTGTTTGAGGGCCATACCATTAATAAAAACTAGCATTTGCCTGTGTCTCTACTTGCCTGATAAGTAAATTGATATAAACTAACTGCATTTCAAATTGCGGTTAAATTAATTGGATCGTACATAACGACTTCAGCCCTTTTTAACGTCGCACTGCTGGGCACGGGCTTCCCTTAAATACGACTCCCTCGTATAAGAGTATTTCGAGAACTTGCTAGGTTCTCTCAGATATGCTGGTAGCACGATATTTTCCTTCACAGTAAGACTAGTTTTAATGATACTCATTTTCGCATTTATAATATTAGTATAATATTTTAAGATTTTCTTGTTAAAATAGTAGTATAAAGAGCTTAAAAAAAGCTTGCTAGCTGTACAAAAAGCATGTGTGTGGAAAAGTGCCATGTGTAGAGGGCGGGCAGTCGCATTCCTTCCAAGTATTAGAGTTATACAAGAGCTATAATTATTTCATATCAAATATCAATGCAGTGTGTCTGCATCGGTTCACCGTTTATGGAACGAGACAAATCGATTGTTATTTTTTTCTTTAAATTTTATGATATTTCTTACTTATCAAATGTATTATCTATAATCATTATAATATTATAGAAACTTAATTATTAAAAGTCATTTGTAATTGTGGTAACCAGTGGAACTTAATTATGATATATTTTGTAACCCAAAAAAAATATTTTAAACTAACAAGGTTCATAAAGATTCCTAATCTTTATGATGTACATGTGTTTTACCTGGTCTTAAACATAGTCGGTCATTTTCACCTATTTTTTCTTATCTTGTAAGATCTGATATCTTGATAAGAAGAAAAAAGATTCAAAATTAAATTTATAAAAATTACCTTCAGTATGGATAAGGATTGCGATAATATAGAAATTTTGGGTAGCCTTAGTTTGTATGGTTGTCAGTGTGTTTAATGATGCTCCGTTCAAACAGCACGATATTTTCAAAGCCAACCATTTGAACCAATGAAACATAAAAACTTTTTAACAAAAAAAAAACCGACTTCAAACAAAAGCACTAAAAAATAAAAAATAACTGATTGGTAATTTTCATTTACTATACATTTCTAATCAAATAAAAGCCTATTTTTAATAAAAAAAATATATATTTTCGAAGTCGATGTGCTTTGCTTCGTATCGGCTGGCACCGACTAAGTTTTAATCTTAATTAAAAGTATAACACAGTTTAATGAAAAAGATTCAATAGTAATTCAATTCTTCAGTCCGCATGCTCCTGCAGAGTGTCATGTTTAGGGACTGTAAGCTGAATAACAATAGGCACACTTGTGGGACGAATCATAGCAGCTTATTAAATATTCTTTCTGTACCTACAAACTAAACCAACTTTAACTCCCAAACAATTTATTTCACATCTATGAGTGGTTTTGCCTATTTTAAATGTATCATCTAGGTATATATTATTCAACAAAAAAAAAATCTTTAGTCATCCTACGGGGAAAGATATTTATTGCATTGAGAGCATATAAAATATTATTTGAATTGAGTTTTTTTTATGTCGGTTAAAATATTTTTTATGCAGTCCATGCTTAGCTAAGACTTTGCCGTCATATACGATTCTATTGTCTATCGATGCGGGATATAAATACAGGAAACTATTTTGACGCGTCTATACAGACGTTTAAAACGGTTTTGCCAGGCGTGCTTTAGAGTTCTGTAGTCAAAAGCCATGATATAGCCAAATATGGCACCCTTATAACGTTAATTTAGACAGTCCTACACTAAAAGTTCCAGTTCCAATAGATAGAATGACAAAAAATCAAAATCATTAATTAATATTGTGTATTTGAAGTTGACAATATTTCTGATATGTTGTAAAACATTTGACATAGGATCTTTTTTTTATATACAAGAACAACAGGATATGTTTTATTAAAGTTTTTGAAGTGAAACTTCTTTAGAATCGTTGTGATTTGAAACCCGATGAAACTAAGATGCGACACTAAAAAGAGACAAACACATAAATATAGTTAAGGTTAAGCTGTCGAGAGAATGAGATAGACATAGAATACATTGCTATATTGCCATGGTAACAGTTGTTATTGTTTGACAAATATATATTATATTCTATCCGTATATGATATATTCTATAATCTATTTAATTATTGATTTGTTTCAATTTAATTGCGATATTTACCAAAGAATTTTTAATTAAACCGCGCGTAAAGGTTACACGCACCCATTTTTTTAATAGAAAGTCGTTTTCATTGACTCATGAAAGCACTTATTAAATATTTTTTTACCTGCGTCATTTAACTAAATATTTATTTCGGAATTATTTTAATATTTTGTGCTGTTTTCTGGAAAAAAGGAAATTATAATTTTGTTTTTCAGTATGTTTTTTCAGCATTTTGAAAATATTATGCTTTCTTTTTGTGACCGTTTGATAAGACGTACTATCAATAAAATAAATATTGTACATGTGTATTATTTAAATTTTTAACTAACTACTAATTAACAAACAAACTATTAACCTAAGGAAGTTAAAAGTTAATATATTTTTTTTGAAACTATGGAACTCTCCAGATGCGAGACGGACTCGCACTTGACCGATATTTTTTTATTATTGTGTAAGATTACTAGTTACTCCATATTCATTAAACTTTACCATTTTGTATGTTTTTAAGAATCTAAAAATATGGTTGCTAGGCGGATTTTGAACAAGTTTTGTGGTTTCTAATGATTGCCTAAAATATGTATGTACATATATGTATACATAATCATGTAATAACAACCTATGGACTATAAAGGTTAGAGTTGTTTCTATCTCGCATTTGACAAGATTCTATCATTAATAGCTCTACTATATTATTTTAACAGGTTTAGAGTTGAATAGAATTCGAGATTGAGAAATGTTCGATCTTCGTGTAAATCACCTCAGAGATTTTCTTGTGCGAATTTAAATTCCAGCATGATGACCATAATAGGTATAATACGGTTAAATTAATGAGGGAACCTGCGTGCCTGAGAGAACCTAAAAGCTTTTAAATACATTTGAAGTCCACCAGCCGTAATTTGCTCACATGGTGGACCAACAACAACCTTTGCCCAGTGTAGCATAAAAAAGAGCTGCAAAATAAATATTATAAAAAGTAGACGGTGTCACTCTTTACCAATCTTTTTGAAACCACTAAAACCACAATTTTCTGCAAGAGTAAGGTACGTAGGTACCTACTGTCAAAATTTGGTTAGCCAGTTAGGTTCATCATAATACTCAGAAAGATTAACAGACAGACAAGTATAAAGATAAAAAGCTTTATGAAGGCCAGGTGTGATGAAATCACAGACAAATACTTACATTCATATATGTATATTTAAATTATACTTTCAAGTATGTATAGATTAGATATCAGTTATCTTATTAATATACAACAATTTCCTTTTTATATATTATTATACTGTGAATAAAAAATTCGGACTCATGATAATATGAAAATATGTAAAAAATTGTTATCATAGATTGACAAATTAGGTCACTAACATGATTTATCTATGACATTGAACATTAAAGTTATGCCAATAATCAATATTATCAGTGCAATGTAAGAAAGCAAACACATAAATGCACTTATCAATATATAACATACCGGCAACGCCTGCTTTCACTGAAATATCTTCGCCTCACGAACTCCGTTATCAGTGTACCGTATCAGATATGTACTAATATCCGTTTACAGTATTTGAAGGAAACTTGTAAGCTCTTTTGTATCAATTAGTCTAATTATTTCAAATTAAGCACTAATTACACCCAAGTGTCACTCACAACAAGCGTTATTCTCAAATCACACGAAAAATTACGTTTCAAACGTCAAACTTCCGAATATTCGACGAAGTACGTCGTGTGCCGGTCGTTATCGCAGTTATACTAACATGAACGAAGGAATTATTTTATACTCACACGTCTATCTTAATGGCTCGATACATAATAGTAACCGCGAAAATAGCCGCCGAAACCGGTCGAATTGTCTGTCTTGATATGGATAGATGTTTTATATTTATTTAGCGTTGCGTAAGCCGAAGCGTTAGTCGAGACTTTCGCCTTAGCACTACCGGTAGGCGCCCACATTCGTTGAGTTGTTCGATTTATTTTCGTCGGCTTGGCTATATTGTTTCTAGTTACAAGTAGTTACTAATACTACACCATAGATGTTAGTCGCCATACGCTAATACAACGAATGTAGTGCCGCTTCATAGTCTTGATCATTTTTCAATTCATTTTTCAAATATTAACCTTAGAATACGCAATTAAAATTTTAATATACGAGTATTTTTATTGATTAATTGTTTTCCTCTTATAACGGGACCAAAGAGTGCATTCCCATCACAATAAAACAAATTACTCGCATGTTTAAATCATATAAATTATCAAACCTGTCATATTATACATTCAATTTTTGATTCAGTTACCCTTTTTAAATTAAATTACAAGTAGTTTCGAATTTCTGTGTGCATTTATTATTTGTATTTAAATATACGTATATTAAAATTTAAACTTCGCAGTACACTGCTGTCTGCCAATATTTCTCCAGTCGTTTATAATTAAGAGGATATCAGCCCGTAGTTAGAAGTTTGACCTAGAAAATCTATTCTTATCTGTTCTAAGAAAATTTTCGTCTGATATATATTATAAACAATTTCTCAACTCTAAAGTTTAAAAATATTATTATAAATCGATTTTTAAGCGAACAAACTAATAGTACAGGCAAAAAAAGATCAAATTGAAAATTAATGAATGTTCAAAACCAGCGGCAAATGGTTCCATGTTATGAACAGTACTAACATTAACGGATTCAAGATTAATAACCTCGTTACTAATTGTATCATTTGTAGTTTTACATTATGTAATAAATAATAACGGAATAGTTAATTTTGTATCAGTACTTTTATGTATATGTTTTCCATAAAATATCACACACAAAACAAAATGCGAATTACATTCTAACTATTTAATTTGGATTAAAATGTTTATTTTATAATTACACAAATGTAATTTGACGTACATTAATCATCTTGAGTCTATCAATGACTGTAACGTATGACGTAAAAAAGATTGACTAGGTATATAAATTTGCGGAAATATTTAAAAAAAGTGTGTGTGTGTACTTATGTACGAACGTAAGAACTTATAATTCTTTGGCGTAACAGAACAAATATAGCTAAAGATTTCATCCCGTATGTCATAGCTCTCTGTTTGTAAAAGGAAAGCAGCTAACTTCATCAGGTCGTCGGTGTCGGTGTGCGTGGTTCATCGTAAAAATTTTACTCTCATATTTTTTTCCAAACGCGCCAGAAGAAGTATAACTTCAAAAACAATATATAAAAAGAGTCAATGTTGACAAAGTATCAAGTGGCAGTGGTCGCTTAATCGCTGATAAAGACGAAGCCGAGTCCATACAAGGCTACACGCAAGGCTGAAATTATACTGGGGCTTAAAAATACACATTGCTCAAACAATATGTCTTTTATAATGTTTGCATATTAAATTCACATGTATCGATGTCTTACAAATTGCTTCTGTTTCTTTGCTTATTATTAGCGGCCGACGCCATTAGCTGTGTATTACTCATATCATAAATATAATTAACGTTTACAATACAGTTAGAAATAAATACGTATCTAAGACATTAAAAAAAATCATTATATTTTTAGAATTTAAAATTATTTTTAAGACACCTACTATAAACAATGTATATAATATGTATGTATTTACAATTTACATGGTTGTGGGACGGTCTAATTTTCCCGGGGGAGAAGCCGACTCCTACCGGGCGCGTCCCCCAGGTGCCGGATTTTTCGCACTTTTAATCGATGTGGTCTTGTTAAAATATACGACCTTGTACGGCTACAAGAGCAACAAGTGAAACATACGGTAATACTTAGTCAATAATGTGTAGACGTGATCGTATGTAATGTTTATTGAGATGAGCTATGCTCTGTTGTTTAAGAGACTTCGCACACTGCGGATTTTGCATCAGCTTATAGTTTAGTTGACTTCATAACAAATATGTAGTGAAAAATGTCCGCAAATACATACATACGTACATTATTCGGTATCAACCATTAAACTTTATTTTTGGCTACATTTTTATACTAAGTATTTACCACTTATACCTAGTACCTACTAACCTAGTAAGTACTCGAAAGACGTGTGAAGTCCACCAACCCGCACTTAGCCTGCGTGGTGGACTATGGCTTGATCCCCTCGTATTGATGGGAGGCCCGTGCCTAGCAGTGGAATGTTAAAATGGGCTGAATACACTGATCGGATAAAAGAAAATTCTGCAGTCTACGAAGGCTTTTATTATAAAAATGAATACTACAGAACGTTTATGACATCATACATATTGTAACATAATATAATATATGCAACAGACGTTATGAAACACATTATGGACATCAATAATATCGATCATTGTGGCGCACTTTATTTATTTATTAGTTCGATAGATAATTTGAAATTTTTATAGATTTAAAAAATTTTTTTTATTGAAGCCGGTTTTTTAAGTTTTTATTTTTCCATTTTTAGTGTAGACATAATAGTAGCAAGGTAAAAAGAAAGTATTTTAAAAATTCAGTAGGTGAAAAATCAATCATTTTCTATTTTCTACAGTTAAGGGTAGATTTTTTTTAAAATGGGACCAACTTTGACCCTATCCAATAAAAAATAATCTTCGAAATCGGACTACACTATAAAAAGTTATACGAATACGAGTACGTGTCGAATTGAGAGAATCTTCATTTTTTTCGTCGGTTAATAGAAATGGCATGCATTGATGCTGCTGAATTTGGTCCTAATCTAAGCAAATGTCCACATTGCCGGTCTACCTGTATTTCACCCCCCCCCCCCAACGTGCGTTCACATTGTCGTGGTGGGGGGCTCAGTAGTGCCCGTCAATACAGCCGGGCGCGAAGCCAAGAAACGCACAGGGAGGTGGCCCACTTCGGTGGGCGGTGAGAGGTGGTCTTCTTCGGAGGGCGGTGTACCATGCGGGTTGCTCCTGGTACTTCTCTGATATCAGAGTGGACCTTGGAGCAACTCCGTAGTTGTTGTGGTCTGCTTCGGCAGACCTGCCGTCGGGGCGTCGTAGTTGAATGCGTAATGCGTAAGCGATCCTGCGACGCCCCATTAAGACGGGGGAAGGTTTTGTTGGGTTTTAGTGGGTAGTACTGGCTTTGCCGGTGAGTCCCACACCTCGTGCGTAAATGCATTTCTCAACGTTAAAAAAAAGGTCTACCTGTATTTTCTTTAGTTCGAATTGGTGTATGATAAACTACGTAATTGTCGTGATGTCATTGAAAATAAAACATGATATTTTCCATACTAGTAAAGGTTCATAGGAAAGTATACACGTGACCACGACTAATATACGAATTATGGATGTGGGTCAGATTATTATCAGTACGGCGAACAGACCGTTTTAAAACCTTAATTATATGCTATATATTTTTTTTAAATAGTTCGACTAGAAAAAAGGCTATTTTACATATTTACCTATAACGTTGGTGGCATATCGTTGGCTCACAATTACAAGGTTCTATGTTACAATTTTAGTACTTATGTAGTTATGAATGCTACAAGGTTTTATGTGTCATTAGCTACAGTTTTGCCAAAACAAACCACTAGATAGCGGCACTATAACTACAAAATATTCAATTTTACATAGTTCTATGTTGTTGTTTTTACGATAACAAAATAACGAGGTTCTATGTAAAAATTACTAAAATTTATTAAAATTAAGATAGAACCAATATAATAGTGAGCCAACGAATTATATTATAGAACTATGTATTGCCTAGACACATCTACAATATTTTACGATTTTCATTATGGGGTCATGTAGGAGGAGTGCTCAAATGTATCTTAGAATTTGATTTGACGACACATTTGACTCAGTTTGTAGTAACTCTATTTGTTGTCAGGCAGTGGTAGCCCAGTGGTGACGCGCGCGCATGGGTAACCGAGTGAAGCGGGTTCAAATCCGGGGTCTCGCACTTCAGATATTTTCATGTGCGAATCATTTTCAACATGATTACCACTTGCCTTACGGTGAAGGAAAGCATCGTGAGGAAACCTGCATGTCTGAGAGAACCTAGCAAGTTTTCGAAAGACATGTGAATTCCGCCAACCCGCACTTGGCCAGCGTGGTGGACTATGGCCTGATCCCCCTCATATTGAAGAGAGGCCCGTGCTCAGCAGTGGGACGTTAAGAAGGGCTGAATACTACTTGTTGGGCCAGCGGTCGCGGATTCGAGTACCGCTGGGGACATTCATTTGTGTGATGAGCACGAATGTTTGTACTTCAGTCATGGGTGTTTATATTTATAATATGTATGTAATTAAAGTTATATATGTGTAGTGTATCAACTATCTGGTATCCATAACACAAGCCTCATAGCTTACCATGGAATTAGATGGTGCTATGTGTTAATGTCCCAACATTTATTATTAATTATTATCAACATTTATTATTTATTATCAACATTTATTATTATTACTTATTAGGCGTATTAAAATCCATCTAGGGGTGCTTAAATTCTGAGCGATTATTCACAAAAATTATAAGTACAATAACTATGAGAATAGAAGAAGAAAGAGTAATAACACCAAAGTACCTTCTAAAATTAAAATAATAAACGTCTCTCCCATGAACATGTTTACTGTGAAGTATTCGAAACGTCGGGGACTAGGAAGTAAATTAAAGCCGCGAAGTAATCCAAAAAAATAATTGTATTTTAAAGGTTAAATGTTCACGTAGAGAAAGTATTATTTAATCATCCGTGTGAAAAAATTACATACATGAAGAGTAGCACACGCATGTAACCGATGTGTCAACCTCGGATTGGTCCGAGTTGGTCCAGTCAAATCCAGGACAGACTGACGTAGACATTAGGGTTTGACACTTGGTCATTTTTCCCGACCGACACACGTCATAGTTATTGCTTGACCATGGGTCGTTCCGCCGAAATACTCCGCATGAGAACGCGTTAATAATCCGTTTTTTATATATTTTCCTCTTTTCTCCAAAGGATTACGCATATAACAAAATATAGTTACGTAGACAATAAATACAAATTTTTTAACCAAAAGTTAAACTAGTGAATTGTGACTTAATCATTAAATGTCCATTATACGTGTATATGTCATCCAATTATCTGCATTTTTGGATCCCTTTTTCATCTTCCCCTTTGTTTGAAGGTGTTATATTTATAGATCGTCCCTATTAAATTTAACGACATAAGAGCTAATACTCATTGTATTCAGCCCTTTTTTAACGTCCCACTGCTGGGCAAAGGCCTCCCTTCAGTACGAGGGGAATCAGGCCATAGTCCACCACGCTGGCCAAGTGCGGGTTGGCGGACTTCACATGTCTTTCGAAAACTTGTTAGGTTCTCTCAGACATGCAGGTTTCCTCACGATGTTTTCCTTCACCGTAAGGCAAGTGGTAATCATGTTAGAAATGATTCGCACATGAAAATATCAGAGGTGCGAGACCCGGGATTTGAACCCGCTTCACTCGGTTTCCCAAGCGAGCGCGTTACCACTGGGCTACCACCGCCTAATATACTAATACTCATTCCCTGCCTATAAATGATTATTGCGATTAACTACTACACTATTATGAAACTCATTTAATATTATTGAAAGGCACAATAAAATACAATTAATAAAAAAAGAATAATAAAAATCTCCCTACAATTGATGGATATATTATCGAGTAACATATTATGTTTTATGTACATACAAAAAAACATTCACGTTGCACACGTATTAGTACCTCTTCCTTTTTGTGGTCAAAATTAGAATATATGATAATCTATACTAATATTATAAAGAGGGAGAGTTTGTTTGTTTATTTGTTTGATTTTTTGTTCGTTTGTTTGTTTGCTTGTTTGAACGCACTAATCTCTAGAACTGCTAATGTGATTTAAATAAATCTTTTTGCATTAGATAGCCTGTATATTGAGGAAGGCTATAGGCTATATATCATTCCGAATGGTTTGATGGAAATGTACGGTTCCCGTGGGATAGATTTGTTTTTGTCGAGTAAAAATATATCGAGAATAGTAAAAATAATATCTAAATTATTCATTACGGACTGAAAAACGTTACTTAATATATACAATATACATACATAGATTTCAAATATTATACATCTCGTCTCTCGACCCGTATTATTATCAATTCTTTGTTCAAAAACTTAATTGAAATCTTCATAGAAAACTAGTCTACAGTTCTGGGAAGCTCACTTTCGATTGTTGGCGTCGACTTGTCTGTTAGACTCTAGCACCGTCACCCTATTAGTGAAAGTGTATACATTTAGAGGTCACGTTCATTTTGATTAATGATTTTTTTCTTATTAGATACCATTTTATACAAACAATGTTTTATTGAAATAATTACGGTCATTGACCGAAAGTAACACCTTTTGTTATTTTTTTAGTTAGGTATTTTTATGGGAAGAAACCTGTATCTATACATATATAATAAGGAGATAAAGTTAGTGAATTGTGAGTTTGTGAGGTTGTAGGGGGTAATCTCTGGATCTACTGAACTGATTTAGTTGAAATTTGGTCAGAAGATAGTTTGAGACCCTGGGAAGGACATAGAATACTTTTTATCCCGGAAATCATCCTTTAAAGGGGTGAAAATGGGGATGAAAGTTTGTGTTGTAGGGACAAATGTGAAAGCGAGGGTGAGGCGCTAGTATTAGGTATTATTGTGCTGTTAGGCCATAAAAGTCCATGTAAACCTTTTAAAAGATGTTTTTTGTATTTGTTTTAATATTGTTTTGTTTCTAAAAACTTAACACTTAGCTATTATTTTAGCGCCTTTTATAGGTAGAAATATTTTGTAATTTGTTAATGGAGTTGCATGTGCTTCATTGCTTTTGTCATAATACAAAATGAATTAATTATACTTCCTATATTTTTTAATTATTAGATACCTAGCTATACCGGATAAAAACTTACATTTATAAGTCAGTACAATTTTTTAAATTACTTAATACATTCTATTTATTACCTCACCACACTGTGTACATATATTATATTGTATTTTTACATTACATTGTGTTTTTAATAAAGCAACCCTTTTGATGACTAACACCTTTTTTTACGTTGGAAATGCATTTACGCACGAGGTGTGGGACTCACCGGCAAAGACAGTACTACCCACTTAAACCCAACAAAGCCTTCCCCCGTCTTAATGGGGTGTCGCAGGATCGCTTACGCATTCAACTACGACGCCCCGACGGCAGGTCTGCCAAAGCAGACCACAACAACCACGGGGTTGCTCCAAGGTCCACTCTGCTATCAGAGAGGACCAGGAGCAACCCGCATGGTACACCGTCCCCCGAAGAGGTCCACCTCCCACCGCCCACCGAAGCGGGTCACCTCCCTGTGCGTTTCTTGGCTTCACGCCCGGCTGTATTGCAGGGCACTACTGAGCCCCCCCACCACGACAAGGTGAACGCACGTTGGAGGGGGGGGGGGGAACTAACTAACACCTACTTATTCTAAGCCAAGCCGGACATCTTATAAATTATAATCCAAGCGGTTACCATCTTACTAAGTACTATTTAAAAGTTAATGAATATAATGCTATGTTGTGTTCAATGACATCATTACAGGAAGAACTGAGGTTTAAATTAGAGACAAAAAAATCAATAACGGATTTAGTTTTTTCATTACGCAAATTATGTGATTTCCGCTAGCGGTCTCTTTGAGCTTTTATATTGCGGCGTATATACAAAACAATGACACAGTGCGCATTCGTAACTGAATTGATTACGAATGAGGCCTTCTATTTATAGCTAAATACTTCGTAACCTTTAACAGGCACTTACTTATTATATTTTAATATAATACGTGCTTGGACAGTGCTTTTGGCTTCAAACGTAAGTTTTATTATTAGAGGTAAGAGTAAAATCTGAAAATAAGAAAGTAATAAAAAATGGGATTTCAAAATCTATATAAAAAGTTTGGAAAGTTCGGCGAGAGCTAATTAACATACGTAGTTATTTTACACAAAAACCTATTCTTACAGAGTACTAATAGAACACATGAGTATATACGTATCAGAATATAAGAAAGATTGTGCGTCGATATGTTATTAAATAAGTTTATTTGATGAATATATTTATATATTTTTTTTAAATAATTTTATTGGTTAATTGATACATGTTTTATTATTCTCGTCCAGCAATATAATACTGTGCTGAAATAATTGTCTTTAACCCAAGTCCAAAGTAGTTGCAAAGACAATTATGTAAATGATTGAAATGATTTGATTCATAGAAAAGAATGGTTGAAAAAGAAAGAATGTGTTGGGTACATCTTATGATCGTCTCATTTTGCCATTTTGTTCTTGAACGGCTTTCATCTCGCGCCGCCATAGTTACAGTAACGCCCCATCGCCTGCACCAATGCGCGTGCGCACGTAATGACATGCAAAATTACCCCTCGCCATTCCAGCAAATTATGGCAAGCTACAAAAGTGGGTATATAATGTATGCCTTTTACTGTATATAAAATATCTTAGATATTCATTTAATTGCTGATTTTTCCCTGTGCTATTTTAATTTATTTAAATTTGCTATCATTCCTTAGTTCTGATCAAAATTAAGGTCTAGCTACTCTGTATCAAAAAAACATGAATATAATTGTTTTTTTTGATAAGTAATTAAAATGATAAGAAATTGATAAAAATAAAATAATAATACTTTCTTAGATTTACGCGAATACTTGACATTTTAAATAAAACTATCTTTTCGGATTTTTTCGCTAATTTATTTTGATTTTTGGTTCCCGACGTTTCGAATGCTTTACAGCAATCAGGGTCACGGGAGAGTCAACGTCGGGAACCAAAAATCAAAATAAATTCGCGAAAAAATCCGAAAAGATAGTTTTATTTAAAATAAAATAATAGATTATAATTATGAATTGTACAATATGAATTTAATGTATTATTATTTAGTTCGACATTTTACCAGTAACTATTTGTCATGGACGAATTAGAGACTGGACCTGACATAAAATACAAATGTATGAAAACTAGTTCAACCAAGTGACGCATAACGCACACAAAGATTTTATTACATTATTATAAACACTGATACACAATACAATATTTCTAGTGTTTGAACGTAATCGATAAAATACATATATCGATGAACCAATGAATGACATTTTAGACATTGGTTAGCATAGTCATCATATTTTACATCTTTTAATTTAAAATATCTGTATTTATTATAATAAATTAAAATAAATGAATTAAAGAGGCAATAATAATGTGTCAAATAATAATTATTTTTTAATTTGATTTATATAAATACGATGGCATTGATGGCAACATTCTGTTGGCCTATATAGAAATAAAATTATCTTTATTATTATTACAATGGAATAATATTCCAAAGTATATAAATGTGGAATAAAATAAAATATAAAATTAAGTACAAATACTAATTATAATTTTTGCATATATATTTTTATTTGATTTAGAAAATATTTTTATAAATTTATTGTCATCAGATTGTAGGATACTGTGGTAAAAGTATTTTATGTTATTGTACTGAACAAATAACACAATTCGTTTAGTTATTTCGTCAAATATCGATATATTTTTCGACATTGTCAAGCACTAGTCGATGTCAAATGGACTCACTCGACAGTTTTGTCATTTGTTCTGAATGGTATAATCCAGCCCGTTTATGATGGTTGTCAGATGTCAACAATACATAGAAATATCGACTATATTTAACATATTTGGATAATATGACATTTTATTTTACATTTAATTAAATTTTGTGATAAATAACAATAAATGTAATAAAATAATGTATTTACAAGTGAAAAGAAATAGTGCTGCTTCCGCCGTTATAGTTTTTACACCATTTAACAGAACATTTAGTCATTTTTGGGAGACGTTTTGTTGACAAGTAAGTGCTTGAGACTGACACAAAAAACAAACGACCTAGGCTAAAATTCCCTGGTTACTGACATGACCGTTAAAGGTACGTCCGCTTATATGTCTGGTCCAGTGGTTAATTCGTTCATGCTATTTGTATACGATGCGAAGCTCATTAGTAGCTTCATCTTGGTCCCTGAGGCAAATTGTTTCGTAATTTCGTCCACAAATGACACAAATTACAAGTATCGACAGTCGGAATGTCATTTTATAAATTACACATATTATAAGATTTTCATGATTGGTTCGATCACGCAAAGACAGGTATGTTGCTAGATACTCGTACTCCTTTTGGTTATTGTGATAATATTAGGTATGTTATTTGTCACGATTTTTTTATGTGCATAAGGATTGGAACTAGTTGACATGATTTGTTGATATTTTTACTGTAGTGTCTTTCTCTGTGTAAGTTAAATGAGTTTCGGTACAGCAGTGTATTACCAAAGATTTTCAATAATATTAGAAGTAGGTATATGAACAAGTTCTAGGAAAAATAAATAGGAATTTAACTATTTACGTAAATAGCCACCGGAATAACAATTATATAATCAAAATATGGATATTGTACCTATAGTGAAGTACTTTTGTACTTTTGATATATAAAATAAAAAAAAATCTAGTTTATTTTAGATCTAGAATGAAAGATAAAATCAGTTTCTGTTTGAAATTTATTATTTATATTCTTTTATCATGTGCATTTTCTATTAAAATCCTATTATATTTTGAATTTTATGTTCCTACTTTAAAAATCGGGCAAGTGCAAATCTGACTTACACTCAAAATTCATATGTGATGTCACACCAGGGGGGTCCCACAGCACAAGACACAAGTGCACTCTCTATTCCTATCACTCTCATACTCCGGTGGGACGACCACTCGACACGACCGGTGAGAGTTAACGCGCAGGACCGACGGCTTTACGTGCTCTCCGAGGCACGGGGGTGAAACACCGCCAACTTCCCAACTCCGGGCTGTTACTGAGACTTACTATACAGGAAGACTCAATAACTAAACTTGGCCCGACCCGGGACTCGAACACTCGAACCCAGGACCTCCGGGTGTGCAGCCGTACATGCTAGCCACTACACCACCGAGGCAGTTTATGACGTGTGACGTAATATTTGGATGGTCCCTAAAACACATACCTACCTACTAATTTTCAACAATATACTTACTCTGAGATACGGACAGACGGACATGATGACATTATACCGTTATACGAGTTCCGTTTTTGCTTTTTGACTACGGAACCCTAACGTAATTTGCTTAGGAGGTGTCCTTTCATACACTTGCATCATACTGAGAAAATCTACCACCTGACCTTTGACATCGAAGACTGCAGACCCGATTCCTGAACGAAAAAATGTTTATGAAATAAAGAGTATTTATCAGATATTCCTATAATTTTTGACATTGAGCGTAATAATTTCAATATCAAGGAAATTATAATTACTTTTTGACAAAATATCCCTTTACAACCGGCGAACTTATTTTTTATTTTTTCGTGTATGATTTATGTATTCTAGTTATTTAGGCTTCAAACAACCTAAAAAAAATATTTAAAAAAATTAGGTACCCCCCTATTTTTAAAAAAAGTACCCTCACGATCGTGACGATCAGGATTAAATTGACTTACGTACGATGGTGATTTTTTAGGAAGCAGTTGGGTTAATGAAATAAAAATCTAGTATAATCAATTTCATTTATATCCGTGATTAAATAATTTGGTAATCTATACATAAGTCTTTATAATTGAGCACATATTTTTGGTTTAATTATACTTGTATGTATTAAACTTATCTATATTTGTATTTATTATATAATCTGAGCAACTTCAGCATATAAATTAGATTAAACCTTTGAAAACATAAAAATAACTAACATACTAGGAACCATTTTGAGATCAATTGCAATATCTAATAATTTTATTTGTAACATACAAATAAAATTATTAGATATTGCAGTTCGCATGGTATAATCGGAAATAATCTTTTCCCCGCGACATGCACAAGTAAACATCGTATTTACACAGCGAATTTTGCTCCTATTTGTGCATGTCTGCAGGAACGTTGAGCCGATAACTGTGCAAAGGTTGGCAGATGATCATATCCATCATATCTCTTTGCTTGCTTACTCTCCAATGTCTTGCTGGCATATACTTGAAAGGCGGTGCCTCATCTCCAGTATCTGTGTCTTGACTTAATCGGCGTTTGCGGTCTGGAGTACTCAACCAAGCATCTGCTACTTCCATTTTAAAGTTCAGAAGATCTATTTTTTTTTTCGGAAGTTTATTAGCTTCACAATCTATTTTATACTTCCGCCATGCATTAACTACAAGCTAAATCCAAAAAATGAATGATTACCTTCAGAGTCCACTTCCTCGATTTTATGAAGACACGCTATTAATCCATTATTTGATCCAAAACATCCACTCCACCCATGTGACTAATATAATTGCTAACTACCCTGGGAATAATATTATCCTTGTAAGATTTTGTTTATTTGTCCCATCGTTTAACGTAGTCTTGATGTTTAGCACCAGTACAATTGGACGCCATCAACATAGCTTTATTATCTTCCGTTTTTACTTGGGTAGTAAATATTGGAGCAAATGAAAAATAATGGATATTGGAGCAGCCAGTCCGATGAATTCCTTATCAAAATAGTCATAAATATACT
This sequence comes from Brenthis ino, assembly GCA_921882275.1. NCBI lineage: Eukaryota > Metazoa > Arthropoda > Insecta > Lepidoptera > Nymphalidae > Brenthis > Brenthis ino. Next base: position 17,690,718 of record OV170234.1, read on the forward strand.
CACTAGGTGTCTTGACTGGTCCTGAGGGTGGACTTGGGTAATTATGATCTTTATCAGTAAATAATGATAGCCTCCACATATCAAATGACGAACAGACGTATTTTCAGTAATTACCTCATCAGAAGACAGTTCCCAATGTGCTGGAGGAACCTTCTGGATGATATTCATCACTAAATTTTTGAAAAAGGAAACGATCAAATCCTCACCTTCGTCGTGTAGCACCTCAATATTAAAGAGCATATCTATTTTGCAAGAGGTCCAAAACCTCTTCATCCCTCAAAACTGCGCCTAAAATTAATATAAAATTATAAAACTTTACATGTACTGTCAAAAAGGAGCTTTAGAAAAAATACATTTTTCGTAATTATAAATGAATTAAAACCCGGATTATCACGATCGTGATGATGTAAGTTTGAGAGATCACAAACAAAAGAACAACTATGCTATCAAAACACAAATTACGGCTTTGTGTTAAGTATTATCTACATTAAACTTTAATAACAAAAAAAGATGTCAAGCTAAGAAAAATATAGTAAAAAAATGTACTTATGTGATCGAGACCCATGTCCAAAATGCGCTGCCATCTTTGTCGACGGTCCTTCGACCACTGGACACATTACAACGTGTCCTTTTAATTTTTGAATAAAGCGTATATATCAACATTATCGTGTGAGGCCGATTGCGTTCACAAAAACAAATACATTTTGAATTAGAATTTTTTTACCAAATGTCACGCTCGTATTGAATCGGTCGTAAAGGGATATGTAGGTACCAAAATAAAAAATGTAAATTGTACATACTTAATTCCATACTTGTCCAGCTATAATTGATAAGACAACAACACTAACTCAAAATATAGTATTTTATCGCGTTGCTATTTATATATAACAATATGGGCTGAATAATCTTTAATGTTCAAATGATTTATATCGAACTAGCGGACCCAACAGACGTTGTCCTGTCTACACGTCTTTAATTTGAAAATTTCAAACTTTTTTTTAATAATTTTTTTGATGAAAATTATTATTCAAATTGTGAATCTAAACCATTCCCAGATCCCCTTGAACACACACAAAAAATTTCATCAAAATCGGTCCAGTCGTTTGAGAGAAGTTCAGTGACATACACACTCACAGAAGAATTATATATATAAAGATATTTATTTTGCATCAATCTTTTAATAATGATCTGCCATCTATTGGTGAGTAGGAACATTAATTTACCAACCTATTTTCTATTTCCATTTATTTTGGTGAAAAATGCACCATATTTCTCTTCATTACAATTTACTCTTTTACATTTTTCAATAATTAAGTAAAGTATGTTTTTATTATATCATAATAAATAATAATATATGTGTATAAAACTTATAATTTTTATATATAGCGCCATCTGTACTCAAATTGTAAAACAAACTCGAAAGTATAATTATGAAATAGTTATATACTGTAAATGTAGATGGCGCTATACTATAAATTCAAAATAGAAATTATCAAAAAAAGTCATACATATATATAGAAAAAAAGCGGAAGACCATCTAGCAATAAAGAAATAGAACTGGAAGCAAAAAACATCGCGGTCTCATGAAATATGTAAGAACCTACTTCCAAAAGACAGAAAAACATTGTGACAGTACAAACAGATGCAAACTTCCCGAGTGCGAAAGTTTTTCCAACATAGAATGTATCAAATGCAAAGTCAATAGATACACAATCAGCGACAAAAAATGTCCTTAGCGAATGAGCGCTCACATGAACATTTGAGCGCGCTTTTAATTTAATTTGTTTTAGAAAAAGAACTTTAAGTATTGTGTTTAAAGTTAAATTTACGTTGTTGTATATTTATTTCAACTAGAATAATTACCTAAACTCAATTGGTGACAGTTTTAAGAGAACTTTTGCATAGGATTTTGTATCTAGTACTTTTTTGGGAAAAATAGGAATTGGCTTGCGACATTTCATTAAAAGAAATTGTTGTTTCACTTGTATAAGTGATACGGAGAAAATATAGCACTGGACGTATAATGTTGCGAAGCTAATTGGAAACTATCAATTTCTTTTTAAAAAAATATTTTGATATGTGACCTACATTTTTTAAATTATATTTCCGGGTATCACATACATCGATACATATTCATGTACATCGAATTATCTATCCAAAAAAATATTTTTATTTCAGAACAATACAAAACCTATTTTGTTAAAAATTATTTATCATCGGTACTAGAAAGAAGTGTAGGGAAAAGACAAGCATATTTGTACCTATAAATTCTATTATTACATTTTTGCTTTATTCTACACAAGCGACTCACCCTCCTTTCGTTCAGGTTTGTTCCTAGATATTGAGTCTTCCTGTATAGTAAGTCTCAGTAACAGCTCGGAGTTGGGAAGTAGGCGATGTTTCACTCCCGTGCCTCGGAGAGCACGTAAAGCCGTCGGTCCTGCGCCTTAACTCTCACCGGTCGTGTCGAGTGGTCGTCCCACCGGAGTATGAGTGTGATAGGAATAGAGAGTGCACCTGTGTCTGCGCATACACTTGAGCACTATAATATCTCCTGCGCAGTTGGCTAATCTCATTGAGATTGGCCGCCGTGGCCGGAATCGGCTAGGAGAACATCATCATCATCATGTATAGATACACTTATAGATTTGCATAAAATATATTATAATATTTAACCTTAGCCGTTATGGTTTTTCGAAGCACATCCTTCAATTTTTTCGCAATATACAAATTAACTCACTTATTTGTCACTAATATCTGAGACACATTTTACTTTAGCGATCCTTCTCCTTTGTGTGCTAAGTTTACTATGTTTTCTTTTTTACAACGTTTATTAATGCTTTGTTATTCACATTGGTATCCCGTGTCCGATTAAGCTGACATTTCTCAAGCTTAGCTTGTTTTACATAGATGTAAAAAAAAATTGTTTTCTGTTTCTGTACCTAAAATATAATAAATAAAACAAAAATAAAATACCATATATGGAATAGAAATAATCTGATGCCATGTCTATAGAACCATAGGAATTTCGTTGCACATCCATTTTACAAATAAAAGCTCGTTTTTCATAAAAAATCTCAGTTCAAAGATAAAAGTCTGCGCTTTGAATTTTCTTGACGGTTATGCAAAGTAAGAACAAGCAACAAGTTTATAATATTTGTATTACAAGACGTGATAGCACTGTAAAATTGTGATCCAAACAGCTCATTGCATTTTAGATCTTATTCCGAATGAATAAGGTAAATTATTGTATAAACTATCATATGTTATGTTTAAAGTGCATCGAAGCACTGTCATGCAGTTACCTGGTATAATTGAATCTTGATGACGAGATGAGTCTGGCCAGTGGATAAATTGCTGCCTACATGCACCGGTCTAATTAGACTACCTTAGGTATATCTTCTGACGTAAAGCAAAATGTAATTAGGTCAGGTAAACTGAACACAACAAAAGGAATATCCTGAGAATCAAGTGAAATGTCTGTAAAAAATATTTAAGCGAATATTTTTTTCTATACTAGCGACTCACCCTCGTTTCGCTCGGGTTCGTCCCTAGTAAAAAACAAAAACAAATCTATCCCACGGGAATCTTACATTTTTCTAGGATAAAAAGTAACCTATGTGCTATTCCAGACTGTAATCCATCTCTGTTCGCATTTATAATATTAATGTGGTAATAAGGGGATTAAATATTTATAGTTATTTTAAATATACCTAATAAGTATTATGTATATATTATAAACGCGAATGTTTGTGAGGATGAATGTTTGTTACTCTTTCACGCAAGAAGTATAGAACGGATTTTGATAAAACTTTATAGTAATTTAGTTTATACATCAATGTAACACACAGGCAATAATTTTTAAAGCTATAGTGATACATAATTTAATTAAACATGTGGAGCCGTGAGAAAGCGCCAGTTACGTAAATAATTATGAGTGAAATGTAGGCCATCGAGATGACCATTTTATTTTATCAAAAGAAATAAAAGGGGCACTATATAGAATTTTTACGTCGATACCGTCATTTTCGTAATCACCACACTATGGAACGCTCTTTACGGTTATGTAATATTTTCTATTCTGCTATTTTTACAGATTGGCATGAAATAACATTGTATTTTAAACTTAGGTTTTCAAATATTAATGTTGTTTACTTTTTGTTTGATGAGATGGTATACAAAAAATGCAACGATTGATATCTTTTCTAATCTGTATTTGATATCTTCTTTATCATGTTCTGTTTCATATGAAGTACTATATAAATTATGATAATATGATAAGACGTGTTCCATCTAATTTTCTTAAAGTATCTATAATAAACGTAAAATGATATCCTACTTAACAGAATACTGTATTTATTGCATTGTCCATAAAAAAAATTGGTACATGTGGGAAAAAATCAATAATTTACTAATGATCTTCTCTTCGTTCTATAATTAATGTACTAAATCATATTCTTAAGGCTAACATTTTTCTTGCAAAATATGTGTTCCATCAAGTGTATTAATCAATAGTCCAATCATTAGACTATCTTCACTCAGATAAATAATAAATAAATATGTTGGGACATTACCACACAGCACCATCTAGTTCCATGGTAAGCTACGAGGCTTGTGTTATGGATACCAAATAGTTCATACACTACACATATATAACTTTAATTACATACATATTATAAATATAAACACCCATGACTGGAGTACAAACATTCGTGCTCATCACACAAATGAATGCCCCCAGCGGGATTCGAACCCGCGACCGCTGGCACAGCAAGTAGGGTCACTACAAACGAAGCCAAACGTGTCGTCAAGATAATGTATGGTTCAATCGCATTATAGTGATATTTTTAGAAATCGTATTCCTTTTAGATGTCTAATGGCATTTACAAGTACCCTTATGAAAAAGGAATGTCAATTAAAAACGTAAAGTGCTTAATTAAATTTCGTACGCTCATTTGTTTAATTCTTCGTCATCGTCGTTCGTGTCTATATAATTGTGTGAATTGATAAAAGAATTCTATGAAGTAAATAAACCGACTGGAGTACGTTTTAAGTACTGTATGGAAGGACAGTAGTCTAACGAAAATATGTTTAAGCAACCTAGCAGTTTTTTTGAATTTCTCAGGCTAATTATCTATAGTATACAGGGACATTTTTAATTTACTGAAAACCTTTTGGGAATATACTATTTACATCATAACAACAACATCTGTAACAAGGAAAAATTATATTTCTTAAATTTTTATTTTCATACAAAAATAAAAATATTTTTGTTGTACCTTCTAAACAGTCAAGTTCTAGCATCTGGCCAAGTTTAAATTAGTAAGGGCCACTTCCTACACCCCTCCACCTAATTGCTGGACTATTACCGTTTAGAAGGAGCAATAAAAATACGTTTATTTTTGTAAAATTTAATTTTTTTCTTACAGATGTTGTTATGATGTAAACAGTATATACTCAAAAGGTTTTCAGTAAATTAAAAATGACCCCTGTATACTTAGCAGTTCAATCGTTTCATAAAATGAGATTTGTTTTTGTAGAAGCACAATGTTTCGTAAGCTCAAATTATATCAAAGAAATTTACTTTAACTAATTAACAAATTACTACGCTTTTAAATTAGAGAATAAGCCATACAAAAGTATTAATAGCATCATTTAAAATATAAATCTACAAAACAATACATACCATAGATTATTTAATCCCATTCATTCATACGGTTAAACCCGGCTTAAACGATAGACCCTCTGAATAAATCGTTAAGTATTTGTCCCAGCGTAATTACGGTAGAAGTTTCTTACGCTGGCGTTTAACAAAGATTTAAATAATCATTTATGTATTATCATAAACTTATGATACTATTATAGATACATTGGAGCGATTTTATATATCTACGAATGGCTAGTGTAACTTTCACACGTAAAATATGGTTAAAATATCCTTAGCCTTTCTTCCTTTATCCTGCGGCAATCCTTTACTGCATATCTATATATCGGGTCTGAATCTATGATCCATCAATGGGAGTTCCGCCGTTTTGGTGAAAGGCTGGATAGATAGAAAATTATAATCATACAATGTATAAATATATTAGTATATATATAATAGATATATAGATATAAAATAGCTTCCTTGTAAATCAGGCACAAAAACTTTCATTTTATTTATGACTATGGAATGCGTATAATTTATTTTGGTACAAATAAATGATGCAGGTATTTTTTAATGTTTAGGTTTTAATATTAAAAAAAAATGTTTATGACCAGCCAACCTAGCTCTACCATGACCATAAACGTCTAGATTTCCAGCTGAAAAGATAAATAGCACTCACCTGCACGTTTGACGTTTATTTGCACAACACGTATGCAGTTACGGTATGCACTATTAAGGCGAAGTTCAGTTCAAATTTAGAATTGAGTAGGTATATATAATATATATTATAAAAAGCCTTATTCTTATAAATTTCGAATGCCTTATAATTGTTTTGATCTTGTTACTTGTTCCACGTATTATTGTTTACAAAATGGTAGAAATTTCCTGCTCTGTATATCGTTTTAGATCATATATTTTTAAAATGAGAATATTCCTACACTCATAGGATACATGTATGATATAAAATTTCTTACATAATCATACATTACGGCTCCGGTACGAACTCTATCATGACTTCTTTAAATACATACACAGATAACACTTACCAAACAGTCGCTTAAATGTTACCTACTCCAAGTAATAGATAGTCTATCCGTTAACTAAACATGGAAGTCCGCTCTTTCAAACTTTTCAACGTAAAGTACTAAAAGACACACACGTATATACACGTACTAGTGGCGAAGAGTGATAATTTAACAGAGGTATGCCGTTCCAAAAATATACAATTTTTATATACGTATTCTATACATAATCATTTTTATATACATAATATAAATATTCTTTTGGAAATATATATCTATATGTTTCCAAAAGAATATTTATACATTTAAAAAATTAAATGTATGTAAAATTATAGCAAAATAATTTTAAAGTCGGACGTCTTGTATGGACCCTTCGCCACTGGTACGTACAAACTTTCAAAATTAGATTACTAGTCCACTCAGTATTCATCTAACAGATCTTACTAATATTATGTTTGTGAAAGTGTATTTGCACCAACGAAACAAAGGATTTACGTGATTTATTACTTTAGAGATAGTTTATAGGCCGGATCATTATGAATAGTACTGAGTGACTTAGGTTTCATATTCCAAGCTTCGGAAACTGCAATATAGTATACTAACGACATACACTCCTTAACTAACAATAAGCCTAAGTATATGTTATCCATAATATATCTGTGTACCTATTAAATTTTATGCAAAATTCACTTGTTTCAGGAGCAAGCAAGGCGTGCAGGAATAATAAACACACATACAAGCTTTCGCGTTTATAATATTATTACGATGTCCGATAATATAAATTAAGAAATTTTGTCATTGCTATGGTTATATTGCCCTTAAGAAGACCAATATGAGGACGCCTTTAAGTACGTTTTGTTTACGATCAGTTTATTGCTACGAGTGTTGTACCCACTCCAAATACAGCAATAAGAAAAGCAGCGAGTGAAGTAAGCTATATTTTGAAGTAGGTACCACAATTTTATAGTTTATGGATAACAGAGATAATTTAACTAATTTAAAATATTTTACAATTCATTTTAATTCTCTTGTTAATGGTTTCAAAGCGTACCAGTTGAGCACAGAAAAAATATTTTACAAAGGAAAATTTATCCACTATCATGAAACTTGAAATTCTTAGCAATATTTAAAATATAAATGTCCATATAATATATTTGTTCAACTAAAACAGTTAATTTTATCAGTTCGATGATTCTAAATGTAATACGTGTACTAAAAACTTATTTTCTTTGCTTAAACTTAGTGAATTTAATCTATATGTGATTCTATTTGTCTGTTAAGTTTGTTCTGATATGTAGGTTCATATTATAGTTTTCGAGTTACTAATATTATAGACAGAGTTTGTTTGTTTGAACGCGCTGATCTCAGGAACTATTAATCCGATTTGAAAAAATCTTTTTGCATTACACAGCCCGTTTATTGAGGAAGCGTAAAGGCATCATACAATATATAGTCTATTTATTCCATATTAACCGTTAAATTTTTCCTAATCGTTAGTAATGTATAACTGAATGGATTGCACTTTGTTGTATTAAATTATCAAAATTATTTATGGACGCACGTAACACGAAAAAGATTTATTATGGTTTCTTTTAGATTATCTTTCAGCCTGCATTTATACGTTGCGTAACGTGTCTCTGTACGTTTATTTTTTATGTGGTCCTGAATTATTCATCCGATTGTAATGAAACTTTGGTGGGGTGTTCTTCGTTCTTGGTTTTCTAAAGCTCTTGCTCTAAAAAAAGAATTTTTATTTGTATATTTGTTCTCTATGTGTTACAAAACCATTCGTCCCCAGGAACGCAGTTAAGCAATTTAAGGTAAGTCGTACTGAGTCACAAAAATAATTCCTAATTTTGCTGTTACTTTTAAAAATAGCGCCAAATCGGTTATGTAGCATAAATAGGTGCTTGAGAATATGAGAAAATGCATTAAAGCGTAACTGCAGCTCGTGTTATTCAGCGATATTAAATTCAAGCCTGACCGCCTTCTTACCTAGTCTCATTGTACTGGAAATAGGTGCTTATAAACGAAAGTTATGAAAAATAAACGAATTAGGTATAGTATATTTAATTTATAACTTAAAATTGAATTAAATGTAATTATGAATAATTTATTGAAAGATGATAGGCTGTTTTATACTTATACCCAATATTTATTGTCAAATTCTAATAGGTAAGATATACTAATATCTGTATTCCGATATGAAGGCAATACTTATTAGTCTTGGTTATCAAATATAGGTAGATATTCTTTATTCAACATGTTATATTATGTAATTAGTACTGACCAACACATAGACTTTAATATAGTTATGTAGTTTATATTTCTATGAACATTTTATTATAAAATTGCTCAACAACTATAAAAACATTATCTGTTCCAATATGTCTGGTAAAATGGCAGAAATAATAAATTTGAAACACGTCACAGTAATTAGGTGTCATTATGTTCCCGTAAAATTAGAATATTATTTAGATGATCGAACTGTACAAAATTAAGTAACTGTGTAAAATTAAGAATCATAAACTGATATATCAATTATATTTTTCCGCAGTAAGAAGTATCCTATATTTTGACCAGGATAACCACCTACAACCCCCCCCCCCCCCCATTCTACCGATCCAAAAATCTCTCAGATAAAAAATATCACGTTGTACGCATACATTAAACCAACAGGGCAGTTTTTCTTGAAATAAAGAAACAATTATACAAATAATACATACTTACATACTCGGATTTCAAGCTAGACTCAAAATTTATTTACTAAAAGCTGAAATAGGTAGGGTAACTTAACAGTAACATAGATTTTCAATAATTTATTGTTTGTTGTTAAAGTAGTTGACATTTTAAACATAATATATGAATATTTTTAATTTTAATGACAGGAGTAAATAAAACCCAAATGATGATAATACCTACCTATATTTGCATAATTTTATTAAAGCTTATAAACGTTCGTTATTACCGTGACAGTAACTCAGTCAAATATTAATTAACCTTCGCAAATATAAGGTATCTGTTTTGTATTTTCTCTTCGTAATATTTAATTAAAATATTTAAACAGTGTTAGGGTCGATCCACACTAAAGTGTAGATCAGATTTTATTCTCGGTCTGGTCTTGGTCTGGTAAAGTCTTACCATGTTCACATTATACGATCAAGGCTTTGATCACGATTTAGTTTTAATCGTCAAAATTGGATGTACTGGACATGTAATTAATAAAACTAAAGGAATAAAAGCAATCAATTATTATATATTCATTTAATTATAGTAAAATCAAATGAATTTATAATAATTGAATAAAAAATGAATAAAATAATACAGACCGCGGTCGGCAGTATAGTACGAATCGATCCTTATTGTTTTTATTAGTGATGGTTTTTATACCTACACACGAGTCATTATTACTAAAATATATGATATAGTTTATCCTTAAACTAAAAATGTTAATTAATAATCTAAATTTATTATAGCAAAAGTAAATAGAAAGTTAAATTCGAGTAGTTCTAAATTAATATTTCGAGGTCTGTGCGAAGGTTAGACCATCACACAGATCTCAGAGCATTCCATTAATACCTACCAATAAGAACTATTGCATCTCTGTTGCATTAAATTTGAAAATAAAAGAGCCTCATTCCTCGAACAACAAAGATTTTCATGAACTATCAAGTTCGTTCTCGTATTCTAAAGAGCTTTCAAATATCTCTGAAATATAATATAATAAATATTATACATATTAATAAAATAAATATTTATTAAAAAATGTAATAAATATTGTACAATTACGTATTTTTAATTAAGTCTTAGTTAAAGTTATAAAATAATAGACGAGAAAAATCTGCAACAAAAATAACATTAAAATTATAAGTAAAAGCTACTTTTGTTCATGCTCCATTAAAATAGCACACATTACCATTTTTACATACATCCCTTCAGGCTTGGAGGATAGGGAAATAAATAAAAAAGCAAGCATACGTGGAAATTCTACTATAATAATAAATTTTTTTTGTAAAGAATATTATTTCAATCCTTCCATTTTATACGATATAAAAATCGTATTAAATGACAGTACATTTTTTTAAAGTACATACATTATGCATTCGTTCGTCTTTAATCAAATAATAACTAAATTGTTTACGATGCACTTCTTCAGATATACACCGTATTCATATTATAAAATTTTATTTGATACTAGCATTAGCCGCCGCTCCGCCCGCGTTCGGACGACCAAAAACGAAATTCTTAGGTTTTACATATTAGTATACTCTTACAATGCAGTCTTTGTATTTTTTCTCAGAAATGAGATATTTTCCCGCGGTAAAAAGTGTCCCATATGTTGACCCGGATAACCAGCTATCACCTTACCAAATTTCATCAAAATCCCTCCAGTGGTTTTTCTGTGATGCGGTAACAGACAGACAGACAAACAGACAAAAATTCTAAAAAGTATAGATTTGGCTTCTGGATCGATAATAATGTCTATCTCAATAAGATTTTCCAAAAAATATTTAATGTACAGATTCGGTTTAGTTAAGACTTTATTATATGTATAGATTTATTTCTGCAACAAAAGACATCTAAATACTTCTCAAATAGAGATAATCCTACTCATATTATAAATGCGAAAATTTGTGAACATGTATGGATGTCTGGATGTATAGATGTATGGATATTTGTTACTCTTTCACAAAAACTACTGAATAAATTTTAATGAACCTTTACATTAATATAGCTCTCGTACATTAGAATAATATATAGGTTACTTTATATCCCGGAGTTCCCGTGGGATAGGATATGGGGAATTTGTTTTTCCTAGTCTACCTATAAAAGTGTAAAGTCCAATCGAAGAATATGACTCTTTGCACTTGTTTAAAAAATAATGTGTAACTAATAAAATTATAATCTTTAGTCCTATGTTTATGATATTACATTGAAATTCTAAACACACGTTTGGCTCAGTTTGTAGTGACCCTACTTGTTGTGCCAGCGGTCGCGGGTTCGAGTCCCGCTAGGGGCATTCATTTGTGTTATGACAAATGTTTGTACTCCAGTCATGGGTGTTTATATTTATTTATAATATGTATGTATTTAAAGTTATATATGTGTAGTGTATCAACTATCTGGTATCCATAACACAAGCCTCGTAGCTTACCATGGAACTAGATGGCGCTGTGTGTTAAAAAAAAAAAAAAAAAAAAAAAAACAGTGTTGAGAATAATGTACCGTGGTGGAAGAAAATATACAGAGTTCGTGATCAAGAAGAAACTATTTATTTTAATAACTACTTATACATATGCTATAGGTAGTGCTTTGAAATTATTCATGTGAACCGCAAACAATTATCATGGTTACTGTGAGGCTGAAACGATTAAATAAATGAATGAGTCTCATTTTAAATATTCACACTCAATATATAATCTAAATGTTCTGCATACATTCGGAAATATTAATAACAATGTAATTATTAATTAATTAAACAAACGGAAATGGACATTAACGATGGATTTAGTGAAAATAAACCAGTGAACTCGGTAGCCAGACGTTGTCCTGTAACAAATATAGTTTGGTTGGAAAAATTAAAAAGTCTGGATCTCTAATAATAATAATAATAACTTCATAAGTATCTTTATAGAAATCATCATGGCTATTCGGAAATTTACGCCGTCCGTAATTTTAAATATAAAGATTTAAGAAAGTTTACTTGTTCCCTCATTGATTGTATTATTTTTGTGGAGCTGAATATGTCACTTTCAGACTATCTCTACAGATAAATGTAATTGAAGGGTCTGTTTGTAATGTCAGCTTTTTACTTAATGTATATAAAGTTATATATATACGGTACCCATAAGAAAACACAATTTTAAAATTTATGTCTATTTGTTTGTCTGTTCCGGCTAATCTCCGAAACGGCGTTCACTGACAGATAGCTGATATACTTCGGTTATCGGTAAATCACTAGTATAATATAAAATAGTACAACCACAGATCATATAATACTATACTAGGTACAACAAAAGAAAGAACAATCTTATTGAGTTTGTTTCGCAACTGTTCTTACTCTTAGATTTAAAGTATTTTCTTTCCAAGTGTACGAAGTGGTCGAGAATAACTTAAAGTGCAATAATACCTGTATTTTATATTGTATTTATTTTACTTCGACAAGCTAAGAGCAGCTTATTGACCAAAATAATATTAAGAATTGTTATTATTCAAGAAATTACAAATAAATAATCGCCCAAACCTTCAATCTGCACTAAAAAATTAATTACTATATTGTAAGCTCACACACCCACACTGACTTCGCTCGGATGCTTTCTTACATAATTGCTTAATCTGGTATAGCTTTTGTAACTCCCCAGCCCTAGAGGGATTACCATACAAAAAAATCAAATCAAACCATCGCTCCGTTTTGACCGTTATAATATTGAGTATGGATATGGATATTATTATCCAATTTATAATTCTATCAAAATATTTATTTTGACTTTTTTTAACTAACAGAATTTTGGTTTAGACACTATTTCGCTTTTAATGGTGCTTTAATTTAATGGTGGATTATTTTCAAAATCTATAAGCATAAATCAAAAAATTTTCTTATCGACCATTTTGATTGACTAATTTTTGACTATCGATATGTCGAAAAAATTTTTTTACTTTTCGTTTTCTTGTCGACATCTAAAAGAGTTGGTCATTAATTTAAGATGCCACACAAATCGAAATATCGCCCTGATTTAAATCTTTAAATAGAGCCATGGATATCTTTGCAAAAGCCTTTAAATTTTAAGCTCGATTTCTCCAATATACATACATAAATGCTTCTGAAATTTTAGTCTAATATGAATATAGGGCAACTAGCTGTAAGCTGCTCTGAAAACCGCATGTATCAGTAAACATACATATGTACGTATTATAACAGTTTGACATTTAATAAACCGTGTTTGCCCGCTAGTTTGAATGTTATAGCTGATCTATTTGTGAACATAATTAATTAATTAAAAAGTTGAAAATTGTTACTGTTATCAAAATTAATATTATATTCTTATAACGGAATGATTGAAAGCAAGTGATATTTAAATCCCAAGATACTTCGTTGAAACTTAGGTAATTTCATCAAACATCTTCGGCAAGTTATTGGCATTCTCTTGACACAAGAAATTCTGCAGTGACTTTAACTATAGGAGTTCGAAATTCTGCATCGTATTTATTATCTTGCCATTGATATTATCAAAACTCTTGATTGCTTATTTTATGCAATTATATTTGTACCTTATTTTAAAAGTAGGTACCTACTCAGTAATTGTATTTCAGTCATGTTATGTTTAATATTTGAATGGGTATATTCCAAAAACTTAAAAATAAATAAAAACCGACATCCAGGCACTTTTTCATCCAGCAAAGATACCTAATCAGATATTTTCGAAGTCGATGCCAGCCGATACAAATTAAAACACACCGATTTCGAAAATATCTAATTAGGTATCTATTGTAAATGGAAACCCCCGTTTTATTATTTTTTACTTTTAAGTGTCTGAAAATCGTTGTTTTTTAGTTTTTATTATTTCCTTTTTAGTGTAGACGTAATAAACAGGTAATTTATAAGAAGAAAGGTTTTTAATAACATATTCGATTAGGCCATTTATTTAAAAATAATTTATTGTTGATTTTTTTAAAACCGCTCGACGGATTTGGAAAAAAATTAAATAGGACCATCTGGGAAATATACCCTTTTAATCGGTGAACATTCATAAAAAAATGTGTACTTATGTACCCACCAATTTATACTTCTTTGGCGTAACAGAACAAATATAGCTAAAGATTTCATCCCGTATGTCTGTTTGTAAAAGGAATTAAGCTAAACTTCATCATGTCGCTTTTTTGGTTGTCGGTGTGCGTATATGTATGTACATTTGTATTCGGTATATGTATTTATATTATATATTATATATTTGTATGTATGTATATTTATTCCAAACGTGCCAAAAGAAGTATAAAAATTCTTAAAAGATTTCGACGACCTTTTTTGAGTTGGTTGAAAAAAAGAAGACACGACAGAGACAAGACATACACAAAATTAACAAGTCAATTTTGTGTATGTTCGCCAGATTGTGATCATGTGAGAATTTCTTAAAATTTACATGGGAATGATATTGTGGATTAAATCAGTATGATTTTCATTTAAAATATAATCTTATCGTACTTATGTATTCATTAAATCGACGTGTTATGTGGGATATGGAGCATGAATAATCATATTTATGTCTGTCTGATGAGTGAGCTAATGCTTTAAATGGACAGAAACAGTTAATTGAGGAATGATTCATTATTCAGTTTTATCATTTTATAGTAATAATAGAGTCTCCAAAGTAAAAAAAATACTTTTGCTATTTTATGAAGATATTGCTATTTTTATATCTCTCTTAAGGCAGTTTCATACAACGATTAAAAGCCTGACATTAAAACTTTCGTCTTAGCCAATTTCACCAAAACTCTTAAAACTTCACTAAGCGTAAGAAATGATTAAATGTATATCAATCAAAACAGAAAGTACTATACGTCAGTTCTGTGATTACCAATTATGCCAAAGTCTAAACTATTCGGGCAAAGTCCTTGTTAGTTTCGTGTTTCTATCTAGATTATCCATTCAGATACGGATCAGGTACGCTCTGGGAAACAGGTATCCTGCAAATAGGTTTTAAGTAACAAGATACAAGTTCTTAAGCGGCTAGATTTTCATTATAATATTTGAAAATAAGTTAAATTGACAAAAGTATATGAGTTCATAATATAGCACGTTTGTATGGCTTTAATAAAAGTAACTTTGCTCCAAGTTATTTCTCGTAACTACAGGTTTTGGAATGAATGCAACAAAATAGCGGTAACGTTTTAAAAGTAACGACAGCTTATAAAGCTGGTGAGACTTTACGACACTGCGTACATTTGGCAAATAAATGTTTACATAGTACAGTATCGACGTTTGCGGAAAAAATATATTATGTATCATACGTGTTAGTAATTTATTTCGATATTATTATGGCAACGATATTATTAAGGCAATATAAGCGTTGGCTGTTTGAAGTGTAGCTGTTGCGTTTCTAGAAAGGAATTAATTGATTACCTAATATTTTTCGGTTTAGTGAAGACGACTTATTTCTAATCAAAGTTGGTGGCCAATCTATACAGATAAATAAAATTGAAGTGTCTGTTTGTTATGCCAATATAACAGCTTTTTACTAAATGCATATGAAATTACATACGGTACTTATAAGAAAAACACAATTTGTAAAATTTTTGTCTGTCTGTTTGTTCCGGCTATTCTCCGAAACAGCTAGACTGATTTTGATGGGACTTTCACTGGTAGAAAACTGATGTTATAAGATTACTTAGCCTACTTTTATTTTAGAAAAAGAATTAGGGACCAAAAAATTCGCTAGTCTACAATAAAGAGAGACGAAGCTTTATTTTTTTCACTTCTTAAGATCTTAAGAAGATATAACTAGACAAATAAATAAAACCAAATAGGTAAAATTAGAGAAAATAGGCAATTAGGCATTTGGAAGTCATTAAAATTTACAATAATACAGCGTTTTTATTGAATTCCTCTCAGCGCTGATTGTTCCAATATTATAATAAAATTTATCAAAGGATTTTTACCTTTCTTTTACAGTAAGTTCGTGACTGAATGACGTTTTTAATTACAAGAACAAATTAATTACTGTCCGTTTTATCAATAATAGCGAATGGAACGGGAATACAAATTTTATTCTCTTTCAAAAGAATTCATTGAAATGGAATTTATATTAATTATATATACTTTTGCTTTAGATTACAGGTACATACATACACATTATAAGTTCACAGATTAAATAACAAAATTAAGAAATACATATAATATTATATAGGATGTACATTTTTAACGAAAATATTTCTAGTGCACAGATTTTTCGATATTTGCAGTTCAAATATCTTTTTCCTTTGCTCATTGTTTTCATGATTGTTAAAAGTGCCAACATTTCTCCCAGCACATTCGCGGTTCGTTTACGTTGTCTTCATATTCTTTATGAAGGGTTTATGAATAATTCAAATCTTTTTTACATTTATCACATATAACATTATTGAATTCCTATTGCAATTCTTATTTTAGAAATTGATATTTGTTTTTATATTAAATATAAAAACTTTAAATTATCTGTTTATCTTTGTATCGCACCATTTTTAAGACGTCAATATTTTGTCACTACTTTTTTAAATATTACGATATTTTTGTGATAAGTGATATCTATATAAAGTATAAAATGAAGTCGCTTCCGCTGTCAGTTCGCCTAGATTTTTTAAACTACTGAATAGATTATAATGTAGTTTTCAGCAATAGATAGAGTCATTCATGAGGAAGGTTTATATGTTTAAATACATCAAATATTCACGTAAATCTAAGAAAGTATTAATACATGCATATTATAGTACACAAAAGCCGAGAAATTCAGTATTTGTATATTTTCATGCTAACCGTTAACCGTTACCGCTAGTAAAATATATTTTCAGAATTTTGCAACCTAAAAATAAATTCTATATTACTGTCTTAGACTAATATAGACAGAGTGTTATAGAACTAAACATAAAGCCCTTCGATCTAGTATTGTTGATCAAAGGTAAAGCCAAACAATAATGTTTTAAAATAGAACCTACACAAACAACAATTTGTATATGAAGTGATAAATATATAAATAAATTAATGTTAGTAAATAAAAATAGCTAACGGATTTTATTATAATAAAGAACAAAGAAATAAATTAAATAAGCTAATATTATGCCAACTCTCTTTCAAGGGGAAGAGAAATAATGCTTAAAAATACAAAGGGATATACTATTATCTTTATTATTCATATTTTATTTTTAAAAATTATATGTATATTCATTTAACTAATCCATATATGAATAAAAATTTCTTTATTATTTAATGAAAGTAAATGTATGGAAAAATCTGTATGGAAAAATCGAGAATAGCGTAAACAGTAAATCAAGGTACTATTTTTGATTTTAACATTTATTTTGAAGGATTCCGTAGTCTGAGATCACTGTCTACATTATTCTAATGATATAAGCACGGTGGAGACACAGAGTTTCGCAAGCCTAATTTATAATTACATACGATCTTATAAGATAAAGATTCCTACAAATAAAGCTTGTATATATCTAATTTTATTGGTATTATAGTTCAATTGACGAGAACACGGAATCCAGTGGTTAAAATGATTCAACTTCATAAAGATTTGTATAAAATCTGCGAATGGATACGATCGTTTTTTGTATCGAGACTCGAATTACAAGCAAACCGTTTGACAGTGGTAGTGATAACGAACGTATACAAAACGAACTAGAAAGAGGGGTAGATATAGAATGATATGTCTGTCAAAAACATCCACCCGGTTACTAACAGTGTCGAAATATTAGTAGTCCCAGAAATTTAGTGGGAAAAACGTGGTAAATATCCCATTTTACATCATAGAAATATTGTCAGTGACCATGAAAGTTAAAAGATTTATATTTTTTTTAAGAATATATTATTAATAACAATATCGTATAAAGCATTTGCCTTCTGAGCAGGTGATATATTCCTCACGGACTTACTGACATTTTATTTAAATTTTAATAAAGTAAAAAGTGACGATTCCAAAGTGCTTGTAAAAGTCTATTCGAATAAAATATATTTTGATTTGATTTTTGTCGTGTGTGGTAAGCTTTATAAACGTTAGTTTCTCGACAAGTAACCTAGTTCAGAACGTCTGTCTTACAGAATCCGCTGCAAAATTGTTTGAGTCAAGGGAAATGTAATATGTTTGTAGACGACGTTTGAGCAACCTTTAAGATAATTCGCACTGTTATAAATTTAAACTTGGATAACTCTATGAAAATAATCCTTTAAATAACTTAGGTCCACGGAGTTTTTATAGGTACCGCCATAAAATATAAACATGAAATCATTTGGTTTTAAATGTATTTTTTTTAAATTTGATCGATTTGGAGCATGCTGCAAGAGCTGCATTTATGTAAGTAGAAAATTAAAAATAATAGAAAAAAAAGAGTTGTGGAGATGGGATATTTATTCATTTAATTGAGTACGTTCAATGTACTAAAATTTAAAACTCAACTCAAATCTCGAACCTTACATTCTCATGTCCGAATTGCCATAATTACCATTTTAGTGAAGGAAAACATCGTGAGGAAACCAGCATATATCCGAGAGAATCTAGAAAGTTTTCGAAAGATGTGAAGTCCGCCAACGCGTCCTAGGATGGTGGATTATGGCCTGATCCTCCCTAATAGGAGGGAGACCCACTCCCAGCAGTGGGACGTTAAAAAGGGCTGAAAATTCATAAATTGAACAATCGATGGTTAGTGAAGCGTCATGTTTATTGAAGCCTAACCTAACCTAACCCAACCTTATGAACATGGGAAGCAAAATCTGAAAGTTTTCAGAAATCTATTAGGTAGAAAAATAATTAAAAAATGCTATCTAATACTTTTTTTTATTTAAAAAAATAAAAAATGCTATCATTTATAAGTAAAATATACTTACTTGAATGTTATGAATGACAATAATTAGAACAATGTTTACTTCCGTTTTTGTTAGAATTACATCATTGTCAGTATTTCTTTAAAAAAAGCTAACATGATAACGTCGAAGCCTTAAAAGAGAAAGCAATAAATCACAATAAGCAAATATATGTAAATTCCTTATTATTTGTTAAGGTAAAAATACATTTTGTTTAAAAAGGAGAACGGCAATGTTTTATAAGCGGATCAGAAGTCGACATATGGCAGACAGCACCTGCGGAAAACGTTTTGAAGAATATTTTCGAGCAGAAATTCGACCTGAATTTTTAGCACAAATATTTATGTACTTAAAGTAGATAATAATTAGTCATACTTATCACTTAATTTTTGTACTTAATGTTGAGAAATTTATAAATAAGTTTTATCTGTTCTTTTATATTTATAATAAAACTTTACAAAATTTATATTATAAATAGTATTATTAATAGTTTTATTTTCTCCACGAGATCTTTTGAAATATTTCTATTTTCTTTTGAGACATTTTCATAAATTCCAACATCTACTTGATATATTTTTCAATTTTTCCAAGCGAGTTTGAATCAAATCGGATAAGCCGGGTTTCTCAATAAAAGCTGCTACTTCAATAAATAAAACCGCCAGCTAACCGTGAAACATATTTGTGACCGGAAAATATAATATTTCATTCAATAGAATCAATAACTATAATGAAAAGTTATAAAATTATTTATTAAGGAAGCGAGAAAATATATATTAATATTTACAAAAAAAAATATTCTTAAGGCAACATTAAATTCAAAACGTTGTGTAATACAAATAAAAACAATACCTAGCTACCTGCCGTTAACGTATGGACTAATAAACACGTGCCCCTTCTATTTTCCATTTTTTTTATGTTCAACAATATGAAAAGTTTTTTATATTAGATTAAGGAGCCTTTAAATTCTAAATATACTCGTATACAGGTAAATTAGATATAAATCTAAATTTAAACACATAATCTGGCCTTTGACTAAATCGCCATTGGTTAAAATAATTAGTCAATAAAATTTAACATTTATATGTACCTTTTGACGTGGGTTATAATGCTCTTTAATATTTAAGTTATTGATCACCTAACATCTCACTTAGCACAGCTAAATGTTTTCGAAGTCGTCACTACCTACTATGAATTATGAATTAATGGCTGTGGATCGAGGTTTAGGCGTCACTTGGACAGGAATACTGAAACTGGAGAAGTCTTTGTAATAATTTTTTTAAGAATAATTTTGTTTAAAATATTTAGATACCTACTAGAAAATCCAGTAAAATATTTAAAACGAGATAACTCAAATCGCACCCCACTTTACTATCTCGTTTATCTATATTTTCTTTGCGTGGCATCTCTTATCGGAGCCCTTCATCGTAAGTAGAGCAAAATCAGATCGAACCCAAAAAGTTGTCCGCCCCGGAAAGAAACTGCGTTATTATATATAAAAATTGTAATGGGATCTACATTAAACATAAAAATGTTTTTTTTTTCATATAGTCAAAAAAACCAAACTCTTATAGGAGGTCATTGGGAGTTAGAAAAATAAATAAATACGAGTTGGATACAAGATAGAATAGATAAATATAACTGAGAGATTAAAAAAACGTGTATCCTGAAGGTGTAGTATATCTTTAAAATGAAAAGAGTTTTTTATAGACGAATTTTTCTTTCAATTTTATGACGATACTTGCCGAATAATATTTTTCTGAAGTATTTTAATTAGCGTAGTAGCTCCATAGGCAATTCTTTTTATGCCATAGGAAGAAGGTAGTATACAGAGGCTGTTTATTTTATTTGTGACATAAAACCAAATCCCTCATACGTTATACTACTAAATATAGCTTAAATTCAATATACGCCTATTATACTCTAACTAGAAGGCTCAGATTTACGTCCGATGTTAAGTGTTTTCGAAGTCGCTATTAATATGAAATATACGTATGTATAATATACGATGTGAAATCCGAACATGGCAAAAGATTAGAGACGTCTTTAATCTTACTATAAAATTAATTACCAAGATAAGATACCTAGTGATGTAATATGTCACTATGAACTATCACTAACACTGTCACTAATCAACAAACAAACACACTACTTGATTTACGAGTATAATATTAGTCAGGATAGTGGTTTATATTATAATTAGTGCCATAGTTCTTTCCTTAATATTTTTTTATAATGTTTTTATTAGCTATAATATAAAATTTGGTTATTTGAATTCTTTCGATATTAAAGTTTTCATCTTGTCAGAAGTGGTAAAAGAATTTATTGTATTCGACTCCACGTATTTCTATTGATAACGCGCATATTCGAGTAAGCTGAGGGGGGTAGGATATGATTGATATGATGTTTTGTTACGGGCGCTTTTATAACATCGTTCAGTCTCTTGAAGAGAATACTATTCAAAACAAGTTTATCAAGTAATATTATAAGTATTATTCCTAATATGGAAACAAATAAAAATGCAACCAAAGCTTATAACTCATATCAACAAACTGAGATAAGAAAGCGAAATATGTTTGAGAAAGTCAATGCGAAAGATATGAAAGGTAATATGAAACTATATAATTTCAAAATCGTTTATTTACACAATTATTATTATAATAAAATAACGAGAAAAAAATTATAAACAAAACTATTTTTGACGATTTTTAAAATTTTTAAAAAGGCTTTTTGAGCTGATTTTTTAAGAAGGCTCTTAAAACATAATAAACTAACATATTTTTTCATACAAGGCACGAAAAAAATGTCAGTTTTTAACTTGTAAAGATTTTAATATTGAATTATTTGCAGCTTATGATGTACAGGATATTTACGGCCCACAGATCACAGACAAAGACGGCGAGTTGCTGGATAAACATGACAGCTTTTATCTTAATACGAAGAGTTTGCTAGTACTGTTCCAGATTATGGGAGTTATGCCTATCATGAGAGTGCCCAAACGTTAGTAAAATAACATTAAAAGCACCTGGGCGACCGTGCTTCAAAATTGCGTTTTTTTTTTCAGAAAAGACACCTACTCGTATATACATAAAACCTTACCTATATATAAAATTTTATCCAAATCTATACAGCCGTTTCCGAGACACACAAAATTTTATGTACCTACAAGAATTTCTCATTCAATAGAGCAAGATACTAAATAGCTAGTTTATTAAAAATAGTAGTTTTTTTTTTGTATTTGTTAATCAAATCAAATTGGACGTAGTTATGCAAAATGGATCCAGCCCACAAAAACCGTTTTTGAGTGACTGTTATAAATAATACTACATATCAATATATATACAGAAAGTTAATAAAGTACCCAAAATTTCAAAGGAATTTATAAAAACTACTGTCTTGTTATTTTGTTAAACCAATTTTATAAAACTTCTATGTTCTCAAAAGTAAGTTTTTGTAGTTGGATCTATTTTGCATAACTATGTCCAATTGGGCACACAAAAATAAGTCTCATTTAACATTACTATAATATTATAAGAATATCACCACATTTTAAAAGTATTACGATATCTGTACTTTTAAATTAACAATAACTGTAAGTAATAAATTTGATTACTTTGCATATTATAATCTTCGCTTAGTTTATTATGACCATAAATGCTTGAATGCACTTTAATTAAAACTTGCAAGTTCACTGTTATTAGTGGGAAAACTTTGATATATAGTAGAAGCTTCAATGATTAATAAATGCAGATGCTGAATGCAAAAGCAACCCTGGTAGTTTCGATTCGATACCCTCATGAGTTAAATATAAATATTTTTTCTGCAACATATGTATGGGAGCTTACATAAGATGACGTTTTACATAACCGTCATAGGTAGCAGAAAACTAAACATTGTGTGTGTAATGGGGCATTACGTATGTCACTTGGTTAGAATATAAAGTTCCCATCGATCAACAGTAGTATTATTGATCGAAGAAAATTCCTATCATTTAGTCTTTTATTCTATCTATTATAAAATGCCTGTGGTAGTCAATGTGATTAAGTTTTAAGATTACATTTCTTTAACACCTCCAGGTAATTTCTAAGAAATTAATTAAAATTCTAAGAAATCTATTGTTAACTGACACGCCGCGCTGGTGTGTCTGCGGTCGTGAAGGGATTAAAACTCAACCGCATTCCATATTGCAATGTTTCGTTATCAGTATTTCAGAGGAAAATTAAATGATGCACCGCTAGCTTATTATTTAATAAATACTTTTAGATGCCCAAACCACAAAACGAACAACCTATAACTGGATATCAAAAGCAACATTATGGGCGTATTTGGTATGGAGTTTAGAAAGTATTATTGTTATAAGAGGTAAATATTTGATATAAGTAATAAACCAACCCATTAAGGTAAGATAACACTTAACTTTATCTCTATAAAACGATTTATAAATATGAAAATACTTGTATGATTTTAATAAAATTTCGCATATTAGATAAAAACATAGTGTCCAATAAACCACACACGATTTATTGAAGGTTAATAGAATGCATCCTGTAATTTTCAATGAGGTATATAGAGGCCTATGGACTCTCAAAAGCTTTATGTAAATTTAATTTAGTGGGCAAGGAGCGTTTAGGCAATTTCCAGCAAAATTCCAACAAGAGATTCGACGAAGTAATATATAATGTCATATTTTTGAGCATCCTTATTCCGCACTTCTTACTACCAATTGCTTCGTGGCGTCATGGGCCTGAAGTCGCTATATTTAAGAACATGTGGACACATTATCAGGTAATTTAACAACCTAATTACTCAGGTTCACATGACTAATTTTTATTTCAAAATTTTTTTTTCTTCTAAATAAACCTTTTCACACCATTGTAAGAGTGCAAGATCAGGAAGTTGGTGTGCTGCTGTGTCAGATAGAAAAAGATTTTTGATAAAACATTTTTTTTTATTAATTTCAAAATATTATATTCAATTTTAACTTTATATTTAATTTAATTTCAGCTAAAATATTTAAAAATTACGGGTACTCCCATTATATTTCCAAACCTCTATTCTCTAACATGGGGTCTATGCATATTTTCCTGGGCCCTTAGCTTCGCTGTGATTCTTTCGCAAAATTATCTTCAAGGTGACTTTGAGCTTTGGCATTCCTTCGCTTATTACCACATAATTGCTATGTTAGATGGTTTCTGCTCACTTTGGTAAGTTTTAGATTTATATATTTTATTTGCTTTTATTATTGTATTCTTTGTCTGTTATTATTTAATAAATACATCATTATACAAGTAATTTATGAGCTAAATAAACTACTAATAAACAGTTCATTCGTTCAGCCCTATTATTGTGCCACTGCTGGGTACGGCCCTCCCTTCAATGGGAAGAGAATCAGGCCTTAGTCCAACACGCTGGCCAAGTACGTATTGGGCTTGACATGGTTTTCAAAACTAGATAGATAGGTTTTCTCAGTTGTGCAGGTTTCCTCACGATGTTTTTAGGAGTAAAGCGAATGAATGATAAAACTGCTAAAAATATACCAAATCAATAATTATTATTTATTGTTCTTAATTAAAATTATTACTATTACTATATTTTTATAGCTACTATAATTATTATGATTAATACTTATTTGTCGCAGGTATATTAATTGCAATGCTTTTGGTACTGCATCAAAGGGCTTAGCGACCAATCTTCACAAGGCATTAGAGGCAGAACAACCAGCTTTAAAATTGGCGCAATTCCGCCACCTTTGGGTTGATCTTTCACATATGATGCAACAGCTTGGTATAAATATCATTAAGATTGTCTTCTCTAATATATATAATATTTACATATAGTATGTTCTCTTCAGTATTTTTCAAGACCAAAGGAAAATGTGATATAAATTTCACATGGATATTATATTCTTTAAACTTTCTTCGTACATTATAATTCAGCTATTAAAATCTGCAATTTTAAATATATGTCTTCTCGCCATAAATAATGAATTATTCATAATAAAGTAGTAACATTGTATTAAGATATAAATCAGCTACAAAGAAATATTCATTCAAAATTTATTTGTAACGCCGCTTACATACAAAGTCATTAAGAAATCGCGGTAGCGAAATTTAATCATGATAAAAAGTTATTATTATTAGAATGTAATATTAAACATTTTTAAATATATATTTTGATAGGACTGATGTTTTTAATAATAAACTCATTTCTTTTCAATATGACATTTTAATAATTTTAGTAGTTTGCGAAAGCATTTATTTTGTATTTAAAAGAGGAATATTAAACAGAGTTGCAAGACTTGCTTCTGCAATTTTATACGTCCTGTGATGTGCTTTCGAGCTGTAACAGAGCATACAAAGGACATGTTTAAGAATACATTTTGCGTTTATAAGTAAATAGTTAGGATATTTATACAAAAAATATGAATAGATAAAATTTTAACGTAAAAATCATATAATATAATAATAATCAAAACATATATTTATATTTCTAAAAAAGCTACCGAAGAGCCTTTATGTAGATAATTAAATTTAGGGTTTTGTTATCATTAAATGAATAATATGTAACATATATTTACATAAAATTGAAAAGAGAAGATTCTCGAAGTGAATAACAAATTAATTACAGGTAGGGCGTATTCAAACATGTACGGAATATATTGTATGGTGATTTTCTTCACGACAACGATCTCTTTATACGGGGCACTTTCTGAGATATTAGAACATGGTATTAGCTATAAAGAAATGGGACTATTCGTTATAGTGGGTTACTGTATGACCCTACTTTTCATCATTTGTAATGAAGCTTACCACGCTACGAGGAAGGTGAGGTTTAATATAATAGCTATCGATTTATGTGTCATTCACGTTGATTAACGTTTTCCTTCTACATTATAGCATTTTGCCTTAGTAATGGTGTTGACAAAGTTGGATTGCGTTCATTTTTGTGCAAAATAGGGAATTTTATAATATACTCGTACTATATTTTTAATCTTAATCGGTTAAATCGTTCTTAATCATTTAAAGATCTAATTATATAATGTAAATAAAAATATAAACTATGACTTAACTGCCTAAAGTTCGTTAACGAAATATGTATCATTTATTAGATGCTAGAGATCCTAATCCTAGACCTTGCCCTTCTATTATTCTCCCTTCGTAATTAACTATGAAATATTAAACAATAACATGGAATTTAATTTAAAATTAATTTCTCTTACCATTGTAACGTAAAATGCTAAGAATATGAGAAAATAATTCGCTCAAAGCATTCATTTTCCAACGTTGATTTTCCTCAACGTGTATTTTTACAGGTTGGACTTGAATTTCAAATGCGTCTGCTAAATGTGAATTTGGGATCCATAGATCGCAGTACTCAGCGCGAAGTGGAAATGTTTTTAGTAGCAATCGCTAAGAACCCGCCTATCATGAACCTTGATGGATTTACTAACATTAACAGAGAATTATTTACAGCTGTAAGTTTCAAACAATTTTATCTACTTATTCCTTAAATTATACATGGTAATATTATTCTACGTTACTTAAAGTTAATTAAAATTTGTTCTAAAAACTGATATTTTTACACACACAAAACTAAATTCCACTATAAGATACTAAATAATAAAAAACTGTGCATTTTAAGTTTATTCTGAAAAATAAAAGACAGTACTAACAGTTACAAAAATTCTACAGAATATATCCTACATGTCAACGTATTTAATAGTTCTGATGCAGTTTAAATTAACACTATTGAGGCAAGGAACAAGAATTATGAAAAAAATTGCAAGAGCCATTTTTAATACTACGACAACAATCGCCGATGAAGGCGAAGAATAAATGTCATTACTTTAGTTTTGGTGTTAGTAGTTGTACTGGAGTAATTACTAGATAAAACTTTTGCATAGTTGTAAAAAATATTTGCTTATTGGTCATTCTGCTTTTACCCGCTAATCTTTGGACAGTTAAACTGATAATGAGATTTTTATATCTGGATTGGGAATTCAGGAGTCGGTAACAAATGCTATTTTTCATCCAAAAAAAAAGGTTCCTATAGCATAGAAGATAAACTGTAACAAATATGAATTCGAATAGTGATTAGAATAAAAAGATCTGGAAAGTTAATATGTATCTGAATTATTTTTTAATTGAACACATGCACTAAGTGAACTTCATTGATTTTGACTGGAGGCCAGTCGATTGGAAGGAAAGTAATATAGGGTACGATTTGTTGACCTTTAGCGCGGGATAAAGGTAATACAATATATAAAATCACTTTGGCGTTGGAATGAGTTACATCATTTTCCCTTTAAGTCGCTTTTTACCGAGTAGACACCAAAAAAATATAAGTATTAGTACTTATGAGCATCTTTTTTTACAAAATTTTACTTTACTTTAGTCAAACAAAAAAAACCATTGCGATTCCGTTAGACTAACTTACACCTAGTTGAATGGAATTGTTTAGTAATATAATGATTTTTCTTAGTATTTCAAAACTAAGAATATATGCACCTATGTATTTATGTTAAAATTTATGATAAATAAAATATCACAACAAAGCAGTCTTATTATTAAAAAAATATTTTTTTTTTTCTTCTTAACCCCCGACACAAAGACGGGTGTTATAAGTTTAACGTGGGAGGTGTTATAAATGTATCTGTGTGTCTGTCTGTGGCATTATAGCGCCCAAACGGCTGAACTAATCTTAATTTAGTTTTTTTTGTTTGAAATTAATTTAAAAGGTATTTTATCGACAGTGTTCTCTATAAAACAACGGAAACCAGTTTAGCCGTTTAGCTAGTAGCCTGCTATCAGCTCCTTTCTATACGGTAAAAGGACATGAACAACTTCCACAGATATAATGCATTCGAAACTCAGCATCCCGTTATTTTAATGACATTGCAACGCCATAGTAATCTTGGCCTGATGCCGCAGCGTCAACTGGAATCTGCAAGATACTTAACTCCTCACTACAATACTGCAGAAGTATCGTCTTTACGCTCATTGAAATGGCCTCAATGAATAGTTTAGTGTGTTGAGCTTTTTTTATGTTAATTTTAATTTCTTTTGTACATCTTGTATTATTCTTGAATTTTAATTTAAACTTACTTCCACAATTCTGACATTTTACTATACCTACTTATTCTGCTCTTGTTGAAGTTTTACTTTCGTCTGCGCAATAAACAAGTCGTAAACAGTACGTGGCTTAAGAGATTCGTATTGATCCCATAAGGAGCATTCCACATTAATGCTGCGTCAGATCGAATCATCACTTATCAAACAAATATCACTTAGTGGGTCAATTCACTAATAGCATTCGTATTCAATGGAAGTCTATGAAATAATAGATTAGGCTAATTGAAAAGCAACATTACTTTTAATATATTGTTAAGTTTGGTAATAATATTATATATCTATACAGTTTTGACATAAAGAATAATAAATTGTTTTTCATTCAGCCCTTTCTAACGTCCCACTGTTGGGTCTCCCTCGTATTGAAGATTGCTAGTGGGAACAGGCCATAACTCTGGCCGAGTGCGGGTTGGTTTTCACAATACATACATATTCGTCCGTAAATTTCTGATACCTCATAACTAGCATTTCTGCACAAAACTTTATTTTAATGCCATTGTTTAGCAAAAGCAACATAATACTAACTGTATTTAATTATGGTATCATAAAAAGACGTAAATACCAACCAACTACTTATTTGTTTTTTTTTTAAATCTCCACTTAAATGTTTTTTTTTAAATCTCCACTTAAATTAATATATTATTTTTATGTTCCTCTTGTAAAATTTGTTTGTAGATAGAAGTAGATAGAAGATTTCAGAAGATCACGGACGATATATATCTTTCGAAAACTAGTTAGGTGCTCTCAGACATGCGGGTTTCCTTACGATGTTTTCCTTCACCATTAGGCAAGTGGTAATCACGTTAGAAATGTTTCGCACATGAAAATATCCGAGGTTCCATCCCAATATACATATTTTTCCTAACCTCACCTTGTTCTATACTGGCATGTGAAATCGTCTCTATTATTTGTCTTTTTTATCTCGTATTTTGGAAAATGTTGTTTTTGGATGAATTAGGTGCTAAATGAAGTAAGTACAGGCACTCGCAGGTGCTACTACTCAGGTACGTCGTAGTATTATAAAATACCCCATATTATATCATAGCAATATTATACCACACAATAATCGTTCATCACTTTAAATAACAAATCAGAATGAATTTATAGGTTAGTTTTGTTGCCGTAATGCGTGTTGAGAAGATTAAAATGAATTCATTGCAATTTCGCATGTACATAAAATTTTAGAGTGGCAACCGTTAAGAACAACTTTTATTTTTCTTCCTATATTCGCAACAGTAACTCAACATAAAATTCTTAAAATGTAAGGTAAATTCCAGTTGTAGATATATCATCTTAAGCGATTTCCACTGTGATCAATTTCACAAGAAGAATAATTTATAATCCGAATGAAGAGTATTTTAAAGACAAGTTGCCTAGCGAAACATTATCAAGGTATCCATTTACTAAAAAAAATTTTTCTATGCTTCATCTACGTGTTAGTAATTAGCTGGTCTAATGAAAAATCATTTTATATCGTACCAAATAAAATGCGCAATGACACTGTCGCTCAGATGAGGCAAGATTAGATATAAAATATTAGAATAAGTCATATTTGATGCATAAACTCAGGTAAATGACCTGATCCATTCCATTTATCTTTTTAATTGAATCGTACAGAAATTAAAGCGAATGATGAGTGGCTATACGTGCTTTCTTCGTTATATCACTAACTTCTCAATTCAAAGCTAGTAATGAGAACAAGAAGCAAAAATAATGACTCTTTTAAACTGTAGCATCTGCAACCATACAAACTACCCTCTGAGTCTAGACCAACGAGTGGCAGA
Source organism: Brenthis ino (assembly GCA_921882275.1). NCBI lineage: Eukaryota > Metazoa > Arthropoda > Insecta > Lepidoptera > Nymphalidae > Brenthis > Brenthis ino. The sequence goes on from OV170234.1 coordinate 17,720,849, forward strand.
TGTGGCCTTAGGCATAGGCCTATACGAGTTTATACATATACCTATAACATACTCCAAATCGTTTAAAGGAGTGAGTGATTAAAGTTTAAACTATATATAAATAGGCAAAATCAAAACAAAGCGTCTATTAATCCAGTTACTGTACGACTAATGTTTAAGCAATTATTTGTCTAGCTAGTTTATTTTGCTTTTTTTATTTTATTTTAGAGCATTTGGACCTAAACCCAGAACCCCCTATTATAAAACGATAACTTTATTTTATTTAATATGCTGATGTCAGCGTAAAGATAACTTATATTTTTAAAAATGAGATAACATTATTATTACATGCTGGGTGGGATACGTTCCATAACGAATCTCATGGGATACGGGAGAGTAAAAACAAATACGCGAGAAGCCGTAGGCAGAACAATTAATGAAAAATAAATGCGGATATCGTAACAATACGCACTCCATATGTTAATACTCTTTTCATAATTCGACGATATTTAAAACGTTAATCTCTTAAAGACCTTAAATGAGGGCGAGCTGATTGGATGTGCTTTAAATTTTAATGTCACCAATATTTGATGTGATAGTAGTTAAACGCTGTCACGTATATGTTCAATTTCTTTTTTTTTTTTATTGATGCCAGAATAATATTGTTTTCTATATGTATAAACTTTAATAAAGTTTTTCATCTTAGCCTTTAGGACTTGAAATTTTAATGCTACTTCTGTCGTTATAGAAATAGGTTGTCACCATTTATTTTGGCCTACCTTACCCTTTTTGGCTTCTTAAAAGTTCGGAGTTAGGATGTTGGTTTTTTTGACATATTTCAATTACCTACCTAAGAGAGGAAATATTTTTTTATTATAATTATTATTTATTATAAGAAGCATGGGAAAATAACCTGTAAGTAATAAAAGTGCAATTAATATTATGTTTATCCTAAAAGATAATTTTAATGTTTACTGTTATAACTTTCTATATACCTAAATATTATAATAAAATTGTAACAGATCGGTGTCTATATATGGAAGATATTTGAGAGAAACTATTATTGGAGGTGTTTATTAATGCAATAAAACCAAAAACAATCATTTTTAGAATATTTGTCTGTTTGTCTGTTTGTTTGTGCGCGCTAATCACAGAAACGGCTTAACCGATTTGGGTGCGGTGTTCACTAATTTATTGTGGTAAGCTTCACTTAGCATTTAATATTGTTTTATTTCAATCGATGCATTAATACAAAAGTTATGTCAATTTAAAGATTAACCTAGGGACGAACAAGAGCAAAGCGAGGCTGACTCGCTAATTAAGTAATAAATATCTGCATAATTTATGTACATATAATAAATTACCCATAATACTCGTATATTTTGTGTTCATCGTAACGTTAAAGTGATCTACACTATTGATTTCAAATTTACAAATCGTCTCACTAAAGGTTGTCTGTCACAGATTGCTCTTAGCAATAAAACCGCCTTTGAATGCCTTCTGTGACTATTTATGATATAGATATTTGCATTATTGTTCTGTATGAGCAATAAAGCTTTTATTTATATTATATCGAGGTATTTGATAGATTCTATTCGCTATTATTTAATCAAGGAATTATCGATAAAGATTATATTGGTGCTAATAAGTTTGAAAAGAAATACGTAAAAAAGCCAAAATAGCTAAAAATAAATAATAGTTTGTTAATGTAGAATTAGAAAATCAGCGAAAAAGTATCGCTTTGTTCTTAATAATTAATTAATCAGGACATATCATTGTGAAGACTGTGGTTTAGATAACTAAAATTGCCTACTCATGGAAGGTTTCCATATTGGGATGTTTTTATTTACGGGTCGAATGTTTATTGCGGTGGTCTTATAGATATTTGTCTCGGCCAGATTAAGATAAAGCGTGGGCCTGGAAACTACTACTCAACACGCAAGCTCTCAGTTCTGTTCGAATGTAAAATAAATTTTGTGATGATAAAAAAAATACTTACATACATGTATATATTCTCATCTAAGGCCATACCTTCTATGTGTAATTTTCGTGACTAATAAATATTAAAAAATCACACTAATATGAATTGAAATAGAAATGCGACTTTTTAGTGACAGCTAAACGGATTGGAGAAAATTTTATAATAATATATTATAAACAGGTTAATTTTTATCGACGTCCCTCCTAGCAAGTAAAGTCACAGGCAAAAATGTGTTATTTAATAAACTTTTACTATATTTCTGATCACCCGTGTCGCAAACAGTATAACTAAAATCTTGAAAGTTTAGTCACGTCTCGGGAATCACAACATCGAGTATGTATCCCATATTTCTGAAGCCAAGTAACCGTGTGAATAA